>OU906953.1:2512500-5012500 GCA_918317495.1 Synanthedon vespiformis
TTCAATTAAAATTATACTTTTTGCACATGTGTACAGATTTTGGTTTGTATTAAAATTTATGCAACAAATTTTTAGAGTAATTTAATCAGCACCTCGTTGCCCATCACCTTTGACTATGACCGGCCTCTCGTCTTCATCGTCCGTCTCCAAGTCTGTGAAGTCCCATTGTAATTTATCCGTTAGATTATCCTTAAACCTCTCGATCATAGTCAACAGTCGACCGTCGACTTTGCTCGTGATCGCTGTGCGGAAGAATTCACGCAACTTCTTGTAAACTAGATTTTTGTTCATAACTATGTCCGCCAGGAAACCTTCGGGCATCTCCTCGATTTGTATCTCCATAGTTCTGATGAAATGGAAGAAAACGCTACGGTGTTTGTGTATTGCGTCTTCGCATGAGCACATCAATATTACAAGGCATTTCCAATGCTCGAACGCTTCGAGGGAGTGTCCAATTAGGAAGCAAAGGTAAGCGATTTGTAGTTCACCGATGATGTGTAGTGGCCTAGTAATGAAAGTGACAACATTTATTAAATCTATTTTGGAATAATTTTGTTCTTTTTTTTTATATGATTAACTAGCTGTTGCTATGGTCTGGCGACCGATCGTGGTTTATAAATAGGAAAAAAAAAACTAGCTGTTGCACGCGACTTCGTCCGCGGAACTTTATAAAATATGTATAATACATTCGTGTCTGTGAAACCGTGGAAATACACAAACAAAATTTCAATCCAATCGGTCAAGCCGTTTAGTAGTTGACATGCCGACAGCAGCGCCACCTACCGCGGTCCAATTGTATTTTTAAATCATTGAGGAAACCATCCATATATAAAATTTCAACCCAATCGGTTCAGCCGTTTAGAAGTTATATGTGAAAAAGATAAGTACGGAAGGATAATTCTTACTACCCGTTGTCCTATTACCCGTTCCCGTAGGAATGAAGTATTTTCCCGCGGTAAAAGGTAGCCTATGTTCATTACGGATAATGTCAACGTCTAATGTTCAGTAGTTTCGGAGCCTATTCTATAAAAACAAACAAACAATCAAATCTTTCCTCTTTATAATATTAGTATAGATATCAGGGGAGAACCGCGACTAAGTCTTTTATAAGAGGTTCCTTTTACCATTAGAAGCCGTCATTATCTGTGATGAACATAGGCTAAGTCCTATGTGAAATTCTAAAATAAAAGTAAATACTAGCGGCTTGGCCCGGGAGATAGCGCCATCTATCGAAAAACAAGTGAAGCTACTATCATGAGAACAGCTTGGGTGATATTTTTAGATGGCGTTTTATACTTTTTAACGCGGACGAAGTCGCGAGCACCAGCTAGTACCTTAATATATATGTGGTAATTATATTAAACATAGTATTATTTTCTTACTCGTCGTGCTGCGAAATCATAAGTTCCAACGAATAAGACTGGTCCAAATAGTGTTTAGTGATTTCTTCCGGTGTCGAGCCCGGTGGGTATTTATCTTTTGGAATCTCTGTGAATCTCATTGCGGTACCTTGAAATGACGGAAGAGTGGACACATTTTAAACACACGCACACACACACATACACACACACACACAATTGATTAAAAGCTTCCCTTTTTATCTCTATGAGTAAGATTATACAGAAATTTTCACAATAATAAACAAAAATACCAGTAATAACATAATAATATATGTTATTAGTGTAATAATAATTCATAACTAAATTATTAGTCAGAAATACTGCATTTCGCAGTCTGCCTGGCGGCAGTGACCAGACCACCCCCCTCTTATAGAAGTCTAATGTGAAATAACAGCATGTGTGCTGTTTTTGGTTTGGTTAGTGTTCCCTTTCCCTACTTAATTCTCCTTAATTCTAAAAACACCTGTAAACAAGTGGACAGGCTGACAGTCTGACTTTTAAAAAATGTTAATAAAAATACTTTACCAGGTGCAGGTTTTAATTTAGGTAACATCGCGTTTTCTTTATCTTCTCTCGTGACCCTTTTGGGTCTTTTAGGATTTGATTGTCCTGCCACAGCATCGTCAACTTCAGACTCTTTCGTTGAAGACTCCTTCGATTTTGACTCTTCTTGGCTCTCTATTGACACATCGGCTTTAACACCTCGAGGTCTCTCTTCATCAGTCATTGATAACAGTTCTGTAGAAGTTCTTATTATGCCTGTTTCTGGTGACAGCTTTTGAGCAAGTTCAGCTGAAAACAGTAGGAATACTTTATTTTAAAAACGATTACTATTATTATGACAAGACAATACACAAGTGAATACCGCATTAAAATTGGTTAAATATAGCCTATAGCCTTCCTCAATACATGGGCTATCCAACACATACAGAATTTTTCATAAGTGGCAAACAAAGCATTAAATTGAATATATGATAAACATTTTTATATTGGGTCCTTCTCACCTGTTATCTGAGAAGTCAGTTGCTTCCATTTCCGCCATGTGTCGTAAGGATATGGTGCCAAATGCCTGTCCAAATTTAACAAATTGTCTTTAAGACGTTGAATGCTTTCCTCCATTATTTCTTCCTTGCTTATGTCATCCGTTTTTTTGTCCCACATTTTTACAAGGAACTCCTTTTTGTGAAAGTAATGCAAGAATCCAGAGCTGAAAGTCACAATCAATTTTTGTTTAACAGCTCTCATATTTATTTACTAACCTCACGGATGAATGAGTACCTACTCTCTTTAAATATGTTTTGTCTTATGTTAAGGTCGAAAGACAAGTTGATGGTAGGTGGCTACTGTCGCCTAGGTAGCTAACACAAGCAACACCACAGGTGCTGCAAGTATGCTGCCGACCATATTGTGGTGAAGGAATAGGAGATGGGGAAATGGGCCCTAGCATCTCTTACTCACTTACCGAAACACAACAGCACACATGCTGTTACTTCGTAGTGGTCTCATGTGAGGGAATAGTTACTGCCACCAAAAGTGCAGTAACTGTCAAAATATGTTTTAGAATATATATTAAAAACGTTATTTTATTTGACCCTCAAGAGTTCTAACCTTTAACTTTAGAATGCTCTATGAAGGATTTATTCCTTTACATACAGTCACTAAGAGAATGTGAAGCTGAAATACTTAAAAGTGTAATTATTTTATAAAATATCAAACAAGATATTACAAGACTCACCGGGGCGATACATCTCCGGTGCCTTTGCTTACAGCGGAGTA
Organism: Synanthedon vespiformis; assembly: GCA_918317495.1. NCBI lineage: Eukaryota > Metazoa > Arthropoda > Insecta > Lepidoptera > Sesiidae > Synanthedon > Synanthedon vespiformis. The sequence goes on from OU906953.1 coordinate 2,515,677, forward strand.
ATGTACATAATGCAATCCCGGTGGAATCATCTTTATACCACGAAAATCCTGATCAGTATTCCAACAATTCATGTCTATACCGAATTGGGTTTCCTGAGGAACACCGAGAAAAACAAAAGTGCCGCCCTCGACTAGCAGCTTCTTCGCTGTCTCCTGGTCCATTTTGTTGTGTTAAATTCAAAGCAAATCAATAAAATGGGATAAAAATCAATATGTTTACAATTTTACATTCCTTCAGGACGCAACGCAACAACCGAGGACTGAGGCCGAACGAAGAAGCGAAAAGACAGACGGCTAAATTGTCAACTGTCAACTGTCAAGTATCAAATATAGAACACTATATGCTATCAAGTGTCAAGCAGAAACGTCTTTGTGACATGTTACGTTCCGTTTCAAAACACACACACACATTTAAACCTAAGAAGAAGAAGAAGAAAACACACACATTGCATTTACGAGATGTGCATGCACAATGGAAACAATCCTTACTAATATTATAAATGTGAATGCAGTGAATGTGAGTTTGTTTGTTACGCTTTCACGCAAAAACTGATCTCCATGAAATTTTGCATACACGTTGTCTGGGACACCAGAAAGGACATAGGGTCCCTTTCATCGTTTAACGCGGACGAAGTCGCGTGCTAGTAATATATAAAATACTAGCTGGTGCTCGCGACTTCGTCCGCGTTGAAAAATATAAAACGCTATCTAAAAATATCACCAAGCAGTTGTCATATTAGTCGCTTCACTTGTTTTTGGATAGATGGCCCTATCTCCCGGGCCAAGCTGCTAGTATTTATGTACTTTTATTGTAGATTTCCTGTAGGAATGAAGCATTTTCCCGCGGCAAAAAGTAGCCTATGTTCATCACAGATAATGTCGGCTTCTAATGGTAAAAGAATTTTTCAAATCGGTCCAGTAGTTTAGGAGCCTATTCTATACAAACAACAAACAAATCTTTCCTCTTTATAATATTAGTATAGATTGATTTAATTATATAATATTTATCATTTTTTCTATGTTAAGGTCGATAAAGCTGACGGTCCACTTGATGGTAGTTGGCCACTGTCGCCTATAATACAAGCATAACCACGAGTGTTGCAAGTGCACTGCCGAGCCGATTGACGGGCTTCCCAAAGGAATTAAAGAGTGCCCTCTGCCCTGCCATTATTTTCCAGACTAAAACTTTGAAGAGTTCATTTAAAATTTGACCCTGTCTGGATTTGAACCAGGTCAACCAGGAAACCCTGTCTCTGTTCAACACTGGAAGCGAGCGGTCGAGCGCACAAGCCATAAAAAGTGCTCCGCACAGTGAAAAATAGCGAAAAATCGAGTGTGCGTGCAATATAAAAGCAAAAAACGTGTGCTATATATCATTCGACGCGCCTCGTCGAGAGCCACACGAGGGTGCTTTTATTTTTCCAATCGAGTGAAAACTGAACGCACAATCAAATTTCAAAGTTCGGAAAAAAGTGAAGAAAATTCTATTTCGTTTTCACGATTACGATTACGAATCAAATTTTATTGAAAATTGGAAAATTGTAAAAAAGACACATATCACCAGAAAGATCCCTGCGAAAAAGTGGGAAAACTGAAAAAACTGACTAAATCGGACCTCCAGGACCAGAGTTACGGGACTCCAAACTTAGGGGTCCTGTTGACTGGTCGTGAAAACATCTTTTATTTGTTATTTTGGAGACCACAATCGTCGGACAGGAAAAATACTGGTGCCATTGGATTCATCACCCTCGGATTGTCATAAAAACACAAGCTGCTCCAGAATCGGACTTCTCTGGACGCCGAGACACACCGAAAAAACAATAGTGAAAGCCGTTATAAGTTGATCCGTGGCAATACCACTTAATACTATTTAGTGCCCCCGGATGTGTCCAATGAATTTATATTTTAATCTTTGAAAGCGAATATCTTTGGAACTACTGGCGCTAAAATTCAATGAAGCACGTCATCGGATCTGGAAAATTCCCACCTTTTATCCCAGCTTGGCGACAACACTATTGTCCCCACCCGACTTCACCCGTAAAGTCATAACTCCTTTACCCTAAGTATTATCCTAGCCTTTATCCTAAGTAACGTAGTCGTATCTCAAATTTTCTTCTGAATTCTTTCCCAAGCCGATTTGGCCATCTCCCTCCCCTCCCCAACCCCTTCTGGAGTGTTTCGGTGGCCTTGTTTAGGTTCTGACAAACAAACAGAGGCTTAGGTTAAGTTAGTTAAGTTAGTTTTAAGATTTTATTAGACTTGTTAGGCTAGTTGTTTCAACTAACACTAATTAAGTTCTATTTTAAATTAGTGACTGAGCCCTTTTACAGCTCAATAATTTTATGTATTAATTAATATTGACTATTATTTTAATTTGACTTGTTGTCCATAGTTTTATATTTTATAGACTGAGCCTATATACAGCTCGTATTAAATAGTTGTAAATTATTTTATTATCTATTGATTTGTGACTTGTATATTATTTTAACCTTATTATATAGTGATTGTGTCTCATTGTGACTATTTGACAGAGCCCGTATACAGCTCATCATATCTTAATATTGACACCATTTTATTGATATTATTATTAATTGTAAAATTATTATTTTTTTTTTATCTTTGAAATTTTGACTTTACATTATTTTAACTATTGAGACAATTATTGTAAAATCGACAGAGCCCATATACAACTCACTATATTTATTTATTTTTAACTTTTTATTTTTATTGTAGACATTGACCAATTTATATTTATCTTATCGTTGTTTAAGTTTGACTAAAGGCCCCTATACAGCCTACTGACATTAATTAAATATTTTAATCAAAACTAACGACGCCAACCCCCCCAGCACCATGCTTCGGTCCCCCGCTAGAAAGACTGAGAAGAGACCCCAACCCCGCGACTCCCAGGAGTCTCCGCCCCCGCAGTCGAGCGTCAGGAGGAGTATAGGAGAGTGGGAGATGGGGAAGCTTTCCGTCTCCCCCATGATATCAACAAAAACACAAAAGGAAAAAACCCCAAAAAGGGAGACACTCACTATCCAATATAAGGACAAAGTTGCTGAGGCCAGAGCCTGTCTAAAAAAGGCAAAGCTTTATCTCAGCAGCTCGAAGAACTTGAACACAGATCTAAAAGAGGGTATACTGCAGGCCGTCGACCGCCTCTTCAGCTTGGTTGGGGAGGCGGTCGCCGAGGCTGGAGGAGCGGGGAAGGGGCCAAAGAAGAACGAAGAGGCCCAGTCAACCAAGAGCCTCTTAGAAGCCTTGGAGAAAAATAGTAAATTATTAGAAGAAAACAACAAAAAGCTAGAAGAATACAAAGAGTTAAAGGAACAGTTGACTGGGCCCAAAGCCACAACATACGCGGGGGCCGTAGGAAAGAAGGATAAAGCGATCAGCAGGCCAGCGCTCCACTCTGTTGTAGTTACGTCCGAGGACGTAAACGACACGGGGGAGGAGGTGTTGGCCAAGGTGAGAGAGGCCGTCGACGCCAAAGAAGGATGGGTTACAGTGGAAAGGGTTCGGAAAGCAAAAGATAGAAAGATAGTAATGAGTTGTAGAACAGAGGAGGAAAGACGAATGATAAAAGAAAAAATTGAGAAATCAGGGAAGAAACTGGTCTGCGGTGAGGTCGCGAACAGGGACCCGTTACTGATCCTTTGGGACGTCCTGTCCATTAACAGCGACGAGGATGTCCTGAAGGCTCTCAGGAACCAGAACCGGTCCCTGTTCGATGGCCTCAGCGAAGAAGGAAAGAGACTGATAATTAAATATAGGAGGAAGGCCAGGAATCCTCTCACTGGACACATCGTCCTGAGCACCTCCCCGGAGGTCTGGAAAAGGGCGACAGAGCTCGGTGCGCTGCATATTGATTTGCAGCGCATCAGAGTCTCAGATCAGTCGCCCCTAGTACAGTGCACGCGGTGCCTGGGCTACGGCCACAGCAAAAGGTTCTGCGGGGAGGCGGCGGACCTGTGTGGCCATTGCGGGGGGGGCCATCTTAAGATGGAATGTCCCCAATGGCGGGCAGGGGCGCCGCCCTCCTGTCGGAACTGTGCTGTGGCGAAGCTCGGGAACCGGGAGCACAATGCACTGAGCTCGGTGTGCCCCGTGAGAGCAAAATGGGATGCAATCGCCCGTTCTGCCACTCAATATTGCTAAAGGCGCCCCTGGTGCTAGGCCTACTTATGGGCTCTTGCAGTCAAATTTGCAGCGAAGCAAATTGGCTACCTCTGAGCTCCTAGTGGAAGCAGAGAAGAGGAGAGCGGCCATAGCACTCCTTCAGGAGCCCTATGTAGGGGCGGCTCGAACGGTTCGGGGTCACAGGGGGATGCGAGTCTACCAGAACCGCACTCCGGGAGAGGGTACTGTTAAGGCTGCTATAGTAATTTTCGATAGCAGCCTTAAAGTCATACAGTACCCGGAACTCACCACCAACAACATCGTGGTGGTGGGGATTCGGACGGAGGCCTGGCGGATAACGCTGACCTCCTTTTACTTCGAGCCGAGCCAGCCAATCGAACCCTATATCGGACACCTGAAGCGGGTGGAGGCCAAACTGGGGGCTGGGAGGTGGCTGATAGGCGGAGACGCAAATGCAAAGAGCTCGTGGTGGGGCAGCAGTAAAATCGATACCAGGGGTGAAGAGTTTTCAGGTAGTCTGGAGGAGCTTGGCCTCCAAGTGCTCAACATAGGCGACACTCCGACCTTTGACACGATCCGGGGGGGGCAGCGTTTCTGTAGTCATGTGGATTTAACAGCTTGTTCACATGACCTGTTAGACCTGGTGGATGACTGGAAGATCCTCACTGATCTCACGAGCTCCGACCACAACGGCATAGCGCTAAAGTTGAAGCTGAAACCTTCTCGAGGAATGGAAGTGGTCAGAACGACCAGAAAATACAACACTAATAAAGCAAATTGGCATAAGTTTGGCATCAAAATTAAAGAATTATTAGAAAAATATAAATTCAACAGTGGTGTTGTATTAAATAAGGAAGAAACTGATTTGGCTATTCAAAATTATACAAAATTGATAATAGAGGCATGTGACCACGCCATTCCGAAGAGAGGATCAAAGGAGAGACTGGCGCTGCCGTGGTGGTCGGAAGATCTGGCGATCATGAAGAAAGAGGTCGCCACCAGGAGAAACAGGATCAGGAACGCTGCTCCGATCCGGAGGTCGTGGGTCGTTGAGCAGTATCTCGCGAAAAAAGAGGAGTACGAGAAGGCGGTGAGGCAAGCTCAGATAGACTCCTGGAAGTCTTTCTGCGAGAGGCAGAACGGCGAAAGCGTATGGCAGGGGATTTACAGGGTCATAGGAAGAACTTCCGCCAGGGACGAGGACGCGCCATTGGAGCGAGATGGCGTGGTTCTGGACGCGAAGGGCTCGGTGGGGTGGCTTGCGGAGGCATTCTACCCGAAAGACCTTCCCGATTCGGATGAAGAAGTTCACCGCCAAATCAGAATAGCGGCGGACGGAGTGAATGTTAGGGAACAAGACTCTTCTTGGGACCCTCCATTCACTCTGACCGAGCTCGAGATGTCGGTGAGCTTCTTCAACCCGAAGAAGGCCCCCGGTGCCGACGGACTCACTGCTGATATTTGTTCTAGGGCCATCAGCTGTGACCCTAACGCATTTTTATACTTAGTAAACAACTGCATGGCCAACCATATCTTCCCGCGCATATGGAAGGAGGCAGCAGTGATTGTCCTTCGGAAACCGGGGAGGGATAGTTATGTCATCCCCAAGTCATTCCGGCCCATTGGTCTGCTTCCTGTGCTTGGCAAAGTGTTTGAAAAGATGCTCGTGGCTCGCCTGAAATATCACATTCTGCCGGGCATAAGCGCTCGCCAGTATGGCTTTGTGCCCCAGAAAAGCACGGAAGACTCCCTTTATGACCTTGTGTCGCATGTGCGCAAGTTGATTGGTAACAAGAAGCTTGTGACACTTGTGTCCCTGGACATAGAGGGAGCCTTCGACGGCGTCTGGTGGCCCATGATCAGAGTCAGACTCGCGGAAGCGGGATGCCCGGTAAATATCAGGCGAGTCTTCGATAGCTACCTCACCGACAGGACGGTAAACGTCAGATACTGCGGTGAGGAATTCAGCACGATGACAAGCAGGGGATGCATCCAGGGGTCTATAGCCGGCCCTTTGCTCTGGAACCTGACACTCGACCCATTGCTGCGGAGCCTGGAGGATAGAGGTGTCTACTGCCAGGCTTTCGCAGACGATGTGGTCCTCGTCTTTGACGGGAGTACGGGTCATGAAATAGAAAGACATGCCAATGCCACCCTAGCCCGTGTTTTGGCGTGGGGTGTCAAAAATAAGCTGAGGTTTGCACCAAGCAAAACAAGTGCAATGGTGCTAACCAAAAAGCTTAAATTTGACACTCCGCGCCTGAACATGGGCGGGATTGACATTGGCATGAAAAACGAAATAAAATTGTTAGGACTCACTATTGACAAAAAATTGACATTCAATAGTCATGTCGATAGAGTTTGTCGGAAGGCCATCGGCATTTATAAGCAGTTGGGGAAAGCCGCCAAAACTAGCTGGGGACTTCACCCCGAAGTGGTTCGCTCAATCTATATCGCCGCGGTGGAGCCCATAATCACATACGCTGCGAGCGCGTGGGCGCCCGCAGTCGGCAAACTGGGGGTGGCCAAGCGCTTGAACGCTGTGCAGAGGGGTTTCGCCCTAAAATTGTGTAAGGCCTACCGCACGGTGTCTCTTCACTCGGCTCTGCTTTTGGCTGGGTTGCTCCCCCTTGACCTGCGTGTTCACGAAGCTGCTTCGCTTTACGAGGCCAAGAGGGGGGTACCTCAGCCGGAGCTGTGTGACAGGGATGTCGAGCGGATGGTCCCAGCAATCGAGGGTCCCCATCCCGCCGAACACATCAGTCTCGAGTTCGGAAGACTGGTGGACGAGGAACAATTAAAAGAAAATAGCGATTACCAACTGCGCATATACACGGACGGCAGCAAGATTGACGGCCGGGTTGGGGCCGCGCTATCCATATGGAATGGCGAGGCCGAAACATCGGCCGTCAAACTTGGTCTGCCGTCCTATTGTACGGTTTACCAGGCCGAGCTCTTGGCGGTGTGTGAGGCGACGAGGGTGATCCTGCGACGTGGCGAAACAACCTCTGCAATCTACAGCGACTCAATGGCCGCCCTCCAGACCATTGCGGCGAATAGCTGCTTGCACCCTCTGGCGGCGGAAGCTCGTAAAAATTTGAGAACTGCTTTTGGCAAAAATAAAATAGTTAAATTTTTTTGGATAAAAGCCCACGCCGGCCTAGAGGGTAACGAGCGAGCGGACCACCTAGCTAGGGAGGCGGCGCTGAAGTCGAAGACCAAGCCCAAGTACGACCTGTGTCCGGTCTCATTCGTCAGGCGAATCATACGCATGCGTTCGCTTGAGGAATGGGACCGCAGGTACGTGCTGGGTGCCACAGCAGCAGTCACAAAACTGTTTTTCCCCACTGCCGCCGGGGCCTTCCGCACAATTAGAAAAATAGGTGTCAATAACGTTTTAACACAGGTGTTCACGGGGCACGGTGGATTCTCCGAGTACTTGAATCGCTTCAAGTGCAAGGAGAGTCCATCGTGCGTCTGTGACCCTAGTGTTGCGGAGACGGTCCCTCACCTGCTGGCCGATTGCCCGGCAAACGAAAGGGATAGAGTAGGATTAGAATTAGAGATAGACATGGAAATCACCAAAGAAAGCTTTAAAGAAATAATGAAAAGTGAAAATAGAGACAAATTCCTTAGTTATTGTATAAAGATAGCAGAAAGGGCGATTAAGAGGAATAAGGATTGATATACATGTGAAAATACTAAAATCTGTGATACAAATATTTTACTTTATTGTTATTATTGTTATTTAATATTTTGATGTTTTAATGTTATAAATTTTTAACGAATTTTAATGTAAATTTACTATTTAATAATTCAATTCTAATATCTAATGCTTTTTTTTTTTTTTTTTTTAAATGTTTTAAGTGTTTTAGTGTGTAATATTATCAATATGGTGTACGATTTATTTACCCTGACCCTGCTTAGAATTAAGGAAAATGGAAATAAAGATAAGGAATAGATAGAATAGGACAGACAGGCGGGAATCCCACCCGCAACGGTATGAATGAGTGATGGATGAAAGAAAGATATAGTATGAAGAATAAAAGTGCGAGAGGCAAGGAAGAGAGAACTGGAATGAATGAGTAGCGAATATAGGCTTCAGCGCATGATGCTGGAGGGATTCATGTTTAAAAAAAAAAAAAAAAAAAAAAAAAAAAAAAAAAACCAGGAAACCCTGTGGTAGAGCATTAAGGCAAACACCCCAGCTATACATACGGGCCCGTTAAATAAAAAAATATGTTTATACTTATCTTGCGGTATGTTAAGTTATGGTAGTTTGCACAGAAAATTCTCCACCAAAATCTGTCTGATTTCGTCGAGTGGGGCGAAACACAAAAAGTGTGCTGTTAGGTACTAAAGCACCTGAAATTTTTGTTTTAGCACATTTTTTTGCCTAATTATTTTGAACAGGTGACGAATTCCGCGTCTCGAGCACCACTAGCGCTGTGGCGCGTTGGTGCTCGTAATCACGCTGGCTTTAGTTTCACTCTAGCTCGCAATTAGTGAGATTACGACCATGAATTCAATTTAAAAATATGTAAGATTATTTAATTTCATTTATAACAAGTATAAGTAGTCTTGATTGCATTGAAATATTTACTAATTATAATACTTGGACTATTTTGGCAATAAAGAATTCATATAAAGTCAATCAGAACCCTGTTCAACCATAAGTTAACATAGGTTCTTGTTCTGTCATGACCAGGTATATAAAAAACAAATTTAAAAAAATGCTTTTATCTATGTTAATTTGTAATATTTCATAATTATGGTTTTATTCTTGTTATGTCGAGGAGGCCAAATAAAATAACGCACTTTGACGACGTCCAGCCCCTGTCACAAACAATTAACCGCTAAAATCGTAATGAATTATGTTAATTGTCGGACTAAGTATAAGGTCCTCATCATCATTATCATACCAGCCATAAGACGACATAAGATAAAAATTATGGCGAAGGCCTATATCTGTTGGATATATGCCTTCGCCATAATTTTTTAAAAAGACCATTCAGAAGCAGCCTGGGTCCACCGTCGGTCCGTTTTTGAAAAAGAGTACCTTGTAGGGCCGCTGGACTACAAGGTGTCACAGAAAATTTCAAAGTTGGTACTGTGTGACATTCTCTATAATCCGATAAATTCGGCAATCCGACACTGCCTTGCGAAACGTTTGTCGGATTACCGCGGTTCAACTGTTCTATTCATTATTCGTTTCTAGGCTGTGGCTAGACTAAAATTAGTAGTTACCATTAGGTACCCAGTTTTTAGAACTGTATAGCCTTAAGTAAGTTGTACTAAGATTGGAAACAAAATTGTAATTACTTATCGTCCATATATAATTTCAAAATTTTTACACCAGACACAAGTCTTTTGAACTAAAATGAATAGGTAACGGTTATCTTTGATTTTTTGATATTGCTGACGAATAGTCTCGCCATGGAATACACTAGGGAAATTAGGATGTAAATTTCCATTCGCCGTTCTCGCGAACGTATATCCGCCGATTCTTTGTTTTCATCGGAAATTTAAGGATACGAATCCCCGCGAGACCTGCCGATATGTAGCCGACAGCTAAATCGGAAACCTTTCGAAAACTGAAAATAGTAAGGATATATCCATATGGGATTTATTTGACAGCCTATGAGGAACTTATTTAACATCTAGTTTACAAATATATAAAAAAACAAAACCATTATTGTCTACCTCATAAAACAAACAGTAACATACGGTAACTTAGAGCAAGAGATTAACAAATACACAATCCTTACATATATTTAAAACATAATATATTATAAAACAAAGTCCTCCGTTGCGTCTATCTGTTCGTGATAAACTCAAAAACTACTGCAACTATTTTCATGCTGTTTTCACCAATGGACAGAGTGGTTCTCGAATCTCGAGGAAGGTTTTAGTATAAAATTTACAAAGTTACGCGGACGAAGTCGCGGGCATCAGCTAGTGTATACTATAATATTATAAAGAGGAAAGATTTGATTGTTTGTTTGTTTGTATTGAATAGGCTCCGAAACTACTGGACCGATTTGAAAAATTCTTTTACCATTAGAAGCCCACATTATCCCTGATGAACATAGGCTACTTTTTACCGCAGGAAAAAGTTTTCATTCCTACGGGAAATCTAAAATAAAAGTAAATACTAGCGGCTCGGCCCGGGATACACTTGATAGCGCCATCTATCCATTTAAAATAGAACAGGTGAAGCGACTAACATGACAACTTGGTGATATTTTTAGCGAACCGCTCCACGGTAGACAGATGGCGTTATCAAGTGTTATAATTTTATACTTTTCAATGTGGACGAAGTCGCGAGCACCAGCTAGTAATTTACAAAGTTATGCGGACGAAGTCGCGGGAATCAGCTAGTAGCAAATAAATTAATATTTTTAATTATTTTACAAACAATGTTAGCAGACCTAATATCTGTTACAGTCACGAGAGTGCTTGCTCACGGAAGCCACATTAATTGTGGCAAAAGTGGCCACTTTGGGTACAGCAAGTAGCAGTTTTTTGTTTTAGCACGTTTTCTGAGACTTATGCTGTTATGTAAAATACTTGAGGAAGGCGTAGTTAGTGCCGCTTATCAAATGTATGTTGTATACACTCAGTGGACGTCTGAGACTCATATTATGAAACGTGTAAGACACTAGTATTTCATTTTTTAAATAAAAGTTTCCTGCAACAGCTCGCTTGAAAAGTGTTTCATGCCGGAGTATTCACCTTTTGAACAACGAATGTAAAAGTTATAGAAAATATGTGACTAAGTAAGGTGACTGATTTTTATTAATGAACTAGCTGGTGCCTGCGATTTCGTCCAGGTTGAAAAAGAAAAAAGTAGTCTATCCTGTGTCCTGTACGTCTAAATGTTTATCTACCAAGTTTCATGAAAATCAGTTAATTCGTTTGAGAGTTATGGAGGAACATCTTCTTCTTTGTTGTCTACACTCTTGACAGAGTGGTCGTGGTCATCAATTGAGGTGTTGGTGGCAAGCTTAACAACACGCCGCCACTCCTCCCTGATGGCCGCTTTCCTTGGACCACAAGTCGCTCGATAGCCACCTCCCCCCGGCGGTAGACGTGGCCAAAGAAGGTGACAAGAAGGGACTGTACCAACGCTGACTGACAGACGCTGCTTGATGCCGAGTTCTCGAAGTATAGACTCGTTGGTACGGAATTCATGGAGGAACATACATACAATACCTACACTTACGATTTATTATTAGTATTGATTGATTGATGATTATTTAATAAGTATATTTAGCATAAGCAAGCGAGTTCGTCCGCGTCCTAGATGAGTGATCTCCCTGGGTCACTACCTATTTCTTTTAACTGATAGGTAGCCTATGTCCTCTTTCGTATCTCTGACAGCGTGTATACAAAATTTCACGATGGTCGGTTATGTACTTAAGATGGGAAGGTATAACAAACAAACAAACTCACTATCGCATTTATAATATTAGTCAGGATTTGAATTATAATCCGTGGACCGTTTAACAGGTAAAGAGGACTAATTTTACTTTCCTTTCCCCTCTTTATTTTATGCATTATTAAAATAGTTGGTGTTTTACATTTGTAAAGTTGCCCACAATGCGGAAACAACTATTGTTATTAGTAAAGTTAGTTTGTCCGGTTAAATGGTGTGTCAACGGCTTATGCGGTTTAAGTCAACCCGATGGGACCATTAAACATCCAAATATAGGAATAATTTCAATTTGATCAGTATAAGGTACTTATAAACTTTTGTTTTAATCAAGCCAAACAACTTTACTGTTGAACTAAGTATTATTACGAGCTCTTTGTTATTTAACAAAAAAACAAAAAAAAAAATTAATGGAATTTGGGGTTTGGGTTATATTATGAGCTCTATTATAGAACACCTAGGGTGGATTGCATTGCACCGTAGGCTTGGTTAATGTTTCGGTCAAAGTCAACTTTAGCGGTAACTTTAACGGTGACGGTCGAAATTAACAATCTTCTCTTCGTCTTCTCTTTTAATGTCTTGGCTCCACCAGATCTTCTCCGATGATTTTGCCAGTGTCGTTAGTAAAAATAGCAATTTGTAATAGCCTTTTTTTAAATAAAAAAGGCAAAATTTAAATAAAAAAGGCAAAATTTAAATTAAAAATCAAAAGTAGCAGATCCCGAGAATGAATATTGAAGTCTATAATTTTTCTTAGTTTTCCAAAACAGGTCCGTCAAGTCCAAAGCAGTCATGTCAAGTCACAAGTCCCGAAATTAACAATCACATTTCGCACCATGATATTATTCAAGTCACCATTCAAAGTCACCTGTCACAGTTAACTTAACCGAAACAATAACATTAACCGGCCAATATCGAGCGGTTAAGGTTAGCGTTAAGTTATGTCGTCATTTTAACCGTTGTAAAAATGGTGCAATGCTTACTACTACTACTATTTGTAAAAAAAATGGCAATTCGGCTCATTTTGGGAATGGCCATTATCTGCCAGTGTCAAGTGGGAAAATTGTATAACCGGTATTATTTAATCTTCAAAGTGTGCTCCGCCGCGAGCTCCGCTGAACGGAACCCGCTCGGGGCACACGGGTGTGGGCCTTGTTGGTCCCCAACAACAATCCCATGGGACGAGGAAAGGCCGTTGAGAACCACCAGCCCCCCGCGACCCCATCGGATTGTTGAGGGTAAGCCGCACCACAACGGCAAGGTCATGGCGCACCTAGGGGGAGAGGGGTGCTATGCTTAAGCGAAGATTAACGGCTGGTTTGGATATGGTTACCGTTAAAGTTAGATAGTGCAACCCACCCTTTTACATCTGTTATGTCATTTTCTTTGACAATTTATGTCAAAGAACTTAAATAGTGCTTGCAAGAAAATTCGCTTTTAAAACTTTGCAGTGTATACAATAATCGGGCAGATAACCTGTACGTAGAGTGTGGTAGTGTAGTTGATTTAGTTTGGCGGCACGTCTCCCAAGCACTCCTGGGACATGAACGCTATTAAAAGTTTCACTAACTCCGTGGGAGCAACGACGCAACTAGTTTGTGTTGGCTCGGATATCTCTACTTCACTCATAGACATCACATCAACGTAGACTTTAAGGTGTAGCATCTTTAAATGACAACTTTTAAAAATATATTGACATTTGACCTTTGTAAAAACACATAATACAGGCTTGAAAAGCTATAAATATTTATATTATTCAATACTAGGGGTCCGCTCTCGACTTCACACGGATGCATTTCTTTTCAGCGAATAGACAAACCTTCTATTCATTCATTCATCTTTTCATCTTTTATGTCGATTATTTTCTCAGTTACAATTACAAAAGTTACAAATAAGTAATACTTTTCAAATAAACTTACTACTTATTATTATGAATTAATAGTAAAATCTTTAATATCAATTATCATAATATCTAAAAAGTGAAAATCATGTTAAAAGTGCTCTTTGAAGGCTAAAATTAGAGCGCGCGAAGAAACAGCACAATAAATGGATCTCTTTTAAAAGAATTAGATTTGCTGTTTCCGACTTATATTTAGGCAATATTTATTTGTTAATTACTTTGCCATTTACCACTATGAAGTTAAGGAAACATTCTGTGAACTTTACGGAAAACCAATAGCTGAACTTAATTAATTTAGGCGGCAGTTTCGATACAATCGCTCCTCATTTAAAATTGTTTTATGGGGAAGTTTCTTTGTTCTCGTCCCTTTCTCTCGCGGTTAGAAATAAGAAATAAAAGCGAAGATAGATAATTTTGTTTCTAATAATAATGAGGTCCACAATTCAGCATCGGCGTCGACGGACAAACTTGTATCTTCGGAGAGAAAGGTCACGCTGATGTAAGTAGCGTGTAGTAAAATAACAAAAATGACTTCTTTAACTTCAAACAATGACTGTCGCATGCTGGAGTTCTTAATAAATATTATAGAGTCCGTGTGGTTCGAACCTCTTATACTGACAAGGAGGTCCGAACCAATTACATACGAGTATGTACCACAGTGACTGATTTGACCGCCATTTTCTTATTTTAAGAATCAATTGTCGTTTATCTTTTTTAATGTCATGGACCCATTAGAGATATGAGGCTGCCATCGTCTATGTATACATTTAACTCTACAAGTTCAAGAGACTAGAAATTAGGAGAGAAAGTGTTCATGTATCCCATATTCACTCATCGAAACAAAACAGAATATATGCTGTTATTTCACTGTGGTCTTCGGAAATTACCGTAGACTTTAGGGATTTACAAAATTGGCAAGAAAAATATATTATGATTTATTATTATATTTATTTATAAATTTTCCACTCGTTATCTAGGTACAGTCGGCCGCATAAGTCGATTAACACATTCAATAGTGGAAAACCAGTGAACACTCAACGCGCCGTAAGTCGTTTTCAGGACTACAGAACAAAATAAACTTCACTTGTAAACGATCGTAAAAAGTTTGAGTAAGTAATAAGTATATATTATGTAAGTAAGTAAATTGAGTGTTCGGTTGTAATTGAGTGTTAATCGACTTATGTACCTACTAACTTTAAAACACTGCACAGCGACAAATATATGACAATCCCATAGCACGTCAACAAGTATTTCCCCATGCATAATAATATTGTAGGGTTAAAAATACAATGAAAGTCAAGTGTAACTTATACGTGGCTCGTATTTAAAATAATGGTTAGCGCTCAGACAGACGTTTACCTCACCGCAGCTGGGGACACGGACTTAAAGTAATTAAAAGTTGCTAAGAGCCCGGCCTGCCCACCCTGGCAGTAGGTACCAGGATAAAGCATTCATTTTTTTAAATTCACACAGAAATGGTTGAAATTATTTTGAAATTGACAATTTTTTTTACTTATATTAGTGATAATAGACTTCAAATAGAAATGGTTGAAATTACCTTGAAAATCACATTTTTTTTTAAATTATAAATTAGTGATAATAGACTTAAAACAGAAATGGTTGAAATTACTTTGAAAATGACATTATTTTTTACTTATATTAGTGATAATCGATTTCAAAAAATGAATCCATGGTTCTATTCTATTTTGTTAGATAAAACTTCTCTCTAAATAACTGTTTTTAACAAAAAAAAACCCGACTTCAAATAGGATGCCATTGTCAGAACTGGACCAAATTGAAATGGGACCACACGGGAAGCACCAGCTTTCAAATAAAAAAATATCATCAAAATCGGTTCAGTCCAGTCGAAAGTTATGAGGTAACAAATATTTTAAAAAAATACAGTCGAATTGAGAACCTCGATTGAAAAACTGAAATTTTATAAATTTAACTATAAATCTATACGAATATACAGTTTATTTGTTTGTTTGGTTGTAATAGTGAAGTAATAAATAACAAACGTGTTTAATGCGAATTGTTTTGCGAGAAATGAAATCCACTCGTAGTTAAAATATTTTTTCTATTACTCATATTCTGAAAGTAGGTATTATATGTAATTTAAAATGGGAAGGAACCCTTTTAATAAAAAATATATAAATTTTCAACTTACTTAGAAGATGCGTTAACATTTTTAACTGATAGTGGTTTATACTAGTATATCTGGTTACTAGATATCGAACATAGTGGTGTCGGTTATTGTTTCAGTTATCGATGCGGAGAAAATGGAATTTGTCCACAATCCGCGGAATTGCGATGAGGCTTCGGGGGATTCACTCCAAAAACAAACATGCCACTTTTCAATTCTATGACAAAACGAAATAAAACCGTACTGATAGCTTAGGTATTTCGCGTATACAGTGACACTGCTTGTACAACGTATTTTTAAATTTAATTTAGACAGGCTAGAAATTCAATATAACAATAATTTTGATTCTAAATATAACACCCGTGTCCTACTGTGTTGAAAATCTGTCCAATTGGTACGGAGCCATATATATTTATAATATTATACGAAATCAACACTAATACAGTTTAAAAAGGACGACATAATATCCTTTGATTGACACGCTAAACACAAAGCAAAAGATGGCGCTGCACAAAAGATATGAAGAATGTCAACCAGTGAATTAGTGAATCGTCTCATCACCTCATTACATGTATGTGATGTATGCCCTAGGATTGTTGTTTCACATTATGCGAGTGAAGTCACGCGACGCAGCTATAATAGATAAGGCGTTTTGATTTTTGCTTAAATTCTGAGAACGGTATCTTGTAATTTATTGGTAGCAAGAAGGAGATTAAGAGGATTAAAGTCCGCGACACAGATAAATCGTGGAAAATTCGCCATCATGGTCGGAATTTAAATTGGATTAAATCGTTTACGGCCAGCAAGAATTATAACACTTTCGCATAGCGGGGCACTTTGCGATATTTTGTATACCAGAGTAGTTTAGGAGTATTTGGTGAGAGATGGCAAGTCGTTATACTGTCTCAAGTAGAAAGATAATGGCCAATATTTATTGCGATTACTTTATCAGAGAAATATTTTTAATAAATAGCAAACAAATTAATTTCTACCAGTGACCAATTTGAATATTGATTTGTTTTTATTTTTGAATTAAGAAAAACTTATCAAAGTTTAGTGGAATTAATTAAGGTGTCAGTTTAATATCTACTTTTGATTAAATATTATTTAATTAATTAATCAACAAATAAAAAAAAGCAAATGCAAAACGTCCGTTGTAGAAAAAAACGATATAATATCAAAAAACTTAACAGTATTGCTTGTTTATAGGCATTGGAACAAAAAATATTAATTAAAGTAAAATATTTCAAGAACTGTTTTTACTGTAGGTAACTTAGTATACTCTATTTGCGTTTTACTATACTTAGTTAGTTTTTGTGACCGCCGGCAAGACGTGGGGCGAATGTTAAAGTAAACTGAAATAAAGAAACTCGATCAAGTTAATTAGTAAGAACGTTTGTGGAACAGTAATTGGGTATTTTTTGCGCCCCGCGATACAACATAGTTGCTTGACAGTATGTAAATGATTTAATGGAAATTTATGAAAGCATATCAAAGAAATCCTTTTGAAGTTTTTTTTTAAGCTTAGAATACACATTGAAAATTGGAGGGACACTCTGCGTCTCGTAGGAACAAACTCTTTTAATTAAGGGTAATCGATCCTCTTGAGAACTCCTGCACACAACTCAAACAATATGTCCTTATAGTAAACGCTTTTATTCAAAACCTTGCTCGTTTAACGCTCTTTCCATTAGTGAAAACCGCATGAAAATCTATGTTTAGTACTATTAGAGATTATCGCGAACATACAGACACACTGACAGACGGCGGGCGACTTTGTTTCATAATATGTAAGTATAAACAGTTTAAAAAATGGAAAGCTGTGGTGCTTCCCGTGTGGTCCCATTTAAATTCGGAAAACGGTTTGAAGTCGTTTTTTTTTTGGTTAAAAAGAGTTATTTTGTACTATGTAAAGATACAAAAAAAGCAAAGATCACATACTGTATTCTTGCCTGTAACTTTGTTACGCCGTTGGTCTTTTAAGGAGGACAAAAGTTAAAGCAGATGGTCTCATTAGTGCGGGAGTGGTCTAAGGAGCGGCAGAGTCTATTGTACTATTTTATTGTTACTTTGAATTTGTTGCATCTGTAGACAAAGGCATTGTTTTCATGTAAGTAGATTCCGCGGTAGCACATAAGGACAGGACTTATAAACATAAAGGACATCTACATATGTATATAAAAAGCAATGTGTGTATATGTCACCGTAAAATTGTCCGTTAGTTTGTAATTTATCTAATGAGATTAGATATTAAAATTTACAATCTAACTCTTAAAACTTCGTGAGTTTATAAACTCACCATGACTAGCCGTCAAATTGGGATTTTTGATGATTTTTGTGATTTTTCTATAATAATATGTATATTCCCTATGGACTCCAAAACCGCTGAACAGATTATGATGAAATTTTCAGACAATCTTTAGATAAGTCCAGCGGGTGATCTTGTGAAATTTAGTAGCGATAGGACGCGGAAGAAGTCGCGGGCAAAACCTAGTAACTTATAAACAACTATATTGTTATATATAACAAGAATAAAATCAAAATGAGTTTAAAAGAAATTCAAATAAGAATTTGCGAATATTTTGACAAGTGTACTGTATAAATGTGTTGAACTTATTTTTTTGTGTCGTATTCGCGCGCGTATCATTAGTTGGCAGTATATAGTGCTGACTAACGAAGCACTGTTCCGATCTGAGAAGAAATGAAATGTTTCGTAACGCGCCTCATTAGGCCTCAGTCCGATTCACGCGTGCAGACATGGATAGCGAAATATCATAAATCTTATATTACACCGGAAGAGAAGAGTTTCGTATGTACATATTTAATTGGCAATAGAAAGCTTAATATTTAACCCGAGAAAAATATACATAATATATCTTAAAGTAAAAGAAACATGTTTATTTGTCATTTTGCAGACATGAAGTATATATAATATGATGCTTTTAATTAACAAGTGAAACAGCAGAATTTTAAACTAAGGGTATTTTACCTCTTTAAGTTAAAAGATAAGTTAATCATTAAATTTAAGTTTAAAAAAATATATATTTATTTTCAGGTAACCGGACCCATATTTTAAATTTTTATACATAAGTTATCATGTCTAGACCGATAACATACAAGATGAAAAAAAAGAAAGAAAATGCCTAAAAACTACCTTTAAGGTTAACTTGGTTAACAGAAGTAAGAAATGATGATATAAAAAGATTATATTTTTTAAGATTTAAAACAATAATTATATTAATTTAATACGAAATTAGTTTTTTATCTTAGTATAATTACTTTAGTTTCAATATGTTTTTTACTTACCTATATGAAAACGTTGCATACGTTGCATGAATCATTCATAATGAAGATCAAAGCATATTATGGGCGTTTAATTTCGCCTCGCTGTCACTGGACTACCAACGTAAGTATACATATAGTTCTTCCATTTTTACAAGCAAATTCGCCTCGTGTTCCAGCGAAAATAGCCGCAATTTTTCTTTTACTAAAATGAAACGTTCATTTTTCATCGCTAACTTTTAAATCACTTTGGTAAATAGCAATTTGTGTGCGAATTTTCGCCACAGCCATTCTAAAAGAATATCTTAACAGCCATGTAATTGCCTAAATTAGTGTTGAATAAAGTGTTCTGGGTTAAAATAGAAATAATTGCTTCTGCAGTGACAAATTGTATTTTCTAATTACTTATATTCTTTTTTAAAAGTTTGATTTTTTTAAATTCTTTTTTGTTAGATAGTTAAATGAAGTAGTTTAACTATCTAACAAAAATGAATAGGAAATTGGTCTACAAACGCCTGAATAGATATTACATCTTCATAAATTATACCTAAATAAGTCCCATCGAGATCACGTTAGATTTTATGATCACGTCAGCAATCAGCATGCAAAGCCTGTTAGTTTCATTAATATTTAGAATCTTTTATAGAGTTTTTAACTATTACATTGTATAATGACTAATTATCTAGAACATACGACTTCACTTTACAAAAGAATGCCAGAGTAGTGTAAATCTCCATCGTATTGCGTTTCAACTTGTCTCTCGCCTGGCGTGGCGTTTAGCGAACAGGTAAAAAGACGAAGTGGGTGTAATAGAAGACTCGAGTGTCATAGCGGAAGTGGTCGCAATGTGCCCTATCATCGTTTCGCTGTCAAATCTACCCGCAGTCGGCCACTAGAGAAATACTCGAGTCGCTATTTCCGATATTCGCCTAACACCAACCAACGCGCTCAGTACTGGTTAGCGAGAATGAACGTAATTATTATTTCTTTTGTAATGTTTAATAGATTTTACTTGTTGATCTGTCTTCTTGAAAAGTTAAAAAACCAAAAACCACAATAAAAAAAAGTTGAAACACAATCAAAAAGTTTTTTGAAACGGATGATTTAAGTAGTTTCTGAATTTTTATTTATTCATTTATTTACAGTTGAGTAGACTTTAGTCAGTGTACTTCAGTAATTGGATGTACTTGCAGTAATTGGAAAAATGTAAGAAATAAAAATATTCCCCTCTTACGCGTTTGTTACGAAGGAGTGTAGCCCAGTGGGATAAATACTTGGTTGCAAAAACGTGTTGTAGGTTCGAACCTGAGCTTTAAAAGTTTAATTAATATAATTTGAGATTTAGATTTAGGTTCCTCTAAAGATGAATAAGGTCGTGAAAAATCCTCCGTTTCCGAAGCGACTCGTAATTGTAGACTTTCACCTCTCATAGAAATGAGGCTGATATATTTAAACATGCGGATATATGTATATAGTAGTGTGCGCCCGGTCTAGTAAATCGATACTTAAACCGGTTCATATTTATGTATACAATTTGGCCATTGGAGAGCACCTGTAACACGCTTGCAGAGCAGGTAAATACATTATTAGCATAACATGAAGTGTGCATGTTGATTGCAGAAACGATGCGGCCATTAGAGGTTCCTTTGAACGTCAGTAGTCGTCGCGCGTAGCGTTGACTTCATTATAACCTATACACCGTGTAACGAGTAACAGTAAGTTGCAGAGTTAAGTTGCAGAGGAAGTTGGTGTAAGTCGAAAATTTAATGAATTAAGATTAATGCTTTTTGTATTTAGTCATGATTGTGCGTGTTTTGGGTCAAATGAGGGATAGTATGTTAGTACTCATTAATAATGTAGTAAATTTATAATGTGACGAATAACGAAAGTGCCATATCAAGGAAACATGTTGTAATATAGAACATATTATTATATGTGTATATAAGTTATATCAGTTACATTAATAATAATGATGATTGTATAAATATTATCTTAATTATCTAAATAAATCTCTATTAGATATTATAATAACCATTAATATCGTTATACCATAAAAAATAAAACATTTAAAATTTACTAATTTCTTGTTAATAAGTTGTAGCATTTGTAGCAATATTAGTTTTTTATTACCACTTCCTAAAAATCCACCTTCCATCCGTACAAATATTTTCATTTATTCATAATTTTTTTCATTTTATTTATTATTTCTTATGTTGTTTCTGTTATATCATAATACATATGTGTGTACTGTGTATACGAACTATGGATAAGTTTTGTGACTAATAATAGAAAATAATAATAATAAAAAAAATGCTTCACATTAAGATCTTTACCTACTGTTTGTTTTGTATACTGCGAAAATAGGTCCCGTATCTCAGGGAGGCTTCTAGAATGCATAAGACTACCTACTGTCTAACTTAATTTACTTTCTGAGCTTTGAAACTAGTTAACATTGTACATACGATAAGATTAATGTACCTAGTTTAGAGCTGAAACTGAAAATATTATCAGAACTATATTTTCGTACCATCTGATAAAATCCCCGTCACCCTCTAGGATCTGAACATTCTAAGATTCTAGGAACAAAGCACACCTTAGTATTACCTCTAGATTTAGACGCCTTTAAGGTGTGCTTTAACTCCATTTAATACCTACTTTGACTTCATTAATTTTCACTCATGTGGGTCCGGAAGGAATTTTTTTTTAATATCTAGACTAGGTCATTCAGGCAGCAGACGGTATGCAGCATTTGATGGTAAGTGGTACCGTCGCCCCGTTGCTTATTAACTCTAGTAAAGCTGTCATTAGGTCAATGAATTAATGATGATGACGAGGCCTGCCGTAATGACGTATAGTGCCGAAATATAGGCACTATATGTCATTACTGGTAGGTCTATCACGGCAGGTTTACAAGTTCAAAGTCGCTCAGAGCTATACTCAGAGTTTCTTTGTTGGATAGGACCAGAAATTATTTAATTCTTTGCCATAATTACCGACATAGCTGAGAGAATAAGGGGCCGGTCAATTAATTAAGTGTTAAATTTAAAGTAAATGCAGACAAAGTTGCAGGCAAAAGCTAGTAACCCTCCGAAATAAAGGTGTAGGAAATTTATGCATATTGTCTTCCAGGTTTTCACACATTCTATGTAGTTGACAATTGTTTACAATGCTCGTTCCGTTTCGTATTTGTTCTCCGCCAACTACTTGTTTGTTGTAAACCAGTTTTCTTGTCCATTGTTAGTTTTATAACGAGTTTCTTTGCAAATAGCGCCACTGGAAATGTAGGTAAGGTTATTACAGAAAAAGTTTGTTTTATCCTAGATACAGTACAGGAACAAATAAGATTATTTGATATTTAAACATTGTTTAATTTAGTTAAAGCCGTTTTTAGATTTGATTAGCTATATGTACACTGTTAGTTGGGTTATTTTGATATAATATACGTATGATTTATGACGACCTTAAAAATCTGCCTTAGGGGTTTCTGGTTTGATTTTCGGCAGAGTCAACTTTGGAAATGAACTTTTTAAAGTTGACTGTGGTCTGGATTTCGAAACCACAGAAGACAACTGTGAAATAATAGCATGTGTGCTGTTGTGTTTAGTTGAGTGGACTAAGGGATGCCAGAGCTCATTTTGGTATCAATTCTTAATTCCTATTCTCAATCGTCTTTGTTGTCACTTAATGAAACAGCACCTGACGGAATATTTTGCTTCCGACTAAAAAGTAATGAATGGATGTTGTTAAAGATATTCTTATCTCATGAAAGCTGAACATGAAATGATAGCTATATGTATTTTTATTACTCGTAGGTATATAAGATAAAATCAGAAGATATTTTGACATTTATTTCATTGTTGAAAAACAAATTAGATACAAAAATAGGTTTGCTTTTCGTAAAGTAACAGTTAAATAAGTGTCAGTACAAATTGTGCGTAATCTCCAACGCGCCAACGAAAAGTAAGGAACCACAGTGTCTTCAAGAAGAGCAGTAATTCATCTTCTAATATTTTATGGACTTTTAAAATCATACTGTGAAACGTATTTATCTTTTATATTGGACAAAGGCATATTTATCTTTTGTATTGAACAATGGCGAAAACATAAGGTAAGTTGACTAATAACTCTAAAAGCCCCATAGCATCTCATCGCCCGCACGCGATATATTATACTAGTTGGTGCTCGCGACTTCGTCCGCGTTGAAAAAGAAAAAAGTAGCTTATCCTGTGTCCTGTACGTCTAAACGTTTTTCTACCAAGTTTCATGAAAATCAGTTAATTCGTTTAAGAGTTATGGAGGAACATACATACAAACAATACCTACACTTACAGATTTATTATTAGTATTGATGACTATGTTTTTGCTTATCGTTCTTCCTGACTTCTTTAAATGTTTATTTAATCTAAACATGATTAAGGGACAAAAGCTTTTTAGTTTTTTTTTTATATTTACATGAGTTATTTTTCAAACATTGACACTAAAACGTTTAGAAATCTTAATAAATTGCCAACTATTTTTTTGTGATAATGTGTAATAAGCAGGCTAACCGTTTCTTAAGTAACACATGTAACACAAGTTCTAAGATGACCTTGATACGATAAGTGGTAAGTTAGCGTATTAGGAGAAAGGACTTCAGCCTTATAAGGAAGACTGTTTTTCACTGTGCTCTTCTGTAATATAAAGGTTATGTAAGAGAGCGGTTTTATAAAGTGACGTCTCGCATAGGAACAACACTGTCCGCTTCATATACTGTGGAGGTATCCTCCATTATGAATAACTTGTACCGCCCTCACCTAATTTAACTTGTAAACATTACAATTTAGCCGCCCATTTCGAGTTGATGCCACCGAAAGTGCCATTTGCTACCTTCCTCTCGTGAATTTTTATTTCGCCTTTTACTTTTTGTTTGCAGATCCTTTGCCTCGTGTTGGAAATATACTGGTGCTTTGGACCATTCTTGTTTCTCTTCGTTACCTACAGATCTGCATTAATCAACGCTTTTATTTCATAATTAACTATTCACGACTTGGACTGTAAAACAATATATAACTAGGTCGTATTTCTTTGTAAGGTCGCCGCTTGGAGCATTCAAAAATGTCGCCTGCATACGTTTTTCGGTTGGAGGCATCGCAAAGGCTAAAAATAAAAGGTTTTTGGACGGACAGGCACTGGCTGCCTGTAAATTAATTAGGCCTTTGAAACGTTGTCACTAGGCCTCGTCAACGTCACAAGTCAATAATCGAACTGGAGTTCAGATTTGGAGCAGAATAACAGCAGAGGTTAAAGATTATTTATGGATTTAGGTGTCCCTTGAGACTATTAAAATATACGTGGATGGATACACCTAATATGCGCCGAAATTGTCTTTGAATCGGTGGAGCGCAGTGACATAATATATTACATGTATTTTATGTATAATATACATTGCTTTGCACGCGGTATAACCGAGAAAGTATCAACTCCGCCCAAACCACGTTTTCAAAACAGAGGCGGACAGCGACTTTATCTAATAAAATGTATTGATCAGTTGTTTCTTAATTCTTTACTGCTATATGTAATATTTTAATACACATATATGTATAACATAATAATGTGTAAGCCATAGATAAATGATTGGCCTTGCTGGCGCTGCGCTCGGCTAGATACGGCCCCACCTAAAAGCCATAGTTCCGTGAATGCGGCAACTTTATATTGTAGTGTAGTGTGTGTAAAACATCGTCACTATTTATCCCTTTTTACACAGTTTAATTATATTTTTACACATTTTCACTATGCACTATGCTCAAAATTTAATAAAACATTCGGCACGTATACATCCAAGACAGTTTGCAGCGTGAATAACTCGGGTACGCCGAATTTGGCGTAGTATTTGTTGCCGCATTTGTCAAGTACGGCGGCTGTATCTAGTCGAGAGCAGCGAGACCAATCAAATATCTTTGATGTAAGCTTTATCTACTAAATAACATACAGTTACGAAAATTTGTAAAAGAAATTTCTAATCGAGTTTGGGACAAACAGAACATTAGCAATTGTCATTAAATAAACAAAGAGGTAAGAGTGATCAAGTGCAACGCTAAATTGGACGCCGTGTTGAAGGCACCTGCAAATTGCCATGTTCCTGCACCTTTGACAATAGCTCACCATTCGTCCAGCTTTCACCCGGCGACAGTAATTGCATCCGTTGCGAACGAACTGCTTCCCCTCAGTTGACCTTTGCTCTAACTTAAATAGCTCTAACCGGGCTCTAACCATTCGCTTTCAGACTATTTAGTGGCGACTCACATTTACTTAATGAAAATTCCAGGTGACTTTGATTGCGTTATGTGATTCATTGTCGTTTTGTGAACAGTTTCTTAAAATAAAATGATTTATGGAATAAGTTAATGCTTGCATAACGCAGTCATGTGTTAGGCATAACGTGACAATTTTTTTCGATAATGTTGTATTTTGATAGTTGTCAAACAACAGACAAATGTAATTATGATCTAAAAAACTAAGACGACGAGCCCTGGCTTCTCTTTAAAGACTGGAATAATATACCTTTCAAATAGTGTAATAATAGAGAATAGTTTCCATATAAAAGAAAAATTTACAAATTCTAAAGTGGATTTTCTTCCTTCCTAACTGTTAATTTTAATTTTGATTAGTTTTCATAAACTATTGTATACTCATGTGTCTTATTTATGAAGTTTGCTTAGAAAATGAAGGACACAAAATAAGACGTATACAATATTTGAATCGGTTTTCAAAACACAAAGGCATGTTGTGAATAAAACTGTAAATCGTATGTCGGATATCGGTGTTGCAAAGACCACGGATCTCACCCTAGTCGCTTACATTGGCTCAAGGCAATATTGGTCATCTCTTTACACTTGTGTAACACACAGACATTTAGTCGAGCCAACTGGTAGAAATTTCACCAGTATTTTACCGTTAAACCACACTCTATTTTAATTTGTATTAATTCTTAATTTTGAAGGAATCGAGTTAGCTCTAAATATACTGGTCTTAATTAATTCTTTGATTTAGTAGTGGTTGGCATAAAGGCCGCTTACGTAGTTCAATTGTTCAATTCGTTTGAGACAAATAATTTTTATCTCTGTTATCTATTATTTCAAGTAAACTCAAACCAGCGAGAACTGAAAATTATATTTCCGAAATTGGCCCTGCCAGCAGAGCAAAGGCAAGCATTTTGACTTCTCGACCAATGGGCTCGTTGAAAATTGCAAGTCCACTTGTAATGATGGATGTATTTTTATGATGAACGTGAATTTAGCGACAGTGTGTGTACGGTGCCAAGGCGGTGTTACATAAATTCAATTCGAACACCTCAGAGAACGCTGCAAATTGCCTCGTTCGACCAAGCACAGTTCAGCCTTTGACGATCGCTGTCACCGTTCCCACACCAGACTAGACCGTGAGCGAATTTTGAATCAGTTTCAACTGCTACATATAAAAATCTTTTAGAAAAAGGAAACATTTGATGATTTTTAAAACGTATAAAAAATATTTACTTTCATAGACTCATGGACAAATTTGGAATATGTAATTTTTGGATTAAATTTCAGTTAAATTTTATTAAAATGTTTAATATTCTGTAAGAAATAGTACATACGGTTTATTTCATTATCTTCGTAATACCCATGAACCATGAACTTTCATCAACTACTGCTTGCGACTGCTTGCAAGAAGAAAAAGTTCATTATTTGAAACATTTAATACATTGTAAACATTTAAAACACTAGTACATAGTAACGTCCTCAGCTGCATAAACTACTCTCATGGTGTTGGTGAATCCGGATCCTTGCCTCCAGCCTGATAAAAGAATAATGGGATCACCGATTCTTATGAAACCCTGCTCCATTATCCACTTGATGCAGAAGTTCACACGATTCTCGAGATCAACTTGCCAGTCAGGATCTGGTGATTCTGCAATTATTAACAATAATCCAGACTTATTTCTTTAAAGTTTTACGCCTATGTTATTGTTAACTTAATTCAATATTTTTTTTTTATAAATTCTTCATATTTAAATTTATTCAATTTAGTTTACTTTAATGGAATTAAAACATAAATATTATTTTTCAATAATTAGTTATATCTCTACGATATTCCTAAATTTTTTGTTTAGTATGTGCTTTGAAAATTATAGGGTCATAGTTTTTAAAATCGCTAGTATTTTATACAACAATTGAATTAGTGTGAAAAAACGTCAAAACAAACGTGGATAACTTTTATTAAATAATATTGGCCATTAAGTATAATTAGAGATTTATAGTTTAAACTTTTAAACTAATGTAACATCAATGGTTTCAGTTTCAATTGAATATGGCGGTATTCAGGAGAATCCGCAGTAGATAACACTTCGGATGGAAGCTAATATATTTTATTTTTAGCATTATATCTAGAAAGCTATACGACCTGTAATATAAGTTCCATTGAAAATGTAAATAGAATAACTGCAATTTAATACTAAATTCATTTATATCCAATAGGTTAGATAATTTGTTAAATGTGTCAAATATCAAGCACCTTCGTAAATAAGTGGTATGATCCCTCTCCACAAGTGTAATTGCCTGGCGATGTGAGCGTATCTAGTGACTGCTATAACAGGACACCGAGGTTTGTATTTGGACACAATTTGCGCTGTTTTGCCGGAAGTCGTAACGACGATGATAGCCGCAGCTATAGTCCTCTGTGCAGCTAACACTGCAGCAATAGCACTTCCGGTGGCTTGGTCACATGGTAAAGGTGTCTAGAAATAATAGAACTGTTACTTAGACGGTTACTTAGACAAACCTTTGTAACTAAAAGAAGCTTCCATTAACTAAATATTAAAATTTTATAATGGTGTTGGTTTGATTGAGAGGCTAATTGACTAAACATTAGAATAGATCTCAGGAAAACATTTGTAATTTTTTTTTTTTAATTAGAGATGGGTTTGCTCTTGGCGAACAACCAGCTGGGTAGCAAGGGAGAAGCCTAAGATGGAGCGAGCTCACCCAGAAGATGCCTATTCACTCGAACTTTGAAAAGATTAGGGTTATATGAGCTCGGAAACACAGACGCAGGCAGGGAGTTCCAAACCTTGGCGGTGCGCATTATAAAAGATGTTTCATCGCGCTTGGTTCGAAAAGACCGAAAAGATTGGGATTTCGACAAGATGAGGATGGTAACCAGCCGTACGTCTGTATGTCCGATGGAAGAACGGGGAAGGCGGTATGAGCTCATGCAGCCCCTGAGCACACTCGACGAAGTATATCTTATAAAAGACACATAGACTGGCAATTTTGCGTCTATGTGCCAGGCTCTGCATCTTAGATTTTAAAAAAGTACCGTCTCTTAGCTCTGCGTTCTACCGAGTCGAGTGCGGCAAGTTGGTATTTGGCCGAGCCATGGGAGCAATACTCCATGCAAGAACGGACTTGTGCCTTATATGTCATGGAGAAGAAGACTTTCCAAGAAGTGAATCAGCTAGTGTGGTGACTATGTTATTGACTATTGTGATAGCCAATCAAAGAAATATCAATACGGTTGGATTGTATAATAATGACTATTTCTATAATAATCCTCCAGATTAAATAAAATCATTGTTTTTAGATTCTTCTAAATGCTGGTTTGTCTATCAAGTTTTGATACCCTCATTAGTCAACGAAAGAGTTCAGTTAAGTCCATAATACCTACCTTATCAACCATATCGATAAATAACTGTTTGGACCAAATACAGGCTTCTGCTTCTTTACATGCGCTGCTGAGACATGCCACTGTTTCTACAGGATACAAGCCTACAGCTGTCTCAGATGACAATATAAGACCGTCGGCACCATCAAGAATGCTGTTAGAAATATCTAACAATTCAGCTCTGAGAGGTAATTTTTTATACCTCATGCTACTAAGTATTTGAGCGCTCAAGACTATAGGAATATTTGCCTGAAAATTAAGACAAAGACAAAATTAAAACTACAGAATTTTTTTAAAAAGTACATCTTACTTATTTTTCACAAGTGTGGAAACTGCAACATTTAGTTTCGTTTATGATAAGATTCTTTTTTAATGTTAATGTCGTAAAGCAAAGAGTTTCCATAGAACCTGTTAGGTGATGTTATCCTTACCATATTCGCACGTGCTATCATGTTCTTTTGGGCAATAACAAGCTTCTTAGGAGTAATGTCGGAACCAAGTTCTTGTCTCGATATTATAATTCCATTTGCAACCTAAAATTTATAAATTGAAGAGTATCCAAATTTATGTTTTCTTAATTTATTATTATTATTATTTTTAATCAAATTTGGCTTGGAGATTGCGTAAACTATGGAGAAGTCATGGGATACGACCGTCGTAAGGTGAGGGGAGAAACTATGTGATACACGACATCTGCTGGCGATATGGAAGACATCTTAATTTATTTAAGAATTAAACGTAAATAAAAGAGTTTTTAATTACTTACAGAAAGTATGCCATCAAAGTTACGAAACCCTTCAATAGATTGTATCTCTGCCATTATGGATATTTTTCTTCCTTTTTCTCCTAAAATTTCTCTTAGATCTTTAATGTCATCAACCCTATGCACAAATGGGGCGACCACCATGTCGATCTGTTACAATAGACTGATGTTAGTGAGTAAATAAGAATTATAAATAGATTAATAACTGCCAGATTATCACCCACCAAGCATACAATCTTAATGGTTACATTTTTATGCAACCATTACTACCTTACAATACAAGACTTGTATCATAGACTCCAAAAGACTAAAGTTCTCCTCAGTCTCAGACAGAATGGGGTGGAAAATTATGTAGTGATTAGTTCTACAATTCTTGAGTCAGGCTTACAATATAATCATTTTACTAGTACAATTAATGCTAACCTGATTGTGAATTAGCAGTTCTATATCCATTTTATCTTTGTCAGTGTAATTAGGCATATCAAATAGTACATTTGGTATGAAGACATCTTTATAGGATCCCAAATGACCACCTCGTTCGATTTTACAAGTGATTGTGCTTGAAGAAATTACTTCTACTTTCAACATTATGGTCTCATTGTCCAACAATATACAGTCCCCTTTGGTCATTTGTTCGCTAAAGTTCATGAAATCGACGAACACTGTCATATGTGAACATCTGTCTCTATAAGTATCATCCGAAGTCAGCCTAACTGTGTCGTCTGTTTTTAACTCCACTGTTTCTCCGTAGTTCTGAAAACAGACTTGATAGTTGATCAAAATCTTCTTGATATTTTTTTTTTTTTTTTTTTTTATTTAATAAGGTACACAAAACAGGACACTGACAAATACATTGAATTACATTGATAAATTAGATCGAAGTGAGCTGGACAGTGGCCCAAAACATGTGTACACAGCATGTCCAAACAAAAACAGTGTTACTTACAAATTGCAGAACAAGACAAAAGAAGGAAACAAAAGAAAAGAAAAGAGACGCACTTTCATACAAAAGCAAGCTTAGCCGTTTGCAAAAGAAATCAATATGAGATGAAAGAACGTCTCCACAAAGTCACAACAAAACAGATATTATAAAATTAAATATGAGTGCAACAAAACAGTACCTATTGAGATTGAGTATGAGTATATTTATACCATACATTCATGTGCACATATATGCATATACACACACGTGTACATACATATACACACACCAACACAGACATATACATATAATTATCTATTTGAATTAATGACACTCGCAGCCACAATGGCCATTATATGCTTCTTGAACTTAGTCAAACTATTTTGGAATATGTCAACTTTACCACTATGCTTAAGCAGGAGGTCATTATATTGTCGACACATCCTAACGAGCGGGTTATAAAACGAGGTATTATTGGTGTGTACTTGTAAGGCAAAGGTATTGACAAAAGGATTTCGTTTTCTAAGTTTTATATTAAAATTAATAAGCGACAAGAGATATGGTGAGTCAATGCGGGAATGAATTATTTTAAAAAGACACAAGAGGTTATGATAATTACGGCGGTCCTCAAGTGCAACCATGTTAAATTTTGTTAGTCTATCTCGATATAATGGAATACTCCGGTGAAAGCCATATCTATAACTAAGAATGCTCAAACATTTCTTCTGCACATTTTCAATACGGCCACTATGAATGGCATAGTAAGGGGACCAAACACAGGAATTATATTCAAGAATACTGCGAACTAACGTATTGTATAGATATAAAAATGTTTTAGGGTTCCTAAAATCCCTAGTAGTTCTAGTCAAAAAACCTAATGTCCTAGTACTTTTACTGATAATACTATCGTAGTGGTCACGAAAAGTTAATTTATCATCGAAAAGAACTCCTAGATCCTTTACTGTTGATTTTTTTTCTAAATTATGTCCTTTGAGTTTATAATTATATAGGATTGTTTGGGCTTTCCTAGAAAAAGAAATAGTGAAGCATTTTTTTACATTCAGAAGCATTCTGTTTTCAATACACCAGCGATCAATACGCTCCAGATCTAACTGGAGCAAATATGCGTCAGTGGGGCTGTTTATAACAGAGTATAATTTTAAGTCATCAGCGTATAATAGACAAGAACAAGACAATCGATCTATTAAGTCGTTGATGAAGACAATAAAAAATAAGGGACCCAGATGTGAGCCCTGTGGCACACCAGAAGTAGTCGTGGCAGGTAACGAAACAAAGCTCTTTATGGTTACAAGTTGACTTCGATTTCTAAGATATGACTCGATCCAGCGCAGTAAACTACCATGAATACCATGATATGATGCCAATTTATTACAAAGAATTTCATGGTTAACCATGTCGAAAGCTTTCGAAAAATCTGTGTAGATAGCGTCGACCTGGCATCTTTTTGCAAATGCACAGCAGAGAAAGTGCTTATATTCTAATAGGTTAGACATTGTGGATCTGTGTCTAACGAAACCGTGTTGTCTAGGTGATAAAAAAGGTTCAATGTGATGATAAAGATAGTCATATACCAAGGATTCGAAAAGTTTACCCAAACAAGAGAGTATACTAATGGGTCGGTAGTTCTCGCATTTAGAACGGTCACCAGTTTTAAATATTGGGATAATGTGAGCTGTCTTCCATTCTGACGGAAAGACTCCGGCTTGAAGAGATTTATTATAAAGTATGCATAATGGTATGCTTAATTCTTTACCGCAATTTTTAATTAGCAATGGGGGTATACCGTCCGGTCCAGCGCCCTTATTAGCATCTAACTTAGAGATTTTGGTAACGATATCTATTGGAGTGATATTTATAGTACATAATGTATTATTATATTGATTTTTTAATAAATGATTAGAATTGGAGAGTGGTAGTGACAGTGATTGCGCAAAGACAGAAGAAAAGTAGTTGGAGAACATATTGCATATCTCCTTTCGATCAGATGAGATCAGGTTTCCATACTTCATAGTTTGAGGAAGTGACTGCGAAGTCTTTTTTCCATTTACAAAGCGCCAAAAGTACTTAATGTTACCGTCTAACGAGGATTCTACAGATGTGGTAAAAGCTTTATAATCATGATCAATAATTTTTTTACATCTAGATCTTAATAATGAGAATGTGTCATAATCACGAGGGTTTTTAAACAATTTATAAAGTCGGTGATATTTCCGTTTTTCTCTCAGTGTTCGTATTAGAGCAGGACTAAACCATATGGGATACTCATTTCTGTGAGCTCTAGTAAGCGGAGTATATTTCGATATAATTTTATTTAAGTCATCATAAAAGTTGGTCAACGCCCTATCTACATCGTCAGACTGCAAAAGTTTGGGCCAGTCGGACAATTCAATATCTTTAGATATTTTGGCAAAATCACATTTATTGTAATTTAAGCGACTCACTCCATTAACTTTAAAGTTTTTAACAACTGAATTTATATTATCAATATCTACTACAAGTGCGGGATGATGATTATCTAGACGACTTATAGCCTGAACCTCATACACTCGAATAGAAGAAGAAGTATAGAGAATTAAGTCTAAATATCTGTTGTTATTATTGGGTATGCTATTGAATTGAGTTAGGTTGCACAATGTTAAAGTTTCCAATAGAAGGTCGGCTTTCTGCCCATGATGTTGGCTAGGTAACATTGCTTTCATGTCACTTGACATACACCAATGTATATCGGGCGTATTAAAATCTCCAATATATAAAAATTCCGCCATATTACTATATTGTGTCATTACCTTTTGACAATTGTCGTAAAACATGCGAACAAAACTAAGTGATAAATCAGGCGGAAGATAACAAACACATATATTTAAGATTTTTTGATTATTACCTTTTGGTAGCACACTTATCCATAGGTCTTCCGCCATAGAATCCCAAGCTACTTGACGAACAAAACCTATGTGCTTTTTTAAGGCGATAAGGACGCCACCTCCCTCTACTTTGCGTGAACCAGTTTGGTATCTGTCGCGTCTCACTACATTGTAACGGGAATCAAAAAGTTCAGCGTCGAAAACACCGCTATCTAAGTTTGTTTCAGTCAAGCATATAATATCATAATTGTAGTTCAATACATTAAGAAAGAAATCTTTAGTTTTAGATCTGATACGATTAACGTTTTGGTAATATATTAAAAGCATTTTAGAAAGATTTTTAAAGACCAAATACAAATATCAAAAAAAAAACATCCACAGTATATATTAACTACAACATATCACACCAGTCTGTTTAATATGTCCATGTCTTTAACGTGAACGCATGCCGCAGTGTCTTCTTTGCGCATGTAAACCCGACCAAACTTCACCCAGACGTATTTGTAGTTTTTTTCCCTTGCAGTTTTTCTAGCTGCAGCGTGAAGAGCTTTGCACTCGGGCGAAAGATGTTCGGTGATGTACACTTTTTGTTTCTGAGTGGTAAGCCCCAGGTGAATAGAGTTCAAGGTGTCATCTTTGTTAGTTTTGTTGAAACGGTGACAGGAGGAAAGAATGAGGTCTCGCAATCGAGGGTTGGCGAGAGTGACTAAAATATTTCGCGGTCGATCCGTGGAAGGATTTATTTTAGCTACCCGGCGACAGGAGTGCACGTTATTTTCATCTAGATGTACATTTATAGTCTTGCACAAGTTCTGAAATATAGCTATAGGATTATCGTTTTTAGTTTCAGGCACCGCCTGTATCTCTAAGTTCTGGTTTCGGGTCATCCGTTCTATAGAGCACAGACGAGAGTTTAATGTGCTCAACTCCTTTTGAAAGCACAAACTCTCATGCTCCAATTTTTTTATTTTAAGTGATTTACTTTCAATATCGCTTTTTAATAAAGATTGTTCGCGACATATAAAATCAGTGGTCGCTGAGAATTCGTCTTTGATCCTCTGAATGGCAGAACCAATCTCAGCGTGCACCAAGACCTTGACGTCTTCTTTTAATTTTGATCGAAATTCTTCCATGAGAATAGACAGCGTGCTCGGTAGCTTTTGGTCTAGTAAAGCACTGATTTTATCCATAGTCACTACATCGCTTTCGACGCTAGGTTTTGGCGCGGCTAACATATTAGGTGACTGTGGTTTAGGAAATTCCAAGTTATCGAGCGACATGTTCACAGGATCATCGAGCAAGGGCACTTGGTGGCTTCTTACAGGAGTGTTTACATTGGACTTCGGTCGTCTGGTTGTAATGTTATTACACGATGGGCATATCCATTTCGATACATACTCCGCAGTCAGTTTATAGAATTGTTTACTTTTCAGGTTTAAACATTCTATGTGATGTTTAGTATGACAGATTGAGCATTCCAGATACTTATCAGAATCTATGCTTTTATAACAGGCAGAACAGCAAGACATTTTTGGCTGTTTATAGTACTATGCTTTGTAGTAAACAAGAAAAAGTGAAAAAAACTCTTTTGCGTCTGTGTGGTTTCGATCCAACGTACAACGGAATCAAATCCGAGGCTTGTACCACGGAGCTAATACAGCAGTAAGCGTAGCGGCGAATATATGGAATACAACAGTTTACTTTGTTTAATAAAAACTGTTATTATGGTAGACGTTGCGTTGTCTGGCCTCAATTTTGTAGGTACCCCCGAGTTATCACTTTTTTGAAATAACAGTTTGAGATATTTGTTCAGCTTGCAAAATAAACTTGATATTATTACCAAGGTACTGTGTATGTAGACACTTGAATTATACTGCAATTATTCACTGATCACTCTTGTGTTTATTTGTGTAACTTTGACACTAATACATTAAATTTTAACTTAAATTTCGAATTAAAATTGAAGACACACTGTTCAGGTACACCGCACCGCACGCGCGCGAGCGAGAGAGATATTGCTGTCTTTTTCATTTTTTTATTGTTTAAGTATATAAAAGAAAATATACATCCTGTCTATTACTTTATGTGGATCTTCAGATCACTAAAAGTTTAATGACAAAAATCAGACTACAACAATTTTTAACAATTCATTTTCTTTCGGATTTTCCAGTAAATGATATAATATTTTACAAATGATGTTTTAAAAATAATATTAATATGAGAATTCCCATTTTGACCGGACAAACTTTGTACTACCACAGAAACTATAAATGTCGTGTTAATTTAAAACAAGAAAATTTAGTTTCTAAGATGCTATTCTTTACATTTATGGAGTAATGAATAATGATGTTCAATAGTCAATAGGTACTGTTAAACAGTTGTAAACAAAAAATATTTTAATAAATGTGTAACGTATACGCCATTTGATACTGTTTCTTACTTCAGCGATTTTCCCAGTTCTAATCTTTCTTCCTGACAAAGTGGCAGCGATAGCCAGCGGGTAACTCTTTCCCGCTTTGGTGCTAAAGTTCTTGGCAGCTTGACGTAACATCTTTATCGTCTCAGAATTTTCCTCCTTCGATCCAAATGACATATTTAACAAAGCCACATTCATACCGGCTCCAATCATTTTTTCCATTACCTCTATACAACGAGTTGATTTTCCTGTAACGAAAAAATATATATGAAATTTAAAGTTTTGGTATTATATTTTATCTAACAATTCATCATTCCCTTAAGAGAGTTAATAAATATATTAGCAGAAAGAATTTACAACGAAGGATCACTACAAGCTTTTGTAATTGGACTACAGTCCATACAACTTCACACAAAAGAGAAACCTCTGCCCCGGGCCCGTATTCTCTAACGGCCGAAATTAATAACCTATCTTGATCCGTTTTTACCCATCTAGGATTGAAGAAATCTAGGATTTTGTGTGTGAAGTGTGTCAATAACGAATCCACGCATTGATATTTCAATCTAAAAAATGAAACTATCTTTTGGAGGACAGATCTCAGATTCAAGATCTTCCTCTGTTCGTAATTGACAGTTTGGGTGTCCCAATATTCAATCCATACACTTTGACGTTTAGTTTAATAGCGCAATCGATCTAGCGTTGCAATCCCACTAATTTCATGGATTATAAGATTTATAAGCTAAAAACATACAAGAATTTAAAATTATTTGAATTTAAAATAAAAATTATTTGAAATATGGCATTGGCGTTGTCATCTAGTGACAGTGATAGTGATCTAGATCTGGCTTTGTTATCTGAATCATCTGATTCTGATTCTGATAGAGACGATATTTTGGACGAGGAAATAGCACGACGATGTGCCCTAGTTAATGAACTATACTTAATGAAAATTTAACACACTAATACAATATACCGATGGAACACAAAAGGAACATTGATTTTTTTTTTATAATAATTGAATTGAATGAATTGTCAACCTTTACTATTCAGAAAAAACTGTTATGATTAAAAGAAAAATTATGCAGTACGCTTATAAATAAATATAAATAAATTGGAGCTTTAATTACTTTTTCTTGTAATTGTAGCTAATTCATTATTTTCACATTTTGAATTTAAGCATAAAATTAGAAATTTAAATTTAAATTATTTTTTTTATTGCATGAAAAGAATCGGCGCGGGAGGGAATGGATTGCCTACCAATCTATCGTTAGTATCCAATCGCATGCACACAAATTAATTTTGGCACGCAGATCGGAGATCGATCGGCCGATAGGAACAATCTCGAGATTGATTTCAAGCTCGGATTGTAGATACATTATTAATTTCGGCGGTAAGTGTGGTTTTGCTGTGGTTATCGACTCGATGCGGTTATAGACTCGACAATTGTCTACTTTGGTATTCACTAAGCACATGTCAAAATGTCTACGACGTTTTATCCATAGTTATACATGTCGATGAAGTTATTGGCGCGTTATTGTGTGGTTTTTAGTTTGACTAAGTACTATTTCTTATTTAATGTCGACTTTGAAGTCGACACGTTTTTAAAAACCACAGATAGAGAATAGGCCCGCAGCATTGAGATACTTAACGTTGATATAAAAATATACACATATTTTAATATTTAAAAAGTATTGTTAATTACCCATAGTAGCAATGATACCAGTAAGTCTTTGGCAGCCTGGTTCACATTTTATGTCCAGATTTAACAGATGGTCTAATGGAGTGTGAGCATGAGCTGATGGTAATTGCTGGCCAGGTAACTCCATAGCGTCATACTGAACGGAAAGAAAATTAGTTAAAGAAAAATTAAATAAATTAACTTTAATTTTTAAGTTTAAGTGGCTACGGTGGCGATTGGATAGAAAAAAAAATAAAGCATCCCACTTACTTCGTTTAGTTTCACATCGTATTCTGTAGGCCACACCATTTTATAATAAATATTTCTTAACGAACAACAAAATAATCTTAAAAAAAACATATAAATCAATAAATCAAAACAATATTGAATTGTCAAGATAGCAACAAATGTCTAAAATGTCAAAATGACTGCAATATAATACTAAGATATAACTTCAAGAAGTATCTACGTACTGAAAAAGTTGCAAGTATTTTTTATCTTATAGCTTAATACTTACTATATCTCCTACATATGAAAAATTGTGGTCTATTGAAAAATAAAAATTGGATTGATGTGTAAACGAAACTCATTTCACAGGTTTTATTTTAATGTTTTTTGAAGCATAATAAATAATTGTAAAGTTGTTGTTCACGAGTATTTAAACTTAAATTTTAACTGAATTCTTCTTTTGATATATTGAGCGAACAAACTGTAATAACCACACTAATGAATTCACATTCCGGCATAGACTTAGTATATACTTAATCTACTCCAGTGCCTGATAATGCGATGTTAGAGCCTAGCCTTTACAATATTTAGGATTATTTAAGACTCTTATTTGTATGTAAGATAGCTCAAACTGTTGAAATGAGTAAAGTGGACCCTTTTTTATTAAAAACTGGCGACCCACTTCCGGCTTCGCCCGGGGTGCATTTTTTTTACGTGAAAACTGTCCCTGATTATCCCTCAATCCATGAGTGAAGACAGAATTAAAATCGGTCCAGCCGTTCTCGAGTTTCGCGCTTAGCAACACATTTAGGGATTCATTTTTATTTATATAGATAATAATAGTGTGACCCTTGGATTGTATGTATATGTGTTATGCACCATTTCCACTGAATGTACTGATTCAAGAAGTAAGTAAATAATAAAAAAATGAATTTTGAAGATAAAAAAAATATTTACGAGATCATCAAAAGTTCTTTAAATTTAGTTGATATACTTTATTCATGAAGCATTATGTTTACCAGATAAATATAATACAATATTAATATAAAATATTATTTAGTAAAACAAAACTTAATAAACAATATTTCGTAAAAGAATATTTTTTTTTAGTAATATTATTCTTGCTTAATTATCGGACATGCTTCTGTGGTGTTATAACAAGTAACTTCACAATGTAACCTGAAAAAAAAAAACAGGTTTATTAAAGGACATGTTACATTAAATACAAGCGAAACTGGGGGCGGCGCGCAATTTAAAAAGAAAATTAAAAAACGCGTTAAAAAATATACACAATTTACATTTGAAAGATTCGAAATATAAAGGACGAAATATAGATTTAGTAAGTAGTAATACTAAATCTATGATATCATTCATGTTTTGAGTACTTCATTTCTAATCCTTCGAGTCCATATCAAGCATTAGGACTCTGTTTTGAATTTCTGATGCCGCAGAGACTGAAAATTGTATCGGAAAAATTGTATAAATATATTATATTGAAGAAAAATATAGATATTAGATTACGGTGAGATATTAAAATAGAAAATATAGGTAAAATATTAAAATCGTAACCCCTGAACCACGAAACCAACGCACAAAGCGAATTCGCTTTGCGCTGCAAGCGTCAGAGTCGAGTGTTATTTTTTTAATTATTTGTATTTTTTGGACATTTAATATTGATTGATAGAAAGTGACCTAAATGTGCCTCCTCATTAAATATACGTAAAAGCAAATACATAATTTTTTTTATCTTTTCTTTAACATTTCGCATTTAAAAGCTACCTTTAAAAGTCTCTTACTCTTTTAGACATAAAGCTGGAAACTTCTTCAGTCAATGTTTCATTCAAAGTGTATACTCAAACTTCCATTGTAAAGTTTATAGTTTTCGGGAAGTTCCATTCGTTCGGCTGGCGGTTCGTAGAAAGGTCTTTTTATGAAATTTATTCCCATACAATGTCCGAAGCACAGTTCTCTTGTTACCTGTTGACTTTTGCCACGACCACCGACGACCCACTTCGGTATTCAATTTATATTGTGTTTTCCGTTTCGTCTTGATTTTGTGCAAGATTTCAACAAACTTGGTTCAACTATGTTGACACTGTGCGCACGACAAGTTTTGTTACGAATACAAAACTTGCATTGCTCTTGCCTTAGATTAATGTTTAGACTACTTGTTCATTTATGTTAGGAAATATTACTATGATATTCACTGATGTTGGCATATCCATACTTTTAAGTAACACCCACCTATTTATTATTAAAGTAGCATGCAAGCTATTATGTCCAGCAGTGGGCACTGGACATAATATGTCGACTGTTATATATTGTCAAAATGAAATTTTACCTTGTTTTAAATTGTCTATCGAGTAAAACAAATTGGAAATATTTACAGCTTAAATGAAGTTTTATTCTGAGTAGTATTATAAATGTCTAAATGATGACACAATGTACTTACTTCTTTTTCATCCTATCGGTCTGCACCTTCCAAATGCTAACACATTCACAATACGAACTGAGTTGACTTGACTTCTCTAGAACAATGTACAATTGGCCGTATTTGAGTATGTTCCGTTTGATTCCATATGTTACCGCGAAGTTAATTCGTGAATCCATCTCAACGTGCCAATCTTTATGAGGTTTCTCTAAAAAATACATTTTCTTTTTAATACACTTTACCGTCATATTCAGATCATAAGACTTATTGCAATGATCACAAATGCAGTATAATAAGAAGATAATTAATAACAATTTATTTTTATGTAAAGCCTGCGTTCCGACTGATGCTCCACTTGATGGTAGATGACTACCGTCACCTATTAAGATATATAACATCATAGTTGTTACCAAATGGAGTAGGAATAGTGAAAGAATACGAATAAGAAGACAATGAAGAATAAGGAAAAGAAGATAATGAAGATTTTTTTATGTGAAGGTCGGAAAGCAGCTTAACAGTCTACTTGATGATAAGTGACCTAAAACACAAGTAACGTTATAAGGAAAAGCTGCCGATCTTTTTAGGATAGAGTATAAGGGATAAGAAGATAAGGAGAAATGGCTTTTTCCTTGGTCACTATACCACAAAATCTCGAATGATATCATTACACGGTCGGTCTCAAAACTGATTCAGCCTGTATTTTTGCAGTGGCGGTAGCTTCATAGAAGCCCAAAACCCGGCATGCCTAACTGTACGCACTGCCTAAATAGAAAAATAACAACTCTACTATCTTCTTGCGTCGAACGAAACGCGTGAGCCTAGGATCAAGTATAAGGCGTGAGCAATTCAAAGTTCGCGCGTTTTATTTTATCCAACCAATGCCACCAATTCTCTATAGCGCGCGGGCGATAGCACCGTAGAAACAAAGATTATATTGCTGTCGCACTCGCACACATGGGCTTCTTATCAGGCTTGCAGATCATCGCTCTCTCTCTGTCTAATGTATGAAATGTAGACCAATAGTTAGATATAGTTATAGCTAGTGTATATAGCGATTAGTATGAGAGAATAAGCCAGGCATGCTCTGTAATGAAGTTAGCGCGCTTGTGTTGTGAATTTGTTTCGTACGTTCGTATCTTACTTCAATTGTGTTGACTTATGACAGTAACGATAGTCGGTTTCTTTTTTCTTTCTGTTAAATTAATTTGATTTGATTTAATAATGGATAAAATAGTTGCACCTTGCGAGGATTTCAAATGCGTTCAAGCTTTGATCGCCGAAGGAAAGTTAAAAACGCAATAAAAACGTTAAATTTTTTTTCAAAAATAAAAATCAGTTAAAATCAGTTTTTCGCTGAAACCCCTCATTTGTTTATTTATCAAAACTAGTAAATCGAATTTACCAACATTTTGACTCTGACGTAATTCAGTCATTCCTTATGAGAAAGATAGAAGATTCGAATTAGTATATATAAATAATTTCACTTTTTATTCACTAGGTCTGTTTGTTGTTTGTTCCGTTATTTAGTTCTTCGTTATTCTCTTTTATGCTAAAAGCTAATAAGAAATAGCTTTTATCAATAGCATGCCCTCAATGTGTTCGTCGAAAAATGAAGAAAAATCAAGACAGGAACTACAGAAATATGTCGGGCTTGCTCTATTCGGAAACCCTAGGCACGCCACTGTATTTTTGTTTAACTTACTGTCGTATAGTAAAGCTGTTATGCCTCTGTACAAGTATAATCTCCTCGCTACCGCCTGATTAGTGGCGACCGCTAATATCACTGCCTTAGGAGATAAATGGGCCAAAGATATAGCTGTTCTGCCTGTTACAGTTGTTAGTACTATTGCTTTAGCTTTACACAGTTTAGCAGCTAGAGCGCAAGCCACTATTGCTCCTTCTGCAAAATTTGCTGGTACTTCAACCTGCGTAAAAATAAATTGATTTCCTTTCATAATAATAAATAGTGTGACAGGCTGACCGCAGCTCACTTGATTGAATGTCATACAATAAAGCGAATACAATAGAATAGAATACAAGTATGCAAGCTAATAGGTGCTCCCATTTAAGCTAGCAACACCTAAACTACTCAAGTACCGATGATGAACTCTTTATTCACAGCTTAAATTTGTACAAAACACATAATTTTAACGTAATAACAGTGAATTTATGAAGCTTATAATTGAGTTGTAGTAGTATAGTTTTTATAGGTACACAACTACGAATAATGCCCAAGGTAATGTAATAATGTCCAACTGTAACTTCTAATTATTTGAGCATAGGTACCGTATCGCACAGTCTCCAAAATTCCATATCGTTGGATAGAGGTTCTACAGAACGACAAGTGGATTCAATGATATTCATCGCTTTTAAAACATTATATGGCTCAGTGTATGTCCTTAGAACGAAACCGGCTCCTTGGAGAACACCATTCGTAATGTCTGTTAGGTCACAAGATGATATCTTTCCAGCTAATAGAGTCCGATCTAGTACGTTTCCGGAAATGTAGAACGGTTTGCCGAGCTGAAAATAGGACATGCGAGA
Organism: Synanthedon vespiformis; assembly: GCA_918317495.1. Taxonomy (NCBI): domain Eukaryota; kingdom Metazoa; phylum Arthropoda; class Insecta; order Lepidoptera; family Sesiidae; genus Synanthedon; species Synanthedon vespiformis. The sequence goes on from OU906953.1 coordinate 2,558,128, forward strand.
TACGATAATGAAAGGAGAAAAAGGTCGTGTTTGCCGTGTCAACATCTCGCTTACATTTAGAAGTTTGTACTATGATGAGTTTCTTGAGTTGTTATCTAGATGATGAGAAATAGCATTTGCATTTCATCGTACCAATATACTTTATCATGTGTTTTATAATTTTCATCTCATGGATGTAGTAATATGAAGGCTAACAAAAAATTTTGTTTGACCAAATTTTTAAAAATGCCATATGAGACTTAGGATTTCTGGTATAAATATACTAGATGATAATATGGAATGAATAAAAAGTAAATTAATTAAAAAATAAAACATAAATTACCAATTTACATCTGGCTCCGATTTGTAATTGTATTGCAGTCATATGGTGTTTTTCAAGTATTTCATATGCCAGAAATTCTCTTGCCAGAATAATGGCATCTGAATGCTAAAATAAAGTAATGAATTCCAGATAAATATGCGCAAATTTAAATTGTGCGAATTTCTTAAATAAACGTAGGTAAGGTAACCTCAATTATTTCATCGATGTTATCAAGCCCTTCTTGCTCACATATTGTGCTTATAATCAAAGGCATTTTATTTTTGTCAAAAAATTCCTTAACTTTTATTAAAGTGGAAGGGTACCGTACTGAGTTCATTGTTACGATATCAATCTGAAATAAATTCAATTGATTAAATAATTAATTAATTACTAGTGAGACTATATTGCAGGTATTGGTACAAAGGTCTTAAGAGTTTGTTCTTAAAAAAGTATAATATTTACTTCGAAGTTTTTAGCAAATTCAAGAAGATTCCGGTCATTCTTCATTAGCGATGGTTTGATATGTTTGATTCCACGTATGCAAACAAACTGGTTGCTTTCTAAAATGCCTTCTCTTACAACTTTACATTTAATAGTTTTGAGATGAATTCGTTCAGTACATATCAATACTATCTCTCCGAAATTAATTGTTACTTCCATTCCTTCTACAATATCTTCTATTGTGTATGGGTCATCTATGAAAATTATTTCGTCGTCACATTTGTCCCAGTATTCCAAATTAGCAGTTACTTCAACAACAGAGTCCATTTTCAAGAGAATTTCATCGTTTTTTATGTCCTATTTAATAAATTAATGTTTGTTAATTACTTAATACATGAAGTTAAATATTTATTTATTTATTGTATAAAAAGTTTGCCAGAAACGCGATTTACTTGATGGTTGGTTGATACCGTTGCCTATTAACACAAGCAACGCCAGAGATGCTGTAAGTGCGTTGCCAACTTAAGGATACGGAAACTTATTAAGGATAGGGAAATGGGCTCTGGCAGCCCTTACTCACTTATCGAAAAACAACAGCAGACATGCTTTTATTTCACGGTGGTCTTCTGTAAGACGGTGATCACTGCCGTCACATAGGCTGCCGAAATCAAGTGTGCCTTACGATCTTGTCATATTAAAACTTAGTTGAAGTATAATAAAGAATAGCAAGTTGCTATTTCCGACCGGTTTTCTTGCTAAATAAGAGAAGATTAAAGTCTCTCCACAAACGTCCACTGTTGGACATAAACCTTTATAAATTTTGACATTGGCCTAGGTAGTTGGCCCTTTCAATTTAATATTACTGCACATAATATCCGATTTACATAATTAAATGTATGGCCTGGCAATTTCCACATCAACAGACTGATTTTTTAGGCTAATATTTTAGCTTTGGGTGGCTGCTGTTATCTCCAAACTTTTTTTTAGAAATATTATTATTAAAATTATTTCATTAATTAAGAAAGATCGAAAAAAATATAGTTTCCATAGAGTTACGTAGCTAGAGCTTTAACACACTTCTCGCATGTATCCGGTTCTGATGCATGCATTTGGCACATCTACGGACGTTGCTACGGGCCAAGTCGATACATCATATTTTTCACAACACCATTTTACTGCAGTCTGTAACATCGTTAACATCTTTATCTTGTCACTACTAGTGATGTGGGTCATTCTGAATCTCACTATATGTAGTCCTGTTTCTAAGAAGTTGAGAATGTCGATGGTAGTCAAGTTTTCTTCACCTGAGAAATTACAAATTAATTTTTAATAAAAAAAACACCTAGCATATTTTGGTAATTTGGGTTTTTATTAAACAATGTGTATTCTAATTAGTTTAGCCTGGTTTTCTTGTAATTTTTGTCAACTATTTGTCATGGTGACTACGAATTCACCCTGAAAGCGCATGCGATTTCCTTGGTAAAGTGACTTCTCGATAACAAACTAATCCAGAATCGGAAGAAAGGCTGCAAGGCCGTCAGTTCTAGAAATTTATTTCGCAATAATATTCTTATAACTTTTTAAACAATTAAACTACAAAATTGAGTGACAAGGCTTGGCTTACACAGAGAGAAACATTTTTAGTTATAAACTTGGAAAAATATTTGTATTTACTTACAAAATGTAACAATGTAAGGTGTAAGTCGGTATGGTTGCGAAGATTCAGCGAGTACAGCATCTTGATGTTCGCTGTGTATCAATTTGCTTTGCATTTTTGTTGTGGACATTGAAATTGGTTTAGTATATAAATGTTGTTCATTACAAGCTGCCATAATTCAAAAACAAATTTGTAACGACAATTAATAATATATTGTAGTTATATAGTAAAAATATATCAATGCTATCTCACATGTCACTAAACGTCACATTCATGTATAGTAAGGCTGTGGGTGGACGCCAAAATCGATACAGTTCGCAGTATGGAGTCGGATCACTAAAATAAAAAAGTATTGTAAAAAGTAATGCCTATTAATAAATAATCTATATACCTACAGCTAAAGAGTTTGTTTGTTTGATTGTACGCGCTAATCTCGGGAACTACTGGTTCCAATTGAAAAATTCTTTTTGTGTTGGATAGTTCATTTATCGAGGATAGGTTTTGGCTATATTTTATAAAGTTACGCCTTATATATTTTATAAGGCTATATTATATAAAGTTACGCATATAAAGGTCAGCTAGTGTTATATGTTATTTCGATGATAATGTTGCTTTAGCCTTTGAGGTGTAAAAAATGGGACGTACTTTTTTTGATTCACAAATACGAGAGTTGAAAATTCTAAATCTATACCTTATAATTCAAGCTACAAAAGTATATTTTATAGTTATCAAATAAATCATACTAATATTATGAACTATGCGAAAGTGTATGAGGATGGACGGGATGTGGGGACGCTTGTTACTCTCATACGCAAAATCAAAACTTTAACGTTGAGTTATATGGTATTTATTCGATGATGTATCATAGCATTGTATTACAGATATAAAGTTATGAGTTATTACTTCTAAACGGTTGTTCTGGATGTTAGGATAATGAAGAGTTTAGTATTTTCATTCCTTAAAATAAGACACAAAGAATTAGATATACACACACCCAAAAGAATCAGGTATTAACAAGATGTTTGACCCGAAAACAAGTAACAAAACATTGTTAGTATCTGTGGCGGCCATTCTTCTGTAATATTTGCACAGTTTGCGGCAACCTAATGGACAAACAAGGGGTCGCGGCAATGTTGATTTTCAGTTACCGCGTGCGGACGACAACGTTCTTCCTTACAAGAATTTATTTTAGCTCGCGGCTGCTGAACATCCTTTGTTTTTCTTTACGTTAAGCCTGTATGACAAATGTCGGCTTTGTTTCGATTTGTAAATGTACACAGTGATTATTTTTAACAGGAAAAACAATATTTCTTTAAACTCTTACGGTTGTGTCGAGCGTTTCCATTTTTATTTCCTCGATAAATATTATAAAAATGTGTCTACTTTTGAAACTATAATAAAAAAATATTTTTTCAAATCTTCTTAATGATATTAGGTATCTAAAAATATAGCAGATTATCAAAAATACTAACAAATCTTTGGTCGACAAAGAATCTTTGGTCGACATACCTTTTTTTTTATTTAACGCTACATACATATATGACGTTGTTTAGCAAATCTTAAAAACATTTTGATATTCATTAAATATGTATACCTGAATATTGCTATAACTATAGTTAGAAAGAAGGAGATATTCTTTATATTGGACTTAGGATTTTGTGCCGGGTATTCCCAGATGCGTACAAGTTTTGCGTGCGATCACAGCGACATCTAACTGAGGATTCCTTAAGGGATACCTCTATGAATTATGGAAAAAGTGGGGTTCGGACGATTCTTTGTTGTTACGAACTTTACAATTGTATTTGTGTTGTAGATACGCGTTTCTTTGATATAAGTATTAAGTTAACAAATAAACGACAGGCTTCATTGTAATTGAGTCACATTTCTAATTTATAGAAAAAATACATAAGCTTTTATGAATATGATATGCTATATAAAATAGGGTGGCAAATTTGTGAAATATTTTTTTTAAAATGGTAAAAATGAATATATTTTTTTATATGCTATTCACCGCTCAGCCTTGCAAACAGTATTTCCAGCAACACTCACTTCTGTGGATCTCTGTTTCTAAGCCAGGCAACACAGTAGTCCCTAGGTTGCTGGGTTCGAAGGAGTCGAAGGTCAATTTCTTCTTCTGGTTCTAAGAAAACATGTTTAATTTCTTTCAGTACTATTTACTAATTCAAGATTGGGAACTAGAGGTAGCTGTGCACTTCGTAGGTGGCAGGTGTAGGCGGCAATAAGCTGCGTCGATGCTGTGTAGTCAATATGTCGGCGACTGTAGTCAATATGTGCACTGCGTGTAATTTTATTTTTTGAAATTAAATGAATATACGAGTATATATAACTTACATTAAACAAAATATCAAAAGCAGGATAAAATTAAGGACATCGCCTCTTACGGCCGCACCTAGTGAAATTTTCTCAGCTAACCATTACTACGATGTTGAAACTCGACAGTTACAATAGGTGATAGAAATAATAAAAAACAAAGTCACTATTACCGTGTGTCTTACGAGTTGGTTTATTTATTCTAAACTACGACGGCGATTTTAATGTAGTTATCACTTTGATTTAAAAAACTTATTAAGAAAGATTTACAGATACTTATGCATAAAACTCTATAAGTTAAAATTCCATTTTTTTTGTATTGTATATTTATTATTACAATATTTTTAAATATATTCAATTTTAATACATATTTTATAAATATTTTGTTCTTATTTTTTTCTATTTTCTTTACTTTTTTTTATCAGAAAAGACGACAGCAACTCTGACAGTCTAACAAAATTGTTGGTTGGTGGCTACTATCCAATAGAAAAAATATTTTTGTTTTGGATAGTCCATTTATCGAGGAAGGCTTTAGGCTATATAACATTTTGAAGGTGGACGAAGTCGCGGGCAATAGCCAGTTTAATATTTATATAGATATACTTCTTTTATTATGCTGCATGAAGCTAGTCGCTGCATAGTGTGTTCGTAGCTACGTAATATCAATTTCGTAGCCGATTGAGTATGATCGTAGCACGGTCCATACTCGTGCGATCGGTATAAGTGATCCAACCACATAATCCTGTTAACATATTGAATGTATGCATAATGTATTGATTTTGGGACTATAGTAGTGGTAACGTAGTAAGCAAACTTAGCCTCTGTGGGCAGGTTAATGGCTCCCCCATTTGTTTGCATCCCGGGGAGCTGTTTTCTTCAAAATTTACCGCTGTACAGCACCAATTGAAATTTATTTGCCGAAGCCAAAATATGAAACAGATGGGCTTCGTGAAACATAATTAATGTTCATTTGCCAATATAACACATTTTTTTCATTGAAAATTACAATCTTTAAAGTGAATTAAGTTATTTTATAAATCTTTATTTTTAATACTTGATTCGGCAATAATAACATTCTATTTACATCTATCTGTATCTATGTTTAGATACCTAGATGTATAATAAAATATTGTCGCTGTCCGCCTCTGCCTGTTTCTCCTCTAACTTCTTTTAAAGTACACAACGGTTTTCGATACGATTTTCATTACTGGAAAGTTTGTTAAGCGAGAAAGTAGGAGAAAGGAGATTTGCACATAAAAATGGATCTGTTCTGTTAATTTTATATGTATTATTTCTATATTTAGGTAATCTGTTGTCAAATTTAATTATGAAGAAATGAAATGAACCAAAATCAATAAATAATCACCATGTGGAATTTGGAGATCATCTTAAATTCAATGTCTAAATAATTTATGTAATATAAATGTTATAAAAAATAAATAAATGGATATCTATTTTATAAGTGGTTAGCATTACAAAGCCGTTTGGAAAGTATATCGACACGCTATCGAATTCGCGTCACTCCTCGAAACAGAGCCCAATCAGCTGGTGACAGACGGATTGAATCCAATATACGCTGTAACCATTGAAAAAAAAAACATTGATTGATATCCGGTGAAGTCAATTTAATTGGATGCCTCTGAAAGGCTCAGAGTATTGTTTTTTCGTTACAGTTCTTCAGGTTTTTTTTGGCGATAAAAATGTTGGTATCTATAATTGCTACAACGTCCTCTACGTGTGAATACATTGAGGATATTTTTGCGTGGCATTTGTGATAACATTGTTGTTTATCGAACAATTACAGTACTTATGACAAATTTTCAAAATTAATTATTATACCTACAGCCCGGATGTATCTTTGCTAAGCCGGGGGTGGATCGCTAGTATACTTACTTATACGCATTGTTTATCTGAAAGGAACTCCTACCTTTTCGACGCTAAACCTCTAGCTATTTTGCTTCACCCACAGGAAGAAATTTTTTTACCCTTAAATGGGTAATAATTATAAGAGAATCAGGAAGTACATGAATGACAGGAAAACACAGTGTAATGTGGTACGTTCGATCGGACTTTCTACACTACTTAGCCATCTGTCAATGTTTTTTGACAAAGTTTCGACGGCGCGAACCTATTTCGTGAGCAGTGTGGTGTACAAAAACTAAACTCGTCATAATGTATAAAACAGGGTTAATTCTCGGACGGACAAAGTGGTAAGTTGGCGTGTTCGCGCGATGTAAAAGTTGTTGTGCTCAGCTATAACTCGTAAACTAACGGGTCGCCTGACGAAACTCCCTGTAATTCGGTTATAAGCAGATTTAGATTCGCTAGATGTGAAAGACGATTCTAGAGACTTCGTGGTTTCACCCTCCTTATTTATATCAAACGAGATATTTTTAGGCAATCAAGATGCGGGAAGCTCCGACGACTGCAGTCCCCATATTCGTCTGAATTTGTTATTTTTTTAAAAAATATTACTTTATTAAAAAGCTGAATTTCATTTCCTTTTCTTAAAATATATTTGAACACGAGTAGAATTAGTGCCTAGAAAGATTCCAATCAATGATTTCAATTTCATATATTACTATATGATACTATTACTATTAGATATATTACATATATTACTATTAGATAGTTTGATTTATTTAAGTAGTCTCAGAGAAAATTGAGTTGTCCAATTGCCTAAGGAATACTACGTTCATTTAGCGTTAACAGTTACCGTTAAATGATAGCACACGTGCTGTTGCGTTTCGATAGAGATCAAAACGTGCTGCTGCGTCTCGATGACTCCGAATTTACAGTTAGTTACAACACTAATTTTACAGTTAGATATTTAATTTAATTCATTTTCTGATAACGTTATAGATGGTCTAAACATGTACATATTAAACATGTACTCTAAACATTAAAATGCACGCATATTGTTGTAGTATAACCAAGGGAAAACAGTTACGGGCGAGACCGGGGTAACCACGACTATCATTGGGGGAAGGGGGGTTTTGACGAGAGTTAGGAATAACATGCCTCCACACGCTCCGTCGTCAACTGTTTTCCCAACTTGCGAACTTCACATGCCAGTGCTTTAGCGGCAAGAAGTGTTGTAGATACCTAATACTTTTGTACTTGTGGATCTTCGAATAATCCTCATGTTGAAGGGGTATTTCATTTTACGAAACATTCAGCTAAAAGACGGTGCAGTTTATGTAAAGGTGAAAAATGAGCTTTAAAATCATTTTGCCAAAGCTTACATTTAAATACTAGCTGGTGTATGCGACTTCGTCCACGTTCAAAACGAAAAATTTAACAGTGATAACAATGTCAGGCGTGGAAAAATCCTATATGTTATTCAGGATAATATACTATGTGTATACCAAATTAGACATACAACAATGTAACAAAGAGTATACAAACATCTTAACACAAGCAAGTCAACAGGTATTTCAAGTGCCGAGTATATTACATAGGATTAAGGATAAGGAAAAGGAAAGAGGGATATGGAAATGGGTTTTGGCATCCCTTATCCACTCGCTGAAACAAAACAACACACGTGCTGTTATTTTAAACTAGAGCCAGATCCAGACTGGAGACAACTGTGAATTGGTTATTTCCAAAGTTGACCCAGCCGGAATCTAAACCGGGAACATTAGAACGGAGCGTTAAGGCAAGCGCCCTACTTAACCACTGTCAATGTTATTCAACTTACTTTGTGTCTCGTCATATAACCTAGGTTTCAGTCTAGAATATATTTAAAATGAAGAGAATCACGGTGATTATGAAATTGTGCTTAGCACGCGAGGCGTGTATTTAGGTCGACACTTGTTCATTACGCGAATTCACCCTAGTTAGCTGCGAGCCTAGCTTCCTCTTTAGCGACGAAATTGCTATTAGGAGCTTCACGCCTAATGGATCCGTAATTGGCCGCTTCGCTAACTAATGGACAATTACTGTCGTGGATTTCGCGAGAATTATAATATAGTTATGTTGCTCTTAATATCACTAAGTTTACTATTTAAATTTTAATAAATTATATAACTATTTTATTTTTTATTGAGACAATCATGATGGAAACAAGTATGACAACAACAATAATGGAAAACATTAGGGTTTATTTCAAACACTTGTTGATTGTTGGTTTATGTAAGCTTAAATGTGGTTTATGGAGCTTAAATGTGCATAACTAAAATTGTACAAGTATACAAGGATTAGAAATATATAATCATACATAGATAATAGAAACAAGTGTATACTTACTAGGAAATTAATTAAAACAAATTAATACTAAAGAACTTTTTCATTGTTAACTAGTTAGTTAGATAGTAAGCTTTTCCTAGTTTGGTTAAGAATAAGCTCTTGTAAACTATCTTTTGTACATTTTTTTTATTATTATTATTAATTGAGGTGAGTTTTTTCCAATAATATTCGCAGAAGGTTATGTTGTAACTGTTTACCTCTTCGGATATCAATATCATCTAACACTAGAGTGTCCAGGAGGCATAGCTCGCGGGATATCGGAAGAACTCGAGTGCTGTGTCCACAAGGCGCCGACCTGCCCGGACAATATTTGCTAATCCCGCGTCGAATGTTCATCCGTCATATTTGCTCACTTCGGTGTAACCTCTTTCGTGCTTGGATTTCCACTTTCCTCTTCAGATTACGTTAGACTTTTTGTGTACTATGGCCAATTTTGTAAATAATGTACGTTGTTCATTATTGTGTTATAGTTAATCGGGCTGCTGTGAACTTACTTATAACACATGAAAATATTACTTACTAGCGACCCGCTTCCGGCTTTGGCTGGGATGAAATTTTTCATATGCTTACACAAACTTTCTTCGTTTATTCCTCTTTCCATAAGTGACAACAGCGGAGAGTTTCTGTGACTTGGTTGCAAAATTCCCACTAGTTCCAACTTAATCTTAACCCGTTTATGCGTCGTCGGTCGTTGGCGGTTAAAAAGTAAATACTTTTTTGTATTAAGATATAGATATAGTGTGTCGTTGAAATCATAATGAAATAATTGCGTCTCCGCACAAAGCCCAAGTCATCATAGCATCTCAACATCGTTAGAAACAAAGCAACAGCCATTACCAACACCAAATTGCCTCCGTGCGTACGTAATATGTAGAAGGCACGTGTGTCGAACGGCGTCAAGTAATGTTATTGCTCTAATTATGGAACCAGATGCTGCTTATCTTATACACTGAACATAGTATTCACAAATTCAATTTTGAATTTTAATATTGAACCGATCAATTTGAATTTATACTTTATATTTTTAATAAATATTTTTATTGAACAATCCTTTTATTGAAGACCAAGAGACCCTTGGTCAAGTGGTTAAGGTGCTCTGTCTCAGGAGTCCTGGGTCCTATTCCCGGCAGGGCCAACTTTGTAAATGAAATTTTCATTGTTAACTCCGGTCTGTATCTTGTAAGTAGTGGCAGGGCACACTGTGTGCTGTTATGTTTCGGTGAGTGAGTAAAGTATGCCAGAGCCCATTTATTTGTCCTTTCTTAATCACCTACTATCCTTAATCCTGTGTTATAGGTTGTGTTATCCGGTGTTATCCTGTGTTGCTTGTGTTATAGGCGACGGTAGCCACCTACCATCAAGAGGACCGTCAGGATGTCTGTCGACAATCCTAATTTTCTCGGCAGTGCACTAGAAGGCCCTGTCTATCTGATGACTACAATGTAAAAGAATAAGCTAACTCATAAATAAATATTTAAAATGTAAGCACAGATATATTTAACAACTATCAAACCCAAGAACAAGAAGTTTCCAAGAAACTCGGTGTGGTATTTAAACTCGGGCACCGGTAGACGTCGAGTTAATACAAAAATACTTTGAGCTCAAGCCTCGCGATATTGTTTAAAAATTAAATTCGCAAGAAACGTAAAGTTGGGAGAATTTTTTAAGTGTTCATGAATAATTTTATAAGAACTATTCGAGTCTTGAGAAATACACCAAACTTTATAACGGAGTTATAGGGAGCAATCTAATTATAAGCTTCGGAAAATAAAAAAAAGAACCTTCCTTTCTTTTTAAAATACCTGAAATTACGTAATTTTCGTTCGTAAGTGGCAAGCAATTTAAAAGTATTATTCACTATCATTTTAAATCACATCATTATATTATAAAAACTAGCTGGTGCCTGCGACTTCGTCCGCGTTGAGAAAGAAAAAAGTAGCCTATCCTGTGTCCTGTACGTCTAAATGTTTATCTACTAAGTTTTACGAAAATCAGTTATTCGTTTAAGAGTTATGGAGATACATATCGTACGTACATACAATACCTACACACAGATTTATTATTAGTACTAGCTGGCTCCCGCGACTTCGTCCGCGTTGAAAAAGGAAATAATAATCATTTTGATATTAAATATTATGTAGGTATAAAATGTATAGAATTTGTATAAAATATTATAATATGCAAAAAATAAATGAAATATAAAATCACACAGTTTTCACACAAATCAAAATCAAAATCAAAATATTTATTTATCAATTATCAATTCTACAAGAAACTCCTATTTATGATCGTCATTATAAATTTAATTTTACCAGGGTTTCGGAAAAAAGTCAAGATGACGATCCTGAGAAGAAACCGCGAAAGAAACTCAGTTGTTACTTCAGTTACAATGTTACAGTAACAAATGTTTCCATAGCCCAGTTGGTCAGTACAAGTTGACATTGTTAGTGATTTGTGGAATTACTTGGCCCCCACCTCACTACATCACACCCAAGAGAAATAAAACTTCGGTCCTTACTAGTTGTACCTCTTAACGAAATGATTACCAGCACGATGAGTTGTTAGTCCCTTTTGTTTTTGGTTAGGTTTTATTCACTATGTTCCCTAGCGAATATGTTCCTACGCTTTGACAGCGTCTATCAGTTGGTTAATAAAGGAATAATAATATTATAATTTTAATATTATTAAATACTAGCTGGCGCTCGCGACTTCGTCGTCCGCGTTGAAAAAGAAAAAAATAGCCCATTCTTGTCCTTGTACGTCTAAATGTTTATCTACCAAGTTTCATGAAAATCGGTTAATTTTTTTAAGAGTTATGGAGGAACATACATACATACTACAAAACAAGTATTGATTAAATACTTAGTCGCTTACAAAAGATGACTGCGAAGAAATTGTATGTGCATAAGTAATAAGTGAATAATGGTATATATCCTATTGTGTACTTTTACATATAAGTTAGAAGGTTGTTCGAAGTGAAGTTCACAAGAAGTATCCTTTCCCGTATTCCTTATTGCGTTATCCCTGAGCACGCCATGTGAATTGACGTAATGTAGTGTGGTAAGTTGGTTTAAACTCAAGCGCAACAAATTACTCGCCCGGCGTCACTGCGGGGCCACATTCTAGACGCAAAAAGAGGATGTATAAAGAAAAATTAATGCGGCATTTTTACAGACAAGACTTACAGGTTCATAAAGCTTAGGTTACACATTCTTATTTTAGTAAATGTTATTTCCAAAGAAATCTATATAAATAAAAATGAATCCCTAAATGTGTTGCTAAGCGCAAAACTCGAGAACGGCTGGACCGATTTTAATTCTGTCTTCACTAATGGATAGAGGGATAATCGGGGAAGGTTCTAACGTAAAAAAAAATGCACCCCGGGCGAAGCCGAGAGTGGGTCGCTTGTGTCAAATAAAACTTTATTTAATTTATTTCGTCTGAATAAGAGAAAATCGAGTTTAACTTATAAATTAATGAAGTTCTCCATAGTTCTAGGCCTAGGTTTATAATTTTCCAATAGCCTGGATTTAGATTAAACTGCGGGTTTCATCCGATCTCAAAGTGTAGAAACATTCCAACAAAGTTATAGATCATATAAGACCATAATATAAGACCATAGATAGAGAGTAGAGAAAAAAAATTTAGCATTGTAAAATTATTGCTTTCTTAGTTTTATTTTCTGAAAAAATTGTCATATTCAAATAGGAACAGACTTCCCATACAACCCCTGGTACCTAAGTGACACAAATAGAGTGCCATATCTGGCTGTATGCAGGCAATATAAAACGTGCTCCCAACTTATTACGACCCCCAGATATTGCCGGCTGTCGTGGCTGGGCTAGAGGTGAGGTTATGACGAACATTCTACTTATAAAGGCACACTTGTAATTCTAAACCAACTTTGTTTAGAAATGTAGAAATAGTTGCTAAGCCTTTATATTAGTTTCAGAAAGACAACATAAAGTTAGATTTAGAATAACTTGGTCTTGGCACTCTAGTCTAGAGGATACACATTTGGAGGATGGATCATTAGAGGTGACATTCTTTTAAAAGTATAATTGCCTCACAGTAATAGTAATCGTATGCTAAACTGAGACTAAACCATAGTTTATAGTTATCCAATCAATATTATAAATATACTAATAATAAATCTGTAAATGTAGGTACTGTATGTATGTATCTTCCTCCATAAAAAACTCTTAAACGGATTAACCGATTTTCATGAAACTTGGTAGATAAACATATAGACGCACAGGACACAAGATAGCCTACGTTTTTCTTTTTAAACGCGGACGAAGTCGCGGGCTCCAGCTAGTAATAAAATAAAATCGTTTAATCAATATTTTAAAAGTTTTAAAAAATCAAATTTTTCTTACGTATCAGTCAAGCAAGAAAAGTCAAATCTATATAAATAAAATTCAGTGTAAAACTATGATTGTGTCTTCTATGGATTTTAAAACCACTCAACCGATTGCAATTTAGAGGCAAGGGGTTAGGCATCTAGGTACAAAATTTTTTATTCAGAAATTCAGTCTGCATTCAATCTCGCGTTCTGTTATAATAATGATTGCTAAAGTTTTTAGTGGTTTAGGTATACAAACTACAGTTATTCGGTATGTCCAGGGTCTGGTTGGTCGCTCTTAGACGAGTTGGAAGCCGCAAATTGCCGAGGGAACTTACCTGTACGATGACAGGCGAAACTTTGCGTTGTGCAATTTACAAGGGACAAACTTTTCATTAAGCTCTTAACATGATACTAGCGAGTCCGACCCGGTTTTTTAAGGGCACCTTTGACTAAGGGGTCGCTATGGTCCACTTTAAATCCTGAGTGTAATTAATTTTAGTCAGCTTTTATTCTTTGAAATCTTCCTATTTTTTTTTTATTTTTGATCTACATGATGGCAGGTGATGCAATGAATATCAAGAATATTAACTGCCGAATACAATAATAAAAAGGAAAAGGATGTTGTACAGAAATTGGCTCTGGCTTTTCTTCACCAAAACACAACAAAAGTGCTATGTGGCAGTCTTCCGCAAGGCTGTTATATAAAGACACCAGGGTGAAATTGAGGCTTGTCTATTTCTAAGTTAAATAATGTGTGTACTTTTTAGAAGAAATTCTCTAATTGATAGCGAAAAGAGTATAAAAATCTGGCTACAGCCTTCTCTTAATCCACATTTAGGAATTTTTCGGATCACTTTTCAATAAATTAATTTTTAATTATGGTGAATGTATAGCTCTGAGACTCAAAGTTTCCAAATTCGATTCCCAATACATGAGGTTTTTGGTATTATATAGCTAAGGTTTAACCAAAATCTATATTTACCGTATACTTGGCACTAAAAACATGACTTTAATCGGTCAATTTAATATAAATATAAATTTAAATTATAAAAATAACACAGCAATAATAATATACATACATTCAAAATAACATATCCATAACATTCCGAGCAATTTGAAGGGTTTATTGGGCTATTTAAAAGACCCGTAATTGCGCTTTGCACACAGGATTTAAAGACAAAGTTAGTCCTTTCATTAAAGTTCAAAGGGTTTTCTGGACCTTTCGCATAGTTTACACAGCTAATCATATTTGGAGGGTATCAAACAAAGCTTCGGCAATCTTTCATCTCTAACCCCTTTGTCTTGCTTATAAACGATGCTAAAGAAACTGGATATGATTAAAGTATATAAAATATGTATATATAATATTTTGAATTTTCTATTGTATTATACTTTCTATGCCTACACTATTATCAATTTAGTAACTATTTGAATAATATATGACAATTCTACATTTATTTTAAACTAGGGGTTCTTGCGACTTCGTTCGCATCCGATCGCTACCAAACTTCACAGTATTACCCGCTAGAGTCTAGCAACCTAGACCAAAGAATTTTCAGACAACCTTCAGATTTTATTTTATCAAAATCGGTTCAGTGGTTTTGGAGTCCATAAGGGACATACGGGAACATACATTCACACATTGCATTTTATATTTAATACTACTTCGTCCGCGTTGAAAAAGAAAAAAGTAGCCTATCCTGTGTCCCGTACGTCTAAATTTTTATATACCAAGTTTCATGAAAATCAGATTCGTTTAAGAGTTATGGAGGAATATACATACCTACATACATTTATACATACATACAATACCTACATTTACAGATTTATTATATTATTATAAAAATATAGCAATCTTTACATACCTACCTTTATGCATATTTGCTTAACTTGCATTAGATTTCCAATATTCTTTATATAGCTTATTTATTCCCAGTAAAGTCTTCCTCAATCAAAGTCCAGTATTTCCAGTGCCTGCCTTCAGATCCTTACATACAGCCAAAATTTTTGAAATAAATATTATCTGTATATCATTGTAACGCAGTCCCCTCCTCAGCCATTAGAGAAAGTATTCTTGTTAGCATGTTTAATTAGAGATTGGATAATTAACCGCATACAGCGTTTCGCTGTCTCTGTGTAATGTAAATATTTATCACTTAAACTTCAAGAGCAAATGTGAACCTTCGAACTAAGATGCGGGCGCATAAGTGTGGCGCTCCAAATGAGTTTTACTAATTATTACAAACAAAAGAAGTATTAAATGAAAATGAAAAGCTGTGTAATAGTAAATTATAAATAAATGTATTTTATTTGAGACACCTTGCCGATCTATATAAGTGTTAAAAAACACGAAATAAAATAGAAACTGTTAGTAAGAATCGCTCATTTTACAAATAGAAAAATATCTGTCCTGTTCGTGTTTATCAACGCCAACATCCACTGTCTTTGTAAATGACTAAAATAAATTGTTCCAATTCCATTTGTAGTAAATAATTAGCATATAATTATACTACATATTTGAATTATAACAAATAATGTAGGCACAATACATTCCGTAGCCATGAACTGGAAAGTCTATATGGGGAAAGTAGCCTCCCCTTTTCGGATTATGAGATTCCTATTTTTGATTTTGTCTTATCCTTTGGTTAGAATGCTTATATATTAGTAGACACAGCCTTAAGATGTTTAATAATAAGTAGTAAGCTCTAGTTCAATATTGTATTCCTTAAGATTATTCCAGTAAATCCACCTTAATCTGAGAGACAGTGCTTCAATTAAATTGACCTCCTTAATATGCATTTAAGGCAGCTACTGGATTTGAGTTAAAATTGACTTCGCTTTACTGGCTACTAAATACTGAAATACAATTAAACTGGCAGTATTACAGAGCGAACAACTAGTTTATTTTATCAATGAGACATCTGGTTCCTCAATGGTGCTACGAGCTTTTCGCGTAGCAATAAATCTAGTTGGCGCGTAGTGTCGTAGCTCGCACTTGTACCGAGTTGCTACGGCGTAGCGTTTCCATAAATTGTAGTAGAGAACGGAAAATAAAGACATAAAAAAATTGATTTGTAATTACACATTAATAGTCCAAGAAAATACGCAGATACTTGAATTTGTGATATTTATTTGAATGATTAAAAAGGGGCCAATAGGCAATTGTACCAACAAAACTTGTTCGGACTAGTCTTCTAAAATATTCGTTATTTTAATTATTTTTTAATTTAAGTGGTGGCAGAGTACATTGCGCGGTTTGGTCATTTTATTGGTGACAGTAGCCAATTAAAGTGACATTTATTTGACAGCGAAAGTAGACATTTTTTTTATATATAAAAAATAATAATATTAAAATTTAAAATTTAAGAAACAATACATTTGCTGCTCTAGTCTAAGTATTTACGGGATTTAAAATCAAAACTATGCGTAACTATTGTGGAGTATGTTGTATATTTTAACGAATCTAGTTGTGCACTCCGCCTTACGGCGCCTAATCCGTATTTATTTCCCCGTAACAGAGAAACAGCTGGCTTCAGTTCGCATTTCAGAATTTATGTCTCTCTTCGGTTCCCTTGTGCTACGATAAGACAATTTTTGAAGTAAAGACAAATACCTACACAAAATGTAGCTCTTCTTAGATTTATTTATTACTAGCTGGAGCCCGCGACTTCGTCCGCGTTGAAAAAGAAAAAAGTAGCCTATCTTGTGTCCTGTACGTCTAAATGTTTATGTACCAAGTTTCATGAAAATCAGTTAATTTGTTTAAGAGTTATGGAGGAACATACACACAATTACCTACATTTACAGATTTATTATTAGTATTGGCTAGCGACTCCCGCTCTCGCAGGATCGTCCGAGATGTATTTTTTTACAAACCATCCTTTTTTATCCGTCTTTCCATTAATTCTCAAAATTCCATTACTCGGTATTCGTCGGGTGGTGAATGCGGTATTAAACAATAAAATAAGATACTTTGAAAAAAAAAAAACCTTAACATACATTATAAAAGTGTTTAAAATATCTGTATTAGAAAATACTATAGTAAAATGCAAGCAAACGAATTGACAACAAATCTGTTCCTGGAAATAAAAAAAATGTAAAATACTCAAGACAGGAATTCGAAAAGAAATTCGTTCTTGATTACATTAAACGTGTTGGAATTTGGAAACAGACGAAATGGGCACAGGTTTTCTGGGATAATAAAACATTTTACGGATCAGCCGAAGTCAATTCATTTTGAAATGTCTTTGTTGTTCTTCATTTTGTTAAAAATAAGATTAGCACTCAAACAGGTGTCAAGAATATATTGATAAGAATTAAGGTTTAGGCAAAATTTTATCGATTATCGTTGCGTTATCAATGGCGGTTATTTAGCCTAAATAAATACTAATTCCAAATAAATCCATGTCGATTTCTCCTCCTTTATTCTGTATAAAAGTTATAGCAACCTATTCTTTGCCACTTCTGGTGAAATATTACTGAAATGAACATTATACAGGCTGACAACTCACATAAGCTACAAATTTCAAAGCAAATCGCAAGACACAGCTAGTGTTTGGAGTTTCCAGTTATATAATAAACTTTGTATGTGATTACTACTTGATTGTACTTCTGTAAATGTATTTTGAATTATTGAAAAGTCTATTAAATAAACATTCTTGAAACAGGCACGGCATATTAAAATTTAGTCATTACGCCCGCGGCTTTGCACGGTTTTTTTTTCTGGAAATTATATACAGAAACCTTTCCCATTTACCGCTCTTTCAACTAGTGAAAACCGCATTAAAATCCGTTGGATAGTTTAAAAGATCTAAGCGTTCATACACAGAGAAAGACGGCGGGAAGCGACTTTGTTTTATACTATATAAAGTATTTGCTTGCTTAAAACATTTGCTTGAGTATACTTCTATTAGACTTACTTCTAGGTAAAACATTTTATGAGAATATAAAGAAGGAAGCGCTAGAAAAACATGCATCTAAAAACATAATTCAATTGATAATAGAACGTACCGCACTCCCGCAAGGGACGCGCTATCAGACAACTTTCTCATTTAAATAGTTTCCAAGGCCCGATAGATACCACTTCCACAGTATAAATTAGACAGTGTACTTTGCCCGTTGTCTGTATTCGTGACGTGAGATATTAAATGTTTTGACACACACTGAGTTCCATAGTCATAAAGTGACAATTTCATTGTACCATCACAGTAACCATCATGTATTAACTACTGAATATGTTGTTTCGTTGCATTAGTAAGGATTCGGCTATCCTTTGTATGTATGTTAATACGTTTACGTGATTCTATATCGCAATATAGAATATTTGAAATACTTTGTGTATAGTATACTTTGTGTCTATAAATATAAACAAATAAAAGCAGCTGTCCTTAGACTAATACTAAAATAAATTTTAAAGCAATTATGAGCAATTATAAGCATTTATGCTGTAAATGTTAAAAACAACTAAGTTAAAAAAAAAGTTCAGTGAAGGTCACTGATGGCGACTCTCCTAAGCGTGACGGTCACGCGAGTTCAGTGCTAAAAGTACCCAATGTGCCTAAAGGAATTTCACATAAAAAAAGAACGTAAAAGTAGCCTTATAAGATCACATTTATTCTAAGTTGCTGAATCGCTATTCTCTAAAAGAATTTTCAGTTCACTTACTCACTACTGTGTCTTTATTAAGTCTGTGTAGGTCAATAAATCACTCCGAGATCGTAGAGACCGGCAACCATTTAAAAAGTTAAGCCGAGATGTTCCTTCGCTTATTCGTTCTATAAACTCAAGCCGCTTCTGCTATCCCGCTACCTGCGGTTGGATTGATTTAGGATTACAGAGTTTAGTTTCAACGTCTTGTTCGACTCTATTAACAGAGTTTCTAAATGTTTTTTTTAATGTTACACTGTTTTTAAACGAATTAATCGTTAAAATATTCGTTCACGACTTAAATATTGCCTAAATGTGCAAAGTTATATTATTTGAATGCCTAGATGTCACTAATATTGCCTAGATGTGCAAAGTTATATTAGATGTCACTTGATTTTTCTTCTGTTGAAATCCAGACGTTTGTCTTTGTTGACAGTTTTGTCGGGGTATTGTTATGTCACGACTTTTTAGATCAAATACATGGATCGGGATACGTTATTGGCAATTCATTTATCTATAATAATAGTATTTAGATCTTAGACCTTAGATCAACTGAGTCCAATGCAATGTTCGTCAGGAACAATACTTTTGAGTCTGATTACATGGGAGGTTAATTTACAAATCTATTTAGTAGCGGGAACATCTAGTAAACACAAAACAAAACAAGTTCAATAAATTCCTCAACACCTTCTTATTAGTTGGTTCAATGCAATTAAGGGTGCGAGCATCGTAGACGTTTCCACTTATCTAGGGCACTTAGGTATTGCCTTTTCTTCACTAAAACTGTTTGTGCAATCGATTCTGCACTTGAGAGCGACGTAAAACGCTATTAAGGCTTCTGCTGTCCGTTTGTAATTGTGTGATGTTAATCTATTAAAGCTGTTTCAATGAAGTTTATACTCAACGTATTTTATTTATACATAAATCTGACATACTGAAATCTCAAAAATATATCCCCAATACTAATAATAAATCTGTAAGTTTAGGCATTTTTTGTACTCGTATGTATGTTCCTCCATACTGATTTTCATTAAACTTGGTAGATAAACATTTAGACGTATAGGACACAGGATAGCTACTTTTTCTTTTTCAACGCGAACGAAGTCGCGGCCTCGAGCTATATATTTTAATAAAAAAATAAGAAAGTAATAAATAAAAGTCTGAAATTTACTTTGAAGCTTTGAATAGTCGCCTGAGCGGTGCGGCGTAGTAGCAGGGGACAGATTTATACTGTTTAAATGTGTTTAAATTGTTTTCGGTAGAGATTGGCGTAGAGCTTACATGCGGTTTCATAATAAGTTCGTAGCCAGTTTGTTTGTAGTAATTCAAAAGATTTACAACTTCGAAACGAATCGCAAGCGTTATTATTTTGTTAAACGGCTCTTCATAAAAAAGTCAGCGAACGAGAGTCACACAAATTCGGGGGCAATAAAAAAGTTGGCGCGTAAAATACGAACTTCGACACAAATAGCGAAAAAGTTTAATGGACAGTATATCTGGGTCTTTCGTTGCGTCATTGAACAAACAATTGCTGCTTCATTTGCACATATACATACATAGCTTTAAATAGTGGCAGGGCAGATAATGCGTTTCGCAGTCATTTGGGTTGCCCGCTTGGCAGCAGCAACCACCCCCGAACAGAAAACCACCGTGGAAAAACTGCATGTGTGTTGTTATATTTAATGTTCTTATATGAATAAGGTATGTTAGAACCTATTTCCTCCCTATCCAAATCCCTTACGGCAGACGTCGACTAGGCGGAGCGCGTCGGATCGCATCGTGTTGCATAAATACGCTTGCCTTATTTTCTATGAAACTGCGTCCATTAGAGTCGCATCAGGTCGCCCGTCTTGTATTTTTCTTTTATTTTTCACTATTTTTCTTTTATTGTAGCAGTCGCGTACATTTTTATCCACGAGTAATAGTGCAATAAAAATGGTGAAGCAACATGAATTTTAATTCGGCTTTCCATTTGGATATTGGTTTTAAAACATACAAGTGTCGTTTCGTAAAGCTTTAGATATGTTTTGGATATGTATATGTATTTATAAATATTTGTTTATATCGATATATTCTTAGTTACGTTTTCACTTACAAACTGTAATAGGTAATTTAAAATTTTTTAAATCAATTATGAGACGTAATAGGTTATGCTGTAAATGTTAAAAACAACTAAGTTAAAAAAGTAAGGAAACTGACCAGTGGTACGCTAACTCCTTTCGAATGCAAATTCAGGGTTGGACTATCTTTCCCTTCGTTACATAATACAATTATATTTTTTAAATGTATTGAGAAATTGTTCACTTGGAAAATATTTGGAGACCATTTGTTTTCCACAGAAATGTGTATCTTTAATAGATAGTAATTAAGGGGATAATATCCCGAGGGCGCAGTGAGTTATGAGTTGTAATCGTGACCAGGGTGCACGAGTTCTCGCCTGATAGGTACGGACGTGACCGTACTCTTAGAAAAATTACCTGCACCATACATAAAGAAAGAAATGTAAGACGATTTGAAAGATCTTTTCGACTAAATTATATGTGAGACGCGTTTAAAGATTATTAATAGTTAACTTGAATCCTTACTATAATATTATAAATGTGAATGTGAGTTTGTTTGTTACGCTTTTACGCCACTAAATTTTGCATACACGTTGTCTGGGACACCAGAAAGGACATAGGGTACCTTTCACCGTTCAACGCGGACAAAGACGCGGGCAACAGCTAGTATTATAAACGTGAATGTGAGTTTGTTTGTTTGTTACGCTTTCATGCAAAAACTACTGAACCGATCACCATGAAATTTTGCATACACGTTCTCTGGGAAGAAAGGACATAGGACCAGAAAGACCAGAAGACCAATATTATTATGCAACTCTAAATGGTTTTTGGTCCATGTTTGAAATCATTTTCTTCTTAAATATGGAAGAGCCCATTACCCCATCCCTCCCGTATCCCTTATCCTTAATCCTTCTGTGGTCGGCAGCGCACTTGTAGCACTTATGGCGTTGCTTGTGTTATAGGCGACGGTAGCCACCTACCATCAAGTGGACCGTCAGCCTGTCTGTCGACCTTAATATATAAAAAAAAAAAAAAAAAAAAAGTAAACTTTTGCTATTCTTAGTCAGCTGGAACATTCATGTTCCGCACTGGAGATGCGGGTCCAGTCCCCGATGTTATGAATAATGTGGGAAATTAATAATATGTAAAAAAAGAATAAAGAAAAGCGTAACAATAATAAACAAAACTTAAAATTAGAAACTCAGAAATAGATATGTGTGTAAGAAGCACTAAAAAGACATGTGAATGCAAGCGAACAGAGACGATGCAAGGAAAAGTGAAGTGTTCTCTGGAACATTTTTTTTTCTTTCACTCTATGCCCTCGAGTTTTTGACCCGGACTCTCAACTTTGCATAATATATAGCACTAAAAAAGCGTGCAAGAATTGCTGGATAAAAATTTCTGTATTCATAAAGGAACCGTGTTGTCTCTTTTCAAAGTTGTTCTGCCGTGTAATTATTATTTACAAACTGAAATCGGGTGTAAATGAGACCCTTTATTTGCTGGAAGATGGGTCGTTTTTTTTTGGTATATTTAGCCATGTTATTTCAATAATATATATTTGTGATCCTAATATCTAAATCCATATTATACCACAATCTCTCTTAGTGATCTGCCCCTGCAATTTTTTATTTTTCAACGCTTAAGAAAAAGTTGCGAGGACGTAATCTTACATGTAAATGTGAAACTTTGTTTAAACGTTTTTAGAAGTCTAAAAAATATGCATTGGATTCATATACAGACATATTAAAATAAAAATAAAAATAACCAAGATAATAAGATAAAATAATCCTGGTGCTGTATATCTTTCCCTCCGTAAGTTAATACAATATCATTGAAAGTTATTGATGATATTTTGAGACATTTTATAATGGCTATTAAGAGTTATCATATTATAATATGTCTGCAGAACAATATGGAAAAGTTTCCAGTAATAATATCTTTTAACATTTTAGTCCGATAACAAGAACAGAAAGTTTTATGTAAGGAAGTGATATCTTTTATAGAGTGCATGAGGTGAACGAATCTAATTTTCTCGTGCGCTCTCGCTTCGTAATTAGCGGATTAGCCTCATGGCAGCGAGTCTTTATTACCTACATTGTATGATTTGTTTTGTACGTTTTGCTTTATTTAATCTGGGTATCGACGGTGCAATGCCAATCCCAGAAAGTCTTTTGAAGAATTGTCTTACTTTCGCGTATCTTGGTAAACCGCGGATCTAATATTTTTAACTGCGATATGTATATTTAGAGAATTAATTTTAAAGCTGCGATGAAACTAAACTATTTTTAAATTTTGTGTAACATTTTGTTTATGTTAGTTAGAAGGAATGGGCACTTCGCCGTCGATATTGATATTTAACAAAATGGGGAATTATATGTAAAACAGTTTACAGTTGGAAATAAGTTTTTTTTATGTTAAGCTCTCGAGTAACATATGCTATATTTTATAAACGCGGATGATTTCGCGTGCTACAGTTATAGTTATATAATGAATAAATAAAAAAATCTTTATTTAAAAGAAACTTGAATATCCACACAAATGGTAGCAATGTTTTTAATTGGATCAAACGTAAAGTGACTTACACAATTGAATAATTGCGTCAGAGTTGAGTTTACATTAGCAAACTCAGGTGTAACTACTGCAGTCTAACTCTAAAGCAATTGCAAACTACGATAGTCCTTTTGGGAATTGGAATACATATTCGCAGTATATCGAGTACCTCCTATTGGTTAAATATATCATTCTATAGAACATTAAATGTCTTCTATTCTGCATAACTAAATAATTATAATTATCATGCATATTAATAAGAGAATTTAAACTTACAGAAGTTAAGCTCCTGTAAAATTTTAATATTTGACAAAATTT
Organism: Synanthedon vespiformis; assembly: GCA_918317495.1. Taxonomy (NCBI): domain Eukaryota; kingdom Metazoa; phylum Arthropoda; class Insecta; order Lepidoptera; family Sesiidae; genus Synanthedon; species Synanthedon vespiformis. The sequence goes on from OU906953.1 coordinate 2,582,031, forward strand.
TATAACTTCATTTATATTTATTAGTAAGTTTTAATATCTGACAAAAGTCAAAGAGAGTGGGATGTTTCTTATTATTCTTAAAATTGTTAATTGGCAGAACTATGAATGTGAACAATCTTTGTATTTTACTAGATTTATGAAGAGTCTACGAAAAGTTATAAAGCAGTATTTCTACTGCTTTATAACTTTTTGTTCCAAAATAATTTCTCGATATGAACCTCTGTACTCGCTAATGTACTGGCTAAGTATATGACCATATCAAAGGCTTCATAATCGGGTCTTTGTTCATGACGAAGTTTGACAAAGCCGAGACATCCGGTCCTCGACTCGGTCGAGTTTGGTAAGAGGTCTTCGTCAGCACACGCCTACTGAATGTACACACTGAGATATCTCACTACATCGTTATTCGTATCAAGCGGTTTGGCAGCAATTTATCTTTGTAAATAAATAAATAATCTTTATTTGCATACACACATGTCTACAGGATCTTAATTCCTATACAAAATATATATAAAAGTCGCAGCACAGTAATATAAAATGCTAGCTGGTGCTCGCGACTTCGTCCGCGTAGAAAAGTATAAAACGCCATCTGGTATTTTGGATAGATGGCGCTATCTCCCGGGCCAAGCCGCTAGTATTTACTTTTATTTTAGATTTTCCGTAGGAATGAAGCATTTTCCCGCGGTAAAAAGTAGACTATGTTCATCACGGATAATGTCGGCTTTTAATGGTAAAATATTTTTTCAAATCGGGCCAGTAGTTTCGGAGCCTATTCTATACAAACAAAGAAATAATCAAATCTTTTCTCTTTATAATATTAGTATAGATGTCCTACCCGACAAGGGGCTTGCAAATATTTGTAATTAAGTAATAATTTATTATAACTTTTTTCTGATATGTTTTAATATACTAAATAAATATGTGTATATACCTATCTTTATTTATGCAAATAAACAATTTTGAATTTTATACAAAAAATATTTAGTTCACTGCTATGAGGATTATGATCCACTGGGATAAACTACTTTCATTGCTTTTTTTCTATTTGCAATTTCTTTTAATTTACTTCTATTAAACTTTAATTTAAAATTGAGCCAGAGTTGCGCTATTATTAACTGCGTAGGACTGGCTGTAGTTACCGAAAATCACAGTGAAATAACAACACGTCCCTAACTAAATTTTTTAACAAAAAATTAATACGCAAAATATGAAAATAAAATATTGAAATAATCCAAAAACATAATTAAATTACAATGCGTTTCAAATGAGAATAGGATCGCACTTGCTGCAAACTTCACATGATCGGAGTCATCATAGTAATGTCCTCAAAAAACTCCGAATAACAAAAATATAAATATTTTTTATTTTTTTTTATCTAATAAAATTATATATGTATAAATATATAATATCCTTACTAATATTATAAATGTGAATGTGAGTTGGTTTGTTTGTTTGTTTATTACGCTTTCATCGTTCAACGCGGACGAAATCGCGGGCACCAACTAGTATATATAATAACTATTATAATTAAACTATAAGTGTAAACTACATTACGATTTAAATCGTATTTATACGATCTTTTCGGCTTTAGTTTTATGTAACAAAGCAATTAAGTTTGTTAACGAGTCTCCACGAGATAAGTAATTCTTTTATGGGTCAATGTATACGATTTTCATAATAAACTACCTGAATAAATAAACCACATTACAAAAATAATAAAAACTAATAAAAATAATAATTAATTCTTGGCTTGTTTTTTTTTTACACTCCGTACACATCAGTAATGAAGTTCGTGAGAAATGCGGAGCAAAATGCGAATTTCCAGTCCTATTCTTATTTGACACGCATAGTAAAGTTATCGAATTAAATTTTTAATAATTTGTTATTCTTTCAATGTAGTCATAGTATGAACGTGTTGCACGGTATCCCTCGTCCGCCTGAGAGGTTTCTACACAGAGCGTGAGAGTCCTCGACCTTCCCCAATATAAAGGAAGGTCTGTTCTAACTACCATCTCGACGATACCCGCCCGCTTATATTGATTACTTCCTCGCGCTAATTAACAATTGAGTTACACCTTTTGTTTTCTTACTTATTCGTATATCTTGTTAAAACATTTATTAGCTTACAACCACAGACGTAAAACTAAAATCAATTCTGGAGTGAGGTGCAATAAAATGTATAAATTAATATAAAGAGATTTTGTGTTAATACCCAATAATAATAAAAAATGAATCGTTGGGATTCGCTTATTCTGCGACATCGGGAGCAAACACATGAACTATATTAAAAATAATCAACAAATTAAATTTAAACAATAGATAATTATTAATTTTAAATTGTATTTAAATTATACTAAGACCTAAGTCAACTTATAAATAATTAAAAATCAGTATAACTACTAAATTACAAAAAAAAATGTTTAGAACATGGTGGAAACAAGGTTTTAATTTGCACTTCGTTTGTAAAATTTACATAGAAGACCACATTGAAAAAAGTAGCCGTACAAGGATCTTGCCTCAACGACACTTCTGGTGCCAACGGCATCCTCTCGCCAGCGGAACGCGTCGAAGCATAAATTACAAAAAACCCTACACTTTTCGGGTGTTTCCTTTGAAGTTCCAAAATTGTTGCCGAAAAATGCTAAATTGCACTGCGGGTTTTCTGCACAACGAAAAACAAAATGTCCACTTCAAGCCTCTATCATTACTAAATTGTTATAAAATAGCGACTTGCTCCCGGCTTCGCACGAGGTGCAATTTTTTTATACGAGTATAAATACATAATTATTAACTTTCCTCACTTATCATAACTTTAATTCGATATTTATTTTCACACTGGTTAATATAAAATTTTACGTGTAAAAGACCATTAAGAAAGGATTTTTTTTACGTAAAATTCAAAACAGAAGGCTTCATGGAAATAACTGAGCTATTTCATGTGTTGAATTTAAATCAAATTTAAATTTAAATTTTTATGTCATTTTGTTTTTAAGCATACGAGCATAAATGTTTAAACTAAGTATGTACCTACATGTTAAAATATTCGTTTTAACTGGTTTAAATACAATATTTTACCTCAATGAAAGGTAATTATCACCAGTTACCACAAAACATTGGAGCAATAAATTTTTGATGTAATAAATTGTTATGATAGAAAAGCCAATATTAAAATCAACTGGGAGTTAAATAATGCGGTCGCATGTAAACGATTGCGGTCCGATGAGTTATTTATATTCATTATTGCCTTCTGCAAACGTAATATCATTGGTAAATAATTTCTTTTATTATACTTTGCTTTTAGCCACCAGGAAATAACACTCTTATGTTAAGGGATATTAGTCCAAAGCTTATATTGACTATCCCAATTATGTCTTTTAATACTATCAAGGTCGCCAGCGTAAAAAATTGGCAACTTTTTAAGACCAGTTGACCATTAAGGTACAGTCGGCCGCATAAGTCGATTAACACATTCAAAAGTGCAAAACAACTAAACACTCAACGCGCCATAAGTCGTTGTCACGACTAGAGAACAAAATAAACTTCACGTACAAACGATCGTAAAAAGCTTCAGTAAGTAAGTAATTAAGTAAGTAAGTTGAGTGTTCAGGTGTTTTGCACTTTTGAATGTGTTAATCGACTTATGCGGTCGACTGTACAAGGTTTAAATTTAAGGTATATTATACCGGTAATCGAAAGAGTAGAATTGTATTCTATATTGAATAGCTAAAATAACTACACTACAATATTTCATCAATGAGTATGTTAATGTTAGTGTATTGTATGTTGTGAACCTTTTTTCAAACGGGTTAAGGTAAAAATTATCACGTCAATCAATGCAGGCAATGATTGGCGTTAAGATAGCTCGAAGTGTTTCCATATGGCATTGATTGCTTGACAAAGGCCATGTGTGATGAATGGGCCCAAGGGTCTATCGATATTGACCTTCCTCTGGAGCTCTTGTAGTTGACAGAAAGGGCAGAATGATGTCGGATTACTGTGATAGAAAGCCCTTCTGCGTTAGATTATTTCACACATGGAACCCTCCGAAATGTATTATTTATAATGTTATAAGCAAGGATTGTAAATAGAATAAAGTTTAATTTTATTTAATCTTATTACCGTTTATATTTATTTAATAAAAGAAGCTGGAAAAAAATAAAAAATAATTATTTATTTATTATTATATATTTATCCGGTTTAAAAATTAACTGTGAAATACCAAATGTGAAAAATAAAAAAATATTTTATTTTGATGTTTTATTAATATTTAGAACACCCTTAAAAAAATTAAGAAACAATATATTTACTTAAGTAAAAATAATAAAATTAATAAATATTCCAGAGGCGTGTCTAATAGACTTAATGCATAGACGAGTTTGAGCACAAACAAAACTGAGAAATTGACAAAATAAACATTTTTTTTTAAATATCAAATATTCTCTAAATATTTAATTTGAATATATTTTTTAAATATGTATTCCTAACATATTCCATGTTTCGTAACTTCTAGCCCTGTACCAATTCAAATGAAAATTCCAAGTGAATATGTAGAATGAACGCAGTTATTTCAAAAAGTAGCCATTACTTTATTACAGTTAAAATGACAGTGTATGTCTTTAAAAATATTCCAGTTATTTTTAAAGACATACACTGTACTTAACGCATAATATATACATAGTAAAAACCTCAAAAGACCTCAACCTCAACCTCAAAATCAGTAATAAAAGTAATTAAAATTACACAATTTTTTTTTTAAATTTGTATACTAAAATAAGGTTTTATGGTGAATATTGCATCAATATAAAAGAATATTATTACTTTGAAAATTCATTAACAATTTGGAGAAATACGAGGATGTATATTGAATTTAACTATAATATTGAATGCATATAATTATAGGTACACTTGAACAGAGATTTCACGAATGGGTACTATACGTTGGTTGATATATCAGCGCCTACTATACAGATTTACTTAAAATGATAGTTACTTTAATAAAATTTCTTCTACATTCCTCTCCTAAAATGAAAACGTTTATAGCTTAAAACGTTAAGTTCTCTTTTTAGAATATTAACCTCTTAATACATGAAAATTTACTCTTAGTTTCAGTGAAATGTTATGCGTACCTACATGTTTTGGATGTACACGGTTTACATATGAAAGTTGTCTAGTGAGGCAAACAGGGACACATTAACCATTAAGGGCTTGCGGGGTCATAGTTAAATTAATGTTTCTGTTAATTTAGCCAGACGGGTCGGAGCCTGGGTAATTAATTTCATATGGCTTTAAGGATATACAGTATTTTAGAATATAATTAGTTCAAGCGAAACGAATATTTATTATTTTAACCATTATAAAGACGGTTTATTTGATAGAATCAATGGCAACTTCAAATATAATGCTAATGCGCTGCTGAACCATTTTTTTGTTAAAAGCTAAGAAACTTCGTGAAGATTACTGGCCATCATCACTGTTAGTTCCTTTCTCACACATTAACAAATTAACGGCAATTTATCGGTGGTCTACATAATTATAGGCATTAATTCACAGTAGTCTGGTCCCTTGGTAGATACCCCGTTAGACACAATAATAATTTATTCACAGACATGTATTGATAAAAACAACAAATAAGGCGCGTTACACATGAAACGCCAACACGCATCGAATTAAGACCACCATTAGCGGGTATTGTCGTATTAAAACAGAGAGCACCTCTTGTGTAGTCCTGTCTCACTAGTTCATTATACCGCTCGCACCGATTCCTTTTCTAAAAAAAGCTTTCAGTCGCCGGCTCCCACACACGTCGTCAAGGCCTCTCAAAAATTCATCGCCCGTCTGGAGGCTGAATAGGTTTCGAAGTACACCGGCTTACCCGACTTCTACAATGTTCGGGTAATCTGCTTAATAAGTAATCCCTCGCAGGTCTTATATCTTTGGGTTAACAACTTCTTTGCATGTTTTCAAATTGCGAATGCTACATGTTTTTAGTTTAAAATTGTTAGTTATTATTTTTATTAAAACTTCTTGGTCGGTCGAGTCACAGGTTGAATAATAGACACAAAATATTATTTATTTCTTCACCCGAAATTAAATGAAAATTATGACTATTAATGGTGAAGGGAAAACAAAGAAATATATATTACATAGGAAATTTTATCCTCTCCAAAGAAGATCCTTTAGCCCCAAGTTGCTTTGACCAATATTTTTAGAGTTAAAGCTATTTTTATAAGTATAAAAATAGTAAATAAATAATTAGTCATATTTTTGTACATTATGAAATTTTCTATACTTGGTAACAATAAAAAATATTAATTAATGAACAAACCACAAGTTTCTGTTCTCTCATTGAAACGTATTCAAACGTTATGTAGTTTGTTGAAAAAGTTAACCGAATTTTTTTAACGAAAAATAAAAAGTTGTAGTCAACTATCTACTTGTGAACTCCACCGTTCGGTTAGTAGTGATGTTGAAATTTAAAAAAAATGTGAAACACACGCAAATATAATTTGGGGAGCATATTTTCAACGGATCGGTGGAGCGCGTTGACGCGGCTCGAAAACATAAGAGATTAAAAAATTTGTAACGTAAATGAGTTCTCTTTTTTCGTACGACACCGCGGCCGGATTTTCATCCGAAATACGCGCCGAAGTCTAGCGTAGCTATACAGGGCTCTCAAAAATTCAACGAGTCTGTTCGAGTAGAATTCTGTAATTAAGTTTTCCGTGCAGTAAAAATATATAGACTCCGGAAAAAACATGTTTAGAAACTGATTTTTTTTTGCAATAGTTTCTACAGTTACGTCATGTTGAGTTATATCGGAAATTATATATCGAATTAGTTGGTTCATCATCATCGTTTCAAAAGCAGGATGTCCACTGCTGGACATAGGTCTCCACCATAATCAATCGTATCAAATCGTCTGTCCACTTTGTGGGTGTAAGTCCACAACGATGACGTTATTTTTTTATTAATACATTATTACTTCATTTACTTGCTTCCCAACCACAACCAACTTTTAGTACCATAGACAATGAAAAACAAATCGTCGGCCTAATTCGTTAACCTGCTAAGTCCATTTTTGGGAAATTTCACTTTTTATACTTTTCCACAAGTTTAGACGATTATCTACCATTTAGTGAAGAAATAACGGTGGTTATCAAACTAAAAATGCGAGGAATTTCATAAATGAAAAACAGCTTTCTGCCTAATAGTAAATCTTCTATCATAAGATTTGTTCTGATAATGTCACTGTTTCACATGCCTGATGCGACGCACACCATTTTGTCATTTCATTTTTTCTTCTTCCTGAAAACTATGCAAAATGTGACTTAGCAGGTTAACGAGTTAGGCCAACGAAATTCGGAATATAATGTTTGTTGTTGTAAAAGCGAAAACTTGTCCGCAAGTTATTCTTGTAAGTCAACGTAAATATTCATATAGTGTTATTGTTTAGGTCATTAAATAAACTAAGATCAACATGTAAAAAGTTCAGAATATATCTGCGTTTTCGCGAAGCTAGGTAGCAAGGTCTCCAGACAGTGTCTAATGAATATTTCACTTCATTATAACAGTCTGTGCTGCGTTTTCCATGCGAGATTGAAAGCGTTGACCCGGCTCTGAAGTGTTCGCGACCACAAAACTGTGTGATGTATATAACAGTAATAATAAATTATTTATTAGTTGATAAATAATATAATACATATCATATATAAAAGCAGTGATGATACTGTAGGTCTAAAAGTAATGCAATGACTAAATGTTGCTTATAAAAGGGGATTTATTGGATAAACAATATTTGCAGAAAGCTCATTGAAAAAAAAATTACTTACAAATAAATAAGTTTTATGAACTTCATAGTTTTGATATTATAACAGATAAATACGGTTAAATGGGTCTACGTCTCCCTAGGGAGCGACATAAGATTACCGCGTGCTTTACTAATGAAGGGGCAAAACGCTTTGTAAAATAAACCTCACATGGGAACTCGTATCTTCTGTGCAACTACACTTATATCATTAATATCAGAGTACAATATAACCTTCTGTAATAACTTAATAATATCTAATAATAAATCACAGGCAACAGACAGACCTATACGAGTATATATAAACATGAAATAAAATAAATAGATAAGATCCACTATGTCGCATAATAACACAAGCAACGCAACAACAAAGCAATTGCCGACCTTACCGACCTGGAATCTAGGGAGGAAAATGATTCTTTATTTAAATTATACATTTAAAATTATTAAGTTTAACATTTTAAACTTTTGAAATTTGTTAACAAAACATGTTAAGAAACTACTATTTATTGCAGAATGTAGTTGATTGGTAGGTGGTTATTGTTACGGTAGTGATTTGGATATGTAAGAGTACCATTCAAATATTAAAATATAATTTCAGATATATAACAATATCTGAAATTTCTCTCGACCTTAATCTCGAGTCAAATATAGCTTCAAAAGGATGGGTTCAGTAAACAAAATTAGGCAAATATAAATAACGACAAAGGTCGAAACAAGAAATTGGGTGAACGAGGCCGGGCTTTAGTGGAATCTAGAGATTCCTAAACATGATATCGGGACTACAAAATTATCATTTTTTGGCGACCTAACGTTTATTAATGCAATTCAGCCCAGTCAGCGTCTCGAGCACCCTTTTCTCTTACGTTTCGAGACTTTCGTAGCTAAAAGCCTTAAGATCGAGTGTAAGTTACGAGCGAAAGGCTTCGAATATATCACGAAAACGATGTCACTGGTGTCAAATTTTACAATCGTTCCTAGCATTTCTGTTACCGACGAAGTTCTAATTATACCTTTTAATCTTAACTATATATTACGAGTATTATAACTGTAACTTATTTAAATAACTGCAATATATGTTTTAATAATAAGATAATGGCATCAATCAAATTGTAGGAAATGTAACCTATAAACAGATGTCGCTTTTCAATTTTTTACTATCGTGATGAAAAATTAAAAAGTCCTTAAGAACAGGTCTCTCAGCTTGAAAGAATTAATGCAACATTGTATCGCCAAATAAACCAATGAATATTTATTTTTCTTAATTGTTATCTGTTTACAATGAAAATATATTTAATACTTCATTAAATAACACTCAAAATTTAAAGATATGTTAATTTATTTTAATTTTTCTGTGTTAACTAATAATATTGGCCAATAATATTGGCATGTCTATAAAGTTTTTTTTTAAATATTTTTAAAATTATTATTTAGGTTGGTATCATTTTATACCAGCCGTGTACATGGTCGAACGTATAAAAAAATCTCTATTACAGGAATTGTGACACCTGTACCTGTGAATCGGTGTATTTTTTTTTAAACAATTTGCAATTTTAACACTGCTAATTCGATGTTGAAATATCTTACTGGTATTTCAAATAATCTTCCCTCATAAATACTCGTAATGTGTTGCATCGGTGTTTGTTTTGTGAGGTATACTTGCACCAAATACTTAAGGTACGTTCGAAAGGAGGCGCACGTAAATTTCATTTACCGCTGGAAAGTGCCGAGGCAACGCAAACTCCACTTAATTACGCACATAAATTGAAGTGCTCTTCCCTATACGATGGATGTAGCCGCACTTTAACTCATAAAATATCATTTCTTATATTACTGTATGATGGTGGGTGAGGGCCGACGATGAGTATTATGGCGTCATTAAAATCTCAATTTGGTTAGCTTTTAGCGGAGATTTCAATTTCGCTGTTAAAAAATTTAAAAATCACGAAAACAGTTGATTTTGTGACTGTTATTTTATTTCACGCTAATGACCCGCTCGCGGTTTCACCCGGGTTTTAATTTTCATATAAAAACCTTCCACGTTTTTTCTCTTACATATTAAGTGTTGCAACGAAATTCTTTCAATACAAAAACTCGTGAGATGTCATGCAAGTCCAAGTCTGGAGTTTTTTAGTTAGTGACATTAGATATATTTATTTCTATAATGATTTAATGACTTGGCTAATGCATTGCCTTGCCCACACATTAAAATTGTTTGAGCGGTTTGGAGTCCGTAAAATACAAACATACTTATTTTAACCTTCATATATAAGTACTAGCGCTCCACAAAAGTTTTAAACGGGTAGATATTACTGAAGATCGAGTTAAACCTATAATTATTTTGGCCATTACAAAGACAAAGCTTTAGGTCAATATTTGCAGTATTTATTATCATCAATTACAGAATGCTACCGCATTATTTTACCATCAGTTATATAATATATATGCTGTCTTGTATCACGACTAATGATGTCACAGCCCAAAGGGCTATCTATCCTCATCGTCACTGTGAGGATAGGAAAAGTCTTATCCTCACCACCTCCTTCCTCCTTCTTTCTATAAGTGTCAGTAGAAAATTTCAATAGGTATATTTGGTGTGCCGGAACCTTTCATCATTTTTGAACCTTCAACCAATATAGTAAAGAAGAAAGATTTTAACACACTCTTCTAAGTTTACCTACTAAAGTTTCTAAGTTTTCTAAGTGGCCCCTCAATAAAAGTTATATCGAGACGTTGAAACGCAATGGAGATTAATTTCTATCTACGTAACTGCAATATCCAACTTCCTTCCCCTACATCGGTAATTTTTAATAGTTTCTTGAACCTGCTCGTAGTGCAACGCAGCAGTCTTGGAAAATTTAATTTATTATACAATGTAGTTCACCATTTTATGCTAGTATTTCATTATTTAAAAATACAGACCACATTTTATATTTGTGCCTGTTTTATCTTACTTATATCGAAGCGGGCACATGTACGAGTATATCGGCCAGTCATATGCTGTTTATACTATAACTATAATAAAGAAGTAATTCTTATAAGAGTACATTCATCAACAAGATGAACAGAGGTAGATGAATTTTCAAAACACTAATAGTTTCACAAATATAATCAATAATAATCATATATCAAAGTCACCGATTATTAAACAAAACGGTTTTTGTTTTTACTGTACAAAGCCTTAATGAAACGTAATTAGTGCTTGAATTTCAATGTGTGCCAGAAAAGAGCGGAATCTAGCGTTTTGGCAACACTTGAGCTGTTTCCCTGGGTATGGAGCCAAATTAGGGGTACTTCCTCAAGTTTTCGGGTTGGTAATGTCTTTAAATTTTAAATTTTCTTTTGCAGTGCACACTAATTTAATATATTTGTTTATTTATTTACTAGTGACCCGTTCCGCATGGATGTGAGAAATCAGCACGGTTCTTAGCTATTTATTATGAACTACCTGGTGCCCGCTACTTCGTCCGCGTTGAAAAATAGAAAAAATTGTAAGCAATATAACGTTTAACCTATTGTTGCTTAGTTAGCTTAGCCAGGCATTAGTTTTTTAATTTATTTTAGATTATCCAGTTTCTTGTATCCCTGACAACTTGTATGAAAAATTTCATTATAATCGGTTGAGTAGTTAAGGCGTGAAAAGGTAACAGACAGACAGACAGCTTTAAAAATAACGATACTCCCACACAACATTTTATCTCCCCTTTCAACTGCTTAAAACTCTTTTTTCGCATTAAAAAGTAGCCTATGTCCTTTCTCAGCGTCTAGACTACCTGTGTACCAAATTTCACTGAACCGATCACTATGAAAAAAAGCATATACGTTGTCTGGGACACTAGAAATCTTCCATAGTTCAACGCGGACAAAGTCGCGAGCACCAGCTAGTACTTATATATAAACAAGACCTTCAAGCAATAGTTGTACTTCGGCAGATATTTTTTGTATCTTATACCGTAATGAATAATCTGTTAAAAAATACTTGCGACAAAGTAAAATTATCTAAGTATATTTGTACAAATTGAATAATGCTTTAAGTAAATTACATTAGCATGTATTACCTTTCGACAATTAGCAAACCACCAACTCTATCAAATAAACAGACCGCAAATTTGAATTGAATTTGAATAAATGGATTACTTATTGAACTGTTCCAACCATTGTAGGTATTTGATGTATTAACAATCAAATTATTTAATTAACACAAATTGCTTACACGATTGCGCTGTTAATTGTTAGATAAACATTTAATTAATTTGTCAGTTTAGTTGTGTTTCGGTGTCTCAAAATATACGAATGCTAAAGTACAAAATTAACTTCGTTTACTTTACACATCTATAGGTTGGAATTTTCAAAAATACTTTCAGCTTTAGTGTTATACCTTTTGCTGTCAGTCAGTTAGTCATAACTAATGATTTTATTTGTATACTAGTTGGCGCCTGCGACTTCGTCCGCGTTGAAAAAGAAAAAAGTAGCCTATCAATTGTGTCCTTAGCCTGATTATAAATTATGTTATTATTATTAGTGTTGATTACAGAATAGACAATTCAATCACAAACTATCGTCGCAATGTAACATGCACGAATTCCCCTTCTCCTATGCACAATAAAATTTGAAAATAAATATAAAAGAATACATGACGTAAACAAAACGTCTCCTCTGGAGTAACATAACATAATGCATGCAGAGTGAATTGCACACTCCGAGACACAAAGCATATCGCATCTTGTTTACAAGGACCCTTTACATTTGGATGCGCCCATCCTAAATTCAACAGGTATATTCTGGGACAGAAATCCCTTTGCTCAAATTTTCAACGTTGATGTACTTAAAGCATATTACGACTGAAATTTTCACCATGAAATTATATCAGATTATATATGTAAGTATTGAAATAGAAATACTATAGAAACTGGTACCATTCCTGTTGCGGGCGATAGGTACGGCATTTGCGACTCTGCATAAGAGTATTGGAATTACTAGTTTGACTTAAACACTTTACTCATATTCAACTTACTTGTGCCCGCGACTTCGTGCGCGTTGAAAAATAAAAAATACATATATATTACACTTGATAGCACCATCTATTAAAGCACAATATTAGGTGGAGCGATAGAGAGGATCACGCGACACCTATCGCTTTTGAGTGGAACTGCTTGGTGTTGCTTAGGATTTAATTTGTGGAACAGATAATTTTACTAAATCAGCATTAAATACTAAACTGGAATTTTCTTTAAAAGACCGCGTACTTATCATCCCGTCATCATAGAACCATAAAATTCATATTCATCTTTCGTAACAGTTAAATAATAATTAAAATTACTCATTTCGTTTAAACGCGCAAACGAGCTCTTTTGTGCTCACTTCTCTGAAAAAGTTATTCAATTCTGTAGAGTTCGTTACAGAATAACCCGTCGCTCGGTTCGTTCACCGTGGATCCGCTAATGTCACGTAAAATAAGACTAAAACTGGGATATTAAGATGAGAGCCGCCTTTGAAGGATTGTGTAGTCGAAGTGAATGGTGGATAGTACTTGAGTACGTCTGGCGCAGGATAGCCATTGTAACACATCTCGTGTTACACTGCTCGTTTTTCATACGTCGTTGCTTACGGAATAACATAATGCGCCTGTAACAAGTTGTGTCATTATTTGTGCTGCATGCTTTTGACCTTACGTGTGTGGGATGTTCATCTCTTCACAAACAAAGGGAGTAGACTATTCGCAAAATTAAACAGTACATTTCAGGCATGCATTTTTTTACATGCAAATTTTGTCATCTTGTCACGGAATTGATGTCAAATTTAAAATTATTTATGATATCTTTATGTATTGACTTCATAGAGGGTTAGATTAGAATAATACATTGAATTATTTAGTTTTTTATGTAAAGGTTGTCAGATAGGCTAAGATCCACTTCATGCTAGTTCACTACCGCAACTAAATATATCTTTAATTCACTGCTACCGTCACCTATGACATAAGTATTTAGACAACAAAAATATACAGAACGGGTTTATATATTCTGTTTAGTACTAATGTGGACTACTACTACGGACGCTGGTGTGGAACTATTGAAAAATATTTTTGAGGCATGGGAGAACTCGCAGGACGCTCTGGGTGTTTTTTGCGATTTGTCTAAAGCCTTTGACTGCGTCCAGCATGACACTCTAATAAGGAAATTATGCCACTATGGAATTAGGAACAAGGCTCTCGATCTTTTAACTTCTTATCTCAGCCATAGAATTCAGAGGGTCGATGTTAATGGTAAGAAATCTCCGGGTTCTCTAGTTAAAATGGGCGTCCCTCAAGGCTCGATTCTCGGTCCGTTTTTGTTCCTGGTTTATATTAATGATTTACCTCATTCTGTGAGTAATCATAATATTGTATTGTTTGCTGATGACACATCATTAATATTTAAGATTAAAAGACAACTTGGATGCTATAATGAGGTAAATTATGCACTTTCTAACATAGTACATTGGTTTAGTGTAAATAATCTTCTTTTAAATGCCACCAAAACTAAACTTGTTAAATTCAGTACCCCTAATGTTAAAAATATTGGAACGAATGTGATTTTGGGTAGTGAAAAATTGGAACCCGTGGAATCGACCGTATTTTTAGGTATTACCATAGATTCTAAATTACAATGGGGTCCACATATTGAGAAACTAAGTAAAAGGCTTAGCTCTGCGGCTTATGCAGTTAAGCAGATTAGACGCCTAACAGACGTAGATACAGCTAGGATTGTCTATTTTAGTTATTTCCACAGTATAATGTGTTATGGGATTCTTCTTTGGGGTAGCGCTGCGGACATAAATACTATTTTTATTTTACAAAAAAGGGCCATTAGAGCCATCTATCAACTAGATCCGCAGTCTTCCCTCAGAGAAAAGTTCAAAGAAATAAAGATTTTGACTGTTGCATGTCAATATATTTATGAAAATTTAATTTATGTGCACAAAAATATTAGTCAATTTAATAAAAAATGTGATGTACACAATATCAATACTAGGTCCAAAAGTGATTTAAATCTTCATAAAACACGACTACATAAGATAAGTAATTCTTTTATGGGTCAAAGTGTCCGGTTTTATAATAAACTGCCTCAAATAATCAGAGCCTTATCTATAAATAAATTTAAATGTGTCATTAAAACTAAACTCCTCTCGAAAGGCTATTATAAAATCACTGATTATTTGAGCGACAAAGAAGCCTGGATTTAAGCTATTCGGAGTTCGTACTATGTTTTGTATTGTAAAACTATAATTTGTATATATATACTTTAAGTTTGTTAGTGTTAAGTGATGTGTATTGTACTATTTTACATTTTAATGATGACAAAAAGAATAGTATCCTGAGTTTCTTTCGGGGTTTCTTCTCAGGATCGTCATCTTGGTTTTTTTTTTCCGAAACCCTGGTAAATTTAAACTTATAATGACGATCAAAAGAGTTTCTTGTAGAAACCTAATTGATAAATAAATATTTTGATTTTTTGATTTTGATTTGATTTTGTGTTAAGCTCTAAACCTGCTCTATCTGTGTACTTAATACACATAATTAAGTTATAAGCAACTAATATCGCATAATTCGATCTAAACTAAGCAACAAAAGAGGACTTTATTACAGAAACCATTTAGCATTATGTGAAAAACCGTAGGAGCCAGTAAGCAGGTTTGGGTAAAAGGAAGCGTTAAAACTACTTCCCCACTTCCACGGTTTATTCGATATACATTGATGCTTCATTTGCATTTTTATTGGAGCCGTTTAAAGAAACAGTAGATCGGTTGGAATCGGACACCGCTCTGGGGAAATTATGTTTGTTTTCCGTTTTATGTGGAATACGCATAAACTTTTTCACAGTTAGTGAGAATTTTGAATAAAAAGGAATTTTGAATTTTGTCTTCTATATATTTCCATAAGACTTTATAAATGATTAGCTATGACTTCGTTGTAGTTGGTTTTTCGAAAATCCCACAGAAATTTAACATAAAAAGAATAAAAGGTAGGTTTTCTGGCGATTTACAACAGTTCTTGATGAAGACTCATTAGATAATTTTTTTTTGTGAATATTCAATTATTAAATTTATTTTTTACTAGGTATTAAAATTTTTATTCATAATTCACATTCCGAAATTAAGATTTTTTTTAGAAACTGCACTCTTTTATGTTTTATGGCGTTGTAAAACTTCGCGAGCGTCAGAAAACTAACCCAAATTCGGTTGGACGATCTCTCGTAATATATTCCTTAGTAATTTCCCATGTGACGACTGAATGTTCAACGTAGGTATTTCAAAAATGCCCTTTCATTTTTTTTGTGCCATACGTTGATAAATTGTACTTATTTTTTATAAAAGTTGAAGGCATTTTTTTTCATTGTTAGACCAATTAAAATTAGTGATGTGATAACCGTGAAAATAATATTTTCATAATAATAGAAATAATAGAAACTTAATAAGTGAACAGAACTAACTTAGTAGTAACTTATTTTACATGATTTTTTTTTAGTATAGAATAGGTGTGAACTATAATATGTATATTATAGTAATACTACATTTTGATGAGTGAGGATGGTAGAGCCCATTGCACAATACAATACGGTAATCCTGCCGTAGTTGGCAGGGTTCAATGAAACGCTGAAGCACACGCACTCTTATTATGTTTTGGTCTTCTAATAAATACGAATAAGAGGCGGTGAAAAACCTGTGTGCTGTCACAAGAAACCATATTCGTGCACTAATATTTTAAAAAGTAATATTTGGATTCGTCTATAATGAAGACACACACGACGTAGAAGTGTCGTAGCATTCGTAGCACTTGAGTGTGTTGAGTCCATGTTTATATTTAAGGTTAAGTGAAATAAATTCAATCTTAAAAAATATTTATTCGGTATGGTGTGAAGATTTTTAAAGCCTCTATGTACAGAAATGGAAAAACTTTATCAGAACTATAACCAATATAAAGCAATTCTTTCAATTCGATATAAAAGGCTTAGGTCTTTTGGAAATAATTTTCTAGTAGCTACTAGAGAGGCTGACTCAACATAAAACAGAAATCTTATTTAATGTTGGGCTGCAGCTAAGCGAAATGTCTTAAGCCAATGCTCTTATAATATGGAGAAAGATTTTTATATGAATTCTCAAAAAAAGAAGAGATAATTGATTACTAAACAAGGTAAATAAATAACTTATTTAACAATTTCTAAACGTTTTATTTCAATTTCTGGTAATGCTATATAAACTATAATAATATATTATTATGAATCGGTAAAAATTTATAGGAACTATATAATTTCTAAATTTGTGATTCTAAGCTGTTCTCGAAACTTTGTAGTTGGTATTCCGGTATTCGGTATAACTTTTTTGTTTGTAAATCGATTGGGTTGAAACAAACACTAAATGTTACTGGAAGCTTGCTACAATACCAAAGTAAAAACAGCATTCAAATCGGTTAAGCGGTTTCTGAGATTAGCGTGCACAGACCGACAAAAATAAAAAAATAAAACTATTTTTCACCTCGACAACGCATAGAGTGACAGACACGATTATTTATTTTATAATATGGATAATTTGTTAACTGGATAATTTTCTCAAATATCTCTAACAATTTCTAAACGAGAAAACAGAATAATATATGACTAAATAAAATAGGTAAGTTTAATAAATATTGTTAAATAAGAAAGTGGTTTCCATACTTTTCAAGTCCGCAGTCAAAGACGCAGAAGGATTGAAGGGAGTTTATAAGAAGGCGCTCATAGCATGTTGCGGTCGGGGGAGGGGAGAGGTTGAAGATAGAAGGGGGACAAGGGGATCAAATTAAATTGAAGACTAAGCGGAAACCTCGGGAAGTGACCGCTTTATATTATACTCAGTATCAGGGAGGTTGCAATACTTTTTAAAATGGATCTAGCGTTTTAAAATATGATTTGGAACGGTTTACTTCTACTTATTTTTTACATAATACAAGATAAAACATGTATTTTTTATAAAACATTAAATTTTCTCTTCTCTTTTCTCAGTAGTCATCATACTCAAATTCATTGAATATATTTAAAAAATTATCACACTTGGGGTTCTGTGAAACGTTATTAAATTATAATATAATATATTAAAATTACTATTGAAAAGAACCTACTACTGTAATTATGTTACGTTCTTTGTTTGTGTATATCAGTAGACAGGTGGCTGTAAATTTACACATCGCTAAAGTAGTATTCCGATAAAATTAAATAAACGCGAACAAGTTCGGGCCTTGTAATGAATATTAATGGGTGAAACTCTTGGAATCAGCCCTGACATGGGCCGCGGAACTCCGCTGAGTCTAATATAAATCACGCTTAGGTCGGCCCTCTAAGTAGCATTCTGCTTTGCGCCGTATTTTGCGTCTTATAATTTGAGATAAAACAGTTATCTGATGCTCGTACTTATGTAGAAAATGTTACTTGCCTTTTCTTCAGCTCTATTTATTGTTAAAACTAGAACAAAATGTTTTGTATAATAATATGCTAAAATTCATATTTGAGTACATATAAATATTACAAAATAAAGTCGCTTTTCGTTTTTGTCCGTTCCTATATTTTATATATATATATATAATATACTAATACTTATTATAAAGAGGAAAAATTTGATTGATTGTTTGTTTGTATAGAATATGCCCCGAAACTACTGGACCGATTTGAAAAATTCTTTAACCATTAGAAGCCGACATTATCCGTGATGAACATAGGATACTTTTTACCGCGGGAAAATGCTTTATTCCTACGGGAAATCTAAAAGAAAAGTAAATACTACATCTATCCAAAATACGGTAGATGGCGTTTTATACTTTTCTACGCGGACGAAGTCGCGAGCACCGGCTAGTAGTATATAATTTGCATATTTAATTAAATAGTAGCGTATGTATGACTTTGCCCAATGAGGCGATATGTCCTTCAAAGAAAAGCTAAAAAATAAACATAAAAAATGCTATCCACAAAAAAAGTATACGAAAAAATGAGAAATACCAACGGAAAAAGCTGTATACAAAGCTATATACAACGCACTAGTGCGGTTGTTTTAGCAGTTACATCTGTGTACATATTAAAAGCGAAAAAGTTGCTCGTATAATTAAATAAGTTTCTTCTTTATTAACCCTGTCAATTATTGTTTTTGTAATTGTGTTGTGATTATTGTTGTTTTTTACAACGTATTCTAATTAAGCTTGAACAAGAACGCGAAAGAAACGCTATAAAGGAATTTATCAAAGGTAAGTTGGGCGTTTCGAGTGAAATATTAGTAAATTTATGTAGCTAATAAAGACTAATTGATCGCTCTCAGAAGAGCCATTTTTCGAGCAGAAAATGTTGTTTTTCAAATACAAGGAGCGTGAGAAAACCGTTTCATCATATCTTTTTACCTATGAATAAGAAAGTTTGTGGCAAAAAAGAATGTTGAAAAAGACAAAAGACTTTTATAAGACATTTCTTTGTAAGGTCAAGTAACCTCGTAAAAATTCTATGTCTTATTCGCAGATAGATTATTAAATTCGATTACAATCAGTGCACGGAAATATACAGTAAATTAACTTTTTAATGATATATGAGATATAAAGATTGAATAAAGTAATGTAGTTGCTGGCAAAATATATATTATATTCGTAGGATATAGTTCCTGTTTTATAAATAAGATAATAATTAGAAAAACATAGAAACAATTTGAATAGAACAGTTTATTGATTATGCATCCTGTTTAATACTAGTGCAGTTTAAGTCCTTAATATATTTTAAAAATAAAGGAAAAATATGTCCACATAATTTAGTTCGATTCTATTCCCATTAAGGAGACCGTAACTTAAGTAACCACATGCAAACTGCTCCAAGAGCACATAACTTTTCATTAAACCTTCATAGCAAAGATGTCACAGGCATTCCTGATATATTTCGGTCATTAGCAGTTAATGAATAATTTAGTTAACAAGTACAGTCGGCCCTCAGTCGCTTCCTGTTATTGGCTGAATTATTTCTACCTTTTCTTCGTTCAAATAGCGTTTCCCGTTAATTGCTGTCTGACTGGAGCTCACTAATTGCTTAAGTTCTGGGATCTCTTGGCTCTTCAGTTAAAGTGGTCGACTACTATTAAAATAAAAATGTCTTAAGACTGTTTTGAACTTCCTTCAGTTTATATTTTTTGGAGAGCGCCGCATAGGAGAAGTTTGTAGACGTTGAAAAATTTTTATAATAATAAAGTACCATTTAAGTTGCTTAAAGTTAATTTCTTATGCTGATGTGAAATAACGGTGAAGTTTGATTACGTCCGTTTCACCTATCCTATATATCTAATAGTATATATATCAATCAAAATTTTTTTTTTCTGTATGTATGTATGTATGTATGTTCCTCCATCACTCTTACACAAATTAACTAATTTTCATGAAACTTGGTAGATAAACATTTAGAAGTACGGGACACGTGATAGGCTACTTTTTATCTTTTTTAACACGGACGAAGTCGCGGGCAACAGCTAGTTACTTATAAAATTTTCGTGTCACAGTGTTAGTTGCCATACTCCTCTTAAACAGCTTAACCGATTTTGATGAAATTTTATATCTACACTTGGTAGGTCTGAGAATAGGTTTTTATCTATTTTTTATAGGCGGGCGAAGTCGCGGGCAGCAGCTAGTATACATATATAAACATGTTTTACTTCTCAATACTGCGATAAGGACTCTCTTCAATGTTATGATCTATGGCCAGTTAATCGCCTCGTTAGCCAGTCATAGCGAGCAACCAATATTCCTAATCAACAAATAAAAACGGCTAACGCTTCAATCGGAATTAGACCTGCGATTGCTGTTTAGGATGCAATGCTTCTTTTAGTCAAACAAAAAAGAACTATTTAAATACAAATGTAAGAGTATGCCACCACTTTTACTAACGAAACATTTTGTGCGAATGTAAAACGTGAAAAAATACGAGCGGCAAAGGAGTGCACGAATGAATGGACAGGGTGTCCTAGAAGCGGGTCCAAATGTTTACCATTTTATGCAGAGACTGACTTCCCCTATTTCACTCTACTATTCGGCAAACTTTACCCACATGCAATTTGTCTTCTTTTCTTTTGTGTACAGCTTTTTTGTTATTCCATTTAATTGTAAAAGAAATGTGAATTTTTTCATACCATCTTATATGACGTAATCTTTATCAATTGTATAACAGACATACTTAGAACATTTATTGATTCTGAAACGGAAAGAAGTCCACTGGACCAGTAAGGAAAAAAATCATATAGATAATACGTTTCATTAAATCACAGTACGTGCGTGGTATATTTCACCATACAAAGGATTTTTCATCCTTATTACCAGTAACTAGATTATAATAATTTTGTATTTGTTTTATATTAATTTATGCAATAAATGAGGTGCTTATTGAATATCAAAATGATGTACACTTTTTATCTTCATCTACGATCACATCAAGAATATTTTCACGAAAGTAAGCAGGAGAGTGAGAAAAGAAGTTTCCAATTCGCACTAAATCTAAAGATTTCTCTGCTCCGTGATTACAATAATTGTGTTTTGCGTCTGTTTGTTTGTTTAAGTCTAGCTCAAAGGTTTTTAAGTTTACAGGTTTATTGTTGATCAATGTATTACTCAGATATGAAATAAAAAATGTAGAATATGAATGTATTGAGAATATAAAGTCATAGTGTAGTTGATGTAGTTGTGAGCTGAAATCAATAAAGTCGGGCGTTTCTACGAAGGGTTCCACTTCGTCCTGTCGTAAAACGTTTTCATAAAAATGCAAATCGTCCGACAACGTATTGCCGGCCGGGAAGCGGCGACGTCACAACTTCCAAGAACTTGCTTCTTTCATCGAATTAAAATACTTTTTAAGAAGACAATGTCATTTGCTCAAACTTGTTACGAGGCTTTGACTCTTCACGGCAGGATATTACTTTCCGCGGTTACCGCTAAGACAATGTCGGACCAACCACTGCCTTTTTTTTTCAAAAGAGACAACTTAAACGAATTGCTCTATCCCAAAAGAAAGGTTTTCTTATTTTTTTTTAATTATTCGCATTTGAATATATTATTTTAATAAGTGTAGGATAAAATGTCTCGAGTAATATTATTTATAAGTGCATTTGCTCGCGACTTCGCACGTTCCCTGACTATTTGTATAAAAACAACTCTCTAATGGAATCTGTAATGGTATTCAAATTATTCATTTTATGTTTAAAGTTTTGATTTTCTATTTTTTACAGGAATAAATAAAATATTTATTTTCACACATAAAGTGTTTTTGTTTACTACTTAAAGAGGATTAAATAATTATTATCCAGGAACAAAAGTCTTTAAAAATGTTTCATCAGACAAAGTTTTCGTCACGTAAGAAGTGGTCCAATATTTTCCAGAAACAAAAACTATTTAAGTTCTCAGCGAGTCATGACTTGTGGGTCATAAGACTTTTATTGAACAATCAAACGGCGCTAATCTCGGCCGCTAACAACACACACACACAATACATTTCATTTCGGTAGGTGTTTCGTCGGCAGTTAATTAAGTTTACTGCCTCGTATCTGTGAATTGATGCAATAAAATCCGAGAACTAGGCGAATGACAACGAGCAGATACCGTCATAACCGTTAGGGCTCTTCTCTCGAGTAAATTGCTTCGGAATGAAATAAAGTTCCGAGAAAAAATTACTTACCGGTGAATTCTTTCCTTTGAGGAAATTACGGTAAATAATATGCTTAATTAATTATTCAAATTACTCCTCTCGAGATTTGCGGAAATAGGCCACGCTGTTTTTAATTATTTCAGTAAAGGTCGATTAATGCGAGCTTTTTTTTTAAGAATAACTTTTTTAACTTGATACGAGTGAGTATTTAAAATAGGAAATCTTACGTGAATGACTGCGAAATGCAGTGTGCTCTGCCACTTGCCAAATAAGAACCAGAACCAACTTTGAAAAGTTTATCTACAAAGTTGGCCCTGTCGGGAATCGTATCCGCGCCCTCTGAGACAGAGCGCTAAGGGAAGTAACTTGACTGCTTGACCAATGTCTCTTCATTTATTAGAGGAAAGGCTTTGTGGTTAACGCTGTTACAGAATAGTCATGTAGTTGCATTATGTATTAAACCATTATGTGTATTGTTACAATATAACGTTTACCACAGATGCTATAATACAAATGCAATGCTATACATCCAGAATTAATTTATCATCCATACTAATAATAAATCTGTAGGGGTCGGTCATAGAGTAATTTACTTTGTTTTCAGAAATATCGTGTATATAGGCTCTAAACATGATACTGAAACTAAATTGACGATTTTTAGATTTTTTTTCTGTATGTATGTATGTATGTTCCTCCATAACTCTTAAACGAATTAACCGATTTTCATGAAACTTGGTAGATAAACATTTAGAAGTACGGGACACGTGATAGGCTACTTTTTATCTTTTTTAACGCGGACGAAGTCGCGGGCAACAGCCTAGTTATAAATAAAATACCGCTAGCAGTTGGTTTAACAACTTAAACAACAAAGTATTAATTTAGAAACTGGTAGTTTGCTGAGAACGATCCTTCTTTGTAAGCTGCAGTAATTAACACAACTATTTTAAAGTCGAGTCCGACATAAACTTGGTTTAACGTCTGAGATTAACGATTGCATCGCGATCACGTTTCGCTTCCAATGTTCCCGGTTACATCCCTAAAAATGTTACAATGTTACTAATTGAAATGTTACTGGCAGAAAACAGTTTTCTATATTCAAAATGAACAAAATTTCCGATGCGCAATCGGTAATTTGTTGCTTTTAGTTTTGTTATTTTTTCTTCTGTACCATTTTTAAAATTTTACTCTGTAGTAAGCAAGTATAATTAATAAGTAAATAAATCAAAATGCCTTTTAATGGAAGGTGTTCTAATATTCTTTTTACGTTCTTTGAATCCTGCTTTCTGATATATCACAGGTGTTAAATGATTAATAATTTTCACCCTATTTTGTTTACGTAAAAACTTAAAAATATATCTAAAGTTAAAACGATAAAACATAGAATGTTAAAAATCAAATCAACGTCACACAGTTGAACCAATCTCTTAATAAAATCGGGATTCAGTTCGAGTCGTCGAATGTTTTCTTAGGACCGTCCATTTAAGTGCTGTGTATGTCTTGATGTTAATACATACTCGTAAGGGGAATACGCAATCTTTCTATATAAAGTTATCATTTATTTAGGTATTTTTTTTCCATAGGGTGCATAGAAGTACCAACATTTTTTTATGAGGATTTTTTTTCAGTCTTAGCCTAATGCTTTTTTAGTCCAAAAATCTTTGTCCTATATTATAAAGTAAAGTAAGTGTGAGGCGATCAACCCTCGCAACCAAAAAAATGCATGATAACTTTATTTTTTATTTTTTTATGTTAAGGTCGACAGACAGGCTGACGGTCCACTTGATGGTAGGTGACTACCGTCGCCTATAACACAAGCAACGCCATAAGTGCTACAAGTGCGCTGCCGACCATAGAAGGATTAAGGATAAGGGATAAGGAAGGGAAGGGGTAATGGGCTCTGGCATCCCTTACTCACTCACCGAAACACAACAGCACATATGCTGTTATTTCACGGTGGTATTCTGTAAGGGGGTGGTAACTTACGTATAAATTTACACAATAACTTATCTTACATAAGCTAAAAATATGCATTGTTTATTCACTAAACAATGCATATTTACAAGAATGTTTACAAGAACTAGATAACGCAATTGCATTGAAACAAATATATATATTATACTTAAAAACATGTGAAAGACAAATTGTATTTTTTAGAATTTTAGAATTTCACTATTAGAACACAAGAAAGATATCTGGAAAACAGGTTATTACCCAGATCCGCATATGAATTATGCGCTGATGGGACGCCCTATGGTCAGGTGGCCAGACGACCTGGAAGAACTTGCAGAAGCGGCTGGATGCGAAGTACTGAGGACCGTGTGTAGTGGCTAGTTTTGGGAGAGACACAGGATGATGGTGTCTATGATATAATCATACCTGGTCGTTAGGTAAGATAGTGGTCTTCCGTAAGTTCTTGGGTTCTTCCCCTGTGTTCAAATATGCAGATGCAGGTTTGCATTACTATTTTTGACAATATGATCGCCATGTCGAGAACATTGAACGTTACTACTTACATTAACTTTACAATGTAATGTAGAAAACTTAACTAAGGATCACGCGCATACGTGAAATGTCAGAACACTACTTAAAATACATTAAACCCAGATGAAAACGCATTACGAATAAAAAAAGAAATAGAACTTCATTCATTTCAACTCTAACAAAGCTGTGTGATCATTTCGCGATAAATAAAATGTATGTTAGTAGAAAACACATTTTCACTTGAAATACTGAACATTACACGTTTCATTAAGGAAAAATTTAAAACAGGAAGATATTTCCATACAGAGTGTTGTTCAGTTCCATTCACCACATTTTCTACATATGAAGCAGTTAACATATTCACATAATGTATTGCATACTCATACGTTAATCCAAAGTTTAAAACTTTCATGCCGTTTAATAAAGTTCTATTGTTCTATCTGATATTTTATGTGTAGGACAGAAGTTGAAATAATGAATTGATAGCCAATTAAAAAATTATAAAAAAAACATTGATATATTACTTACTTCGTAAGGATCAATGAAAAAAATCATGTCAGTCGTTGGACTGCACGTCAGAAGTGAAAACTAAGTTTCACAAAGTTACATTACATTACATGACAGTGTCGCGAGTTCAATGGTTTTATCCCATCTCAAAAATTGTTCTTTTTTAAAATATTTTAAATTAATATCTGAAAATATACAGAGGTTTCGGTTTCGTTACATTACATTACATTACATGACAGTGTCGCGAGTTCAATGGTTTTATCCCATCTCAAAAATTGTTCTTTTTTAAAATATTTTAAATTAATATCTGAAAATATACAGAGGTTTCGGTTACGTTACATTACATTACATTACATGACAGTGTCGCGAGTTCAATGGTTTTATCCCATCTCAAAAATTGTTCTTTTTTAAAATATTTTAAATTAATATCTGAAAATATACAGAGGTTTCGGTTACGTTACATTACATTACATTACATGACAGTGTCGCGAGTTCAATGGTTTTATCCCATCTCAAAAATTGTTCTTTTTTAAAATATTTTAAATTAATATCTGAAAATATACAGAGGTTTCGGTTTCGTTACATTACATTACATTACATGACAGTGTCGCGAGTTCAATGGTTTTATCCCATCTCAAAAATTGTTCTTTTTTAAAATATTTTAAATTAATATCTGAAAATATACAGAGGTTTCGGTTACGTTACATTACATTACATTACATGACAGTGTCGCGAGTTCAATGGTTTTATCCCATCTCAAAAATTGTTCTTTTTTAAAATATTTTAAATTAATATCTGAAAATATACAGAGGTTTCGGTTACGTTACATTACATTACATTACATGACAGTGTCGCGAGTTCAATGGTTTTATCCCATCTCAAAAATTGTTCTTTTTTAAAATATTTTAAATTAATATCTGAAAATATACAGAGGTTTCGGTTACGTTACATTACATTAAATTACATGACAGTGTCGCGAGTTCAATGGTTTTATCCCATCTCAAAAATTGTTCTTTTTTAAAATATTTTAAATTAATATCTGAAAATATACAGAGGTTTCGGTTACGTTACATTACATTACATTACATTACATTACATTACATTACATTACATTAC
Organism: Synanthedon vespiformis; assembly: GCA_918317495.1. Taxonomy (NCBI): domain Eukaryota; kingdom Metazoa; phylum Arthropoda; class Insecta; order Lepidoptera; family Sesiidae; genus Synanthedon; species Synanthedon vespiformis. The sequence goes on from OU906953.1 coordinate 2,608,596, forward strand.
ATGTCAGTGTGGCGAGTTCAATGGTTTTATCTCACCTCAAAAATGCCCAACGCGCCTAAAGAAGTTTTCACTTCAAAAATAACGTGGTCACTATTAGGTCTAAGTATATGTTATGCGTTTCTGCATAAAATATGTGGTTGCGTCTTTATGTTCACTTTTTATTTTCACCGAATAAGAGAATCCCAGATAAAATACGGTCCTAGGTAGAGCAACGGAGGCGCGGGGACGTGCTGTTATACACGACAGCTGCTTTATTTATGCCCTCAATATTTTACAAACCATAAAACTTGCGCGCTTTGAAAATAAGAAACGTTTTATCCTAATAGATTTTTGTTATTATCACAGATATAACTGTTGATTTTAAATTTAAACACATACGAATAAAGACTAGTTAATATAATTGCCAGATAAAGTACTTTTAGTATTTATGCCGAAGCACTGCAAAACCAACGCTGGTGAACGTGCATTTATATCGTATTATGCACAAGTACAATTCTTTTTATATATACGAGTACAGGTGTTGATCTATTCTTAACCAGCTCACAAAACTGATTTTCATGAAAGTTTGTAGATAAACATTTAGACGTACAGGACACAGGACAGGCTACATTTTTCTTTTTCAACGTGGACGAAGTCGCGGGCGACAGCTAGTAAATTAATAATATTACAACTTATTCACTTGTTTTACAATGATTAATAGGGATAATGATTATGGCTCGCATATTGTACCAAAATGCTAACATTTAACAAAAGATCTGTTGAAATTTTAACGATACGAGGTTATTAACGTCTCATATTTTCGCCTTTTGAAAGCCGCGTTTCATTTTACTTATGAATATGGATGAGTTTAATTGCATACTTAGCAATGGATGAATTTTGAGGGTATTTTCATAATTTATGTCCATTATCATGCGAGCGAATGTTGATATTATCTTAAATTATTACTAAAGTACTAATGAACTTGTGGTTTATCCACATTTCGATTAAGGAACAAATATTTTTGTTATAATTCTATCCCTGTTAGTAACACAATTGACGTTAAAATACTGAGTACGTAAAAATTGTTACTAATCTCTGGTGAAAATATTTAATGGATGTTACGCCGCGATCATAAATTGCGCTCAACAAAATTTAAGACGCCATTACGCCTTGGAAAATTCTTCATTCTTACTCGTATAGTAAATTAGATATTACTATAATATTCTATATACAATGTGTCATGAGTAAGCTACTACATTGGTGAACACAAAAGTCTGTTTTGCTTGTGGGCTGCTTGGTTTGATTTACTGGTTGACATAAATTTTCCGCCAATAACATTTTTGAAACTGATAATACTCCCTATCGGTTGAAGATATTTGGCAGTCACTGGAGAGACTTTATCCCCGCCAAAGATACTTACATTGATTGATTGACAGGAAACTTCCATGGTTTATAGAAAAATTCCCTTCAGGAACATAAATTCACTTGTGTATTCACTATGTTAGACTATTTTTTTCATATTATTCATTTTTTCATATTTCATTTTTTTTAATTAGGTACTAGCACTTTTTTTTTGTACTTAGAAAATTTAAGATGCCTAACCTTGTAATAGCCTATATAAAAATATATAATCTGTTTTATATATTTGTTAAATATTAAATGCTGTAAGGTTAGCTATTAAATAAATAAATAAAATAAATAAATATTATATTTGTTAAGCCTGTTTTTAAAAAATGATTATAAGTTATTAAATACAGTTAAATATTAATTAAGTTTGTTTTAAATAAAAGTTATATGTTATAGTTTTAGTAGGCAGAGCATATTGCGTTTCGTTGTCACGAACTGGGCAGCTTCTCTGGTAACTTCTGAATTGCGTTCGTGTCGTCAGACTTTAGTAAAAAATCCTATTAGTTATAATATATATATATATAGTTTACTAAAGTAACATAAAATTAACATAAAATTCTTAAAAATTCTTTATTTATACATTTTGGCAATATTTTAGAAAATACATTTGTATTACATATTACATCACTAACTTATAAAATTAAGTACTTTGTAAGATCATAAACAACCCACATTAAAATTACCCATTGAAAATGAGGAGATTTACTGAAATCATTCATCTGAAATCTGAACATATTTTTATGTCGATATAGGTCAATATATTCATAGTGGGGTCCACGAGAAGATAAAAGCGGCACAATCCCATTATGTTCTTGTAGAAAATATATTGTCGCGAAATATAATGTGTGAATAATACAGACCTCTTTCAATAAGGGTCGAGCCGTTTTTGGTACGTGCGCGTGGAAAATGGATAACCGCCTTTTCGCCATTAAATTATATACTATTTTTTGGGTCAACTTCCGTATGGTGCTAGCGTCTTTCTAACTTAAGTAATACGCTTACCTGACGATTTTTTGAAGAACCTTTCTTTAGAGATAAGGAAAGGAGTTCTGAAGTAAAATCCCGTGTGATTAAGGGAAAAATTGTGCTTCTTTGGAAGAAATCGTGGCTTAGTAATCGATTTGTTTTACTGGAAGTGTCCAATGGTTTTTTTTTAATTTGACGAGCCCGTTGGATGTGTGGTTAGGATACTTCCCTTAACAGTCTGTTCTAAGGTTCTGGTTTCGATTCCCACAGAGTCAGCTATAAAAACGAACTTTTCAAAGTTTACTCTGGTTTGGATTTCAAAAGTGATACTGCGTTTGGCAGTAATTTGGGTAGGCAGTCTGATGGCAGCAACTACTCCATCAGAAGACTAACTTACAGAAGACTATCGTGAATTAACAGTTGTTTCGGTGAGTGAATAAGGGATGCATGAGCCCATTTCCCTATCCTAATTACAGCAACTACATAATGAAATTTTAAAATTGCTTACCAGTTCAGAACTTTAAGAATATATAATTATATTATATAAAGACGAATCCTGTACCGATGTAATCGCTTATCTAGTATCTATTAAGAGCGAAGTTACGTACAGCTATTAGATAAGCTAGGCGGCTCGTAGCATTCATTTCCCATCTGAGAGAGGATTTTGATGTTCGTACAATGTCTGTTGAATTTCGTTCAGCAGCGCGAAATTAAGTTATTATCAGATTATTCTTAAAATAAACACATTTTTTGCTAAATGATAGCAGTATAAAAATTTTGACTTTGATTTTTTATAATTTCTACGTGTACGTTTTGAAAAACAGAATAATGGCCCACAATAATAAGGAGGTTCACGATTTTTATCAGAAATCACTCAAATTGGTTACTGCCATCCACTTATAAACCAGATGGTGAAACCCAGTGTGGCCTGCCACTACTTAAAAATGTAAAAACATTCCTCACATTCATAAAATCAATAGTAAAAAAGTTGGGCAGTTAAAAAGGTAGAGTTTTATAACATATGGACACATGGTCCATTTACTATATAGTATAAAATACACCGTAATAAATAACTATCAGTCTTGGGTACTTTCAATATAAAAATGAAAATTGTTTCGTCTCGAAAGAAGCAGTAAAGTTGGTGAACAAAGGAGTATTGTAAGAAAAACTTGGTCCCCAAGACTGTACAGGTTGTAAGAAACTATGAAACGCCGATGCAAACTTTTCGATTAGCATAAAGGAACATAAAAATGGAAACTTCAGATTTTCGTTGTTACGCTATGAAAATCGCGGAAATATACCAGTAGTTTGGAGATGAGAAAATGTATCCTGTATACTTGGAGAGACATTGTTATGAATACTTCTTGAAGAAACCACAATAGATAATTCAACTTTCTGTTTATATTAGTAGGAATAATTGAAATTATTAAAACAGGAAATAAGTTCACGTTAAAAAAATGCTAAAGCTCTGAACTTTGATGTCAAATTCAATTTCAAATTTTGTCTCCAGTCAGTTTTCAAATTCAACTTTTGTTAACGTGCAATCGTTATACAAATAAACAAATAGAAAAAATACAATTAAATTCTATATATAGATTATTAAAACGATGAAAACACATTTAAACCAATAAACGAATAATAGTGCTTAAAACATTGTCAGCTTTGCTAGCAGTTAAGTTTTATATCCATTTAGCTAACACTACATTTGTTATACCAGCTGTGATATATTGTATGCATACAAGGAAATCAATTTTCAAGTTAAACCCAAGAATAACGAGACTAGAAGACTTGTTCATCTGTATTTCTTTGCTCAAGTCGTACACGTTTTAGTTTCGCAAATCTAATTTCTCTCTCCCTCTCGGGAATTCTTTTTGAAAGCTATACGAACCGGCTCTGTATTGCCAATTCCACTGAATGTACGTATCCGTTACAAACTTTTTGTTCGACCAACTAAAAAGCGTGTACTGGACATATGGGATATGTCGAGAAATGCTCAATCATTTGAAACGTTTGCCGGTTGCTGGTTTTTTTTTTATGAGAGAGATTTCAAACTTTTCACTCATACTCGTATTGATAGGAAAGAAATGTTGATATATTAAACATATATATACATATAGCATTTTTTGTGTTTAATTGTAATTGGAGCATTTTAAGGGATAGTTTTTAAAACTACATATAAAAATGAAAATTATCAAAAATCGAGTTGGTATCTTTATGTCAACTATTAAATAAAATATAAACATATTTAAGGTTTGTTCGATTAATTTTAATATTATAATGTCCAATGGAAATATTACAGTGGTGTTGGATACGGGATCCCTTAACACGAAGATCGGCTTTGGAGGAGAACCATCGCCTAGAGATATTTTCCCGAGTGCGGTGGGAAGGTACAAAAATTATTACAATTTTTAGGGAATTAGTGGTAGTTAATAAGATTGTTATACATGAAAAACTGATAAGAGGAGATTGATATTAAGATTATTATTATACTGCTTTATATCTTTTTTATTGAAAGGCCGATTGATGGTAAGTGACAACCGTCGCCAGTGCGCTGCTAACTATAATGGATTAGGAAGTGACAGGGAAGTGGGCTCTGGCTATTCCTTACTCACTTACTGAAGTACAACAGAACATAGTGTTATTAAATGCATCTTATAGATAAATTATAGTATATTAATATTGATGATTTTCCCATAAGGAGGTGGTAATTGCCTAAGTACAGACAGACAAACCAGTTTATGACTGCAGAACGCAGTTCCGCCACTACAAATATTAGTTTTAGAAATTAGTTTGGTATTTTTGATCCTGTGAACACAATTTTCGTATGTATTATGTTTGAATCCTAGAGAATAAATGGAGGAAAAAGATTATGGCAATGTTATCATGACTTTGTTATATTACTCATGGTTTCATAAATCCACTTTCAGAAACCGTTACCCATGCCTCTCAGACGATTTCCCAGAAATATACTTCGGAGACGAAGCCATCAAGAAGCGTGGTTTGTCTGTTCTTACATGGCCCGTAAAAGAAATGTTCATAAACAACTGGGATGAAATGGAAAAGCTTTGGTATTTTTCATTTTACAAAGCATTACACGTCGCACCTGAAGAAAGTAGAATCATGTATGCGGTCCACCCACTAATGGATAACAAGGACAAGTAAGGGATACCATAATGATTTTAATTTTTTTTTGAATGAAGATTTATTATATAAAGATTTTATATAAAAAAGGCTTACAGTCTACTTGATCGTAGGTACTAGGTAGCGATGACTCTGTAACACAACCAGCTCTATATTTTAAAAAATCATTGTTTTATTTAGAGAAAGAATGGCAGAAATATTTTTCGAATCGTTCGCAATTAAGGAGCTGTACTTGGGGCCATCGCCGGCTTTGACTTTGTATTCGAGTGGAAGAACCACTGGAGTCGTTTGGGAGAACGGATTCTCTTGCTCATATTCTACTCCCGTATTCGAAGGTTTTCCGCTTAAAAATGCAACAGTTACTTCTTCTCTCACTGGCGCAGTACTGACGGAAGTTTTTAATACATTGCTACTGAAGATCGGTTACTCATTCACCACTGATGTAGAGAAGGATTTATTAGACTTAATCAAGGTTAGTGAATTTTATAAATATGTTCCTTTTTAAATTTTGTTATAATGTGATGTGATACCTATGCTCTTTGGTTATTCTTGCATTTATTTTCGTTTGTTACCTGGTAAATATTGTACCTAACAGATATAATATATGACGATAAAAGATTTAGTAGACGAACGGTATTCCTTCTTAATCTGTAGTCCAAAATTTTAAACTTATTTTTAAGCCTTGTATTTAAACAATATCAACATCAATAAATCAATCAGTAGGGAAACTTACTGCTTGAAATATTTCTCCTTCTGGTTATATCTGCTAAATATGCTAAAATACTGTATAAAATATTTAGCATTGCAAAGTATTTAGCATCAAACTTGCTACTTTGATATTAAAGTTTTCAAAACAAGGAAAACTCAATTAAGGAGAGACTATGTTAGTAAGAAAATATACTTACAATTATTTACAATTGGTGGCTTAGTAGTGGCGAGGGTCCAATTCTTTTCGCAGTATCAAATTATAAGCAGTCAATGCACGGCAGAGACCACAACAGCATATAATATTACCTTGAAATAACACCACGTTCTGCTGTTGTGTTTATGTACGTGGTACCAAGAGGAAATTGCTCATAATTACTCCTTCATCTTATTTTCTCCCTACACACTTTTCGCTTAATCGAAAAAGGCCATTGACACAAGAGGGGTTCGGTTGTACTGGTCCAGCCTACATTCCAAACGATGAGTCATCTTCCTGTCGGTCACACGTTTTATAAAAATATTTATTTCAGATTGAAAAATGTTACGTCGCTTTAGATTATGAAGATGAAATAAATAACAAAAAAAGTTGCGAGGATGAAGCAGTACGTTACAATTTACCTGATGGAAACCAATTGGTTCTCGGTAACGAAACATTTCAATGCACTGAAACTCTTTTCCAACCATCACTTCAGGGATTTGATTGTCCGAGTGTAGTCGATACAATAATTTTAAGCATAAACAAATGCGACATTGATTACCGGCCCAATTTCTATGAGAATATAGTATTATCAGGTGGTTCCACTATATTTCCAAATCTGGATAAACGTTTGGATTTAGAGATACGTGCGAGAACAAAAATCTGGCCCGAAGTAAAGGTCAATATCGATGCATTGCCAGCACGTCATTATGCTGCATGGACTGGAGGCTCTATATTAAGTTCTATGACTTCATACAGTGATTTCTGGATGACTAGCAAAGATTTTGAAGAAGAAGGTCCCACCGGAGTTAACTACAAGTTTTTCTAAATTAGTTCAAGGGACAAATATGTGTCACATTATTTTTTCTTTAAAAACATGAGATCTAGCAACTGCTAAGTAAAAGAAACGGAGCGAACGAATGGGTCAGTTACTTTAAAAAAATGAATTGTAAGTTATATGGACATCTTGTATTTTTATTAATACGATAAGTAAAATATATAAAAAATGATTTGTTTTATTTAAGATTTGTTTGTTATAATGAATGCTTATAAAAATTGAATTATCGATTTATTATTGTTTTATACTTTGGAAATACAGTACTTTCTCTATAGACATTTGACAATTAAGGTTTTCAAGGAAAAAGAAAATACATTTTATTTGAGCAAAAATGATGAATTTGCTAAGTTTTAATTAATTATATGATTCTTCTTATAATTAATTATAACGGTACTGATAAGGGCACACGTCGTCGTAAAACTCAAGGTCGTATCAATGTTGGTGCGGAAAAAATACCGTTTTAGTTAGAATATAAAAGTTTTTCATTAAATGCATTATCATACTTATCACGTCTTCATAAGTTTTTATATAACGTAACATTGTAGGTGTTTAAGTAAAGAAAGGAAAAGCGCCAAAAACTCAATTTAGCCGCTCTGCAACGAGGAAAACGGGAGAATCGAGTTAACGCTCACAAAGTGGACGTTGTTACACCGTAACAATTATGTAATTTTTTCGCAAGTGATTAATTTATAAAATATGTTAATATCTTCTTTTGAACTTCTCCAAAGAAATATTATATACTAATATATAAAGTTTTATGATCTAACACTTACAAACAAAGTTTATTATAGTACATTTTGGACGTCAATAACAAATTCAGTTACTACAACTAAAATTAGTACTTTTAATTCAACCAAATTAGAATTACAATAAAATTTGAAGTTAATGTTAGATTGTTGATATATAGAAGTCTGTCTAGCACTATTGCGAATAAAAGCGAATATTAAATAAAAGCATGACTGTGTGTTGTCTTGTTTCAGTGAGCAAATAAGGAATGCTATAGTCTATTTCCTTGTCCTCATCATATTTTTTATTGTGATAAAAAGTGGCAGGCTAGTTGACACTGATGTTACGATGCGGTGTGACGAAAGACAGTTTCGGCCAGTATAGAAAAAATATTTTCAGTGGATAGAGCGGCATTGAAGTGAGTTGTTAATGCAAACTAAGCCGTGGAAAGAGGATTCGGGCCGTTCTGATTAAAAAGGTCCCTCGCAAGTGTTGTACAAATTGGATTCGTTGTGAAACAAGGATGGATTCTGGACCCAACAAATTGTTATATGATTTCGGACCCAAATTTAGCGGGAACTGCTTACGTGATTTTTTGTTCATCGATGTTACTGCTAGAACCTTTTAAGTTATTCGTAAGAAGTGAAGTAGACAGATTTGACACAAATATTATGATTATAATATGTTATTATTATTTAGCCCAAATATAATGGGGTTATAGTAAGCCTTTTTATGTTACGTGGTAGGTTATTTAGGTGGTAATACCGAAAAAGGACTAAAATTTAATTAGTTTTACGATTTAATCAAAGCTAAGAATATTTTTGACTTAAAATTAACAAAAACAACAACATGACGACAGACCATTTTCGTCGTGAAATCTTCGTCTGCAGCGTCCAAAATATAATGAGAAAATATAGGATAATTTTCCTATTTTTTTTCAAGTTAAGTTAGCTTAAGGTTAAGGTATCTTAAAACCAAACTAAACTAAATGTATCAATATGTATTTTGATATAGCAATAACATAACTGTAAATTACTATTTTTCCAGTTTAACCTAAATATTCACAATAAGTAATGTAGTTTTCCAAATAATTTTGTTGGTTATTGAAACTTTAACCAACAACTTGAGAAGTATTTTCTTTGTTATGATTGTGCATAAACATTCCACGAGATGCGACAGTGAAGTTTCCTTAAAGTTCTTAAAGCTGGTTATTATAGTAAAAGTTTTGAATTTTAGTTATCGTTTTATTTTAGACTAACTACGACAACGTTTGATCCATTGAAAAATTACATTTTTTAGGGGGTACCTAGTTTGGCAGATAAACCGTAAAAACCATTTAACCCTATTTTCCAAGATGGCGGCCGTGGGACAAGGGTTGCAACCAACCCCACAAATTTTTATTTAACTTTACACCAACCCCACCTTCATATCTAAAAAATAAAATTGCGTCCTCTGACAAACGCAACCCCAAATGTAACTTTTCAATGGAACAGTTGGTCAGGTAGTTAAAATGTTGAACCGTATTTGTGTTTAACCGTATTGTAACCGAACCTTTACTCCAGTGGACTTCAGGGTTCCTGAATACTAATCAAGAGATAAGTAAATTCAATACTTAAAACATGATTATATAATACTAGCTGTCACACGCGACTTCGTCCGCGTATCTTTATAAAATATAGCTCATGTTACTCCCTGATAAAATAGCTTCGCAACAGTGAAAGAATTTTTCAAATCGGTCCAGTAGTTTCGGAGCCCATTCAATGCAAACAAACAAAAAAACTAATCTTTCCTCTTTATAATATTAATATAGATAAGTATAAATTATTCGATAAAAAATAAATGTGGTCCGCGTTAACTTTTATATTTTTTAACGTTTTACTTGAATAAAATATTTGGTTTTCCATAAGGATGAGCTGTTTCGACGAGTCACTGCATTTTAAATCTTTTTTTTATTTGTATCCTAACAAAACAAAATATAGCGGAGCAAAATATAGCGGAGAACTTGCATTATCCGAATGACAAAAATGAACATATAGACAAGCCGAGATTGAAGTGCAAACAGAAATCACCGCACAACCACATACTTGAATTACCAAACAAGAAAATACGAGGTTTTGTACAGTCTGGGAGTTTTTAACGCGAAAGTTTTACATAAGGAGGTCTGATTGTCGAAAAAAGCCACGAATTTCATCAAAAGGAGTTGCATTTGTGAAGTGCTGAAAATGCTTGGCTCAGAGTTCCCGGCACTGAATAGGTATTCACTAAATGCAAGGCTCTTTCTTTACGCTTTAGCCGGAAAGACGTGGAACTCATTCCTTGTAAGATCTCCTTTTTTCGCAGTCATTAATTTTTTTTCGGGTCTCCACTATTGGGGCCGTCTGCGAACCTTTTGTAAAAAAAAAACATTTAATTTTTACCTAGTGCTGCCAGCACTTCATTTCGGAGTTCCATTTAGTTATAACTAGCATTTGACCGCGTTTTTTCTTAGGTGTGAAAATTTTATTCAGACTTTATTGTTTATGTGTTGTAGGACGCGACTTCGTCCGCGTAACTTTGTAAAATACTAGCTGGTGCCCTCGACTTCGTCCGCGTTGAAAAAAAAAGTATTTTCCTGTGTGTCCTGCACGTCTAAAAGTTTATCTAACAGGTTTCATGAAAATCTGATAATTCGTATAAGAGTCATACTTAAAAATCGTCAATTTAGTTTCAGTATCATGTATAGAGCCTATAAACACGATGTCTCTGAAAAAGTAACTTACTCCGTGACCAACCCTTACAGATTTATTATTAGTATTGATTGGTGATATAATATTTTTTGTCAGACTTTGAATTTTTATTCGATGATATGTCCTTGACTGACAACGTGTAAACAACTGACTACATGTACTCGTATAAGCAAAATTTCAAAACAAAATAACAAAAGTTAAAGCGTGTAAGCGTAATAAACAAACACACTTTCGCATTATACTAGGTATAAACGATACCACGAAACTAGGATAAAAGATACCCACATACTTAGGGTATCTTTTCTGTATCCCTAACAGGGACACGGAAATGGGCTATGGCATCTCGTACTCACTCGCCGAATCACAACAGCACACGTGCTATTACTTCACTTCTTCTGTAAGAAGGTTGTTACTGTCGCTACTACTAAATTCTTTAAAAGACAAACACGCCTTTTTAAAAATAAAGAGCAGTACCTATCTATATTCTAAATAAAAAGTCTAGAGGTTCATATCTAATGCAGAACCCCTGTTTGGGTCCGACTCGCCCTTATCCAAGTTTTACACTCTCGTGTCTATTTACAAGTGAAGAGTTCTGACTTACGACTTTTACATAGGGCGTGAACTTTGCCTTTCATATTACATGACTCTTTCGACACTTTTAGCGAGAACCCGTTTGCCTCTTTCTATTTTTATTCACTAACACTGAAATAATTGAAAACGTTGTTTAGAATGTTATATGAAATACTAGCTGGTTCTCGCGACTTCGTCCGCGTAGAAAAGTATAGGTAAAACGCCATCTACCGTATTTTGGATAGATGGCGCTATCTCCCGGCCAAGCCGGATATTTACTTTTATTTTAGATTTCCCGTAGGAATGAAGCTTTTTCCCGCGGTAAAAAGTAGCCTATGTTCATCACAGATAATGTCGGCTTCTAATGGTAAAAGAATTTTTCAAATCGGTCCAGTAGTTTCGGAGCCTATTCTATACAAACAAACAAACAAATCTTTCTTCTTTATAATATTAGTATAGACTAAGTGCAATTATCACGTTAAAATAATAAAAAATAAGTATAAATAAAAAATATATTAAACTCAGACAGCAATGTTCCACAGTTGCCATGGCAAGGGTCAATGTAATGTATAAAAAATCGGTTTCTGTTGGAATATTGGGAAAAAAGTATAGTATATATAAGATTATTCCACTGTTTGTGTTGTGTACAAATTTCAAGTTTTCTAGAGGCTAGTTTTCGAATTTTTGAAGCATACACAAACCAACATAAATTTTATATATATATAGATAAGTGCAGATTCCTCTATATAATGGAAATGGAAATAATTTTGCCGCAATCAACTATGTTCAAGATTTGGTAAGAAATACGTGCTCCATTTGCAAGTTGTATCATAATTCAACAACCCCACAATGTTATGCAAAGCTGAAAATTGAAGATAAAGATATTAACACACAATCTTTGCTAAATTGCATACAGAAATTGCATTTTCATATCTTTACTAAACAATTATCGTAATTTATTTCTTACGTTAGTATCTCAGCACTTGGAGAATTCATTCAGTGATATAATAATTCATAATAAAATTATATCATTGAAGTAGTAATAAAATTCGAAGTTTCCTGCTTAATTTAATAAAATCACTAATAGTGTTAATTTGTAACGAAAATGTTATAATTGATAACACAAACATTTAATCGTCATACTGTCTAACATAATCTGTACTAATGTTTGTTTATATGACTTCGTCCGCGTCCCTTCTTCTTAGGTATTAAAATATTAATTCAATCTTTATTGCTCATAATTATATTTTTGTCAGCCGAATTTTTAATTTTTATTTCCAGAAGAACATGACTTTTTTCTGGGGGAAAAGTATCCAAAAGTCCTTTTCTGTGTACGTTTTCACGCCTTTACTACCAAGCTGATCATCATGAAAATTTTAATTAATCTTAGAGGAAAAAGCAGAAGAATATAAATCGCCACTCAAAACAAAATAAAAAGAAAACTTCTTTATAAATAGTAATTTTAATGAGTTTAATGTGATACTAATCATAATATTATACCTTTCTCTATATACTAGTATATCTGCTTACTTGATTTTAATAAAGAAACTTCGTCCATAAACAGTTACAATCAAGGTCTTAATTGCAATGTCACAAAACCGTCTTCAAAGCGCAGTAAACACTAAGTACTAAACTTTTTTACAGCAATTAAGTACTTTATTTTGCTTAAGCAAGAACCTATTTGTACAACGAGCTTAATTAAATGGAACAGTATTATTATATTCTATTTCTTGTTATTGCATCTACAGTCGGCTTCAATTAACACAATAAAAGCTAACTCTAATTATATGAAATTCCTTGACGATATTACCTAAGTCTAACTTCTAGAGGGCAGTACAGTTTAGTTAAGTTAATTAGAATTTCCTCTGAACTTGCATCCAGCGCTTTAGATCCACATAAAATAAATGGACATGCACGAATATTCATAGTTCATTTTTTAAAATATAATAATATGTTGAATTGCACGCGACTTCGTCCGCGCACCAACTTACTGAATACCACCGTGAAATAACAGCATATGTGCTGTTGTGTTTCGGTGAGTGAGTAAGGGATGCCAGAGCCCATTACACCATCCCCCTCCCTTATCCCTTATCCTTAATCCTTCTATGGTCGGCAGCGCACTTGTAGCACTTATGGCATTGTTTGTGTTATAGGCGACGGTAGCCACATACCATCAAGTGGGCCGTCAGCCTGTCTGTAGACCTTAACATAAAAAAAAATGTTATTTGTCGATAATGTAGCGTTTTATAGGTGAAATATTTTTATAATCGGTCCAGTAATTTTTGGGTTTAATCATTACAAAATATGTATGTAAGTGGAGATAAGCCGTAAGCTATATAAGCTGTAAGCATAAGACTTACTTTTTTGTGCACTAACATAATAGTTGAACTGAAAGAAACTTACTTACTAGAAAGTGGTGTAAAGCGTACACTTCTTACTTAGGTACTCGAAAGTGTAAATAATTTAGGGGTGACCACGAATAGATATCCTAAAGCTTATCTTAAAGCCTTTAGAGGCTTGAATGACTTGGACCAATGAATTACGGGGCTACCAAGAAGGCACGCTCTAGTTATTACTAGATATATATCTAGATATATATTATTTTTATCAATCGAGACACGGAACAAAAATTTAATTTGAGAAATAACAATATAAAATTTCTATATAATAATATGGAGCATCCTGTATCTGATCAATATACGTAAAAATACCTCAACACATATGTACGAATGAACAGTGTAATAGTGTAATATTAACAGAAACTGTATCTGTAATTACACTATTTGGAATAAACATTTACTTCGTCATATTTATAGCAAAAAACTTAATCTGTTGACAAACCTTCTATCGAGATTTTGTTATATTGGACTATTAGATTTTCTATATATTACAAGAAAAAAAAAAACTAAATACGTTGACACACGACATAAAAATCTTAAACAATGAAAGTAGACTCGCAGAACAAAAATTGCTTTAAAATAATGAAACAATAGATTTACAAATTTATCGACTTACGAGAAATTATTGTCAAAGCTAAACCTTGTATTTACACCAGATATAATTTTCAGAGGAAATTCATCCATTCATTTTAAATACGGCAGCCGAGTGCACTGAAAATGTTCTTAACTAAACTATTATGGCCGAGTAACTTCAGTGCATCTGAAATAGTTACCCGTTATAAAAAGATTAAACTTTCAAACTGGCTTTGTTATTTAAAGCCAGCAGATAAGTTCATAATATAAAGGAGATTTCTATTGTATTAAAATCTTGGTGGTGGTCGGTTATTTTTTTTATCAAAGCCTAATCAACAAATTAATTAAGGTGCACTGGTATTCTCATTTTAAAATTTATATTAAGAATATTTTTTTTTTTTTTTTTTATATTTTAATTTTACAATTTTTCTTTCGATAAAACAATGCTGTAAGATCTGGAAATCTGATATTTGGCTTTAGGTGACTCTTATATGACAGGAAGTAATACTTTAGGACTAATTAAAAAATATATTCGATATAGATAATAAGGAACCCTTACAGTTTGATTATTGTGTAAAAATAAAATGATTTTTCAACTTATTTAGATATAATTTAGAATCTCACGTTTACTTTTACGAATTCAACATTGCTAAGTTTAAGATTTGCAAAAGTTAAGTTTGGGAATATGAGAATAAGTTTTTTTAAATATTATTTTAAATTAGTTGAAAACTAGTTTATAGGTCAATAATATTATTATTGGTTAAGGTGCTTGCTTTAACGCCCGGTATCAGGGCCAGGTTTCGTTTTCTGACAGAGCCAACTTTGGAAATGAACTTTCAATAATTGATAAACTTTTAATTGTCAGTAATGGAAGACAGAGTCTTTCCCTATCTGTTTTCCTCAATTCTACTATGGACGGCAGCGCAGTTGGCGCACCTGTGGCGTTGCAAGTGACGATTTCCACTTACCATCTAAGTAGACCGTCAGACCGTGACCTTAAAATTTTAAAAATATACTTTCACTTACTTGTATTTCATTCCGAGTTTATTTTGTACCGTGAGTCTGTTCAACATCAGCCCGAGCACGTCGCGTTCACTCGTCATTTCGGACCCTCTTCAATTCACACCTCGCAAATTGAATTCGATCCGTAATAGCGCCACTTGGTCGTTTGTCTCTGCATTCAGTACAACCGCCATTTTGTTATTCACTCGTAGCGAATGTAGAGCTTTGTAGAACTTAGTTACGCAAGTATAGGTGTGGTTTCAGCACAAATGTAACGATTCTAATTTCTGGTTATATGAGTTAGATATGGAAGATAGATACTTTAAGGAAGTATTGTATGATGTATTTATTAGTTATACTAGCTGGCGCCCGCGACTTCATCCGCGTTGAAAAAGAAAAAGAATCCTGTGTCCTGCACGTTTAAATGTTTATCTACCAAGTTTCATGAAAATCAGTTAATTCGTTTAAGAGTTATGGAGAAATATCAATACCTACACTTATAGATTTATTATTAGTATTGATTTATGATACTCGTAGTATTGATAAGAATATTTTAAAAATTGCTACTTACACAGATGTTTTTAAAATCAACGCTGCGTAAAGATAAATAATTTTTACTAAAAAGTGACTTTTTACAAATATTTAAAAAATACATGTTGAAAGAAGCTTTGTAACATTCATAAGATTGAATTCGAGTGTTTGTCTCTGGTTTCGGAAGTAGAGTGTTCTCACAATTGAGTTAGAAACCAGTTCCTATAAACAGTCCCCATCAAATGGATTTCACAAAGCAAGCAAAAAAAAACGCTATCAAAAAGTCAGCTCCGTGTCTGATATCTTGATTTTTTTGCACATTTTTCGACACTTACAACCCTTGCCTCAGCGCGGAGTCTGTGGCACCCCCTGATAGGATCCAAATTACACTGTGTAAGCAATATGCCTTTGAGATTAAAAGGATGTCTGGGGTTTGAAGCGCCCTCTTCAATGATATAAAGGATAGTACGAAAGACGATTAAAAAGATGAGTTTACATTTGAAGAAAATAATAATTAGCTTTAGCTTCGTACCACACAACTTTCAAACAAAGTCAAACTTTGTTAGCTCTACATATTTAAATTTAGAATATTTTGTGGTCTGTTCATGGTTCGTTCGTTATATTCTTTGATGTAATACTTAGAGGAAGTATAGAGATTCTGTATTTTATTAACAAAGCACCATGGCAAGTTTCACGATTTGCATTTTGTTCGTTTTGCAACTCAACATTTTGCATACACCTTATCAGAGATACAAAAAAGTAGTCAGAGGTACAGAATACAGAAAAAAATTGGTGTTTCCGAGATATCATCTAGGAATATACTGTACTGTATGAATCGAATTAGTTTTTACAATATTCAACGACATTTTTGTGTAATTGAGTACAACTTTTCTGAGACCCTTGGAAGTTTCTATGCTGTTAATTTGTCCGTCAGTTTGTTTACATTGGAGTAAATATTAAAACTTTTCACTTTACGAAACAAAATCTTCATGAATTGAAAAACGAGGCAACATCGTAAGTTTCTTTTAATTCGAGTCGAATGTATGTTGCAGCCGTAATTGCTTCGAGAGCGACTTTCGTAGGGAGATTGCAGTTAAAGAGTTCAAGAGGGCATAATGAGGATAAAGGTACATTTTTGATTTCTGCGGAGCAATAATTTATTTTGAAATACTTTTTGCATTGACATTTAAGTAACAAGACTATATGTATATGTGACATCATTGTGGTTGATTCCCATATCATTATCTAATTGTTACCTTACTTGTAACTTATATCATTCCTACAATAATCCTTCATCCATAATCCTACTATTGTCGGTAGCGTATTTGCAGTACTTATGGCGTTCCTTGTATTAGGAAACGGTTACCACTTACCATCAAGTATATTCATTTATTTCTTTATACACTTGCGGTCTCAATATTATTATTTCCAAATGGTGGTACAATTTTATTTCACATTTATTGTGTTCAAATAAACACTTGTTTTGTGGTGTTCATCAAAATGGAGCTGAATTATGTGAGGCGAGGGTTGAGAAATTTATTACTTGAGAGACTTATTACACTCGAACTTACAGATTTGCTATGAACCGACTTGACATTCGACGGATTTTGACAGTGTAGCTCTTCTAGTACTGCCGTAATACCAAAGAAAGCGGCTAAGTGACAAATGTAAGTTTCGAGAAAAACGCAAAAAAACTTTCAAATTGAAATTTCTACATTTTTTGTTAACTTATCATAATTCCGTTTATATGGAAAATTAGACAATTATTTTTTGTCATTAATATTTTTTGAGTAATAATATTAATCTTTTATCTTACGATCTATTATCATATGAAAGTAAGATTTTATTGTTAATGATACTGTACACGTTTTAGTAGTGGTTAACGTTTCGCAGTAGTTTGGGCAGCCGGTCTGGTACAGATGACTATCGAATAAAGCAGGACACAAGAAATAACATTAATTTCTCACATAATGTACAAAAACAAGTCAAACGCACATACCCTATCCTATCCTAATCTCTTATGCTTATCCTTAATATCCTTAACATTCTTTTTTAGAAAACTATCTATGTTAGGCGACGTGAAACTTTTCATATAGTGACTATAATTAAATTAAAGAGCGTACTCTTAAGGTAAAATGTAAAATGCCCAATCAATTAACCTTAGCATTAGTATGTGTCAAAGTAAGCGTTTAATAATACAGAATTTCCGTTTTGAATTTAAACGAAAAAATAATTGATGCCAAAACAAAAACAACATTGGATCCCTCAGGGAGTGGGCAAATATTTAATCGAGTAGAAAATTCAGTTTTCGAGGTCTAGCAAAAACAGGATAATAAACATTTATATTTTCTATCATTCATTAAAACGTATTACTTACCTGTTTTCGATAGAAAACAATTTCTTAACAGAGTAAATTGATAAATAAAAGACTTTAATAAAAGAATTATTTATCTATTCCCAGACAACCTAAGTTCTGTCTGAAAATATGATCTTTACTAGTTTAATAAATGTTTTATTATTTAGATATAAACATCTAAACAATGTAAAAAAACATAACAGCACTTAATTTCATAATTCAAATAATTATAATTTACATTAATATAATTTCTTCGAAGAATTCAGGATAATGATCAGAAGGCAAATCATCATTTAAAATAAAACCGATTCCAATTTCAAAGAAAAATGAAATACAAAGCATTAGGTAACAAGAAATCGCTTTGCAACAAGCAAAAGTTAAATTTGAAATTGTTAATGTTCATTGAACAAAAACAAATTGGGCCAAGTTTCAAGTTAAAGATAAAAGGGATTTACTTTGTGAATTGAGATCAAATGCGACCATACACATGTGAAGCAAATTCGTTTCGTTAAACTCACACAGTGTACTAAATCGCAATTTTGTTATTAAAATACCTAACTGATAATACGACTCTAAAGTTTCTACTTCTGATAGTCAACTTAGAATAGTCTAAACACTAAATGAAATACACTAATCTAGTCTAAATGCGGTTTGATTTTTGACCCAGAATGCATCTCTGAGTTTATCATGTTTGTGTTGATTACCAGAAATAATCTCTTGCATGACCTGAAAAATAAGACACAACCAAAATGTTGATGTAAATAGAAAAATATCAATATACCTATTAGATTTCAATTTCCAAAATAATTACGAATTGAGAACCTCCTCCGTTTTTTTCGTTTGTTAAGAAAGAGAGTAAAGTATACTTCTCATGTTAGAGTTTTCAAATTTCATTATTCGTAGTTTCAGCGTATTATAACTTTTGAACTTGGTTTTTTTATAATGCAATCATACGATGTGAAATGCAAATATGATTTCGTTATAATATAAAACCATTTTTAAAAGCAAATTAATGTTTGTCTTTCATACAAGTCTTTGAAGAACATTAATAATAAAAAAGTACGTACACAAACATGTCGGGCACAGTTGTTTTCTTAAATCAAAACACCGACATAATGAAGTGGGGGCGACTAGAAAGTAAATAACTTAGTCGCCTCAGGGCGAAGAGGTTCGCTGACTGACAAGAAACAGTCTTGTTTACAAATGTAACCAGAAAAATACATTAAATAGAGATATTTTATTGTAATAGATACGAGTCACTACAATTTACAATTGTTGTCCAGTTGTTTACAATTGTTGGCGACATAATTTATCACGAATTTATGTAGCGCTCAGTGGATAACTCAGAGCAATCAGTAAAAGAATACTTCTCATAAAAAAAAAGGGAAAAAAGAATGTAATAAAGAAATATATATGAAAATATATATTTAAAGTAGTTTTCATTAGTTAAATTGAAAAATAAAAACGTGTAAATTTATATATAATAAAAGCTATATAAAATAAGTTTTAAGGGGGCAAATGAATAAATAAATTAATAATTTTTCAGAAAAAAAAAATAGGGATACCTAGACGACTTCCACAGATATAAAAAAACGCAACGCATAGTCTTTGTATATAAATGTTTATGAAACTATCCGGCAATGAAGTTGCGAACTTTTCACTGACTCATAAAGACGCATGGAACGGTATCGAAATGGAATAAGAAAATATGAAGCACTGAAAACTTTAATATAGCGAGAACCGTATAAAACTAAGTACCTAGTCAAAGTTTAAAATATCAAGTGTGCGCGTCCAACAGTTCCCTGCAGCGCACAGAACGGCGTCACTGAAAAATTCTGTACGTTACGTTTTAAAACGAGCGTTTATACGCGAGACGCCTCCCACGGGGCAGTTCATGTAATATTCATATACGATAAAGCCAACCACTCACTACGTGTTGCCTACCTGGAGGTAGATTTACCGCTATTATTGTTAAATATTTTCACTTTTATGAAACACTTTGACGCTTATAATTGTAGCAGAGAGAATGAACACACGTGTCAACAGGATTAGTAAATTTTAATGTATAAATATATGAGTTAAAAAGTAAATTGGTTCTTACTCAGCATTCAGAAAAAATAAGAACTAGGTAGTTAGATAACAACATAAATGAACATGTTTTATAAACATGTGTGTATAGACCGGTGTTTTCATAATAAATAGATAGTACCTACCCTAAAAATGATAGAAACATATAGTAAGTAACACAATACATGTTATGTGCATGTAGCTTAACATTTCTGGCATTTGTTTAAAACGTGTGTCCGTGACAAATATGAAAGGCATTGTTATACCTTCCTTTTACATGTCAAAAGCGTCCACTACTCGTATGAATCGATTCTATAAAAAAAATACAAAGAGATGTTTCATAGCTGTCGAGATTTCTTTTATAAAATTCTGGTACAAATATTGGACGTTGTTAAAATTTGTTACTTGCCTTTGTGCATACAAAGGGGTACATTCGTACAATGATATCACACATATACGAGTATATCTCGCAATATCAACTTATTATTATCTTTATCATAAAATCATCTACTGATGGATATATCTTTTAACTGAATTCAATTCCCCGCCCATCCACTGCCGGGCGTTATTTTGAAGTTATTTACAGCCAAGTGATCGGTCCACAGGCTTTCCGATCGTAATCTTCACTCCAAGACTCGTCTACCTCCAACGCCTATCCTCTACACGACAGTTTTTTCCTTCGCATTTCCACTTCAGATGACTGATATAAGTATTTCGGATCATCCCTCAGAGACATATTTGTCAGTCATAGAGTGGCTATGAATCACCGAGCAACTTGTAATTGTAATTTGAGAAAAAAGCAAATAGTTAAATGTAAATATTTTAGTGCTTTTCTTTACAAAATATACTTTTTATGCACTATTATTAATAATTACATTTCTTTTATTTAATCTATATGAAAGGACCTTTTAAATTTTTTAACTCCACGCGAATCCGAGGGCGGGTTGCTAGTATTATATAAAGTTATTATGCGAATAAGCTACACTTAAATAACATAAAAGTAATTTAAAATATCTTGCAAATTCGAAGGAAATTCTATTAAATTAGGCAAAAATTTGTATTTTTATCGTAGCATGAATTGTACCTTTTAAATTTCCGACGTATTAAAAATTAAATAACAAAAAAAATATTAGTTAATAAGCGAGCACTCAACAGTTTAGCCTTTTTCTTGTTCCGTCACGTCGACAGACCATCAATCATAACCCACGAGGAGCTAACGTGTTTCAAAAACGTGACTAAAACGATTTATCACGCTTACTAATTATCGTAAACGGTGTTCATTTTCAGTCACGTTGAGATTCCATATGGAATTGAAAAAGTGAATGGGCGATAGATTTCCTAAATTACTTTTTACGCTTGAAACGACGGTTCTTAACGGTGACACTGTGAGAATTTCCAAAATTGTTCAAGTGTAATGATTCTCATTGCGGAATGCATTGAAAGAATCTTATAGAAGTCGATAATATTCTTAAAAGTCGTAGAAGTGACAGATTTTGTAAAGATTCTCCGACATTCATAGTTACTTAAATAGTTGCTTCAGTTACAGGTGACGAGCCTTGGGAGAGGCCAACATCCAGCAGTTAAGAAATATACGCTGATGATGACGGTGAAAGTCAAGAGATGCGCTGGATGAGTGAGGGTTATGAAACATTCGGGAGTTGACTGGATTTGCTTCAGTAGAGCAACCGGAAGTTGCCTCTTTACAGAGATAGATTGATGGAGTGACGGCCAACCTTTAGGACTACAGAGGAACTGAGAGAGAAAGAGAGAGAGAGCTCAACATGGGGAATATCTTTGTCAATTGATAAATATACTGAAGGATAGTGAAACAACACAATTTGATATTGAAGTAGGTTATCTAATTAATTATGAGGATGTGCACTTATATTCAATATCATATGTGAATTAGAGATAATAGCAACTTGCTTAGCAGTGATTAAAAACGTAATGAGAAAACCTATGTATCCAAGAAGGCCATCAATCTTTGAAGACGTGTTATTCTCCAGCCTGAAGGACATATTAATACTTTATAAAGGGGAAAGAGCTTAAACGCGTGGAAGAGATTCGTGATCTTGGCATTATTCACGATTCTAAGATGACATATGAAAAACACGTGGATAATATTGTAGACAGATCTTATAGAGTTATGGGATTCCTGAAGAGGGTGAGCAGTCAATTTAGCAATGTTAAGGTTGTAAAAATCCTATATTGCTCTCTGGTGCGCAGCATCCTCGAGTATTGTTCCCAGGTTTGGAATCCCCAATATTATGTCTATATCAACAGAATCGAAACTATACAGAAAAAGTTCTTGCGATTTTTGGAATTCAAGTGTGGGTGTCGTGACGAGGATTACGAAGCTAGATGCCGGAGGCAACATATTCTCCCTCTTAAAGAAAGACGGTTCATTGCGGACAATCTCTTTCTAATGAAAATTGCCCAAAACATTGTTGATTCTCCCTATTTGTTGTCAAAAATAAATTTAAAGGTTCCTTGTAGGTCTGTTAGGACAGCTTCATTGCTAAGTTCCAGACATTGTGCAACAAATTTCAGGAAGAACTCCTTCATTCCCAGGTCGGTCAAATTTGTTAATAGCCTGGGTGAATTTCCAGAGCTCGATTTATTTAACTCTAAGATTAACAAAATAAGAGAGCTTCTCTCAAAATCATGGTTTGATGGTTCTCGTTCTTTATTATAGACTTTTTTTTTTTTATATTTTTCTCTTTGCCTTGTTTGTTTATTTTTTATTTTTTTCCTTTTCTCAAATATTTTATTTAATTTACGTTCAAAAAGCTGTACTTTTCATAAGTGTTAGTTTGTTTCCAATAAGTGTATGGTTTTGAAACGGTTATTTTTAATTTTTTATATAGATACAATATGCGGAAACTTGTAAATGGTGTATAGTTTTTCTGTCATTTAGCTATTAAGTAATTAATGTATAAATATCACTGTAAGTTTTCCTTAAAAATAAATAAATAAATAAATAAATAAATAAATAAATAAATAAACATATTCTCGTGTCAAGGTTGCGAGATCAATTGCGGAGAAACACCTCGGAGCAAAAGAAAATAAGGGGATTAAACTTTTGCATGTTTGATTTGGTCTTGTTATAAACAGTTATAAACAAAAACTATACTTATATACAAAGTACTATATATTACAAAGTGTTGATTTGTAGATAATTGGTGTGTGAATATGACTCCGCCCTTTTTTGTTGAAATAGGACACAATATATCACATTTGTCACTATTACAACTTGTATTGGCTCAAAATAGATGTATAAAATGTTGTAGTTTAGTTCAGTACAAGAATAAACACGTTTTTCATTGTAGTTGTTACCAAATTGCTTTTTTATCTTGAAATATAAGTATGCGTTTACAGTAAACATTAATTCCATTATAAAAATATGCATATTTACGTACCAAATAAGCTAGTTTACAGCGCTATTTTTCGTATCTTAACTCGAAGTTACGATGAAAATTTTGCAGCAACCGAACGCACTGCAATGCGGTTTGTTTTAGTACAACGTTGGTCTCAAAATTGTAGGCTCAATTGGAGTTCGGCGAAGTTACACGTGGCTACTTTAATTAACTGGATATACATGCACCTGGTGCATCAAAAAATTTATGACTAAGTAAAGTATACATAATGAAATTCAGTATACTGTTTTATTTAAGTTATTATTTCTTTCTGAATATAAGTCACCAACATTACTCTACTTAGATATTTATGCTCTTAAAGGTCAAAGTTAAAATGCTTATTGCATATTACCTAATAGAAAGTGGCACTACAGTATACTTCATAATATGAAGTAAGAAATATTCAAAAGTTTTATAGCAACATTTGGCTACCGACGCCACTTATGAATGAAAATGAAATAAGCCACAAACAAGATTCATACGAAATTAAACACGTACAGGAATAAGAAGAAAAAAAATAAGGCTGCACGATTTTCCACAATGCTAGAGAAATTCATCAGAACGCTGTGAAGTGTTTTCGGATGAAACGACACAAAAAATGTGGCTACGTTTCTATTTATATTGAGTATTCATAGATTATTTTGACTGATTCGGGGAATGAATTACTAGATAGTTAGACAGTAGAATTCTTGAATGTGTTCCAATCTCAGTATGCATAATATGAATAACTCATAATATTATGATTTTTTGCAGATATAGTACGTTCCTTTTTAATCTCAATCTAGAAGACCAGACTCAATTGAACTATTGTAGTGGCAGGGCACACTGCTTTTCCCAATATTAAACTGTGGCCACACTCAAATAACCTATTATCCTATAAAGACCCCTGCGAATTCCATTTTAGAAAGTCTTCTTTCAGCAAAATATCCTATCTACAATATTTAAGGTACTTTCCCTTCATGTCGCATAATCTTGGGACGCCATGTAGATTCAATAATAATATGCGGAAACTTGTAAATGGTGTCAAATTAATCTCTCATTTGGTTACTAAGTAAATATTTGTATAAATATCACTGTAATAAGTAATAGCCGTATGTCTTTTACTCACTCAAAGAACCACGCAGTGCAAAGTCGGTTATTTCAGTGAAGTTTTCTCTACTCAATCTGTGTTTCCGCTGGCCCCAAATTCGATTGCCGTTGAATTTTGCTACAGTATGTCGCAGCTTCTATCTGAAAGAGAAGAATCAATTCGTGAACCCCACAACAAGCCAACTGATTTCATTGTGTTATGAGAAAAGCGGCACTCCGTTGGCTAATGAGAATGAATTGCACTTCGCGTCTGCGTCCAGAGGGCAATGTTACTTTAAAATTAGTGCATTTTTCACTCGACTCTTTAGAGCAATTTATCTTAGTTTAAACTCAGATTTATTTGAGCTGTAAATTGATTTATAATTAGCTAATCATTATAAACTTTGCACTCCGTGCCCCTCGTCTAATGCTTGTAATTGAAAATAGATTTGTAAAATGAGGGGATGAAAAGGGAGTGTCTTCATTTCATAAACAGAAAAAACAAAAGAAAAGAAGACGGAAGAAAAAATTAATATTTAGGTGTTAATTTGAAGGAAATAAAATTACTGATTCTACTTATTCTCCTATTCTTATCATATACTTTGTATTTTATAACAAGTTGGATTTTAGAGAGAGATTTTTAAGTTTTAGAGATTTTTCTAATGCACTAAGCTTGCTTGCTTCTAATGCACTAATGGCAGCAATATTAAACAGTATAAATCACTGCATTACAGGTTAACAAAATATTAATTTTAATTTCATATTCCTACAAAATTCGCAAGTTAATTCAAATTCTGTGTTGAAATTTTAAAATACAGGTTGCACGCTGTCTGCATTGTGCCCCGATAAGGAAACACACGTGTGATGATTTTGCCTAAAATAACTCTTCGATAATATATTTTATTTATTTAACAGTAATTGACCAGTAATAATATCAATGTCCGAAATAGGTTTAAAAAATTAATGTTAATGTAAGACATGATTTTATCTTAGTAACTAATGATCATTGTCGTATGTTTAGACTTTATTAAGACACGGTATATTTTTAACAACTAACTTAGTGTACAGTACTAAGAATTTTTATAATATAAAACATATACATCTATAATAGATGTTTCCATAAAAGAGTTTCCATTTCCATAAAGCAATTTTTTTTCTTCTTCGTCTATATATCCTTAAATATATCTAAATAAAATAAAATAAAATAAAATAAAATGTAATTCGAGGGACGTTTGTTATTTGTTGTCGTATTTTTCAGCAAAGTTCTCGCCCCCCGCGCGTGTTTATCCAATTTGCCAGAGTCTGGAAAGTTGTGAGCTCGCAACACGTGTGACGCTCAAATTAGAGATTCATATTAATTTAGGGATTACAGTGACAACGCTTTGCGGGGCTCTAACTTCGCTAAGACGCAGTTCTAAAGTTTAGCCAATAAGTAAGGCATTTAGTTACACTGTTTCCGTATAAACAAACTTATAAGGAAACACTGGTGATTAGTGAATTTAGAACTTTATTTGTAGCATAATACATTAGGCAATTGTTACATATAATAATATATAACAATTGTTATTATATAATCGACCAATTTAATCGACTAAATATTTATTTAGATATATAAAACAAGGAAACCTAAGTCAAAGCTTCCAAAGATGTTGCAAGACGAAATTGTATAAAGCATTATAATGCAAATGATTTCAGTCTATTCTCTCCGAATGCATTACCAGGACGGGATCGTTTTAAATGCAAGTCACAAACTTGTCGAAATAAGCCGCACTTCAGTGGCATGGAAGGAGCTTGATATACTAGAATAAATGTCGTGTTTTATGAAAGTAACTTAACTTTCGGACTGAATTTTGTAACATTTAATTTTTAGTTTTTATTTTTTGGAATATATTTTATTAGGAAGTATTTACCGCTACTGCTAGCTCAAACTGGTGGCAAATAGAGCAGGATAGAGAGAAGTGGTCATCTTTGGAGGAGGCCTTTACCCAGCCAGCATGGGGACCTTTTTTTTTACAGGACTTTTACAGGACGAGGAGAAATCCTTTTACAGAGTTCCTACCGTTGGCTAGGCGTATTTTAGTGGGTACCCTCTAAAATTACTAGAAATAAACGTTTAGTATTAAAGGAAATAGTAATTTAAGTTTGTCTACAGACCTAGCAATTAGTAATTATTATAGAAAGTAAGATGTAAACGTAGCTTGTAGTTTGGTCAATAAAGACTTTTTTATTTTTATTTTTATTTACCGTTACGGATTCATTATCATCATTGGTCTGTATTTCTCTACTGTAGTAGGATATGGGCGTCTCTCAAGTTTCGCCACCATACATTGTTCTCCGGCCATCCTATTATTTATCAATTCAAGTGTCTAGCTCACTATTTCTTTTTTAAATAGGATTTTTGTCTCTTTAGCTCTCTCTCTCTCTGTCCCTCCTTTTCTCAATAGAAGGTGTTAGAAGCAGAATGAACTGAACCTTATTACTTTGAATTCAAACTAATAAAAAATGTTATGAACCTTTGAAGACACTAATAATATGTGGTTATGTAAAACTCAAGTATTTTATGTTACTAATTTGTGAAGTTTAAACTAATTAACGAGATATAAATTGTTATTTCTAACGTGATAATATAATGAGATGAAAAAATATTCATATTTAGTCTGAAAATTGTTTGCAAAAGACTATGGTAAATACAAATTAAAATCACAACCCCTATGTAATTACTTACATTTAACTCGAAACGACTGCAATCCGTTGATTTTGCTATTTCGTTTTACAGCCCCCAAAATAAACACATAATAAATTTTAATGAATCCTTTCAGTGCCCTCGACGTCCGCAGCTCAATATTTTAAGTTGAGCTTAATTAATACGTGACGACGCGCTCCACACGCTTAAATTAAGCCTTCAGCGAAATTTTATTAAATGTTGCATATATTTGGAGTTAGTCAGATATAAAAATCGCTTTACACTAAACACGGACGTAGTAATAGGACTAGATATACCTAATGTCTCGGCACATAACAAAAACCTAAACATTTCTTTGTATGTTTTATATACATATATTTTTCCCCATCAAAATTTGTTGTGCACTCGCAACACAATTACGCTGTGGTAGGAGAGCCCACGATGCTAAATGTGGAGTCACTCGAGCGTCGTTGGGACCTATTAGATTTTGAAGATAAGTTTGCTAGGAAGAAAAAAGGTTATATATGACGTTTTTCTTTTCAACGGTGTAGACGTACAAGGCGTTCAAAAGTTTGTAGACGCTGTATTAAAAAAAAACTCTATATAATCGTCAGATTAATAATCAGTACGATGTATGAAAATCTGATGCACTCGAGTATTACAAAATGGCTTTCGTCAAAAATCTTTTTTGCATTTACATGAGCTTGTTGCCATGAGCTTGCGTTACATCCGAATCGTCTGTATTTTAAATGGGAGCTTAGTTTGGGTTCACTTAAGAGCCCCTCTGAAAATCTGACGCGCCTGTCGATGCTTATATAAAAAATATAGAAAATAAATTTTAATCACTTTAAAATAAACTACTTTTACATTAACTACTCTTACTGCCATAAAAAGCGAATCAATAAGGTTATATTATTTCGATGGTATCAATAAGATCAAAGGTAAACAGGACCCTATTAAATACAGATGTTTCTAATAAAATAAAAAATTAAGTTTTCTAAATATTATTTATGATCAGCCATTACATTGTCTGGGAGTCTTTTCATACTATATGAGACGTCCTTTACCATCACTATGGTACTAGAACTCTCACTAGAGTTATGTACTATGTAGAGTTATGTACTCACTAGAACTATGTAGGGCAAATTTAACTGAATCTCATAATTGAATCGCGCCTTTCTTTGTCCAGTATTAATGTTTTTTGTTTTATTTTGTTTACCACTTGCAAATACAGAGTGATTTAGACCTTATTACTTACCGAAGGGTTTTGTACGTGTTTTTCTCTAAAAAAATAATTCACTAGAAAGCCAGGCATGCAAAAACACCGAAATTTACACAGCCAGTCTGTGAAGTCTAGCGTCGATTCTAGAGCACTGTAATCGCTGCAGGAAAGGGGTAGGGGTTGGCGGGGGATGTAGGCTGTCTCGAGGGCCGTCTGCTGTAAAGTATCGCTTAATGACGTGTAACGAGCATGGTCTCCGCATAGCAGTTGCATATGCATAAAAAACTATAAGACACGACGCGATGCGACTAGGCCCCGAGCAGTGAAAAGATTCCGTACCTATCGCGGTACGATTGGCTTGACGTAATTCAGTGGAGATGAAAGCAAAAAACTGTTTTTTCAATTATCAATAACTTACTTATATCATGTTAAGAAGCCGTGGTAATTCAACGATGGGTCAAGACATTGATGACGTAGCGACACAGCAGAATTGAGTATAGCAGAGAAGAAAGCTGATATAGTTAGAAAACTGGAATACTTTGGGAATATCATGTGCAAGGGGAATATCATCTGCCGCAGTTGCAACTCCGTAAATCTCCGTGAATGGTATGGTATCTCCGTGAATAAGTATAGATCGCTATGTCGAGCCGCCCCTTCGGAGATTCAGATACATTATAATAGCTAACTTCCGATAGGAGATAGCTTCAAGGGAAGAGAAGAAAAAGGACCTAGACTACTATGTCTATGTCTAAGAAATAGAATTAGACGAAAATATTTTTTTTTTAAGTTAATTTTTTTTTCCAGATGTGATAATGTTTCATAGTACCATTTGAAAGTGGCTGTAAGTTTGGGGACTATTAACATTTATCCATGAAAGTGATTTAATCAAAAGTCGCCTACGTGCTCGGTCCAATCTCATTATCTCTTTTAGTAGTACAGACTGACTCGGCTCAGGGCGAATTTTTCGTGAATTTGCATACGTAATTAATTAACTTTTGTGAACGCTTTTTTTCTCTCTCCCTGTTGTTACAGCTGCAGGTGGACAAAGATAACCAGTGCTGCGGAAAACCTTTTATTTTATTTTAATTTTTAAAGTGAAGATTATAAAAGTCTTCACTGATTGATTAACACTTGTAATTCGTTTTTAATGTTTCCTAATGTGGCTTTAATATAAAAATATATATATAGTGTATAGACCCATCAGTATGATAAATAAAGTTATATCATCTCATTTTATTACTTTTTTAAACCTGTTTAAAAGTTAGAAACCTGTAAACAAAGTTGAGTTCTCTTGTGTATTTTAATAATTCAGTTGATTTGATGTAATTTTACCAAGAAACCGCATGTGAGTGCAGGGTTATGTGCCCAGTATTATACTCTCATTATTGTCGACGCTTTAGATCCCATTATAACCAAAATGAACTTATATGAAAATATAAATAAATAAAACATAAATAATTCGTGGTTGTCAATGTTTTGTAGGTGTTAGTTGAATATATAGAGAATTTGAGAAAGATTCCCAAACTAATTTATAAAAAATAGTAATAAAGTCGTAATAAAATGAAACTTCTTGTAAATAATTGAAATTGAAAATTTTCAAAAGGAGGCAAAGTAAACTCATAAATATAAGTACTTAATATTTTCACAAGTACACCTCATTTATGATTGATGACAATAAAGTTTTCTCTTTAATGAAAATAATGATCAAAGGGTCTAATTCAGTAAACGTAACTGAAATAAACCTCTCGTCCCGACGGAGAGCCATACCTACAGAGCTTCTTAGTTGCTTCCGCTGAAAGGGTGTGTGGTCAGAACGTAAGGGTCCTAAACTTACCTTGAAAACCAATTTGTTAAATATTAACTATGTCTGAGGGCCCACAGGTCCTGGTTTGGGTATCTTAAGAAGCTTTTAATGGTATTGGTTCAGTATTCCGTTGTGGGATAGGTGTAAGTGCTAATATATTAAGTATGTTTACATCTCGAGTGTATTCACTTTGTGCTATTAAATGTTTACCTACTAAAGCTGTTTAGGTTAATGTAATTTCTAAATTAAATATTATATTTTTTAACTATAGTTTTTTTTTATAAAAACCGAGTAAAATGAATAACCTTATAAAAACTAGCTCGCGACGATCGCACGACAGAATCTTGAACATAAGAATAATTTAATAGTCATGAGATTTTTAAATATACAAACCATTTTACTGAATAATATTATAGCATAACAATAATAAAAGCACGTGTGCTGTTGTGTTTCGGTGAGCAAGTAAGGGATGCCAGTGCCCATTTCCCCATCCCTTTCCAATCCCATATCCCTAATTCTAAAATGATCGACAGCCTACTTGCAGCACCTTAAATTATCTTATGTATTAACGAACTCAACAGTACCACTTAAATTGCGAGTAATGTGAAATTTAAATAAACTTAATTCATACAAACCCACATAACACGTTCCAAGTTGGTACTCGCTTAATTTTCAATAAGTTACGCGTAACGTCGTCTTAAGCTTGGGTAAGGTCGAGTAATTTACGTTGTAGATACCAGCGTACCTAAAGGCGTAGTCTGTAATTAATTTTCAAGGGATTACAGTACAAATACCGGGGATAAAGAAGGGCCACCGTGTCCGACTCACGACGTTTTTGAAATAAATACTTAATCCCGCAGAGATGAATGTACATCTCTGAATATTAATACATTTATCTTTTATTCAAATATGTACCTACCTACTTCTTGATGTTATGGTGAAAAATTTATTTAAAAGTCAAGCCACGCAACCACGCTGTCAACACGCAGTTAGAGTATTGTAAAAATGGGAATATTAATGAAAGTAAATGAGTAAAATATTTAACAAGTAAATTAAAATATTACAAGATAACAATTTTAGATAATATTGGATAACATTCAGAATAAATTCTTAATGTTATTTATGTTTAACTTGACACCCCTAAAACAAATTCTCCATAACTTCTCTTGAATTTCTGTAAACAAATTCATAAAAGTTGTGTGCATTATCCACTATATTCACTTTAAACAAATCCACATGCTTCACTGACGACATGCTCCAGTCTTCACCGAAGCTTTTCTCCACCTATTCGCTATACAAACAGGGACGCCCACAAAAAACGTTTCTATGCAAATACGAGTAAATAAACCGAGTGCGAGTTGGAATAACAAGGATTGAAAGAAACTAGAAGTAAGTCGAATAAGTACTGCTACAAAATAAGATCATTTTTTGGGCATGAGTCTTTATTTTTGACAAGTTTGGACAAATGATTCAAAAAATTCAGGTTCAGAAATTTTCTATTACTTATGAAAAAATAGATTTTATTGCATAGGACATATATTAGTAGTGGTAGGGCACACTGAGTTTCGCAGTCATTTGGGCAGCCCGTCTGTCGGCAGTAACCACCACCTTACAGAATACCATCGTGAAATAACAGCATTATGTGCTGTTGTATTTCGGTGAGTGAGTAAGGGATGCCAGAGCCTATTACCTCATCCCTCCCTTATCCCTTATCCTTAATACTTCTATGGTCGACAGCGCACTTGTAGCACTTATGGCGTTGCTTGTGTTATAGGCGACGGTAGCCACTTACCATCAAGTGGACCGTCAGTCTGTCTGTCGACCTTAACATAAAAAAAAAGAAGGACCAAATTTCAGTCATCATCATCAAGTGATGATAATGTCCACTATTGGACATAGGTCTTTTTTAATTGGGCGCCATAATATTCGGCCCCTACGCTCTCCGCATCCATCCAAAGAGGCGATCTCTTGAGGTTATCGTTCCAGTGAGCAGGTATTCGGCGTAAGGGGCGTTTCGACCAATGTATGCACTCAGAGTCGTCAACCCAAATACTCGTTTACTGCACGACAGATATGTTCCGCTCTTTTTAATTGGTTCCTTAGAAGATGTCGACACTCTTGGTTCCGTATTTCGGTTTATGATGCCTAACAAAAATGCTAAGCATTAGCCATATCAATTTCATTGATGAATAACGAGTGGAGAAATAACGAAGTTGTTCACTGGATGGTATAAATCTACTTATTTTGTCAGAAGGCGTGATTAATTCCTCAGTCTTTATCTATCTTTCCGTAATCAGACCGTGTCACGACTGATCAATAGCTAGTCTTCATACCAAATACTGATTAAAAACAAAATTACTTATAAAAATTATATAAACAGAAACATCGACTTTCTGTAAAACAAAAGCAAAACAGTTAAAGATATTTCAAATTTCACTTTGTAAACTTGTGCTTATGGTAAGTATCAGCCAGCGAAATAATATTTGCTCGTTTCTCTGTACTGTAAGAGCTCTTAGTTAGCTTTCTCTTTTAGTTCTATTAAAACATTTCAAATAAAAGTGTATAAATTTTTCTAACGAAAAATTTAGTATAAAAATAGAAATATTTTATTTGACTTGTATGATTCTTTTTTAATTTCTTAATCTATTAATATTATCACTGCAAAAATCATATTATTTGTTTTTTTTTAATCTAAGATAGTACTTGATTTTAGTTTGTTACCCTTTCGTACAAAAAAAAGCGTAACGCATCTTGATTAAACTTTACATAATAATATAATATGTAACCGAGTTAAACCTAAACTAAATTTTCTATCCCAAAACATAAATATGTGTGTAACAACGGTGAAAATATAAAGCAAAGGCTAGACGAAATAAGGTTGCACAAATAAGACACTACATAACACACATGACAGGTAATCTTCGCTCACAAAAACGAATTAAAGTTCTAGAATTTCTAATATCCACGTAAAGCAACTCCGTCTCCCACGAGATCGCATTTTCGGTGGCGGTTTATACGCGACGCATGCTTGATTCTCACTATACATATTTATGATGCCTCCTGGTTAGGTAACATGGAAAAGGAATGAATTTTATGGTCTCTTAGGTAGGTGACCGCCTACAAAATATTGACTTATATTTAGTTTACTAGCTGGCGCCCGCGACTTCGTCCGCGTTAAAAAAGAAAAAAAAATAGCCTATCATGTGCCCTGTACGTCTAAGTGTTTATCTACCAAGTTTTAAGAAAATCAGTTATTTCGTTTAAGAGTTATGGCGGAACATCCATACGTACATACATAAAAAAATTCAAACAATCGTCAATTTAGTTTCAGTACACATGTATTATAGAGCCTATAAACACGATATCTCTGTAACCCTGTAATCCTTACAGATTTATTATTAGTATTGATGATGATGATGATTGATAAGAGAGAAACATTAATTTTTTAATGAAAATTGTACCTACTTAATGCCAAAATATTTTCATATCCATGAAAATTGTAATACTAAAATATTGATTTAATTTTGAATTCTTGCTTGTTAGTTGGATGTAGATTCTCATTATTTAACTAAAAGTAAAAGAGGAAAGAACCATTGGGTATAGTTAAATAATTCTGTTGACCTAAATATTTTAGTTTTGGGTTTATGTTTTCATCGGTATGCATTTTTCTGCACAATTGGAAACTTTTGAAGTACTTAGTAAAGTTATGGTAGAGAGCGATGATACTTGTTATAGTAACATAGTACCATCTCTACCACATCTATTACCAATACTACATGTTACAATTTACCAAATGAAACAGTTGAAAGAGTTGAAGAATGAAATATTCATATTATATTTTAAGCCAAATTAAATCATTTCATAGAAAAAAATTAATGGTTCGATAATATTATAAATGTGAATGTGAGTTTGTTTGTTATGATTTCACGCAAAAACTACTAAACCGATCACCACTAAATTTTGAATACATGTTGTCCAGGACACCAGAAAGGACATAGGGTACCTTTCATCCAGTATGTGGACGAAGTCGCGGGCACCAGCTAGTATTAAATAATTTAAACAAAGAAATAAATGAAATTGAATTCTTTAAATCCACATACATTTAAATCCGTATCGGATAAAGCAAACATTTTCCGTTACATAAGACGGATGCAAGGCGTCTAGTTGGCAAGTCGAGTTTGTTCAATCAATCGCAACTTGTTCGATAGATTGTATGCGATAGAAGTTATGTGCGATTCCGGATCAGCAAATTGGTTATAACTTTGAAGGATAATTGATAATATAAGTTTATTTTGTAAGAGCTTCTTTAGTTTACTGGTTTTAATGCTTCTGTGCATCTATTTATCACTATAGCAAATGTATAGTGGGATTTTTTAAACAGTTTATAGAACAGTATACTTTATTTTTCTAACTAGACCAATTTATTTTTCCATTACCTGTTTTAGAACTGTTTTGAACCACTATCTAGAAAGCAAACAGTTTATGTGTCAACGAACTTATTTATGATAGTTCCTATAAAAACAAATTATCACTCATAGATTTACTATTACTACCGAGTATGACTCATCAAAGAATTAAAATAAATTCGAATCGAGTAGCCAATGAAGGCCAATTAGCATGTTTATATTTCCAGGAACAATTTAAGTTCCTGGAAGTTGGAGTTTGGTCAAATGCCTAGTTTACAAAGGGGAAGTGTGGTCGCTGCAAATACTTAGTGGCCAGTTGAACGCAAACATAGTTTGGATCTCCCAATAACAGTGCACAAAGCAGAAACAGCGAGTCCGCAGCGAAACGACCAACTGCCTTCGGTCAATGGATTCTCACTATAATATTATCAGAGATATTGTTTTAATATATATGTTACACACACTAACATTTCCACTCTGAAAGAGCTTGAATCAAACAAAAACTTTCGTTACCTGGCAGTCCGCATCGTAAGAATCCAATCATTATACGCAAAAATCCATCATTTATCTTAATTTACAGATTTATTTTAAAAAGATTGATTTTGTCAATAAATAAAAATAAATAATGTTTTATATAAAAATATATTAAAAGAAGAACATGGAAGAGTAGGTAAGTGAGTTAAAATACACCTGTAAGTGTATTTTAATTGTTTTCCATCGCATTCAACTCTCGCGTTAATGGCCTTAAACGGAGGTTATGGATGCCTGACCTGACTTGTCAAGTATAATTACAACCGAATACCTACATTTATACAAATTCCACTGTACCTGTAATAAATAACCTAAAAAAGGCATCAAAATAATATATCTTTGCAAGAAAAAGTTGAAAATAGGGACCTAAATAATGAAAGCAGGCATCGAAAAATTTGCCTAAAAACAAGAGTAATCATGAGCCAGTGTTAAACGTATAAATATGTTGGCTTAACAGAAATTTGGAAATAATTTAACCGAAAACGGGCCTAAGTAAACACAGCTCCCGCATATGAGGGCTCCGTCACGACCTGTAACTTATCGCACGTACTCATATTTGAGTTATTCGCTTGTTTACTATACATAAATAAGCCTTAATTTACTCTTGGGAGTCAGAAAATTATGTAAATTCTACAAGTTTAATCCGAAAAGTGAAATTCTTCCGCTTTACTTACACAAAAATTTAAGTCAAACGAACGAATGTTTGTTTGTTTGGTAATCTCAGGACGCGCTAGTCTCAGGAACTTCTTGTTCGAATTGAAAAATTCTTTTTGTTTTGGATTATCCATTTATCGAGGAAGGCTACAGAGAATGCGGACGAAGTCGCGGGCACCAGCTAGTGTAATATAACTTGTTATCTTATAACTTCGAAAAATTTATTAAAACTAATGATAAAGTACGATTGGATTTGGAAAAAGCAAATTTATTTTAAGCATTTTTATTATTTATTTATTTTGTCTTAGATAGAGAGGCAAAGAGATAATCATATAATAATGCAAAAACACCAATTAAAAAAACATGACTTAAATAATATTTTGTTAGACTTTTATAGTGACGCCAAAGTTGAATACTTTTTAATTGGCTTTACAATTAGTGTAAGCAAAAATACGATGGCTCACAAGCAATAGTGCAAGTTTTGTACCTTTTTTAAAAGGGTTCGATCCTGAATAAAGGGTCCGCGCCTTTTACTAAATTTTGCACAAATCAAAATCAAAATATTTATTTATCAATTAGGTTTCTACAAGAAACTCTTTTGATCGTCATTATAAAATTAAATTTACCAGGGTTTCGGAAAAAAAAAAACCAAGATGACGATCCTGAGAAGAAACCCCGAAAGAAACTCAGGATACTATTCTTTTTGTCATCATTAAAATGTAAAATAGTACAATACACTTACTTAATATTAACAAACTTAAAGTATATATATATACAATTATAGTTTTACAATACAAAACATAGTACGAACTCCGAATAGCTTAAATCCAGGCTTCTTTGTCGCTTAAATAATCAGCACAGTACTAATAAATAAAAATGTCAATGAAACCAATGTTTAATGAATTATAATGAAAAAATAAAGTTTTGCTGGGGACGTATGGCAACCGAGGGGTACATCTTCCCACGTGATCCTGGTCACTTATTGACCTGTAAAACACTAAAAATAAATATAAAAAAACATTTGCGTGTAAAGAGTACACGTGTCAGAAGTGAAATTTCTTTGGTGATCAAATATATTGTATGCAGAAACGTTATAAAAATCGTCATGTGAACGTTACACTGAAGAGTTACACATTATTATTATTATACGCTTAGTGGCTATTTCTGTCTGCTAGAGAACCAGTATCACTTCGTCCATTTCTGAAATATTGTGATCGCCACGTAAACTAAAGCTCTCTACCTATACCTACCACGTTGAGAAACTGTAGTACTTTTTTGATAGAGGCATTCTTCACATCTTCACAAGCCATTGTGTGGCTTCCTAGGATGTGACTGCGCTTGTGCATTAAGGGGCCACACTCGCACAGGATATGCATTGGTGTTTCTTCTGCCTCATGACAGAAGCGACACTCTCCTGTACTAATGAGACCCATTACTTTAAGGTGCTTATTGAGGCGGCAATGCCCCGTTAGTGCCCTAGTTATAATACACAAATTGCTCCTACTAAGCGACATAGCCTGGTTAGTCACATTACGACTATAGGCTTTTATGAGCGCTTTGGAATGGTTCAGCCCTGGCAAGTTAGTCCAGCGGTTGTAAGATTTAGTAAAGCACTGGTTCCATATGGTCCAGTGAGCTAGGCTGTTTGGTAGTCCGCACATAGGTTCAGGACCTATTAGCCTACCTTTTGCGCCTGCTCGGGCGAGTTCGTCGGCAAGTTCATTGCCTTCGATCCCCATATGGCCAGGTACCCATCTTAGGATCACTTTATTCTTGCGCCC
The DNA here is from genome assembly GCA_918317495.1 of Synanthedon vespiformis. Lineage (NCBI taxonomy): Eukaryota > Metazoa > Arthropoda > Insecta > Lepidoptera > Sesiidae > Synanthedon > Synanthedon vespiformis. Next base: position 2,646,343 of record OU906953.1, read on the forward strand.
TAAAATATTTAAGTAGTCTACACAGTTCCGCACCAGCTTTGAGACAGTAGAGTCTGAGTCCAGTGCTTGAAGTGCAGCCTGACTATCTGAGTGAATGTAAATCACACGGTTGACATAGTTTCTTCGCAGGTTGATTTCCGCGCATTCTATGATGGCGAAGACCTCTGCTTGGAAGATGCTGACGTATTGTCCCAGGTTTACACTGGTCCTGTAATTCTGGTCCCCGCCATACACTCCACAGCCTACGTCAGGTCCTGATTTGGACCCATCAGTATACCAAGAAAGGCTACCTTCCTCCCAAGAGATCTTTTTATTTGACCAGTTTTCTCTTGAGAGTAACTCCACAGTGTAAGACTTTTCTTCTATGTACTGTGGTACCATTGTGTCAGTAGGCATGCCTAGGATAGGATCCCTTAGTACTGAGTCTTCTAGAGCTCTCAGTGCCTCGGACAGCCAATTGTGTTTACCCCGATTCATCATTCTGTGCATACTGGTTTTCGCCTCCTTCTCTAAAAATAGATTTAGAGGCGGTAAGCCCAGGATTGCCTCCAGAGATGCTCCGGGGGAACTCGACATGGCTCCTGTTATCATTAGACATGCCAAACGCTGTAGGCCATTAAGCCTGTCAATAATCGTCTTCTGGTTGGCTTTTCTATACCATACTATAGAGGCGTATGCGATCATCGGCCTCACAATAGCAGTGTACAGCCAATGGGTGAGCTTTGGACACGGGCCCCAGCTCTTCCCTACCATTCGACGACTGATACATAAGGCTGCTTTAGCCTTATTTATCACATTTCCAATGTGTGCATTCCACGTTAGTCTCTGGTCGAAAGTAACTCCCAGATATTTGACCTCTGAGGAAAATTGCACTCGTTTGCCATTTACTAGAGGTGGCTTCAATTTGTCCAGCCGCCTCTTTCTGGTGAACGGTACTATACCGGTTTTGTCACCGTTAACTGACAGTTCATTTGCTGTGCACCACTCGCAAATGATGTTTAGAGCTTTCTGTAATAGGGCCGAAATTGTGCTTTGGCAGAAGCCTCTTACGATCACCACTAGGTCATCAGCATAACCTAGGGTGTCGATCTTGTGTTCTGCCAGCCTATACAGAAGCTGATCAACTGCAAGAGTCCATAGCAGTGGCGATAAAACTCCGCCGGGCATCCTCTTGTAGTTGCTACAGTAAGCGAGGTATCATGTAGTTCAACCTTCGCTTTACGTTTGGATAGCATGGCCTTTACCCACCTAACTGTAGTCGGGTCCACATTTTTGTTTTGCAGTCCCCTCACTAACGTGTTGGTGGGAGTGTTGTCAAAAGCACCTTCTATATCCAAAAATGCGCACAGAGCTATCTGTTTATCATCCAGAGCCTTTTCCACCCTGTCAGCTAGTTGAATCAGGGCAGTCTCAGTGGACCTTCCCATCTGATAGGCGTGCTGGGTGAAATGAATGGGTTTCGAGGCCAGGGCTTTGTCCCTTATGCATCTGTCTAGAATCTTTTCTAGAGTTTTGAGCATAAAGGACGTAAGGCAAATTGGTCTGAAGGACTTAGGCAGAGCATAATCCTTCCGACCTGCCTTTGGTATAAATAATACCTTAGCCCGGGTCCATTGTTCCGGTATATATCCCCAGGCATAACTTGCCCGGTAGATTTTTACCAGATGCGGCGTGAGTACGTCTATGCCTTTCTGTAAAAGAATGGGCAGCAGTCCGTCTTCACCACTAGACTTCAGGGGTTTAAAGGATCTAATAGCCCATCTCACAACCTTGGGCCGGATGAGATTAGCCGCTCTGTTACGGTCCTCATTTCGAGGCCTTTGGTGTAAAGGCGTTCTGTCTGACCCGGCCGAAAGGTTGCGAGCCCCCGGAAAGTGACTTTTTATCAACAACTGAAGAGTTTCCTCCTCAGTGTTCGTGAAGGAGCCATCAGGTCTTTTAAGCAGCCCTAATTGACTAGGCTTGTCCTTTGCGAGCAGTCTATGGATTCTAGCCCCTTGAGGCATTTGTGTTAATTCCTCGCAGAGCTTCCTCCATGCAGCACGCTTGGACTTCCTTATCTCCTTATTATAATCAGTCAAGGCCTTCTTGTAGTTTTCCCAATGAAGGGTTCTTCTTGCCTTGTTGAAAAGACGCCTGGTTTTCGCCCGTAGCTTCTGGAGCCTAGAGTTTCACCAGGGTACATTCAGGTACAATAATAATAATAATAATACACATTATTCAGATTGAAATTTTACTTTCATCGCACGCAAAGAAGTTCACTTCAAAAAGCGTAGAGAGGATTGGCTTAGAATGGGGGACAAGGTGAGGACAGAGAACTGGTATGATTCTAGCATTTTTTACTCACAGAACAAAACACAAGATACGCTTGAAATGATTTAATAAAACTTTAAAATTAAAGAGTCTCTACATAAATGTATGTCTACTACTTTTGTATTGATGATTACAAGTAAAGTGATAACGAACTTCCCAGAAAGAAAAAGAGAATAGCATAGCATACAATGATTGTTAAAACCTAGCACATGGATGAAATGCGGCAAAAGATAAAATTTTTCTTTGCTTTTGGGGCGTGGATGAAAATAAATAAAAACAAGACATATTTTACGTAACGGTGACAATTTAAATCCTGTAAACTGCATTGCATTTTTATAAATAAACGCTTTACAAAGGCGGCAGAGAAACAAGAGAATTTGTGCGATAAAAACAAACTAGCTAGGGAAAATACGATTCTGCCCGAGCGATCCACGCGTAATATGGTTTGCCCGACGAACTGTTCATTTCGTGTTTTCAATTTATTGTAAAAGTGTTTTAACGTATATTTTGTTAAGGATAATGTTGTTACTTCAATTAAACACTAAATGCTTTCAAGTTAGATTGTCTTTGTGCTTGTAATTTTCAGTGGTTCAACGAAACAAAGGTCTTTTCGTATCTTCTTGCTCTTTATTCACCAAATCACCTTAAATGCGTATGCGCTGTATAGTAGTGTCTGAGAGAGAGAGTGCGATAGAATGATTCGAATTTGACATAGATTACATTACAATGAAATTTAGTTGAAAACTAAACAACATTGACCTTGCCCAATTCCAGTGTATAGCGTACCTCCAACAATTAGCTTACAAAACAACTACTTTACCTATTATATTTGTTCTAACTTTTATAATTAAATTAGCTTCCATTCTAAGAAGCCCCGAAGAAGCGGTTATGGTTTCATTTGTTTAAATCGTTACTGTTTTATGCTTAGCCATTCGCCGAGTTACAACAACAAAGGGTTCTCGAGATAAAATAAGTAAATTGTTCTCTGAAATAAGTAGTCTTCCTATTTAAGGGCGAAAATATCTTCACGTTTTCAGGGTATTGCTTAATAAAATTGATTAACAGGGCGACTAAAGTAATGGGCTCCATTTCGCACCTGTAATGAGATCTTTAAAGAGAGATTCCTTTGGTTTGTTAACATTTTTGTTAGAATGGACTAGATTCAACGGTCTTACAGTAGAACTGCTGAGTATTCTTGTTAATTCAATGCAACCTTATTATTTCAGAATTAGAATTTAATTTAATTTAAAATAGAGGTACATTTTTTTTTCAGTATACTGTTCTTTATATACGCCACAATTGCAAATATAATTTTTTTGCTAAAACATTTTAAAAATATATATTTACAATTATAAAAGATTTAAAGTACATCCGGTATCAACTGTCTTGAATTCATAAATAAGCCATTTTCTCTCATCTCACAGTATAATGCAATCCGAAAGTCATAAAGTTTGATTTAAAGCCGCTTATGCAAAGTTGAGATACAAATAATGAGAAACAAGATTTCTCTCAGCAAAATACAACCACAATTTTCCTCAAGAATAAATAAAGTAGTGGATGGTTTTAAGGGAACGCATATATTATTTTATAAATTTTCACTATCACAAGTATAATTAGGGTACAGTACGGTTTTCCTAGAATTACTAGTTTCATCTAGTATAGTACCTAATATAGTCTTGGAAGCACATTGCCACTTCAGGTTGCATTTTCACGAGCTTTCTTCTTGTCTCTACTAATGATCTCATTAGGCAGAGAAATTCAATGCTAGTAGCAATTCTTTTTAAATTACATCCATAATATTTTTTGTCTAAAATCAACAATTTGTAATAATTTGTAAAAAAAATATACATTGATTCAATACAAAATATACAATTTTGTATTCTTAGTGAAACAGGATATATTTAAACACATTGTGAATGAAGAGCAACAACATACATACATAATGAGTGCTATCGTGTGGTGGAGACAATAAATAATATATCAGAGAAGAAAAGGAAAAGGTCGTCTGGACTCGACCTGAGAGTGCCTTAGCGTACATCGCATAAATATTGTATGAAGAGACTCTAAAGGACATCCATTGGGCAGTAAACGGTGTTTTATAGCATAACTTTTATTGTTTAGCTCTCTAAGTCACGACAAAATTTCATTTATTCCGTTTCTATTGTTTATCGCTCTTCATTTTTGATATTGTTTCGAACAATCGCTTTATGATGCTCGAGACGACAGATCTAAAATTTCGGTTATTGGATTCTTGAGTTATTATTTTGAATGTTTGAACCAAGTTTATAGCCCTTAATTTATACGAATATAAATATTTGATCATTTGTTTCTGTTTCTACGTTGTTCGTTCTAATGTCTACAATGTATACTGTTTGATTCAAATATTTTTAATATGAACATTAGAAAGGCTTAAGGATAAATGATTAGATAGGGATAGAGATGGCCTCATGCATCCCCTACTAGCTAATCGAAACATAACTAGCGTGCTACATATTATTATGTCACTGTGATCTTCTGTGTATATTTATTCAGCTAGTCGCGCTATACGATTTTCGACTGTGAAAAGCAATGTGATGTACCTTTATCATTACAAATTTTTTTGATATATATATTTTTCTTTTTCATACATTAAAATTGTATAAAATTTTTAAGAATAGTAACAAAATGGCATACATTTTCTTCACTATAATTTTTTAGTAAAGAAAATATATGCAAAATTGGCCTTTTTTACCATTCCAATTTTTGCGAAATATTGAATTTACGCTCTGAAAAGGCTTCAATAATAATATTATACAATAAATAAACATAAGCTTTTTTTGTGTTAATAACTCTTGTTGTTGTCAAAGTGGATTTTTTGTAAACTGCTGTTACGGTCGTAGGTCAGCGTGTGTTCCAGACAGAATGACGTTCACTGTTCAAACATGTCCATTATTTTTTCGCAGACACGTCACAAACAGAGAACACAGAAATGGGAAATTTAAATAAAATAACATTAATATTTGAATTTTCAGAAGAGTACTCGTGTTTTAAATGGTATACTTCGTTACGTGTTTGTGCTTTTTCGACCGACGAAAACGAAAAAACAAAAACGGAGGAGGTACTCAATTCGACGCGTATATATATTTTTTTAATTTTTTTTTTTTATGTATGATCACGCATAACTTTTGACAGGGTGGTCCGATTTTGATAATTCTTTTTTTATTTGAAAGGGTGCAGCCCCGAGGGGGTCCCATTTTAATTTGAAAAAAATAATAATTCCAACCCTAAGGGTAGGAAAAACGGGGATGATTGATTGTTCACTCACCGATTGTAGCGTATAACCACGCATAACTTTTTACAGAGTAGTCCGATTTTGATAATTCTTTCTTTAATGTATAGGGTATACCTCGAAGTTGGTCTTGTATAAATTTGGAAAAAAGTTCCTACCCTAAGGGTGGGAAAATTAAAAATTAAGCATGTAGTAAATATTAGATTATAGTCACAAAAAAACATAAAATAAAACTTTTTAACAAAAAATAAAACCGCCGAAAAAACTGAAAAGCATAAAATAATGTTATTATCATTTTACTTAAGTAATTTTGAGTCGGCGCCAAACAAGCAAAAATTACGTAAAGAGATCAGCGCGGCGGCGACTCAAAATTACTTAGGTAAAATGATAATAAGATTATTTTATGCTTTTCAGTTTTATTTTTTGTTAAAAAGTTTTATTTAACTAGCTGGTGCCCGCGACTTATAACGCCTAACCTTGGGAATGTTATCGTTTTTTCAAGATAAGAAGTATCCTATATGTTAGTTCCAAGTTAGTTCAGGTAATAAACTATCTGTGCACCAAATTTAAACCGAATCCGTTTAGTCGTTTTTGCATTATTGAGTAACAAACATCTAAACGTAACTTACTTATATGCACATGTACTAGGGTTAGAAACACCGTGTTTACTGTTGTTAATTTTAGCTCTGTGAACAATTAGCTTTTGACAATTGTAAAAATGACGCAAAAGAGAGGGAGAGAGAGTCGTCTTGCTAACGAGCGACGGTGGTCTTTATTTATCACGTATACGTAGCGGCCCTCAGCTGTGCAATAAAGAGGGCGGTGCGTTAAGACTGAATCTAGTGGAAAACTAGCCCCGGAGGGTTACAGATTGATGACCCCGAGTGCCCCCAGGTGATCCGCGGATAAATTGCCGCGGCAACATTTGTTGGATACGCTTTTTGCTTTATAGCCTTTGTTTCGGGATGATGTTACGTCAACTTTTTATTTTATAAATTACTTTCCAAGTAAATTGCACATTCAACTTGTTTTTATATAACGTTAATAACCTAAGTTAACATTAATTCTGAATTATTTATAGTTTATGTGTTAACAAATTGTCAAGGGTAGTAGGTATGTTATGTCCGACTAGTTTCACGAGTGGGGTCAATGGATATTTTCTTTTTAATTTATTTTATGAGCGAAAGCCCTTAATACAAATAGTACATGTGCCACAATGCAGACTAATTATACTTACAAAAGCTTATACAAATAACAGCAAATATTCTATACATAATAATTATACATAATTAAGGTACAGATACAGATATACATAACATACCTAATAACAAAAATTAAATAAATAAGCATAAATAAAGCATAATATATATTTGCTGATCAAAATATTTATTCCTTAAATATTTTTGTACAATATTACCACAACACATGTTAGTGTAACATGGTCCGACGAGTGGAACAAAACGGCGAGACTATGAGCCGAAATATGATATTATTAAATGACGTCATATGAAAAGTTCAGAATTAACCATACCATACTTCGGGCTCGAGTGGCGTGCATTGAAGTAAATGTGGTATCTCGTTAAATTTGTTAAAATACCGTGAAATATCTCGCAACGTCGGACACTCCAGGGATTCTTATAACGATGAGCTTTATCAGTCGACTCTAGTAAGTATTCGTATTTTTATAATGTCAAGGGAATCTTAGATGTTAGAACGGTTCAGTAAAAGTTAGAAAAAGGTCTCTAATATGTAAAAGGTTTAAAGAGTGTAGAATAGATATAGTGTAACAAAATGGCGCTAGTGTTGTTTCTTGAAGGAAAAGCTTTCTTAACCATTATATAAAATATTATTTTAACATGACATATTAATAATAAAAACAAATAAAAATAGTATTTATAACATAAAATTTATCTAATATAAATTCTTATTGAAAATTCAGAGACGAAATTGTAAGTGAATGTTGATTTCAGTTCCAAATTAAAAATTTAAAAATAGGGTTTTCAAAGAATTATGGCAATTATAATTTATCAAAGGCAAGAGAAAATTACAAGTGTGTTTCGGTTATAAAGCAGAAAGGCACCTTGGTTGAAGCAAATATAATGTAGGTTAAAATCTAGCAAACAAAGCAATGACGTGCGCAGAATTCACGTTAGCACGTTTTACAATTTGTTACATCGCTTAAATTGTAATAAAGCTCCAGCGTAACACATACATTTGACGAGAAATTCCATCCAACTGTGTCAAATTTGTAAACGAAAATCGTCTTTATTGCTAAGAGGAAGCAGTTCAGTGTTGCGTCCACACAAGTATGCATTTACAGCTTTATAATCGCGGCAATATTGGGGAAGGCTTACAGAAAGAGGTGTACTGTGAATCCCGGATGGATACAGTTCGTATTCTATTTACCTTAACAGATGCCTCTATTATTCTTTAAAGTATTCCTTACGACAGCGACTTTGAAATTGACAAATTTAAGAGAAGACTACTTCGTATGGGGTTCTAACTCAAATGTAATATATTTTTTACTTAGGTAGGACTATGCTCATTTATTTATGACGGTATGGAATATGTTATTGTTTTCATCTATAGAAAATGTGTAGATACTACAGAAATAACTTTCAGAAGAGTACCGTCTTGAAGAGTTCAAACATTTTTTCAAACGACAAACTAACTGGTGCATGCCAAATTACGTCCAAGCCTCGTTTTATATTCTAAATTTATTGTGTCATGTATCTTAATTTAATGTATATTTAGTAATTTATAATTTGTTATTATTATAATTAATATTTTTATTTTATTTTTTGATATTTATTTAAATATCAATAAATAAATTATAATTCATGAAGCACACGATACAGGCTTGCATGCCTAGTGTGTGCTTTCATAGCTAATTAACTAAAATAAATATATTATGTTATTGTAAATTAATACTAATAATAAATCTGTAGGGGTCGGTCATGGAGTAATTTACTTTGTTTTCAGAAATGTCGTGTATATAGGCTCTATACATGATACTGAAACTAAATTGACGATTTATAGAATTTTTTTCTGTATGTATGTATGTTCCTCAATAACTCTTAAACGAATTAACTGATTTTCATGAAACTTGGTAGATAAACATTTAGAAGTACGGGACACGTGATAGGCTACTTTTTATCTTTTTTAACGCGGACGAAGTCGCGGGCGCCAGCCAGTAAATAAATAAATACGTTAAAGTAATAATAAAATCAACTTTTTAAACTTATCTTTAGTTCATTTTGTGCATAAAAATGTAAATTAATTTATGAGTAAATATAGGTAAAAATCTCTATTTAAAATGCCAATATTACTTAATAATTCGGTGAGTAGATGGATGCCAGAGCCCATTTCCCTATGCCTGCCTTATCCCTTATCCTTAATCCTACTGTAGTCGGCAGCGCACTAACTTGCAGCAATTACTGTGGCGTTTAGGCGACGGCAGCCTTAGCCTATCTTTCGACCTTAAAATTTAAAAATCTAACGTGGATGCAGTATTAAGTGAATATTATTTAATACTGGGCACTTAACAGTAATGTGCACAAATAAAGAGGGGCTTTAGTATTGTGTTTTAACTGCGTTTAGCTGACAATGTAATTGCAATTACAATGATATATTATTTGTAAACGTCCGACGAAACAATTAATTAAAGCACTTACTGGCATCGGTGGAAATAAACGTTCTACTGTACGAAGCGTCTGCGTTTAATAGTCTGAGACCGGAGACGTGCTTTTAATTACTTACATAGCCTCCGTTACATATATACCTAAACTTATTTTAGTTTATATAATTAACATAATGTTTATATGCTCAAGAACAACTTTACTTCATAGATGACTATCATCGCCTATAAAAGCACCAAAGAAAATTTAGTAATAGGCAGTGTGGCAATTCAATAATTGTATAAATTGCTTGGATTTTAAATAAATTAAAAAAAATATCATAATATATACAGTAGTGTACCTAGTATTCTTTCCAAAATACTAAAGATTTTATAAAAACATAACACTAGAGGTGTAATACAAGCTTCTAAGGGATTTACATTTTCTATTAACTAAAGGAAAACAAAAGACCAAAGAGTACTTTTGATTTTAAAAATTCCTTCACTATAGAACATAGATTATATTTTATGAAGTTAGTCGGACTAAGTCGCGTGCGACAGCTAGTGTTACATATTTTAATGATTCCTTAAATAAATATAGCCACGTCTCTAAGAAACTTAGAGATTTATTTAATCAAACCAATGAATAAAGTAAGTGGAACATTTGCAAGGAGAGTTGATACATAGATACTTTAAAAAGAGTAAGAAAAACGTCAACATTTTGCAAAATGGATATATCAATTGGACCCTCACAAAGTGACGGGAGGCAGAAAATACCGAACCGTGCAAACTGAGAGACGCAATTTATCAGAATAACGAGCTTTTTCGAATCTCCTTTAGGTGACACTCGGTTCATTTATTTTTTCTTATCCATTTCAGTGGAGCAATCCTGGTACGATATTGTTGCAAACGTTTCCACTAAATTACTTCATAGGATTCTGTACATTGCTCGCTTGCTCGCTAGCGACATTCGTGAGTAAGTTCCACCATTCGATGTAATGGATATACAATAGCAATCTCGCTTTATTACAGCCACGGAATAATACTAAAGATTCGTTCACATTTAAGTTATTTTTCTTGCGAACGTTATCGCCGCATTGTCTCGGTGTGAAAGAGAACTATTTATCACGCTATAAATTCACGAAGAATGTGAAATTTCAAAAATTAAAAGGAAGAATTTAGTATATATATTAGTTACACTGAAATCCATTGTTTATGGGGGTTAAGTTATGTAGAGTTTTGATCAGTTCACATAATCTGTATAATTATGTTGTATTATTATAGTAGTAGTTATACATAATCAGTCTGCCTGCAATCTTTACTTAGGTAAAAAACGACAGTGTAATATGAAAAGTTTAAAGGATGTCTGGTAAGTCAAAATTGTCTAAAATAAATAATACAAAATAAATTATTAAAAAAATAAAAACAAAGAATAAAACTTATTCTACAAGAATTGGAATGTTTTTAATTTCAATTAAAACAAGCAAAAAAACAGTACAATACAATAAAACAATTTAATTTCAGGTTACATTTCAAAAGTAAAAAAATATACATTTAGTTTAGCGTTTTCTATTACTGATTTCCAGTAAAACAAAACCTCTAAGTTGAAGGATAAGTATTTCTTGAGTTGTCTTTACCAGTGACTGGTTACTTTGTGTAAGTAGTGTAAATCAAAGCATTTATCTTGAGTTTGTTGTACTAACACATGCATGATTAAGAGTGAAATATATAAAAATAACATTTGCATTGAATTCATATTGTCGGATATATAAATATATATCTTCATGAAAGATTATTTCGATGATCTTCACACACCATCTAGTTCCACAGTAAGCAACTAATGCTTGTATTATGGATACCACAGACAGTTTATATACATAACATTTTTTTTTGTAAATTCATACATATTATAAACACAATGACTCAGGTATAAAGGTAAATATTAACACATAAACATTTGCCCCTAACGGAAACGTGTCGTCAAAAAATAGCACTTAAATAAAAATAACACTCGCATTGAATCTATATTATTACCTATAAATAACATCGAACGAAGAAAGAGTAATTAAAAATTCTTGTTTAATATTACAGATTTAAACAAGCAACGAAATTATATGAAGTGCAAAATGAAATGGAGAATTAATAAATTTCAAACACCGACTTTCCGAAGAAAGATATTAATCTTCAATCGTACTCAAATATTTATTCATGCAAGTGGCGAGACCGTAACTTTCTCTGAAAGGATTCGGATGAAATTATAATAATCTCTCAAAAGAAGCTGCGGAATTGAAAGTATGGATCAGACGGAATTAAGCATTAGCATTTATATTCAGATTTAGAGGTACGTGAAAGTAACTTATCATTGCGTACCATTTATACTTAGACTTTACGATTGAGTCAAACTTTAATATTTAAATATACGTTAAAAATTATATTAATCACATTTTTGTGACTATATATCTTTTTGCTTGATTCTTTTAATATGTCAATTTTATTATTGTTGTGGTTGTCACAATTTAAGATAATTTGTATTAATATTAATATTTACATTATTAGATTAATAAATATTTCTTTGTTCGATTTTATGCGCAGCCATATTAACATCACAGAAATGCACCTACCAATTAGTTATGAATAATATGTATAATAACTACTAGCTGTTGCACGCGACTTCGTCTGCGTAAATTTATAAAATATAATACATTCGTGTCTGTGAAACCATGGAAATACACATACAAAATTTCAACCCAATCGGTCAAGCCGTTGACATACCGACAACAGCGCCACCTATCTGGTCGAAAAATGACCCATTTTTGAAGTACTGTATTCTCGGTATCTGGGTTAGTTGAGAAATCCTCTTGGATAACTGGCTGTGTAGGGAACACTGCGGATTATGCCGGATTGGCACCGGCTAAAACTCAACGACTTTCTAGCGGGGCCGTTGATGGGTAGTGGTCGCGGAAACGTCAAGACACGACTTCGGTGCCCCGTCACGACTATCTAGCGCGAGGAGGGTTACGCTCCCTCGCGTACAGAACTTCGGCGTACCCGAGATTGGAGATACGCCGGGAAAACAAGTATACTGCCCTCTTAAACTAAAGTATAAGAGAAGATTACTAATTAGCATCCAATTATTAAGAATGAAGTTTTTCGAGTTGACACCATTAAAGCTTAATTAATTATTGAAAAGCGCCAACTCAACGCTTGTGAATTAGCAATAAAAAGCCATATTAAATTACTTTTCATTTCAACTCACCTCACATCTACGAGGGTTGTCTTCTCCAATTTCGGGTACAATTAAACGTAAGCATTAATTTCATTGACCCCCCCTTCCGCCTTATTTCCCTTTTGCTTATTCAGCGGGAGTGACATCACTGACGTATAATAAATGGATATGTCATTAGTTCCATTTTTATAAACAGTGTGACCGGTCATCCTACATACTGAGGTCCAATCCACTCCAGTTTGATTTTTTTTCTTGATATTTTCTCTACGTATTTAATAAAAAAAAAAAAATATCTCTAACGCTTTGGTCTTACTGGGATACAATAAATTTATGCGGAAGGCAAAAATATTGGCTAAGGTAATGGGTTCACATTTTTGGAATTTAAAGCATACTCCAAAAAAATTTCAAGAAATTGGTTAAGTCGACAAATTAATGTAAATAATTAAAAAAGTTATTGTTAAGCCCCATTTACGTCGGAGCAACACTGTGCGACATTATGGCGTGCTACAATGTCGCAAGGTGTTGCTCCGGCGTAAATGGGGCTTTAGTACTACAAAAACAACTATGACCTTTTATTATTTTTTGACTAGAGTGACAGATTTTGATCTAATTGCCATTAGGGTTGGCCAATTTATAATTTCAAGATGAAATGTCTTCAAATAGTAAATAGTTATAAATTTTTTTTTGACATATCCAGTATGACATAGTAAAGGAGTCGATGTTGCGATTTTATTGTTAGCAATTTACGGTGCGATATACGGTCCCTTTAGCACCAACCTCCGTATAATTTGGATCGTGGGACCAGCAAGAAGAAACAATACTAATGAATTAATGTCTATTAAGGAGGTGCCACGTTTTTCTTTAATTAAAAATGTGTATTTCTTTTTATAACACAATTAAATTAAATTGTAATTTCTTTATTATAGACTCTTCTATTTTTTTCTCAGGCAGTTTGTCTTAAGACCTTTGTGGGTACAATGTAGCCGGAAAATAGGTTAATGGCTTCGAAAATTTCTAGTTTCCGTAAACACGCGGATTTATTTTGTATTTGTATTTTATTCACCGTAAGAAGAAGCGAATCCAGGTCGGATGAGCAGCTTTGGGGAAGATCCTAGACATCTTCTCGTCCAAAATTTCTCAGTGTCTCAAAATAAAGATTTTCGACCAATGTGTGTTGCCAGTTGCCAGTGAAACGTGGTCTTTAAGCTTCGTCAGAAAGCTCAAAGTCGCTAAACGCGCTATGGAGAAAGCTATTAATTTTTAATCATTAAAAATATTGATATTTCAAAATAATTTTCCAATTTCTTTAATTAATTCTCTATGAAAGACCTTACTCATCTTGTTTTGTAAGGATCAAAGACATGTCTCCGTTAATGAAATTGTAGGATAATATGATGTTGATAGTGACAAAAAGCTTACGTAGATGTAGATTGCTAACTAACAATGACATGAACTCAAAATTATTTTCAAATGTGAAATAATTAAGTGTATAGCACACAAAATGAAACGTGATCAGAAATCATACGATTTCTATGTAATATGAAATTTAATCAGCAAAATTGAGAATTTAACCGGTATTAATTGGTTGGCGCAGACGGCGGGCTGGTTCCCTGAAGCGTGATATTGATATTAAATTTAATAAAGCAGAGGAAGGGAAATGTCTTTTTAACAACGTTTATCGTTATTTAGACAATCAGCTAATATTAATATAATTTGCTAATTATCATCAGTCAATCAATACTAATAATAAATCTGTAAGTACGCATTGTTTGTATGTATGTTCCTCCATAACTCTTAAACGAATTAACTGATAAGCTACTTTTTCTTTTTCAACGCGGACGAAGTCGCGGGTGCCAGCTAGTATTGTGTAAATTTACATAAATTGGTAAACGGTTGTCATTCAGCTTGTCTCCCAACATAGGCCTCTTTTGCTGTACGAGTCCACATTGGTTCAGTCACTTTCAATGATTCATCTGCCAATTTTTTGGTCTGTCTATCTGTGTTTCTTTTATAATCTCATGGATACCATTCTGCCACTATCCCAGTCCATTTCTCATTTTTCTCTCGCATCATATGCCATTATTAGTTATTTAAGCATTCTTGAAATTAGTTTTTTATGTTTTTAAATTTTATTCTATCCACTCTTTTCACTCCTAAAGTACTTCTTCCCATTCCATTCTGATAAGTTTTTATTCCATTTACTAGTTCCTCCGTCAGTGAACATTTTTAACACCCGTATAATAAACATGGTAGAATACACATTCCTTTTTTTCTTTTATATCATTATTCTTCATTACTTCACTAAGTGACCAAAATTGTTACCACTCATTAGTTGTTCTTCTTTCTATTTCTTTTTGGATGCAACTTTCTGTAGATATTAGTTGTCCCTAGTATATATTACTACATAAATTATAAAACAAAGTCTTCCGCCGCGTCTGTCTGTCTGTTCGCGATATACTCAAAAACCAATGTACCAATTCGCCAATGGATAGAGTTGTTCTCGAGGAAGGTTTTAGTAAGTATATAATTTACAACGTTACACGTGCGAAGTCGCGTGGGCAGCACTTAGTGTGTAAATAATAAAAATATTTAAAAATAAATTTAATTTATGCATTAATTTTTAAGTAAGAGTGTAAAGAAAAAACAGACTTTTTTA
This sequence comes from Synanthedon vespiformis, assembly GCA_918317495.1. Classification (NCBI taxonomy): domain Eukaryota; kingdom Metazoa; phylum Arthropoda; class Insecta; order Lepidoptera; family Sesiidae; genus Synanthedon; species Synanthedon vespiformis. The sequence goes on from OU906953.1 coordinate 2,661,422, forward strand.
TTTTTATATATTGTTTAAATTACATGGTTCCAGTGCATAAAGACATGCACAGCATAAACCAAAGCAAATAGTAAGGTAAATACTGTATATGTGAATACAATTTAGAATTCGTAAACAGAAGCAGGTGAACTAAGTTCGAGCTTTATCTAAACCGCAACGAAAGCTATACAAACATCACCATTAAATGTATCGGAATACTGTTCAAGTGGTATGCTTTAAACAAAGAGCAAAGAGAACAGCAAACATATTAAGTAGGGAATACTAATCAGTTTGTTATTAACCCAACATTTTAGATGGTTGTAGTTAGATCGTCAAAGTCAATCAATAATTAATTCAAAAATTTCATATAAAAAATTAAATGTTAAATATGTTTCAGGTGTTAAATATGTCTGAGGGCCTCTTTCACCGTGTGTCAAGTAGGCTAACCGTCATTTAAAGTCATCGATCACCGAGGATAATGTAGCTGATATACCTTTGCTTGTACGGTAAAAGTCCCAAACATTAAAAAGAAAATAAAAATAAAAACCTATCGAAATTATGCACTAAGTAAACTCGGTTTACTTAAACCGAGTGTATAATTTAATAAAACTTAAAATTATTTCTAAAAGTAACTAATCAACACTTTACTTGCAGTTGGTGAAAGAGGCCCTAAGTCTTTTAATTAATGGTATCTCTTGAAACTGAAACGGGTCGCTAGTGACTATATAAAATGACCAAGTTATTGTTCTTTTTTTAGAAAGTTTATATCTCAGAAACTGTTTGCAAAGATCTCATTAAATAATGTATTTGAACTTGCAAAGACCTCATTAAATAATGTATTTGAACTGTTAAAAAATTCTCGAGAACTTTTAATGAAAGTCGTTCCAGTTCCAAGGCCGAGCCAGCCCAACGCGCCTCTGCTTATCTCTTTAATGTAATATTATCATTTTAACACGAAACTAGTTTTGTGTGCAGCGTATACGTGAGATAATCCTTACCCGGTGCAAGTTGCAAGTGCTGTAGATGTTTGCATCTACGTGTCCACTGAGAATTAAACTACGACACTTATAGTGAGTACGCTATAGAAAACTGCGGTCAACTTTTAATATTTGTCTTTTCAGCAAAAAAATATCTTTAAAGCAAATTTCTTAAAACTAAATGTCCAATGAGATAGAAAACCTCTATTAATGTTTATGATATAAATACTGTAATTATGGTGTTTGTGTTAATGAAACTACAAATATAACAGCGTTCTGAGAAATCTTCGAGATATCTTCTTGTCCAAAATACCTCAGTATCAAAACAAAAGTTGATGAATATGTTTTGCCAGTGATAAATATGGCGTTGAAACATGGTCTCTAACGTCCCTATAGAGAGAGCTATGCTAGAGATTACTCTGCAAGATACAATCTAGAATGAGGAGGTCTGAATAACCTGGTGGAGTATTCATTTTTAATGACAGTGATATAAAAGGACAGTACACATAGTATTTCAAATTTTAATTTTAATTTTAAAAAGGTAAATTAAGTATAATGAAACAAAAAGCTACTGGTTGCATCATCTAGAAATTGTCGGATTTTCACGATATCCGTATAGAACGCTACTGGGGCGTAATCTTTTGGATTGGAGAAATTCAATTTTCTCTGCGCCATAACGAAACAATAAGCCACAAACAAACTTTAACTTGTATAAACAGAAATCGTAGCTTCGTACTTTCGTTTCCAGCATTTGTTTATTTATTACTATATTAACATTGAATATATTTTCGGGAATAATTAAATAAATTAATAAATCCGATAAAACGCTCCCGACCTTAGTAGGATTAAGGATAAGTGGTTAGGAAGCGATAGGGAAATAAGATCTCACAGCACACATGCTATTATTTTCACAGAGGTTTTGACAATAAAATTGTTATCAAAGAATTTGAGCGACGTAGATGTATTTTCATACTTTCAATATAATTATTAGAGAGAGACTGTTTTTATGATGTTATGAATGATTTTAATTTTATTTGAATATAAATTCTTAAAGAGACTAACTTGCTTAATTTTTCATTTGAATTTATTTTAGCAAGTAATCAAAATATTGACTAGTACTTAGTAAACAAGTAGTCACTGACAAACATAAGTATTTCCGTATTAACCTAATATTTTTAGTCTCAAATTTACTTTGAAATTATTTAACTAGATTTTCTAAAGACAACATGATATTGTAGTATTTCTAAATATTCATCTATTATTGCTATTTTAATAAATATGTACCTATATATATAAAAATGTAATTATTTAATTTTTGTAATTGTAATTAATTAATTCATAATTTGTTGTAATTGAAAATATAAGACCCGTGGGGGTGGCGTAGAAACTTAAAAAAAAAGTTATAATGAGATTAAAACCCAAATTAGAATCAAAACCAACTCACCAGGACTAATAATTTTAAAAGCGTACCAAAACATCTACGTGATCTCATCAAGAAAAAGTTATATAAGATCATTGGGATTATAGTCTTGAATTTTTCACTACACGAGCTGGGTTTTATGTTCAAACTTAAATTGCGTATTCCGCTAACGCTAATTTAAGTGAAGTTACGAACGTCTTTTCGAGTAAATTTTTAGAAATAAGTAACACTAAAGTTATCTATATAACTAAGTAATTATCGCTTAGTTGCGTTTACCTAATAATTTTTATAGAAGAAGTAATTGGGTTCGCGATATTAATTGCAATTGCACAAACATTCTACTTAGTACATAACATAGAATATTTGCAAAATGGAATGGAATTTTTAGACAAAGTTTTTGTCGAAAATAAATAAAAACAACTAAATTAAATCCATAGTTTTTCCCTGTTACAGGGGTATATATCCGTATATGAATTTTATATCAAAGCACAAAAACAACTCCAATCTGTCTATCACACAATGAAACACATTTACAGATATTATATTGATATTTCGAACCGAAAACATACCTTTGTAGTAATAAATACAGCCTTTGTTAATCACTGGTAGTGATTCTGTCTAAAATTATTTTTAGAATCAACTCAGTTCGATTAGGTAACGAACAAACAAATTTTACCCCTCCAAATATGAATACACAACGCTGCCAACCATTTAAGTTGGTATACTAACAAAATCTAAGACTAACTTTAGAGATATCTAATATAACATTATGTACATGCAATGCACATAATGTTACATTAGACATCAATGTAATGTAACATCAATGTTTTGTTAATGTATATGGTAACATCAATTTTATTATTTAGGCTAACGAAATAAGCACACTGTTAACTGAAAAGAGTCTAACACCATATTTTCAATGTGTGGGATTAATAAAATAATTTCCAGACTGACCTGACTTTTACTACGTAACCTAGTCACATTTAATCAAACTCTGGGTCACATGAACACAGGACGTGACAACATTTTCGTCGTGTGGCCTTTTGATTCGAGTTATGTTTTCCTCATTTTCTTTATATACATGTGACGTGCAAATGTTATATTTGAACTAGTTGACGACATAGTGTTTTATATGTAGATAGTGATTTAATATCACTGTTTGATATTATAGAACTATTTTAAAAACATTATGCATTAAAATAAATTAAAGCGAAGTACCACTAACATTCTCAACCGATTTCGAAAAATGGAGGAGGTTCTCAATTCGTATTTTTTTTAAATGTTTGTTACCTCATAACTTTCGACTGGGTGAACCGATTTTGATGATCCTTTTTTTATTTGAAAGCTAGTGCTTCCCGTGTGGTCTCAATTTGGTCCATTTCTGACAGTGGCATCCATGAGAAAACGGTTTGAAGAAGACGGTCCACTTGATGGTAGGTGGCTACCGTTGCCTGTTACATAAGCAACGCCATAAGAGCTCAATCAAATTAAGTTGGCATGAAAGGTAAAACTCCTAAAGATTTTAACCTTTTCCTACTAATGGACCCATGTTAATGGGCCTCAGATAATTGGACTAAGTAAACACGCGTCCGATTATCCGCACAATTATCCATTCGCTCACGGGAATAGTGCGGATAACGTCCAAATTATCCGTCGACCACTGATAATTCGTTGGAAGCCGCATGTTCCGCTCCACTTGTTATTGAGGATCGATTGCTGTTATTGTAATTTACACTACTCAATTATGCCTCGGAATTTGTAAGTAATAGACACATCTATGCCTATAAAATTTATTCATTGCTTAAAAATGTTATTTAGCAATTAAATATTTTATATCTTATTTCTCGTGATTGTTTACGCGGGGAAAGGAGATCGAAAATCTAACACAGGTTTCGTAAAAAACTTAAACTTTATTCAAAAAAACCCTATGTTTTTTTTTTGTAAAACGTCTTTGTATGTTATGTATTTTATTTTGAAGATATAGTAAATCCAAGATATTTGGTATTATATATTTTATTAGTTGTATATGTATACCAAGCTAAATAATGTATTTACTGTTAAGTGCTATTAACCGGTTACAAAGCTTCTGATTAGGTTTAATTGGCATATCACGGTACAATGTACCATCGGATGTCTTGTATCATTAGCGTATAGCTGACATCGCATCAGAGCTACGTGACGCGTAACGTGACCTAATGATTCAGTATGTGGAAGACTATATATACGCTCAACGAAGCATTATGGCTTTTAATACAGATAAATTGTCAATTATTATTATTTATTTTACTTAAGTATATTCTTGTTTTTGTATACAGAAATGCCAGCTGTTGTATAAATAAGGGGAAAGTCTTGTTCGTTTACATACATACATTATATAGGTCAATTCTGAAATAAAATATGCAAGTGCGAAATGAACAAGACAATAATTATATTGTATTGGCATGTCCCCTCTTAACTCTATAGCGATATTCTGTTTTGCTAAATTTGTTATTCAAGTTCGCTGGTTTCTTCAACTTTGACGTCTAAAACTGTAATGTGGTATACTGCTAAACTTTTCACGGCAATTAATTCGCAATTTATGCGACAAAAGATGGTTAATCAGAAGATTACGGTTGAAGAATTATAGCAGTTTAGTTAGATAAAAGGTTAACAAGAATCATTATTTGAACTAAAAGTTATCTGGATGGCTATGATCAATCAATCATCAATACTAATAATAAATCTGTAGGGGTCGGTCATGGAGTAATTTACTTTATTTTCAGAAATATCGTGTATATAGGCTCTATACGTGATATTGAAACTAAATTGACGATTTTTAGAATTTTTTCTGTATGTATGTATGTTCCTCCATCACTCTTAAACGAATTAACTGATTTTCATGAAACTTGGTAGATAAACATTTAGAGGTACGGGACACGTGACAGGCTACTTTTTATCTTTTTTAACGCGGACGAAGTCGCGGGCAACAGCTAGTTCTTAATAAATATTTTGGCCTGATTTTGGTGCTGATATTTCTACCAAATTATCTTGAATAACACGGAATCCTTACCAATAGGGTTTATCTAAATTTATCATGACAATAAGTATAAGTAGGTATATAACACTACTTGGTGCCCGCGACTTCGTACGCGATGACAAAATTAAAAATATAAAAGCAATTACAACGCTTGACAACTTGTTGCTTTATGCATTGGCCAGGCGTTAGTTACATTACAGTTTTATATTTTGGATAATACCTCGGGAACATTACTTTTTTTCTTGGATGAAATGTATCCTATATCCTTTCTGGTGTTCCAGACAACGTGTATGCAAAATTTCATGGTGATCGGTACAGTAGTTTTTGCGTGAAAGCGAGACAGACAAACAGAGTTACTTTCGCATTTATAATATTAGTAAAGATAATATAACGATTTAAAAATATATTTGAATAATAATACAATAAAAAATAGGAATTTTGAAAGGATGTAGAAACTAAAAAGGAATACTTTATAATGCTACCTTCACATTTGTCAAGTTGATCTGAAAATTCACAATACGCTAAGGGTTGGCGAGAATTTTCCGTGTCACTGTTGTGTAATCTCGCTAGGCTGTGACAACACGACACGAATACAGTCAGTGACTGAATCTAAGTGAAGAGGGATGCGTAAGTATAGATATTCTCTAAGAAATATGGACTTAGAGAATAACGTTTTGTATCAGTTGGATCATTTGCGATGTACACCATGTGCTCGTAAATCAAACCAGTGATCAATTCAGTATAGAATTTTCAGGACTATACGAATTTCATGTTATTTTATTAATTATACTGGGCTTAATCGATTTTTTTTTTAAATACACGAAGATATTATCTTACGTACGTTAAGATTACGTATGTTATTGTCATACGTGGCATACATACATGTCATATAAATGTGGATTACTAGGAATACATAAAAGTACAGATCACGTGCAAGCAAAACTAAGAGGGACTCGTTAAGCGTTACCTAACCAGGTTCAAACTTAAATCCGGTTATCCTGGTCCCAGTAATTAGCCACCCGGGTCAGGTGAGGACGTGTGGCAAATAAAGCCAGCTGAATGTTCACTTATTTATAGTTGCAAAGCTGAGCTCAGTGAATCTTTTGCTTTGTTGCTTAATTAAGAGATCTTTACTGTTTTGAATTTGTTTTCAGAGGTGTTTTGGTTTATCTCTATCCTTTCATATGTTTCGAGTTATTTAAATTAAGTTTAGGTATTATTAAAAAATATAACGGTAATTATAATAAAAAGACTCGGTTATTATTTTTTATGTTTTTCGAGAACATTGTATATCAATTAAATTATTTCAATATAAATATATTTTTTATGTATCCAATAATACTGATATCGGTATTACGTCAATGGTATGTTAAAATAAATCCATTTTTATTTATGGTAAGATCACAGGCTAATCGTTGGCACTTGAAGGTAGCTTACAAGTACTGCAAGTGCACTGCCGACCATAATAGGATTAAGGATAGGGATTAGTAACGGATAAGGAAATGGGCTCTGGCATCCCTTACTCACTCACCGAAACACAACAGCACACATGCTATTATTTCACGGTGGTATTCTGTAAGGGAGAGTTACTTCTACCAGACGATCTGCCCAAATGCAGCGCGCTCGGCCGCTACTTTCCAACTCCAGAGCCAACTCAAAAAAGTTCATTTCCATAGTTGACCCAGCCGGGAATCGACCCGGGTTTCCTGTGACAAGGCACCACTCCTCCAACGGGCTTGTTGGAAATAAAGAAATCGTTGAAATAAACATCGTTAAAAATAAAATTAATTTTGAAGTGTAAAATTTAAAAAATAAGTTGTCTTGGCGCTTTATACCAATAGAATTGTATAAAAACCCGTTAGGTATTTGTGCCTATACTATAACGTTAATGTTGTTGCCAAATTCTATAACTATACCTACTGTATAAAACAGCACAAATATACAGTAAAAATTCAAATTCCAAGTTTATCTATTCTGTGATTTGTCCATCTGTGTGGTTTGGCGTGACATACACCGGCATGAATTGTAACAGCTAGAACAGAATATATTTCTTCCGTTTTGTAACTCGTGGCCAAGGTTGGTGTCGTGGAAATTTTCATAAAAATGCAAATGTGACCGCAACGTATTGCCTCGGCCGGTGTCTACTCCCTCTTACTGTTTCTTCATTAAATGTAAATTTCGTTAAGGTGTATTTTTTATCTCATTAAATAAGTTCTTTACCAAAGAACATTGTTTTTGTGCTTTGATTCTGATTTTTATAAATTCATTTCGAGGAAGATGTATTATCTATGTACTGTGTATGAAAACCTAACCTTCGTCAATTTTCAAATTAATTCTCTATTACTTGATAAAGCACTAGAATTCCTTTTGAAACTAAAGCATTGAACATTATCCTTCCTCGTTTATCTCTTTTTCCATGAGTGAAAACCGTATCAAAGTCCATTAGGTGGTTTAAAAGTAATTAGCGGAAAACAGACAGTGACTCTCCATTGTGAGTATATTTATAGATATTATAAGAAGATGGTCTATTTACGCTTCGAGACAAGTATGGTGACTAGGCTAAATAAAACTAACTTAAGTAATCCAAATAACATGAGAGTTAATATAAAATGAAACTGTCTAATAAAGTACAAAGAGCTGAAGCAATAACAAAATGTGATACCGATACCGGTGGATAATATGCATTAATATAATAAAACGACGAGTGGACATCGTTCAAAATCAGGCCATTTTTTTAAATTACACTTTGAAGAATTTGGTAATAAAAGTCTGTCTCTTAATTTTAGTAATTTCCTGTGAATATTTCAGATTTTATATATTATGGCAGTAAAATTCGAAAATTGTTCGAAGCTCGATCAATTCGTGCAATTTAATACTTTGAAAACCCCATTATCAAATTACACGATATTTTCCTATTAATGTCTATTAGTTTCTTCCTATATAATGGTTTAAGATTCAACCGTAAAAACGAAAATAGATAATATGACCTGATTTCCATAAAAAAAAACTGACTTTTCTCCTTGAGTGCAGCAATAAATAAATAATATATAATAATAATAAATACTAATAATAAATCTGTAAGGGTTGGTCATGGAGTAAGTTACTTTGTTTTCAGAGATATCGTGTTTATAGACTCTACACATGATACTGAAACTAAATTGACGATTTTTAGATTTTTTTCTGTATGTATGTATGTATCCATAACTCTTAAACGAATTAATTGGTTTTCATGAAACTTGGTAGATAAACGTACAGGACACAGGATAGGCTACTTTTTTTTTCAACGCGGACGAAGTCGAGGGCACCAGCTAGTGTAATAATATAAATGAAGTATATAATTGTATTATTGTTATCTACCATTAGTTGACCATTAGCATTGAATATTGAACTAGGTATCTGGGTATAAGTCATTAGAACAATATCCTTTGAATTTGTCAAGTTTTGGCAGATCATTATCCGTTCGATGGGTGGACTACACAAATGAAGCCATTGCTGCACTTGACAGGTGACTGGGTTGGATAGCGTCCCCTTCAATTATTTCTGTCATCATTGGAAACGTCAAAACGTTTGGTTTCACTTTGGCGTTATAATGCATTGTAAAGGGCTATATAATTATTATATAGTATAGGTAGAATTGAAGTAATGGAAATGTATAAAATTTTGTTGGAAGCTAATTTCAAATGGTATAAATACGAGTAATCACATCAGAAAAATTGTTTTCCAAAATTGGTACTTAGTTTAGATACCTCCAAGTTATAAAGTTTCTTTGAGAATGATATATGATGATGATGATATATGTATGAATGTATATTGTATTATTAACTTCTTAATATGCTACGTGTACATAATTTAATACCTAAATGTAGGGAACTTCCAGGGTTACAACTTGGTTACAACAAATGAAGAATTATAAAATACCATATATTATAAGTAGCTTCGCTCGAGTAAGAATTTAAAAGCAGAGTACTGTTTCTTACACTTTTATATAATTCTAAATTAATATCTGAAATATATACGTATATTTTTAATTTTCAATGTCTTCAAACTTTTTGCATGTACTATCAACATTTTATTGCTTTTTTCATTTATCCATAATATTATGTTTAATTATGTAAGTTTCGATAAAATATTTAAAGTAAAATCAAAAATTATGCAACATTAACATTGTTACAAATCATAATTTACGTCTAACTTACTTTGTTCAGTAGTCGTAAAAGCGTTTTTAATGATGCGGTTCTAATGTCTCATATGAATATATTAATAAAACGTTCATACGTTTCATAAACTGCCAAATAATTTTGTTGTATTCTTTTTTTTTTTTTTATGTAATCAAGGCAGCGCTTGGCCGCGATCTCACTTGATGTTAGGTGCAGATGCGGCCAAAGATGGACCACGCTAACCTAGTAAGTGCCCATTTACCCTAGACTTGAAGACCCCGAGGTTGTAATTTTCTGATACAATTAGGTAATTATTTTTAAATGTTAAGTGTATTTCGTATGCATGTCTGCTCATCGCAGGTACAGAAAGCTCTTCAGCATCGCATAAAATGTTGACCTGATAGTAAAAACATTCTACTCAGATATAGCATCTAAAAGGATGCAATATACATATAATATTTCTCATACATGTATTTCATCTTTTTTTATCACTTCGCCCCGCATAAGTACGCCTAGTATTCTTTTTCAATGACGAAGATTCGTTGGTTGAATAGCAAAGCAGTGAATCTCACTTTTTTCAAGAGCCAAGGGTCGTTTCGTTTATCGATCTCGTATCGCACACGAGTTCCGAATTACAATGAACTTTTGTATGGAATTCTTAAGAATGATGCTTCCTCACTTCCATGTTTTTTTTTATATGATAACAACAACGTAAGTAAGATCCTTTGCGTCATCGCTTTTTGATATATTTTGGTTTACGTAAATATGTAAGTAAATATTTAATAAGACCTATCGACTATTGTAAAAATAAATAATATTTCATCTCTTTTTGTTTTAGTTATTCATATAGTTGAATAGGCTTTGTTGAGTCTTTTCTATGGTCTCGGTGCAACAAATACATTTAAATAAGTATTATTATTTCAATTGGTAAAAATTCACATTATCAAAAATCCATATCACTACACACAAAAAAAAAATGCTCTGGGAAAAGAGAACAAACAGTATCAAGGAAATTTGGTCGTGCATGTGGTTTAGGAAATCACGAATTTGGAAATCACGAATCACGTTATAGGAAAAACCTCAAATTCTCATATTTAGCGGTAAAATTGCTGCTAAATCAAAGTGCACAATATTTAGCTAAGTTAAGATTAAGTTTAAATAATTGCAATAAAATATCTTCTCGGTATTAAAACAGAAAAATAAAAACTAAACCAGCTTCAATTTCACGATTTGTATGCTAGCAGCTACTTAATTCAATCAAATTAATTCCCTCAAATTAATAACGCCCAAAATTTTCAACTGCCAAGCAATTAAACAAATGGCGACATGGGATATTGCCGCAGTTTCAGCAAGTTTCTTTGACAGATTTGACGACCGACCCCCTAATGGTCGCGTCCCACTAACTCGCTACTATAAATCTTGTACTTTGTCTCGTGACCGATAATCCACCTGTCGCTTTTCACTAACGTACCCACACTAACATAGTGCTATTCAACAATTTGTTATAAAGGAACACGGTGTTTCAATAGCAATTATAAATTCCGGTTCAAGGAACAATTAAATAGCCACAGTGTCCGTTTCGTCGATTGTAGGAATACAATTTGTCTTGTAGGGAATTAGTGAAGACTTAAAGCGTTCTGGAAGGCTTATTTATATAAATAACGTGTAAACTACCACAGTGTTGTGTATGAAATTTATTCTCTAAGTTTTTTTGAAAATAAAACTAAACCAACTTATAAAATTATTATAACTACAAAAAAAATAGAAATAAAAACTGACGAATAAAAAGAATAGAGAACTGTTACACTACAATACATGTTAATTAACTACATCTAATAGATAGATAGAGATCTATGAAAATATACCATGATGTGATCATCGCAAATAAATTATAATTATTATTTATTATAATTTATTTGCTATTGGTATTATTCTAAATAATTAACATTATTTTGAATGTAATGTAGCATTAGTGGTAATGTTTAATTAATTAGTATGTGGCAGAACTCGTACAAGAATTGTAAAGTAACCGGAATAGCTCGTAGAATTATTTTTCTGTAATGGTTTTAAATAGTTTTTTGTTTTAAGTAGGTACTGTATGTATATATTTTGATATACATTTAGTAAAAAAACACTAAATGACACTTGTATTAATTTTTTTGTATAAATCATATTTGAGAGGTTCAATAATGATTGATTTATAGCCTGTTCTAGAAGCTCACTATTTCCATGAAAAATTATAGGAGTGCCGGGCGTCATGAATCTACCATTAATATCTAGCCGCAGGGCACGTTGCTCCGATTTGTTCCAATTCCAAAGTTTGTCCAAACTTTGTTCGGAACTTTACATTATTCCTGTGATTAAATCGATTTCGGATTGCCGGTGTACGGATTTCGAAACTGCCGACTCGTCGCTCGAAGTAAACGCCATCGGAAAGTTTAGCTCACCTAAAATTTTAGCATCCAAATTAATTTGATTGGGGTTTCTTTTTTATTTTTCGTGTATTTAGTAAAGTTTAAAAAATGCACCAGTCAATCAGTCAAGAGCCATAGGGTAAGCGAGCTTTCTGTAATGAATAGTTTATAATTTATACAAAAATCATTCCATAAATATTTTTATATTTTATTTTTTCTTGACAATTAATTCATATCAATATCAATACTAATACTATCAATACTAATAAAAAAAAAACTCTTGGTAGATAAACATTTAGACGTACAGGACACAGGATAGGCAACTTTTTTCTTTTTCAACGCGGACGAAGTCACAGGCACCAGCTAGTTCACAATAAAAATATACGTACTATAGTTATAATCTTATCTAAACTTCGGAACCTGTGAATCAACTTCAAACGTCTCGCTAATAAAAGACTTGTCTGTTTGGCTCGGTCTGTGAAGTTTGGGATAATGTACTATTCATTCAACTCTAGCGCAGTACCTTGAGGAAACGGTACTGCCAGCAAGACTTGCTATACCTATCACACCGACGTATGTTACTACCATGCTACCACGTTTTAACTTATTATTAGAATTCTTTAAATACTAACATTAACTAATGAGTATTAATGGTCTCTATAAAAAAACACAGTGATATGTTTTCATAATATAGATAGGGCAATGGACTTGTATGTTACTAGAGACAGGGCATCTTTTTAATCAATATCTCAGTCAAGTTTTGTGTACACAGGAGAAGATATTTTTATTGGTGACAAATTTGGCACACCAAAATAAAATCAATTTCCGGCTAGAGATTATCTGTCTGTTGAATTATAAACTGTGCCAGTATTCTGAACTTTTTTTTTCATAATTTATAATTTAATTTGACTATTGTTTTCACGGGTGAAACTCAGTGAGTATGAGAATCCTAAACGCCAAAAATCTTGGGTGAAGCCAGGTGATCCCGGCCCATTACAGCCAACGTTATGCTCTGCATTTGGTGGGATCAGAGAGATGTTGTATATTATGAGTTGCTCGAACCCTCTCCAACTTTACCGACGACAACTTTAAAAATGACCATAATGGGTGAATAGACACAGTAAATTAATTCTTTAACATGACAATGCCAAACCGCACACCGCAAAAGTCGTGAAAAATTATTTAGATGGACAGCACTGGGAAGTACTATTCCACCCGCCATATTGGCCAGACATAGCTCCGTCGGATTACCACTTATTCCAGACAATGCAGTCAGATCTTACTGGAGAACGGTTCACTTCATACTAAAGTATCAAAATTTGGCTTGATAATTTTATCAACTCAGAAGATCAGGCTTCAGGCAAGAAATACGTAAATTACCTGAAAGATAGGCAAAGATTGTAGCTTCAGATGGAGGATACTTTGAATAAACCTGTTCTTTAATTTTCTAAACAAGCATTTGTGTTTCATTTCAACAAAACAAAAATATTCACACACCTATTATAAGTTTAGGTTAGTTTAATTTATCATAAATTACTTGAACCTTGATATAAATATCAAGATTCAAGTAATTTTGTAAACGCCAGTGTGAAAGCATTTAGCGTCACGTATGAAGCTCTCTAGAATTCACTTATCCAGCTGTAGCTTGCGGATCCCAAGTGGGAACCAAGGGACGTGAGACTTTTGCACCAACTCGTCTAACCAGCTTTATGTCCAAAAGAAATTTTGTAACTATTGATTTTTGAATTTAAATTTCAAATCTCAAAATTTCGTAGTAAATTTAGCGGTCACAATAAAATTACAAATGGTTTCATCAACTTAAATGATGATACTGAATTTGTTGAGAATGTTTGGAATGAAAATTATGAAGTTATTTATGAAAACTCCGAGTAACACAAAAATCGACCTAAAAATTACCACAAGAATACCTCAAAAGCCACTTCAAAAATAAATAAAAGAAAATATTACTCACAAACAAGATTACTCCCCCGCAAGGAATATTACGCGGGCTCATTTCTTTTTATACCGAGGCAAGTTGCTTGCAACATTAGTTTGCAGAGTTAGCGGGTTCCCCGGTCTAAAAGTGGTAATATTTTCCGACGATAAATTTTAAATGCCCCATTTTACGTGCACTTTCTCTTAGTTTGTTAGATTATGGTCGGAATTTATTGCATCAAGTTGTAATAATTTAATGACAGTCATGTCGCTGTTGCACTGTGTAAAATAACTGAATGAACCAATGAAGACTTTGTGATACATTTTGAGTAATAAGTCAAAATTTCGTTTTAAGATTTATTACATTATTTAAGTCATATGAGATTTATTTGGCGTCTGAATAACAAAAATCTTATTTTACTAGCTGAATTCGGCCACATTTGGCTGCATTGTGCGTTTGGGGCGCGCGCCTTAATAAAATAATTTTTATTTGTGGTATATTTTTTTTAAATAAAAGTAGCATGAGTTACTCTTTGTAACATCGGCTATCTGCCAGTGAAAGTCTCGTCTAAACCAGTCTAGCCGTTTCGCAGATTAATCGGAACAAACAGACCGTTGTTCGAAACAACGGAATTACAAACAGATAATTCAATTTTATATTTTCGATATTAATGGTAAGTATAACCACTACCACTACAGATACATTTTACATTCTGATACTCTACCAGTCATTATTTTCCATATACACGAAAACTAAGACTAAGCGCTCACAGCGGTATCACATCTTGAATTTAACATCGACTTCAGCTATGGTTTCCCTAAACCAAATTGGAGAAAAACATTTCGTGGCAGCATGAGTGCCTAGTCGTAACATTTTATGAGTTAATTTTTTTTACGACTGCTAAAATTTTTCAGCTCTGCGCTCTCAGGTGGGATTCTGTGTATAATTTAAATATTGACAGTCGCGATTTCGTACTGGAGATTTTTTCCAAAAATCTTCCAAGAGCAACAAAAATTGTTCCTTTGCATCTGGCGCAGGCTTGTAATTCAAAGCAAGAAAATTAGATCTTTTTGGAGTTTACTCCTTAAGAATCGACCTGAAAAATGGGAGTGAAATCAAAATTGTGATACGAATGCGAGCATGAATGCGTTATGTTATGCGTTCTATTTTTTTGATTAATTTAATTAAATTAATATCTGAAACTTCAGATATTCTATAATTATAGAATATCTGAAGTTTCAGAGATGTTGCGCCATCTACATAATATTATTTAAAAAATAACAATGTTGTTCTCTCGGCGTCTTCGAATTGTGAAAATTAAAATTTTTAATCGTTCGTTAGGAGTAAACTCTAGTCGTGTATCGGAGCTGAGGCACACAAATGTTTTTTAGGTGTACTTACACCACGGCACGTTTTACAGCAGATAGGTTAATGATGAAAAGAGCTCTGACCAATTTACTTAGTTACTCACTGAAACATAACATAATTATTTAACAGTGGTCTTCTGTAAGTTAGTGGTTACTGCTAGACCTGCTAGACTGCTACTTAATTAATGACTATTACTTAATTACTTAAGTAGTGACAGAGTACATAATCAATTAATAATAGAGAATAATAATAGAGTAATCATAATCAAAAGGTTTTATTTGAATACCGAATTTCATTCTCGTTTTATCTTTCTAAATACAAAAGGAGATACATAAACAGAGAGAGCAAACGTTTGTCTTTGCTAAAACTTGTAAAGTGAAATGAAAGGAACGCCTCCCATAGTTACAGACAGTTGAAAGTTTGTTCAGCATTCATGTTGAACTTGTTGAACCAATCGCTCAAGTCATATTTTTAAATAAAGTTTCCGTTTCAGTTAAAATGGAAGATATCGAATTTTCATATGAAAATCACAGGATTGGATTTTCATCTAAGGATGGATGTCTATACTTGTAAAGTTTATTGGCATAGTATAATTGTAATAAAAAAGGGTACCACATAATTATGGTCACATTATTTTTAGATTTGATTAGATAAAACACAATTATTGTTCACTAGCGACCTGTTCCAGGCTTCGCACGGGTGCGATTTTTTTCTGCAAATTATATAGAGAAACCTTCTTCGTTTAACTCTCTCTTCATTAGTGAAAACCGTATGAAAATCCGTTCAGTTTTGTGTATGATATAATCGCGAACATACATACATATAGACAGACGCGGCGCGGGACTTGTTTTATAATATGTAAGGATTATAAAATATGAGTATTACCTGCTATTCATGACAGTATATTTATATACAATAAAAAAATTGTGCAAAATTTGTGTTTCCATAAAATATTGTACTACATGCTTTTTTTATTTTAAATTATCATATCAAAAATCTTCTATTCGCAAGTCATGCAACTTTTGTAAAATTGCCTAAATAATGAGAACTGATGTCAAGCTCACATTTTGTAGGACTTAATTTACAAAGATATAATTATCAGGAAACGACATCGCCGTGTTGAGAGGTTTTCATAAACATTTCTTTTGATGAAAAGTTTTCTTTTGTTATTCGTCCGAGACAGATCTCTCCATTAGATAAATTATCAAAAAGTTGTTTTAAAAAGTTCTCCTCGTCGCAGAGTCAGAATTTGCAGATTTATAATCATTAATCACGAATGTAATATTGGAATATTCTCATGTTTTCATTAAGAAAATTTTATCAAAGAAGCCTCGCATTTAAAAGCTAATATTATGAATTAATTTTGAAATAGATATTTATCTAATTTACAACCGAATCTATTTATTAAATTGCAAAATCTTTTTTTATTATTTGCGAGTCAATATGATAAAATGCATAATAATAGTGTTTTGTTTTAAACAATGTGTTTTTTTTATGGTACAGTTTTAGTTTTCAGTTTGCTATAGTTGGCTCTAGTTAGCATATTTAGGCATCGAAATATCTGTGTACATTTACATTTCTCAGAATTTAGAAGAGTCATCTAAATAAGATAACTTAAATTTAATATTCAAATAAATAAATATTATAATATACTTTGGATACCACTTTAGAACTCGGCAGCAGATAGAAGAAAATAGTGGCGAATGTCCCGGGAAATACTGTTCTCACGAGTAAGTTCGATTTAAGTCAATACTCTTAAGTATATTATACTGATAATAATGGTCAGAGAAATAATTCTAAAACGTAATAACAAATTACTGTTATAAAAGATCCGGAGAATACAAAAAAATATTTATCGGAAGAAAAATTCCATCTCTACTAGTCAATGGAACTACAAAACTACTTAATATATCTTTTGAACGTATCGGGGATGATCTGCCATTATAGGGTCTAATAAGACTGGGGCTTAGCAGACCTCAATTTATAATAAATCGAACAAGCGAGACGTTATCGTTTCGTCGCACACAATGAAAAGCCGAGTTATCTTTCTACACGGGGTCCAAAGAACCCCGCTCCCTGTAGCTATAACCTTGAGTGATGACCGTCGATTTGTTAGACCTCCGTCCCGGGTCGTTACAGCCTCTTTTCAGTTTTTATTTCCCTTATGATGTTTCATTTTATGATTGTCTGTATTAGGATGGCGCGTGACGTAGCCCCAATGTCTTTCTGATACGTTCTTGTCGTAGCATACACAAAGCTTCATATAAAAGTCACGCGAAATACTCCCACATGCAAACTGTGTTGAGACAAATTTTAGTCAAATAAATTATTATCTTAAACCGATTATTTTAAAATATTTTTAGTTAAACGATACCAGCATTTTTCAGTATAATAAAAGGTATGCTATATCCTATCCAGGTAAACTATCCATTTGCCATAACAAAAATCTATTTTAATACACGTGATTTTCCTATAAATAAATCAATAATGTACGTGATCAATAAAAAACCAGTACAGACTACTAACCAACACAATACGTTTACAAATATTCTAAATATAGAAATAAATAAGCTTTAAATATACTTTATTGAACTTTAATTATGAGGTTTCTCACTTGTTTTCCTCATACAATATTCATTCCGCACTGGTAGTAAATGTCTATTTTAATACACTTTTTTATTTTTATTACTGACCTCTCCTTTGGAAGAGATCACGAACTAACTTTCAAAGAAAATCGCGTAAATATTTATTCGACCAGTAAACTTTGTAACATACACACAGCCCGCACATTAACATACATAACCCAAAGTTTCCCCATGAATTTCGTTAAAAACATTACGCTCTCAAAACAGCAGCGCTTCGTTGTTATAAATCCATTCTGCTCGTAAAGAAAATTGTGTAATATATCATCGTGTTAACACCGTGTGAGGGAGCCCGTTTATCAACTTGAGTCCTCTAATAACACCAATGAAATGTTGTATCACCTTTAGCCCCTTTAAATGTCTGCTATTTAATTTTGAAATAAGCAAAATTTCAGCTAAAAATAGCAAATTAGAGAGTAAATTGACTCAGAAATATAACTAGGTTTTATAAACTAATAGCTGGTGCCAGCGACTTGGTATGCGATGATAAATTATAAATATAAAAGCAATTACAACACTTGACAACTTGTTGCTATAACACATTGGCCAGGCGTTAGTTACAGTTTTATGTTTTATAAATAATCCCTCGGGAACAGTACTTTTTTCTTGGATGAAAGGTACCCTATGTCCTTTCTAATGTCGCAAATAATGTGTATGCAAAATGTCACGGTGGTTCAGTAGTTTTTGCGTGAAAGCGTATCAAACATACAAACTATAAGATTTAATATGTAAATCATGTCTATTACAAATAAGTTTATAATGGACATGGTCCATACTAATATTATAATTGTGAAAGTAGCTCTGTCTGACTTCACGCTTTTCACGCTTTAACTACTCAACCGCTCATCGTGAAACTTTACATAGACGTTGTCAGAAATACAGGAAAGGACATAGGGATAAAAAATAAAAAAAACTGTTCCCGAGAGTTCATATAACCTTGATAGGATAAAGGATAAGAAAAATATGGAAAGGGATGAACAATGCCCATTTTATGATTGCGAAACGCAGTGTATCGTGCCATTACTAAAACATTTTCTATTTTAATGCTGCTAATTTTCTGATCATCAATCATCATCAATCATCATCAATCATCAATACTATAAATAAATCTGTAAGTGTAGAGGTATTGTATGTATGTATGTTCCGCCATAACTCTTAAACGAATTAACTGATCTTCATGAAACTTAGTAGATAAACATTTAGACGTACGGGACACAGGATTGGCTACATTTTTCTTTTTCAACGCGGACGAAGTCGGAGGCACCAGCTAGTACAATATAAAATAAGTACCAACATGAAAGCCTTTAAACAATCCACTTTACAAATGCACCAACGTCATTGTAGCAATTGCCTCGAACAACATAGAGAGCTAAATTCATGAGCTCGATCTCAAGAGGATAATAAAATTCAATTTCAATATCCTTCGGAGACGATTTTTAGAGGACGTATGTTACATAAACATTTTACAATATAACTTTACATTTGAAATGTTAAGGGGATGGAAGAATGACGTTTTTTTACTGCAGTAAACGTGTCTTGGGGGACCATGTGAATAAAATTTACATTTGTCTAGCATAAACATGGACAATAAAAAGACAAACTGAGTTTGTTTCCGCATTTTTAAATTGGAAGCTTATTTTGTGTCTATTTACCTTGCCCAAGGTTTATTGTATTTTTGTCCAACCCCGTTGATGCATCAGGGTTGAACCCGGGTTTCATGAGCTTTAAAAATTGTTTCAATTTTACGCAGTTTTAAATACATTATTATTATTTTTTACGTATAGGTCATCAAATCAACCATCAAACCTATAGGTCAAAGTTCGTTGAGAATGTTAATGGAGTTAATACAAACCTAGGTTCTCTTTGTGATTGCATAGATGCAGTATATCAGCAGTATATGCATTCAGCAATCATTTCCGATGCACTAGTGTTCCAACAGCATCCTAACATATTTTATTTACTTTTTAATGTAAAATTCTTATTAAATAAATTCCTGCGCAGTGAAATGTCATGATTTCAAAAGAGATCCATTGATTACAAAACACACTCACATCTTGTTCCCTCTTCAATTTGCAACTCGCAAATTGGATTTGATCCTCAACACTATTCGGATGGTCGTTTATCTCAATTCTGTAGGCGCAGACAAAGCGAGAGAGATATTGATGAAGCATCCCGAAATATGTGTATCTCTATTATAAATAAACCTATCGATCACTCGACGAGTAGGTCATAACAAAAACAAATAACTACTAGAATTCAACTAGCTTATGCATACTACGTACCTGTTTTGGAGCATACAAAGTAATGTGAAAAGCAAACTTGAATGAGAGAAATATTACGCTATTTTATGTCTTTCTATAGTGTAGATGGTTTTTGACAAAAAATAAATTATAGTTATTGGATTATATGTTATATTATATTATGTATATCTTTTTGCCGCTTTATTAAGTTATATATGTCGTTATCTATTAATTGTTATACATAATTTAAGGTAGGTACTTCTTGTATTTTAACTTAAAGTATTTCTTCTATTTTTTCATTATAATCTATTTACCTATATCAAGATTTGTTTTATGTTTATAAAATTACAATTCAGATTACAATAATAATATTTTATATTTTAATTTTCGGTCTCAATTTTATTTTGTTTGCATATTAATTCTTTCAATTTAATTCTAAGTAAAAATAGGCAATGAAATACTACGTTTTGGTTAGTACTGATATTAAACCCGATGGAGTTTTATAATAAATAACTTCAGTTATGTGTGACTATGTGACTGTTACTTTGATATACAACAGCCTATTAGTTCGGAGACACTCGATGCTAACGATGATAAATTGCGTTCGTATGACCTAAATAATCTAAAAGATAGAAGTAAGCAGACAGCAGTTTTGTTTATTACTTTATTAGTTGCAATCGCAAAATGTAACTAATTAAACTAAGTACTTTCATTTTCTTTAATTGATTAAAATCAATGGGTACCTGTATTGCCTAAAAATGAAAAGTCTATCAAATTAAATTGTCCTGGTGATTTTGTGTACATATTTATGTGTGAATTGTATCAAACTGCAACTCAGGATTTTCTCGGCCAGATTTTCTCGGTACCAAATTTTTTTTTTCAATTCTCATAACGGCTTATACTTGGGTTAGTGAGAAACATGCTATAGCTGAGATGATGATTTGCAAGAAAAAACAGTCTTTATAATGTCATACATAACACGATAATTTGAAATAGTCTCATATGGTAGCAACTCGTCTAAAAATAATTTAGTCTAATGTTTTTATCAAGACGTCTTAATTGTTTTGTTGAGACAAAGTGACAGTAGCACAAAATCAATTGACAAAATTTATTGTTATTATGGAGAGCTTAGAGTAAGTAAGTGTCAATTTTGTTCATCAAATTGATCTATTTCAATAGAAACCTTTATGACACTTACAAGTTATTTCGTAGCTGAATTTAGAATAAAATTGGTTTTCCGTTTCAAGTTTTCAAAGAAATATCTATGTGCTTTATAAAGTAAATCCCTAACATATTCCGTCAATCACTGTCCATTGTGGTGGGATAATGACGCGACATTTTGTACGTGTTACATTAATGACTACCTTGAGGTTCTAGATCTACAGTTAGTGGACGTCCGATATGATGTCCGATAAGGAGTGTTGAATTATATATGTTGTGAAACCTGAAGTGGTCAAGTTAGACGACAGTTGCGAGTCTCAATTGAATTTTTAATATTAACTTTTTCATTATTTGTTACTAGCGAACCGCTCCCGGTTTCGCATGGGTGCAATTTTTTCTGCAAAATTTCTTCATTAACTTCACAAAAACTTTCATTTTTGAACTTCAACTTCAACACTCCTTCCATTAGTGTAAAGCAAATGAAAATCCGTTCCGTAGTTTTTACAATACTTAACGATTTTATATTTTACTAGCTGGCGCCCGCGACTTCGTTCGCGTTATAAAAAAAAGTAGCCTATCCTGTGTGCTGTACGTCTAAATGTTTATATACCAAGTTTCATGAAAATCAGTTAATTCGTTTAAGAATTACGGAGGAACATACAATACATACATACAATACCTACACTTACAGATTTATTATTAGTATATTGATAATTGATGATAATATGTAAGGACAATGTTTAAAGTATGGTTTAAACATTATCCTTACATGGTTGCAGTCATAAAGTTACTATAGGAAGCAGTGAAATTGCACCTTTATAGTGCTGGTGTTACAATTTACAATGCATCACTCACGATCCATTTACCAGATTAAAATGAAGAGCTACGAAGTAAATGAAAAACCACATGTTACGGAAAATATATATAAGAGCTCATACCGCCTTCCCCTTTCTTCCATCGGACATACAGACGTACGGCTGGTTACCATCCTCATCTTGTCGAAATCCCCCCTTTTCGAACCAAGCGCTTTAAAACATCTTTTATAATGCGCACCGCCAAGGTTTGGAACTCCCTGCCTGCGTCTGTATTTCCGAGTTCATATAACCCTAATCTTTTCAAAGTTCGAGTGAATAGGCATCTTCTGGGTGAGCTCGCTCCATCTTAGGCCTCTCCCTTGCTACCAAGCTGGTTGTTGGCCAAGAGCAAACCCATCTCATAAAAAAAAAAAAAAAAAGAGTTTTTAATTCTACCTTTAGAATAAAAATGTAAGCGACATAACTACTTGTGTTAAGGTCGATAGACAGGCGAAAAGTCTACTTTATGGTTGGTGACGTTAACCAACAGGATGATAGAGAATGCAGTCATGCGTCTGGAAGTTTGTCGTGAGTCGTGAGTTTCGTAAACTTTTTACCATCCGAAAAAAAAAACTATTTATGCGAATTCTTCTAAATCTTCTAACACTGCGATTTAAAAGAATTTGCAGTGGATAGGATTTGTTTTCGATGGTACCTACATTACATTATACATCGTTTTTAAAATTTAATTAGTTCATTTAAATACATGAAATTAGTTTAAGTTTCTAATGAAAATCTCTTTGTTGCAACGAAATGTATAAATGTTTATTTTTTTTAAGCATAACTGCTCGTATAATATGAATTTTTAATACTAATTGATAACAAATATGTGTATCTAAAGAGTTAATTGGAATAATGATATCCAAAGAGTCAATTGCATCATCAAGCTTAACAAACGAAACATTAATGGCGTATATTATGCACGTTGATTTCAGTATCAAGAATCACTCATTATTCCTATTTGCCTTTCATTATATAGCAATTAAAATCTATGAAAATGTATATTTTATTTCGATTCTGAAATCGAAAAACGGTTCTGTAAGCCGTTTGGAAATGTTTTTGCCGTAATTTTTGTATGCGTAGTGTATTTTTTGTATACAATAAAAATTGTACGCAGTAGAGCTACGGTAAAGTACCTAATGGCGCCAGCATTGCACCAGACCACAGGTAAAGACGTATATAGGTATAAAAGAGTAAGGTCATAATATGTGCTCACTTTCTTGGCTGATGTTACAGATCTCCCGTCACAGTATGGCTACTGCAACCACAATCATTTCTTAAACCAAATAAGATGGACTGGTTTGTTGAATTTCGTTGTACGTATTGCTGAGAACGCGGATTCCGCTCGAGTCTCAAGTTAACTTTTGCGCCTAGTACATTTATGATTACTGTTGTTTTTTGATTTCGTTCTGTTCTTATATAAAAGCTATTATACATAAGACAAAATCTTTGTTTTTATCGAATCATTAATATAAATATTAAAAAAGTATTTAAAGTTTCCAGGAAAAACTCTCCCGGAAGTCTGCCATTATACACGTGAATCTATTCCTGATAAATTATTTGAAGTGATGTTTGGCAATCTGGAACTTTTCAATACGAGTTAGGGAGTTTTGGAATACTTTTATGAAATGGAACATGTTTTCCGTTTCAAGTAGAAAATAACACATAAATATATGTTCAAATATTGGTTATTATATCAATAACTACTAAAAGGTTTATTAAAATTAAATCTTTTAAGTTCCGGAAATAACTTCCTACTTCTAAACTCCTTGTAGTAGTATTCTAATCTTATTGGATTAGTAATAAATACTTAAAAAAACGTATATTATTTATTCTTCTTCTACAGGACAATACCCCTGTATGACATACAATTTTCCAGGCATTATAGGATTTCCCTTTAGCAGTGACAGTTATTTCAGCTTTAAATATATGTAGTATATGTATTTAAGCATACATTGTATAGTAAATTAGAATAATTAGTACGATCAAGGATAGGAAATTGGGCTTTGGTATTCCATGTTCCCCTCACAGAATCAATAGCAAATATTTTTGCGTTTCTTGACAGTTCACAAAAGACCACCGCGAAAAAAAACCATGTGTGCTGTTGTGTTTTGGTGAGTTAACCCATCGTTATCCTATAGTAAGATAGGTGTATGGATGGGATCACTTAAGACTTAAAGAGATCCTAATACGCATTCTTTAAACCTAAGAAAAAAAAGTTAATTATTCACATCTGTACTGTCATATTTAAAATATGGCTTTAGTCATATATAAAGGCTTAGTTCTCATAATCAGATGTAACATATGTTGTTAATGTGAACATGATAAGTTAATCTACATAGAAAATGCATTTCGCGGCTTCACTGCTCCAATCTGCCAAGAACAAAGTTTGAGCCGTTAGTGCGGGAATTATGTAAATTTTATTAATTACACATAGTTTGTCCTCATACTAGTATTATAAGTTTCATTAACTTTCAGCTTTTCGTTACGATTTTAATTAAACGTTTAAATTTTATTACAATTTTTATTTAGCATTTATATTCAGTGAATTTGCCCTTAGTTAGAAAGGTCTATTTTGGCTATAAATTCAATTTAAAATACTGTGAAATGGTGCAATTAAAATACTAGTTCCCTGTCGCACTTAATCATACATAACAATTCTATAATTATAATTAGTTTAATTAGCACCTTTAGTACCCAATTGGCAATTCTATTTAAGCGTGAACTGTTTTGTGTTTTCACTTAGCTAACTGACCGAAAATTTTCCCCAATAAAATATACCCCAATAATAAATTTCCCCAATCAAGATATCAATTAAGTGTACGAGCTCTTGCGTTTAATAACTTTTAAAAGCCTGGAGCCCTGCCATGTTTATATTTAATTTCTCAACGAAAATGGAGTCAACATGGCTGTATGTCAGAAATTAAATTGCGGCCTCCATTTGTCAGTAGGCGATACGATTCTACAATATGTCTACAATGGGCGATTAATTTCATAAAGTTTATGGAAGTGACAATAAAATTATATGTTTACATTTTTATATGAAGGAATTTACTCATATATACTGCAGTTACAGTACAAAGTATCAGATTTATTTATTGTAACTTTTCTAATTATCCGTGATATTACCATAGGGAATCATTTTACATTATCTAAAATGAAGTGTCGTTACACTATTTACTCGTAAATAACTAAGATCTTTGAATTCTTACTTTTTTTCTTATATCTAAGTAATGTTAATTAATAAATTTTATCTGCTAAAATATATATATCAAGTCGCACACTCTTGTAAGAGTGGTCGTGGTCGTGCGGATGATGTACACGGAGGATGGTCGTGTTTGCCCTCCTTGGGGTGTTCTATTTGTTCTATTTGTGGCGTTAAGAGCACACTGTACCACAGTAGAATGGGTTGCGCATTTTATAACGTCTGTCCAGCGGGTAGGTGATCTACCTCTTGGGCGTTTGCCCTCCACCGGACTCTGAACCACAAGCCATTCCATTGGATTTTCCTTCCTGGAGATGTGGCCAAAGAACTTCAGTATTCGTAATTCAGTACGTAGTTCAATATTCAGTAATCGACGAAAGCTTGTCCTTGACTTTAAGTTCTGCTAGTATTGAAATATTACTACGAAACGCTGTCCACGGGATATTTAGGAGGCGTCTCCAGCACAACATCTCCAGTGCGTCAATCTTTCGACGGTCTTGAAGTCTTGGGAACCAGGTTTCAGCTCCGTAAAGAAAAAAATGGGAAATACCAGGGACCTCATAAGACGGACCTTGGTCGTTTTCGTAATTCTCTTATCACCGTAATCTTATCCAAACCCGTCTTAGTCTCTCAACCGCAGATCTAGTGATGGTACATCGTCTTCTTATTTCCAACTCACAGCCTCCCCGTGTTTGAAATTGTAGAGTCTAGGTAAATGTAGCTCTGCACCACCTCACAGTTTGCGATGTTCTGCACTTCCACTCCGTCATTTTCAGGCCGATCTACGATCATCATTTTTGTTTTTTTTTTCCTGTTTATGACAAGTCCAAAGGCGAGACTGGTTGCTTCCAGACGCGTCAAGAGAACCTCTATATTATCTTTTTTAAAATTTATTTTAAAAAACGTTGACTTCACGAAGTATTTTTCAAATACCTTAAAAGTATTTTAGTTAAGTCTTTTCTTTCAAAGGTTGAAGAAAACCGCAAAAGCATGTAACCAAGGCCGGGCACAGTATCGTATTATCCTATTACCGTGTGTAATTCCTTCCAGCAACGAATAAATCTGAGCTTTTCCAATGCGGTCGACATGGAAATGCCGCGAGCGGTAAATCCGCTCGCGCCACGTGGCGGCGGGACCACAAAAGTGCTTTTTGATAGACAGCCGCGGCGAACCCGGACGTTTAATGCCCCATGTCGGATACAGTCGAGAATTTTTCATTTAACACGGATCCTCAATAAAATTCGAAACTCCAATTTATTGTTGAGTTCGGAGGCGCTACATCGCTAATGCTGCGTACCCTCTGATTTTTTCCTCTTGAGAATTCATTAAAATTTATTTGCCTTTACTGATACCTATTCATCTGCATCTGTAACATCACGACGTAACCAGATTTTATATTATATGAGCCTGTGCTTGATGTGATTGTGAGGCTACTGTACATCGCAGTAGGCACCTACCTAGGTGGACCAAGACCGTGTCGTGATGGGAGGGTCTTAACCCTCAGCAATCTGGACGGTTGCAGAGACCGATGGGGTCATTAAAGTATTATTATTTCAAACAAATACTTTTATAATATACGACAATGTTAACGGTACGCAATGGTGGGTCGCTATCGTCGCCAAAAAACACTAGGAATACCTATCTCGATATTATAAAGGGTAAAGGGTAATAGTTGTCGTCAATACAATATTTGAAACCATATATTGTTCCTGGCCTATTTACTCTGCTAAACAGAATGGCAAAATTCTAATTTCAGCCGTTCACATTTCCCTATCGGAGTAAGATCGTTACGCGCATATCACATTCAGTTGCTTCGGGAAACATTGCCAAATACACTTATGGGCGGCGTAGGCGATGAAGCAGAGAAAAAGATATCACGTTTATCTGACTTAACATAAACTGCAATTACCCAGTCGCAAAACGTTCTCAGGAAGGAAACAAGGGTATGTGTACTAGAGAGAAGAGAAAATACTGAAGTAGATGAAAAATAAATAGCCATTTTATCACTTTTATGGCCATTCACTTTGAACGCTCGTTGAATTGTGTCTAAGCTATTTTATATAGCTTAATGATTCGAAGCTTATATATATCGGGAAGCGCCCGTGAAAAGCTTGGAACTAGCCAGTAAATGGCAATTTTTAAGGCTCATCTTTTCTTCAAAATGCGATATGCGAAAGCTTGCAGAAATTTTTGAATGTTTGTTCCTCAATCACTCGTATACGAGTGATTGAGGAATCACTCGTATATCCAAAATATTCAGCGATATATCGCTGAATATTTTGGATAAAAGAAAGTTAATAAATCCGGGATAAGAGATAGGATAATTTTATACCGCTAATAAGTTTCCGTGAATAATATTTTACGTTTAGGTTCCCAACTAGATAATGTGGGCACTTCTAATTAGAACTTATTGTTTAAACGTTCACGGTTTTCACACAATATTCAAACTAAAGAAGGCTTAATGTTAATTAAAGTTGTTGTTGTAACGAAATAAAATTTTTAGAGAAGATAGAAGCCAGATAGAAGGCTTATTCAGGGATATGTCTAATGTTTTATATTTACACACTCGCACAGAATTTTGAAGGTTTATTTTTCACTAGAAAGTCGGATAGGTTACCATTGGGTGATAGCCCAAATGGTTGCTTCAACTATGTAGCATCGAAATGATTTTCTCTTTTATGTCTATGTACAGTACACATATGCAATGTAAAATATTAGGTAGTAACACATATTGTGTGGTATTCCAGCCACGAATATCGGTGTTTGGTGCGTGACCAAAGGGTAATTGATCTAGTGGGTTAGTCGTGTTACTTTAATTACACTATTCGGTCAAACACTACAAATGGTAGGGCAACATGCAAATCAACATGCTCTTGGTGAAAATTGGAAGAAGTTTATTTTGTAAAGTATTAGGTGTATTGTTTTTTTTAGTATGATAACCGTTTTTAACTTTTCGAGTAAATGTATCACGAAAATTATCGTCGTCTTCGCAGGAAATACAATAAAACTTTTTCCAGATTTTTTTGTTCAAGCAAGATTTTTTTAAGAATTAGCAGATTGTTAATCAAGTTATCAATTAAGTATATCAAAAATGCGAGATCACGAGATTACCTAAGATCTTAAGCTTTGGTGTTTATAGTAGAAGGGTGTTATTGATCACTACATCCGAGGGAATCTGCTTTCTCTCAAGAACTTAAACTTATATTGTTGCAATTTTTGTTACAACAAAATGGCCTTGATTTATATTTTATTTTTGTTTTCATTCCCTTTTCTATTTGATTTGATCTGATTTTTATTTTGTATTTAATTTTCTTGTCTTTTCATATTGTAATCTTTATTAATTGGATTCTGTAACTATAAGCTGATTTTTACAGAATCTACAACATATTCTGTATTGAAAATTCTTTCAAGAAATTATACTAGATTACTGATAAACTTCTATTAGTTTTAGTATACTGTCATCGACAAATATCAATTAAACTTTGTTGTCATATGAAATCCTTTGGGTTCGCTGCGATAACGAGTCAATGCAGGAATGAAAGACAGTATTAATGTGTTTCAGAGTTGCCAGCACAACACTCCATGGGCTAAATAATCAACATGCCACACATGACTTAGAGCGAGCTTGCAATGCACAAGGCTTGTTAGTCTCGCTTCACCGACAGGCGAATTTGATTCATAGACAGGCCTGTCGCTAATTATGCGTCGACATGGCCTTGTTATAACTGCATTGTTTCATACGAACGTGTATTAACAGGTATCCTGTTAATATTATTACTTTACACTTATTTAGTGACTGGCATTGTAATTTTCCAAATTTACAATCTACAATATGAATATATTATGTTTAATATTAATTTAATAAATTACAAAATACAAATCAAATTTTTAAAATAATCTATACCTTGGTCACTGTTACGCGGGAGGTCGGGGTTCGAATCTCAGGACCCCGCTTGAGAGTCTCAGCTTTTTAGCATTTTTTTGGTTATCGTAGTTGATCTATCGAAGCTAAGACCTTTTAAACAATGAGATATTATTATATTTAACTTTAAAAGTTTGTCTCATTTCAGCAATAATTAGATGACAATGTCATCGTTAAAGTTTGATTTGGAGAATGTCTATTTTATTTCGAGTTAAGAATTCAAACCAACATGCACTGCTGTTGGTTCTAAGTCATTTGGGCAGCCCGACTGGGAGTAGTATAGTAACCACCCCCGTACAGATTACTACTGTGAAATAACAGCATGATTGTGTGCTTTTGTGTTTCGGTGAGTGAGTACAAAATGCTACAAAGCTTTTATCTCTATCCCTTCTTAATGGTCTGGACTATGGACTATGGGTCAAAGCGCACTTGCAGCATGTGTATCTTGCTTCTGTGGCGACGTTAGCCACATAACATCAAGTGCACGACCATCAGCCTGTCTACTGTCTGTCTATCTTTACATGAAAATTTAAAAAAAATACAAATTATACTAATAGTAGACTTGAGTGCTCGACTCATTATGTGGTAGTCAATTCAAGCTCTAGGCAAAAATCAAATGTAGTCACATTGTGTTCTAAACAGTCCAAGACTAACCCATAATTTCTTTGATAACCCTTAAGTATGTTTAGGAATTACGCCAATAAAAGACGTAATAAAATGGGGTTATAACAAAGACGATCCAAGATCTGACAGAGCGGTATACAGGGCTATTTTGGCCAACAGGGAAACGACGCGACATAACATTCAGAGCAATAATTCCACAGGCGAACAATGTTCCTTCGTCCGGTTAACAGCTACAAAAGCTTTTTTATACAATGTTTGTTTCCTTCCGTCCCGAGGATTCTGTTACTGTAATTGCCATTTGTGGAATAATGAATAAAACATTTCGGCTTCTTAGATTCGAAATGTTTGATTGTGGTCAGTTACTAAGTTAGGTATATTGATGAATATTGACTTCGCCATTATTATCGGAGAAAAGCTTTTGCTGATGCCAAACAAAAACTTTCCTCGTTCGAGACAAATACTCAGACAATGTAAGGTCAGCTTTGAACTATACTTTTCTATTCTTACCTATTGTATATAAAGAGTTCATTTAGTTTTGTTATAGTTGAGTTTTTGTATTTTAATTTACTTATTAAAACGCTTTTAATTATTTTAAAAATCTTAATTTAGTGGAAATTTCTTTAAAAAAAAGTCAATATAAAAATTTTTTGAACAATTCACTTTTTATGTTAAGGTAATCATAGACAAGCTAACGGTCCACTTGATGGTAAGTGGCAATCGTCGCCTACAACACAAGTAACGCCACAGGTGCTGCAAGTACACCACCGACTTAAGGGATTGAAAATCTTGCAAATAGATATAGATAAATAAGCAAAATAGATCTATGCATAGAAGTATTTAGTGAGAAAATATATATAATACTAGTTGTTACACGCGACTTTGTTCGCGTAACTTTATAAAATATAGCCTATGTTACTCGCTGATAATATAGATTCCCAACAGTGAAAGAATTTTTCAAATCAGTCCAGTAGTTTGGGAGCCTATTCTATGCAAACAAACAAACAAACAAATCTTTCCTCTTTATACATAAATAGTGTAGATATAGATTTTATAAGTAATCGGTTATAGTGTGCCCTAACAAGTTACTAATCAAGTTTATTAATTTTTACTTACAAAGTCACAGTAACTACTTCAGTGTAATTACATTAACGCAATTCCCAAGTCCAATATGAGAAGTGCGTGACGCCAGAGGGTGGCCCAGTTGACAAATAGCCCAACCGTACTCCTGATAAACAACCGAATTCCACGTGTTGTTAATAGAATTAACTGCCGTGATTAATCGAGCGGTAACCGCTTCCAGATATATACCTTCAACTATGTAGTTATATTTATGTACTTATTTCGTTGGCCTAACTCGTTAACCTGCTAAGTCATATTTTGCATAATTTTCAGGAGGAAGGAGGAGAAAACGAAATGACAAAATGTTGTGTGTCGCGTCAGGCATGTGAAATGAGCGACATTATCAGTACAAAACTTAGGATTTAGCAGGTTTTCTTTTTCTATTAGTCAGAAATCAGTTTTTCATTTATGAAATTTTTAGTTTTAGTTTGATAATCGTCTAAACTTGTCGAAAAGTATAAAAAGTAAAATTGCCCAAAAATGGACTTAGCAGGTTAACGAATTAGACCCACGATATCACAAATTATTACACTGTTTAGTTAATTTAATTTTTAAATTCCAAATATATAAATTATTTCGCAACTGCAAAATTATACTAATTAAGATATTGCTATTCCAGATAATTCTTTAAAGCGAATAACGCAAAAGAAAATAATAGATATGAATATATTACTTTAACTAAACATTAAAGTTGATGAATAGAAACACACAAGCCAATATGAAGTAATCAAACCATTCGTGAAGGCGACGACAAACTTGAGCTAGAATGTTCGATCATAAATAATGTATGAGTTTCGAGCGTCAAAGTATGAAGACAAACACGGCGTTTGTAGGGTGGTTCATTTGCACGTACCAATAGAATTGCACGTTGCTCACATATTGAACCCGTGCTGAGACCATGTTGCTTACGATAAGCGGATCAATTATAGAGGATAACGCATAGTTAATAAATGTATTTCTATTTGACGGTCCACTTCACTGTTATATTTTTCATATTTTTTTTCTCTAAAACTTACTAATTGACATTTTTTATGCAAAAACTAACAAATAGTTTATCCAAAGGAATATATTTTTTACACAAATCTGGGGCCCTAGACAAAGTAACCAATCGAAAACGATAACGAAGTTCGAAAACAATAAAATGTATGGGATTGACATAAGCCTTCGCTAAATCACGTGATTTCCATACATTATAACGATAACGAACTTCGTTATCATTTTCGATTGTTACTTTGTCTAGGGCCTCTGGTTTTGTAATAGTCTTCTAGGTGTGCAACACAATAATACCCTATTGCCATGATTGTCCTTGATTGCCCAATTTCCCATATTTTCAATTTTTTTTTTTTATAATCATGGGTATAATTATGGGTTATCAAGGTGGCTAACATCGCCTTTAAGCAATGGGTTGCATGTGCTCTGCCGACTATGATGAGATCAATGAAATATGGTAATTGGTGGGGATGAAAAACTGCGATCTGGGATCTTAAACTCACCCGTATATAATAAATGAATACATCAAACAAATGCGATGTTAAATAGACTGCAGAACAATATCGATAAGTTGCAGACAAAATAATATAGCACTTAAATATATTACTTGGGAGATTTTTCCGCTTTCGTGTCCCCAATAAAACGTCAATACAAAAGTTGGTCGCAGAGCAGTCGCGACAGTACGTGCCTTGCATTTCTAATGTCTAAAAGCGGATTGAATGAAAGTATTGTTCAGAAACAGATAAAATAAAAAAGCGAACAAGGAAGAGGTGAAGAACACAATGCCTTTCAAAGCCAACTACAGCTGTCTCTTTAGTCAAATTGAATAAGTTTCCCGTGGTGCATTGTATTGGGCATTCCATCGAGGATTCCTCAGCGTTCCGCACTCACATGAGCAGGACACGTTGATTTGAAAAGAAACTTAGAATTGCGAAATTATTTTCATTTTTTTTTTGTTTATTTTAAGTCTTATAATACTAAAAACGAGGAATTCTTGTATGCCACGACGATCTCGCAAACGATTCTAACGATTTTGTCGAAAGTCTAGGGTTAGGGATTTTGTAGGTCTAGATCTGTCAGGGTCTTATCGTGATTCTGTGACTATAATTCTTAGAAAAAGACTAATTTTTATAAACATTTACAATATTAATAGGCGCAAACATGTGTCTGTTAGTACACAAACTCAAAGTATCCATGTGTTAACATCATACTGTACCCTGGAGAGTGATGAAAGCGAAAGTGCATTCCGCTGTACATTAAACATGTTAATCGAGCCATTGTAGATTAAAACACCACATTTTGGGGAGGCAACATTGTTCGTTATACATTATTGAGCTGCTTTAGGTATTATGATAGGACTTAAGAGGATTGCACACGACAATAACTGAAGGATTTCAGCTCCACATTTGTGCGGAATATTTGTCAAATTTCTCCTAATTTCCTAATCGTAAATTTTGTGTTTTTGCGCGCTCTGCGCCGATCATAACATGATCATAACAAAAATTTTTTTTATGTTAATGGTTGGTGGCTACCGTCGTCAAAAAAAGTGCGCTGAAAGTGTGCTGCCAAACATAATAGCATAAGGAAGGTATACAGACATGGACTCTAGTACCCCCACTCACTCATCATCGAAATACAACAGCACACATGGAGTTATTTCATAGTGGTCTCCTGTTAGGGGGTGGTCACTGCCACCAGTTAGGTTGCTAAA
The DNA here is from genome assembly GCA_918317495.1 of Synanthedon vespiformis. Taxonomy (NCBI): domain Eukaryota; kingdom Metazoa; phylum Arthropoda; class Insecta; order Lepidoptera; family Sesiidae; genus Synanthedon; species Synanthedon vespiformis. The sequence continues at coordinate 2,695,157 of OU906953.1, forward strand.
ATTGTCTAGTGCCATTATTATCTAGTACTATTCGTACTTACAACTTAGAACTGACCTTTTAATATAGGCTACGGTAGCCTCCTACCATCAAGCGGACCGTCGACTGTCTGTCTGTCGACCTTAACATAAAAAAAGAAACTTTCTTAGGCTACAAAGCATTTAATATGCTTGAATTCTGCTTAAAATTGGTTAGTCAAACCATACGGTGGCATGAGAATTTTATATATTAGATATTCTTCTGTGCGACTGAACTCATCCTAAAACCGCTATCACACTATTCAGTTTGAAGAAAACCAATTTAGTGAACTAGTTGATCACATTATACTAAAATGATTTCTAAATCGAAGATTAAATTAATTTTTAATTTATAGAATCAAAATCTAAATAGAATACAATCTGTTCTAACTGTGATTATACTTTCCGATTTCCCAAATGGGTCTCCTTCAAATTGAATAGTGTGATAGCGATTTAAACGGCTGGGCCGATTTTAATTCTGTCTTCACTTATGGATAGAGGGATAATCGGGAATGTAAAAAAATGGTCGCGGACAAAGTCGCGGGCACAGCTAGTGTACATCTTTGAGATTATGGACGAACGAAAGTTGACGAAAGTAGATATCTTAAAGTTATTTGCGTATTAAACAAATGAGATAGCCTTCGATAACTTACGTGTGTAATAACTATAATGTCCATGAAGTGGTTTTATACAAGGGGAAGATTTTAAAGTGTGGCAAAGATATGTCACGTTGGTTCTCAAGCTCTCACCTGTGTATCGCAGTTAAAGTAGGTTCGATATCTAATCTATTAGTAGGTACTCAAAACATAATAATATAATGTTTGTTATAAATTCAGTATGAATAATAATACTAGAAGTAATGTTTATAAAATAATTTTACATGAAATAAATGACAATGTAGCGATTGAAATAAAATGAAATAAAAAAACTTTTTCAAAAATTTGCCAAGGTACAATTTTTTGTTCAGTACTCTCCTATTAATGAAATGTATTATTGAATTATACCAATTATTTTTCATACAAAAATAGATCAAGCAATATCTTTGCTAATAACTTGAACTAAAACGTAAAAAGAGAAAACTTCTATTACTGTTTTGGGGCGAAACATAAATGCACAATGTAGAAGTTGGCCGTTTAATAAATCCGCAAACCCGTTTCAAACGTAAAACAAACGGACAGGTTAACAAATTGCCGTTGCAAGCTATCCCTGAATTCTTTTCAACGTAACACCGGCGTCGTCAGGGTGCCCGGCAGCGTCAAAACACGATGATATATAAACGAGCATCGTGGCTTGCTGCCAGACGCATCGACTTATGGCTGGGACACACTGGCAACAGTACAGTTTTCTTTATTACTAACTATTGCACGCGACTTCGCTCGCGTAACTTTATAAAAAAATAGCTGGCGCCCGCGACTTCTTCCTCGTTGAAAAAGAAAAAAGTAGGCTATCCTGTGTCCTGTACGTCTAAATGTTTATGTACCAAGTTTCATGAAAATCAGTTGATTCGTTTAAGAGTTATGGAGGAACATACATATACATGCAACACGTACATTTACAGATTTATTATTAGTACTATGTTAATTGCTGATGATTTAGCTTTCTATAGGTGAAATCCGGCTAGTAGTTTTTGAGTTTATTCATTACAGATAAATACATAAATACAAATATTCTCTCTATATTTGCTCCATGCTCCTTTACAATCGGTGATGTTAAATTTCACAATCATAATATTTGTCTTTTTAAAGAACACGATCGTAGTTTAGTTGAACTAAGATAAGATAGTAGTTAGAACAGTTATAGCAATAATAATGTAAATTTTTGCAATACATTGGATTACACTCTCTTTCGGACTCATGCTTGGATTATAAATTAAGTAATAACCATTAACTCTAACGGTGAAGAAAAAAATGTGAGAATACCAAAGTTTCCTAGAGAAAACTCGTGTGAAATTTTGCCAATCCGCAGTGAGTTATGATAACCCATACTTAGTTACCTCATTATTTTCTTTAGTATTTTCATAAAATATACATTTATCTATTCACATAATTCTATATGTGAATGAAATAGGATTTTGTTTCATTACCTACTGATAAAGAACTTTATTTGTAACGCCAGTGTGTGCTTAGTTATAGATTCAAGCATAAATCCGTTTGCGAAACGAGAATTGTACCTCGAGCCGGTGTGTACAATTTTGGCTCCGAACCACCGCACCGTACTGCGTAATTCATACCTAGATGGGACATCGACGATATTACACGTAGAAATATCCTTGCAAAATTGAAATTTATCCATATTCACCATATAATTTGTAAATAGATTAACATGTTATTCGTTTTATATAAAAGTAACTAACTTTTTTATAGATTATAATACTGTAATGTATATAACTGAGGATATTATGGTCTACATTCGTGCTATATACAACCAAATGTATCCAGCACCTGTAAACAAATAGGCATCTATGTAACCTGAGACATCAAGGGGACTGCACATAGTATGTGCTGCCAACCATGATAGTATAAAAATTCATAGTTAACTTTAGTATTCAAGACCATAATTTCTTTTTTATAAGTTTTATTAATTTAAAGTATATTAAAGTGGCCTCAATGATTGAGAAACTTTAATATTAGTACGTATAGGAAGTTAATATTTTACCATTGGACGCATCGTATGATATCTTGACTAGTATTATTATTATAGTACTTGACTAGTATTATTTAATAGTTAAAACTATCTGTAAAATACAGTGTTTAACAAAGCAAATAAACACACCTAAAATAGTCCGGATGCCAAGAGCACCTTTACTGTTTATGTTCACGGGTACAGAACCCGCCTCGTCCGGTATACATTTCCATACGGTTGCTCCCTCTTATATTCCAATGTCGGTGCTTGTTCCGGTGAATGCTCGATATACGAATAACGTCACTGCCTACATTATTTAATTCATTGAATTTTAACGTTCTTTTAAAGTAATAAAGATTCCATGAAAAAATATTTCTAGAGGGTTTTACTTCAGTTAAGTTAATAAGAATTTCCTCTGAACTTGCATGCAGCGCTTTAGATCAACATGAAAGGAATTGACATGCAGAAATATTCATAGTTAAATTGTTATTTTTTTATATAATATGTTTTGTATATAATACTATTTTTTTATATAATATGTACGCGACTTTGTCCGAGCAAATTTATAATTTATAGCCTATGTTACTCGCTCAAAAATGTACATAGCTTTCTATAGGTGAAAGAATTCTTAAAATCGCTCCAGTAGTTTTATAGTTTATTCATTACAAACAAAATTAAAATATATTCTCTTTATAATATTAGTATAGATTACATCGAATGCTTACATTGAAATTTGGATTAACTTCAATGCAATTAATGTACAGAGGTGGTCGTATCCAAAAGGATTTCCCAACGTAAAAAGGGCACAATATTTTCCGCAGTCGTAATCAGACGAGCTAGTCACAGGTACAATGAAACGGCACAATTGCTGTTATTTCATCGTACAAAATTAAGAGAGTTAATAAGAAAAGAGAGTTAAAGAGAAATTAATAAGAGATACCAGGTCCCATTTTAGATGAAGTAGCTAAAGCCCTTTATTTTCTCAAATGATTGCCTCAAATGACGCGTTTCTTTTGACGATAACGAAGTAACGATGCCTCTTCAGTAAATTAGCCAGAAATAAACAAAACTTTATAAATATGAAGTTTCAGTACGAAAATAAACTGTGACTTGAGAGGGACAGCGGGTCCTTCAAAGTTAAATTCCTCGGTAGCAATTTAAAGTTTAGCCAGAGTCGCGAGTCACTCCGCGCGGGGGCAAACTTAGATCGCTTCGTTTATCGATGGTTCACGAACGATTACTTCCATATTGCCGTTTTATTAGCCAATCTAGAGGAATCCCCATTTACTTCTAATCCTCCCCTTGCTAAACTATTTTCCATTTTCTACACATGTAACTTTTTTACTTTTAAGTTCATTCATTATGTTATTTACTGTTACTTTAGCGATTTTATTTTTCAGTTTCATGCTATATTTATCTATAAAAAGTTGAATAGTTGTTACTTTATTAGATACTTTATTAGATTATTGTATTCGAAACACATCCTACCATTTTAAGTTTAACACAGTGATTATTCATGGAACAGTCTACCAAGATAAGCAGACAAAACCATTTCAAAAACAAATCAGACACTTAGCAGCTCATACGCAGATGTAGAGACTCCAGCTACATATAGTAGATATATTTATTAAATAAACAAAGAAATCCAACCTAAGATATTAAATCCCCGATGAAACTCTGAAATAGGAACGCCGTGCATGTGATTTTCTAAGAAATGCTGAACAAATTCAATCTTGTACACCACAATGAGCGGAATTCTGAAGTCTTCAACTGTGTTGCACACATTCTCGCTCTCCTTGTATTCAGTTTATTTTCCATTTATATTTCAACCACTGAGATTAAACTTCAAGCTTCAGAAATAGAAATTGTAAGTAAAGTGTAAAGAAAGCTGCGATAACAATGTCCTTGTACTTTTGAATACATATTTTACTTTATACTTGTTTTAAGAATTCAATATATTTCTTGACCTACTTTTAATATATAAATTATTATATTATTTTACTTTTTACTTTACTCTATACTAAGAGAAAAAATTAATAATTAATTAAAATTAATCACATATAAAGAATCTTAGTTATTAGTGCAGTTAAAGTTAAAGTTTGCTATAACAGGCAAAGGTATGCAAATAGAGTTTTTTATTTTGAAAAATACCATATATTATTATGACCAGCCCTTTTGGATAATATTTGGTGAAGCCTATGTTCAGCCTACGTTCGACAACTGAGATTATTATATTGATCCCATGTCCATACAAGTACATATATGTTTTATTTTTATAACATTTATTTATTTATTTATTTATATTTGGGAAACATACAATAATCTCGATACACATTATACACATACATACAAGTAAAACATAAAACAACAAATCAATCTTATCTTCAACTCTTTATACCAAATCAATAACCATTCTGTCAAATTTCTTGATAGATGTGATGTGGCATTGTTATTTACTTATTTATTTATTTATTATACAAGGCCCCCAACGAGGCAGGCATCTAAATAAAACACAGTTCAAAGTAATGAGCTCATGGCGGATGCCGCCGCAATTATAGGAAGCTCAACATGCACCAATAAAAGCTACAAGCAACATCCGTACCTACTACCTAAATCTAATCTAATATAATCTAATCTAAATCTAAATCTATCTTCTAATCTAAATCTAAATTAATAATTATGAAAATTTATTTCCAATTATTTTTCGGGAACCAAAAGACTGACCTACTGACTATAATAAATATAATTTTACTATAAGCAAGATTAAAAAAACCGAGTATCAGTTAAGTAGTGGTGTGCGATGGGTGTGCTGTTCAGTGAGTGCATAGGTGGTCTGTGAGTAAGTGTGTAAGTAATGCCAAAGCCCATTTCCCTTCTTCTTGTAGAAGATTCCTCTAGTATTTTTTTTTCTATCCAATTAGACTGCGCACTCACAACTTTTGTAGTGTCACATGTCACATTACCTAATAGGCGACCGAAGACACCATCAGCCTAAATAGCCACGATCAATTCAACTGTCAGACTGCACCAATTTTTACGGTAAAAAATATATATGTAGTATCCTAAAAAAAATATATGTAAAGAATAGTATCCTGAGTTTCTTTCGGGGTTTCTTCTCAGGATCGTCATCTTGGTTTTTTTTTCCGAAACCTTGGTAAATTTAAATTTATAATGACGATCAAAAGAGTTTCTTGTAGAAACCTAATTGATAAATAAATATTTTGATTTTGATTTTGATTTTTATGTACAACATATTTTCATAATTTTATACTTATTGTGTATTCCGGTTAAATAAAGTCCCAAAACTCCTGCTCGTTTCTTATTGCAAAGAATCATACTTCCCAGTCTTTGCCATCTATATTTCTAACTTGCTATCTTAGTAGTTATTCTATGTGTAAGTAAGTAAATATATATGTAATTGCAGGCATAAAGCGGGGTTATTGCGAGTCGCTGTTTGTTTTAATGCGAGGAAGGCGAGATGTTATCGTTCTATGTAATTGAATTCAGTCCGCTTGTCCCGCCAGATGTCTTCACTACACTCCGCCGCGCGCCGCCGACTTGACTCCTCCTGCTATGAAATATTTGATAGGCGCTCGATATGAAAACGTCGAAATGGAACTGCACGAGTTGTTTCTAAAGTGGACAGTGTTATGCAAGAAATGTTAAGTATTATTTTTTAAAGCGACAGAGTATAGCAGGGAAAGTAAGAGTTCTCCTCGTCGCTCATAAGCCCAAGCTACTCAGAAAGGGATTTTTTGGTCTCACAAAAATACTATAATTATGCCCTTATTACCGTGATATTTTGTAAGAAGATACTGTGGCCATACCGACTAAAGGACGCAGTATATTTGTAAACAAATGGTAATCTTTGAAATAAAACAACATTTTCACTTTATAATCCATTCCGCATTTGATGAAAAATCAGATTATGCTGTTCATAACTTTAACTGCTGATATTTTTAGGTCAAAATATAGTGATTTATTAAACTAGAATTGTAAATAATTGTATTTGTTTTCTTAGAAAATAAATTTCACTAAAATAATGGAATGTTTATGTAATAGTTTGTTTAATCACTAATAGTTCGTTAACGTTTTAATCAGAAATAGAATTTCTTAAAACAAACGATACTCCGTTATAATATTTATTAAAATATATGTATAATACATAATTTGAACTATATTAATTAATTAATTATTAATATTTGTCTATTAATTATTTGATTATTGATATTTCTTTATAATTGATGATAATTGTTAAAAAGTATTGCATAGAATGGAGCATCCTGTGTAGCGAGTTGCACACGCACGGTGCGTGTCCGATGCCTCGTTCGGTCGGTTTTTGTACTGCTAACTGAATAACTTCAACTAAGTTAGGCATGTTGATGAGGTAGTCTTAATGTGTTTGCTAGTTTCTAGCAAATATAACTTTAATATAGCAAATAAATAACTTTTAATTTAAAAAAATGGAAGTTACAATAAAGTTCTAATAAAACGCATATTCATTGCGCAAAAAATTGGTAAAATAATTTTTAAACTTCTAATTTGGTAACTTATATTTTATAGGTAGGTTTTGCATGACTCCGTCCAAATGATGGCGTCGACAATACACCCTACTGTTCTTACTTTCAATGTATCGCAACATTGAGTTCAATTTATTCTTTTGAATTTTACTCTGTAAGTAAACATTGTTGCGTATTACTTATACGTATACATATATTATCTTTACATGGTTACAACACGGTCACGACTGATAAAATATCAGTAAATTGATTTTTTTAATGAGGTCGATACATAAGCTGATTGTCCACTTGATGGTAGGCTACATCAAGTAAATTAATAATTAAGCCCCACGTCCTAAACTAAGTGTTATCCTACTATAATATTATAAAAGCGATGTTTGTTACTTTTTCACGCAAAAACAGCTGAACGGAAATTTGGCAAATATATAGATTCAAACATAGGATGGATACATTTAGAAATGCTAAAAAATTGTAAAGTTTCCGAGGAAACATCTAAAGATATATAAAAATTGGGTGAAGGCGCTACCGACGTCACAGCGATAAAACTGTCAGGCGATAAAATACTATTTTTTTTATTTTTTAAGCCGACAAAGTCGCGGGCACCACCTAGTTTTTTAATATTAATTCACAACACTATTCCCTCACTAACATTTTACTGTGCAAATGTTTCGCTGAAACAAAATCCAATATTGTCTGTGTCTTCTCAGTTTGTTGACAAGTCGTTTACTTTGATACTTTGCGTAAAGGGAAGTTGCTAGTGTGAGTGTTGGGTTGTGAACATTTTTTTTTAATATTGTGTATCTATAGTTATTTATTGACTTGTTTATTTTTGAGTACGCGTTTTGGTCTACTAGAGTTTGCCAGTTGTTAAGTAACCAACGCTTCAGTTCCGACTTTAATTCCGACCAAAGATATAGGTAAAATCTAAACCTTTTTGTTTAAGAAAACATTTGTAAAGAAAATACTAAACATTCCAGCATAACTTTTTAGATTTTTTTTTGTGAAAAAGAAACATGCCGGTTTACATCTCGAAATGTTTCTGAATTGGAATTGGAGAAATTTTATCGGTTATAATTAAGTAGGACCGGGAAATAAAAAATATATGAGAATTTAGTAACATAACTTGTTACTTGTAACTTATAGCTACTTGTACTTATAACTAAATTATGAAAACTATTATAATATTGCTATAGCTTATTAGCTACCGTGCCATAGTTGCAAAAATTGTAATAAGTACCTAATTATCTTAAATTAGTAATTTTGTAAAAATATTTTTTTAAGTATATGTACTGGGGATTCTAAAGTTGGAACTTTAATTACAATTATTGACACGGATGAAAGAAATATCAAAAATCGACGAATCTATAGTCGTAATTCTTCCATAGGAAACGAATTGTCTGCAATGTACCTAATTGTTTGAAAGTTTATTTAAAATTAAAATCACCAATAAATTTTAAATAGGCAATTCAGCTTCAATAGTGTTAATTGATAATTTCACGGCATTCCCTAAAAGCCAGCTGCAAGTCAATTCCGCCCCATTATAGGCAATATCGACGCCCCCAAAGATTTATCAGCCTCTAGCCCCGTATACATTATTTGTCAGCGCGCACGCACCTCATACGATAATAAGCTGTGACCGATTGAAGTCACGCGTGACAAATTCAGTTGGCACGATGTACATTGACGGTTTTATCATCATCATCAATACTAATAATAAATATGTAATTATAGGTATTGTATGTATATATATATATTTTCCTCTATAAACTCCTAATTTTCATGAATCTTGGTAGACAAACATTTAGAGGTACAGGACATAGGATAGGCTACTGTTTCTTTTTCAACGCGGATGAAATCACAAGCACCAGCTAGTTATAATATAAAGGTATGAAGATTGCTGCTTACTCAATTGAAATTTGCAAAATCGAGACATACTTTGTTGTGACAATTTAATTTTATAAATAAAAAAAGGATTCTTTTAATATAAAAGGTTGATTGATAGGTTGAGAATACATTTGACGATAGGCTACTCCCGTGACGAACTCCCATATTCAGCTATTCCAAGAAAATAACAAATTACATTTACAATTACAAATTACAATGACTTTTTACTAAAGTGCATAATATAATCATCTACAATAGATAAGCATGTAGATGAGATTTTAGTAATTGAGTGAAGTTCCAAGAAATTTATGCAAATGTATAAATGTATGGGTGTGTTCAATTTTCAAGCAATGTATATCAACGCGTCCCTTTTCATCGCTCAATATAATTAATTCGTGCGTTGAAGGTTCGTAAATCAAGAACACGCATTCAGACCCTCGCCTACCCGATGACGCAGGCGCATCCATATGTTGAGCTATCAAAGATTATTTATAAACACAGAAGCGCCATAAGAAACAAGAAATACCTATACAGGGAATAAGTATCATTAGGGGAATTTGTGTATTTTTTGGAGTTATCGCCCTGAGATCTGTGATACTGGTTGTTCTTAGCTTCATTTATATATTGAATATTATATCTATACTAATATTATAAAGAGGAAAGAATTGATTGTTTGTTTGTTTGTATTGAATAGGCTCCGAAATTACTGGACCGATTTGAAAAATTCTTTTACCATTAGAAGCCGACATTATCCCTGATGAACATAGGCTACTTTTTACCGCAGGAAAATGCTTCATTCCTACGGGAAATCTAAAATAAAAGTAAATACTAACGGCTTGGCCCGGGATACACTTGACAGCGCTATCTATCCAGAACCAGGTGAAGCGACTAACATGACAACTGCTTGGTGATATTTTTAGCGATCCGCTCCACGGTAGATGGCGTTTTATACTTTTCAACGCGGACGAAGTCGCGAGCACCGGCTAGTTTATTATAAAATTGTGACATGCCCAAAGGACAATTTCCAAAAAAAAGTTAAATTACAATGTCTCCAATATCAAACAAGGTTAAAAAAACTTACTTGTTACTTTAAAAAAAATCTTAGTACTTAAGCCAGTTTTCATGTCAGAATTATAATTTAAAACGTGTAAGTAGATATGTATTAAAAAAAGTTGTTTCTATACGTTTATAATCCTTCAAATTATAAACGCCTTCTTTAGTTCCTTGTCAGTCAGTACCTACTTGTAAAATCTTGGTATAATAATATTTACAATGCTTCAAACTGTGAAACTGCATTCTTTCATTTAAAACATCAGATAGGTACTTAAATAATTTTGTAAAAAATAATTCTTGTGCACATTATTCTTTGATAACGTGATTTATATTTTTGCATGCGCATCAGTTCAAAGCCCAGAAATTCCATTAGTATGCCTCAGATAAATATTTTTTTACCATAAAATATAGAATAGGATAATTACATTCGACTATTAATAGAATAAAATTATGTAAAAATTATGGTTTTTATTGTGTGGTCAGCATTCATTAATTTTACAGAATATTCAGGAAACATTTGACGGCTGTTAACTTATTAACATTATTAAAGACAACAATTAAAAATCTCCGGAATTAAAACACGTCAATAATAATAAATCAGACTTAAACTCGCTAAACGGTTTCAGTTTATCCCGGCTGTAGCATCCATAATATAGCACTACCTATATTTTAACCTCACATAACATTATGTCAACGTGCCTCTTAATCCCCGTTTATGGGTGTTCCAGTTATAATTTTACCCTGCATTATTTTATATCTTCAACCATTATCGCGGCTTAAACTGAACACTTCAAGTTATTTATGTATTCCATGTGTATCAAATACGATTGTTTTGTGGCCACTGCGTATTTGTTATTTTCATTCGTCCGATAACGATAAAAGTTTCTAAGTAACTTTGGATCTTACATACTGCTACTGTTATCCAGTTGTAGAAGAATCTTTGAGATACAATGTAAGTTTGTACAATTTCTTAAATGTTATGTTAAGTTTATTAGTTTTAAGTTAAGGGCAGAAAATTAAGATAGAAAAAAATCAAATAATAATAAAATTAATAGTAAACAGATATTACCTATAATGCTGATTAAAAAAAAATAGACTAAACAAAACACCTTGCTCGTAATTTGTGAAAAAAAGTGATAATAAATCTAATTATAGTCCTGTCACATTCGATTGTGGAAAGGCTGGAATTAATTACGCTGATACAATATTAATAACGGTGAATGAGGAAGGAATTCTGTCTCTTGTCGAGACAAATGTAGTATTAATGAGTGCAATGGAAATAGATTAATGCACCAAACAGATACATTATTTAGGTACCATAGAAGAAACAAAAAAATATCGATGCAGTAATGTTGTACATCCAATAAAGATTCGGCACCATGTATAGATTTTTGTGTTAATTTTTTTATCAAAAAAAATGAATGCAAAAGACTTCACATATACAACACATACAAGAGACGATATTTATAATCATACCATTGGAATGCATAATATTGAGTTATTTTTACATTTACATATTATATATGTGTAAATGAATTCGTTTGCACTGGAGTGGACTTACATTTTCCATACTGTACACAGATGTCGCCCTTTCACAGAATCTGTAAAATGGCAACGCGTATTTTGTGGCTCATTGTTTCTGTTGCTGCTTTTATTCAGTAAAAAATGTGACTATCCGTCCCTCCCATGTGGGTATTCGTTGACGTATTCGTCAACGGGTCGAAAATTGTAGATAGATGTTTCAAATTTATATATTACTAGCTGGTGCCCGCGACTTCGTATGCGATGATAAATTAAAACTATAAAGGCAATTACAACGTTTGACAATTTGTTGCTATAACACATTGGCCAGGCGTTAGTTACAGTTTTATATTTTAGATAATCCCTCGGGAACATTACTTTTGTCTTGGGTGAAAGGTGTCCATGTCCTTTCTGGTGTCCCAGACAATGTGTATGCAAAATTTCATGGTGATCGGTTCAGTAGTTTTGGCGTGAAAGCCAGACAGACAGACAGAGTTACTTTCGCATTTATAATATTAGTAAGTATTATGTTTTAGTATAAATTTGAACAAATTAATGCGAAGCTTGTCTCTGTCACCGCACACTAACCTATATTCGCCGGTGTCCAGTAGAGGCCAATACGCGTATGACGTTTAATTTTGTTTGGAGATGATTGATAGCTCGTCGCCGCTCACCTCGTTCATTTTCATACTTTTGTGAACGAATCATTGTGAATGCAATAACCTCCCTATAGCCTATGGAGAGAGTTTATAAATCAAGTTACTATAGAAGAGGATTTCCTACACTCTGTGATAGATAATGTGAAAATAATGTACAGTTTTAAGATGATACAAAAAAATGAGAAATAAAATAAATGAAATTTTAGAAATGTAATATTTCTTTGATTTCTACTGTTATTTCTCAACATGTCGACTTAATTACTGCGTCATCTAACAAACAGTGATTTTTTATATAACTGCTTGTTATGTCAATTTCATGGTAAAGTGAGATGCGGGCGTGGTCGTTTATGTTTGTACATACACTTTTATTATATTGTGATAACTAATATTGACACATCGGAAGGACATACGGGTTCGTCCACCGAATGTTCCATTACGACTTGTCATGTCAGAAACAAATGTACAACGGATTGACATTCTTTTATGAAGTGAACACAAAAGAAGATTGTCATTTCGCCCAGAAAATATCTATATTAACTTAGTTATTATGAAATTAATATTACCTACATACTTACTTAAATATCTGTCTAAAGAAAAATGTTAATATTTGTTAAATTTGAGAAGTTCTTTAAGTGACTGTTTTACATTTTGCTGTCATACAAGTTATAATTTTATTGTTTGAGTTTATAGTCTACAGCTTTTGCCCTAGACTTTGGCTGCGCCCCATTTCCTTAAATATTAAAACCTTAACATTCATTGGATACGAGTATATTGTCTGTATCAAAACTTCATAATAGGCGGTTTAGTAGTTATGGCGTAAAAGCGCATTAACAAGAAACAGAAAAACAAACTCACTTTCGCTATTAGGTATAACATAGTTCCCATGATGGAAAGAGTCGCATGAAGTTCTAAAATTCTAAAAAAAGAAAACAAAAAATACCTCTGATGACTAAAACTTAAAAGCGTGGGCACTCAGGACAATGCTATTTACGATTTAAATCTTGCACATAGTCTGTCGTTCAAGTTAGTTCGCTTGAATTGTTCCAGTCCATGTATGGCTCTAATGACGTGTTCATTAAGGCATATACCGTGAATTACACGTCAAAACACGGTGTCATTAACGTGTCTGTCGAACGTGTCGTTGTCCATCGTGAGAAAGTAAACAGTTTGATCGTTTCGTATACTCTTTTGTGTGATATACATGCAACGCGTTCTTTTTTTAAAATATGTATATTACACAAGCTGGTACCCGCGACTAATTACGCGTTAAAATAAAAGTAATAATTATGTGTAAGTGCTAAAACACTTTTATTTGGCCAGGCGTTAGATTTTTATTTTATTTTACATGATCCTTCGGAAACAGACCCTTTTTCTCTATGAAAGGTAATCTATATCATTTCTAGTATCGATGACAACGTGTATACAAAATATCATGATGATCAGTTGTGTAGTTAAGGTGTGAAAAGGTACTCTTATCTGAAATAAAAGCTTAATAATAAAAAATATAAATGAAAAAATATAAAAAAATATAAAAATTTACACGATGGCTTCAATTATTTTAAACTTATATTTATCATTTCATTAAAGCAAATTGAACAAAGATTCGTCGAAGTGAGCATCCATGTTTTACTGCCCGACAAATTTCTTTAACCTTTCGTTTTATTGACAGATATAAAAACGACGCTTTGAGAGAAGACACAAATGTGTCAACGCTTCGAGTATTAAAAAAGAGACGCGACGCATTCCTGGCATTAAATGAAAATCTGTAGCAGTAAATTTGTCGTCATTTAAACAGATTAAAAGAGAATGTAGCGTGAGATTGAATGGCGAATTCATTTGAACCTATCTTCGCTTAAGAAATTTATAGCGACATCGACGTCTCGACTCTTGTGAGATATTTTCGGGAAGGCTTTGATGACAAGGAAAATTTACCTTTGACACCTTTGTTGGTTCTAATAAAACTTGACAAATTTATAGACGACACTTCTAAACAGAATAAACTCATTGGCATAAATAAAAATGTATTAAATATTGCCAAAATATTAAATATGTATCTACTCCTTTTCCATTCCCTTTCTAAAGTAATATTTTGCATTTTTTATTACAAACCTCAGATATATTTTATTACAATGGGGTACTCATTCTACTTAATTTTAAAAAAATAAGATACCATAATAAACATGAAACTTGTATGATGAAAATCAATTGATGATGTCGAGTGTTAAATACGAAAATATGTTTTCTAATATAAATATAGTTTAAAATAAAATATAAACTCAAAAGGAAGGAGTCACGGTAAGTTAAACAAAATCCAATTTGTGGATTTCTGTGAAATTCGACACACAACAGTCGTAAAGTTATCCGCAAACAAATTACTGTAAAACAACATTCAATATTTAGGTGACATTAGTTATATTTTATGAAACGACTCCCATATGGCTAATAAAGTTTGTCACCGCAAGTTGCTTTTAAAATGTCATAAACATATATTTTCACAATGACCGAGTGTCTTTATGGTTGCGGTTTTTTGACGATGGTGTGTTAAATTTAGCAATGGCTGCGGAAATTTTGTTTAATCAATTTCTCTTTTAATTTTAATAAATTCATTGATAACAAATTATAAACAAATGATCAGCTGTTCGAAGTGAACTACTTTGACGTCACTTCAAAATACATTCTATGCGCATATCATTAAATTAAATATCATTAAAGCTTAAAACGCGTTATTTTATTATTTATAACTCGTAGGATGTTATTTTTATGTCAACAATACTGTCTCTGTTGTATGTTTTTTGTTGCGCATTTTATTTTGTTCCTAGATATTTGTGTATGCGAATAATTTTTGGTAAAAAAATTATTATTAAAATAAATTAAACAAATCTAGTTACATTTTTGTTAGTAGAAGAGTGCATGTTTGTTATATGGAATAATTTATTATTAATAACAAAAAAAAAAATACCTTAAATACCTACATATATTGTAGTTGTATGTAGGTATTGTAGATTTCATCTATCCTAACATGAGGACGAAGCCTCTAAAATTCTAATTTATTTTCGTCTATTCTATTTGGCGGAAGCAATCCATTAATGGCAGATGCAGTGCTGTGCTGTAACCGCATTAGCGCAACTTTGACGTATTGGCGCGTGACGTCAACAATGAAATTGTTGGACATTGTTATGGGATCAGCGGTTTTAATATCCTAATACTTTCATATACAAGTGCATCACGTTCTGTAAATTCTATTTATGTTATTGATATTGCTTAGCAAATCACCTTTATAGAAAAAAGTTTGATTTCAAATAGTCAGTTTAATTGGAAATATTAAAAATATTTTGTATATGATTAGTAGTAAAGTTGTAATAAATTCTCAAAAATAAACAACAACTTTTAAGGATACTTGTAATTCAAAAATTTTGAAATTGTGAATGCGGGAAGGTCGACATGCATAACACATAATTGAGTGAGTTTATACTTTTGGTAAATGTAATTATTGCTTTTTGTAGATATAAATAAAAAAAATCGTCAAGACTAAACACTTCAATTGTATGACCCTTGAAGAAAGCACTTATAGGTTCGCGTTATGGGATAACCATACAATGAACAGGGGGCGAAATCTTAGGCGAGATAAAATCGTTTCCATAATTGGGTTTGTCGGAAATCGAACCTGGGACAGCACCATAATCATAGTTCCTACAAAAGAATCCAACAGAGTTCAACTATCTATGTCGATGTGTTAGAAAAAGCTTTTACGATTACAATATACTCAGACACATAAACAGGCAAACCACTTCAAAGAGAATAGTTTTAATCGGTTAATATACGAAACGTTCACCTATTTACTTTATGAAAAGTCAGATTTATGATTTTCGGTGGCTCCGATACGCGACCGTTATAATTTTATGTCAGGATTATGGCCGAGTCGTAAAAGGTATATAAATACGTAGCACAAATAAAGAACCCTTAACTTTGAGTATGTAGTTAAATTGAACAAGTAATTGAAAACATATTTACTATTTATATTATTTATTGACTAAATTAATTTATTTTGGTTTTAAATTGGTCGACATACGAATTTTAAAACTAAAATATAATATCAGTTATACACTTTTTTCCACAGGATCTTAGAACTTAAAAGAGGTAACAACGTTTCACTTCTAAAAAGTTAGTTTCATTCTTGTTATAGAGTTTTAATGAGTAATGTTTATTGAGTCGACTCAACTTCGCCCTGTTGCGATCATTAACGAGATTTCTTATTTACATAATGTTCAATATGATTGAGGTTTAGCCAGTGTGAGCAGTACTAAAAAATCTATTTGATAAAGTACTTATTCATTAACGCTAGCGAACTGTGACTCTATAAGCAAAATAATATGAATATATTATATTGCATTTCATGTTCTGTGTGCGATGGATTTTTAGTAGTGGCAGGTTAAACTGCATTCTTCAGCTAGGTTAGTTATATCGAAAAAAAATCTTTATTTAAAAAATACATATTAGTACCGCCAAAGTGTTTACTAAAGCTTGAACAAAGTTCAATCACAGAGGGACGAAAGCACAAATTAGTCGGCCCCTGCCCGCTGAAAAAGATGTTTTACATCAATTATTAGAATATTTCAATCTATAAGAATTCAATTGGTACAAGAATTAATTTAAATTCAATGCAAACCTCGTTATGTGATACCTTACAAAGATTAAAACTATTCTGTTTAAATAATGGATCAATTATCTGGAAGTATTGGACTTGCTTTATCAAATCCTTCCACAACGGTAATCGTGAATAGTTCTATGTACAGGAAACTAGACTTTACACGTTTAATTATTAAGTTAAAATTTATTTAACACCAAAATAGTGGACTAAGAATTTTAGTAAATGTACGTTATTGTACCAAAGCTCTAATAAATAGCTTTGTGAAATATTCGTTAATCTGATTAAATTGATTACCATAAGATAATCATAAAATAGTATGAAATAAAATAGAAAATTCCTTATTTTTTGGTATTCTCATAAAAAGTTATACTGTTACTTCAGCGGTATTTCCATGACATGCTGACCCTGACCTTATGCTGCAGCATCTAATAGTCTGCAGAATACCCAACTCCTCAACAACGTACAGCATATAATATAGCATAGTTATTTATTTATATTACTTTTTTATATATGTATGTATATTTATTCTCTTATATTTAGTCCCTTAATTTATTAAAAAAAATATAATCTTATAGAAAGTCAGGGGTGAGTTTATAATTTTAATTAAAACTTGTGTCTTTGGAAGTGTATTTATCTCTATAGCACTCTAAAATAATTAACGTTTTAAATTTAATTTAATTTTCACTTTAATCGTTCTTCGAAAAAAGGTTGGTATGCCTACGAAAAATTTAAAATCAAATATTTTTTTCTAAAATTCCATTCCACAATATTTACCTAATTGAATTTTTAGCACAATATTTAACATTACAAATGATTTATATGTACTACATAATATTTCCTTTACAAACAGTTATAATGCATTAGTTTATCAATTAATATTAACTTAGATGATAGTCAGTACAGTAGTCCACAACTCCG
This sequence comes from Synanthedon vespiformis, assembly GCA_918317495.1. Lineage (NCBI taxonomy): Eukaryota > Metazoa > Arthropoda > Insecta > Lepidoptera > Sesiidae > Synanthedon > Synanthedon vespiformis. Next base: position 2,712,997 of record OU906953.1, read on the forward strand.
ATACGTTAATGACCCGAATACTACTTATAAAGAACAATAAGTAAATAAATTGAAGAAAGGTTTAATGCTGCTCTCTGTCTTAGGCATAACTAACTGGTCCAAAGACTTATTATGTAGGTATCACGATAGAATAGTCTCACAAACGTAGCCGCAATACCGTTGCAAATTTGCAGTGGCAATGCCGCATTGTGCCCAGTCCGAGCCCGACCCGTGTTCAACCGAGTAAACCCCAATACGACTCGTATACACATAGAAATCGTATTGGCACGCCTCACTTCGAACACTGTCTTTGTGCATTCGTAAATCTGCTTTCTACAAATTTCTATTGTTATTTCTTTCATTTATTTTATTGTTGCTTTTATTTTACGATGAAAGCGTTATTCGGGCTGACAAATTTGACAATTCACCTGAAATATCAAGAGCATGTGTTTGACATCCATTTCTCACAGAACTTAAACGTAATTCCAAGTTATTACTTTGGTTCGAAATTCAGTTTGTGCCGAAAATTACATGGTGTAATTCAACTAATGCTGACCGATAACTTTAAAAGTAATTGTTACTTCGTTATCTCTTACATTATTGGAAAAACTTGTACGTCAAAAGAATGGCGTCTATGTGTTATACCATACCTATAGATAGATAGACCCAGACCACCAGGGATGTGACCATCAGGGGGCTGGTAACGATGTAATCGTTGGCTCATGGTGCAGGAGCTTTGTTTAAGGTCCAATCAGGTGGACTGCTCCATTGCTCGTATTGAGCGCGATCGCATAATTATATAGAAGTGAGCACGTAATTGAGAAAAATATTATTATTACTAGCTGGTGCCCGCAACTTAGTCAGCGTTGAAAAAGAAAAAAAGTAGCCTATCCTGTGTCCCGTATGTCTAAGTGTTTATCTACCAAGTTTCATGGAAATCAGTTAATTCGTTTAAGAGTTATGGAGGAACATACATACAATACATACATACAGAAAAAAATTCTAAAAATGGTCAATTCAGTTTCAGTATCATGTATAGAGCCTATAAACACGATATCTCTGAAAACTAAATAACTTACTCCATGACACACCCTTACAGATTTATTTTTAGTATTGATGTGCATCACAATTTTTATTAATAATATTTTACATGTAAATTATGATTTTACACGCCAGACATGGCAGTGCATGAGGTGACGTATTAAATCCAATAAGAACTGGTCTATATTTACCCCTGTCACTAGTAAATAAATGATTTGAATCTGAATTTGAATTTGAACAACTCGCAAGCTCTGAATGTTCATTGTTGAATGTATGCACACTTTTCTATAACGAACACTTCTTTCTTCCCTATATTAATCCAGGTAATATTTTAGATATAATTTAGGCTTATTTATTTTTAGATATCAGTTTATTTTTATTTAGGTTTTAATTTTACTTTTAGTAATAATTTGTATAATTTATCCAGGTAATAAACTATCTGTGTGTCAAATTTTATCCATATACGTTAAGGCGTTTTTGCTTGAAAGAGTAACTAACGTTCATCGATCCTCAGAAAATTTCAAATTTTCATAAAATTATTAGGAAATAGGCTGAATATATAATAAATTAATTAATCTATTCGGAGACATTCTCTTCGATTTCATCATTGTCAATGTGTGCGACGGGCATTATGCATAAATCACCGTATGCTCTAATTTGGACATAACTTCATTCACGGCTGTCAATTTGAATCTGACTCTTGGCGCACAAATCACGTCTCTTTATTAGATTTGTGAAAATTTATCGCATCGCCGCGCGCGAAAGGAGACAGATCGTGTTCCCTGTCTGACAGCTGTAAATAGCTATTTCGATCGTTTTCAAATATTAGAATTTCTTGAAAAATATTTTTATGTTAATATTTATTTTTTACAACTACATTGTGAGAGCACCTTTACAAATTATTTTTTTCGTAAACGTAGTACCGTACTGAACCGTACGGATGAATAGATTTCCACAAATGGATAACTTGTCTTTAAATAATTAATAATATTTTAAATCCTTAAATTAATGACTGGTTTATTCAATGAATTTAAAACACTAATGACATCAGTAAAGTTTATGAGTACTTTAAAATTGGGACTTAAATCGCATGTTAAGCCGAAAAAGGTTCAAACTAATTAAAGAACACTTTCGTAAAGCAAATAAGAGTTTCTCGGGCGGGAGATAAAGGAAACGCTTATACACGGATATGCTTCTTACGGCCTGGAAAGCCTGCTTCATTTTTAAAAGAAGGTGCTAGTCATTCATCAGTACCTAGAGGTCCTCGTCCTCCTTTCAAAATGACGAGAAAGCCAGGACTAGAAGTGGCACTTTTGTTTTTGTGAGCCGTTCCAAATGTCAAGCGTTGTGAAGAATGATCGTGGTACGTGACGGCGAGCGAACCGTACTATGGGGCCTACATTGAATTGGGAATCGAAATTACAAAATTGCAAAGAAAAATCGTTATTAAAGTTAAGTAACATTTCATTAAACTATAAACTGTATTTGTTTTAAAAATTTAGTATAACTTTTTAAAATTATTTTTATAATAAATGTTCAATGTAAAGTTTGGGACACAGAATATATGCAAAATACACTCGACGGCAAATAAACCGGACCACCCGCTACCTTGGAACTCTGATTCGATTTTCTCAAAGACTTACAACTATAAAAGTTATACCTACAGAAAGTTATACCTAATCATCATGAAACGCACTTTCTGTACGTTTTATACTTTTTGAGAAAACCGAATCAGAGTTCCAAAGTAGCGGGTGGCCCGGTTTATTTGCCGTCGAGTGTATGTTTTAATAAATAATATTTTCGAGTTTGCTCATAAATGTTAATTAATGCCTGCCTATCGTTTGTATCAATTAGATGAAAATCCTTATTAAGTACTTTGTATTTTAGATTTTGTAAATAATAATATAAATGATAATAACTAAATAAATAAACGGTTTAAAAGTTTTTATTTTAATGTTTATTTCATTTATGTTACAGTACAAATATTAAAAGGCAGGCAAACGGACGACCTCTGCTGGTAATTACTTTTGTGGTAATTACTTGATGGTAGGTCTTTGCCTAAGTAAGTGATCAATCACAATATGGGGGCTGTAAGTGTGATGCTAACCTTATAATGACTTGTATGCTGTACTCTTAAAGAAGTTCATATTGTAATTAGGAAGATACACGCGCCAGAAGATAGTTTGTTTCAAAGTTCGTGCGTACGCGGGATAAAGTTTCCGCCCATCCGGACCGTGCTCAGCAGCTCCTTATCTAAGTAATAAGAATGAACTCTACAACTATGGCACGCACTAAGTTTAAAACACCACCTTGGTAACTTGTTTACTACAACTTTGTAGTATATACTACTCTTTATAAGTAACGTTTGGTCCCAAGAATATACAGAATTTTCGATTAAAAGTATTTATGAATATTTTGTATAAAAATAAGATTTTCGGATCGGATACAGTTCTTCTTTAATTTTTTTGTAATTTTGTGGCACGTTCTCACTACAAATTAATGCAAAATTTGCTATTTATTTCTATTATACAAAAATATACGAGAAATAAAGACTGAATAGATGTTTTAACATCTAAGAAATAAGGACGAAGTAAAATCGATATCCAAAATATAGCTTTATTCTAGAGCTCCTAAATAAAAATATATATTTTTTATTAAATATTGTATAACAAAAGGAAAAAAACCTTTTCAATTGTTGGGTTCGTTACAGAAACCAATCGATTGAATTTCGAGTCGCAAATTCGAATTCAATCTTTGAAGTAAATCCACAACTGAGTAGAAATATGTCAGTTCATTTTACACTTTGATATTTTAGAATCCTGACTGATCGGTTTATCTTGGTTTTATATGTTCACTATTTATCATATGGCTGTTTACTTGGTTTTAAAAGGTCACAGGAATATACAGTCGCGCACAGTGCATTACATTTTTATATTGATTCTTAGTGCTTGTATTTATATACGATAGATGCTTGTATTTCTATACAGGATGTATGTCTATTTAAGATAGAGGAATGAAATGGGAAAACTTATACATATATTTGTTTTGTACAAATTACTATTTACTTTTAATTAACTTTAGATTGAAACGCTGACCGGTAAATCAATGTCAATAAAATATTGCTTTTAAAATTCCCACATATGATTATTTCGGAAATTTTCAAGCTAAATATTTACAGTAATTATGAGAAACATTCCGAAGGCAACATTTGTAATAAAAAAATATTAAATAAAATTTTGGCTGCCTATGTATTTTCCAATTGAATAATAATACACTGTAAACACTGTAACTGTCTGTTTGTTTTTTTTGATAAACACACTAAGGACGTTTTATCTAAATTGGTTCAGTAGTCAATATGTGTGGATAACTTTCACATTATATTTATTACAAAAAATATATAGTGAAAACAAGCAAAAATTATATGTTTGTGAGGATGGATGTACTTACTTATAAATGTTGTTACTGTTTCACGCAAAAACGGCTTAACAGATTTGGATGAAATTTGGCTCACAGATAGTTAATTACCTAGATTAACATATAAAGCATATAAATAAAAACGGGCGATGCCGAAAGAACTGATGGTTACCACCAAGCACCAATTCATTGAATCTCTTTCAGAGATTGGAATCAAAACTCTATACTGCAAGAGAATGCAAAAACATGTATTGAGAGAAGGTCTTATTTCAGCAAAGGGAGGCATCGCTACTTAAATATTGAAACTTGTTTTATTAATATTTATCAATATTAATATTAGTTATATGAAGAATATAATTTTTTGTAGTTTTTATGATTCTAATAAAATACAGATACAAATAAAAAATACATAAATAAGTGACCTACAATCAAACATTTGTTAAAGAAATCCAATTAGACAAGAAACTCAAAAATCTCAGTAGTTACTGTCCCTAATAAATATGGCCCTAATATATCGATAAAGATATCGGACGTTATAATACTCATACATATATTATTTTCTCAGATTTTCGAATGCGGATAAAGTCGCGAGCACCAGCTAGTATTATCAATACTAATAATAAATCTGTAACTGTAGGTATGTATGTTCCTCCATAACTTTTAAACAAATTAACTTATTTTTATGAAACATTTAGAAATACAGGACATAGGATAGGCTAACCTTTTTTCAACGCGGACGAAGTCGTGGACGCCAGCTAGCAAAAAATTTAAATGTTAAATAACAAAATTATACTTAGGTATAGCATATCACTTTATGAAAATAATATGTTGGTACATCGAAAGAAACATGCGTTTAAAAGTTTTTGAAATAAATTGTAGATTAAAACTCTTCTAACTTTAGCTGTTGAAACAGACAACTATGTTATTTGTACAACAGGTCAATATCTGTAGTGTTTAATAAGATTTCATTAAAAAATTTACATGAATTAAGTAAGTATAAATATGTATTTTTTTTTGTTATAACTGAGACTTTTTCGAAACGGCTGCCTTATCTATACTAATATTATAAAATGGAAAGATTTGTTTGTTTGTTTGTTTGTTTGTATAGAATAGGCTCCGAAACTACTGGACCGATTTGAGAAATTATTTTACCATTAGAAGCTGACATTATCCGTACTTTTTACCACGGGAAAATGCTTCATTCCTACGGGAAAACGGGTAATAGGACAACGGGTAGTAAGAATTATCCTTCCGTACTTATCTTTTTCACATATAACTTCTAAACGGTTTGACCGATTGGCTTGAAATTTTGTATGTGTATTTCCATGGTTTCACAGACACGAATGTATTATATTATATAAAGTTACGCGGACGAAGTCGTGTGCAACAGCTAGTAAGTAATAAATAGAGCAGTTTTAAATTGTGTTTCTTACTTATAGAGTACAAAATAACAAAGAGTTGGTTACATTCATAGCACTATTCGTTCAACACGTTTGTATTTTATCTATTTGTATTTATAAGTTGAACACATTTAATACAAACAGTTGTTTGAAGAAATGAACTCTTTGTGAAATGCAAACACAACATACGAATCCACACTAACAATATGAAAGTAATAAATGTTCTTGTGCACTGAGAATTTCAAAAAGACTAAACATTTAGTAATATCTAACACATGTCTGTGTACAGTAAGTTAAACGCATAATATCCAGCTACTTTCATATATATACAAATTCATATATTCATGATTAAATTTAAATTTATAATGACGATCACAAGAGTTTCTCGTAGAAACCTAATTGATAAATAAATATTTTGATTTTGATTTTTGATTTGATTTTGATAATACATACAAGAAAAAATGACAATTAAAATTTCTTCGGTATCATGTTTTTTCTATAAAGAAAGAATATGTTTCTGGCAATTTAATCACCGTTAGGACTTTTTGGTTTACTACGCAATGTAAGACTTTTATGTACAAAAGAAATAAATAAAGAATTTTTACATAAGTAAATAATAGTCAACACATACGTAGGTATATAATATTTCTATGTTAAAGGGTGGCAGGCAAGCTCACGGGCCTTTATAATCATATCTGAAAAAAATATTAGAGAAAAAAATAAAATATGGGATAGGGGAGTGGACTCTGGAATTCCTTACCGAAACCCTGTATGTTAATGTTCCACATTATGTAATTAACAATGTCAATTGTTTACTTTTGTAAATTGTATTACAAAACAAGTACAACCTACCGGTTGTAATACAATTTTTGTAAACCGGGACGAAAACACTAAATTGCGGATGTAATGTTTCCATGCCGCGGGGATGATTGAAATTAGAATAATTAGAATGTTTCTTGCCACAAGATTAAATCTATCTTAGAAATAAACAACCGCGAAAGTAGAATTCTCTACAATAACGCCAGAACCACCGACTCGAGAGTTTACGGAACAACAAATTCAGTGCATGGGCGTTCACTGCAGTAGCAGAAGCTTGCCGACGCGAATCGTATTTTGTTGTCGTCGTATTATGGTGAGTAACTTGTCTTCTGCGCAAATGAACATGGCCATTGCATATTACTTAAAGCACCTTTGCATTACAGTTCAATTACAAGAAATATTGAAATTATTGTAGCTATTACCTACAGAATCAAATAAAGCACTAGAATTGAATTACCTACAGTATCAGTACAGTATCTGCGTTTATTAGAAGTAACGATCAATTTCTTACACTTTTTAAGAAATATTTCCCACTTATTTTAAGAAAAATGTTATGTTCTATGAATGAAAATAATGTTCATTCAAGCCATAAACTTAATTTGCAAATACATTAGACTAATCTATCACACAATTGCAGCTTAATGTTCTTAACTAAAACTAGCTTCATATTTCAATTTACAAGTTAGCACCACGACTTCTGTATTGAAATTGGTTTTTAACTCGCTCGAAATGTGCATTCAGTTAGCGAGATAATTGTCCGAGAACACTCAGTAATAATCTTCAATTGAATCATGTGATAAATTGGATCACCTTCCTATGTCGACAAAAATTGAATCAATGCATTGTAACTTATTTAGTTCTTGATTATCCTCAAGTCACTGAGTTTCAATAATCATGGATTATCGATGAATATTGAACTTTGAATTATATAAATTAGGTATACTTTATTAGGTATCTGAAAAAATATTACAAAGAAAAAATTAAATAATTGAATAAAATTAAAAAAATAAATAAATAAATGAAATACATTATAAATTAGGTAAGTACACGCTAATTCCCATGTTACATACGCTTATAAAAATATTATTTGCTTAATAATTTCACACAATTTTACATTTACGAATATATACGAGAGAAAATTCTCTCAGAAGCTTTCAACTTTAGCACCGACATCCGACAATTAAATCGAACGTTACATTCATAAAATTAATCGCATTATACTGCCACATCATGGGCATAATTTAAAATGACACACTTTATTGTTCCAAGTAAAGTGTTTATGGATAAAATATTATTACTTTACGTGTGTATCGTTATCTGCTTTAAAGTCATTAAAACTCTCTTGTTCCATTTTACAATAAATTGGTTGTATTTTATTCTCTACCATTAGGTATATTCACCTGAGATTATTTATATTTATTTGGATGTAAAATATATCAAAGCTTAAACACACGAGATCCTTCTATCCTTATTGAATGTTCTTTAGTAGATGCAATGCCATTATTATCTTAGCTACATGTTTCTTCAATTAATCACCTTTGTTTATTGCGGATTATCACAACGTAGGTAGTATTTCTTTGAAGTTTTTACCCTGGTATTTTGGGTATTTTCTTGACATTTGAAGCTAGTGTTTATTATATTCTATTCCCTGTATGAAATTGAAAATATGTGGGAGTGCAGTGTAGATCCAAAAAGAGATTGGCCCTGCGTCTGCAGTGTCGCAACACCTACAGTTAAGGCACTTTTTGAGATGTCGTTCAACTTTTATAATTATCCTCTGACCTCTAGATTAAACGCTTTGACGTACTTCGGTCCAAAATACCACGGGTTCAGGTGATATCAGCCATATAGAATTACACTAAATTGAACAGGATGTAAATTTAAAATTATATGAAATATGAATGAAATCATCACAGGTCACTGGAGAAGCCACAAATACGCCATTTGTGGCTGTGATGATAATAATGATTTTCAATTCAATTCCCAAAGTCCTCTGGCCTGTATAATGGTTATATAAAATATTCCTAAACAACATAAACATGTATCCAAACAAAAAAATATACATATTTATGTTCGTCTGTTGATAAGGTTGGCAATTGCGGTTGCTCTTCTTTATGCGGGACCACACGCATTTCCGGCTGGCGTCGAGCCAATAGACAAATGGCACAGCTAACATTTATACGAAAAATATTGTCTGCTAACGTTTTTAAAATGGGAAAGGTTTGTATAGTCTGTTTAAATATTACTTATTAACTATTTAAAGGTAGAATGTACTTACTGTAACTAAATATTTAAATTAATTCGTCAAAGGAATTTAAGAACCATTTAAGATTGAAAATTGAGATTAATCTTTATAAAAATCACATTGTTTCAAGAATAAAAATTATAAAAGTGTTATATTATATTTTTATTACATAAAAAATAAGTAAACCCAGGGTTTAATAAAGGCTTGCAATATGACATTAAACCAACGAATGTGACCTAAGCGAAATAAACTTTCGCAAATTTATTGGTCGTACGATTGAATTTATAATCAAAGCATTAATTTTTATTTCCCTGTTTTACTGTTTGACATTTTAATGTTATCAGTTTATTTGACTCACTCAATGATTAATTAGTAAGGTGATATAAGTGAATTCAGAGAAGGTTCTAAATAATAATAAAAATATTTGGAGAGGTCTAAGCATCGTGTTCTGAGTTTACTTTTGCAATGTATGCTTATTAACTAGATAACGTTCTAGAAATATAGTTATGTACATTAGATACCATGTAACCTATTACATCGTAAGCAAGTCAGCTAAGCCACGTTTGGTAAGCCACACGGACGAGTGAATCCGAGTTCATTGAATTAAATGGTCAAAGTGTTGAGCATGTACGTGTTTTGAATGGGGAATAGAAATTTTAAAAATTAAAATTAAACATGTCGCTTTGTCTCGGGTCGCGAGCACAGATTACGAAAAGTATGGAATTGAGTTAAATAAACAAATTATGTTAACTGGCTTTGCATTGTTTATAGAATTTGAGCAACGGCGGCGCCAGTAACTAAGGCCGTTTATAATATTGTGAGATTTTTTTATGAAAAATAATCTTTCTTTTTAAAAACACTATAAAAAAGGTATGTTAAATGTTGTCTAAAGGCAGGATCTAAAAACATTCCACCATGCAGGTAGACCAGTTTATGCCTTCAGAACGCAATGTCTTGTAATATACAATCAATATTTTGTCAATGTACTTTATGAGCTTGCAGCGTATTTCAGTAGACATTAATTAATATTTCCTTCGCTGTACAGATTCTTTTCTTTAGATTTCTTTATCCCTTACTTCAATTAAATTCATTCGAGCAGCCCGCTGTCGGAAGTAACCTGTACCTGATTGAAACCACCGTGAAATAAAAGAATCTACGCTGTTGTGTTTCGGTGAGGTAGTAAAAGCTACCAGAGCTTTCCTTCCTTATCTTTTCTTAATCCTAGTGAGGCCAGCAGCGCACTTGCAACCTCTGTGAAGCTGCTTGTGTTATAGGCTACAGTAGCCTCTTACCACCAAGTTGATTAATAGTAAAACAATGGGTACAATAAATTGCTTCACTACATAGTTTTCCATTTAATTTTGTAATAACCTCAAAGCAGTTTATGACGCACAACGTCCGGTACGTTTTCATCAACTTGTTCATGTCATTTCCCATAGACAGGAGATATTAAAACATGTTCGCAGTGAAAACGCAAACAATCCCCTACCTTGTTAATTCACTTGTTTAGACAACTACCACAAGTTCATGTCACGTATAGTTTCAGCACAAATTACTTTAGCGTCGTCGACAAAGGTAGCATGAATATAATGTCAAATAATTATCTTTGTTTTCTAAGTCACAAAAAAACAATTACGTATAACGATTACCAGTAAAATATCAAACACTACAGCTCATTCTAAAAAACAAAGTGTCCCGAAAATTTTGAATTAATTTTTTCTTCAATTAAATTTTTGATTGAATCCAATCGACTCCAATCCAAAGTCTCTTTAATTTCTTAGTAAATGAACACTATCCTCTCTATATTATATCAATATCTTCGCATATATTTTTAAAATTATAGTTGTTTAAAATGCAAGTGGTAGTAACCATTCACGCCACAACATTGTGTCAGATACACGATAACTACAACGTTACTAACAATTTTCATGATAGTCCATAATTATTACACTAAAATGCTCTAGTTCCTGTGTAATATAAATTATTTGCATAAACGTCGGCGACTACTGTGCAATCAGTTCATTAATTTGTACTATGACATTCCCATCTGCTACGTTTTAATGGCGTTCGTATGCTTACTTTGATGTCTCCTGGTTTAATTAATGTTCCCGGTAAATTTTACTTTAGGTACACTATCTGCTTCCTACGGCTGCGTTCGCTTTATTTCTATTAAATAAATTCAGTAGGTATAATAAGAGGTCCTCCAAGACAAGACCTATGTGTGTAAAATATTTATTTATAATTTTTGTAATATTATTATAATTGTAATTAGCTCGAGTTTTTAAAGCGTACCTAAACAAATCAATCTTAGTTTTTTATATATTTATATTATACAGAAGTTATAATAAATAATATATAAAGGTTCTGCTGAAGATTTAAAGTGTTCCATTTTCATTTTTTTTATTAAAAAATAAAGAAAATAAGTCACCATTTACAAGCTGCACATGCACAGCTTTCATAGCAAGTTCCGTTAATTTGTATTCTCTGTAAAAACTCCAACTTCTAACTTTCAAGTTTCAAACACTTTATTTTATATTTTTAATATCAGCCAGTAGCACGTGGGATGTTGGCCACCACTATGGCACTACGATACACAGTTTATCGCGTGTACATGATATTGCGTCCCCCATTCTATTTTTCAAGGAGAATAGTCTTAAACTGAAACAACTGGAATTTTATTTTCGGCATTTTTTTATATATTTTATTTCAATGCTACAACTCCCCTCATTACTAGAAATGTACGTGTTGTACTATCAAAAAATTACAAATGGCTACCTAAATTGACTAATTTATTAATAAATTGTCTTTGCGAACAACTAATGAATTTTTATTAAAAATAATTATACTGCAGAAAAAAACATTTCAGAACTTCAGAACTAATGTTTTTTTCATTAGTTCTGAAGTTCTAAAAGGCTTGATATTATATAAATATTATAGTGTGAATTTTATGACCTTAATTGAGAATTGAAAATAAATTATTAAAGAAGTAATTACTCATAATATTAATGCTGATGGGATATTAGTGTAACTCATGGTTGGTAATAAAATTATACCAATGAAAGTATTATGTAAATTTTAACATTAACACAAAATAATTTGTACCCATTTTAATGAAATATTTTTATCTAATAGCGCCCAACTTTTCACACTTTTAGACGATCCCTAGAGAATTTACAATTTTGTCAGAATAAAAAGTGTTCTATATATGTTAATCCTTGTAATATATCTGTGTCAAATTTCATACAAATCTGTTAAGCCCTTCCATGCTTCCGTCCTCATTTTTTAATTTAATAATATTAGTAGGATAGTTTGAATTCTTGCCGTTAGAAAGGGGCAGATAACTAATTGCAACCAAGTTTTCCAACAATACTGTGAAGACAAAGTCAGAGTACAGGTGTAGTGGTGACCTAATTTACGTGGGACAACCTCCCTCTCCATAGCTCGAGTAATCAATCAACTGCCGTCCAAACTCGGAATACAATTATGAACTTGGACTGTGTCACCGGTATACAAAAGCGTCATGTACTACGCCCAAAGTGATAAATTACTCCAGTACAAGGTATAAAATTGTGCGATCGTGTGTAAACGCACTTTATTAATTGTTGTGTGTATAATTATCGTGTAATGTTTAGGAATTTCATGGACAAGTTTTTAAATAGATTTTCGGTAATTAAAATTTGTGTGCGACCACTATGTAAATTTAGTTGTTGATCTATGTTTTACTTGTATGTATGTGTATAATATTTATCGAGATATTGTATGTTTACCAAATATAAATAAATAAAAATACTGGAGTTCATTAAGTCAAATCAGGTACACACCTTGTAAAGGTTTTACCAGGGCTTTATTACAAACTGTCAGTAAGCTTGCCTGCAATCTTTTCTCATAAGAAAATTTTAAACTTATTTATTTTTTGGAATCACCACTCGGTTTTGTTAAGAATGTGCATCGTGAGATTATATTTTAACCATCTTTAAATATTATAAAACAAAGTTGCTTCCCGCAGTCTGTCCTTCTGTAAGTATGTGCGCTTAGATCTTTTAAACTAACCCAACGGATTTTAATGCAGATTTCTCTAATGGAAGAAGCGTCAAAGGTTTTTATATATAATTTGCAGGAAAACCGCTAGTTAGTAATAAATTAACCTATAAAAAAATTTAACTGATATTCGTAGAACATTTTCGTATATATATCTATCCAATTTCTAGCTACATATATTGCAATATCGGAGATCCGCAAACGTTGGTTAGCAGTACTAACTAGATATTGCCTGCTTCAATATACAGGGCATAGGATTATACAGTGTGGGAAAATACAGAAGGCACCACAGAGTTGAAAGGAATCTGGAAGAGATCGATGTCATTATTAATTTGTGAATTGGGAAGAATTGGGTTGGATTAAATTACCAATATTACGGCCCGTCCTTCCATTAGAGATAAGGTTGCACCAGAAGTAGAAGCGTATTGTCAATTGTACCATTCTCGACCACTAACAAGCGGTCTTCCTTAAAAAGACGAGTGATGAAACAATTGATCTCTTTCAGGCGCCAGAAGCCAGAGCCTCAGTTAGCAATGTTTTACTTAATAATAATACGAGTGATGTTTGATAATAATATATTAATATTATTATTAAACATAAAAACCATAACGCTATATGTGCTACAAGTGCTCCTTTTTAGATCTATAAGTGAATTTAGCTTAAAAACTTTGACACTGTCGCTAATCTGTTCAATATCGTCAAATAAGGTTGTATTAGAAATTTGGAGAGGGAAAAAGGAAGAGGGGCAGACCAGAGAAAAGATGGGATGATGACATCAAACAAGTAGCTGGAACGACATGGACTAGAATGGCTCAAGACAGACGCGAATGGAAAAGGTTGGAGGAGGCCTATGCCGATTGGCAAACGGATTTACAGGCAACAAGCAAGAAACATAATAAATTTTATATAATTGTTAATTGTAGATCTGAATAAATAATAAATTTATTATTATTATTAAATAAAGTTCCTTCCAGATGTTCCTTTATCAATGGTGTACATGAAAGTTTCTATGACGTTCGCTACGCTGACTCAACGCTATCGTGCTGCCCAGAAACAATATTTTAGCGGTTTAAAAGTACAATGCGAGCGTAAGCTTCCACTATATAATACTTTTATAATTCCTTCATTGTATTCAAGTTGATTAAATTGTGTTTTTGAAGTACCCTATTAGTTTCTTGGTGCTTTCTGTACAGTGTATATTAAATTGAAACAAATTTCATCGAGATATAGCTGTAAAAACAAATAAATATGAAAAGAAGTAGTAACAGCTACACATCACATTTTTTTAAAAAAACATTATAATTTGATTATTTTTAGTTATAATTTGATGTTTTATTCTAAGTTAATTTTGATCTAAGTTTTTCTTAGACTTTTGAAATAAGTAAGTAAAGTCTGAACTAAGTATAATTTAATAACTCTTCTAAGATTCGAACCCTTTGAAATAACAAAACTCTTTAGCTTAAAATTAACTGGATGTAGTACTAAATTGAATTTCATATTAATTTAGGCTAATCCTAATGTAACCCTGCTCTCACAGTTGAGTTTTGATATTAAAACGAGAAGATTATTTTCAATTTTACTCTGAAAAGAGTTAAATTTAAATTGCTTAAGCGTATAATTGAAAATTAAATTTAGAATGGACATTAAAAGGAGAGGTTGTCGAGTGTGAACACAGTTTTTTTTAATCACATTTAAGAATACAGCAAGTTTCATTGTACAGTAAATTAACGTAAAGTATTCCATTTGAACTATTTCTTTTTCTTCGTTTTTTGTTTTGTATTTCAATAGTAGATTCGGTATTTCTTCTTTTTTGTCAGGTTAAGCAAGTTGACGATCCACTTGATAGGTGACTACTGTAGACTTGATAATAAGTAAAGAATAAGGGATATTAAAAAAATGTCTGCATCTCTTGCTTGCTCTTATGTCACGAAAGTTTTCTGTAAGGGACATAGGCCTCCATATAATTTTCCAATACCGGTAGAAACAGCCTCCATTCATCTCCGACCCGGGCCCTTATCGGGGCGTCGGTCCACCTTGTGGTTGGACGTCCTACGCTGCGCTTGTCGGTCCGTGGCCTCCACTCGAGAACCTTCCGACCCCTGCGGCCCAGCGACCCCAGCGAGATCCATGGATTTTTCCACATGGAGGGAAAGAAAATTTTACTGAAATTAGATTTCATTTTCATTTTACAAACCATATGAACTGCATTCAAATAAAGAAATACCTGTCTGAACCCAGGTATCAACAGTATCTAGGATGGCAAAGTCGTGGGACGTCGTGTAAGACGCCTACGAGTACCTATATACGAGTATTAGCGCCTCTTTCACAAACGCCACGTAGGCTAAAGTTCCTTGTCACTGGGAATAATTTAGCTGATATACCTTTATTTGTACGGTAAATGTCCCAAACATTAAATAGAAAATAATGAAAAAAAATCTCCTATCGAATGATGCAGTCGAGTGCATAATTCAATAAAACAGAAAATGATTTCTAAAAGTAATTATCAACACTTTACTTACTAGTAATTTGGTGAAAGAGGTGCTTATACAAATATATATTACATAAATAGTGCAAGTAAAACCTTCTAATTCCTATGACATAAATAAAATAATTCTTAAATCAAAACAGGTATAAGACAAGTGCTATCAATTTCTACAAAGCCAACAATCAAATCGTGATTACATTTAAAACCCTCCAAGGCTTTTCTAATGAACCGGCACGATTAAGGACTTTAACAGCTACTAATGCGGCATCTCACCAATCGACAAAGAACTATTTTATGTTTTCTAATACTTCTTATTAAATCAATACAGGGATTAATATTGAATAAATTGGGAGGTCTTTGTAAAGTGGTCGCTAGTGAAAGCTGGAGTCGTATTTAACAACACGATGAAAACAATCAGTAAATATTATCCATGTTCTTTTTACCCGCCTTGATTTATTCATGTTCGATACAATGGAATCGGTTCGGTTTCTTTTAATAATAAATATAAACTAAGTTTGATTTGTATTCAATTAATTTTGGATGTAATGTTTAATTAAATGTCAACATAAAAGAAGAACTGATGTAAGATTTTTTTATATTGTGGCTTCGTCGCTTGAATTATAGGTGACGGTAGCCACCTACCATCAAGTGTACCGTCATCCTGTTTATCGAGCTTAACATAAACAATGCAATATTAATGAAAATCAACATTTAATAAAAATTTTTTTTTATTATTTAGTAAAAAAAAATTCAGAAGGCTTTTATAGCGAGTATTGTGTAAAATATCAATAAACGTCATCTTGTTTTCTGTTAATGGTTAGTGATGAAATGAATAGAGCAGCAATAAACATTCTATCTACTGTATTAACAAGTATTATCTACGAGGGAAGGACAGTACAGGATTATATTCTGCGTCAATATTCTACAGTCCCCTTCCCCTGTCCCTTGAGATGTACTCGTACGTGGTGTGACTGGAATTTGTGGTCAGGTCGGCAATGCATCTCTACACTATATCTATTTTGTGATTTTCTGCTGTAATAAAAATAAGATGTCTATGTAAACTATCGTACAGTATTACTCATGAGTCTCACGACAAATGTACGATGACTCACAACAATACAATTATTATTTTTATTTATAGGTATTGATAGTAATTTGGATCTCTCATAACCTCAATTAAAATGTAATTCACAATGTAATTGTGAAAGAATAACCTATTCTGCCTAATTATTTTTATTTTATGTTAACAGTACGCCAATTTTTACGCGAATTTTGATTTATTTTTAGACTTTCCCAAAAATAATGCTCGTTGCATTATGCATTAATCCATGAATATGTAAGTTTTTTTTTTCACATGTAAGTGAAGTTCAGTGTTTGAAAATTAGATTCGTTAAAAAATATTCAAGAAGAACTTTAGGTTCTAAAAATCTACTTTAATGTAATATGTTATATCTATAGTTTCATTTAGATAATATTTCACGTGTTATAATATTTATAAATTTTACTTTCAAATATCTTCATTTAAGCAATTTAACAGACAATTTCTTGACCCTCATCAGATATATCCTTATGGTTACTTAATCGATGTCAAGGAAAAGAGGCCATTAAAGTTGAGATTCGTTTCTAATTATATATTATATAGAGATTGATTTCGCTAATTACTATTATATTCCTAATTACCTTTATCTAGTCCTATCCCTATACTACAGTACTGCAGTAGAAGGACTATATCTAGTCCCTTTACTGCGCTTGCCTGCCTACCTCTTGAGCGAATGAGTTTAACAAAAAAGTTCTCAATGGACATTTTAATTGAACACAAGGAGAGTTTGTTGGTTGTGGAAATGTGCAGCTCTCTATTTGTGACTTGATCATAAGCAAACCATTTGAATCTTTCAACAACAGATAAAAAAATTGTCGTATTATTTCTTACTTCGAATAATGAATTCTTTGAATAATAAAAGTTCAAATCCACAGCAAAAATAAAAACATTCTTTTTTTATTTTTTTTTATTTAAGGCAAAGACAGTCACACACAACTTAGTTTACAAAAAATAGAAACAATAAAACCTATATTACCATAGACTAATACAAATATTTACAAGCGGTGGTACATGGATAACACGAATATTTGGACGAATGGACATTTCAAAAATATTATTATTAGAAATATTATAGAAATATATTATTAGAAATATATTAAAATATATTAGAAATATTTGTCGCATGATATTGCGATTTAATCGCCATTTTAGTGGCCACATCAACACACGGTCTTATGTCTCGCGCGGATTGAGAGACGTTATCACGTTTCGTGTGTCTCAGAGGAGGGTAGCAGGGTCGAAGGTTCCACTAATGATTGTAGATAGGGCTATTTTTCTACACGTCATTTTGAAATAGTTACCTACAGTACATTAGCCCTCATAAGGGTCATCGTAGTTATGTGCCTACTTAAACACGTCATAATTTATTTATTTTATTTTTGGGAAGTTTACAGGTATTTAATAATAGTGGTGAGTAAACAAACTTAACCTAATAAAAAATTTCCACTTATAGATAACAAAAACAAATGATTTTTTTATAGGCCACTGAAAAATTAGTTTTTTGTTTTAACTATGGAACTGTGGAACAGGTCAATATCCATACCCTCTGATAAAATTGAATAAAATTGAGTAAAAATAATGTGACAGCTTAGAACGTAGCGTTATGTTTCTTTACGCGCGAGTTATAATAATTTAATTATTTATTCGTGTGATCCCCCAAGTGTAAAAAAAACCTTTACTTGAACACGTGAAGATAGATAGAATACATTAAATGTTTAGATTAATAAGCCTCGTTTTATATTGTAACATATCCATTCTATTTCCGGGTACAGAATAAGGAAGGATGTTTGAAATTGGACGCAAGTTCTAATTCCTTTTGTATTCTGAGTTTAAATGCTATGTTGAGACAATAAAACCTGCAACTCTCATTGGCATCGAGAGCCCAAATTTCCATTCCGGGTGTTCTTAAATTTTAGAATTTGACTTTATTTTAAAAATATATTTGAAATAAAATCCAATATAATCAACTTTGCGTCGTAATCTTGTTATTGTAACCATCTTATCGTTCCAATTTTCGAAATTGATATTTAAAAGAGTCTAAAGAAAGAATTTTGTTTTTACATCAAAGACTGAACTTGTTAATTACAAGCTAGCGATCAACGTCGAATATAAAGCGGTTGTAATTAAGAAGGTACGGCTATCAACCAGCGAAATAAAATAGAATGATAATCTCGTCTGCAATTTGGTTTAATGCCAAGTTGTATCTGTTAATACTGTTAATGAAATGTTTCATGAAAATTTAACAATATAACCAGTCAAGTAGCTTTTTAAAAAATATAATTTACTTCTATGTTTTCTCTTTTTTTATAATGACAGTGCATACATGTTGCACGTGTGTTTAATAATTATTTCTTACAATATAAAAAATATATATAGAAATATACGAAAATATTATGCGATATTACAACAAGTGAAAGCCTGAGATTTGATATTAAAAAAATGAATGAAGATAAATTAATGCTTTTGGCCATTCTTTCTTGACACAAATTATATAGTTATTGGAGTCCGATTGTCAAAGACATGCTTATTTTCTCGGCTGTTACTTCTACAAGGAAGCAAATAAGACTTCATTTTTTTTTTATTTTTTTTTTTTATGTTAAGGCCGACAGACAGGCTGACGGTCCACTTGATGGTATGTGGCTACCGTCGCCTATAACATAAGCAACGCCATAAGTTCTACAAGTGTGCTGCTGACCATAAAAGGATTAAGGATAAGGGATAAGGAAGGGAGGGGGTAATGGGCTCTGGCATCCCTTACTCACTCACCGAAACACAACAGCACATATGCTGTTATTTCACGGTGGTATTCTGTTACTGCCGCCAGACGGGCTGCCCAAATGACTGCGAAACGCAGTGTGCCCTACCACTACTTCATATAGTAAAATTAATAAGATTTATAGCTTAAGAACATGAGGTGAAAGAGAAAATTATTCATTGCTAAAAGTTTTTTGACTGAACGTGTTATCGCTTTAACCGAGTTCTAGAAGTGGAAGTTAACGGTTCTATGAAAATAATGGCGACACTGCAGAAGCCCGAGGCACGTCCTTCTGTCCATTACGAACCATAAAACAAAGTCAAATTATAAAGTTTGTGCAAATTGTAAGGTTTATGCTTTCACCCTCAGGGTGCACTACCGAGCGGACACACTGCAAACTCGAACAAGTTAAACACTGTGAAACTTATAGGCCTCATATACAAGAATGATAATTATATTTGTGAGATGACAGGAAACCTTCGGGAAATTATTACCTCATTTAATTTTAATTAATTCCCCAAAATAATTCAATTTTACAAAATTCAATTAATAATAAACATTAGTTCATAAAATATTTAAAATATCTACAATAGATTACAAAATAATTTCAACAAGTATGTATAAGAAACTATCAAATCATAAGTACAATAGTACTGGCTTGGTGCAGAGTTTCTATATTTTTATATTTATATATGTGAAAAATCCTACAAAACAAAATTAATAACAAATTATTGTATTAAAGATGTAAAAGACAATAAACCTTAATAAAAGATTAAGAAAACTTATTTTCGCCAATAAAATGCTATCATTAATATCGCTAATGAGCCCATTGAGGTCAAATATTTTTCCAAAGTGCTTCAATGGCACCAGGGGTCTAGACTACGACCTCTATGTTAGCAAAATTTGCGAAAGGTGAAATGGAAAATTTATGAACGTTAGGAAACTCGAACTTTTTCTGAAAACTTGTTATTCAATTGTTATTCACTGCGCTCGTGTGTACAGTAGGTAACAGCACCAACCACAGCACAAATTATACCAATTTTCTAAGTCAATGTTTGCCCGTAGATAACTATTTGAAAATCCCAGTCTGCAGTAGACCATTTAAGTAAGAAGATTGTGTCGATAACAACTAGATAACAAGCTGCGGCCGTGTTAACACGAATAACATCTTGCTTGACTTTCTAAACGCTCATAAATCATTCATACTGCCCACTTAACGGATTGTTTCCTATACGAACTTTTCATTAAAGATAAGTTTTATTTCAATACATAATCAGTATAGTATTAAAAAATTAAACACTGATAATTACATATTTTATAAAGAAAGTATTTAATATAATCCAAATAAATACATTTATTTCATTAAAGATAAGTTTTATTTCAATACATAATCAGTATAATAAAACAAATTAAACAGTGATAATTACATATTTTATAAAGAAAGTATTTAATATAATACAAATAAATACATTTATTTCATTAAAGATAAGTTTTATTTCAATACATAATCAGTATAATAATAAAAAATTAAACAGTGATAATTACATATTTTATAAAGAAAGTATTTAATATAATACAAATAAATACATTTATTTCATTAAAGATAAGTTTTATTTCAATACATAATCAGTATAATAATAAAAAATTAAACAGTGATAATTAATTACATATAAATAAAATATTTAATATATTACAAATAAATACATTTATTTCATTAAAGATAAGTTTTATTGCAATATACAATCAGTATAATAATAAAAAATTAAACAGTGATAATTAATTACATATAAATAAAATATTTAATATAATACAAATAAATACATTTATTTCATTAAAGATAAGTTTTATTTCAATACATAATCAGTGTAATAATAAAAAATTAAACAGTGATAATTACATATTTTATAAAGAAAGTATTTAATATAATACAAATAAATACATTTATTTCATTAAAGATAAGTTTTATTTCAATACATAATCAGTATAATAATAAAAAATTAAACAGTGATAATTAATTACATATAAATAAAATATTTAATATATTACAAATAAATACATTTATTTCATTAAAGATAAGTTTTATTGCAATATACAATCAGTATAATAATAAAAAATTAAACAGTGATAATTAATTACATATAAATAAAATATTTAATATAATACAAATAAATACATTTATTTCATTAAAGATAAGTTTTATTTCAATACATAATCAGTATAATAATAAAAAATTAAACAGTGATAATTAATTACATATAAATAAAATATTTAATATATTACAAATAAATACATTTATTTCATTAAAGATATGTTTTATTTCAATATACAATCAGTATAATAATAAAAAATTAAACAGTGATAATTAATTACATATAAATAAAATATTTAATATAATACAAATAAATACATTTATTTCATTAAAGATAAGTTTTATTTCAATACATAATCAGTATAATAATAAAAAATTAAACAGTGATAATTAATTACATATAAATAAAATATTTAATATATTACAAATAAATACATTTATTTCATTAAAGATATGTTTTATTTCAATATACAATCAGTATAATAATAAAAAATTAAACAGTGATAATTAATTACATATAAATAAAATATTTAATATAATACAAATAAATACATTTATGTAAAAGTAATATACTTATATACAATTATATTTTTGTTTTTCTTTATATGTAGATATTACAAATTATACATTTGACATTGTTATTCACAGCTTCATTTTATTTCGGTTTAATTAGAATTTTATTTTATTATCAAAACAAACTTTGCGATTACAAATTTGCCACACATATAGTTTATTATCTAGATTAATTTATTTATTTTATTTATTTTTATTTATTTATTTTTAAGGAAAACTTACAGTGATATTTATACATTAATTACTTAATAGCTAAATGACAGAAAAACTATACACCATTTACAAGTTTCCGCATATTGAAATCCTATATTAATATATAGGATCTTCTTATAATGTTAGATTCTTATAATGTTAGCGTCAGGAGTTATAACTCTCTCATATTTACATCACTATAATGTTATAACATAATATATATGTTGCATATATAACAACTATAATATATGTTGCGACATTCGGAAAAGTCGCTCAACTCAACTATCTATTTATTTGGTATGTTATATGTTATTTGTTATCTGGTGTATTTGTTTCTTTTTCTCTTTCTTTTTTTTTGTTTGCCTTTGTGTATGTTCTCTCTCAGCTTTCAATATTATGTACTTTGTAGTCTTGTAACTTATAATATTATGTTTTAGTAATTTAGTGGAAACTTTGTTGATTTATGTTTTACTTGTACCTATGTGTATAATGTGTATCGAGATATTGTGTTTCCCAAATATAAATAAATAAATAAATAAATAAATAAATAAATAAATAAACTTCAAAAGCCATTTAACCAAAAATGTTATTCTGAAATGTGTTTTATTTTATAATATTTTACGAGTAAAAAATAAATACAATGAACCCTCGATAAAGTATAAAGTACATATCGCCTTCCGTATCGGATCTCTGTAGGCAGTAACGAGGCATTCGATTGATCTCTCCATGACAGCGATACTGTGATAAGCTTTATCCATTCTCGGCAGATAACATCAGCAATTCAATTAACCTAATGATGTCTGGCCTCCGTTTTAACTGAACTAAGTTTATTCAGCTCATTCTTTTTATGCGGAGAGGAGACCGCAACTAAACTTAACTTTAGAAGAATGTAATTTAAGAACTGTTTAATTCTCTATACACGAAACATGTTTGTGTCAAACAAGTTAATTAAATATTAAGTACGTGCTTTATGTTCATTAAATAATTAATCCTTATGGTAATATCCTACTACTTATTAAAATTTAAAAATTCATTGTCGAGTTATTCCATAGATTACTTTAAATAACAAAAAAAATAAACCGACCTCAGACCGTTTTCTCGCGGATTTCATTGTCAGAACTGGACCAAATTTAAATGGGACCACACGGGAAGTACCAGCTTTCAAATAAAAAAAGAATCATCAAAGTTATGAGGTAACAAACATTAAAAAAAAATACAGTCGAATTGAGAACCTCCTCTTTTTTGGAAGTCGGTTGAAAATATTGGATTGATGATAAAAGCATTATTGCAGCTTGTAAAAATAATACACTATTTGAGCTTGTGGGAAGTGACAGCTTAACAAAAATTTTTCTATCAATTAATCAATCAATCATATTTCCATTTATTCATAATCATATTTTCTTTGAGTTTTTAAAAGTCAGTCCTATTTATAAACCCAAATTTCTGGAATGACTCAATGGATATAGATCATCGCTAAGTGAGACCTAAGCAATGAGCATCCCATGTGATACTATATCTTAATATCTTATCCAAAGATAAAAAAAATAAGCATTCAGTTTTCCTTATATCAGATTCTTCCATCTAGATAAAACGGACAGTTTTTTTTTAATATTAAATGTGCCTCGTACCTCTATCAAAGCTACAAGTAGGGTGTCGTCAGTTTCCCGAGAAAGACCGTCGTCAAGTCGGACCTCACTTGACGGAAATCTTTTCAATTTGATCGGCAAGGGACCTCATGATCAGCCCGATATTAAGTCTCTTGAGGCTCTCAAATTTACATGAAATTTATTAAAAATGTAGCAGAAGTGAATTTATGGAGCAAACGTCCAATATGAAAGTAGCATAAATTACCTCTGCAATGTAAATTAAAAATGTTTGATAAATGGAGGCTTTCATCTCTTAATTTTAATAATTCCGCACACTGTTGCGAAGAAATTATCTGAGAGATTATCGGACCTTTTGCTTTGTTCAAAATTTAACTTTCATTATTTCCCAATCCTTACTAATATTGTAATGCAAAAAAATGAGTTTGTTTGTTTGTTTGTTTGTTATTGTTGCTTTCACGCCTTAACTATTGAACTGATTACAATGACATTTTGCGTGTAGAGAAATTACATGAAGGGATTATCTAAAATAAAATAAAAAAATCAAATAGGGTATAAATACTTATTTTGATGCCTTGTTTTCTACAAATATATAAAAAAGAGACTCAGACAAAGTCACGGGTAAAGCCGGATCCAAATTTCTTTAGGATTGATTATAGTTACAATTCTGAGGAAGTAGATTTTGTCTAATTACTTTCTCGGCTTATTCAGGATTTGGCATATGAGTGAACAAGATTAAAATTAATAAATAATTTTAGTATTTTTTTTTTTCTGGTTTTATTACTCACCTACTGGTTTTTACACTTTGTGTAATAGGATATTTGTTCTTAATTTCAACATAATTTCTATTAAAAATTAATCATTCAAACTTTATACACTCCTTAAATGTTGCAAACCATAAAACATTCCTCTCATCATGGAGCTAAAACCGTAAATTTAAAAGCCTCCGTTATTCGTGGGTATGTAGCACCAGCCCTCCATTATCATAAAATTACGCAGTTTCACTTTCTTTTGATGTGTCGTAAAAAATGAAAATACATGCGCTCACACTCAGAAATCCTCGGAATTA
Source organism: Synanthedon vespiformis (assembly GCA_918317495.1). NCBI lineage: Eukaryota > Metazoa > Arthropoda > Insecta > Lepidoptera > Sesiidae > Synanthedon > Synanthedon vespiformis. The sequence goes on from OU906953.1 coordinate 2,737,799, forward strand.
ATAAGCGTCCTGTATTTTGATTCAATTATAATGTAATAAAGCCTAATTTTCATACAACTTGGTAACTAAGGTTGCCAAATAGGATTTTGAGCGTGATACTTCAATGATATGAGCATCGAAATACTATAACTAGAATCGATGGATATGAGCAATACGCCGAGTTTTTAGGATCATAATATTTTATTTATTAATTCGAGTAATTAGTACAAAAAGAAAAGCGATTGGAAAACTGTCACCAGAGAATCGAAAGATCGAAAATAATTGACTCAAAATCTACTAACCTAGACGCCTTATAGACACACAGATTACACTGAAACACAGATACACGCGTCAAACTTATATAACTTCGTTTTTGCGTCGGGCGTTAGGGTTTAAATGGAGCGGCTAGCTGAGCGAGTTGAATCATAGCTTCCTCCGACATAATTATATTTTTTTGTGTATTTTCATAGTGCCCAAAGCCGCTGTGATTAAAGCGAATTGTTAGCCGATAAAACTTAAACGATGCAATCGTACAAATCGAGGTCACGTGACTTTCCGATTTAATCCCAACGTCCGGCCACCCGCCATAAACACAATATTAATATTTATTATTATTGGTTTGTGAAGTGTCCAAATACGAACACAATAGGTATTTTCGCCGGGGTCACGCCATCAGCTTATCGTAGCATTTAACGTTCACCCCCATCAAAACGAAAAGACGGACGCAATGAAAAATAAATATTTATTTAATTATAACCACACTTGCTGCTGCACACGACTTCGCTCGCTTAACTTTATAAAATATACCCTATGTCCTTTCTGATGTCCCAGACAACGTGTATGAAAAATTTCATGGTGATCGGTTCAGTAGTTTTTGCGTGTAAGAGTAACAAACATCCATACAAACTTTCGCATTTATAATATTACTACGGATTTAATTTTATTTAATATTTTATCTCCGATAGTGACATGAATCTTTTTGATTTTCAATAGATTTTAAAATTTCAAAGTTTTGCCTGATCAAATTCTGTATGCATAATTTTCGTTAAACTAAAAATATAAAAAAAAACGGAATAAGATCGATCCAGCGAGGTACTAGACTACTCGTCGAAATTTATCTCGCCCGAATCGGAGAGTTATCATATTCGACTTATATAATTTTAAAAACAATTATTATTTCAAAGCAATAACGACCTCCAATGGTGTAGAGTGACTTTCAAATCTTCCAACGGAAATTTCAAGGATGTTTATTAAAGTTAAAGACGGAATGATCTATTAAAAGATGTTCAATTATAAAAATTGTTCACAAGTTTTAAAATGTTTCTGTTTGTAAACTGTTTTCTGAAGTTCCACTTTTTCACGTTAAAGTGTGTTGGATAGGCTGACTGTCTGCTTGATGTTGGGTGGAAATAATCACACTAGGATAGACAAAAATGCGCTGCAGAACCAGATAGGATAAAGTAAGTGACAATGTGGGGATAGAATAACAAGCTCTTAACATTTGCAAGTTTAAATGACACTTAGTAATTATTTTTGGGAATTTCGTCAGTCCGTCATCTCATTATTAATGGTTCAGGCTTATCAGAGCTGTTTATACAATACTGGAAAACCCACAATACATCTGTTTACCTCGTAAATAATAATTCAGTAACTGTTAGCTTTGGACAAATAAAACAGGATTTGCGTTTCAGACGCGAACCTTTTCAGTGAAAATATTTTTATTTTTGTACATGTGTAAATAGAGATTTACCTGCTTTATGTTGAAACGGATTTAACCGAAAAAACGTACAAGTGTTGCGTAACCTGAGCGATACCAAATCCGTATCAACTTTCGCTAAGCATAAAATCTAACAACATTCAGGCAAATTTGCTTGTTCAGCGGTATAATACCTACTTGATGGTATGACGGTAGCCTCCTACCATCAAGTAGACCGTCGGCCTGTCTACCGACTTTGACGTAAAAAATTAGTTGAGATTCAGGTTCATTTTTATTAATAATCTGGTTTCCTCAATTTGTATTTTTGTGCTAGAAATATATCTTTCATGAAATATTCTATATTATATAATTTTAATTGCAAATGTTTAGTGCATTCATGTAGTATAAAAATCACAAAACCATTTTGATTTCGCTTATTCGCAGTTACTTATAAGCAAATAGCCGTATTATCTTGTACCAATAACAGCAAACAAACAATATCTAAAGCAATTTGCCCAAATACAAGCTATAAAATGTAGTTTAGAATTTAGTTTGATAACGTCCTAACTATACTAAGTACAAATACTGGCGAACTAGAACACAGTCACACTGGATCCGAATCATTTAGAAGCCATATTGAACCTTCTCGGTTCGTTTAGAGAAAGTTCTGAATTGGTTAACAAGCAATTAATTTTGAACTTTATCGAAATGAAGTGGACAATCTCTAGATATGTGTAACTAATATGAGCTATTAACTCCTCTCAGCGATGGAACAATGAGATTAGGTTTAACGAGCAAGATGGGATGGCGATAATTGTTCAGCTTAAGGATAAATTAGAGCCGACTTACAGAGATAGTGTGTCGTTAATCTATTTATTTTCGGGTCGTTTAAACTTGGGTCAGTATTGAATGATATCCATAATATAGTGTGTCGATATATGTGAAAAATTAATTGCTTCTATAAGAACAATGTCGTTCTGGGATTTCAGATTTGCGTGATTGCAGACTTGCAGAGTTGCATCTCTAATTTAATTGTGTCAAATTTCATCTTCGATATTCGAAGATAACGGATTTTTGCAATAAATCGCAATTGCAAAGCCCCGGTTAATAGGAACTATTTCTCATATAATTATTATGTGTGGTTTTGAACTCCTATAAAAACCGCTGGCGTGATTTTTATGAATTTATTTGTCTAACTTTCGGTGGTTTAATTAAATTGTAAAATTTAACCTGATTGGCTATCAATTAATCAATCAATGGGGTCAGACTAGACAATGTCTGCTGTCCACAAGTATTTTCTATATTTTGCGGAGCTGCTGAGAAAGGATGTTCAGAAAATGTGTTTCGGAAAACAATATAATTTGAGACAAGTATAACAAACTAGATTGATGTAGTAGGTAATCGTTACACTTCTTATTAATCACGAACCGCTCAAGTGCGTTAACCAAGCCAAATTGCTGCCAAAGGTTCCGTATACAGTGAGCAATTAAGCGGATCACCAATTGAGTGCTATACTTGCTACTGGGGTAAAAGAACAGTGTAACCAACTCAAAGAATGCAATCTCTAAGATTGTAATAATGAGTTATCATAATATGCGCGTGAGTCGCACAAAATCTATAGGTAATTTTTTTAATCATTTCACACCCATCACACTGACTATAAAAAATTATTGACAAATATGAATTAAATAGATGGTTTTAATAATAAAAGCATCACAATAAGATTTCAATCAAATCACCTAAGAGGAATCGGAATAAACCAACAGTATTCGAAAATTAATTTTATGTAATTTTTATTTTATTTTATTTGTCGTGTAAGAACAAATTCTCAAGATTTTTTTTGCATTGCATTTGTTTTGCAATTATTTAAAAAAATATATGTTTAGGATTAATAATTATTGACCTATATAAAAAAATATATATAATAATAATAATTATCATATCAATTTCAGCGAGTGACATAATCTGTAGGCACTCTTTTAAATAATAAATTGCACTCAATTTAATTCTCGGAATTTCTTAGCAATACAGTTTAAATGTACTTACGTGTAACTAAAACAATTAATATTTAAAGATCATTTTACGACTCTTACTCGTACGATTTATTTAGACACAGTTGTAAGTTAAAAGTCTAATGATAAATAAAATTGTTTGAAAGCACGTTATGCACTGTATTTGAGTTACCTACCGTGGTGCATGTCGAAGGGGCATAAGATGAATTCTTTGCTCGTAGCAGCACAAATAGGGTTCTAATTGTATCACGTACGCACGAGCCGTATTAGAATAGGTATATTTACATTGCAAAAGGAATTTATTATCGTGAAAGGGAAAGTAGCGACGCCATCTTCTTATCCGTAGTCTGGGCTCTTGGACGGGGAAATTGTTTAAAAAGAGATGCAAGTACCTACCCAAGTTTTTTTGAATATTAATGACATGTTTTCAAGCAGTTTTTTTTTTATATTAAGGTCAACACTATTATGTTAGGTGTCCACTGTCGCCTTTAACAGGTGCTGCAAGTGCGCTGCTATGGGCTGTCTGGTATCTCTTACTAACTCACCGAAACATAACAACATATAAGCCGTTATTTCACTGCCTCAATACTTGTACATTACAAACAAAATAGCTATTAAAAAAAAATCACATTGCATTAATTTTCTACCATTGACTCTTGAAACAAGATTTTTTTAAGAACTTTTCATAATATGTTAGCACACAAGTGATGATATAGCAATACAAGTACAGAATGAGAACGATTTGTATGCATACAAGTAGACAATACATTTAGTTTTATACACCAGCAGCTATTTCTACGCCGCACTTGTCCTGAAAAGAACTACCGCAAGGGAAAGGAGCAATAAACAATAACATTCATAAGAGGGAAAGTGTCGCAAAGTACACAGTGCGACATACAATCGGTGCCAATAAAATAGCATGGCCGACACCCCACGCAATAAGCGGAGGAGAAATAGCGCGGAAACATTGGGGGAAACTGTATTAATACTTATGGTTAATTGTAGCGGGGTGAGTGGCGCTTAAAATGGCGCTTCGAGACGAACGTGGCTACTGGCTATACTAATGTTCAAACGCTATGATTGACATCGTTATATTTATTTGTGTATGTAAACTGCATTTTGCAGCCATAAAAATAACAAGCCATTTGTAATAAAGATCACTGTGAAACCAGCACATTTAATTCGATGAGTTTCGATAAGCGTAAGTAATGCTAAGGTCTATTTCTTATAATGTTGTTATCCTTTAGAAACACCGGCAGCACATTGCATTTTTTAAAGAACTGCCGATCTTTAAAAAAACATCATATTATTTCAGTAATATTTATAAATTTTCTTTTTGTTTTTCTAACAACAAATATGTTATTATTTCTAAAATCACATAAAATTCATGTCATTAGGGCGTGTAATAGGTATTATTCTCACATACTAATAAGTGTAATACGAATTGTATTCCTCGTATTATTTATAATTTAAAACGGTTTGTAAGTATTCTTGATTTATTTTTAATAAACAACGTGTATTTATATTAAAAAAATAAATAAATATATATACCTATTAATAGTATTCGTATAAATAATAAAATCACCAATCTTGCTCAAAGCGCCATTGTAGGACTCCGACGCTATGAAGGGCGAATCCTGTCTTATTCCCAAAGCGACGTGATGGACTTTACTGCTCTCTCAGGTAAGATGTACACACATTCATTAAAACTAGCGCTAGGCTATATTGCGGCTCGGCGGTTGGGACTCACCGTAGCCTTAAACAAGACTGAAGCCTTGTGTTTTCACGGGCCTCGGAATGCACCACCGCCGGGTTCAGAGATTACTATCGGGGGGGTCTCTGTGGACGTGAAGCCCACGATGAAATACCTCGGCCTTGTCCTGGACCTTTTTGAGGGACACTTTCGGCTCCTGGAACCGAAGTTGGTGGGAGCCGCTGCTGCTTTGGGCAGGTTGCTCCCAAACCTGGGTGGGCCAAACACCGCCTGTCGTCGCTTGTATGCGGGGGCAGTGCGGTCAATGGCTCTTTACGGAGCCCCAATTTGGGCGGACGGTCTGAAGCAGAAATGCAGGGCGCACCTGCGACGCGCGCAACGCACGTTAGCGCTCAGGATCGTCCGGGGCTATCGGACAGTGTCCTTCGAGGTTGCATGCGTCATGGCGGGCACGCCACCGTGGGATCTCGAGGCCGAGGTGCAGGCGACCGTATATCTGGGCATTGCAGATCTACGGTCTCGGGGAGCTCAGCCTCCGCAAGAAGTCGTTTCGCGAATCCGTTCGCGTGCACGCGAGAACCTCCTCCTGAAATGGAGTGAGAGGTTGGCCGAGCCTAGTGCCGGCCACCGCACCGTGGAGGCTATTCGTCCAGTATTGGACGAGTGGCTCCAGAGGAGACACGGGGCTCTCACGTTCCGCCTGGTGCAGATGCTCTCGGGACACGGCTGTTTCGGAAGCTATCTCCACCGGGTGGCTCGTAGAGAGCCAACCCCAGAGTGTCACTCATGTGCATGCGCTGAGGACAGCGCACAGCACACTCTTGCGGAGTGCCCTAGATGGTCGGCGCAGCGAACTGAGCTCGCTGCAACCATTGGTATGGATTTCTCTCTGCCGGCCGTAGTAAAAGCTATGGTCGGCAGTAGAGCCGCTTGGCGAGCTACTCAATCCTTGATTGAGGAGGAGGCGCAATACTCCAAGGAGGCGGCGGAGAGAGAACGGGAGGACGACATCCTGTCCCATCCGCTCCGTCGCCGACGAACGGGACGCAGGCGGCTGGCGTACGCTCGCCACCTGGATCCCTGACAGGACTAGGGCGGTAGATGGGGACTCTACCGCCCGCTTCATCCTGAGAGGCACGGCGCACTTTGGCAGTTCGGGTGCGCCGTCCCAATAAGCAGTGTCCGGTTTTGGACCCCCGCGATGGAGTTGCGGAAGAGTGTTCGTCCGACCTCGCAACTTCACCTTATAGCGGACGTGGAGGACGCCAAGAGGTTTAGTCGGTAGGTCTTCCCCAATACCATCTCGGGGCAGGAGTCCGACATAACCCACCGGTATGTCCCCAGGCCGGTGGGTATCCATGATGGATTCCTCTTATAAAAAAAAAAAAGGCTATATTGCGGCTGTATTATTTCATTATAATACAATTTTAGATCAGAAATAATTATTTAATAAATACTAGCTGGCGCCCGCGACGTCGTCCGCGTTGAAAAAGAAAAAAGTAGCTTATCCTATGTCTTGTACGTCTAAATGTTTATCTACCAAGTTTCATGAAAATCAGGTAATTCGTTTAAGAGTTATGGAGGAACATACATACACATACAATACCTACACTTGCAGATTTATTATTAGTATTGATTGATTGTTATGATTTCAGTAAAACTTTCCAAATTGATTATTTCTCATTTTTATTAATTTCTTTTTCTCCAAATATTTTTATGTAATTTGCCATTTGTATAATTGACGTTATACGTGCTATGAAATATTTATTGCATATTTCGTGTGATGGATTTTGAAATTACATTTAATATAATGTTGCATTAATGAAATTCATACAAACGAACGTGTTTACAAATTCAGTAATTGCTTTTCAAAAGCCTGTCAGTAGTTTTTAATTGGTATTAATATTAAGGCAAATTTCAATTTGTTACAATTTGAATGTATTAAGTGGAATGTACTTGCAAAACATTTTGAATTGATTACTATTCAGGTAAAAGTTAGGTATTGGTCGTGAACACCAATACCTAACTTTAAGGTCCAGTCACCGAAATACAACAGCTTCAAGATCTCTATTTATCAGTTATTGAGTTGATAATAGTATTTTTGAAAAATTATAATAAAATTGGTTGTTTCATTTAAGCAACCACTTCATGTACAAAAAGCAATGGGTAAATCATGTTAACATTTATTTTAATTTCCAAAACAATCTAATTCCAAGACATTTTGTTTACTTATTCCCAGAAGAATACCCTCTTAGAATAACAAACAGTTACATACAATATGCTTCAATTTCATAGAAAAGTTAATGCACTTTCTTCGGTAGGGGAAAGTCGACTATGAGTTATATTAGTTGAGTACGTGAGTGTCATTCATTTATTACCCAAAATACGTGAGTTGCAAGTAGCCACACATTTTGGAGTATAGTATTTACATAAGGTACTGCTACATACATTAGTTGTTTTAGACTTACATGACATACATACATAAGTTTTACAAAACCAGGTTAATTTTAGATTAATAATAATAATAATAATATAATATTCAATAATCTTACATACTATATAACTCAACATTACAATTAATTTCGATCTGACACCGGTATGTGAAGATTATCTTGCTTCCCAGCATAGGCCTCGCCTAGAGTTTGCCATAGAGTGCGGTTCAATGCTTGTCTTCTCCAAGTGATTCCAGCTATTCTTCTAATGTCATCCTCCCATCTACGACGTTGTCTCCCTTTCTTTCTTTTGTTTTGTCTCGGGCACCACTCTGTTATATCGCTAGACCATTTATTTTTCCTATTTCTTATCACATGGCCTGCCCACCTCCATTTTAGTTTTTTAATACAGCAACTAACATCAGTGGTCATAGTTTGGCTTCTTATAGTATTTATTCTTATTTTATAAAATATAAAAATTTTATATTAATTTAATCTAAATTCAGTTACACATTTTCGATAGTATAATTTTTATGACCTCGTTTTTTGGGAGGGATGGGATACTAGCCAGCTGATTTTTTGTCTGCAGCTTAGTAAACATTTATATAAAAAAATGGCCGCATAGTCCTACAAATTAAGTGGTACGTTTTCCCAGTCCTATGCTTGGAAGTTGTTTACGGCTGCGCACTACTTTAGCTACCTCTATCGAGAATTTTCGCAGAGGAAAAAGGTGGGCGTCTCGGCTATACGAAGCTACTCACAAAGTTTCAGCCTGTTAGTAATCAGAAAAAATCCAGGTGAGCAATACTAGACTATTCTAATGGGCCTACGACTTAACTTGCCAATACAACACAGAATTTGTAATTAATATCAAAATATAAATATATAGCTAAGTAACTACGAATCAAATGTCCAAAAAACGCTTCCACCATAGACAATGGTATCACGTTTCGTGAACAATAGCCATTAAGTTAATTTATCATAGTGCAATAAATTATTCGACCCTCCAAAAAACGCACTCGCAACGCGCGCCGGAAAGCTGTGTTTAAACAAACTACATTACTTTATAATGACCAATTTAGTCGACAATAATACCAGTTATGTATGATAATTTGATCAGGTGATCATAAAAGGCTGAGACCCTCTTTTAGCGCCCCTATTTTAGGATCAAAATCCATTCAAAGCGATTATGAGTGGAGTTTTTTGAAGTTGTGAACAGAAAATCCCAATCCATTTGAATCTACTTGTATTTTCAGCTAGACTAAGCTTTTATTTCCTTAGTGCGTAATCGTTATTTATATTGTGTCCAGCACTATATTAAAATTTCCTTGTAATAATTTGAGCAGCCTTATTTGTAACAGTATAACCACAGTCCTACAAATGACTGCTTTTATTTATAGTGAACCTTGAAAAATTGCTTTTTTTAACCTAAAAAAATTTTTTTTAATGTACACTCGACCTATAGAGAGGTTCTTCAGTATTTTATATAAATATTTAACATACCATAAAGTGGACCTTCAGCCTGTCTATCGACCTTAATATAAATTAACACAATTGAATAAACATTTGATTTTTATACAAATAGCACACATATTCATATACAAATATCTCAAAATATCTAAAGAGCTGTCTGCCTGTTCACCATACATACCTATACTATAAATAAAGTATTAGATAACACATTAGAATAGAAAAGTTTATGTATTCGCTTAAAGTGGTGTAACGCCTTTAATACGAACCCTTCGTATGGCGTTACCATTCGGTTATTAGGCGACCTAATGGCGGCTTAAGCAAAACAACTACCAATAATATTGGAGAATAAAAGTCTATTGAAAAGCACCCCAAGTGAACCCCCTTCGATTATACATTTTCCATTGTTGTTCGTCATTTCGTACGCTCAAAAAACAATAAAGAAATCGGTATTGCATGTACGGTGCGCATTCTTTGAAGTGGCAATGAAAATTTGCAGTACAAAAGGATTTTTTTGGCAATTAGTCGAAATTGGTGTTTCGAGTTCTAGTGCTTTGTTCCTTTAACAAATGTGATTTTAATCAAAGCTTTCATAAAATTGGATAAAATATGCAGGCATAAAATAATTCCTACATCCGTATTGACTAACAAAGCTACGAGTATATATAATTTGTATTTTATAATGATTACATACGAATACTAATATTATCTGTTACGTTTTCATAACGAAACAGCTTAAATTGATTTGATGAAATTTTGTACAAAGGAGTTGACTATATAATTTCTAACTTTTAATATGAACAAACACGCAGCCAACATTTTTAATTTTTATATAATATATAAAATTACTCTAATGTATATGTTTATGATTTCCTTTCATAAAATTCTAATGTATGTATATGTTACTTTACTATGTCTATGTAACCGATTGCGCTACACTTCCATTATTGAATCTGTAAATCTTTTAAAGATGCCTTGAACTCCCTCTGACATTGCAGGTCTGCAGGAGTCGCCGTCGATCGAGGAGTCGCTAATAATTTTACATTAGGCGAGAAGCTGGCCTGTCTGAAATTTATTGTCATATCTTCCCTCTAACGATTCGTCCCGGCTCCCCCGAGGGTTAGTCAAGGTAAGTTATGTAAAAAATAGATTTTTTATTTTTTATTTTAACGTCTTGATTACAATCCGTCAACATATTATATTTTTAAAATTAGAAGTGATAGTTCTAATTTTAGTTTTATAAAATAACTACATACTCGTAGACAAATATCAGCGTATTAATAGTATTTTTGCAATAAAATAAAAAATAATTAGAATAAAATTTCTAAATAATCTTTGACAAGTAAGTAGGAACTGCCTACAAATATTTATTCTTGAACCGTTAAAATAACTAACTAATCTAAGTAACTCGGTCAATGATTTATAATATCTTTAATATCTAATCATTCAATTAGGAACGCTGATAGTGACTTTGGTTTGTTTTGTAAAATAATTCATCTTAAATACATTACATTAAATTAATTAACTTCCTAGAAGAACTCCTAACCTAGAGGCTTTATAATTAATTAGGGCATCCATAACGTAAATAATATATACAGGTTTTTCAGAATTATTATCTCACACTCTTAAGACAGCATCTTTGCTATTTTTAAGCTTGTTAGCTTTTTAAGACAGCAAAAGAAATATTTCATAAAATTCCATCTCTCGTCCCCACACCAATGCAGCAAGAATCCCTCTATTTAATTTAACCCTTTGTTTCCAACTGTTATCTACAGAGAAAAATGCAACGCTCCATTCACGTCCCAAGGACGATAGCGAAGAAAAAGGATACACATTTATCAGTTGCGTAAATATGCTAAGTCTCGCGTATAAAAGAATCGCGCCGTCCCCACTTCCTGGGTTGAGCGGGCGTCGGTAATAATGGATTACGAGTCTAGACGCAAGACAAAGCCGTTTCGAGCCCTCTACTGGAATAAGAGCATAGAAAATGAGCGAAGCGAGTAGCGAAAACATGTAACCACAAACTGTAAACGAATGCCGTTTCACTTATTATATTCGTGGACATCTTAAGCACTTTGTATGCCAGTATTGTAAAACACAACTCGAACATTTAAACCACACCGAGGTAGAGATGTGAGTAAGGAAATTGAATAATTCTAAATCTCATGTAAGCTAGTACTAACATTTATTTATTTACAACACACATTAAATTAATTATTTATTTAAATCACTATTTTGTCTGAGCCCATTTTTCTTAGATCTTAAATACTCATATATTTTCGTAAGGCATTGGAGGTTTTTATTTATATTTTTAGACGATGCCTCAGGAAAAGTCTTATCCTTGACAAACGTGTAATAATAAAATTAAAATCCTTCAATGTTAAGATTGGTCTAAAGGTAATCAGTGCATTGAAAAGAAAAACTAGGTAAAGAAATTCGTATACTTAGCGCCTCTTTCACCATCTGTCAAGTAGGCTAACTGTCATTTAAAGTCACTGGTAATCGGGGTAATGGAGCTTATATATCTTTGTTTTTACGGTAAAAGCCTCAAATATTGAAAAGAAAATAATAATAAAAAATCGCCTATCGAATGATGCAGTAAACCGTGTGCATAATTCAATTAAACAAAAAAATAATTGTAGTTGTACTAACACTATACTTGTAGTTGGTGAAAGAGGCCCTTAATATTTGAAAAATAATGGTGACCTTAATATGCGCCCAGGGTATAACTTCCAGTTTCTAATTAAACCCTAGTTTTTAAATACATTATGTTTCTATAAGTCGAAAGTCAGTTTTGCAGCAGATTTTTTATAGAAAATTGTTGTGCGTTGTTGTGCGACTATTGTCTTTGTCTTATAGAAAATTAGGGGAAAATTAATGACTTTCCCCTAATCATGATCTAGTCTTAAATTAAATTTAATCCATGTATATTTTTCGTCATATTCGATGCAAATTCTTACCTGGGTCTGATGCAATATAATGAATCATGTGATTGACTTAAATCTTTGGTGATGAGTATGAAACTACCATTCTAGTATGACATTTAGCTGAATATTACTTATTTCAAACTGATAATTTTCTAATAAGAATCATCTTTAACATCCCACTTGTAGTTTATTGTAAAAGTTTGTGAGATGTATGGATGTTTTTTACTCTTTCCGGTAAAAGTAAAAACGGCTCCAGCAGGTTAGTTAGCTTATAAGCGTCCACTGCTAGACGTTAAATAAGTAAATAAAAGAAGTCTCATGTGATATAGGTACCTTACCTACAAGTAACTTAATATTATATTATATTTATATAAATATTTATACGCTTATATATACGCTTCCTCTCTCCTAGTCCCTAAGTTGCATGCCCAACAGGGTCCATAATACTGGTCTTTAATTTTATATAACATCTTTGTACATTATGGTTTCGCAATAAATATTTGAATTTGAATTAATAATGATAAACTTATTAAGTTTTTTGATATTATATTTCACTATGAACATACAACACAGTGCATATTTAATTAGTGTGACCGTATGCAGTTTTACAATCGCTAACAGCTCCAATCACTGTAGCCCCACCCAGAGTGACGCTATGCGTGCGACTCGCTACTGACTATAAGATTGATGGCAGGTTCACATGACACCGCTCGTCCTGAGCACAAGCTACCCTTTTGATGACTTCACTAACCGTTATTTATGGAGAGGATTTACTCTGATCCCAATTCAAATCCACACTCTCTAAATTTTTTAAAAGCCATTTTTAAATCGAACCTTTCGTCCTAATTGAGTTTCGTGAGGGTCATGTTTTTTGGGGATAATGTTTGAAATATATATGTATTTGCCTCACTCTATACACGAGTAAAGGTAAACAAAAAATGGATTTAACTTAAAATTGAGTAATGCATGAATAGATTTGGCTAATTGGTGGAATATTACAGTAATTGTTCATTCTTTTTAAAAGCATTTAGACCAAATCTTTAAGAAAACGAAAACAGATAATTTGAACGTAGGTTTTCGTTTTAACTTATTTATAAAACACTAGTGAACCGCCTCTGGTGTGGTATGTTTTCCATTAGTAAAAACCGTATCAAAATCCGTTAGGTTGTTTTGAAAAATTTAGTGTAGAAACAGACAGAAGCGAATAGCGGCTTTAGTATAAATGTAGAGTATATTTTACCTGCGATCTTGTCCACTCATCATTACATATTATATAACAAAAATCCTCCGTTGCGTCTGTCTGTCTGTTTCCAATAAACTCAAAAACTACTGCACCGATTTTCATGCTGTTTTCCGCAATGGATAGAGTGGTTCTCGAGGAAGGTTTTAGTATATAATTTACAAAGTTACGCAGGCGAAGTACAAATCAACAGCTAGTCTTTATATAATATAGCCTATGTATATCCTGATATCATAGTCCTGTCCTATACTCGTATTATGTCTTGTTGTATAAGTATATTAATAATAAGAAGTTATATCAAAATCTGTTCAAAATAGTTTTTGCATTTAATAATAACAAATCTGTATATTCTCGCTGAAAATATTTCACTATATTTCTTCTTAATTCAACTGCATGTAATACCTTACTTAAATCTTCACACCTTCGCTCTGGTAGACAACTTGAAGTGATGAAGCATCCTCATACTACCACTTGCGGTATTGTATTCGCTTTGTGCTAACTTGTCATTTTAAATACGCGTTTCTTCCTTCATACTAGAGGGGTTCGAGACAAAATGCTATGCAACAATACTTGGCATAATTCATTAAAAATATATGAACAATTTTTTTTGGTTTTGTAATGTAATGAACCTAGAAGAGATACATAATATGAATTACAAGAGGAACTTTATTTTAAATGAAGTCAATATAAAAAAACTACAAAGTCAGATGATACGAATACCATTTAAATTTAACATTTAATTTAGGTACTTAAGACATACTTATTTTTATTAGATTTTTTCTGTGTCTTATTGCAAATGTTGAACCATATAATTGCGTCGGCAGTTAATTCTATAATATAGCCTAATAGTCCCTATTAGTTTAGTTAAGTATAAAGTTATCTATATATAAAATAAATTAAAATTACAAATAAAGAGTAAATCAATAAAATTTACTTTACATACTTTCACTTCCTTTGTTTTATATTTAAAAAATATTTGTCAGAAAACAAATATATAAGACAATTTTATATGTCATAAAACATTTATAGTGTTAAAATGTTCTAAAAATTGTATTGCTATAAATAATGTTTAATAATTCTAATAAAAAAAATAAAAAAAAAATAATAATTAAAAAAAAAACAAAAAAAAAGTAATAGCTTTTTTTTTATGTAGAAATCGGCAGGTAAGTTGACGAAAGACTGGATGCCAAGTGACCATGATAGGATAAATGATAAGGAACAGGAGAATTGTATTCACGTCCTGTGTTTAAATTCTATTTAGTTGAAATGTAATATTTTTTTAATAATGTTGTTTAGCAAATGCATTACGTCGTTAAGGTAAAGGGAAGTTTTTAACTCGCACACTCTGTTCAAGAAATGCAAATTATAAAGGAAACTAGTTTAGACGTCACAACTATAACAAAAGTGTAAATTATGAAAAGATTTACACGGAGGTAACTCCACGACTGTAAAACAGTATTTGTTAAATAATTATTTAGTTTATACATATATTATTAAGGCTTTTTTTCTCCCTTTTAATTTTGTCTATTTCTTAGAAATAAAATAAAAAAATCACTTTTCAAAGTTAATATTTCAATAATGACACACCAAGTCGAGATAGGGACATAAATAGGTAAAAAAGATAAATTGTAAAGAAATTTAAGACGTGAGTGGATGAAGGTGGTATGTCGCATAATTCCAATTTTGAATAAATCGAGGTTAAAGTTTTACTTTTAATTTTTGAGACAAATCGCCACGGAACTGATTTTTGTACTAAATTATGATGAAAAGTTGTGTAAACAACCTAAAATATTAATGGTATGGTAGCAATTAAACACTTCTATCATATAATTAAAAAAAAAGTGAACATAGCTCCCTCTTCCGTTGACAAAAGTAAACTTTTCTGTACTCTTTGCTTTTTAAAATTAACCGTACCTAACACCTTTTTCAATTTTCCAAAAATGTCTTAAATCGACGATCTTAAGGTCTGTAATCATTCATAAGGACATATTACCTTCATTAACCCAAAAAAACGAAAAAATCCAAAAATGGGACATAACGCCTTCATCCACTCACGTCTTCAATTATTAGTGGTTCCATGTTTAAATTTTAATACCCGATGCAAACGATAGTAGAGGGGTGGCTATGTGACGGCCAGTGACAGGCGCACGGGTTCCGTTAACGCGATAAGTCCACGATGACACGGCACGCGCACTTTCGTGGCCAACCGAACACGGACCAAAATAACATAGAATATTAATTTATTATTCATTCGAAACTATCCAACTTTCCAACTGGTGTTATTTTGTTATCTTCTTTTTCAAATCTTCAGTACTTAACCCTATTCTTAAAGAGCTGTTTGATATTTTTTGTTTCGTATCAATAAAATGTAAATACATTATTGGCTTGGGATTTAATTACATAAAGAAAAACTAAATAATATAGAATTCACAATTTCTGAGATCAGTCCCTAAAATTTAAGATGCCACTCTGCACTTTTTCCTATATAATAACACCTATAATGAATACACCCAGCTATTTTTTGCGCTGCCCAACAAAGAATCAAATAAATCAGTTTCATTTGAAGCATTGAAATTTATCAGAGAATATCTATGTTCTCCAGGATCATTCCGAATTGCACAAAGCAACTACCCATCTAACTACGACTATCGCATTTTTAGGCTCTCCTCACATTGAGCGACGGGTAAGTAAGAAAGTATTTATGTGCGATGCACTTAGTTGCATGCTCACGATGCTGGTAATTGTTGTTGTAGGTCAAGAGAATCTTAATTTCAATCCCAAGAAAATCATTAAATTTTCTTTAAAATCATAGCCGGCTATATGTTTATTTTTCGGTGAGTAAAGTAAATAGGTCCTTCCCAATTCCTTATCCTCAATTTTACCACATTCTACTATGTTAGGAAGCGCTTTTGCAGCACCTATGTGACGTTGCTTTTATGATTGACTACGGTAGCCACCTTCCATAAGCGGACCGATAGCGTGTTTGCCGACCTTAACATAAAAAAGTGGATAAATATATCTATGTTCTAACTTATTTATTATAGTGGTCCTATAGTCGTTTGTGCATAACTAACACTCTAGCTTGCTATGTGATAATAGCTTTTGTGCTGAAATCTAAGTTGTAGTTTGGTTTCCTTTAGTAGAGGCGTTCCAACTTCAACTGGACATTCCGTCTGACAGCAGTTAATAGATACCACCTTAGTGAGGACTAGCGTCAAGTAGCGCAGTATGTGTGCTGTTGATTTTTGTTTGTTTAATATAAGATAGTACCCACCTACCATAAAATGGCCTGCCAATCTATCGTCATTTATATATAAAAAAAGTAATGATTGCTCCATGTGAGAGAGGCCTTAGGAATAGGAAGTTGCATTGCACAGCACAGTCGCGTTCCATCCACGCTTTGCGTCGGACGTGGTTACGTGAGCTGCATACCTTTGCAGCTCGTTTGGTCAACAGAATTGGCGTTTTATAAAAATGAAAGACGACTTCGGATTCTGCACGTAGAAATCCAAGACAATGGACGTTTCTTTTGACCTTTTTTCCTATTCGAGACTTGTTCAAAGATACACAAACATGGCAATTATGAGAATAATTTTCTTACAGTACAGTCACCTGTTTACCTTAAATTAAACATTAACTAAAGTGAACTTCAAAAACACCTCGCTGCTTAAAAACTAAAGGGCCACAAATCAAAATTACACTTTTTATACGAGAGCTAATCGAAATAATTGAAATTATTTTTTGTCTATTTTTTTCTTATTAGATATATATCCAATATAATAATATGAATATTATACATCGTTTGAAACGTATTTTTGAAAAGTATCGTATCGTTTGAAAGTAGCATTAAATGTTTTAAGTACTTTTATAATAAACTGAATACTAGAAGATATAAATAAGCTTTTAAGTTTTTACTTTTGAATATATAAAAAATGATCAAAATATACTAAATATGGAATAAAACAATCATAAGTTATTTTTTTCAACATACAATATGATTTTTGGATTATTTTTTTGTTTTATGGCACTTTAGTTTTTAAGTGTATCGGACATAGTAGTACTTACTCGTAAAATGAGTCTATTCCAGTATATTCACAATTCGTGAAAGTAATACACTAAGCAGCTGTTAGGATTATTAAAACATGAACGTTGTACTAAACAAAATATCCCAACGGGTAAGTGCTGTTGTAAAAAAAACCCTTTAATCAATTTTATACGAAGGATTAAACACACAGTGTCAATATTATTCTAAAATTGAAAACTGTTTCACCTCTGTTATCTAATTCCCTATTCAAATAACGGAAGTAAACAAATCTGAAGCCGGACACCGTTGACCTCGTTTCTATTTGAATTGACAGGCTGACAGCCGAAAAAACATACTCGAATCAAAAAAAAGGTTTTTAACATCACAATGGAAATTTTTAAATAGAATGGAAGGTGGACAAATTATCTGGTGATTATTACAAAATAAACAAAGGTTAACATTCTTTTTTAAAACATTCTCAAATGAACCTATGACATAAAAGTACCATTCCGAATTGATCATTCGGAATGAACCAATGAAAATTTCTTTAACTAGTATGAAACTTAATTTTTTATTATATATGTTTTAGCGCCTGTTTCACAAACGTCAAGTATGGCCTACTTGACGTAACTATCATTTAAAGTCACCGGTAACCGGGGATTATGGAGCTGGTACACCTTTATTTGTACGGTAAACGTCCCAAATATTGAATAGAAAATAATAAAATAAATTCGCCTATCGAATGATGCAGTAAAACGAGTGCATAATTCAATAAAACAGAAAATGATTTCTAAAAGTAACTAATCAACACTTTACTTGACGTTGGTGAAACAGGCGCTTATTATACTAACACTGTCTTGTTAAGCAGAACCGTTCCACGTCAGTATATGAATTGTTAGTTACATTTTGGAAAAAAAAAATGTCAACAACAATTTTATTAATGTGTAATTTCGTTTTAAACTACATTTGTTGTCAGATTCAGAACTTAACTAACAAACAGAAAAAATTCTAGAGACTGTTTTCTTGTCCTCTACTCGTAAACTTTTCGTAAACATAAGTACAACGTGTACAAATTGTTTTTTGAAAAAATGTTTAATCTACAGAGGCCGATTTTATTTAAATAAAACAAATTTTTTTTGTATTCACACATTGTTTTAGCTTGTTGTTCAAAAGTATTGTAATTAATTGATTGATTGCACTACTGAGAAGTGTATAAATTTATAAAAAAGCGATATTATGTGAATCATTTAACCTTAATTTATGAAAGTAGCTAAATTAGTTTTTGACTTCCGTTTGGGAAAAGCGAGAACGGCTTTTGGAATTCTCAGACCTCAGTACTTGCCAAACTACGCTGAATCAATTATGAAGTTAAATTCGTAATTTTACATTCTCTTTGCCCTTAGTACACAGTCATTAATGTTTTATATAAAATGTAGTGTATGTGTAAAATATATAAACCCTAATTTTGAGCGATTTTTTCGTTGTTACATAGGTAGGAATAATCACACAAAATGTAGCTGTGCCATCGGCGACGCCATCCACGTTGAATTGTGACTCGTTTTCAGGAGCAAGCATGTTTTATGCGTTTTTTTTTATGAGGAGGGCATGAAGTAACTTCCAGATCATAAATCGTATTGCGATATTTATGTGTAAAGATAAATATTTTTAATTTAAAGTATATGTACTGAATACACATGGAATAAATGTTGTAACTCCTAAGTCCTAAGAAAAAGGAGCGCAGACGAAGTCTCAGGTAAAATATAGTATTGTAGTATACTGTATTGAGCATAATACGGTATCTATTTACCAAATAGTCCAGTATCCCTCATCTGAATTTTTTTCTGATTACTAACAGGCTGAAACTCCGTGAGCAGTTTCGGTTTGCGGAGACATCCACCTTTTTCCTCCGCGAAAATTCTCGATAGAGGTAGCTAAAGGAGTTAGCAGCCGTAAAAACTTGCCAAGCGTAGGACTGGGAAAACGTACCACTCAATTTGTAGGACTATGCGGCCATTTTATTATACAAATGTTTACTAAGCTGCAGACAAAAAATCAGCTGGTTAGTAATCCCATCCCTCCTAAAAAACCACTCCCAATATATGACAATAATTTTTATGGCTTATTATTATTAGTAATGGTAATGGGCTCTGGCATCCCTTACTCATTCACCGAAATACAACAGCACAGATGCTGTTATTTCTCGGTGGTCTTCTGTAAGTGGGTGGTTCAAAATCGAGACCAGAGCCAACTTTGAAAAGTTCATTTGAAAAGTTGACCTCAGCCGGGAATGGAACTCGGGATCCCGGAGATATGCAAGAACTCTAACCACTCATTCAAAGGGCTCGCTATATATTTTTTTTATTTAAATCTAATCGTAATAAAACTGACTCGTAAACTCACTCAACCTTAGTGTGTTCGTGTTTATTATAAAATCGTGTAACAGACACCGCAGTCAGTGAATGCAGACGTATTCAACCCATTAGCGCTTACGACTCGCGAACTATTCGAATTAATTAAATTTAATTGTGTAGAAACGTACGCGAGTCTGGCGCGTCTACTAACGCGAAAATAAATTTCAATGATGCGTTTCCCTTTAACTACCTTTAACAATTAAAAACAATAAATTCGGAAAAATATATTTTGATAAAACCGAATTATTGATGTGCCATTTCAAGCAATATCGCTTTCATTTTCAAAAACAACCCTTTTATGCTATTAGATCTTAAGTTGTTTCATTCATATTAAGCATTAAGCAAATCATCGTAAGCATACTAATAAGTCGAAGCAACCACAGCAACGAATGAAACAACTTAAGATCTAATAGCATAAAATGGTTGTTTCATAGAATTAATGAAGGGTTACTCTAACTATGAAGGAACATAACGTATCATATGAAAACATTAATGTCCTAGAAGACAAATAAATTTTAAGACATGTAAAGTTCTACTATATTTTTACGTTTTTACATTAAGAAGTCGACAAATAGGCTACATACAACTATAGTTGATACAATTCGACACGTGTAATAGTAGAAAGAGAGAGAGAGAGAGAGATAGTTAGACAAATATATTAATAGAGTTGAATGAGATAACAGTATCGAGTCACTACAACTCCACAACTGTTTCTGAATTATTACCGTAATATGACGTGTTTTTTGAACTACTGAAAAACTGAGTCCACTGAACTCAGTTTATATGATCCATGCACGAATAGTGGAGTCACGTATCTTTCTCTTACGCTTCTATCTACGATATAATAGGGAGTCCAAAAGCCACACACGAACACATATTTTTTTAAATCTCAACAAAAATAAACTGTTTTATATTTGTTTTAGCCACTGATGTGTTTCTACTGTGAACTCTTTTGATGTGTTAATCGCTAAGCGGCAAAATAAATAGTTTACAAATAGATATGTTTATTGTGAGAATGTTTTTGGTTTGTTGGTGGTTTTTTAACAGTTCTAATCTTAAACATTATCTTATTGGATTTAATCATCGCTATATTGTGAAGGTTTAGCGAACAAACATAATAGTGTTTAAATGTTCAATACATTTTTGTTATCTTTAAAGAGGACCTAAATGAATAAAATAGAAAAATCCCTTTTTAACTAATTCATTTAACGAAAAAACTTATTAAAAAAGACTTTATGCAATGTTATCCTAGAACATCAATGTACCTAATATTCAAGTTCTTATTCAAGATTCAAGTGAATAATCACTTGAATCAGTGATGTAAATAAAATCAAGAGTCAAGTTTTGAAAAGGTACTAAATATTTTCCGTCCCACCGATCCAACTTGTAAATTATGGAAAGACCTATATTAATAAGTTAATATAAAAGGGATAAACATTTTCGTAAATAAAAGCACCAACACTTTCATAATAATATTTCGAAAACTTAACTTATATAATTCCTCAATATATTTTTTAATCTTAAAATAGAAATAATTTAATGTAATCAAATTATTCTTCTCTTAATTGTATGAACGATTTAGTTGGGCTTAGAAACCGACAAATTACCCCTAACAAATTCTCATTGAAAATTAATAATCGTCCTGATAATTACTTGATATTTGTTCACCAATCGTTACATACAGTGAAAATGGACAATCGCAATCGAATATTAATAGTTTATTTATTTTAAGAACAGCAATCAATGTGAGTAATTGAAATGCGATCACACTCGGCGTGATAATGAAACGATCAGTAATTCCCCAAAACTACACTTCAAACATCGTTTGTTCAATATTCATACTGAATTTAGAATTCCAATTTCGCTATACAAAATGATCAAATACAATAGTCGGATCCAATGCGCTGGTGTCATGAATAAAGCATATCGTAGCTGGTTCAATTTTCCGCCGCTTTGCCGCTGCAACGCTAATATCTCCTGACTGCATGCTATCCAATTTTAGAACTGTTACATTATGTACAATTTCATTCTTATCATTTTCAAGCAATGGACGATGAACACTTTGTAACGGGATTAAAACGTCCTAAATTTTTTTCACAATGTTGTTTTATTGAATTTGGTGCACCAAAAACAATTTGCTATCCTTTAAGGCAATGCTAGTGCGTTTTCTATTGCAGCGTTGTTCCTAGTACCATCCAATCATATAAACAATAGTAATTTAAGTGTTGTTTTCTATGCGAAGATCGGCAGGCATATACTGCTGTTACGTACAAACACAAGAAAGGATGTGATATGAAAGTAGCACTGTCACATCGATATATATCACAAGTTTTATTGGTTAAGGTGGTAGCTTTCGATAAAAAACAACTCAGTTAGATGGCGCCAATTTCTTAAATTGAGGTTTTTAATTTTTTTTAATGATAATGAGCTAATAATTTAATTGAAATAGTGTTAGCGAACAAATTGTAATATTAGTAATGCATTTTAGTATATTTCAAATATATATTAGTTTTAAATTACTTTGAAATGGTCAGGTCAATATCGCTATTCTCGCGGTATTACTCACGCACACATTTGCGAACTTATTACGTACTTTAAGTGTTTGCCAATTTCGTCGCTTAGCTAAGACACTTCTTTCTTATTTCTTTTTTTATTTTATTTTTTACTTCATAATTATAAAACATCCATATTCATATTCGAACACCAAATGCCGCCCAGTTTATATCTGAGATTTGCAGTGTTCCAAGCAAATTGAAACTGTCAGTTGTAAAGGTATTTAGTTATAGTATATTAAAAATCTTTGTCCTTATGTTGGAAAGCCTTTTACCCCTCATCCGAATTTCAATTCATGTCCACTACACATACACCCTATACTTTTACAATAATAATATTCTAGTTAGCAACTTCCTGCTACCCTCTGCTGTAGACAGGTTTAGCATAGTGTAGGAATCATTGATATCTGTATAATCTACACATGTTTAGTTTATATTGTTATAATTGCACGTTACAAGAAACTAAAATTTAAAATTAAATTATTTTTCATATACAAAGTCTACTGACTTGTCATCGTTCACAATATTTGGTGTAGCAACGTATTGTCGTGTTAAATATCGTGGAAAAACAATGAATATTACACGGTCAATCTGACGTTAACTCGATGCCATTAAAGTTTCACCCGTTGTTAACGATTGGTTAACAGGAAATTGTTTTAACGGGAAAATTGTAGTAAATCATCATCAATACTAATAATAAATTTGTAAATGTAGGTATTGTATGTATATATGTATGTATGTTCCTCCATAACTCTTAAACGAATTAACTGATTTTTATGAAACTTGGTAGATAAACATTTAGACGTACAGGTCACAGGATAGGACACTTTTTTCTTTTTCAAAGCGGACGAGGTCACGGGCGCCAGCTAGTAAAAATATAATTCTGAAACTATAATAAGTAACCCTACTAGATTACTTATTTTTTATCAAATATATTTTTCATATATTCAGCTTCGTTTTGCTTAATACAATTTATTAATTAGGTTAATTAAGTAATAAATAGGTAAATTAATCAATACTAATAATAAATCTGTATGTGTAGGTATTGCATGTATGTATGTTCCTCCATAACTCTTAAACTAATTAACTGATTTTCATGAAACTTGGTAGATAAATATTTAGACGTACGGGACACAGGATTAGGCTACTTTTTACTTTTTCAACGCAGACGAAATAGCGGGCGCCAGCTAGTATAAGAAAAATATTGTATTATATACTATTCGGTTAAACAAATTGTAGCCGATAAAAAGTTTGTTACGGTAACTATAAAAGTTTTCTTTTTCAATGTGGACGAAGTCGCAGGCACCAGCTAGTTAATTTAATAAAGTTGTTACAAAAATAATCCTTCGATACTTTCGAAGGAATATTTTTGTTTCGTGCGAAGACGGAAGCGATCGCTAGTAAAATATATTTACAACATACATAGGTGAAAACTTTTGAAGACCTCGATAAGACAGCGTCTTTTCAACTTTACAAACAAACAGAGAAAGTTTTTAACAAAAATTAAAACCGCCATAAAACTGAAAAAGCATAAAATAGTCTTATTATTTTACCTAAGTAATTTTGAGTCGGCGCCAAACAAGCAAAAATTACGTAAAAGGTGATGCGCGGCGGCGACTCAAAATTACTTAGGTAAAATAATAAGATTATTTTATGCTTTTTCAGTTTTTTCGGCGGTTTTATTTTTTGTTCAAACGCATTTTTTTACTACACGCTCAATTTTTAATTTTCCCACCCCCATTTTCACACCCTTAGGGTAGGAATTAATACATTAAAATATATATACGCGTCGAATTGAGAACCTCCTCCGTTTTTTTTGTTTTTTCGTTTTCGTCGGTTGAAAAGAAATACGACTAGATACTTACGTCATAGTTTCATTCAAGTTTTATCCCAAAAGTAAACATTTTACAACATATTTAAAACGAGTGTAGTTTTTAAAAATGTACTGAGAATTCTGTCAACACTGCGCGATCCTGTACCATATATCAAGAGGATTTATTTTCGCCGTTTTCTCGATTCACCCGTAACGCCTTAATTTAATATTAAATTTTGCTCTTTCCCTGTTTTCCGTGTATATAGCAGATGTCTCGACGCGTTTTGTTATTCATACCTCACTTCCACGTATTACGTTTTCGTATGCAAATAGAATTAATGGATGGGGTGTCAGCGTGGTTGTTCTTTGACTTAAAGATTTGGATAAAAATAATTCTAGCTATTATAATTATTGGAAAAACAAAGAATTTCTTAAGCAAATATTATTAATGGATGGGGTGCAGGGTTTTGCTTTGACTTAGATTTGACAAGATTAATATTAATAACATAAAAGTTACTTAATAATTTTAGAATAGATACAAATTATTATAGAAAAAAAAATGCTATCAATGCCAAAGATTACTTAATTATATTAATTAATTCTTTGAGTTAATCCAGTGTCTTTGTAATTTTAGTTCATGTTCTTCCATCAAATTAATGAAATAAATATGTTTGCATTCGCTGCTATGAATGAGGTACTTAATTTCTATTATATTGTAGGAGGTAGGTGTTTGTAATGAGGGTCGCTGGATTTCGGTTATGACACATTTTATTTTACTTTCACAGGAAATACATAAGTAAGTCAAAAGTCCAGTATTTCGATTAACTGTCTTCCAAGAACAATCCGTTCCCGATGAAAGCCCAAGCCAGAATGCCGGCGCAAAGTCGTATTTTTAAGTTTGCCAGTTTAATGTTACAGCGTATCAAATAAATTACTTTTTTTATAATCCAAAATGTAGCAAAATTCAGATAAAAATAACAATATTACATGTATTATATATTCCAGGAAGCTTCCGGCCTGAGTCTCTTGCGTTGATTACGCGGCGGTATCTCATTGTATCATCAAATTTACACATGTGTACTGTAAAAAAACTCAAATGTATTACGAAGCGTTACATTTGTGTTAAATTATGTAAAAAAAGTAATTTCGAAAAATTTTGCATGACTACAAAAAGGATGATTACAATATAAAATCAACGTTGAGACCATATTCAATCAAATCAAATATATTTTCAAACAAGCATACAGTTTGAGTTCAGCAGTGTATAAAATTATAACAATTGACTAAACACTTTCACGCTTAAATGCGTTAATAATAAATAATGATTCCTGAAGAAGTTACGTCCAGTTTATTAAGGTCCACGGCGGAATGCATATTGAGTACTTAAAACACTGAGCAAAGAATCTCAGCGCTACAATCACCCCAAGGTAGTATGCGGCGTAGCGAATCTTTGCCATGTGACAAGTAAATCCAAAACAATGTTTTAGTACTTACTAAAATAAATGTGTTTTAATTTACTATTAAAGAATGCGTTTTACAGTGTCATTTTTAAACACAATCTCAAGCATACCTGCTTTATCAAAGATCAAAATATCAAAGATATTAGTTTTAGCATTTGTATAATATAAAGGTTTTAGATAAGGTTTAATTAGAAAAAGTACATGAGTCACAAAGTCACAAATCACAAAGTGTCCATTAAGGTAAGGCAGGTAATTTTCTATAACATTTGTTTTGCTTGACTTTTGACCTATTATTTCCTTATTAGGCCAAGCCTGTGATACATTTAAAAATATATTTTGTTCAGAAAGTAGATTGCAAGTCGATATTTGTGTTAAACCTTAACTTGATGGTTAATTAGGTACATCTTGTAAGCATTCTCATACTTCAAGTAGGTAGAAACCATAAATAAATAAATGCAAATCAACACGTATTATTTTACACTCAGAATTCAGATTTATTTGTTTTATTAATTAACCTACAATTAATTACAACCAATCAGAAGCAATTAAGAAATCAATAAATCATTTATGTAATTTCATTACAGTATACTCAATTGAAAATTGATTTGTAAGCGATGGCGCTGCGGGAGGTCATTTTACACTGGAGAGTGTAATATCGCAAGGCGCGGCAAGTTGTGACACTCATTATTTTGTTCCGGTAGACTGTCGAGCGACATTATCGTGTCTTCCCGTCACTCAAGTAAATAAAGTTAGTACATACAAAAAAGAATTCATGTAATACAGATTGACACTTGAGATAATGAACATCCGTGCAAATAAGGAAAGAAATTTGTTAAAGCTTTTTACTTGCGGTCTTTAAATAAAGTTACGAAAAAGCAAGTGAGTTTTCGTTACACAATTTTCAACTAATATTTTATCCTATACTAGCGACGCTATACTAAATGTTAAATAATTAGTACAGGTAATATTTAGGATTGAATACCTCAAAAGGAAATCCTTACCAGCGTTATCTCAAATTCAGCCAAAAATTTGTGAAATACTCTTTCTGCCTGTGGAGATCTGTGGAGATCTGTAAAATACCTTAGCAGGAATAGGTTGAATCTCATTCCAATTACAAATTTTAAAATTTCTCTTGAGATAGTTTAACAAATCCAATTTTATAAAATTTTATACCATTGCAGATATATTCCATTCAGGACACAAAACCAATTAATAATATAGCATTAAAGGATTTCTAAATGGACTAAGCATAAAATTCAATATTGAAAAAGCAAAATGCAATGCATTTTAATCAAACTGGCATTAGTGTAATCGCATAGGAATGTGCGTAAGGTTTTAGTCTCGCCTGAGTTGAACACACAACTCTTGCGTTTTTCAAACAAGTAACATAATATTAATTTTAACCTAATTTAAGACACCGTCAATTAATAGTATTAATTCTGTTTCTTTTCGGTGTATGGAATGTGTTGTCAGGGCGTATTTCTTTATGCCTTTTTACTCATCAGGATCGTCAGCGCACTTTTTTGTTGCTTATGTATTGTTGTGTGTGTAAAAATCAATTTTGCTGCGAGTTTTTAGACCCCAAAAGCACTTTTTCCGTGCTGGAGAGGTGATAAAATATATTATAGCATTTCAGAGATATAACGAATTAAAATAACGATGAGCTAAAATCAGTTGATATTCATTGATATTTTATTTAAAAATGACAATTTTGAATAGAGAATGAAAATATTTATTGTCTTCTACAAACTAAACTCAAGTTCTACAATTATTGTAAGTCACTGTATTTGTAATAGATCGGAACGGTAGTAATACTAAATCTATGGTATTTGTAGAATTGTGTCTTCAAAGCATAAACCTATTTATATTCCTGTCTTATCTTAGTCTATATCATCTTAGTCAATAGCTTCTCACAGGGCATACAAACGTGTGACTTAAAAAAAAATCGTTTTTTATGTAAAAAATTGTAATATCAATAAACTGCTAAGTCCCAGGAAGATAGTCTAATATGATTGGAAGCTGGACAGATTTTTAATAATTTTGTTCTCCAAACTGCATGTCTGTATGTCATTCTAGTTATAACTAAGGGTGGCACGTGTCAGTTTTCTACCGACATATCTCCCCTTGCAGGGGTGTAAATCCTTCTATTTAAAACCAAGAAGCTATTAAAATATGATGTTTTATTTAACTAGAAATCGTAAAACTCAAAAAATGACAATGAAAATTGATATATTACTAAGGAAAAATATTTGTAAGGAATATATTGTTTATAAAAATAATCTACTGAACCTATTTTAAAAATTCTTTCACCTATAGAAAGCTGCATTATCAGTGAGTAATATAGGCTATATTTTATAAAAAGTTACGCGAACGAATTCGCGTGTAATAGCTATAGTCATTGATATTATTAGTGATTAATTTATGTTTTATTTTTTTAGTAATAATAATAAATGTTATTTTTATATCAAAACATATAGAAAATGTGATAATTGAAAGGTGTTGTAAATTTTGAATAATAATACACATTTACATAGATATCAAATATTTTAATGTAACAGCACTAAAAGCTGTGAACGAATATGCAAATCTCCCGTCGAGAACATCAGGGCATGACTTTAAAACTGAATTAATTAAAAAAAGGCTGCCAGGCTAACATGTATGATGTAGGTACACATGATATTTCGGTTCGGATATTCTACAGTAATTAAAGGGTTCTGTATACGACACGATATAAAAATTGAAGAGCCAGTTGGATGAATAACATTTTTTTATATAATATATTAACAACTTATAAATGTTAAAAATTTAAAATTGTTAATAATTCAGAATAGAATTGACAGTATGACTAAAACAAAATGATTCATATACCATTCGGCCGAATTTTTTTTCCCATTTGAAACGAAATCGAAATCGTCTTCTGCTAAGCTTGTTGATTGCGCTTGAGTAATCTAGTTGGTGGAGTTTTAAAACTAATCAGCAACCACTATTTATCGTCCTCTTGGAAATTGCCAGCGTGCGAACAAAAAATAATCTATTGGTGTATTCTTTCTCTAAAATAATGAAGCCATTTCCGAGCAAATGGGAAAAAAATCTTTTATCTTTTCTGAGCGTTTAAAAGCCTTAAAAATAATTAAAAAACGGTTGACAGCCATCGCTTTTGACGAAATCGGCATTTCAAAAGGGTTTAATCAGAGTTACAAATTCAATTTACCCAGCCAGGCCGATTGGTGGGGTGGTTATCGGAATAATTTGCATAGTTATTATAAACATGGGTCAGTCCTGCATAAACCGTGGACGATGACAGCTCCCGTCTCTCGAATGCAAATGTCGACAATTCCGTTATAAAAATAATGGAAGTGTCAGTTTAAATGAGATATACAAACCGTTTAACAAGCATTATAGGACTTTCAAAATTTTTACAGATTCTGATTGGGATAATTTTCATGTCAGTTATCATTATTACTAGTTACCATTGAGTGCACAATTTTTAGTTTTTAACCCTTTGCATTTTAAAACATTTTTAATATAATATGTATTAACTGACTTATTTATGTAGTTATTTAGAAAAAAAAATAGCTCCGAAATGATAAATATTGTTGGAGAAAATATTTAATTTATTTAATTTATTTTAGGGAAATTTACAGATTAATATTACACAATAACAGTTTGAATAAATAATTTACACCTAAAATTTTGCTGGTACATGTGGAAATTCCATGTATTCCACAGTGGAATACATGTATTAGCAACATTTTAAACATTATACCATTATATAATCATTGATTCTAAAAAAAGAACAGAAAATAAAAATAAAATAGAAACAGAAAAAGAAATTATACAATTAAAGACAGTTCCATATGGGCTTTAATTCTAGTGATCACCTAAAGGGTGCTTTAGTAGCATTTCAGGTGAACATGTCCAGTTTAAATTGACCCTTCATTTTGTTTTCGGCGGCTCCTTGTGTATATTTGCGTTCCGAGTTACACAAGGGGAGCGGAAGATCTTTACAAATGGCCAGGGATCGTATTAAGGGTGTCGACAGGCTTTGTATTTCATAATCAGATGCATTACTATGATTGAATGCGGTGAAAATAAAGCAGACACCGCGTCGCGCCGATTTGATTATTAAACTTGATAAGACTTTCGACGATTCGGTGGCTAGTCTTAACGTGATCTGAAGATAACGGGATACAGGTAAATACTCAATTTAATGGTATTTTCAATTTTAAGGCATGACGGAATTAAAGGCAAGTAAACGGTTTGTTACACTTTAATTAACACAAGCTGATCATTTATAATAGAAATTATGTACCTAACAGAATCAGAAAAAAATGTTACAATATAATTACAAAAGCATCAATGTTTTTTTTTTAATTATCTGTGTTCGAAAAGTACTTTCTTTAGTTCGACAGGCAAACCCCTGATTGTTATCCTTTATCCAATCATGGTCACCAGTGCACTTATTAATTGTTGCTAGCAGAATTAATAACCAGTAAGTATGCAGCAAAAAATCATGAATCTTAACAGGATTAAGCTAAGCGTGAGCACACATGCTCACAAACAAATTGCATGTATCACGCACACATTAGCAAAACAACGCATAGACTGGTCGATAAGGATTAAGCCGAAAGGTCTGAACTGAATAAACAATGTGACGACTGAGGGTGCCCTCACGTACACATCGTGTTAATGTAAAAACGGACTTAGATATTATTTATTTAGATGTACGGAACTCGCATTTAGAGTTTTTGTGATCCGTACCTACGAATAATTTATATTGCGAATTCTCCAGCAGAAAAAAGAATATTCATTTAAATAAATAATGTCAAATATTATGTTTCGAAAAGCTCGTTTAGTTGTCAAGTGGTCAAGGTTCAATAACTCAGTTTTCACTATTTATTTCTGGCAAGGTCAACTGCTGAAAAGAAATTATCCAAATAATCCATCGTTTTCGTGCCTATTCATGACTCTTTTCTTTATATGTCACACTTGAATCCCTTCGTCCATATTCGTATCTGAAATTACATAACCAGTTACAAGAGTAGAATTATTTAACCTATGGAGTGACTCGAATGATCAGTATTAAAAAATTATTATATACTAAATTATTGTTTGTAAATTTCCGGGAATAATACGGTATAAATACTTGTCCTTCGGGTATCCATTGCATTTTTAAAAGCGTATATGGATGTAGCCAAGCGAGAGAAATAGGATGTTATCGTCTAGATCTCCCAC
Source organism: Synanthedon vespiformis (assembly GCA_918317495.1). Lineage (NCBI taxonomy): Eukaryota > Metazoa > Arthropoda > Insecta > Lepidoptera > Sesiidae > Synanthedon > Synanthedon vespiformis. Next base: position 2,768,764 of record OU906953.1, read on the forward strand.
ACAGCTAAGTTACGTCGTCGTGTAAATTGGAGATTTACGCATGCCATAAATCAGTCAGAAAGGATAGAGGTAAACCCACCAATAAGTCAGCTCTGAGGGCGACCGCCAATAGCAACCGCTGTCACAGCTTGCATATCACAAAAATACTTTATTATTATATCGGTATTCCTCAAATAACTTTCATTTCAATATGATTCAATATACCTTATTTTATTTTTTTTCTTTTGATATCTTTAACATTGATATTTATGCAATATGTTTGTATAAAAATATTTTCAGAATTACTAAATCTAATACATAAAAATGAATCCCTAAATGTGTTGCTAAGCGCAAAACTCGAGAACGGCTGGACCGATTTCAATTCTGTCTTCACTCGTGGATAGAGGGATAATCGAGAAAGATTTTAACGTAAAAGTGCACCCCGGGTGAAGCCGGGAGCGGGTCGCTAGTTAGTAATAAAAACGAACTAATATTTAATTTAAGAATTTAGTGCAAATTTAAATTTGCTTAATAGTAAGGTGAATGCAATGTTCAAAGACGCTGTAAGCAAGTCTATAGTCGTAAAACTACGAAGCGGCTTGCGGTTTTCGATCGACGTGAAAACAAAGGACGATCGATGGAAAGTTGGAAACTCTGTGTCGTAAATAATAATAAAATATGACACCGCAACACCTAAGAGTGTATCGACCCTTTGCGAGACTGTCATGTGTGGTACTCACTCCACAGTACGAACACGGAATAGCACTCCGAGCCTCATTACACTTTGAAAGCTTGTTGTTTAGGCTACTTACGTGTTATTAAGTTTTAGTTGCAAAGTTCGCGAAACGCATACACTTGAAATTTTTCCACAAACCTCAATTTTAAAGTGAAAATTAAATTTACTACTAAAGGCTCATGAGCCATACAAAAAAAAATACCTGAGATGAATGTTTTTGTTTAATTGTTTTTCAAAATCAAAATAAAATAACCTATTTTAATTTAATTTTGTGTTGTGTTATAATGTTTGCGTTTAAACTCAATTACCTTATGATTGACATAATAATATTCAATGGGCGCACGCACATCACTCGTGACGTGTGACGATTTTTTTTTTCGTGACATACTGCTTCACGATTATCTTAACATATCAAGCCATCACACACAAATATTATTTCGTGGTATATAGTAAGACAGAAAATCATGGCCACATCAAAATTTTTGAGACTTGATAATTATATCACATCTTTGAGACTATAGAGTCTATGATTTTGTCTCAAAGGTATGAGACATCATAATAACAAACCATAAAAGCCGATGTGTAGAAGACAATGCGAAAACGTTTCCAAAGTTAGATTTTTTTATAGATTTTAGTTAGTTGAATAAATTATTTTGTTATTTTTTTTAAAAAGGCGTGGCAGGTGTTTACGATCTTAATTCATTAAGTATTGTACTTAATTGTTATTAATAATTTACACAAATAAATATGTCTTTTTCTGAAAATATCTGTGTGACTCAGGAGCACAGTATACCTACCCTGAAGATCGCGGAGGAATAAAAAAGAAGCCGAACTTGGAAACAAAAATTGTGGAATGGACTATGGCTTACTCGCGTGCTGAAAACCAAATTTGCAATAATTTGCGATAAGCTTAAGTGTGAAAACCGCTTAAGTGTGAAAAGCACACGTATTTTATTACTTACATTTTAGTACTTGCAGTTTCAGTATATTTTTTTCGGAAATTCTTAACAAATTGTAACCTATATAGCCTGTAGAATATTCCATGTTATCAATGAAAATCTCGTTAAAGTAGGTATGTTAAACTGTTTTTGAAATTAGCCAAGGCGAAGCAAGAGCAAAGTTTCAAATTGTTATATGTAAATTTAGTTTAAAGTTCTGATACCTTTACCAAAACAAAACAAGCTTAAGATAACTCAAGGTTTTTAGGAGAATATTAGCGCTCATGGTTAGCTAGCTGTGTGTGCCTGCATAAGGTCCCCCCCCCCCGTCTGGGGATTGCTTCGGTGTCTCCGGGCAATTCCCCATCGGCGTTAGTCTAGCCAGCAATTGCTAGGCTGCCCTGGGGTGGATCGGTGTTGTTGCCTCGGCAGAGCCCGGTCCATCCCGCTCAAAGGGTAAGGAGGCACCGGGGAATTTTAGTGGGTATTCCCAGTGCCACCACGATCAGGTGCTGGGCGACCCTCACATACCCCTTCCGCCTAGCCAGCGGTATAGAATCTGTAAGCGGATTACTCCTAGTCAAAAAAAGGAGAATATTAATACCGATGTAGTTCGTTTTTGAAAATCCCTCTGTAACCTAGCATTTTTCAGGATCCAGGATAGAAAGTATTGTACATTTTAATCTTTGTAATAAACTATCTGTCTGCCAAACATCTAAATCTATTAAGCCGTTTCTGAGATTAACGTGCACAGACAAACAGACAAAATTCTGAAAAAAATATTTTTTAACCTCTGTAACATATTAAGTAATGTATAAAAACGGCTCGTTAATAATTTTATTAGATGTATGTTTTTGTGGATATTATCTTTATTTCATTTTTTAGCAATGTGTCACCAACTTTTTAAACACAAGGCTCGCGTGACAAACACCTCTTTGTGAGCTTTTGACAATCGTTTTCGAAAGTGGGATAATTCTCTTAATCCAATACCACTTTCAATCATGTCTGTAATTTACTTTCCATTTTTGTATATTATGATAAAAGTGGCAATTGTTAAGTACTCACCATTGTTTAGAATTTATATACCATACTTGTAAAACAATGAACGAAAGAAAATGTATTTAATAAACAAGATTCGCTACTCGCTAAATGCAAGGTTAATTTTTAGTTAATGTAAGCATTAAGTATGTGTTATTCTTGCAAAATTATATTCATAAAACATTAATGTCAAATTTTCGCATTAAAAAATAGTGCAACTACATACTTAAGTCATTGATCTAAGAATATGTTAAAGAATATATTCGTTCGCAGCCTTAAAAGTAAAAAAAGGAGAAAAACATAAATAAACAATAAATAAAAATATTTTATTACTTTAAGTAACGACATACCACGATAATCTTCAAAGCACTAGTCATGTAGGTTATCCAATGGATAATACAATAGTGTAGGTTTTCTTATATGAGGGATCCTGATTCAATTAGCGACGCGTCTTTCAGAGCAGTCACAAAGAGGCTACGCAGTCAAAGATTATTTACATTTTAATAAATACAGAGCCTACATTTTTTAACATTTGAATTTTTTTAATTAAAAAATTCAATGTAGCATTTCTGAACTATTGTTAAATTTTTTCATCGTGCTATGTTAAATATTAATTTAATTGATAACGTAGAGGATAGATGACGCTACTAGTTGGTTTAAAAGTTTAGTTAAAGTAATTTAAGTAAATCTTATCGGAAAGGCACGAATGAAGTGTCTTGCCTGTAAATTTTAAGATCAGACTTATTTCAGACGCTCGCGGTTGTTTTATCTACTTTAAAGTAAAACCGAATATCACCAGTTTGGTTGGTGGGCTCCTTTCAAAACTAATATTTATGTAAAATTTTCGGTGTTGCTATTTAAATAAAAAAGATCGATGTTGATTGGACAGCGATATTTTGAATTTTAATATATATTAACAACAGTTCTTTGTATACCCGGGAACATCCATTACGTTATGTACGAGTTGGACTTGCAAAACTTTCAAAGCTGCTAGAACTAAGACAGGCACGTGTTTCTAAAACTGTTGCACAGTTAATGATGCAAGTAGGTAATAAGAAATTATAACAATAGATATATTGTAGAAATTAATATTTATAAATATAAGGATACATAAAACCTGCTATATACAGAACAAGATTATTTTACTGTCCAACAAAAAAACCGACTTCAAACAGGAAACTAATAAGATACTTAATGAAAAAATTAACAAACGCACTAGTCTACGATTTTCGAAGGTTCCCCTCGATTTCTCTGGGATGCCACCATTAGTAAGAATCTAAGTGTCGACTCTGTTTTATTTTGTCTTTCTGTTTTAATATTTGACATTCGTAAGTAAAACAATGTCGACGGAAAGTACCAGGGCATCAATTATTCAACGACGATTCATTTGGGATGTTGATGTCTCTCGCATTCATCGTTTGCTTGCCATCAAGACTCTTGACAGCGCTCTTCGGTTTGCTTATAGTTAATCTTACGTGCCAGTGATTAATGTATGTTAGCGTAATTAGTGATTCGATTGGCTCATAAACCGATCTTGACTTTGTCAGGAATATTTTGCACCGCCATATTTCACGTCTACCATTAACTTTATATTTTTAATTACTTTATGTACATCACTTCATTTTAAACAGTCACGTAATACAAAATGTAATACGCGGAATTATTTATAATACACTGAAATAAGATTTTCATTGAAGTTTTTGTGTCAAATTTAATAAACATTCAAGTATGTATCTCTTCTCTCTTCATATACTTATTGATATATTGCCGAGTCCATTGGTCGAGTGATTAAGATGCTTGCCTCTATCGCAAGGGTCCCGCGGGTACTATTCCCGGCCGGGCCAACTTTGGAAATTAATTTTGACAAAGTCTAGTCTGGGTGTTTTAGTAGTGGGCATAACACACTGGCACTACTTTCACAGTTATAGATTACGCAGCCCTCACCTGAATCTTGAATGCTCCCTGTATATATAATATTAAATCAACTCACACGACACAGACGACCTTGGAAAATAAAAACTCAAAAATGAGTTTCCATCACACATAAACATAAAAAATGATACTATTTTCTCTTTACCTCATCTAGTACCTGAGCATAATTTCCACATGTTCGTCGCAGTGTTTAAATAGCGGTTATTCTGACGAATCAATTAACGGTGTACGCAAAAAAATTAATTATAACAAGAGTCGAACCGATCACCGAGTTATCAAATAGTAAATCGAATTCCGCGGTAAACTTGTTTCGGGCTTAACATGTAGAATTTTCACAAGTCTAAAAAAGCAGTAATGAATTAAATAAATCTGTTAAAATTTTTTCATTAAAATTAAATTAATTAATTTTAATTTGCATCTTTCTGACTTTTCTTTGTGCTTTTAGGTTTATAGCTACCAACCACCAAGTAGTTCGTCAGCCCGCCTGGTGACTTTTATCTTGAGTAATCGATAAATGTTGCTTTAAATTGTAATATTTAGACGGGTTTTATTTAGTACTAGCTGGCGCCCACGACTTCGTCCGCGTTGAAAAAGAAAAAAAGTATCCTATCCTGTGTCCAAATGTTTATCTACCAAGTTTCATGAAAATCAGTCAATTCGTTTAAGAGTTATAGATAGAGGAACATATATACATACATATTTATTATTAGTATTGATGGTGACGATTGATGATGATTATACACTACAATGTGAATACAATCCTATGGTATAGAAAAAAATAAAACAAATTGCTCAGTGGACTGTTCCCCTAGTCTTACAGTGTGCATTTGATGAGCACATTGGATGAGTGGCCAGGGTACTTCTGTTCCAGCTTTCTTGAGTTCGATTCCCGACAGGATCAACTTTGGAAATACACTTTTCAAAGTTGTCTCTGGTCTAGATCTGGAAATGGTATGGCATACTGCGTTTCGCAGTCATTTGGGCGGGCTGCCCGGCTTTTAAAAGTAAAAATTGTTTAACGGAAGCCAAAGGAAGACAGAAGGCTATCTGCAATTCTAATCCATAGGAAATACTGTTTACCTTGATAGAATCCTAGTATCAATATCCATTCTGTTCTGATGGATATTGTGGTTTGAATACGGTGACGTTTGTTCGATAATTGAACCAGGAACAATTAGCCATGGAGTGGTTAATATCGGCGTTCCGTGTCAATACATTGGTCCCCCGGCAATCGACACTCTATGTTGAGTGCAAATCGATTCTTCGGCCGATGTAAACCCTGATGAGATGCATGTCATATATGTCAATGTATATCCATGTTACGCATTCATATGAGATTCATGTGTTTTATAATATACAGTTTACCTTCTTTTCCTTTTTATTCTAATGTTTAAGATTTTTCTTTATACACTTATGTATTAAAAAAAAAATCACCATGATCACTCTAAGATTTGTTTGTCCACTTAACTCTACTAAAATGCTCTTAGAATTTTGATTTTTGATACGAGTTTTCTTCTTCTTTTTTCCGGGAAGGTTAAAACCGTAATTCGCCTACATCTCTGATCTATATCTTGTAATCACAGATAAAAGAGGACTGTTCGCGGTATTTATAAATACTGTAGTAGTTCTTGAGAAACAAATTACATTTTTCCATTAACGTACGAATTTTCTTGTATAATATATTTATGCACCCAACATTGAAACATAAATTTCATTACTTTTTCAATTTGCAATATAAATTTTTGCAATAGAAGAAATTCCTGACTGCTACCGAGTCAATTAAATTTGGACATGAATCTCTTGCAATTAAAAATTACAACTCGTGTATGTGTAGAACACGGATTCCTTAAATTTACTCTCTCGTAAGTAATGGTGGAAACATGAACTGCAAGCGCTGCGAAATTGCTCTTCGTGACTTATTGAAGTAAACATCGATTAGTAAGATCATGGGGCGGCTTCGAAAATTATAGCGGGCCAGACCACCTGCAAGGATGTGGGTAATGTACGCAGTTATTATACAAATACAGGACGCATTCCGTACAAGCTATATTTGTATATCCACTAGTAAGTAGTGAATACAGATAGAGATCTTAACCCATCCGTTTAAGTTAATTAATGTGGTTCTCTCTGAGCTACTCTACTATTTTAGTTAACTTTTAATTTATTTATAAGTAGGTACTGGTTTGAGTATTAGTAACTCTCTTTCCATGTTTAGGTTTTTCAATGTTCTTAGTTTGCTGAGCTGCTTATAAATTTATTATATATAAAAAAGTAGCTCTGGTCCGATAAAATTATGGCACTCTCAAAACATTAACATTTTGCTTACGCCACCTGCGAGGGTCGCAGTTACATGCAATTACAGACTTTTAAGGCACGTTTTAAGTTAGTACACACAAGTTTAGATTTGCAATTACAAAAAAAAAACTAGATAGAGCAATTGTTATCTCATAGTTGTATAAGCGGAAAAGTTTAAACTTAGGCTGGGTTTTATAGAGAGAAAAATAGTTATGAACTAATATTGTAGAAGTATTTTATGCAATTAAGAGCCTTGGGTTGAAGTTTTAATCTTGATATTACTTTAAATGAAAAATTTTCAGCATACTTATAATTCTAGTTCTTAATAAAAGATAGATACCTCTCTAAATTTAATAGGTAGTCAAGAGAACCAAATTTTTTAATGCTCCTGTACACTGTAATTAAATTTTCATAGTTACCACCACCTTAAAGTTACAATTCATTGGGTAGTCAAGAAAACCAACAATTTGGGCAGCCTGTCTGTCAACCCCTAACATAAAAAAGACCAGAAAATAAAGTTTCTAACTTACACACTATCCGAAAATTAATACAAAAATTCTTTAGTCAACATCGAAATGAAATAAACAATAAAATGAAACATTTATTAAATAACAAGCAATCCGATCCACAATTGCCTTTTAAATCGGCTTCTATTAAAATTTAAGTTCATCTTCTTTCCCAAACTGTGTCAGCACAGTGTACATTAGTTCAATGCATCAAAGTTTAGCGCGAGTGGTGGTATAACAATACGTGTAGTTGGAAAGCGGGATGTTTAACGACTCCAGTATCGTAAACCTTCCACAAGAGGCGATGTAAAGTAGCAATCTACAATGTGTTATGGAAACAAACATGTGGACCATAAACCGAGATGTGCTTTTGCATGCATTTGCCAAATTGACTTTCGACGTTGTACTAACTGCGGCGAGCTTTCAGATTTATTAGCTTAGGTGTTGCTGTCTTTGTTTATTACCAAAGCAAACAGTTTTGGACTTTTATTTCGCGATTAATAAGATAATTTTACCTATATGTATAATGAAATATTATTCTTAATAAGGACATTATGTAGTATTTCTAAATAAATTATTAAAATTGCTTATTTGATCATAATATACGAATATTATTATCAAATATCAACATAAGTAGAGTAAAAAAGCTACTAATAAATAGATATTACTACACGTAGAAATCTATGTACCATAAGCAGGTGTTATTAGATGAATCAAGGCTACATGTGAATAAGTAAAAGTCAACTTGCTGGCACTGTACAAATTGCACGAGTAAACTCATTATCAGAGCTCTACAGGAAGTTAATAGAAAATTTTACAACGCGAACTAATGCCAGCGAAATAATTCCCTTTGGTACAGTCACTAACAGAGACTGTATAATAAATGATATATCCAGAATTTTGGACACATTTAACATTAAGTAAGTCTCTGAATGCTAATAACTCATTCATTACGTTTTAGTACCTATATAAAAATATAATCCATTTGAATAAAGGAAAAAAGCATTGTAAATTCCAATTTGTTAATCCGTCCGTAAGTATTATTAATACTAATAATAAATCTGCAAGTGTAAGTATGTATGTATGTACCTCCATAAGTCTTAAACGAATTAAGTGATTTTCATGAAATTTGGTAAATAAACATTTAGACGTACAGGACACAGGATAAGCTACTTTTTTTCTTTTTCAACGAGGACGAAGTCGTGGGCGCCAGCTAGTTTAAAATAAAAGTACCTTGATTCATATTTTTATTTAGTTAATGTAATTTATTAAAAGTTTTATTAAAAATATTGTAAAATGTCAGCCACTAATGTCACATAAAATAAATTTATATATGAAAATCTACAAGGAAGCAGGAAATGAGTCTGTATAACAAAAAAAAAGAGAATTTCACCGTAGAAAGTAAATGAGTTCAGCATCAAGACTTTAATGACGCCACATGGTTTCCGCACGCGACTGTACTTACATGCCTTCCAATCGGCAAGATTTATATACGGGCGAACTGAAAAATGAACTCGAGCTTGTGATAAAGGAGCCACTGTGAGTCATCATAAGTCATCGAAGTACATAATTACATGGAATAAAGAATTTTAACTCACCGTGCAGAAATGTAGAATTGAAAGAGTAATGAGTTGACTCTTTACTCATGTTCTGCAATATGTTATTTTTATTGCATTATTTGTATTTTAGTAAACAGGCAGAATTAAATAAATAATATATTACGTCAGTTCAGCATATCGTGTATGGGATACCAGCACTCCTTCTTATCCTTTATCCTATAATGCGTAAGCGTCCTTACAACCTTACAGCTGCATAGCGTTGTTGACAGGCCATGATATAGTCAATTACAATCAAGTGGACCATTGGTATGTCTTTACATAAAAAGTAGAAAATGTTTAAAAATATTTCGTCCAAAAGTTGGGTTCAGGCCTCTCCTTTATAGAAGAGGAATGTTATTGCAGATTTGGAGGACTTCACAATAGGTTTGTTGTTTTCATAGACGCTCGTTCCCCATTGGACTTTTATTTATTTACTAGCTGACGCCCGCGACTTCGTCAACGTTGAAAAAGAAAAAAAGTAGCCTATTCTGTGTCCCGTACGTCTAAATGTTTACCTACTAAGCTTAATGAAAATCAGTTAATTCGTTTAAGAGTTATGAAGGAATACATACATATAGAAAAATATTCTAAAAAATAGTTTCAATTTAGTTTCAGTATCATGTATAGAGCATAATATAAACACGATATCTCTAAAAATAATAACTTACTCCATGATCAACCCTTACAGATTTATTATTAGTATGGATTGATGATATAAAGGTCATAAAAGTATAAAACGTAAAAGTATGAGTGTGTGTGTATATAGTAACGCCAGGCCACATTGCGTTTTGTCATAAACTGAGAAACCAGTCTCACGGCAGTAACCAGCCCTCTTACTGAATATCACCGTAAAATAATACAACAATATGTCTGTTGTATTTCAGTGAGAGACTAAGGGATTTCGGAACCCTTTATGTTACCCTTAACTCTTATTATACTAACCGTTATCCTATTTCTTTTTTGGTTGTTTCATGACGCCACCACGAACACCTGACATTGCCGTCAACCTGCTGTGACCTGCGTGCTGACTTTCACAGAAATAAATAAATAAAAATTATATGCGGAGGGACTTTAGAGGAGTGCTTAGTGCTAATGTCCCATGTTGGTAGTATGTTTTTAAATATTTTTTTGTGAAATTAGGTGATTTATTGGGCACAAATGCAAATGTAAATATATTACGTAGTAGTTAATTTAAGCTCTAGGCAAAAATCAAATGTAGTCAGATTGTGTTCTAGACAGTCCAAGACCAACCCAATTTATCATGCAAGAGGCGCACTTTTGCTTCAAGTTTAAACCAAATAAACATTATTGCGTATTAAATATTTTGCAACACAAAATATGCGTTCATTTCATTTAGCACTATCAGTCCGCGTATATTTAGGAAATATAAATTAAAAGTTCATTAAATTAACCTCGTATTAATTAAGTTACAAGTTTGTTGAATATTTTTCCAAGCGTGGTGTCACAAGTGCGCGGAAGACTCAAGTGTGTGGAAAGTGTTGCTTTTTACTAATATACAAATAAATACATAGTCAGCAATAATTTCAAATTAATATTAACACCAAAACTCTCAGTTTTTTTAGATAGATAGTTCATACAAATGCAATGTAATATGGTGAATTCATTGCGATGTAATAAATTGTAATATTATGACATGTGACCACTAATTGTTTAAAGGCTTCTCTTATCTCTATTCGAAATGCCAGTAATATTTTTAGCCAACAATGAACAATATTTATTGGAGAAATCTATACGCAATCCGGTTGGTATTAAACACGTCGACAATGAATAATTGAAGCAATAAAGTAACATGAATAGTGAATATAGACACAATACCCATATCGATATAAACAATCTCATTTTGGATATCGTATTTCAAACAAGAAATATTTTGTAAGTACGTGCGACTTTGTTCGCGAGACTTACGCCATTAGGTTCCGTATAAACAACAGATTAGATCATTGACATTATTCTTATGAGCATAATCGTCATAGACAAACCCATTATTTGAGCTGTTATACTTTTAACCCTCTGATTCTAGGGTTTTCCAATTTGAGGTCTTGTGTACCTACGTATGTCTCCAAATATTATAAGTGTCGATCGACCTATAAAAATCGTCATGTGAAGAAATAGCTGCTAACCGTCCACTGGTGAAAGGCCGATCATATTATCTTCAAAGCTAGGCATTAAGTAAACTTAGTTTATACTTCATACATTGTTTTAATTTTTAGTTGCTTTAAAAATATAAATGGAAGCAGTATAATAAGTATTTTATGGGATATTAAATACCCGTAAAACTTTTTTCAACGCTACCAGTTTTACGGTGCGGAGTCATAAAATTTCACTTTAATTATATTTTAAGGCCAGTCTCCTTAATTAAAAATATTGTATTTGGATTATTTTAAAAACATTTACAAGGTTTCGTGACTACAGTGTGGTCTCGACCAAACTTAATAAACCTCTTTCTGTTCATGTTCATAAAGGATTTACTGCCCGCTACTCCCTTAATTATACAGAATACAATGGATTTAACATAATTACAAAAGTGATCAACTTTTTATCTTATCAAACTGAAGCAATGACATAATAAGATTTTTTAATTTAGTGTAAGTTAACCGATTTCCTGAAAGTTTCATAGTAGGGAATAAAATAATAAACAATAAATAATTTTGGATTTATTTATTTAGAATCCATGTTTGTAAACAGATTTGTAAACTTACACGTAAGGTCTGTTTTAAAAAAATATAAATATGGCTACAAAAAGTACAATTACTGCAATTATATGGCTAAAAAGGAAAAAAATGTGGAATTTACATTCTTACGTTACCATTACACATAAGAGGCTTAAAACAAGTTGCTAAGTAACTAATATCTGAGCATTTGAAACGTAATTAGATTTTATAAATAAATTATTTTTTATATATTTTTTTTAAATTTCAATAAAGAATTAATTTTATCGAATATACAATATCGTCAAAAGAAATATATTCTATCTATATAATATACATGTAACAAACATTAATCTATGTACATTCATAGTTCGGACTAGTTTACGATCGTAGTCGAAAAGTGCGTCGTAACGAGATTTTTTTTTACAAAATTTACAAAAAAAGGAACACCACTGGCAGTCGGAAGTGTTCTTCAAACACAAATGCAATTGAATTCACCGCTGTCTTATAACTTAGACTTCTTATAAAAATAAGCTTGGTAAGTATAAATCATAATCAGCATTTCGATTAATTCTCACTATTAGATTCTGGACAACGTTGGGTTATCACGAACTTCGCAAGACCACCTCAATGGAATGTCTTGAACTTTCATGGTAGCCTACAAAATGTACTACGTACTAGATTTCACATTTCGTACACTCACTTTGTCCCAGAGAACTAAACCTTATTTACAACATTTTTATCGCAGGTAAATTATATTCTAGCAGCGATCTAGCGTAGCAATGTTGCATCATTTAATTACTTCATAATTTTTGTTTTAGCGCTGCAACGTAACTATTATCAAAATGGAATAAAGTTTTTCTAGTACGTTAGTACATTATATAGGTCAATGGTAGCCGATCTGATTTTATTTGTGAATATTACTGGCTAAGATGTATTAAAAAATAATTAAAAATTGATTTCTTTCAAAAACGTGCCATCAGCGTCACTTGATTAAAAAAAGTATATTATATAGTTTTGGTAGAGAATTATTGCTCAATGTAGCTCTACGCTTAGCCTATTAGATTAGGATGTAGGATTAAGGTTCTTAGATTCAATCTATTGTAAGAAAAATATAAAAAACCGACTTAACACTTTGTAAGTTTCTCATAAATAGTGAATTCAGTTGAATTGTATTCGCAATTAGGACGTCTAGAGACAGTACCACGATTCGGAAGATCAAATGCGAAATTTTAAATTTCACACACTCAAGGGCAATCTAAGTATATTCTATCTGTACACGCGGCTCGCCGCTGCATAAAGCTCTCTTACAAAAATTACAAAAAATCTCAACATACAATAATAATTAACCTATCTATTTTGATTTATTTACAATTATTGCTATCGAATGTCGCGCTTACAACGCCCCAGTCAACTTAATATTAACTAGGCTTATTGCCATCACTACAAATTCAATTTGAAATATTATAATACGCTCATTGTGTTAAAAATACTGTCAAAGTTCTCTTTAATTTATATAATAATAAATATGTGTAAAGTATAATGAAAGTTGTAAATTAAATTCGCGGAATTTTGTAATATATATTTCAATTACGAGTCTTATTTTTCGGTTTAAGAATCATGCTGTTTCCTAGGCTATTACAAAAATCACCACAAATGACTATAATTACAACGAAACTTATTTTGAGATAATAAGACAGTTTGAGTAATTGGGTTTGATTTTTTTTTAAGTATTCAAAGCTTTGTTATATTAAAATTAATAGTTGAATAGCCATATTAATTCAATTACATATTAGGTAATTAATTGTTAAATTAATTAAACTAGATTAACCAGATATAAAAGGTCTAAAATATTATTGAACTCGTTAACTGAAACAGTATTTTAAACCGAATGAGAATATTTTATAACAGCAACAAACAGCTCATTTCTGAATTATTTGTCAGTGATATGCACATAATTTATTAACGGAATGATACAAAGCACTTCGAATTCTAGTAAATTCGTAATAAGCAACATTATACATAAAACAAAATGAAATTGTATAAAGATTTTAAGTCTTTAAAATTGCCTTTTATAAGTTACTGTTATAATAATAATTAGTATTTATTTCTGCCGTGCTAACAAAACTAACATTTAAAAAAAAATGATATATAGAGTAAGTAAATGATAAAGTAAGTAAAGTGCAAAATATTGCAGTAGTACAATAGGCATATTTACTGCGTATTACATAAATAGTCTGGTAGTTAAATGGCATACTGAAAACGCAGTAATTCACTCTTACGAAGACTAGTAGTGGAATACACTTACTTGGTCCTCTTAACGTAAGTGCAGTGACGTACTTAGAGCACTTTAACTTGTCACCTTAATTTAAATCTAATTCACCGTTAGAAAGAATTACAACGTATCATAAATTCAATATTATTCAACTGGACACAGGTTTCATAAATACTAAAAAAACTTTAAGGGTGATTTTTTAGGAATTAAGATGCAACTTTCGTTAGCACGGCAGATTTATATTAAACCAAAATATGAAGACAATTGAAATCCAACAACAATAGCCCCCAGCCGACAAAAGTCCATTTGCTATTTTAAATCATTGAAAATTCTCCGAAAACAAAACATTACAAGTATTCAGTTATTAAGTAACGTGTAATACTACATATATGACTTATGTAGGTGATAAAAAAATTTCAGTCTTATCATAAAAAATAAGGTGCTAAATTAAGTTAGTAGTGTGCTACTTATATTAGGCCATCAAAATTTACGGTAGTCAACTTCTTCTACTAAAATAGTTTGCAGTTTACGGAACAGTTTCAAAAGAGGAATTTGAGGTGCGTGTCGCTCAGTGACGTCATTCGCTTTCAAGTAGGGGGAGCGGTGTGTCGGTGGGGGATGTGGGAGAGGTGGGGGAGGCGGGGGAGGCGGGCGACGGCGCGGCCTGCGCTCGCGCCCGCGCCAACGCCTAGGCGAGCGCGGGCGCGGCGGGCCGAGCTCAGGGACGATTCGGATGCGCCGAACTCAAAGACGAACTACTTACTCCAGAGTCACTACTCTTTTCCGAAGCACATGGCTCGCCACCGGCTACGAACTTCACAACGTTTAACCTATGATCCGACTCGCAAGTGTCGTCGCGTGCTCCACCGGGCAACCCTATAGCCCGCGCCGCAGTCCGCTCTCCAACAGTTCCCGGATAACGTTCAATCCTATCGCATTCGGCGTCGTCTGGCGGTCTCCGCCGTACGGAACGTTTCGCTTGTGGCGCTGGATCCGGCGGCCTATGCGACGGTTCATCAGTTCTGTGGACAAGTGGTGATGTACGTACGCGAACACCTCCCACTCCAACGCCTGCTTCGTAACAACCGGAGTCTCGGGGGAATTGACGTCGACCGAAAGGAGATTCTCCTCCCTCTGAACTCGAACCTCCGCCTTCAACCTCGCCATCTCCTTCGCCACCTAATCAATTAAAACAATGATCAATGTAATCAAAAAACACCGAGCTCCATACAAATTAAATAAAAAAACATATACTTCTATCATAATTGAAGTAGACGTGGTGTACTCTACCAAATGATATTTGAAAAGCAATCTGAAAAGTACACATTGGTAATATTACACACACCAACGGAAAGTGTCTATGTAAACGAGCACGAGATATAAATATTAAATGTCAACGAAAAAGGTGACCTACGGGGCATTGGACTTCTCGTACGCAGGTACACCGACCTCAGTCGAAATTTCAAGACTAATAGCCGATACGGAAACTGCTCGCTAATACAAACAATAAAATTAATATTGTTGTTGTTACAATATGAAGCTTAAAAGGGTTTAAGCGATTTTGATGAAACCGTAATTCGTTTTATTACGAGTAAAATGACACTTCTTCGCAGTTCCGTATACGTCTGTTGCGAATAGTGCTCTATAAAACACTGAGTGCAACAGTTAGATTTAAACGATTTAAGGTTTTGTGCGTTTGCCTTGTCTACCTCAGTTATAATAGAAGTCTTTGGCTAAATAAGAGATTGTATCAAACTCACATTCAAGCTGGTGCAGCAGTTGTACAGCGGCTAGAATTCGAGTGCGATGTTCGGGAGTCATTATTCCTAAATAATCCAGATCGGATGGTTCGATTTCTTTAAACAACTCTATGTCTTCATATCCGTTTCTAGCAAAGGCCACAGCGTATTCGGGCAAATCTATCCTTCTCAACAGTTCTTCTACTGTTCTCGGTCTAGTCTCCCACAAACGTTCCCGACTTTTACACCACTTAACAGATCTCGATCTAACTGGTTCTCTTTCAGATAATACTTCTACATTTGCGAATTTAAAATTTCCCACTTTATTATTAAGGACGCCTCTCCAGATGCCAGAAGCGTTCATGTTAACCACCTCGATAATATCTCCTTTCTGTTGACAAAAGGTAAATGTTTAAAATTTTGTCTATGGTTTGTGAAGACGATAAGTAAGCTGAGATAGTACTTTACCTTGTATCTAAGTGCATCTTTGTCGTAAACGTTGGGAACATAATCGATGAGCGCTCGAGCCCGGCACAGCATTTGCGGCGCAAGCAAACTCCGCCCGGCAGGACTTAATTCTATGTTTTCTTCTGCCGAGAGAGATGAGTGATTACTACCAGCGCGAACCAATGCTTGTGTGCCTGTACATAAATAGTTTTAGACTTAGGAATGCAAGATTTTTCCTATAACTATTAACGCTAACACTGAAATACCTGCAAGTTCTTCTTTGTATGATTGCGAAGAAAATTGTTACTTTAGTAAGTATTTATTTAGAATGACAACATATGATTAGTAGTATTAGACAAAGTGAATAAAAATAAAATACGCTACAAGGGTATTTTGTAAGTAACACGTGGGACGTTATAGCACATAGAAAGGAAAGACAAATATATTTACAAACTTTTATAATTATAACACAGACAAAGAACTCAATAAATCCACTCACTACTGCCTGATCCGCTGGGAAGACTTTCAAATGAACTATTAGAACATGGAAAAGCTTGGTCGCCGCTTGTCCGTCTGTCACATGTGTCCGGAACTCTTTCCTGTCTTAACCTCGATATTTTTCTTTGAACATCTTGCCTAAGGCCACGAACTTTTCCCGCAAGGTTTGAGACTCCCTCGCATTCCTCGGCTGACTGAAACGATGATAACACGTTAAAGAGGAACATAGATTATATGCACGAGTAGTTAACCAATATAATAACAAAAATAGATGTGAAAAAGATGATAGAAATTACCTGATGTACGGTGGCTATATGCTGTGAATCCGTTTCGCTTTCCTGATCTTCATAATCTGACGAAGCCGGTGATAATGGATCGGCACCTATCCGATATCCAGACATTTGCCTATATCCTCTCCTTGAGTCCCTTTCTGATCGACTAGATTCTAATGAAATGCCTGACAGCCTGGAGCCTATCGATTGAATGTCAGACGCGGCGTAATCCCCGCTCTCTCGATCTCTTGCTGTTCGTAAGGGAATCACAGTAGTAGGGTAGGGGCCGCTTTGAGGGATTATTAACCCGCGACGTGGGGCTCTCGCTAAACTGATGTCTCCTGCACTTCTGAGTGATATGACGCCTTCTGTCCTGGGTTCGTTTCTAAGGTTTAGCGTAAAGCAAACTCTCCCGTTTTGAAATGTAGCTGCCGGTGCTCCGCCTCCCATTAGAAAGTCTTCGGGGTCACTTTCGTAAGGTGGTTCGTCATACCAGTGCCCTCGTCCCGAGAGACCTCTTGCTTCGTCGTCGTACATATATGTGTCGTCTGTAAACGAGTCTTCTATTAGATTTCTATGTGGCGCAGTTTCCAATTGGGCGAAAAATAGGCGTGCTAACATGGCAGGCACAGTTTACCGTAAAATGCCCTTCCACAAAGTTGCGTTCACTGACAACACTGCAATTGAAGCTGTGTACGAACATCGTAAGCCGTGCGTGGTTGATGCAAAATTATTTTTAACTACATGCATTTCAGCGTTTTGCCGCAAATTAAACATTTTGATGGATGATGATAAATCAAAAAGACATTTTATTGACGACATTTTGAATCTTGATGCAAAAATTAATTCCATTAAACGTTACGAAATTAAAAATGACAATATGAATGCACAACGAAAGCAGACCGTACATTGACGACGGACGATTCAATTCTGGTAAAGCATTCCGCAAAATTGATAAAAAAAATCGTGCAATCAACATGCTAAAACTTCACAGTGACTGAATGGCGACCCTTTACATTTACGATGACAGCCTTCGAGTCGAATATAATAATAGCTTATTAAAATAAGTCATTATTATACAGTAAAGAATTAATAATTCACTGCGGTAATAATGAGGTAGACGTATGATGAATTATTAATTCTTTACGAATGCAATTATGATTTTCGCTTGCAAATTAACTTTTAAAATATTATTTGCTATAAATTTTAATTTAACCAAAACAGATATACAAATATTAGCACAATGAGCAAATATTTAAAATGCAAATTATAACAATAGCAAGATTACAACATGTCATTAAAGGCCTCTTTCACCATGTGTAAAGTAACTAACCGACATTTAAAGTCACCGGTCACCAGGAATAATTGAGCTGATATACCTTGGCTTGTACGGTAAAAGTCAGAAACATTAAAAATAAAATAATCAAAAAAATTCGCTTATCGACTGATGCACTAAACCGAGTGCATAATTTAATAAAGCATAAAATTATTTCTAAAAGTAACTAATCAACATTTTACTTGTAGTTGGTGAAAGAGGCCCTAAGCCTTAAAGGAATTTTGTACAAGTATCAACATAATGGAAATCGAATTAAGTTAATTTAACTCTTGAAATAATTATACTGACATAGTGTTGTATTGTATTGTTTTGTTCTTAGTAATATTATGTTTAATTGAAAAATATAACCCTAATTTCCATTTTGTTTAATAGTGAAGCCAATTTTAATAACACAATTTGTTCACAGTTAACGAAAATAATTGTTATTAAAAAAATCTTTTTTGGATTATTTAAGAAGTGCAATGTGATGTGAGATACTAGAATAGAATTGTTTTTAAATTATAAATTATTAAAAGCAAAACATACCTCCGAAAGGTCCCCTTACACCATCTCTTCCCATGTTCATAAGGCCGTGTCTTATGTCCCTTAAAATCTGTAACAAGCCAATTTAATTTTAGAACTTTCTATACGTTAATAGGTTATCTAACGTCGGACTTAACATTAACCAATTTACGTTGATTAACACTGATTTATTTGTGTAAAAATAGATCCACTTTATTGTATAGACGGCTGCCAACAAAAGTTTGCAACATAGACTATATATATAGTCTATATTGCAATATAGACTCTAGGTTCTATACTCATTCACTGAAACAGTCTTTCTGGAATGTTGAGTGGTTACTGCGGCCAGGGTTTGGCTTTCACATAATTTTATTTTATCTTATACATTATAGCGAAAACTTGAACCTAAAAAACAAAACATAAATATTTTATGGTCTTATAAAGATATAACGTTTTATGTACCCCATATATTTCTAGCTTAACAGTGAATAGGCATTATAGTATTACTGTACTTATTTACGGGTTCCCATATAAGTGATGAAGAGTGCAAGTTTAGAAATTTTCCTGAAGGTACATTTTCCTAAATGCGTGAAGGCAGTGATAAATTAAACGGTCGCAATAAAAATGTCGCGTTCCCGTAAGTAGAAAAGTATCGAACATTAACAAAATTTATGCACACTTTGTTTTCGAGGTGGCCACACGGAAGGGAATTGCGTGTTAGGTTAAAATGAGATTTCAGGTCGTAACAATCGTCATCGTGGACTGTTTCCACTTCCGACATGTGCCTACTTTAACAGTTCTTTTTTTTTTCAATTTAGAGCACTTAATCAACAATTTAATTGCAATTTCTTTTTCTTAGTGTTCTGTACGTTGGATGAGTGGTTAGGGTGTTTGCCTTAATGCTCTGTTATAGGGATCTCGGGTTCGATTCCCGGCAGTATTAATTTTGGAAATATATTTTCAAATTTGGCCCTGGTGTGGTTCTTGAAGTATTTGATACATATATAACTATTAAATATGTATCAAATAAATAATTTATAAATATGTACTGGATAAATTAACGATCTTAATATATTTTAATATCGTAAATCCTTACATATTATAAAACAAAGTCCTCCGTCGCGTCTGTCTGTCTGTCTGTCTGTTCGCGATAAACTCAAAAACTACTGCACCGATTTTTGTGCTGTTTTCACCAATGGATAGAGTGATTCTTGAGGAAGATTTTAGTATATAATTTACAAAGTTACGCGGGCGAAGTCGCGGGCAGCAGCTAGTGACTTAATAAAATACTAAAACGTACTATGAATTTGTAAAATTGAACAAATAGGTAATTCTCAAACAAAATTCAAATTAATTGCAGCAGTAAAATTCTAATATTCAACATTTGGAAGTGCCAAAGCAGCATAGTTTACGAGCGTTCAAAACGTGCTGAGGAAGGGGCTTCCGAAGTTTCGTAGGGAAGCGATACAACTGCCTTAATAGGCTTAGCCCGAGATTAGGATACGATTAGCCAAGGGCTCGGTGCTCGGCCCGCGCCGTCGAATGCTCGAGTCAGTCGAAAGATTACAAGTAACTGTGACTCTCACATCAGATTAGTTGTGCGTGTATGTGTGCGTTTTGGATGGATGGTTAACGCTTTTCCATGTTACGACCTTAATGGCGGATGTACCCCATTTTACAAGACGAATATTTCGCACAAAACATTCTCAACTCCAGCAATTACAGTTTTAACTCTGTCGTGTAAGGATTTGAAAGTGTGCACGGCTCGCTAACTAAAGTCTGGTTTATACGTGACCACTAAATGACAAATCATCAAAACAACTACCTAATCGACAAATGCTTCATAACTAAAAGCAGTGATAGTTCATTGGGTAGTGTTGTAGATTCGGCTGAGTCTTTCCAAATGTGAATCAGAAATAATGTTCACTCACTCTTAACGGTGTAGACAAACATAGTGTAGGTTTAATTTTTGACAAACATAGCAATTTACGTAAACATAAAATGGAGACCAGCTAAATCCACAGTAAGCTAGAGTGAAAACTATTACACACCTCTTTATATAAGAAACCTAATATTATATGTCATACTAAATGATTCTGATTCAGATGCAATACTAAATGATGACGACTTGAGATATTACACGTAATAAAATTGATGATGGTGACCATTTAATTTTAATAATACAAAAACAAAAAGTTTGATAACTTTATTCGGTTGAGATATAATATATTTTGTATAATCTCTGATGAACCTTTATCAATTTACTTTTATTTAATCTTAAATGTAAACGATATTTATCACTAAAAGAAGTCTCATTTAGCAAATGATCGCTATCAACTAAGTCTCATGTAAACACGCCTTAACTTGAAGCTTTAAGAGCACTTTGGCGTTTGAGATTTAAAAGTTTATCGTTTAGCAAAATAGCGTAACAGTTTTGTCGGCGTTTACTCATTTCAGTTCGAAACAACTAAAACTTAGAAAACCAATTAACATTTACCTCTTCCTGTTCCCTGGCTAATTTATCTTTTTTCTTCATAGCCTCTTGAACTTTTAACTGTAACAAACAACAAGTAGTGATTAGTTAAATTATTTTCACCGTGATTTAGATTTTTCATAACAATGCACTTTTATGCAACCATTTTATTGATATACAAAAATAAAATGCTACAATTAATTGACAAAGAGTGAAGATTTATATTAAAATATTACACATGAATAAAATTTCATAAAATGAAAAATATTATATACCCTTTATTGGACACCCGACAAAACTTTACGCCATCATGCAATTTTGTGAAATATATTCGTGCATTTTATCGTGCAAATACCAATCAATGATATGGTGCAAAATAATGCGTGCAATGTAGAATAGACAATGAAAAGTGTCAATATTCAATACAAAATACAATGACGATGAATTAATATCGAACCATGGTGAGAATAAAATCAGCCATTTACAGATAATTTCGTAGAACCACCTCCAATTCTTTCCAAAAGCCGGTCGAAAAGTCAAACCAAAAGAATGTGATGTAAAATTTGGAATTTTGATAGTACCTGTTACAGCTCTGTTGGCAAAACTAGTTAAAATAGTGTGTAGCTTACAAAAATAATAACAACAATAATAATAAATAAAACACACAGCCTAAATTAAGTTCCTATATTGATATACAACATATCTATTGGCCAAAGCTAAAATTTGAACTATTTAAAAATAATTTTCAAAAAGAAATAGAGTGAAAATTAATTTGCGAATACAGTCACACTTGAAAACATAATTCGAAGCTTTACACATAAATGCCTTACATTATTGATACTATAAAAATGTGTATTGTTATACATATAAATATAAAAATAGTGTTAATTTTTTTTGCCATACAGAGCGTAACAGATTTGCAGCCAAATTCCTGATGCATGACTTTTGATAGACACAGCGCCAAAAACTTGATTTAATTGATATACATAAAAGAAAGTCGTGTAGTTACACCATTTATAACTTGAGGCGGCTGGACCGATTTTAATAATTTTTAATCATAAAAATCCAACAAGAATTTTTCACCGCCCTGATAACAGGACAATTATAACTGTTTAAACATGTGAAATATTCACGAAAAATAATTTTCATATAAAATTCATTAAAATCAATGGGTTTTTATTCTGAGGCGGCACAAAGTTCGCCGTGGTCGGCTAGTAAGTTATATTTTAAAATTTATCAGGCACTGTGTCACACAGAGTCGTGTAGCAGGAAAATAGCGCTTAAAAGCTCACCCTATGTATCGTTTCTTCGAAGGTGTTAGGATGGGCGGCATTCATTTGTAAGAAGCGGAGGCGGTCATAATCCCGTGGGTCCACCATAGATCTCAAGGCTGTGTCTGGGCCAGGCCCTAAGCCCAGCCCACTTTGTAGAACGCTGTCTGGTGTGTCCACCTGAAGGAAAGTGCTTATAAAGGTGGCTACTCATAAAGAACAATAATAGTACCGTATACGTATAAATATATTAAATATAATATACTATGAACTATATGCAGTCAGGAAATCTAGATAAATAACAAATTCTCATTAATTCTTTAGTAAATTCTATTAAATTCGACATTTCGAAATAAAAACAAAACATTTCAACATTATATTAATAATAAATATATAGCACATAACATTTATTTCATACAAATATCATTTGTAAATGTATAATTTTGTCTCAAAATATGAGATGTTATATTTTAACTTGAAGCACATTAAAATGTTATGTATACTCAATACGAACTTAAAATAATATATTTTACATACGTGTAAATAAATATTACAGGTTTTCTAAAGGGTCTACCTCGTACCTAGTAGTAAAGTCTTAACTCGTCTTCCAGACAAAGAATCCAGAGATCCTTAAATGATAAAGTGAGTAATGCTTAAAAAAGCATTTTTTTCACGTGGTTTCGATAAGTACAAATAACTAATTTGTTTGAATTAAAAATACAAAGTGGTTCCATAAACAGTATGCCTGTATTTAGTTACTAATTTCGATTTCAGTTTTACTATGTAAATAAATATTTGCAATCACTAGGTATCCAAATTTCTAGAGGCTTTATCATCCAAAAGAACCCTTTTTTAAGATAATATAAAAAGAGTTAGTGTGATAAAAACTAAAAAAATGGCTAAACAGATTTGTTTTTTTTTTTTGTTAATACTGGAGTGGTTTAAAAAAAAACAAATTAGAAAACTCAAAGAACAGCCAAAAATACGAAAAATCATTTATATGCTTGACAGCTGCGCCATACATAACTTCTATTCAATCTGTGTGAAATTGTCGTTAAATTGTTATTATATTTAAAATCGTTTTCTCATAAAAATAGTAGTATATTTTGAGAAAAGATTTGGTTAAAGCCAATTTAATTACGTTTTGAGAACATTCATTTTGATCAGCGATTCTATTAAGGTTAATTGACTTTGCAGGCTTAGACACAAAGAAGGAGATTCGAGGACTTAGTTTGAAGATTTCAATATTGTAAAGCTCTCAATGTAAGCTCGACAGGATTTCAGTGACTGTGAAGAGAATTCCGTGGCTTTTTAACTGACATTAGTCGCCGAGGTCAGTCGAAAGTGCGGCGAGATACTTCACTTGTATACCATTACACAAAGTGTAATCCCTTGATTAGACAAAGTGTAAATCAGTTGAAGAATGGCCTTCCATAAGTGTGATGATGATTAATGGTCAAATGTCCTATGTAGAAAAACCGTGTTTCGATCGATCCTTAACATTAAGAAACATAATAGAAGAAAAAAAACTACTCATCCTACGTGATTAGGTGTTTACCCGATCTCAATTGTCTAATTATAGAAATGAAAGAAGAAATCTGAATACAAATAAACTTATAATTAGCTCAAAAGTTTAAAATCATTTATCACAAGTGCCGACCAGTCATTTTTCTCATAGAGATTATCCGCAAATACACCAACTTTGTGAAGGAATATAAACTTTTCCACAAATCACGACCGCCTCGTCTAACCGTATGATAAATTAACATCCGTCAAGAATGTTTTACTAAGTTTTTGTCCTGATTCATCTATTATAATCTTGATACTTGTCAATCATTAAGAAATGCTGAAAAATTAACAAGGAAAAGACTTAACAATGAGTGAAATGTAGATGTGATTTTGTCAGATTGGTTTTTTTATGTAAATTTAAAAAAAAATTATTTAGGAAAACAGAATGGTCTACTACATGGTTAAAAATGATAAGGATTAAGGATAGTACAAAAATAAAGGATTCGGAAGACGTTTTACATAGTTCCTGACGCTAGACAGTCTGCTCTATTTATGACTACGAAACGCATTATGCACAACCTACTAAATAACTATGAAATAAAAACCAAGTTAATAAATCATTATTATTACATTATCGAAGTGAACTTATATTATAAATAGACAGAAAGCAATCGACAACACAAGTACCCGGGATACTTGAGACAAGGCTCATTGATCTCGACAATTCATTAAATGAGAAAACAAATAGAATATTCTTAAATGTGTTTCGTACGACAAAAATAATATCACATTAATATCAAAATTTAAATATAACAATATGCTTATATATACTTGAATAAACAAGAACTTACCGCACGCTATGGGAGTAAATTAAAAAAAAAGCTCGGATAAGTACTCTTTGAAACTTATCCATTTATCATTTCACTTAGCAGTGGAAAAAGCTAAGGATATCTGAATTACAATAACGCCATGTACGTACGGATCAATTAATCATAGAAGGCACAAAGCTCGCCCATTAACTTCCCACTTGATAAGGGAATAATGCAAATAGCCTACAATAGGCGTTGCTATAATGCGACAACCCCGAAGCCAGGCTCGAACCGTTGGAAATTTATGGTCTGTTATCGAATTCGCACACATTTTCTTCGGATTTTAAAGTAAATTTTGGTCATACATTTTTAGTGAAAATGTTTTCATTTTATTTACAAATAAATACAATTTATATTAATTTAATTCATATTAATTTAATTAATAAAAGTTTAACTATCCAAAGATGCATAATGGCTTTATGTTAAACTAGCTGGCGGCCGCGACTTCGTCCGCGTTGAAAAAGAAACAAGTAGTCTATCCTGTGTCCTGTACGTCTAAATGTTTATCTACCAAGTTTCATGAAAATTAGTTAATTCGTTTAAGAGTTATGGAGGAACATACATACAGGTACATATAAAAAATCTAAAAATCGTCAATTTAGTTTCAGTATCATGTTGTATAGAGTCCATAAACATGATATCTTTGAAAACAAAGTGACTTACTCCATGACCAACCCTTACAGATTTATATCGAGGATATCGAGAATTGATACATATGGAGGAGAGAAATGAAAATGTCAGCTAAGAATTTTTAATAATAATTTAGTTTATATAGCTGAGTACGCAGCTTTAGTATTGGTGTGGCTACAACGCGTGATAAATATCCACAAACAACTCCACTAAATTTCAGTCGGAAACTTCATATTTCAACAGCTGTCGCGGTAAACAATACTATTCGTTACATACTTTCGCAAAAGTTTCTGTTTTGCTATATTAGTTCGAAATATGGAAAAGTATGCGTAGCAGTAATTAAAGAAAAAAAAAAGTTGTCATTTATAAATATTTCAATAAATAATGTTTAGGACTTTCCAAAAACAAAAACAAAACGTTTACTTATGTTAGAAGAAATTTTTAAAATCATTAGTTTTTACAAACAAAAATACAATTCTTTCCTCTTTATTTTTATTTTTTATTTTTTTTTTTTTTTATTTATTTATCTATTTGTTATACAGTAATGTTTACATTTAAATTAACAATGGTGTAAACATAAACTCATTAGAGATACATAACATTACTATAGATACTATAGATAAAGTCCACCTCCGTCTATTTCTCCCCTAACATCTTTTAAACCCGAATTAACCGAAAAGAGCGATAAACAAGAAAGGTTGGTGTACATACCTATTTATTTTGCAGAAAATAAGCATCCATACTCATATATAAAAACGCATTACCATTATAATACTATCCCGTGATATGCTAATGTGCGATATTTATATAGTATACTTGTGCCAAATTTAAATGGGCTTAAACGTGATTATTAAAGTAATTCTTCATTCTAAAAGGTCAACTTAACAAAATATTATTTTACAGGAACGTTCTAACTTTACAAATGTTACCATGTCCGTGGAACAACAAAACGTAACCTGCGTCACAACACTGCCACTAAAATATTACATCAGTAACCGTGATAAATGCGTCGAGCAAAATAACTTTTATAGTTACCGTAACAAACTTTTTATCGGCTACAATTTGTTTAACCGAATAGTATATAATACAATATTTTTCCTATACTACCTGGCGCTCGCGACTTCGTCCGCGTTGAAAAAGTAAAAAGTGTCCTGTGTCCTGTACGTCTAAATGTTTATGTACCAAGTTTCATGAAAATCAGTTAATTCATTTAAGAGTTATGGAGGAACATACATACATACAATACCTACTTACACTTACAGATTTAACATTAGTCACAAAAAAATTTGAAATCTTAACTCTCATCGCGCGCAAGAAAGTTTCACTTCAAAAATATATAGTACTGGTAATACAAAGGTTATTAATAATTTAAGACATTAATTGAACTACCTATGTTTCTATATTTATGTGGATTTTGTAACAAATTATATTTAATATCCGTAGCCATAAGACGTTTAAAATTGTAACGTTCATGTTTAAAACGAAATGGTATTATAATAAATGCGAACTGCTCAATATTTACGAGTGCCGAAACGCTACCAAAAGCCACCATAGTGTACGACTATAACGTTTTATTGCCGATATCGAGACTGCGAAGTCGTAATGCAAGGAATAGTAGTGGTATAATAATGCTACAGTGGTGTAGCCAGGAGACGTTTATACGGCAAGGTGCCAATACGTACTTGCCAACACACACTGTAATAAATGTTAGCTCTCGAAATTCCAATGGTGCCTTTCCTACATATTGCTGATAGATGACTGTTGAATTTTAAAATAAAAATGTAAAATCAAAGAGTTTACACAAAAGGTTACAAGGAATTCGCAAATCTTTACAGTGTTAGAATGCATGAAAATCTTTTTATGATTTTACATAAATCTGCATGATTTAAATATAATACAATTACAATACTTGCTTACGATTAACGAGTGTTTGAATCGTAGATTACAAATTAAAGCAATGATTTTGAAAATAAACAATAACTAGATGAAAAATGGACTATATTATGCTAATATTAAGGTAATATCAAAGGTGAACTATATGCTAACCGTATATTTATATATTTTTTTTCATTAAGTATAACATTCTTAAGTAAATAAAAAGCATTTCATATTTTGTCAAAATTATGTATTTTAAGTGAAAATTTAATTATATGGTAAAATGAGCTACAAAGGAGAGCCTTTTTTAAGCCTTCATACTTATTAATTAAGTTTAGATTTAGTAACAAACTAAATATATATAGATAACCTTTTACGCCATAACCTAAACATTTTCTTCAATTACGGAGTCACAAGCGGAAACTAGTCATAAATAATTTCAGATCATCTGGGACATGAAGAAACAATCATCAACCGCCTCCATATATCTATATCCACACTGATCCCCTAATCACATCTGGACATGCCTGCGAACACCCGAAAAAAAAGCAACTTCTGACAGGACTAATCCTAAGTGCAAGTTGCCCGATAAGGATTAGAGCCGGCGCCCTAATGGCCTTTATCCGTTGGCTCAACAAACGGTCATAACTCAACCGTCGCCTTAGCTGAAGCGACTTAACTTTGGCAACCGTCATTTCTCAAAAGGCATGCGGTGACGTACCACCCCCGCCCCTCGTTTGGAGATTAATAAATATATATAGGTGGACGTGGAAAAATGTAGCACTTAATTTGGCCGAGATGAGTTGCGTATCTTATGCGGAGTTGGCGAGACTAAGAAAATTGC
Source organism: Synanthedon vespiformis (assembly GCA_918317495.1). Taxonomy (NCBI): domain Eukaryota; kingdom Metazoa; phylum Arthropoda; class Insecta; order Lepidoptera; family Sesiidae; genus Synanthedon; species Synanthedon vespiformis. The sequence goes on from OU906953.1 coordinate 2,796,994, forward strand.
TTTCGTCTTCGTAAAACTTGGATAGGTATTATGGCGTAGCGAGAATTACGGTTTGGTTAAATATTACTGAAGCCTTTTTAGAATAATAATAACTATTCACGTGAGAATTTAAAACTTGTGTTTTTATACATTCAAATAAATGCTTTAAAGGGACACAAAGCTTTCGTGATTATATCCTCTTTGCTTTCTTCAGCTTTATACATCAGATATTATACATGTATTTTAATTATGCCATTAACATCATAAACGACTGTAAACAGTCAAAGTTAAATTTTTATTAATTTATGGAATATTAATTTATTAACTTAAAGGTCTCTTTCACCATCTGTCAAGTAGGCTAACTGTCATTAAAAGTCACCGGTAACCGGGGATAATTAAGCTGATATACTTTTGTTTGTACGGTAAAGGTCTCAAACATTAAGAGGGAAGAATAGCACGCAGTCGTCCATACAAAAAGAGAAAATTCCACTTCTAAATATTTTCCAATCTCCATGATTTTTTTTGCATGTTATTGACACAGTGAAAGACTAAGTTTATAGGTTTTCCTTTTTTTCAAAATTTGCATTTAGATTCAAACTTATAGGCACCTCAAATAACTTATTTTTTATGATTAAAATTTATAAAAACCATCTATTTTTTTATAAAAAGCGAAACCTATAAACCTAGAATATATCATGCTGAAGCGATCGACATGAAAATCAAAGTGATTTGTTAAGATTTAGTTAGTGGAAACTGTTTTCTCCCGAAATGAAATTTCATCAAAAAAAAAAGACTATTGTCAGTCGGAAGCTGCAACGCTCTCTATCGCACGACTGTCCCGGGGATAGAGCGCACAAGCGATAGCATGTGTTTTCCTAAATACCTATCGCAAAGCTATACTTCCCTCTTAAAAAGAAAATTAAAAAAAACTCGCCTATCGAAAACATAAAATTATTACTAAAAGTAACTATAATCAACACTTTACTTGTAGTTGGTGAAAGAGGCCCTTATTATAATTAAAAAAGAAAAAACACTCCCTATAATTATTATTTTTGTGATCGTCAGATTCGTCAGCATAACGGCATTCTCATAAATGCGACTAAATGAGAATGATTTTCATTATTTTACCAAATGCCAATAAAATTAAATTGATTTTATTCCACACTTGAATGTATAACGCTCCAAACTAAAACATTGTATATTATTGTATATTAGACAAAGCTTACACAACCGCAAATCACCCTCTACGATCTGATATTAAGTACAAGCAAGTAGTTTGCAAGTAAATCAATATCCCAATCCACGTTATAAAGCGATGTTTTAATATTTACATACATGAATTAATTTATCTGAATATTGACCTTGACCTTACGTTTGACGTGTATAAATAAATAAAAGAATATATACAGACTTTGTTGAAACTAAATAGATCATGAAATCATTTATTCTTTTTTGATTCGTTTGATCGTATGATTGATATATATGTAAACACTAAATAAATATAATAAATGGAGTATCGAGCAAATTTTTTTTATGTTAACCTTTTTTTTGTTAACTTACTTACTTGAAGTATTAACTTCAGTATAGTTTTGTTATCAAGGGATGCTACACCACGTTTCCCCACTAACCCTTCCCATTTCCTAATTCTTAATATTACAGTAGCCTGCAGCGTACTTGCAGGCGTTGCTTTTGTTATAACGACAGTAGCCTCCTACCATCAAGTGGACCGTCAGCCTGTTTATCGACCTTAACATAAAAAATAAAAAAAATATGGTAGGCCATTGGCCCTAGCCAAGAGCACAATGCAAAAGGGAGCGTTACGTATATTTACGAAACGATAGAAAATAAAGCCCGGTGATTGGGCAAATTTTATGTGGGCGTTACAACAACCAATCACCGGGCTTTATTTTCTATCGTTTCGTAAATATACGCAACGCTCCTGTTTGCATTTTGCTCTTGGCTAGGACCCCAGGGGCCCTAGACAAATGGCATTCGACTCTATTCAAATGTATGGGATTTACATATGCCGTCGCTAAATCACGTGATACTTCCCATACATTTATTCTATCGAACTTCATTATCGTTTTTAAAAATATTACTTTGACTAAGCCTCCTGAGTTGTTATGTCAAAAATGGTGCTAAAACCCCGCAAGCTAGATGACGCGGTCGCTACCCACCTATAGAACTAACATTCTACATTCGTCTGTCGCCTTAATACACGGCAAGAGACATTCAAAAATGTTCATTGTGTACATATATGAACATGGATTATGCTCCGGGTTGGGTACGGCGTCATACTAATTGCAGCGAGTGCATGTCAAAGGAGGACCGGCGTCGCGCCGGATCAACATAATGGTGGATAGGGGTTGCAAAAAGGAATGTATGAAAAAATAGGCAGACGCCGGAGGCATGTGACGTTCAGATTTGGTTACCGACAGTTCTTATGTGAGTAATTAAGACTTCAAATTTAAAGACAAACAAAGAAACCCAACTCCTTTGTATTTCTCTTAATTGATTTTACTTCACTTGTGTAAGCCTAGGAACAGGTCTATCCTCTACGTGAGGAGGTACAAGCTACCGTCTCCTATATTATAGATTTCCTAGACGTCGCATTATATATATACTATTTATACAAAGCATAGTACGGTGACGTTTGGTGTTTGAAGTTACTATACATGATGAAATCTAAAATTATATTATTTATTAATTTTACCAATACGGGTTCATGCGTAAAATGGATGAAATCAAATGTTACCGTACCTATGCTATGTGAAAAATACGATTGATCAATCCCAATCAAGCCAATTGCATGATAGGCTTGATATGATTGGCTAGTATCTTATTAAAAGGGTATAGTATCCAATTATTAAAATTTGATTTGTCTAGATTCATTAATTAGCTTTTTATCCTCAATTATGTTTCTAATAGAAGTACTTTAATTTCGTAGCGATTTTTCATTATAGCTATCATCAATCTTCACACACTTCGTTCTTTATCTCACTTCTTGAAATTATTTAGTACATTTATTATATCGCATGAACGTTCGGTTTTTTTTTTCATAAACTGTAATAAAGTACCTAATGTAACTAATAAATTGACAGGGACACTGTTTTTTCAACGCACAGTGTGTGTGTGGTCACAGTACAGAACTTAAATTCAAAATTAAGAAATTTTAAATCAATCTAATTTTATCTAAAGTGATGCACTAATTCTTTAGTCTGTGTAATTAAAACGAGAAAACATTTTTTTTTTAATAAATATTAATTTATTACTTAATATTTGAAGAGTACTTAATACTGAAAGAGAAAAGTTTATCAAGAAAATGTGGTTAGATTAACAAATTGGTTTAGATGTTGAACTGGGAATCGGTTGTATACTATTTTGATACTCAAAAGTCCTTCACCTATCTCCATAGAATTAATCAGTGTTCACGCAATATGAGAAATGGGGACATTATTTCAACGCTAGTAGGCGTTTTATCGTCTGAATTAGCGTGTTCCAAGTTTTCTTTAAATTTTTTTTTATTATTGCGTCATATTAGCTGTTTCTGTATTTAGATATTTTTAGATTTTAGATTTAGATAGAGCTTTTTTTTCAGTTCATGATGTAGGTGCGTTTTTTCTACGTAATAATTAGTTTGAAACTTTGAAAGAAAGATTTTGAGCGACAACTCACTGCCATAAATGAGTATACATTGATAAACGAATTGGTAGGCCTGTGCGCCATTTTAGAGGTTGCAGATTCTAATTACCTACATCATACCATGTCTTTATGAAGTTTGCTACTAAAAGAAAAAACTGACTCACCCTTTGCGGTGGTAAGACTTGTCTGGGACTGTGCGCGTGCTTCGGCGAACAGGAGCCGTGCTTTTCTTTCCTATGTGACTTCAGGCCTCGTAGCAGTCTTGAAAAAGTCGTCACCTTCTTCTTTGCGGTGCCCAAGCAGTTATCTAGGAAGTAGAATGTTATGATTACACACGTATATATAAAATAAATTCAATTAATATAATAGAGAGAGAGCGAGAGAGAGAGAGAGAGAGCGGATTTTTTATGTTTGTTTATGGTGCAGCTTTTTCCAATTTGAAAGGTACATTATTGCGGTATATTATGTATACTAATTCCCCCAATTGCTCCCGGACGAAGCCAGACGCGTCAGTCTAGTAATCAATACTAATAATAAATCTGTAAGTGTAGGTATTGTATGTTTGTATGTATGTTCCTCCATAAGTCTTAAACGAATTAACTGATTTTCATGAAATTTGGTAGATAAACATTTAGACGTACGGGACATAGGATAGGCTACTTTTTTTTTTTCAAAGCGGACAAAGTCGCGGGTGCCAGCTAGTATACCTAATGAAGGTGAAGTATTTTTTTAAACGTGCTTCGTTAGGGAACCGTCAGTCAGATTTGAATATTTGTTGGAGCGTTTGGTAGCCTTGAATGTTATGGTTATGTTATGTTATGTTATGTTAAAAGTTACATAAAAAAACGCTAAGTGAAATCAAAGAACTGACGCTGGCCGAGTGATGCGATGCGGTGGGTCGGATCGCAAGGCCACCCGACGAGAGAATTACTGAGAAGAGACAAATTGTGCATGTCCATATCAATTTAAATTAAACGCCGGATAAAACTGCGGCAAACAGCTAGTGTATACTATCTATGCATTAGTTTAAATGTTCAAACATTTTATCTAATTTATGGTTATAGAAATATGAAAACTAAATTGCAAAGCAATTAGTTTGAAAATACATTTTTTTTATTAGGTACACAAAAATAAAAGTTAAACGTGGCAAGTTTAAATCAAATGAAGTGTATATATCTTCATAAATAATTCCTACTTGAAATAAAATAAAGTAAATTTCATTTAAATAATATTCAAACATAAACAAAATTATACTCAAACATAAACAAAATTATTATTGCAACAAATATTAAGAAAAAATATTTTATCTTAGTGCACCAAAGTCTCACTAGTTAAACTTTTAAAGCTATCATTATTATACTTAAATTTAGCTTAATTAGTATTAATGGGATGATATTTAATGTAAAAATCTTAATTTTTTTATTTATTTATACTACTAAATTTATCCAGGTACCTCTAGAATTGACTAAAATATTATATTTTTTAAGTTTCCCATTTTCTAAAAACATTAATTTATTTAAAAATCGAATTGCGTTTTACTTAAAGTTTGTACAATTAATATCGTATCACAGTAGAAAATCACAAATATAAACAATACAAAGTAAACTGTAAATATTAGCTGTATTAAAAATATAAAATTCTTCGTGTAAATTGAGTTAAGCAATTAACACTTAGTTAAGATGTACCATTTGCGTTTTTCACACAAAACTAGCGTGCCACTAGTGCTTTTATAACTTTATGCGATACTACTTTGTAATTGTAATTAAACAACTTGTAAGCATTTCGAGGTAAGAAATGGTCTTTTCATATTTTAGTGTTACAACTATTGCAGTAATTTACCTATATGAGAATTTAACATTAAATTTGACTTAACTTAATGATGCACAAATCAAATCGCCTTTTTGCTTAATTACTTAGTTTAAATTGAATATAATATATACTCACCACTAGGAGGAAATTCGTAGAAATACGCAGACCGCGGACTGAGGCAACTGAAAACAAAAAATAAAACATTTTAAATAATATTTATTTAAATTTTAACACTCCTTTGTAAATAAGTAATTCTATATAAGGTTTATTTGAAAAAAAAAAAAAATTAAAACTTAAAGGTTCAAACATCAGATATCATATAGGTACCGAAGTTACTAGTTTCTTCGTGCAAAATCAGCGTAAAAATAGACATTCTCATGAATAAACTGATTGATTTGAGAAGATAATGAACAATGATATATTATTTAAAGATGTCGTCGCGAACGCGAGCGAATAATCCAGCAATCGCTAATCTATACTAATATTATAAAGAGAGGAGATTTGTGTGTCTGTAATGAAGCTACTCCAAAAACTACTGGACCGATATTGAAAATTCTTCCACCCATAGAAAGGTACATTATCATCGAGTCACATATTATAGGCATAATAATAGCAATATCAATATCATCATACTAATAATAAATCTGCAAGTGTAGGTATTGTATGTACATGTATGTTTATCCATAACTTTTAAACGAATTGACTGATTTTCATTAAACTTGGTAGATAAACATATAAACGTACGGGACACAGGATAGGCATTTTTTTTTCTTTTTCAACGCGGACGAAGTCGCAGGCACCAACTAGTATTTTATAAAGTTACACGTGCAACACCTAGTTTCAAATATACTCCAATTATCATAAACAACCGATGTATGTACCTACATAATGTTACTCTTGAATGCAAAAACTACTCAATGAATTTTGATCGCAAAGTCAAATACATAAATCAAAATAACATATTCACTATGTGACTCAAAGATACGTGGACGAAGTCACGGTAAACCGGTAGTATTCATGGTTGATAAGTGATTAAAGCAAAACAATACATCATTTACAGTGGTATCTCCATCAAACATTGTATACAATGTCAAGCCTTAAGAAAATTCAAACATAAACTAAAATAATTACTTAATCGTTGTTGTAAATAATACGCGTTCTATGAATAGAGACATTAATGCGGAAGTAATAAAACCGTCCGGCGAACGAACATGGAGAATTCGGCTGTAAATGGGATATTAATCGCTGACGACATTAACAATACCTCTAATGATGGTGCGGTAATGAGAATCGTTTAATGAAAACGAAAATATTTCGTAGCAATTCGGTTTTTTATTTGACTGCACGTTGGGCCAAAAATTTCAGCAATGTTTAAACAGTTGGACAATTTTGCCGACAATTGCGATTCCGTATTTTCAAGGCATTCTCCACTTGAAAAGTTACGTTAAAAAAGAGCTGTATGTAGGTAAAAAAAAAGACATTACAATTCAGTGAATTATTAGTGTGAAAATATATGACTCGTAAAAAAAAATATTTTTTTTCTAACATCGATTTGGAAGTTTTAAGGGACATTGCAAACACTGAGATAAAATAAACATTTAAATGGATGAATATATATTTAATATTTTTATATGATGGTTTTATTAACTTTAATTAAATAAGTCTTTAATACACAGTCGTAAATTAAAAAAAAATGTCCGGCAGTAGTTAACCACTTCCTTACAGAAGACTACGGTGAACGTTTTTCTTTTGTATTTTTGTGAATGAGTCAAATGTCATTATTAGCCCATTCTTTTATTACCTCCTTAATGTTTATCTTTTAACCACACTATGACTAACCCTTCTGTTTATTATTACACAGAGCCCGCTAGATTCCACAGACTACTAACGCGGACGAAGTCGCGGGCGCCAGACAGTATTTTGTAAAGTTACGCGACGAACGACTGCTAGTATAAATACCTAAAAGTTTTAATTTTTTAATTTGAATAACTGCAACATGCCTGCATCAATAATTTAAGCATGACGAACATTTTAAATAATATCAAAGCCTTGTTAATTATAACAGCTTTGATTCATTTTTGTTTGGCTCGTTGCAGGCAAACTTTACAGAAAGTTTGAAGGTTAAATTAAACACAGCATAATTGTGTTCAATACAGTCAATTTGGCGCATAGTTGTAAGAGCATGTAGTTTGAAAACAGTCATAAATCAATACTTGCGCTATCGTATCAAGCACATCGCTACGATGCGGGTATTGAACGTTGATTTAAAAAAATGTGTGCCTTGAAATTTAAAGTTGCATTTGCAGAATTATTGTCCTCAAATTTGTCATTTAAAATTCAGTTTTAGTTCATTTATTAGGTTCAATTAAAAGCAAAAATAGGCGGGTGAAGCAAACGCTCAAATGTTGAAAAAGCAAACGTAGTTTCGGTATCCGAACGGACATACACCCTGAGTTGGTTTGTCGGTCTTACACCCCTGAAATGCACACACTTTAGGTCGTAAGACTTGCTTACTTACTTGCTTTCAAAAGATTAGATTCAGAAGGCTAAACACTTTCTTAAATAACACCTAAGTGAAAATAAATTATAATTTAATAATGTCATACCAAGACTAAATAAATAATATATATTTTTTATGTAATGTTTCAAGTACCTTAGTTTAGATATTTGTAGCTTATTTGTAGCTTAATTGACACTTATGTGTGTGATTTATTGTAAGTCAATATGTTGGTATTATGTCAATCAATAAACCAAATTAAAAACACACAAGCTGATAAGGATCACACTGTAAGACAGTTTGTAACACGTAAAAGGCTATCTAAGGCCACTTGTGAATTCTGTAACAGAATAATTTTGAAACAAAACAACCATAACAAACCGGTCCTAATTTAAACCGCTGTTAAGCCGAGTCGAACAAGAACACAGATAGAAATGCGAATGTAACGAAGCAATGCGCATTTATGCAGGCACTTAGATAAATTCCGTCTAGTTAAACGACGTATCCCTCCATGTCGCATATCCTCACAGTATCTCGTCCGAATATTTCTCGCCATTTCTCCTATCTCGCTCGCGTGCGTTTTTACGAAGCCTACAACACTCACAGCTGTCTCAAAGTCGATACATTTTTATCGAACATCGAGTCAGTGTTAATGGAGATAAGAGTCCTCGTCTGCGAGTATGGGTGTTGAAATAAATTATTTGCGTTCAATTCATTATGGAGGGCTATAAATGCATTGACAATATAAAGAAAAAACAAATACTACTTCTAACTTTTAGTGTTTGTTTGAATTTATATGTTTTGGATTTTATTACATGATAATACCTACAATCAGAAATGTCTCAAAAGTGATAATACAAAGGATGAAATTTGTCAATTAAGTACACATGTTAGTATTAGACGGATATACAAACTTTTTTTTTATATAAAAGAATGCACTAAGTTAAATCTTTTTTTATATGCTCTTCTCTTTTAAGAAGTTATGTTAGATCTTAACATAAAAAATAAATAAATCAAATTAAATACAAGTTTCTTAAAAAGTTACCCGTCATCTATACCTAACTATAACCAATCCTACTCTTTCAATGCAATTTTCAATATTAAAAAAAAACATTTATGATTTTCTTTCTTTTAGAACGCCTTTTGTTTTTGTTGAGTAATTTCATTACCCACGAGTATAGGAATTTTCGACGGGAACCTTCTTCGTTAATTTAAATAACGTATCGCATGGTGAAGCCTCTGTAAATACGCAACCGGACTGCAATCTCGCGTAGCTTGTTAGTCTGATTCCCGTCGCGACGCAGTGTTAATTGAGTAACGAGTATTAGAATTTAATATAAGTGCGAACGTACATATACCGTCGTCTGTGTATAACTTTATTAGTATTAGTGTTCATTTCTAGACCACTATTCTAAATACACTAACACTATTTTGCAATTCTCCACAATTATTATGTTTTCAATTTTCACCATGAGACTTGCCAGATATTTGAAATGTAGTAAATCTTAGTTAAGTAAAGTATAAGATAGTTAAGTAGTAAATTGTGCACTAATTAAAGTAACTACCTTTAGCGTTTTTTGTCTTTAATAACCGCATTTTGTGCTTCATATAAAGATGAATTTCACTTCAGTAGATTTTTTTTACTTACAACACTATAACATATTGCGAAACATTCTAAGCGTTGAAACTTTGCGTTAAACGAACCTACACATATGTAAATTTCCCTCGCAAATTATACAAATCGTATTTAACTGAATTAACAAGACTAACATCGCGACTAACGAATGCTGTTTACCTATTATTTATCCTATTACCACGTACAAATGCGTGCGAATGTTTGCGAAGAAATCTGCAGAACGAAGGATCCTGATATAACGCACAGAGTTCGAAGTTAGCTCGCTGAACTAGCCAATGGACATCGAAGGGTGACCGAGTCTATCCAAACTAATTTATGACATTTATATATTATGTTAAATTATGTTTCATAGTCTTTTGCAGTAAAACATCATGCACTATCATACATTATTGTTTGTAATTAAGGGTTGTTAGACTTTATCTACAATTTTTCTGCAAATTATATCTATACACAAACCTTCCTCGTTTATCACACTTTCCATTAGTGAAAACTGCATCAAAACCCTTTGGGTGATTTAGAAGAAAACAGATAGAGGTTGTTTATTTATTTATCTATATAAACCTATATTACCATTATTTACAAACAGTCAAACACTATAAAAGTAAATTAATCTAAACGCGGTGTATTCTGATGGCTTTGTGTTAAGAAGATATTTTGCTACGCTATAATAAGCCTTTTCTTATTTTACGTATATGACTTAATCAGGCTTAGCTAAGGCTAAGACATGGCTTAAATAGGCTAAACCGTAAAAGCCTCGGGCATGTAATGTAGATTAAAGTTGCCCTTTTGTCGATTATTTCAATGCAATGCCTGCCTTTAGATTGAAAATGAAATCAATATTCAAGAAATTATTTTATATGGCCATATATTTTTAAATGTAACAAACTGCATTACAAGTACGATTTGCAATTCAAAATATATAAGTGAGTAAGTAGTATGTAAAATACATGAAAATTATCTTATTTTGTGATCAAGTATCGCTTTACGAGGTAATTCATTAGATAGACTAGTCGGTTGTAAACATGTAATTAGCATCTAGTGACACGCGAGCCAGTGCGTAGGCGACGGGACACTAGTGAATTTACTTAGAACAAATTTACGAGTTTACTAGACTATTTAATTCAACGTTAAGAAAATGGAATAGGATTTACACCTATGTTTTGTCTTGTTTTCTTTGCCTTGACACCTACTTAAAAGTTGTGTTGCTTCATTTATCTTCTATACTAATATTATAAAGAGGAAAGATTTGATTGTTTGTTTGTTTGTATGGAATAGGCTCCGAAACTACTGGAACGATTTGAAAAATTATTTTACCATTAGAAGCCGACATTATCCCTGATGAACATATTTTTATAGAATGTTTATATGCATATAAATGCTTACGAAAGAAAAAGGAATCATTTTATTATAAGATTTTTGTAATAACCAATCCTAATCACGTAAGAAATAATAAAATCGGTCAGTTTACAGCCCGCAAGTAGGCAGTAAAAAGTTAAAAATAACTGCAGATTTTATTGCACGAAAATACCGCGCATATTTGCGAAAGAAAGTCAGAGGAGTTTCTAGAAATTTCTTAATCTTTCAACTACCGACTATCGAATGGTCGGAAGGCCGCTCCTGTCGCCAATCGAATGTCTGATTTCAATTTAGATTACTCCTTAAACATGGAACGCAAAAGCTTATCTTATGGGTACACCTGTTAAAGTCTATATAATTTATGAGAATGGCCCGTGCCATCGTAAGAGAGGCGAGTTATTATTTCCATGCATTACCATAAGTGAACATAAAAATAGATATTTCATCAATAACATAAAATCTTATACCGAGACGTTATTAAATGAATTCATTAAATTAAACTTTGTGGGCGGTGTCTGGTGGTAGTAAACGTACTGTTATACAGAATACCACCATGAAATAACAGCATACGTGCTGTTTTGTGTTAGGTGCGTAAAGGATACCAGATCCCATTTGCCAATTTTTACCTCTAGCCCATTAGCCCATAGGCTTGTCAATGTGGGCACCGATTACATAATTATCTACAGACGAAATTTTTAGTTGTCTTTTGTAACATTATTCATTAAAAAAAATGTTGCATTTGGTTAAATATTATGTCAATGACGTCACGAAATGTTACCTGAATATAAAATTACTAGCTGGTGCCTGCGACTTAGTCGGTGTTTAAAATTATTACAATAAATAAGCAATATAATTTTATAACGGCTGACCTCAATGTTGCTGTAACACTTTGCCAGGCGTTTGTTTTTTTATTTTATTTTAGACTAACTGCTGCCTGCGACTTCGCCTGCGTAACTTTGTAAATTATATACTAAAACCTTCCTCGAGAACCACTCTATCCATTGATGAAAACAGCATTAAGATAGTTTTTGAGTTTATCGCGAACAGACAGACAACAGAGGAATTCGTTTTATAAATGTAAGGACGATCGTTCAAGAACAGTACCAGTCAGTAAACAAATATTAACCGTCAGCTTGTCTGCCACTCTTTCTCATGAAAACACTTTAAACTTTTTGCATAGTCTTAAAGAGAATGGTTAATAGAGAATAGATTTACAAAGCATCAGTAAGCCTAATAAATAATAACAGATTTAATACTATCGGCATTATAATAAAATAAAGTAAAAGGATTATTAGCATAGTATTAACCGTAATAAAAATCCGAAAGAGCCATGAATATCGATAGGATTGCTCTTTGAAATTCATCTCATGATTGTTGACCTATTTTCAGAGATCCATTTCATTCTGAAAAGAGTTATTCCTTTTTTTTTAAATCGATCTTAATGCTGACATATAATAACGATTTATCACTACATATTATAAAGCAAAGTCCTCTGTGTGTCTGTTCGCGATAAACTCAAAAACTACTGAGATAATCTAAAAATAAAATCGTCTCTGAAGAATAAAATATAACCATTATAAAATTTAAATAAATATTTATTAATAATCTATTATACCTACTTACTAAAATACAAACAATAGTCGCGGGCAAAAGCTTTCTATGTAATTAAGTATAATATATTATTTAGACTAAATGCAAGCCTTCATTGAGCCTCGTAATACGCAGATTAGTGCTGCCACAATATTTGTAAGAAGAACGCTCATTATTCTACACGTTAAGTAAAATTACACGCACTACATAACTTTATTCCTATCCACGCTCACTTGTAACCACGGCAAAGTTAAAAGAAATATATAAATAAATAAACAGGACGTCTACCCACAAGGTGGACAGACCTCCTGATAATGGTCGCAAGTAATAATGGTGCAATCAGTTTGCTTCTGACCGGTCCCAATAGAAAATTATGGGGAAGGCCTACGTTTAGCAGTGGACGTCCTGCGGCTGAGAAGATGACGTTGATGATGATAATAAATAAATAATTAAAAATAATTTACCTTTGATAGTTATGTTGTTGATTGTGCATAAGAGGCTGCGTTGGTTGCGCCAGCAACAGTTGCTTCTGCTGTTGTTGCCGCTGCAACATATGCTTGCCAAAAACACCATATCCAAAACCATAAATCTCGTCTTCTTCTTTGTCAGTGAGGCAACTTGAAGGCTGTTGAAATGGAAAATTCTGTTAAAGATAGTACGTGTTCTTTTATAATGTTGAATCAGTCACTTTGCCACAGATTTTACTAATTACTAACAGATTACTTGGATTGATATTAATCAGTTTCAAAGTCATGTTAAGGAATAATCGTGTTTAGGATTTCTAAGAATCGGTGGGATGATTAATTCCACATATTAGGAAACATTTTCTTAGGAGATATTTCACTACTGGGCAAGCTCATCTGTAATTGGGCTAAAAATACAGTTTATAACCTTATTTTTTATAATATATGTTCAATAAAAAAAATGTAAAATAGGGTTAAACCTTATTTGAGAATAATAAGTGACATAAAGCACGTTTAATACAAAGTAATATGTAGTTGAATAATTGAATTTCCTGGTAGTATATAAAAAAATCTAGTAAAATTTCAATGAACTTCTTAAAGTATTTTGATGTATAATAATTGATAGAAAATAAAAAATGAAACAGTAGCACATAATCATTATCTTTTTTAGTAATTTGCATTCTAATATCGACTTCTATTATTCTAGTAATAACAGAAATTAAATTAAATTTGAAGTGTTCATATCTATTGCTAGATGAATACTTTTATCTACATATTTGCAATTTTAATTTTACATGTTCAGTCTAAAAAAAATTGGAAAAGTAATCTAAAAACACTTACTGAATACTTTCCAGGCACATAAATTGGTTGAGAATGGGAGGTTGTTAGATTATTTAGGGCTAGAGATCCTGGACTTGCTGATGGGGGAGTTTGAGGAGTTCCAGGACCTCCTAGTACCCTCATCCGCGGTGACATCTCTTCCCATTCGTGTCTCCTCAACTCTTCCAGATGATCTAGAACATCGCCGTAATGAGTGGAGAACAGGTCAGCATATCTTGAAGCCAATCCTTCCAAATAGCCCCGATCGCCATCCTGTTGACAAGCAAAATATATTTTAAAATACTGGTAAAATTAACGGTACTGACAACACATCGGAACACATATATTTTTGAAACGAGTTGGTAATTTTTTCTTTGAATCAAAAAATGTCAAATAAAGAGAATAATGTAATAATATTATTGGCTGTAAATATCGCCTCACAGCGATGTTTTGATTTGGCATACTCCGACCTTAAAAGCGTACTTTATTATAAGGATTATTTTTAAATGATTTTCTGTATTAAGATTGTTTTTATGTAATCTATGATAGTACCTACTCGTATAATAATGACAAATGTATAATATTATCTATCGACGATTTGAGCAATAAATATTTCTTTATATGCAAAATAGTATAACATTACCTATGTACGCAGAATTAGTTTATGATTGAATGAATTTGGTTCCGAAAACTCAACCTTTTTCTTTGAATAGTCTTTTAATTTTTTTAATACTCGTTTTATTTTTCACGTTACGATTTTTCAGTGTAAGAACAGTATTAAATAGTGTCTATAAATATTCTATAAAATAAATGCTAATGTAATTAAGCAATAAAATTTAGTTATGTAACATAGAATGAATACTGACATTTACGATCAATTAACCAAGAACAATTTGTCAATGTAAACTCTACGAAGGAGTAAACATAAACAAACATTGCCTGTTTTGCTATAAGTAGTTTCACAATCTCCATGTTAATCTTAAAACTTATTACACGGGTAACGAGATTATAATAAAGTTATGACACCTGGCACTGCCCAGATAATCGAAACGAGTTACTCGGTAGCAAACTGCGAATTGGCTAAGATATTACTGTTCACAGATTATAATTTTGAATTCCGTATTCCTGCTATTGACAATGGAATGTACAAAATATGTAGAATGATATTAATAGTTAAAGAGAAAATGTTTAAAAGCAGTCTTGTACCTAAATAAATCGTCGACAAGGAAATAGGTATAATTATCTAGAGCCTAGAGACCAATTTGACTGAAATCCCTTCCTTCCACGCAATTTCCGTCAAACTCCTGGAAAGGGGCAAAAAAAAAATAACGTAAAGGGAGGCAATTAAGGAGGGATGTTTGCTAATTTGCAATTAAGCAGGAAATTTTATGTATGGAATGATTCGGAGGTAGTCTAACCAAAATTAACTGTTTATTATTAAAAACAAAGTCATATTAAATTCAGCAAAATATTTAAATATACACGATGAAGGAATTAAAACTTTGTAATTCACTTTGTCGAAAGAAACAAATACAAAAAGATCTTTTGTGAGAAACCATTCGCATAAAACGATTGAGACGGTTATTATTTGAAAAATATTTTTTAAATTATAAATCCAAGAAACCATAATATTTCTACTCCCACATGAAGCTATAACATTCAATTTACAGTCCATTCTGATCTTGAAATAAGAGGATAAGTAATACAATATGAAGCGAATGAAGCGACTTCGGTGGCCAGTACGAAATTAAAATTAATATGCAGTTAAGTCTGGCTAAGGCGACTGCCAGAACAAAATAAACCGACTTGAAATAATCCCGACGCGAAGTAACTCTTTCATTTAGCGCTGGAAAGAGAACATAGATTGCAATTATTTAGCCAGTGCGTACTTAGTTACAAACAGTAGCGTAGGGCTTAGGGTAGTCACAGGGTAATATACAATTATTTAAGAAAAATAAAGAAAGTAAAGTAAAATAATAAAATTAGGAAGTAAGTATTTGAGAAGAAATAGTTTTTTTTAAATAAATACTACAAAAAAATAAAATAAACGAAATCTACATCAGGAAAGTTAGGCGAATTTGTCTAACCCATTCCTAACATAATAAAGCTGAATTTGTCTGTTTTGTTCAGCGTTTTGTTAAGCTTTCACGTCTTTATCTAGATAACTCAACCGATCACCATGAAATGAAAAGAAACCATGAAAATCATCATGATTACACATTGTAGATCGTTATCGCAGTCTTATCACTGTGAAAATTTTTATTTTCTTATTGTTTCATTATTGTATTGCGAGTTTCCTTTAATATCACCGCGTTCACCTTGGTCGACGAGGTCGAGGTTAAGAAACGAAACCTAGAAGATATTTTAACGCATATTCCATAGTTGTCTCTTAGCGAAGACCATTGCAAAGACAGCTGGTACTTGTGTTGCTATGATTCAGCCCAGTAATTAATATAAACCACCACTCATCCTCACCACCATGCTAGCTTTCTCTATATTTTCTTTTTAAGATTATATTTTTTCTGCTTTCATTCTAAATTTCATCCCCGCTTCGTATTTTTTTAGTTTTAATTTTCTTTTTTAACTTATATATATGGAAAAATGTGTGTGCCTAATATAAGAGCAAACATGTGCATTGAAATATTATGCACAATATTTATAAAGGCTTGTGGCATATTTAAAGAGGCGGTGAGCCCATACAAAACATAGATTTATCATGCTCCATAATAAATATTTGCTCCATTTCTAGCTTGTACAAACACGGCAGTGGTAACTGGCACTCTCAAACAATCAGGTTTATTATTATCCATGTACCTGTCAATTAAAAGGTTTATGTTGTTGACTTGTCGAACCGGACGCAATCAGGACCGCATTAGTTAAGAGTCTTCACAGATGAAAACTTTATTACCGTCATCAGAATCATAAAATAGTATATTTGCTAGGTTAAGTTTTACTTTTATATCATAATTTGATTTTTAAACAACTTCCTCGGTTTTTCGATAAAGTGGAAGATACAAACTAGCATTTTGAAGTTTCATTGAATAGTTCAGTAAATGCGATACGCTGGTTCAACAAATCAAAAGGAGGAATAGGGATTGCATCAGTGAAGAACCGCACTTAGAATTCAACCAACGGCCGCGCGTCGAGTCAAAGATGGCCGGAGGTTTATTTCCATTTTTAAATGAGAGCGGCTGAGAGCTTTGTCGGCTCGGAGTTTGTGCTCTGCGTTTTAAGTGGATTAAATCGCTCCACGCCCGTAAACCGACAAGTGCTCCAGCTAAGAATTAAAGTAACCGTTCGACTTTTGCATGAGAAAGTGCTCGCGGGACCTCGCTTCGCACCCACTTCGCACAATTTGATGTGGTGAGGGTTTATTGTTTTTGTGGAAATCCGTTTGATTGAGGGTTCAGCCGTTGCTTTGTGAATATCCAATGAAAGAAAACTCGTCAACGAATTCAGTTGAGTGCCCGAATCCAAAGCGTCTCTTGGTACAGTTGTTTAAAACGTTAAATTGTGTTGATGCAAGTGGATTGAGAATTCAAAGAAATCGTCAACGTGCGTTTGCCGTATTCGAAATAGAATAATAAAATTGTGCTCACAAAACATTAAGCTGTTAATGTCTTATTTCAATCTGAGCACAAGCATTTCACTTGTCAATGTGAGTATTATGTATCTGTTTCCTTATGGGTATCCGCTTAGAAGCAAAAGCCAAATAAGTACCGCATAAATGGAACAGATCATCAGTAGTGATTTAGAGCGGTTATGGTAAACTGGAAACATAGATACAAAATGGCCGACACGGCCAAGAAGGGCAATAAAAGGCAACAATAAATAGCTCATGATTCTTTTGGAGAGGTTTAGTGGTTGGTCTTGAATTTTAATGGCATTATTTAGAACACGACCGGTCGTTTAGAGCATAGAAACGATTTCATTGGAAAAGTTGCCAAAGGCATTTGGTATGCTTGCAAAATCAAACGAAATTGCGTAAGCAGGCTCATTAAATTTGAGCTTATATCATATTATATAAAGAAGATACTCGTGAAAACCTTTAAGCTGTGTTCAGTCTCATCTTATTTGAAAGACAGCTTAACAACATTATAACTTTGTGTAGAATTGCAGACTACCAACAAAATTTAAGCTTGTCTTGAATACAATTTCCAGAAAATTACGAATGTAAGACACAACAAGGAAGAGCAATTTTCGTCTGTCCTACGAAAAGATTCGAGGCAGTAAAATAATCGATTCCGGTCCTGTTCCGGGTCCCAACGAAACGTCCGTCTGCGCCATCGAACTTTACTTTAAAATGAGTATAAATTGCAAAACTTGGGAATTATTTGCGTCTCGCCTCCATGGCAATTTACTCAGTTTTTCCAGAGTTTCATTATAACAAGTTTAATTGAAGACCGCGTCCGGTACATAAATTTAAACTTTTGGCATGCATTTTAATCCGCCCACAGTAGTTACTCCTCTACTAATTAATGGCCGGTGAGTTTAGCTCACTTAAAACTGCTTTGTGTCATTAATATGGTTAGTTTAGAGTGTTAACACATTAGTTGAAGCGCTCGTTATGATTGTACAAAGGCTTTGCGCGATATGAATACATTATAGTCAGCTTGGTGAACTTTTGTTCTGCTCGGATTTGTCTGAGACTACGAGTAACTAATCTGTACAAAAGTCGGGAAGCAATTATAATTTAAAACGACTGTTACAAATTACATGCAATGTTTATTAAAAAGTAAGATAAACAATCATTTTAACTAAGTATTACGGGAAGAAAAATGGAAAGGGCTCTTTTATACCCAAACATACGTAATATAGTTGCTAACTTAGCTTATACTTGGGATTGTAAAAATCTAGAAGTCATCTGCTATTGATCCAGATCACGAGAGATTCTCAGTTAAATAGATCGTAAAAAAATCAAATAGTAATGACGAAATGTAAGGCCTAATTTAAAGGATAATTATTTGTTTACTCATCTAAGCTTACCATCAAGTAAGATTGAAGTCTGTGACTCTGTGTCTGTGTCTCTGATTGACTCCTGTGGGGTTAACTGTCCAGGGAATCATACTTTTCAAAGTTGGGCAGGGCTTTCTTTGCTGGATCCTAGTGGGGTATTTATTTTATGTATTTATTAAATTGCAATGCATTTATTGAAACTATTAAGATAGAGGACGTTATTTTACATTACAACCCACCTGAGAATTGTTTGATTCTTTCAAATCAACTACGTTTAAACAGGGACCTCAAGTGAGGTCCTAAACTTTCCAATGTAACTGGACAGTTCAGTTACATTGGATCCAATGTACTAAAAAACAGCTTCTCTTTATGCGATGCGCTTAATGTTGATAAAAATGTCAAGTGCTTAACCAAAACGTTTATCTGATAAAGCGGACAAGTCCAGGGTAATTTTGACCAAAAACAAAAAGAAAAACTGCGTATCTTATTTAGTCAGAAAGCTCGATTGGGCGATTCTTAGGCATGCAAGTATCAATTTAAATGTTAATAAGGAATTATGAACACGTCTCCGGCCTCGTGGACTGGCTGTGCGTGTCAGCAAAAAGCAATAAGGAGAAAATTAAATGTCGCATTCCCACATCATGATTAATGCAGGGAATGTCTATAATCTACACGTAAAACTTATGAATTGGCATGTCTCTGCGTACGTTGATAATATTAGAAAATGTGTTTTGGATGAATGAAATATGGTATAAATATTGATAATTCCAATATTAAAAAAATAATAATAAATAATATAAATTTTAGGGAAATATTGTTTATTTATTTATTTATTTAGATATTGTTATTATTGTTATTTAGATATTTACCTAGAAGTTTATGTGTTGGCACATGTTGTCCGAACGGATTTTGGTAGTAATATATCAAACAAAAAATGGATCCAGAATGCACAGAAATATTTTAAACAAACAAAAAAAATATTGGTAATAATTTTTTAATTAGCTTTTTGATATAATTATGAATGATGTTGAACGCATAACTTAGTAGGCCTACTGCCGAAATTTTAAGGATTTTTATCTAAATAATCCCCTACTTTTAAAACCAGTCTTAAAGGAAAGAAGTCAGAGTATTGCAACGTTTAAAAATTAATAGCCCTTGATAATGCCAACAATGTTTCTTTTATGAAATAATCTCTTAATTACTCGTATGGATAGGGACATCACATTTCGCTTCACTGCATTCTAATTAATCGTAAATTCACTTTAACTATCTAATTCCAGTTCATTAAGGCTAAACTTTACAAATGGAGTTATAAATTTTGTAGTTAATTGATAGACTCGGTAGACTTTATTACGGATAATTAAGAGATATTATAATAAATCATATAAAACAGTAATTATAACTTTGTAAGTATGACATAATTTAAGCTAAATTTTATGAGCATTGAGTTTAAATTTAGAAATTGACCATGTAAATTAATTAGCTACTTATCTATATAGAAATTAATCGCTAAATGCCTTGCTAAGCGCAAAACTTGAAAACAGCTTGTCAAATTTGGCTTCTGGGTGAAAGTTACCCTATGTTATTATCTCTGTACTCTTGACAACGTGCTTGCAAAAGATATTTATGATCGGTGGAGTATTCGTTTAATACATTTATGTAACAGACTGTACATTATGCTAGTGAGAGAGTTGTTTAGTGAAATAATAGGTAAAAATCAAACATGATAACTCGAAGGTTCGGGCGAGATGAATTCCAGCGAGTAGTCTAGTAACTCGCGTAAAAAAACATAATTGATGTACTTCATATTGTTTGTACCTACAATAAAACGTTAGATTAGGTATACTATATATTAAAAAAAGTGTTCGCATACGAAGAAATGAATACAATTACTTAATTCTAATGTGAGGAAATAATAATTTTATATGGGCCAGTTGTCACAGGCGTCTCCGTTAACCGAGGCAAGCTGTGACACTCGACTCCTTTGTGAGGCAAATGTCTGAGCGTTTGATATACATTAGTGCTATTGTATGCAAAGGGTTCAATAACCTAGATATTGTCTATGGGCGTTTTAATACAATCGCATTAGATAATAATATATTGAGAAAGATATTATTTAATGTAGAAATATTTTTATATGTGAATTTGATGCCTACTTATAGTACATTAGTGTAATTTCACAAAATTACATAATCGTGATTACAGAAAAATGTATCAAAATTTTAAACTACTAAAACCGAGTTTGACGCGCCAATATCACAGTAATTCTTTGTGAATGGTTTTGATGGTTTTGTCTATAAAAATTATACCTTCACAACAACGTCACGTTCGTATTTAGCATATTTCACTGATATTTTGGTAATATTTTATTCTTACTCTTCTTCTCCTCTAAAGGAAAATATTTCCTTGCAAATATTTACTTACTTACGTACAAGTTTATTTAGTAGCCAGTATCGGAATATCGAATACTATTAAGAGATCACGAGTCTAAAATAGCGCTGCGAGATATGCATGCACACTTGCACAGTGCAAAATCGACGCGAACAATGGCCACAGTGCTTTGATATTTAACAGGAATTGGAATTACACTTAAAACCAAGACGGTTGGTTCGATACTGGACACCAAGCCGTAAATAGTGTGACAACAGAGCAGAAATTAACATCCTAGGAGAATATCTTCGAAACAATTTTAGATTTTTTTTTTATGTAAAGGTCGGATATGTAGGTACCTAAGTTAGTCAGAGAGGCTGGCAGTCCGCTTGATGGTAAGTGACTACCGTTGCCTATAATAGGAGCAACGATACAGGTGCTGCAATTACGCTGACGATCTTTGTAGGATTACGTATAGAAAAAGGATCAGATAAGTATAGGGATGTGGGCTCTGGCATCCATACTCACTCATCGAAACACAAAAGCACATAGGCTGTTATTTCACTGCATCCAGACCAACGTTGAAAAGTTCACTTCCGAAGTTATAATAGAACCCAGGACACCTGACTCTGAGTTCTAAGACAAGCATATTTATATATGATAACCACTCAACTCTACTCACGATCTTACTCAACGACCTATGAGGCTAGTCAATATATATCAATATATACGTATATAAATCAAATGTTTCTTAAACTTGTCACTTTCTTTAAAAAAGAATATAGTAAAAAATAGCTTCAAATTATAAAGACAAACTAAATCTTTTTGTGCA
Organism: Synanthedon vespiformis; assembly: GCA_918317495.1. NCBI lineage: Eukaryota > Metazoa > Arthropoda > Insecta > Lepidoptera > Sesiidae > Synanthedon > Synanthedon vespiformis. The sequence continues at coordinate 2,818,944 of OU906953.1, forward strand.
ACTTAATTAAAAATAATTACATTCAATCGCCCATTAATATTATTCATTCATTCATTCGTTCTAATCAAGAGTCTATTGAAAGTAAACACAGCTAGCACCAGAAAGCTTATGAGCTAGACAGAACTATATTAAGTCGCAATAAATCTGAGACTAATGCAATAGAACACAATTCAGAACATCCTGAATGCGGCTCGAAATAAACTCAGTCAAATCACAATAATGGCCGCGTCTGAATCGCTGTATAAAGATCGCGAATCCAAAATAACGCATCGCCCCGTCTCCCGTCTCGTGGAGAACAAAACAAATGGTACCTAGCACAATAAGACAAGGTTCCGCGTGCCACCGCGGAGGCGATGCGACACTCCGAACAGGATTTATGTACGGCTGCACCTGCACCCTTATTCTGTTTAATCCTAATACATTCATTCATGTCCATGTCGCCTCATTAGATCTAGGCAAAAGATAGGGATGTTAAATTGCTCTGGTTTTAGATTGGAGTGCGACTGATCTAAGATTGCTATTGTGACTGTTTTGTGATAGGCATATTATTTATTTTTAGAGGGTGTATATTATCTTTATTCGCAAAAAATGTCTTCTAAAACCGTGTATTACCAATAATATAATAAATTACTAATAATACTGGGAGCCATTTTTTTTTGTTAATCCAATTCCATGGAATTAGCAATAGAATTTAAAAAAAAAAGTTTTTTGTTTGATAGCCCATTTCTTGAGAAGGAGCTTGAGGATGTTAACATCATGCTACATAGGAGCAAAGCAGAAAAAAGAAAGTTCAAAAAATGCTAACGTATGTTCCTCAACGAAAACCGAGCATTACCGATAGAATCCGAGTGAGTGAAATGGAGAGTAAACTAATTAATAAATCGTAGAAATTGTTAAGAGTTATAAAAATTGATTAAGAATATCTTTTTGATTTGAACGCGTGAATTATAATACATAGATCTATTGCTTTTCAGAAACAAATACAAGAAACAGTTTATAGACAAACTAACAGAAATAAGCACATTAATCTTCTTCCAATAACACCAGTTTCACGTTTTACCGCAAAGACAATTTACTGTGTGCCAGTAGGAGCGGAATTTATGTCCGACAGTATCTCCCGAAAGGACGCTCCTTCATTCTGATGTAACGGGAACAGACGACGCATGGCAAATTGAAAGGCCACTGCGGGACCTTCCAATATATGGAACTGGAATTTTATTGAACGGCAATCTGTATTTTCTTCTTTTAAAATATTAAATAAATCGTCTCAAATATCTGAGCTGGTTACGAGTAAAAATTAAATTTATTTTTCAACTAAACACTTTTGAACCTGTTTCCAGGTGGTTATAGGCTCTGTAAAAACTCCCCCAAATGCACCCGGACAAAACCACCCAAGGTCTAGTTGGTAAAAGAGTAAAAATAAAACTCCCGTAAAGAATCAGAAAAAGTTTACCAAAACGAATTAATATTATTATATTATAAAGATATTTTAAATGTCACATAATATTTGAAGTTGTAGGATTATAAAGGCTTAACTTGGGATTACTCCAACAATAGCCAATGAAATACAAGACAAGGCAAAGAGATCGATCATAAACATTGATGGCACAACGTACATCGAATGAGCGACTTAACAGATATATTTCAAAATCTTATCCGAATAAATATCGTAATATCAGAGCAAGGGAATGTGAAATCTATAACAAATGTATCAGACGGATATTGAGTTTTGATGTCATGTGTGACTCTGGAAGTACCTACTTCCACAATAATAAAAAACACCAAACGATATTCCAGACACTGACAATAACAGTATCTACTGCGTGTCTGCAGATTGGAAAAAGATAAAATATTAACATTATAACACATTGGAGCGCAATACTGTAGCCGATATAATCACGAGCGATATCTGAAGCTTAACTCAAAACAGGGCTGATCTGATAGATCAAGATGAATTAGAGAATTCCCTGGTTTTGTAATTAAATCGTCAAGATAAGATGTACTTACTACAAGCTGTTCCATTAACATGTCTAACTAGTACACTCAATTAAATGTCATATAACTGAAAATTACATAGTCTGAGACTAGATGAAATTTCCATTTGTTTTAAAGACAAATCAAAATCAATTTCTAAAATCTAAATTTCATAATAAATATTGTATCTAAGACAATACAATACGATATTTATTTAGAAGATATATACCTCTTCCAGCGGTTTGCCTTGAATGAAAATTTAAAAAAAAAATTACGTTCGAACTGGTTGAACCACTAGGAACGAAGTTTGTTATTCACATGACGGTTAAATTAAAACAATACTTTCTTCAATTCAGTTTAAAAGTTTGATATTTTAAGATGTCAAACAACATGTTATGTCAACAGACTCATGGTTATACAACAGCATCAGTGGTTTTTAGTCCCTACTTATTATATAAGTAGTTTTGGTTTCAAAAACTCATTTCCAAAGTTGACCCAGCTAGGAATCGAACCCTGGGCCCCTGAGACTTTTGGTTAGTGAGCTTACGTTAAGTTAAAACCTATGATAGGTATAAATTATCTGGAATAATAATATGAATACGTTACAGTACAAGTAGAACACACAATCAAACCGAAATATAAAATCTAAGCAGTCCTTTGTGGGAAACCATAAAATATCGTCTATGTTTTAAAGACGTAGGTGTATGACACTTAATATTGTTTTATCTTGGTGTTAATAATCATACCCTTGCAAAATAGAATGGCTTATGTATTGTGAGTCATTGCAGCTAGAAAGTTTGTAAACAATACTCATTACATAACATAGACTTTAGACTTTAAATAATGAACATTAAATATATTTTTTCTGTCTAATAAAAGTAAACAGAGCATTAATCAGAAAGTACAAGCAAAAACACTATCCACCACGGATTATACTTAGCTGTCGTGACCTTTTCCTGTAATATTTATTTTCAAGTAAGCTACGAATGCTACGATGTTTTCATTGTAGTGCAGCACTACCGACAGTCGTAAAGCCGCGGGCGTATTGTGTTAACCATAAACCACGGAGTGAATAAACAAAAGCATTTGAATATCGCACGTGGGCAGCGACTGACATCCGACGCGTGCTACACATTCACCCGAACCGACTGTACACGACCATAAATATTATACGATACGAATATTTTACTTACAAGAAACACCGCAATACTGCCAATAGTAAAGCACATCTTGCAATCGATAAACCAGCTTGTCCATTTATCTGATCAAAGAATATGGAGTCGGTCATAGTAGAATCGCTTTTCGCTACAAAATAAGTACTGACAAAAATGACAGCGACTATTAAAAAGAGATAGAAATGGAAAAGTCAAATAAACAACCTATTGTTAGGTAGTCACGATTTAAAAAAAGATTTAGGAAAAGACACGTCCCAATTTGTAGGATATTCTAAAATGTAACGTGAAATCACAATCGACAGACAATTTTTCATTCAAACTCCCAAATAAAGGATGGCCGTTCTAAATTTAAAACGTCCAATCTGTCAACGGTCGAGCGCGTGTGTTGTGACGACGAATGGTTGCAAACGATACCTACATCTGTTATCTATTTTCAGATTTGTCACTGCCGAGACTTGACTGTCTGCGCCGGAACTTCACAAACAACTTGTGAAGTTATGATGAAGGGATAATTGAATTGACTCATCTCAAATTCGTAATTTCAAGGTCCGAGGGCCTTTTGGAAACAGGTCGAATTTGGAAGCAATTAAAAGGTTCGAAGCAATCATTCGAGAATCGGAATGAGTAGCTTCCCGGTTCCCGTCGCTTATGGTAATGCTTTGTACTGAACGCATTAAGCTAATTTGAATGGTTGAGGGCTTCAAAAAGCCGTTGTTCGAATTCTTCTCTTTAGTGGCTGTTGCCGACCCGATTGTGGGAACCGACGTTGCATGGATTGCATTCTCTGTCGCACAAGAAGACAGGCGCATTGATGTTGGCTTTTGATTTAGCCGACTGTAAGCGGGAACTTTGTTTGCGTTGTAAGTTTATGTTTTCATTACATTCTCGTGCTTTATTTTACTTTAGTTAAATAACTCTACACATTGTATGGGTAGTCGGTCTTCTGTGTGTAAGTTTTGTTCCTGTTTTGCAAGATGAAAAACTCTGTTTCAGATCGAAAGCCACGATAACACAAAATGCATATGAAGTAAGATTAAAAATAGTTACTTTCATTAGATGAAATCAGATAAGTACGAGATCTTAGACTGTCATCGCATTAGCTAATGGGTGGGATTGGTTGGATTATCACCTTTACGGTTGCGAGTTAAGGTTCGAAACGATAATATAAGAGTTGTGATGTGACGAATGTCCAAGACCGTGGCACCGTGGGCGACACCGGTGACAAACGACCCGTTCCGTCAGTGATAAATAACTGATTATATTACACTGCATTTTGCGTTCATAATTAATTGACAACAGTTACCTCTATCTAACCGGCACTACTATTCCAACGGAACTTATTGACAAAGGAAGTTTTAATGGTTCTCCGAAACCACAACATTGTGGCGATCCTGGTCCAAAAATGATCGGACAATTATCGTCTGTAATGAACGAAATTGAAACTGCAATTTAATGCTTTCCACGCTTGAAACATGCACCCTGCAGAGGCTGATTTATTTTTTATTACTTTATTATTTTATTGGCGTTGCGAACGCAAATGCCTCTCGTTTTTACGGTTTACATTTCGACCGGTTCCACGGCTATAAATTCCACGGCGTTTTAACGAACGTGCGCCCCGAGGTACAGAAAAGCTACTACATTAATATTGCCGGCCATCATATTTGTTATTGATGCAAGAAGTTACTTGAATGCCCATACTAGAGGAGCACTGTAATGACCATGAAAAATGTTAGTGGTAAGAAGCGCAAAGAAATTACGAACAAGCTTCTTTGATGTGACAGGCGTGTTATTATAATTTGTCCAAAACTGTCTCCGAGTGGTTATTTGTTTACAAAAAAGTGGTAAACAGTTAAAAATACCGAGCGATATGATCGTCGACATAAATAGTTCTGTTATTTTGGTTACACCGTCGTGTCGTCGCCCAATAGTTAATTGCTGCATTTTTTCCGTGCCACATATTCGGTAATTTGTCTTCTTAGAAATGAGTCGCGTCGTCGAATGCAAGAGACACGTAGATACGTTTTTTGTACACCCCACAGATTTCGAACCGGGCGTAAATTACGTTTTAGTAGAACACCCTCGGGAAACGTTAGACGGGTTCTTTCGTAATTACTGTTTTAACTGCTGGGACAGAAATGTCAAATGTAACGTATTTGGTGGGTGAAATTTCCGCTGATATTTTACTTTTTTTTATATAGGTATATGTATATTTAATCTCCCCGTTTCGTATTTCAGTCTAGAAACATTTTGAGAAGCGGATTATATTTTAAATTCTATCTTAGTGTGTTTATCTAGACTAATATCATCATCAGTACTAATAATAAATATGTAAGTTTAGGTATTTTATGTATGTGTGTTCACTTACGTGAACGAAGTCGCGTGAAACAGCTAGTTAAAAATAAATTATGTAATTACCAATTGAATAATTGAAAGCTGAGTATGATCGGCGGTGCCGCGGTCACATTTACAGGGGCATAATGCAATCAATACTTGGACAAGTACAATGCGCTTATACATTACGAGCTCTTTGAAGATTTACGCTCACGTTTATGCTATTTACGATTGCGTGCACGCATTATAAGCGACCATGTAAAGGTGGCCATGGCCGTGACCTCTCTATGGGGCAAACTCGAAGCAAAGCCAATGCACAGCGCAAACATGGAAGAACTACATTCCTTTTAAATCAGGCTACGACGGCTCACTCCCGGTTAAGCCTTACAATAAGCTCACAAATCAAAATGATATACATTCCCCTCCACTAATATACTAGAGTTTTACGAGTATAGTATACCAAGAATACCAAGTTCACTAATTGTATTGAGTCTATATTATGGTCTCATTTTACGAAGAAGTCAATTAAATCTTTTGCAATCGGATTATTTACGAGCTCATCTTTTATGTAAGTCAATGATTCTGTTTCATAATTGTAGGCACTTGAAAATTATAAATTATTAGTTCTCTTTCGAGAGTTGGTCTGGCGATGTTTGCGTTATTATCTTTAAATACATTAAATTTTAATGCAAGCCGATAAAAATAATGTCTGGTGATTTCATCGTTTATTTTATTCGTGTAGTATTTAACTCTGTCTGAAGCTATTGTGAGAATCTTTAGTTGAGATTGGTTGAGAGTATACCTACGTTAATTAGATAGGTATCAGAATTTATATTGTGTTGTGAGCATCGATGGTTGTGAGTATAAAAACCACATTATCTTTAATATGTGATAATGATAAAAATAATGATTTCCTCGTTGATTATATTATTTATGTAGTCTCTTGAGGTTATGGTGAGATACGCTAATTAGATACCAAAAACAAAATTTATATTGTGTTGTGTATATAATATTATGGAAACCAAATAAACATTTTTAATTCGATATTTTATCCTGGAGGCTGATATTAGTCGTGTCGCCGATCATCACCCTAGAAGGCAAATTACTCCAAATTCAAAACACAATAAAGACATCAATTGCATGTGTATTCTTATAAAATCGTTTGTACTGAATGACTATCACCGTACAGTAAAAACTACTGAGTCTAAAAAGCTGAAATTTGGAACATAGGTTTCTTTTATAACATAAGCATCCGCTAAGAACAGATTTTGAAACATTCCAACTCATTCAATTATAGTTAGACAGGCCTAAAGTTAGCTAGGATCCATAACTCCTACAGAGAGACGTATAATTGTGAAGTCTATATAATGGATGTCCTTAAATTGAAGCCTATTTGATTTACGTTCTAAAGTTCTAAACGCAGCGTATGGACTGTAACATTCTGTTGTGTCCACAAATAACAGTTGTTTGTTTGTACGGCCAATAATTACTGGAATACACATTCATTATCAAGAGCTACAATCCATGCGTTGCAACTTTGAATTTGTTTTTCTGGCGCAAATACATTAAATATGAACATGAAGATTTATGAAATGCCAAAACAACGAAAAAGTTGCGAAAAGTATCACTTTGACAATTTTCTTAATTTATTTTCTGAGAAATTAAATCATAACAATAATTGTATGCAATTTGCATTATTAAAATAAAATTTCAACAATATAAAATCATTTCTTTTTCTTTTTTTTTGTATAAATATTAGTATAACAGCTATAATAAATGCAAGTGCATGTGATGAATTGCTACGTCAAGATTTGAAATAAAAAAATGATTAAGAAAAAAAAAATCTAGCTAGACATGTATTTATTCTAAAACATATGTATTATAAATTAAAATTACTATCCGCTTCTGTATGTAGCTCCGCTAATTTCTTAACCGACCAACGGATTTTTATACAATTTTCACCAATGAAAAAAACTATAAACAAGAAGGTTTGTGTAATCGCATTTGTGCGAATCGGGGTCGCTAAAAAACACAAACGAATGATGAATGACATTTTCATAATGCGATTTTTTTGCCTATGGCCTACACGCATTATTTACAACTATCACGAATCACGAATTTTGTCAATTTTTAAGTTTTTTTTATGATAACTATGTATATTTTAAGTAACTACACGCATTATTTACAACTATCACGAAGCATGAATTTTGTCAATTTTTAAGTTTTTTTTTATGATAACTATGTATATTTTAAGTAACTACACGCATTATTTACAACTATCACGAAGCGTGAATTTTGTCAATTTTTAAGTTTTTTTTTATGATAACTATGTATATTTTAAGTAACTACACGCATTATTTACAACTATCACGAAGCATGAATTTTGTCAATTTTTAAGTTTTTTTTTATGATAACTATGTATATTTTAAGTAACTACACGCATTATTTACAACTATCACGAAGCGTGAATTTTGTCAATTTTTAAGTTTTTTTTTATGATAACTATGTATATTTTAAGTAACTACACGCATTATTTACAACTATCACGAAGCATGAATTTTGTCAATTTTTAAGTTTTTTTTTATGATAACTATGTATATTTTAAGTAACTACACGCATTATTTACAACTATCACGAAGCGTGAATTTTGTCAATTTTTAAGTTTTTTTTTATGATAACTATGTATATTTTAAGTAACTACACGCATTATTTACAACTATCACGAAGCATGAATTTTGTCAATTTTTAAGTTTTTTTTATGATAACTATGTATATTTTAAGTAACTACACGCATTATTTACAACTATCACGAAGCATGAATTTTGTAAATTTTTAAGTTTTTTTTAATGATAACTATGTATATTTTAAGTAACTACACGCATTATTTACAACTATCACGAAGCATGAATTTTGTCAATTTTTAAGTTTTTTTTTATGATAACTATGTATATTTTAAGTAACTACACGCATTATTTACAACTATCACGAAGCATGAATTTTGTCAATTTTTAAGTTTTTTATGATAACTATGTATATTTTAAGTTTGATTATTCAGTAAGTTCATTATTGATCTCGAATAATTTTTGTACGTACATACTTATTTTATGTTGGCAAAATTCAATATTTGTCGGCTCTCGTCCCAAGTGTACCGCCCAAATCAAACTCAGCGGAAGGCTTGCCAAATCTCTTTAACTTGTTCCACGAGTCTATATATGTGCTAGGATTTTACTACAGTTAGACTATACAAAACAAATTTTAGTGAAAGGTAAAGTTGGAACGAAGAAACTTTTTGTAAGGAACGATATATTCTAAGAGTTGCTTCTCTACTGTCCAATATAACTTTGCCACATTTCTCTCTTGGCATAGCTTCGGTACTTCAGTGCAGAATAAAAGACAAGTATATTATGATGCACTTATTATAATAATAAAGTTTTATTGGCGATCAAATGACTGTAATAAAAAATTACTTTAAATCTGTAATTACTTATTATCGTACTATAAAAGATAACGTGATGTCGATAAAATTATGCCGGGTTATTCTACGTATTCATTTCTTATAGTTTTTAAACAGGCTGACGGTTCACTTGGTATGTGTGTGGCGACCGTCACCAATAACACAAGTAATGTCACAAGTGTTGCAAGTGCGCTGCCGATCCTTAATCTTATTCCTTATCCTTAACCCTACTAAAATAAGGATAAGGGATTAGGAAGGATTCATAAGGGAATGACCTTTAGCATGTGTGAGTGTATATTTTCTAATTAAAAAACTATCGTGTCTTGCAGTAATATTAATTATTTATCATCAATCAGAAACTTTTTTTTTAAATATCTTTATTTAAGTTCAAAATATGGGCAATATCATCAAAATTCATATTGTTAATAAAAATAAAACTTACTTATTTATATGTTTAAATGTTTACAAATATTTAAAAAATCAGATTGAGGATATAAGAAAACGCTTCCAATCCATTACACCAAATCCCAAAATATCAGTTTCCCATTGCAATTACCTTTCCCAAATCAACCAAATATTAAAATGTCTTAGTCACAGAATGATTGAAATCCGAAAGTGAAAATAAATTACTTAAATTCCTATTAACGACAACATTTCTATGAAAATAGGAGTATGCTCGCAGAAACAAACGTCTCATTGCCTTAAACTGGCATAGGATTGGTGCCAAATTGCTCCGCGTTGCTTTCTACGCGTCATTTACTATGCCGCTTGTACCTTACCAGCTTCGGCGACAAGCGAAAGGCGTTTACCTAACGACTTTGAAATTATACGTAAAATGACTTGCATTATAATTTTAAGCTATAAATGTATATTTTTTACTTACCAATAAATGGATCTTTGTATCCGAATAAATAAATAAATAATTTATTTTCTCTGTGCATTCATATTTTTCAAGAATTTATATTCAATTACAAGATATCGAAAAAGGGTAATATCGAGATATTACCTATGCAGCTAAAATAAAAATAAGATTAGTTTGCGATAAAAACAAATGCGAAAATACAAATTACCTCTGTATAAATTATTTAATTTATTATAATTTACTATCTTATATTAATTGGGTATTTTATTTAGCGTTTTTTTATTCTCATTTTTTTTCGCTGATAAGAAAAAGTATATACGATATTTATAATATTACAAACAAAATATTGGAAGACTCCAGTAAATTTTAGTTTGGGCTAGATATTTGAACACAATCCTATTAAACCAGTTCGGTTCAGGGATTGCTACTGACTTAACAGGATATCTAACTCGGTTACAACCTCTGCCAAAACCGTTGTGTCTTGTATGCCAAAAGCTTGCTTTTCACTAACAACCGAACGCACCTGCAGAATAAAGAATTTTAGACCCTCTATGTCGTGACCCTCTTTTTCTAAGCTTTTAAGCTTCTATTAATCTCTTCGTTAATGTGATGTTATTTTTTTACGCTATATTTAATATGTAATAGAATGTTTTTCGCCCTAGGTTATTTTTAAAATAACTTATATTTGACTCTTCTATACTAATATTATAAAGAGGAAATATTTGATTGTTTGTTTGTATAGAATAGGCTCCGAAATTACTGGACCGATTTGAAAAATTATTTTACCATTAGAAGCCGGCATTATCCGTGATGAACATAGGATAATTTTTACCGAGGGAAAATGCTTCATTCCTACGGGAAATCTAAAATAAAAGTAAATACCAGCGGCTTGGCCAGGGAGATAGTGCCATCTATCCAAAATACGGTAGATGGCTTTTTATACCTTTCTTCGCGGACGAAGTCGCGGGCACCAGCTAGTGTATAATAAATAGATGCAACTATTGATTTTATTTTTAAATCGGATTATACGTTTTGCTGTGCTGTAAATAATATTTAAACTTAATATTTTTGTATTCGACTCAGCCTTTATGATTATTGTAAGATAGAATAGGTACTTAGGAAAAAATTCACGGTCTTCACGGTGGGCTCATTAAACATGCGAGGGTCGTCGATAATTGACTTAAGGATTTTTGGGTTTGAAACAAAAACAGTCAGTGGCTGCCTGGTAACTTTGTCAATTAAAAAGTAAAAAAGGGACGCCACATTAATTGTTTACGCCTTCTGCTAATTAGTAAAGACATTCAAGGACGAATAACCACAATACAGCCGGATGTGCGCTCCATCGCCGTTTCCGACAACCACCGCGATTTTATCGAACGTTTCTAAAGACTAGTTCTCACCATTTGTATCAGCTTTTTGCTTTGTCATTACTGATGTCATACACTTAAAAATTATTTTTAAAACACCATTAATTAATTGCTTTTAAAGTTCATTAGATTAAGTTGAACAGGTGAATGTGAAACTTTAAGGTGAAGTTAAATCTATAGATTTAAAAAAAAATATTTAGAATAAAAATATTATTTTTATTACTTTGCTAATAATTATTTGCTTTTTCAGAAATGTAATATTTAAGAGTATAAACAGAAAAAACATTGTATGTGTACTTAGATTTAATACAAGCGTTATCTTTAGGAACCACCAAAAAAACTGTATTAACTACTATTACCAAAAATTTTAATGTAGCTCTCTACTGCTAGTTTTAAATAAAATGACAAGGGATTTCAAAAGAGTTAGTCCGAATGAGAAGCGATTTCAAAAAACAAGCTTCAACAAACTTAGCACTAGTAGCTAAGTAAGTTAAGTAACTTAAGTTTACCTTTAGAATACAGCAAAATACATTATTGTAACCGGCAGTTTTGCCCATGTTTTAGGAATAAATCGTTGTAGTTCCGAAAGTTTAATTCTTTTTTTCAACAGACTTCCAAAAAAGGAGGAGGTTCTCAATTCGAGACGTATGTTTTTTTTATATTTATTACCTCATAACTCTCGACTGGGTGAAACGATTTTGATGATTCTTTTTTTATTTGAAGGCTGATGCTTTCCGTGTGGTCCCATTTCAATTTGGTCCAATTCTGACAATGGCATCCACGAGAAAAGACCATGAGACGGTTTGAAGCCGGTTTATTTTTTGTTAAAAAGAGTTATTTGTAAACAACTTAATATAGTTAATATTATACTTAATACGTAATTTATATTACTTTTACCATTATTCATCATCTGGATTTAATGGTCTTTCAGAGCATTGTTGAATTGTTTAAAATTAAAATTGTTTAAAATAAAATTGAAATTTTATCAATATGCACTAGGCTTAAAATTGAAGCGTCCCTTCGACATCTAGACAGAAGGTAGAGTGAATGGATTTGAAATAGCCTTGTCATTGCCAGGTGAATCGTAATTGTTAAAATGCTTTGATTACTATTATTAGATTATATAACTATTTTTTAAGTAAGATAGTTTATCGCATTAATTATAAGTAGGTAATCCATTATAGACATCAAATCATAACGTTAAAGTCAATAAAGCTTATAATAAATTTATCATATCAATAAAGCAATATTGGATAAGATATATACACACTCTATTTTATATCATTATTTAATTTTGACTAAAGGGATTCAAAGTCCTTGAATAAAGTATTGAACTTTCATATAGGAGAGACTGAAGTTTAAATCAGTTAACAAAGGATGCACCGGACGTAGAAAAGTGACACCATACTTAGATCTAGGAAAGCATCTTTTCTTTGTTTTCTATTTCTTAAACAAAACTGATATACATTTTCATTTATCCTTTTTCATAGGTACTTAGGTTATTACAGTAACGGTTCTGTGAAATAGGTCATTAACAAAAGCAAGATTCGATTTATCTGTGGCATGTGTCTAATGTCTAATTTATTGTACACAATTATTGCTACTGGCAGATTACAAAATTAGCTCGCTTGCATAGTCAAGGATGTGCCGCTCAATAATTCACGAAAGCGACCATCAATTATTTGTCTCTCTCACTAAGTACCCAAATAATTCTCTTTGATCTAACAACAAAAGGGGTAGTGGAATGTTTATGTGTGTATGTGTATGTGAGTGAGCAGTTGCGCATTGTAAATAGAAATAATATAAAATAATAACAACTGAAGTATTTTTTTTAAATAAGGTATCACACGATTTAAAAAGAAAATAGATATATATAATTGAGAAAGCCAAATAACAAAATTATATTTTACATTAAAAAAATGATTAGTTTATTGTACATATATGAAGAAATTATTAAAATTTTATTCTACGAACCCATAGAATATTGAAAAAAAAACTGTTCGATTGCTTCCATTATATTACTAGGAGAGGAAGTCGTAAATAAATTCTGCTAATTTAATGAGTTTTAATGTAATGTAACGTAAAGTAACGTAACGTAACGTAACGTAACGTAACGTAACGTGACGTGACGTAACGTGACGTGACGTGACGTGACGTGACGTGACGTGACGTGATGTGATGTAATGTAATGTAAAATAATTTAAAAGAGCTGGAAGAGAGGGATCACAGCTGATTGTAACGGATGGTGCCACTAACCACTAATGACAATTGCGTAGTAGTGAGTTTTGAGTAGTGGTAAGTACAAATAAATATAGTCATAACATAATTTCAGCACTCACCATAAACTGAGCAAAGCTGTTAAGCGACAGTCCCTACAGAAGAAGCCGTGGGATAAAGTACGCCCCTTAAATTGAATTTACCTAATTTGACATGTTGACTGTTACATGACTTAATTTGACAATCACATGACTGCTAAAAGCAACGAATGGGTGATTTTAAAACATCATGTCTAACAGATAGTGATTAAAGAACAAAGCTAGTGGAAGCTCTCCCTTCCACATTATCAGTATTAGTTATTCGCTATTTCCTCGACGCGCTGTCGTCTGAACACATTGAGCACGATCGTTTAGCAATGAAAGGCTCAACGTTGTATCGTCCTTACTCAACTCCCTTGTGGAAAAAACGTTATACCGTGAAAAGGTTTTGCATGTCTGCACTTTGAACGATCAGTCTAGGGTGGTATGTTCATCATTTTTTTTTTGCACTTACAATATTTTAAATTGCTGTTCTAACCCTCTCCTCATATTTTAAATGTTTTCTTTTCTCTATTTCAATCCATTAATATATTTTTTATAGATTTACGTAAATAAAAAATAAAATAAATAGAAATATTTATTTATCAATTAAGTTTCTACAAGAAACTTTTATGATCGTCATTATAAATTTAAATTTACCAGGGTTTCGGAAAAAAGCCAAGATGACAATCCTGAGAAGAAACCCCGAAAGAAACTCAGGATACTAAAAGAAGTTCCGAAATAAACTAATAAAAGTTTTTTTTTTATAGTACAAGTATTAATCGAGACTGACATTGAAAATTCGGAATAGATAAAATTGTATGAAATGTAATTTATTAGTATCTTTTCACGCTTTTCGTATAATGGTGGTTGGCGTTCTACAGTAACTTAAATTAACTATCTTAAGTTTATCTTGGACAGTAACGGAAAAGAATTTCAGTTAAGAGATATCTATCTATATTTTATTTTAAGTATTACGTAAAATATTAAATTAAAATCACATATAGTGATATAATTATTATATAATTACGTATTACATAAATAAAAAAATATGCTTTTTATTCTAAACAACAGAGCTTGTAACATATATATCTGCCGAGATAATAACTAGGCCATTTCACCCACTTTTTCATTATTCCACTCATTGATGGCAGATGTACGCAAAGCTTATTGTTCAGTTTGACCTGCTTCCGTCCCCGCGTATGATGACGCGTATCAACACTCGTACTGTTGGAATTTGCATAGAGACGAAAAAGCGGCACCGACTCTCGACCTACTAAAATACCTCTCTTATCTTACTGTATTCATATTTATGCAACGTTTACCTGTGTGTTTCAGCAAACTTTTTGATGAAATTCTGTTTACATGAAAACCAACGTAGTCCCATTTATGGTCAACCAACTGAAGGACTGAAAATATTTCACATAGCTACAATTCAGAGATATGAAATGTTCATCAAGCGATTTCTTCTTTAGTCTATTTATGCATTCTTTATTTATTAAGGTAACTACTGATTCATTGTATCAAGTATTTGTTTGATAATTAAACAAGATTTTACAGGTAAGTTAAATTACATTTAAAACATCCTTTTTTTTTTTTTTTTTTTTTTTTTTACGAGGAGAGATCCGTTTACTGACTTCCTGCCGCTGGCTAGGCGGCAGGGGTATGTGGGGGTCGACCAGCAGAACTGGCCCCTACCCACTAAAACTCCCCGGTGCCTCCTTGCCCTTTGATCGGGGTGGACCGGGCTCTGCCGAGGCAACAACTCCGATCCACCCCAGGGCAGCCTAGCCATTGCTGGCTAGGCTAACGCCAACGGAGGATTGCCCGGAGACACCCAGGCAATCCCCAGACGGGGGAACCTTGTGCAGGCACACACAGTTAGCCAACCATGTGCGCAGGTCCCCCTTGGACATTTAAAGACGGGCTAGGTATGCCCGCCTTCTCCTGCCCAACCGTCTGCGTCTGAGGGAGGCGAGACCGGCTTCTTCCTCTCGCTCCCTCTCAGCTGCCTCCTTCTGCGACATAACAGATTCACAGAAGGAGGCAACTGATCTCCAGGTGATCTCACTGTCAAGCATGGCTTCAACCATGCTTGACAGTGAGACGTCTCCACCCCCCAGCGCCGCTCTTAGTTCCCGGCGCTGGGATCTCCAGGCCGAGCATACCTGGAGTGTATGCTCGGCCGTATCATCAGGATCGCCGCAGTGGTGACACTGCGGCGAATCCTCCCTTTGAATACGGTGCAGATAATGACCGAAGCACCCGTGCCCGGTCATTATCTGCACCATACGGAAGGTGAGGCTACCTCGTCGGCGCCTCACCCATTCCTCCAACACCGGACGAACCGCGAGGATCGTCCGGTGACCAGCGGTAGGCTCGCGAAGAGCCTCACTCCAATCCTCTAATGCCCTCTCCTGTGCCTCTGCTCGGACCCGTTGCACGTCCTCGGCAACGGGTCTCTCTCCAAGGGCCCTTGCGGCGACCCGATGCCGATGCACTTGGGCCAGAACCAGGGCATCGACATCCCACGGGAGCATGCCCGCAAGCACGCAGGCCGCCCCGTGGCTGACCGTGCGATAGGCTCGCACGGCCCGGGTCGCCATGACCCTTTGAGGCCTCCTCACGAGGGCCCGGGTGCGGGGAGTGAGACTCTCCGCCCAGACCGGGGCTCCGTAAAGTGCCATCGACCTTACCACCCCGTGGTAAAGTCGACGGCACGCTGAATCGGGTCCTCCCTGATTCGGAAGGAGCCGTCCGAGCGCGGCTGCGGCGGCGGTCAGCCGTGGAGCGAGGAGCTTGAAATGCTCCTCGAAACTCCAGCGGGGGTCCAGCGTTAGGCCGAGATACTTGAGATGCATCTCGACTGGAATCCGGACCCCCTCCACTCGGACGCGGAGCCCCGGTGGGATCCTGCGGCGTGGGGGATGGAAGCCCATGGCCCTAGTTTTGTCTAGGGCCACCTCCAATCCTAGCAGGCGGATTCGCCGGACGACCAAAGAGGTGCCGACCGACGCTAATCGCTCTGCGTCCTCCCACGTCTGTGCTTTCGCCGCGACCAGAGTGTCGTCGGCGAAGCAGACAACCTCCATCCTGGGAAGGAGGCTGCCTCGCAGGACCCAGTTGTACCCCAGGTTCCACAATAAGGGGCCGAGGACGGCCCCCTGGGGTACACCAGCCGCCATCGGGCGTCGGTGGACGCACCCATTTGCGCCCTCGTACAACACTACCCGTTCAGAGAGGTAGTCGAAGATGAGGGCGCAGAGGTAGGGCGGCACCCTGTGGAACATGAGTGCCGCCCTTATGCATTCGTGAGGGAGGCTGTTGAAAGCGTTGCGGATGTCAAGTGACACCGCAACAACCGCCTCCCCCCTGCCGGTGGCCTCCTCAGTCCACCTTCTGAGGAGGCCCACCGCGTCCATCGTGGACCGACCGGTGCGGAAGCCGAACTGGCGCTCATCCAGGTTCGGCCCCTCAGTCTCAAGGTGCTCGACGATTCGACGGGCCATGATCCTCTCCAAGGCTTTGCCGGAATCGTCGAGCAGCACCACCGGTCGGTACCCCGTCGGCGAGTCGGCAGGGCGGCCCTCCTTGCGGAGAAGGCAGAGTCGCCCCACCTTCCACCTCGCCGGAAATTTGCCCCGGGCGATGCTCGCGTCAAGCACCGCCCGGAACCGCTCCTCCAGAGGCCCCAGCGCAATAGCCAGGGCCTTGGCCGGGACTCCATCCGGCCCCGGGGCCGTCCTCTTCCTCCCGATACGCTCCCTCACCGCCTCGAACTCTGCGTCGGAGACGGGAGAGCCCTGCAGTACGGCCTCCGGCAGAGGTTCCGGAGGTTCCATACGAGGGGGCTCGAATGGGCCGGGGGTCGGGAAGAGAGATCCCACGACCCTATCAAGCAGCGCCGGATCTAGGTCAGCTGTGGAGGGTGAGCTTGAAGCGAACTTCCCCCTCACAGCCCTGTACGGACGACCCCAAGGGTCGGCGTCCAGGAGAGCCAGGAAACGCTCATGGGCCTCTTCTTTGGCCCTGCAGATGCCTTTCTGCAGGGCGTTATGAGCGTCCCTGTACGCCTGACGAAGGAGGACCTCTTCGTCAGGCGTCCTCCTGGAGCGTCTCCTTCGGCACCGGAGGAGGGCGCGCCTGGCAGCCAGGCAGGTGGAGCGCAGGGAGGCAATCTCCTGCGCCCACCAGTACACCTTCCTCCAGCGAGGGGGAGGGCGCCACAGCGGCATGGAGGCATTGCAGACTTCCCGGAGGTCATCTGCAAAGTGTTCAGCCATGCCGTCGGGATCCCCTGCGAGTTGAGGGGGCGGAGACGACCACTCCCTCACCATCGCAGCCTCCTCCGCCACATCCGGGCGGAGCTTGGCGAGTGCCCACCTGGGAAAGGCGGCACCCGCCATAGGATCCCGGCGCTGTGACGCGCTGGGGGCCAGCGTGGAGACCTCATATCGGATGTAGAGATGGTCCGACATGGTCTCCACATCTTCCTCGACCCGCCAGCTTCGGATTCGGGCAGCAAGGGAGGCAGTGGCAAAGGCTACGTCAACGATGGACGTACCCTGCCACCGTACGCACGTGGGAGAGGTACCCCGATTGAGTACCTGGAGCCCCAGGCCAAACGCCCAGGACTCCAGGATACCCCCCCTCACGTCCGTTCTAGGGGACCCCCACGCCGAGGATTTGGCGTTTAGGTCCCCCGCCACCAAAACTGGGAGTGGGGCCGCGCGCCTCACCACACCCTCCACCGCAGCGAGGAAGGACTCAAAGTCCGCCCGACTGCGGTTAGGGGAGAAGTAGGTCGACACGACCACCATTTTCCCCCAGTTTGCTGCCACGAAACCCGAACCTCTCTCCCTGAGGGAAAGGGGAGGAGCCGCACCACCAGCCCTCACCACCACAGCAGCGGAGTCGTCCAGGTCCCCCAGCCAGCGTGGATTCTGGGGGACCGCGTATGGCTCCGCCACCACCGCCAGGTGAATCTCCCACTCCGCCATGGATTGGCACAGTAGGTCCTGTGCCCCGGCGGCGTGGTTGATGTTCGCCTGGAGGAACCTTGTAGTGGACCTAATGGGCATTGGTGGTGTCCATATTCTCCTCCCCTGCGACGCGAGTTGGCCCCGTTCTGGCCACCGGTCTGGCCGCCATGAGGCGGCCCCTAATGGCTGGGGGGGAGCAATTCATCCCCCCCATACGGTGATTAGCCGGAAGGCCAGCGTCCGAACAGACGGCGCATTGGAACGCCGCCTCGCAGTCATTGGCGGAGTGCCCGTCCGATCCGCAACGGTAGCAAAGGGTGCTGCGGTCCTTGCTGGACGGGCACCTGACCACCGGATGGCCGAGCCCCATGCACTTGTAGCAGCGCATGGGACGCTGTTCCAACAGTTGGACGGAGGCTGAACTCCATCCAACCGTCAGCCGGCCACCGATCGCCAGCTTTCTGGCGGCCTCCACCGGGCACGAGGCGAAAGCCGAGCCCACCCCTCTGGCACCAGGGTGGACCTTGCCCACCCTGAATTGTTCGGGGGGGCAGCCCGTGCTCAGGGCCAACGCGGCCTGAAGCTCCTCAACCGACACCGAATCGTCAAGGCCACTGACTCGGATGTCAGCCGATTTGCAAGGGCGCGTGACCTTCGCCTCGTCCCCCAATACCGCGCCGATTTGGGCCGCCAACTTGTCCGCCTGGACAGGGGTGGTCCCTTTCGGGAGCTCCATAATGCGGGCTCCCGTTACGCCTGTCCGGAATTGAGCCGGACCAATTCCGAGCGCGTCTAATGAGACTACGGCCTTTGTTTTGGCAATAGCCTTGTTATAGGTGGCTCCCTTCTCCACCGCCTCCGGCTTGAGAGCCACCACTATCGCCAGCTTCTTGGGCTCCTTGGGGAGCACCGGGGCACTCACTTTTGCCACCGGCTTGGCTGGAGCGATGGGGACGCGCTTTTTACGGCGGACCACCTCCGTCCATGTTGCCGCGACGGCTCCGCCATCTGGCTCAGACGAGCATCCCGCCCGCGGTTCCGGAACCTTGTAGGCTGGTGGTTTGACCGCCTGGACCGGCCTCGCCTTTTTTGGCAGGTTCGCCGGTGGAGCGAGGGTTGACCCCGACGACTCCTTCTGCGAAGCTACCACGCGGTCCTCTCGCTTCTTGTCCGCCTTTAGAGGCGGACGATGCTGGCGTGCTGGGAGCAACCGCCCATCTACTTCCAGCCCGTCGAGGTGGGCACTGACGACCCCCCCAACGTGGGCCGTCAACTCCGCCTGGAGGGCCGATAGGGCCATCAGAAATTCCGCCCTGGACAGCGGCTGGGAGTCAGCCACTGTCGGAGGCGGTACTACGGCCTCTACGGCCGGGGTCTTCTCGGGGAGGGACCTTTCAGAAAAGGCCCTGCGGAGGGCCGTCACCTCCTCTATGAGGCCATCAATCTGCCCCCGGAGGCGTTTGTTGTCGGCCCGAAGACGCCGAATTTCATTTGACGTCTTCCGAGCAGCTACCGCCTCGACCACATTCATAATGGAGCGCATTTCCTCCTTGATTTCCTTTTGGGAAGTGCCCTTTAGGTTGCCCGCCCTTCGGACAACCTCCAAAATCGCCGAGTGGCTGGCCTCCGCCTTTTTCGTCAACTCCTCTACAGAGCCGGCCGACGACTTCGCCGACTGGTACGTCGTTGCGGACCTGACGGAATCGGAATCGGATTCAATCTCCCTTAGCTCCCGGCGAGCGCGCGAAATGCCTGTGTCGTGGCTGAGAGACTTCCCGCCACGGCCCTTACTCCCCTTTTTAAACTTCAGCGGCACAGGGGGTTCCACAAAGCCCTCCGTCTCTTCTGAGCCGGATACCACAGCAAAGAACTTGCTGGCGCCCGCATCTCGTTGCCCCATGGGCGATGCCTCCTGCGTGGCGGCCCGCTTGCGAGCTGCCGAGCGGGTGATAACATTGGAAGAAAGAAGCTTCTGCCCTCCATTGTTCCCCCTCGGGCCATGCCCACTCGTTTCTGTCGAGTCCGACATGGGCCAGTTGATGGCCCTGCCGACCTCCGACCTCTACAAGAGGGGGACAGAAAAACAAAATTTATAAAAATTTATTTGGAATTTCAGGAATACCGGAAAATTCCGGGCCCGGCGTGCTTTCCGAAAGAGGCCTGGAAGGCGCTTCCTACGAACCGCCTCCCAAATAAGTCCGGGCACGGGGGCAAAAGTTATTAACGAAACAAACTTAACGAAAACAACAACAAAAACAAAAAACAGCAATAACAATTTTAACAACAATAATAACAACAGCTGATGTGGGCAGTCAAAAGAAGCCTTGAAAAAGGCTTCAAATGAGCCGCACCACACCGCCAAACAACAACTAACGACGCAACACCGGCCGATCAAAAATTCCCGGAAATCCGGAAATTTCCGATTTTCCGGCACTGTTCGAAAGAGCTCCAAAAATGACAAAGGCAAACTGAGTTTGAACGATATCTAACGACAACTTCCAGAGCCAATTGCTACTTACCTACCGTTCATACATTTAAAACATCCTACAAAAATTATGTATGGGTCCATTGTAACATGGATTCTACAATTTATAAAGCTTTCTTTATTAAGAATCTTAATATTCATTCCTAACTTTATATATAATATCTATCCCTTTATGAGAGCGGATTATGTAAGTTTGTTTATTTGTGAAGGACAGATATTTTTAAAAAAAATCTATCACTGTTACAAATATACATTATTGCAGAAGTACATTTGCAAAAGCTTCTTCAATTACACACGGGAGAAGCCGAAGCGCATCGTTATAGTAAATTTGTCGGCAGAATTTGTTAACAGGTTGCTATGAAATCGATGGATATTAAAAGAAGTACTTAGTAAGTTAATTACTTATATCGCTATTGAAATTTAATTAGATCACTTTATTAGATGCCATAAAAAAAATTGCGAGTGATCGTTAATTGCAAAGATATGGGAATTGTGAGACGTGAGCTTTGGCTTCTACTCACTCCATCGATGACTCGTTCACAAAGACACAACTGCACACAGGCTATTATTCACTGTGGTCTTCTAACTGTGAGCTACATTGCGACTATGAAATGCAGTGTAACATGTATTTTCTTTTCTTCTGGTCTATTTTAATTACAATTTATCGTTTCAGATTTTTGGGAATCCCTGTAAGAGAACAGGATAGCACAGAAGGAAAAAAATAACTATATTTGAAATTTTCTTGGAACGAAGCCATGTAAAAAATAAATGGCCGTTTGAAATAAAACATTTGTGTTTGATGGTAATTTTCCACAGTCCGACGTGCCACATAAAATTATCTTTTTTTGTCCTACGTAATTACATTTCAAAATTTAAACAAAGCCAGAACGCGCAACGAAATTAAAATCTCATTTTCTAAGAATCAATTATGTTCAAATTTTATCGCTCTGGGTCGTCCAGGTGTCCCCGAAATTCCGTCATTTAAA
This sequence comes from Synanthedon vespiformis, assembly GCA_918317495.1. Classification (NCBI taxonomy): domain Eukaryota; kingdom Metazoa; phylum Arthropoda; class Insecta; order Lepidoptera; family Sesiidae; genus Synanthedon; species Synanthedon vespiformis. Next base: position 2,840,854 of record OU906953.1, read on the forward strand.
TAAGTGGACAGGAAGGCGACATCATTAAAAATGCATGACCAAAATAGGTATGCCCGAGGCCTCTACCTCACCCCTTCCTTATCCCTTATCCTTAATCCTTCTATGGGCAGCAGCGCATTTGAAGCACCTATGGCTACCTATAGGTCAAGTGGACCGTCTGTCTGTGTGTCGACCTTAATATCAATACTAATAATAAATCCGTAGCGGTCGGTCATGGAGTAATTTACTTTGTTTTCAGAAATATCGTGTAATATATAGGATCTATACATGATACTGAAACTAAATTGACCATTTTTAGAATTTTTTTTCTGTATGTATGTATGTTCCTCCATCACTTTTAAACGAATTAACTGATTTTCATGAAACTTGGTAGATAAACATTTAGAAGTACGGGACACGTGATAGGCTACTTTTTATCTTTTTTAACGCGGGCGAAGTCGCGGGCAACAGCTAGTTAAAAAATAAAAGTAAAGAATGAAATCAAAGGATAACATACAGAGGCACTAGCAAGCAATTAAGTAAAATAGTTTTCTATTTTTGTATGTTAAAAAGTATTTGTATAATGAAGTTGTAAGAGTAATGGGCGGCAGGTCTCTCAGGTCATTAGTGGCTGAACACTCAAACGGCGATAAGATAAGCCGTATTTCGGCCCCTTTGTTCTTATCGTCACGTCAAAATATTTTATGTTTCTACGATTACATGAGCAAACAAAAACAAGGACACCGAAACCGTTGGTAATTATTAGGATTGTTATAAAAAAAAAGTTCACACGAGTTCAAAGTTTCTTGAGTTTATACATTACAAACTAAAATACTAATTCAATTTTATCTACATAATACTAATGTACTAAATTGTTATCACTACTTTTATATGTAAATATAGATATAGATGAAAATAAACTGATCAGAAATCGTTTTTGGTGGGTTGAATAAATAGTTTCAAGTAACGTCATATTTTTTAAAGTCCATCATAATCTGTAAAAGTGAGGCGGTAGCAATAGCCTACTCACAAACGAGCCAGTATTTTTTTACAACTTGAAGGGTATTATTAAGGAGTATTTGTGGACAGTAACTAAGATTCCAGCGGCTAATTAAAGGTAAGTACGGCATTAATTTAAAAACGGCCATCCATCCTCAGAGCAGACCTACCAAGTTTGCTCTGACGTCTGGGATTACCGCGTCTATAAATGGATATATCTCTACAAACTCGAATTTATGGTACAAGTCACAAGAAAATGGATAATTAAAAAATATTTAGGCATCGACAGCATCGTACAAATTCAATTCAATTATATTATACAAAAATTGCCTACGTATTTAGTTGTACAGTCACAATATCTTTATTCTTTATTATAAACTAGCTGGCGCCCGCGACTTCGTCCGCGTTGAAAAAGAAAAAGTAGCCTATCTTGTTTCCTGTACGTCTAAATGTTTATCTACCAAGTTTCATGAAAATCAGTCAATTCGTTTAAAAGTTATGGAGGAACATACATACATACATAAAGAAAAAAAATCTAAAAATCGTCAATTTAGTTTCAGTATCATGTATAGAGCCTATATACACGATATTTCTGAAAACAAAGTAAATTACTCCATGACCGACCCCTATAGATTTATTATTAGTAGTATTGATGACTAGCCGGCGCCCACGACTTCGTCCGCGTTGAAAAAGAAAAAAGTGGCTAGTTTTGTCCTGTACGTCTAAATGTTTATCTACCAAGTTTCATGAAAATCAGTCAATTCGTTCATGAGTTATGGAGAAACATAATACATTGATTGATATGAGTGACTGTGTATGTGTATATGTGTGTACGTGTGTATGTATTTGTCTGTCAATGGATTCGCAGAATACGGATGGATTGATTTTGATTATATATATTTTTTGTTTGTATTTGAAATCAGGATCGTTTTTAGCTATAATTTAGCTATTAATTTGTTCAGGCATTTGAAAACCATAAGAGAAAACCACAACATTAATAGTCGGCATCACAGGTCGATTCTTTTTAATCAATTACTACATATTTACTTTTCATTATCACTATTTTTAACGACTGCAATACTATAAAATAATATTAACGGGGGAATAAAAATAATTGCAGTTCATAATTGGTAGTAAACGTTGTCTTACAATTCAATAAATTATATTTAATTTTATTAGCGTTTAGCTGGTTTAGCGGTGATCAGTTCTATTTTCAACCGACTTCCAAGAAACCTTTGTTGTTTGTTACCTCAGAACTTTTGACTGGGTGCAACGATTTTGGTGATTCTCTTTTATTTGAAAGCTGGGTGCTTCCCGTTTGGTCCCATTTCAATTTGGTCCAGTTCTGACAATGACATCCATGAGAAAATGGTTTGAAGTCGGTATTTTTTTGTTAAAAAGAGTTATTGTTGTACATACATTATATTTATATTTCAAAAAAATTGTCATGGCAAAAATCATATTTAATTTAACAATGTTATGATAGACTAAAGCCAAACCTTAACTTTGAAATCCAAAAATGTGAACTATTTTTGTTTTTTTTTTATTTTTATAAAATTCATGCTCGTTATGAGCATGAATTTTATAAAAAATAATCTAAAATTGTTCAGAAAACAAAACTTAAAAGGAATTAGAAAATTAGTTAACATAGGAATTAGAAATTCTTTTGTAAAATTAAATTTAAATTTTTGTTTTTCGAGAGTCTCGCTAATAGTTTCATTATAAGATCAAAATCATCTCAGCCTAAACCTTTTTTAAATATTTTTACATTTTATCTTTAAAACATAATATTGTATTTAATAATGGATATTGATATTGACGGAAAACTGTAATGGCTAAAGAGATTCTACGACGCGGCGTAAGTCGGTCGTCTGATATATGATTTATTCCTTTTATCTCTGTGCAGCCAGGATTCCATCGCAAATAATTCTGTTCCTACGTAAATCAAATCCTTGGGACGATTGTTCGAGCGATGAAAATGTAATGCAGTGACTTGTAAAGAGCGTTCAGCTTGGTTAGAACTTTGATATTTTTTTATTTCCACTCCCTCTGTACATGTATTTCAAAGCTACTTTGCCAAGTACATGTTTTAAAATTGTAATATTTCAAGAGATATCAATGAGGCCTCCTTTCTTCTTTGTTACCGAGGGGATTCCCCTTATCTTTGTTTAGTTTTTTACCTTTACGATAATAAGCTTAGTATTAGCTGTAATTAGTCACGATAATATCTTGCAGCAGACTAATTCTTTTTTAAACATTAAGCGTGTATGTTAAATTTGTTACACGCTACGAAGACTGAACAAATCAAAAGAGCACTTCAATCAGCGGTCGTTTGCGAGCCCATGGGAATATTTTAAATCGATACCAACCTTCGACACTCGAGTGCCTCTACAATTTTTGTACGTGCTTTGTCCTCAGTTAGCAAAATGAATGGATGCTTTTACTAACTAAATAACTGTAAAAGTGGAAATTATTTTCGTTTTTTTAAAGCTATTTTAACTGGCAACAAGTATTTCTCTTGTTGATCTTTGAGGCCCGACGCAAAAATGAATGGACCGATTTTGATCCGTTTTTTTGTTTTGTTTGAAAGCTGACGTGATCGGGTTTGAGCTTATTACAATAATATATCTCTTTGTTTTTCTGATATTATATTTCTCTCAAATTACTGTTTTGGAGTCAATATTTTGTGATAAAATTGATTTCAGTGCATGCTACTGTCAAACCTTATAAATTCTACCATATTTGTATGCATACGTGATATCTCAAGAATGATAGTCAACAGGGAAGCCTTCTAATATAGTCATAAAAAGGCAATTAAGATACGTGTTAGGGGACCAATATATCTTAAACCTGACACTAGAAAGGCGCCGATGGAAATGTTGGAATTAATTTATTATTTCAATTAAGAGTGTTATACTTTAAGAAAAGGTGTAACAATAAATAATTACTTATGTACATGTACATTTCCTAGCATTGCAAATAGCGCTTACGAAGTCAAAGGAAAAACTTATTTGTGAAATATCTAGAACTTTGTGATATTATGTTTGATGCACTAAAGACTTATTGGATGACAACCAGATGACAACATTTTATTGGATTGCTTCTTGCCCATAATATTTTTTAAGATAAAATAAAATTATTAATTCAACATAATCAATCAAGAACTAATGTTTATCTTTTATATCTGTTACACTTCCTGTTAGTTTGTAAAATGAAGTGTGGTCATGTAAGAAAGAGTTAAGTATGGTACTTCCCCATAAGCATGGAATGGCTGTGGGGAAGTCTACGTTAGACTACAGGATGATTATATGTAATTATTATATGTAATTATTAAATTTATTTATTACAATGGGATTCAATTAAATATATCAATAAAAAGTGACAATATTTAGTATGTAATGAATTGTAATTGAAAATGGCGTGAAATAACGATTGCGATGAAAACGACATTTTGTACTTAAGTGTCATTCTACCCGATTCCAATTACGCTCGTTAGCAATTTGTTACTAACAAGCCAGAATGAAACACGCAAATATTAATATTTCAATATGATTAATAGTAATTAATTAACAGAGCTCCTTTTCCTTATCATTTGTCAAGTATGAAAGCGAAACAAAAAGGAGATTATTGCCTTAACACAATATAAAAACAACAAACACAAAAGCAGTATTCAATCTCTTTATAAATTGTTTAGCGAGTAAGTACCAAATAATAAATTATTAAAGATGGTATTATTTTTAGTTTGTACTATTGTTTTTTAAAAGACAGAAGTGGGCCTTAGGTAAATTCCACAGCCTTGGATATTTAAAGTTTTTTCAGAGGACATGGAATCTAATGTTGGAAAGTTTTGGAAAGGAAAATGGCGATGCAAATAGCTATAAGTACTATGCGAGCTATAAGTTTTAGATACAATTAAAATTTTAGTCTTCATACTGGCAAATAGTTGCTAGTCTGGACTGACTTATCAATATTAACACAATAACACATTCCTAGAAATAAAGTCAATTTTCATATTTACTTTGGGTACATCTCTGCCTAGTACTATTTGCCAGTTTTAAATATAAAAGAAAAATGCCCAACTTCTGTTTACTTATACTGTGAATATTAGTATTCGAGTTTGTTTATTCGAAAGTTAAGAGGAACTAATTCACTGCTACATTAAGTCAACTTTCCTCTGACAGCTTGTACGATGCACTTTTTATGGGTTTCATGCATGGAATTTATTAGGATTGTCACTTCTATGGATGAGAGTAGTAAACTTGTAGTTATTTTTATCGGTGTTGGAACTATGCGATTTGTCTATTTCTTTATCGTAAATTATGTTACTAAACTTCTTGTTGAATTATACAATATGGAAATAATACTTATGTTTACAAGACTATTTAAAACTTCTATTATATTAGAGATTTTTCGATAATTGCTGCTGTATCCCTACTGATGGGATAATTAAATTATTTTTTCTATTTATCATCAAATTAATTCGGAAAATTATCGACTGAAATCACGAGCGTAGTCGAAGTAAACAGCCTAGTATTTATAATACTAAAATAGAATTAAGGATAGGATTGGTAATAAGTAAACTTATTAATTAATAAGTTAACGATAGGGTTGATTCTAGCTCATAATAAATTAAAAGGGATTATAAATAAATTGAAAGTTTAGACAATAGTGATGTGAATCAAGGTCCGCGTATAAAATTATATGTCGATAACATAATAAAAAGGATCAAACATGATACGTCCATATCATATGTGTCAGAGGCGTTTGTCTACAAGAAATAATCTTTCCTTTGTAACCGAGCACTAAAAGATGAAAAAGAATTTGTGAGTACAAACACACTTTGTAAGGGAAGGTCGACGTAAGTGATATCATGTTGACTCGTCGAAGGACCTCACAACCTGTTTGCTCTCGCCGCAATCTCGGATTGGTAATAAGATCAGACACATGTATTATCCCGATTAAATCCCTACGGAAAAGGGACTTAAATGTAGTGATGTCTTTGTATGTCTTACAAGTTAAAATGAATTTCCCACTTAACTAAGAATATTTACTTAATGAAAGCTTATCCTCGTCAAATAAGATACATGTTTTTACAAAAATAATCTACTTTAAGAAAACTGTTGGTAACAATTTACTAGTTTAATATAATTAGTAACTAAATATTAAATCACAAGGTTTGTTGTAGATTGTTAGAAGTAATATTTATCGATTAGTATGAAATTTATCAGTGTTGTTTATAAACAAATACAAAAAAATATATAATATTTATTAGAGCTATCCGCCCCCGACTTCGCACGAGTGCTATTTTTAAATACACAAACCTTCCTCATTTATCCCTACTTCCATTAGTGAAAACCTTATCAAAATGCGTTGAGTCGTTAGAAAAAGTTAGCGGAAAAACAAACGGATATGGACATCATTTTATAATATGTAATAAATAAATGTATTGCGTTATTATATTAAGTTTTGTCATTTGTAATGTTTCAATAACGTACAACTTGTAGTGGTATAAATATTTAGTAAACATTTAAAAAACTCAAGGCCACTTGCATTTGCAAGATCTATAGTTCCTCAAACCTATTTAATAGTGGCACATCTCAATTGCTTTAATAATGCAATCATAAAAATCTATAGTACTGCGTTTGTTTATATTGAGAACATCATAAACAAACACGAACATCTTCATCGGTTTCATTTATTAATGTAATAAAATGTGACATTTTAGATAGTCATAAAAAGAATCGTAAAATAGAAGACGGTTTAACTCTACTGCTACTTTTACGTCTTAACGTTTCATCGATATCGATTCTTAATGACATGTCGACACTCGATAGTTTAATTTGGCGCAGCCCTTCGAAATGATTGATCACTCGGCTTCCCGTTCGTGAGCTTGTCAAGGCGAAGAATAACATTGTTAGGGCTCTTGTAAACGTCTCACTGCCAAAATCCTCTTAACGGCGCGCCTACAGTGTGTGAGTATTTCGCCAAAATAGAACCGAAATTGTGTATCAATATTTTATGGAGCCCCGGTACCGTTTTGATTGACGTTTCAGACGGAGGTTGCATTCAGATTTTTAAAGCGCTCCTCCATTGACAGCCCTATTTCGAGGTAATAAATGCCGATACAATCTTTTGCAGAACAATAACGTTTACCAAAATGAATGATATTCAGAAACTAATTATTTTGAAACGCAACTGAATCTAATCTACATATTGTTTGATTTTAATATTTAATATTATTTGGTAAGATATCTTTTGGCAAATTTGAGTGATTGTATTGTAATAATAAAGCTGTGAATACACTGTTATATCAATCAATCAATACTAATAATAAATCTGTAAGTGTAGGCATTGTATGTATGTATGTTCCTCCATAACTCTTAAACGAATTAACTAATTTTATGAAACTTGGTAGATAAACATTTAGACGTACGGGACACAGGATATGTTACTTTTTTCTTTTTCAACGCGGACGAAGTCGCGGGCGCCAGGTACTGTTATAATAAAAATGATACTCTCATAACTCATGTTGTAAAAGTAGGTCATATTTAAAACGAAATGTGAGATGCCATTTCGACTAACACCACTCGGGAGGTATGTAAATTTGAAAATCGTAAAAGGCTCTCAACATTTAGCAAATAACTCGTTCAGCTGAATGGCAAAAGTAAATACATATTCTGCCTTATTATTTTTAAGTACGTAATGCTTTAGTTTTATGATTAATGAGACTTAGTGAATTTATATTTCTATCCGTAATATGACCTGATATAAAATGTTCGAGGCTTAAAGTTTTGACAAAAACAATATTTTTAAGCTATTATTTTTTATTTTTTTTTGGATACTGACCAGCATAATGACAAGAGAACTGGTTACTAAGATGACAATACTCGCAGATATAGTGATAAAGCTTTATAATTTTCTTGTCCAAAATGTTGCAAATCAAATCAAAAAGCCGATCACTTCTCCTAAGATTTCGCTATAACCCTTATATCAGAATCTACTACAAAGTTAAATAAATACTAAGGTTTTATCGAGATATGAAACATTATCTAACCCTTAATGAACATTTCAAAAATAAACAGTCTTCAATTTTATTCATTTGAATTATTAAGAATGAGGGAAGAAGTTTTAAAAGGCGCAATTATTCAAACGAATTCATAGAGGGATCCGCTGAAGAAAATGTTTACCGTTCTAAATTACAATATAAAGGAAAAGTCAAAACACAAAAGCGGCCAATAAAATAGTGGAAACTACGAGGCAATAAGCGTCAGACAATCGTTTAGCATAATGGTCCCGCTATGATCTCGTAATGGAATATGAACGGAAGCCATCTGCGAGGCTCAGGAATAAAAGGAGTAGTATAATAACTGGTCGACCACCGGCTAAGACGGTAAACTTCAAAGGTGAGCCCCTCCCCTTGCCCGGAGACCCCGCGCCACCCCGTTCACACATACTGTATAATCATCGTGACAAACATGGAAATATTGACGCTAGAAACGGCTACTTTATTGCTTCTAAAGTCATTTGTCAAAGTCACGATTTCCGTTTACGCGTCGGCAATTGAAAAGTTTTTTCGTTATACTCTATATCGGTGAGCAATCTAAATTTAATGAAGCACTTAAAATTTAAACCGCAAGGCTTATAATAAATTAGCAATTTGTAAAAGATTTATTTCTTATTTATTTCTTTTTGGTCCGAGTGGAATACTTATGCTAATTAATTATTATTGATACTTTGACTTTTAATTATAATCCCCAATTAAATCACTTCATAGAAGGTCAAGTCTCTCATTCAATGTATTAATATTATAATTATGTTGTTACGGAGGCTTGGGATATTATCGTATTTATACATATATAATTAATGAGAATGTTTCTGAAAAGGTATGATTTTTTTGTTACCCTTTCACGCAAATACTACTAAACGGATTTTAATGAAACCTTATTTTAAATACACGGTCGTTTGTAAAGATACGTTACTAATTGTAATTTTAGAAGATGATATTAGAAATTAAATTATTATTGTGCGCCACATAATAAAAAAATGCAATACCTACAAGTGCCGCCATTTTCCAATAACTTTCTTTATACATAAAAAAAATATAGAAATAAACATGTTTATAATGGTCATCACCTACGGTCAAGTGGAGCGCTTGTATGCATCTTTCTGTGATATAAAAATGCGTGACCTTCCCATTAATTATAGTGTTATAATAAGATTAATAAGTAAATAACCTAATATAATAATACTTTAGCTACTTACGTATTAAAAAATGTTGTAATTCAATGAACTATTTTACTAACGATGATATAAAAGTTTTACAGGAATTAAAGATATAAATTTTATGTATGTACTAAATAGATAAAATTTATGTTTTTCCATTACACGGCACTAAATGTAACGTATTTCAGTGCAAACCACTTGTTACTCGCAATCCAGCTTGGCTTTATGACGTCACTTGCTGGCTTTTACAAGTTTCGATTTTACAACCTCTTCACTAAATGCATGCATTATTTTCTAGTTGACGCATCTAGTGTTTCCAACTCTATAGAATTTATTACTTAGCGGAGCTTTCACGCATTTTAGCGTTTATGTCGGCATCAAAGAGAAATGATATTCAATCGCGGATACTCATTACCGTAATATATTGTGTAGATCTCGGCTCTGTTCGAAATGTGCATTCTTACCTGAAACAAGAAACGACGTCATGATAATCATAATATTTTAGCTATCATAAATTTAGTAAATAATAAAATTACTAAATAGACAAGTCAATTCATTTGAAGGTACAGAAAACTACGATTTTTTTCAATGGGAATTAGAAAATGTTAGTTTGATTTAAAAAAAAGTTATTTTTAAACTACGAGTAAATAATATCTGCCTCAAATAGTAATCATGAACACGATTAGATTTCTCGAATACAGTCTCCACAACGATTTTTATGTGTCATGTCTCTCTTACTGTCAGGTAATATTTGTAATGGGGCTTATCTAGAGGCATAGTATTGAATTGTCAGTTTTATATCAAGATGGCCAGTTATGGCCGCGGACCCACGCTGGAGTAGATTTCAAACGATCCTGCCGACTATTCGCAAAAGTTAAGAGATTTAACTGGGCTGTTAACAAAGGGCTAGTATGTTTAGTTAACTAACCAACAAATACAATAAAAAATGCATAGCAGTTTTAAAATTTCAATGTTATGTACCAAATCGAATGCAGGAAAAACAAAGTGTTAAAAAAACGCCTAGCCTCTCGGCAGTCATCGACAGACACATTTCTTATTAGCAATCAAACAATAAAATACAAGAAAAAATAACAAATATGGTTTTCACAAATGGGAAGACATAAATAAGGAAGGTTTGTGAATTTACATAATTTGCAGAAAAAATTGCAACCTTGCAAGGATGCAATTTTATGCAAAGCCGGAAGCCAGTCGCTAGTGGATCATAAAATAAAAACATAATTAACCGGAAAGTAATTTAGTGACGTTGAGAAATTGGGTACAATTTGGTCGGCGGCGCGTAGGTAACGAAATCGTGACTGTAACATTAAATAACCAAATAAAAATTTTATACTACCTTATTTGGAATAATTCGGACCGATCCGACGTAGTTAGGGGATCGCGTTACGCATGCAAATCGACACCTTATCTGATACTGTGGAATTGTGGATGTTCTGAAATGTATTTGTGGAAGAAATTCTTGTCACTTTTTTTATATAACGGGCGACTTGATTGAATATGAATACCATTGTCTATTAACAAAAATACCGGCTTAAGGATTACAAGAAGACCGCTTGAATAAGGCGTGAGTACAGGTGAATGAGCTCTGGCTACTATCCGTCTTCTGTAAAGAGGTGGTTATTTGCCTCCCCTCTGGAGCTGCCTAAATTATTACTGCATACATCATATGAAAATCCGTAGTTTAGAGTAGTAGTAACATAGAAAGATGCGGCTAGGTTTGTTATGAATTTAGTGAATAGAAAAAAATATATATCATCTTCCACAAATAGGTAATGGTTAAATAATATTGTAATATAAACAATTTCAAAGGAATGTATATGTCCGATTGAGCCAACGTACCAACAATATTTCGCTTGGGTTTATAAGCCAATTTATTGGAAGCGGCGAGCAATCTAACGTAAAACAAAGAAATAATAAAGGTGTGGCTCTGTTTTATCCGACGATAATCTCGGGAGTGGTCTTTATGGCTGGTCGAAGAGGCGACAACGTCAATAAAACATTTTCTAACCTCAACGCCATTAAAGACATTTCGATATTTCAGCAACAGGAATAAGGGATAAAAGGATTTTCTATCGTTTAGAAAATATAAATGCGTCGTATGTCAGAAAAAGAAATGTTTTTCACATTTAAAAATATTTGGGAGAAAATTATTTTAAAAAGATACATTATTATAACTGAAGATAACACAGCTTCAATATCTATACTGGAATAAATTCTAAAAAAATGTTGGGTAAAGAAAGATAAGTTTTATCTTTATCTTTTATTACACAAGCTTGTTGCTGTAAGTGTGCAAACTTGATCACGTCGCGTGTGTTAAAGTAAAGAAATAAAACAGTAGAATCGCGGTTTAATTGGCAAGCCAGTGCAATGTTGGTACGCAATGCCTTCTGAGAAACGCCTCCACTCTCCCATTACGAACACACGGACACAGGCGCTTTATGGGAAGTCGATAATCTTATAAAGTATTTGTTTACACAAGTGCCTTATATTGCTTTTTATTCAAAGCCATTTTATTGTCTTAAACATTTTTCTTATCAGAAAACAAGGTTAACCGATACCCTTATAAATGTAAACAGGAGTTCGGATTGGGGCAAATTTTATGGGAAGACATTCGCAGTTTATTGTAACTGACTGAGACAACTAAATGGGTGAATATAATCTCAACTTCACTTTAATTGTAAATTGTACCAAAATACAGATGAGATCTAAACGCGATTAAAATTTTCAACATCTTAGCAAAACGCTAGGTTAACGTCACAATTATCACAAACCTAAAGTTGGCTATACAACGAGCTAATACAGACAGTATGCTTGGAAACATTTCTAGGGGCCCAAGCTAGATATGGTATAAAATTTGTTAACAAAAGTCCCTTCTCAACGTGTTTCCTTCAAGAGAACCATTTACCTGCAAATTCCTGCATCGTACGTGCCTTGTTGATGTCCTTAAGATATTTGTTAGATGGTTCCATTGAGCTAACGTTTCAAATCGTAAATTTTAATGCAGCAGTGTTATAGATATTTAGGTAGTGGTGGAAGTAAAAATGAAGTTTGAGAAAAACATGATCCAAAGCGAATACGGGAAAATCCATCGAAAAAACAAAGTATAAAAACACACAGCATGAACGGCGGAATTGTGGCGAACAAAAGGCGAGTGGGACGCGTTTAATCCTGTCCGGTCGTCATTTCGACGGCGCGGGTGGAGAAAATTGAATTTATTATCGGTTGTATTTGAGTGACGTGTTATTTCGCACGCCCGGCAAAGGAGAGCGACGAAGCGTCGGAATCCAATCAGTCAGACGCCGGATACGATATCGACAATATACTCATACTCCGCACTCGTACTCTACCAATGAACTGAAAATACCATTCTCCATTCAATATTCTCAGTGCACCTACACGAATGTCCATGTGTAACCGCTTATTTCGGAGCTGAAAGGAATTTTTACTCTTTTCATACTCTCCCACTTTTACTGTTATTATTTTATTATTATTCACATTTATTAATATTTAAAAAACCAATACAATAAAAATATGAAAATCAGTTTTTGTATTATACGCATTAAAACTCGCTAGGAATAAATGGTTAATATGGAATAAATGCAGTGCAGGTTAAAAAAATGGAGGGATTTTCAATTTTATCGCGACTTAAAAATCTTAGAAGGGGTAACTACATAAGCGGAAAAACAATAGTTTGTTTTACCATTATTCTAACACAGAATAGGCGGGGTTGTGCCAAAGGGGTTGAAGCTAATTGGATGGTATGGAGTCAATAACCACCCTTGTGATAGGGCACGAATTTGTATTGAGACACGCCCATGTAATTACACTCAATTTAAACAATTAGAAAAGAAGTTGTCGTTATATGTATTTGTTTCTTTAACAATTTTGAAATGAACAATGGAAGAGATTTCGCATTATTCCAATCTTCACAATTTTCAAGCCGATGATGATAAATTAAAAGTAATGTAAGCTAAGGTTAGCAGATATTTAGGTAGCAGTTTCAATATCTCCATCACAAATTATGTCTTTGTTCAATATTGTAAAGTAAATCCAAAGTTCAAACATCCCAAAGCGATTGGTATGATTCAAAAGAATTACTGTCTTTCCGAGCGAACGATTTCAAAAATGAATCTGGTCGGATTGAGAGTGATTTACATAAAACTTGTTTAAATGTTAATCTGATGGCGTCTAAAGGATTATGATGTGCCCTCTGACATACTGGTTGACTAAAATTAAATGTTCTTTTCGAGGTATCTTCAAAAAATTTGAGTCAAACAATTATTAATTTACTAGTAGCTTTCAAGATAATAAATTATGAATATATTTAATAATATAAATGTGAAAATAACTCTGTCTGTCTGTTACCTTTGCAAGCCTTATCTACTTAATCGATCATCGCGAAATTTTCCATACATGTTGTCTGGGATACAGGAAAGGTCCAGAAAAAGTACAGTATACGAGCACATACGAGTAAGCTAGTTAAAGAAATAAATATGTTATCAAAGAATAAGCAAGAATGTAGACGGACACATAAATATTGCAATATGAAAAGAGCGTAGAGTTTATTGAGATTTTATGCACGTTTTTTTCTTAATCTGTGGTGAAAATGAGGAATGTGCCAGTATGAGTCACTTTGCGCTGTCTGCCTGCATGAATGATGGTTTATAACAAATATAAAATTACAGCGATCTCGGTCGAATTACGGTAGGCGCGTTTTGATGTAATTGGACGCAGACGGATGGTCATGTAGAAACAAAAGTTATAAGCTAAGAGCGGTGAACTTACATTATCAAATTGAGTTTTTCTTTTCATATTTCAAGTGAGTGGGTGTTACATATCCACTAAAATGCTTATTGAATGCTAGTAAATAATAAAGAGATCGAAAATAGACCATATTGTATTTCTGTCTAGAAATTGCTTGCTGAAGTATTTTTGAAGTGAAAACTTCTTTAGGCGCGTTAGGAATTTTTGAGATGGAATAAAAAACCATTGAACTCGCGACACTGTCATATAATGTAATGTAATGTAACGTAACCGAAACCTCTAAATATTTTCAGATAAAACAAAGTCCTCCGCCGAGTCTGTTCGCGATAAACTCAAAAACTACTGCACCGATTTTCATGCTGTTTTCACCAATTTATAGAGTGGTTCTCGAGTAAGGTTTTAGTAAGTATATAATTTAATAAGTTATGCGTGCAAAATCGCGGGCAGCAGCTTGTTTAAAATAATTTTAAAAAGGACCATTTTTGAGATGGGCAAAATTAACCATTGAACTCGCGACACTGTCATGTAATGTAATTTTGCAGTCCAATGACTGACATGTTTTTTTTTAATATAAGAATGCTTATATTTTTAATGCCTATACTAGGGGACGATCTAGGAATACTACTAGGATACTACAAACTGTTTAGGAGCTACTATTCCACAGACAGACCACACTGAACACACATACACAAAACACACGCGTCAAACTTATAACACCCGTTTTTGCGTCGGACGTCGGGTGCTAGAAAGAAAAGAATTCACGAAAGCCCACCTACGTCTTTGTCTTGGTCACTTATAATTTATACCACACAGCATCATATCCCGGGGATGCGGTACACATAATGATGATTATTGTTGCCAAATAAGTAATGACGTCGTGGACGTCCGACATTATTTGTTGTGATGGATGAGCGAACGGACGACCGCCTTTCCTGTCATTTACTCTCGTGTAAAAACGTGGCCGTCAATCTGGTGGTAGGCATATAAACACTTTTTGCTTTGCTAATGACCTAATATTTATTTAACGCATTATACAGCCAGAAAAATAAAGAATACATTTTAACAGTAGATTGGTTTAAAGTCGTTTAAGGCATATAAGAAACTATAGGTGTGCCTTGCGGTTAATACCGATTTATGTTTGGATTCAACAAGATGTGATAATTTTATGATGCCCGAGTTTATTAGATTACAAATAACCAATCAAAACAATACTTACTAATAATAAAATGTACGTATGTATGTTCCTCCACTCTTAAACGAATTAACTGATTTTCATAATTAATTTATATAAACGTATCTGTATTCAATAATAATAGAACGCATTAACTAAAATGTGAATTATAAAGAGATTAAATAATAAATGACAGCTTAATATTAAATAATTAAAATTTTAATTGAATAGTCCATTTATCGAGGAAGGCTCAAGGCTATTTAGTATGACCTAAAAGGCTAAAAAAATAAAAAAAATATTATATATAATCCTTATTTAGATTAACGCCATCTATCGTTCAGTGGCAGAACTATTAAGACAAACAGCTTTGACTCAACAAGTCGGCTGCTCACCGCGAGAGAGCTTCAGGCTATATAACATTTTGAACGTGGACGAAGTCGTGGGCACCAGTTAGTTAATTTTATATGAAGCTTACGATACAAACAAAAAATCCAAAAAAAAAAAATTAGACTATTGACATAAACACCTTATTATTTATTCCATTGTATTTATTAAGAACGCTTTGTAAAAGTAACTGTAAGAATACAAAAAAAAAGTCCAATCTAAATTCAGTCCGCAATCGAACAATGGATATGAGAGGAATAATCTAAAACTCCGTTCGAGATTGACCCGTTGACCGAAGTAGCAATAACCCATAGATGGATCTTACACCATGCTCGGGCAATTTAATCCAGTCGATGATACATCAAACTATGTAAAAATAGATGTGGCCCATTTTAATTTTTTTTTTAATATTGAGAAATCGAAATGACTTTTTATAAACATTAAGAATAAAAAAAAAACTGACTTCAAAACTATACTTACTTACACGAAAAAACTTAAACTCAAAAGTGGAAAATAATATTTTAATTACTTCAAAGCAAGGAGCATTCAATTCAAGGACAATCAACGAAATTATTGATACGAGTCGGTGCCAGCAAAGGACAGTTTAATTCTGAAATTTCCCTAACTCCAAAATTAACGGAACAAAATGAGTTCAACATGACATCGACCCCATAGCATCGCACAGAGTGTAAGTAACAAAAAAAAATTAAAAAGTAAGAAAAATTGACGCTTCTAGTCGTTATATTCAATATTTTAAAACATTTCTTCGATCACGAACAATGGATTGAATTAGAAAGCAGCAAGAATCGAGTGGGTGTTTCGATACTGAAGATACGAAGAAAACTTGGATTTAATCTGCAAACATTGCTCGCATTTCTCTTGTACTCTGTTTTTGTTTTCTAACAAAACATTCGATGGACCTCTAGCACAGCAATATTTGTATAAGTAGAACGCGATGGACGAACAAACCGTTGTAAATCAATCATCTCGGTGTGAAATATGATTACTTGTGTTATTATCGATCGTATATCGAATTGTTGATTAATTTCGATTACTACAACACTTCGAATGATTGTTTCTGCTTTAAAGGAGTAACTGTTTATTTATGAATCCATTATCTGATTTATTGCTTGATAGATTTACTTGATGTAAAAGTACTTAGGTGTACGTTTACTTGAAGCAGAAAAACTTCAGTTTTTTAATACTACTTGGTGGCGCCAAATTAATTAGTTAACTATGGTGCGTTCCCTACTCCTTGAAACCATGCCAACAAACATGCAATCACCGCATCGCAACGCAAGTGGCGCCCTCCGGCGTACACACGGATAAGACAACGAACGCTCACCGGTTCGAATCGAAACACCGCGCCGCGCGGATTTATAATCAATAATAAATCCGATTAATCCTATACCGCATCGCTGCAGCATTATGCTAGTGTAATTCCCCTTATGGTGTGGTTCCCGCGAGTGCAGTTGAGGTGTAAAAAGGACAGTTTGGGGACCAGAACGAGGTGTGCGGCGGGCCAGCATCCGTCTCCATCGTCCTGGAGGATTTGCATCATAACCGGCAGCCGACGAGGTAGGTGTTGCATGTCCTGTCCCACTCTTCTCCTAGCCCCTTGATTGCACGCACCATTAAAATATACAGTCCACTAAATTATCGTCATAAGCCACACCACTACTATAAAATTAATTTTAATTCACAAACTCTGGAAAAAACGAACAATTGTAACTACACATAAAAATGACATTCGGGTAAAAAATCTTCGAAATGATTCTTAAATGTTATATCCACATGGAGTAATAAAACAATGACAAGAAATAAGTCGCTGCAAAAAACGCGAATTATATGAATCAAAGGTAAGGAAACAAAAAACTGAAATTAATTTCATATCTATCTATTCATCATATAATAATTAAATTATAAATTGTTCAGAATTATTGACGCTTTCGCGAGTGGAATTCTTGCAATTAAAAGCCAAAAATATTAAAATTGCTGGCATGTGTTTTTATTATTTTCGCGAGTTCAATAAATGCCGCAAATATGTTGCGTCCTATTCTGTCTTCGGTTATTCACATTATCGTAAGTTGAGACAACGAATTCTCTAAAACACCTATTACTGACTTCCCACGAGTACAGCGTGTCCTTAACAAGAACTGTTTCTCAGAAGCACTCTGTTTATAAAAACAATACGATAAGATAGCCTTTAATTACGTCTGAATATTTTGTTTATTTAACTCGTATGAGTTACAACGATTAAATGCGACAAATTCGAAGAATATAAACATTATCATTCTGCACGACCTGGAACTTTACAAGCAAACAAATTAGGGGATTTCGAACCTTGTCGTTTGCAGGTAAAGTCGAAAATCGAATTCGCGATAAAGTGTAATAGTAGACTGATAAGCGTAGATCGACTATTAATAAAATTGTATATAAACCGTATGATACGTGTATTATAAAAATAGTAGAACAGTTTGGAAATGTTTCATTAATCGAGTCCAATAGGACTAGTTGGAATTTTTTTGTCCAAACTGTTCTATCGTAGAACTAATAGTAGAACAGTTTGGAACAACCCTATTAGAATAACCCTAGCAATTTGAGGACGACACGGACGGCAAATTTGACCAATTTTTAATACTTTGCCGTGCTTTTTATTACCTATATTAATATATAGTACATATTACTTTTTATCCTGAAAAAATATTATGTCTAAAAATACAAAAAATGGCACTATTTTTTCAGTAAGATATTTTCTCAGGTGTCATATTTTTTTTACATTTTCAACGCGGACGAAGTCGCGGGCACCAAATAGTTGAAGTCTGCTTGACTCTGTAGCCTAATACAAGCAAAACCAATTAAGGCGATGTAATTAAGCAGCCGTCTCTAATGACTTGAAATAAAGAGACAATAATGTAGATAGAACAACATTAGTGCTCTTCGTGTACAGTGATTTTCTGGAAGTGCCAAAAGGGCTGACTTGTTTTTGTTTGCGAAAAATATTGGGGTCACGTAAAACTTTCATATCGAATTTTCTGTCTACATTTCGCGCGTCATTATCAAGGTAGACCCCGAAAACTCTCTCGCAAAGCCTCCAAAACTATTGCCGCCGACGCCGAGATAAGCTACGAGGTGTTCATTATGTGGATAAATAACTTTGGTCCGGTGACAAATTACCACCGGGGCTTTCCGTTGCTGCAAAAAAGCTTTTGCTCAAATTTAGTTCACCAATTTCATTTGTGTGTTTTTTACGACAGATACAAACGTTTGTTTAGACGATTGTTTCTCCGATAAGCCTATATTAGACATAATATTTTAAGTACAAAAACAGTAAGCAATAAGCAAATTTATTATTCCGTTTGAGTTTTAATTTTCATTTTACTAGTGTATAAGTACCTACTGAGTAAGTTACTTAGTGTATACGTTTAAGTATTCTTTTAGTTTTACCTACCAAAATAAGGTACCAAAATAAGGAATAGTCAGATCGTAGTTTTTAATTTATTTATTGAAATAAAAAAGTATCTAGTTACGGACCCTACTTATAATTTTATTTGAAGCGAAAATCTTTGAAAATGTTGTATGGATGACTGGAGAAAGCTAATTTTTATGTAGTGGGTATTAGAAATACATTAAATTATATAAAATAAACATATACAACTATTGCGTGTTTGACACACGAACACAATGTTTGACTCTCTCGTATACTCACTAGTTAATTATAATTACATAAAAAAATGACATAATATAAGGGAAAATTGAAGACAAATAATGTAAAGAGTGTTTCTAAGTTTGGGACCACTTGAGATTAAACTGTATTCTCATTGATTGAGTCTTGGTCAGCTGTCAATAAGTTACAATAGGATTCCAAATACGGTACTTTAACCATATTAAACTCATAAGGTAAAAACCTTATGTTAAAGTACCGTAAGAACGAGGTTTGCAAGTTATCAGATCTATATTAATTGTGCAGACCGTAAAATGAAACAGCCAAAATTTCCCAAACTAATTAAATGTTGTAAAGTTTTATTAATAAGGGTTGAAATCTAATAGTGTACAGCAAAAACCAACCCGTAATTTACCATGCCATGACAAGGCAGAAACAATTTAATTCAACCATAAACTGAGCTAAACATGAAATTAGAACGGAACAACCCTCAAAATACGGCTTGGATCGCGATCGCGAGAAAAATATATGATTCATCGTGTTCTAGCTAGACTAGACAATAACTATGTTGATTATAATTTTAATACACAGTATAAAATATACATATATACCTGTAGTAAAATCCAAAATAATGTTCATGTCCCAAAACATGCGAGAACTGAAGTTGGAAACAGTTATTCAAAGTTAATTGACAACTCGAGTCTTTACAACCCGGCCAAACGAAATGGTAATAAGCGACGTGCGCTTTATATATTATATAGGTTTAGTTTATATAGTATAATTTTATCAAAATAGATATTTTGATAAAATTAGCCGTGTTAAAAATTGATTTATTCAGAAAAATTATATCTTCCCATGACTTGAACTTTATACGATATGTATAAAACATTAAGTAAATAAAATAAATCATTAAAATTCACTTCTCATAAATAAGATAAAGTCGCTTGCTAATTAATTACCATTTTATTTATGACGGAATAATATTGAGATAGTAGGTGCTTGAATGTCTACGACCTATGTTTGTATTAAATTTGTCATAATATCATAACAATAATTAATTATTCTAGTGCGTTGAACTTCTGATTTATTAAGAAACTAGCTGGTGCTCGCGACTTCGTCCGCGTAGAAAAGTATTACTAGTAAATAATAAATTGGACAAAACATCCTAATACTTGAAATGTGTAGTGTAGATACCTTATTATTATTAAAATGAACAATAAAAATGTATCTTCACTAGCATTCAACGGTAAAATGTTGAAACGCTTTTAGAACCCCAACCACATATAAGCGAAGCGTTCACAAGTACACCAACATTATTATAAACGCGACGCGACGTAATAACGGCGTAGACGAGTGAAGCCTTTGGCCTTTCACTAGTTTTAACTACACAATGTCGTCACAGTGTAGACATCTCCCCTACAGTACAGGTCGCATAACACGTCTGGGACCAAACAAAGTTAAGTTTATACGCGAAACTGCCGTTATAACTAAGACGTTATGGTATATTTTTGAGTGGTTCAAAAGCAAATAAGGGTACTGCGTACGTGCTCCGCAAATCAAGTGCGTTGAAGAGCGGATGGGTAGTGTATGAAAAATAGTGGGGGTGACACAATAGTAAGGCAGGGGTGGTGTAAGGTGCTTTAATCGGAAATGCGTAATACTCGCTACAAGCTTAATAACATTTCTACGTTGACATGTTTATCCGTATTCGTTTAATATTGAATTCACACATCATTACAGTAATTATAGAGGATAAATATAAAGACATCTAATAAATGTTAAAGTGTTTGGGGTCTTTGTTTTCAGTCAAGTTTAAACTTTTTGAACTAATTTCGATATTATCTTAAAAATAACATTACTCATAACATTTTAGGGTTACTCGCATAATGACTGATTTCTTTCACACATATTGACTTATACGCATATTGACGTATATGCGCATTGACTTATACGCATATTGACATACACGACGAATATTGTACACACGACACCTTTGGATGAGTGGTAGGTATAGGACAACAGTTCAACTTTTCAAGAAATAGGAAATATTCGGTAAGTTTCCCTTAGCGGTAACATTTGTCCTTGGTTTCTCAATGTAAAATTTTTCTTAAAGAATAAATAAAAGTAAATAAATAATGTTGCCGCTCTTTATTTTAACAAATTACTTTTTAGTCACTAAATTGCAATACAAACACTGGTTGTCAAATCGCAGTGATTACATGAGTGAAGGGGTTGTTGGCTGTGGTCCCTGTCAAAAGGTGTTAATTTAACAAATTGAACTTTATAGTGAGAGCGAAACGTACCAATATGGAATGGACTAATTTTGGGAAAGCGTAGTTTTATTGATTACAAAATTTTAATGTGTCATTTGCGTGCGTATTGAATGCCTAATGTATTCAACGTTCAAAGTATACAAATGGAATATCAGATAATTACGATAACATCTTTGTTTACAATATTATTCGTAATTCAATAATAAAATTAAGTCTAACAACAATGAAAACCGCGTGTCTGCATATTACTACACTAGCTGGTGCCCGCGTCTTCGTCCGCGTTCTTTATAGCCTTCCTCGATAAATGGACTATCAAACACAAAAATATTTTTTCAATTCTAACCAGTTGTTCCTGAGATTAGCGCGTACAACCAAACAAACTCTCATCTTTATATATTAGTATAGATATAGATTTAAAATTTTGATTTTCACAAGTTACTGGTTTTTATTGTGCGGCGAAGTACGAAGTTTGTTGGGTCAACTAGTACCTATATTGGACCCATCCACTGAAATCCTTCCATATACACTGGACATTGTCTCAATATTTTTGAAAAGCAGTAGGTACACAGTGTAAGTCAATTTCCCGCTCGACCGTCAGCAAGTGGCGTATGACGCGAGACCACGTGTTGCTGGTCACAAACATTTGCATATCAAAGCTTGGGCCAACTCTCAATTACAGTGGCGGTCGCCTGTGATACTACTGCAATAATGTAAGCCCGCTTTAGCTATGTAAATGTTATCGCTTAATGTACTCATGTGTCCTACAAGTCGTTACAACATTGCAATGTTTAACAATTTATATTAAGAAAGTTCTTCACGGTTATTAAAAGAAATATTATCAACTTTTATACCAAAACAATTATTGTAAGAATTCATTTATTTCTTTTGACATAATATTGACAAAGAAAATATAGAATAGATTATAATTGTTGCATAGGTTTTTATTTATTTATTCAAAACAAAAAAAAAAAATATATCATCAGAAGTTACATAACAACAATTGAAACTCAGATCAACTATTTATGGAATATGCACAAGTTTAAACTAACATACAAAACATTTGAGTGGCAAAGTTGAACAATACAGATAAATCAAGGGTTCATATATGCAGTCGGCACAGCAAGCGCAGCGGGGCGAAAACCGCTAGCTTGGCAGTACGCCACGCGCCCCCGCGGTCGAATTATCTGCTCACAGATTTATACATACATGCACAGTAAATGTCATAGAACAGTCTAATAAACATAGCTATCCATAAATTAAAAAAATAATTTTATTTTTTTTTCAAAAATACCTAATGAATTATACTAGCTGCTGCCCGCGACTTCGCCCGCATATAAAAAATGGATAAAAACCTATTATCAGACCTACCAAGTGTACATATAAAGTTTCATCAAAATCGGTTAAGCCGTTTCGGAGAAGTATGGCAAGTAACACTGTGACACGAGAATGTTATATATTAGGTTTTAATTGAATTTAAATAAGACGTACCTTCGGTCATTATTACACCGTTGGAGTATTACTATTCTGTGCCCGTAGTAGACAGGTTAAAAAAAATCGAGGGCTTATGCTAGGACCACACAGAAAAGCTTGTAAATTAGTAGCTATAAATTGTTACAACTTTCTCT
The DNA here is from genome assembly GCA_918317495.1 of Synanthedon vespiformis. Taxonomy (NCBI): domain Eukaryota; kingdom Metazoa; phylum Arthropoda; class Insecta; order Lepidoptera; family Sesiidae; genus Synanthedon; species Synanthedon vespiformis. The sequence goes on from OU906953.1 coordinate 2,863,954, forward strand.
GTCCCGCTCTTAACTATGAGTATAAATGAGTACAATGCAGTCCCATCCTTATCTTGCATGATATTTAATAAGATGCGGGCGTAATCGCAGCCAGTATCTCTATTAAAATTAATTTCAAGTACTATCATTTAGCGAACACACAGCTCGTCGCTATCAGCCTAGAGCTTTTTTTAGTACTTATTAATTATATTTTGTTTTATTAAAACAAAAAAAAGTCTTATAAACCACAAAGAAAACAATTTTAACAAGTAAATCTGTATAGAAGCAGTTTTACTTAGATAAGGAAAATTGCATATAACCTTCTCTGTACAAAACTAAACCTTTGTATCTATACATGACTAGCTGTTGCACGCGACTTCGTCCGCGTAACTTTAAAAAATATAGCCGTAAAAATAAATAAGTATACACGTCCTAAAATAATAATGAGCGCGCGTTAATTCGCTGACGATAAAACTTTAAAACAAGACGCTAAGAAATGTTAAAAGCAATGCTATAAATAATTACTCAAACATGTAACGCTGGATTAAAATGCGATTAAGAGTTTGGAATTCGTCTTAATCGAAGATTTTAATGACTAAATGTTCATTATCATAAACGTTGGATACGAGTTGTAAATTAAAATACAGACAAAGGGTGAAGAAACAATAGAACTTAATCTTGAGATTAACAACAATTATCTGTGAATTGAAAGACAGTTAATGCGCTGATCACAATGGGGAGTAAATTAATGGCCTGTTGATCGAAATGTTTCTCTGTCATTCTTTGATTTATATCAAGTGGAATGTGCGGTTTGATATCCATAATTAAAAGAGAAGGACTAATAAATTACGTGGCATTTAAAACTCAATTGTTTCGATTTAAAAACTCTGTAACTCTAGAAATTCCAATTTCAAATTTTAAACTTTAAACAACAGTTTCGAATATCAATTATATGTTTTTAAAATCTACATCTAACGAATCTAACGAGGGACAGAAGAACACTTCAGTACCATTTTCTCCTAAATTTGGATACAATTTTTCTCAACTTTCAAAATAAATATGGCTCAGCTCATCAGAGTTACATTTGTACTTTTTAACAGTTTTGTATTTTTTGTAAAATTTAAATAAAAACTAGCCATCTAAATTATGCAAAATAGGTCACTCACAGTCACACGTTTCCTAAAGCAATGAGTGCTCCTCGAACATCTCAAATGTTATCTATTAATAATTAACATGAATAGATCTGTTAGGTATGTCTCTGAGCTTTTATTACTTTTAAAAAAGCATTTTGTATATTACGTAAAATATTCAGAAAACAGATTAGACACGTCCGCAGACAACAGGTGCTTGAGGACACGTGTGACACGAATATGTTCGCGCAAAAAGTATCGTATGCAAAAAGGGTAGGTAACGTAAAACTGTGGGCGACAGCTGAAACGAAGCCATGGCGGGTTCGCGACTTTCGCCTCGTCGGAGCTTCGAGTCGGAAAGTAATTAATCGCAAGCGAACTCACGAGCTGTCCGCACGTCACACTGCATCAGTTGCTACCCGCGAAGCGCTCTTCTGGAAAATTGGACCTGCGCTGTTGACTCGACCGCGAAATACGGCCGCGATCGTCTTTCGACAGAATCAAAATTAATACTCCCCGTAACCCCCGATCGGTGTTGTTTTCCTTTTGGGGGACTAATCCTATTAATAACAAATCTGATTCCACCAATAAGGAAAGCTTCCCTTTTGTGTCGCGACGTTAAAATTGATTTTATTTAAAATTGTTACGTAACTATTACTTATAACTCCATTCCTTGTAATCGTGCGTTTACCTAGACACTAGAAGATGTAAAACAAAGTCTACATCTTTTTTTTATGTAAAATAAGATAATAATAAAGAAAGATTTTCATAGTAGTTTACTATCGAAGCCACGAACCTTTTTTGATTTTCTATGAATATTAGAACAGAAAGCTAAAAACTAAAAAAAAACTGAAAGATATTTAAAAACAGACGAGATAGATAGATTATAAAATTATAGACTAAACAGATAAAAAACAAATTTTATACTAAATAGAAAAAAGGGTGTTAATATAATACATTTAGTAGAGGGACTACTTCGATTTCGCCCACGTATTGTAATTGCAACGACAGCCAACAACGCTACTGTCAAATTTAGTGCAGCACAATCATCCATAGCCGCGGGCGCAACTTAGTAATTTATATACCATTGTTGGTCGCAAGTAATAAGAATTAAATAAGTATATATCTCTGTCGTTTTGTTATTCATATTACATTACTGTATCTTCCTTTTCCAGACGTTTTAAGCGTTGATTATTCAGCGCTATCGCGGCGTACCATCTGTGCACGTTGTTCGAATAATATTGCATTTTACCGCTTAAAGAATAAGGTTTTTTTTCGGACGCATCTTCGCTCCGAAGATGGTTATAGTGAGGAGACATTATTTTGTCACAATGGTGGGTGCCGCCCACTCCACAGACACCAGCACACTCCTCGCTGATGCAGTGCTTTGGGTAACGAATAAATTACAAGAAGATCCGTTTCCGAGAAATATATTGCATTAAGGAAGAGTTAGGTATACGAAATCTTTGGTTACTGGAGTTATATTAAGAGGCTACACTACACATACAATTACAATGTACAACTGTGTTCTTCGTTTAATTCCGATGAATGTTATATTAATTAATATCACTGTTTTCATAACTTATCCTATCATTATTAATTGATAGTGAAATGATTTATTAACAATTTTTCTTATAAAGTTTATCATCATTGCATAATGTTTCAATTTATTTACAAGTAAGCAATAATATATATATATTTTAAATGACATGCACGTGTAAGTAAGAACACACATATATTATAAAATTCTTCTGAACCGAATACCTCCTATACTGCTGAACCGATTTTGATGATTTTTTTTATGTGTGTTTGAAACCCTGGGTGGTTTAGATTCACAATTGCCTCTAAAGGTGGCACTACAATCAGGTTACACAGATTTCTTTTCGGATTCGGACAGAACAATGTCTGCTGGGTGGACTTATCTAATAGGCTACCGTGACCCAAATTTTATAATTCACATGTGGAATTCACATAATTATTACTTATTATACTTTATCATAGTACTAAATCATTTTCAACGCGCACACAACGAATTAGGATGAAACTTGGCAAACAGTTGGACCATATCCGGGATTAACACATTGAATACTTTTTATTTGTTCCCGTGTGATAATAGTTTGAAATGAGAATTAATTTGAAAACACTGTAGGCACTACAGTCAGTCGTGGAAAACAGATTTAATTCTGAACGCATTCAACAGATAGCGTGAACGTAGCAGCGGGCGACAACTAGTAATTTATGTTTATACTACTGCGATTACCTACGAATCTATTTGCCTGTACTTCCTTAACTTGGAAAAGGGCTTATGCCAAGAATGGGACATATAAATATGTATTAGATTTTAAAATAGGAATCGAGTATCATAGTTATCTATCCAAATGAACAATGGTTACCTATATTTATGTATTTTACTAGTTTTAGTAGAATCAGTGGATTGATATTTGCTTTGCATGGTTGCTCGATTGGTGAAACGAGAGACTTGGGTTCCAATTCAATCGGGTCAGCATTTTTGTGTTTTTACATCTTGCATTATTGATGTAACCTTCTCAAGGTCCTAAATGCGTGAATTAGGTTTAGGTTTCAAATGTATACCTACATACACACATATAGGTATACAAATTTTATAGCAGTAGTAAACTTACTTTAGACAAAGAGAAACAGATACGAATCAACTTAAACCGATGTTAAAGACTGTCTAGTTACAAAGAGCGACATTAAAGACGTTCTCGAGACAATAGCTGAAATTCAAATTGAAGACAGAAATAGTAGCGTGGGAAGCTCGAAAACCACAATGCTCATGATGTCTCTGCTAACCACAAAGAGTGGGTAATCTAATACGCGAAGCGCAGCGACACTGGCTTTCGCGACCGCAAATCTTCTATTACACAACAAACTCGTATTTACCTAACTATATGTCAAACACTGATCTGTAATAAAGCACTAGATAGGCTGCTGTCAAATTATTTTTATGTCAATTTGTAATAATTGTAAACTGTAGGCTATGGAGTGTAAGTCATGATAGGGACATTTACAGAATACACAATATATTATTTCTTCATGTTTCAAAACTCAAGCGGAGACAGATAAACTTAAACAGTCCCTAAGACATTATACTTATCTATGGATTAAAAATACGCAAACTTCAAAATTAGTTCTCGTACTTTCGTACGGCGGCGATTCAAAATGGTACACGAAAATATCTGTAATTTGTATGGGATAACCTATCCAGTGCTTTATTAGAGATCAGTGATGTCAAACCAAAAAACACCTAATACCGTTTTAATAGAGTGCAATTTGGTAATAGTCATTAAAGTTAATGGATATACTATTTCGGTTGTTTCTTTTTCATATGTGGTCATGGACATATAAAAAAGATAAAAGCCACACAGTGGATGACGGAAGCCTTAAGGAAGCAATCTGTAAGGTTATCTAAGTAACACAAAATTATAAATGAGAAAGTGAGTTGGTTTATTTGATTTCACGCCTTAACTACTCAACCGATTATCATGGATAGATGTACCTTTTCTGTACCCCTCTGTACCGAGAATATAACGAATAGTGTGCCGAGTAGTGGCAGGGTACACTGCGTTTCGCAGTCATTTGGGCAGCCCGTCTGGCGGCAGTAACCACCACCTTACAGAATACCACCGTGAAATAACAGCATGTGTGCTGTGCTGTTGTGTTTCGGTGAGTGAGTAAGGGATGCCAGACCCCATCACCACATCCCTCCCTTATCCCTTATCCTTAATCCTTCTATGGTCGGCAGCGCACTTGTAGCACTTATGGCGTTGCTTGTGTTATAGGCAACGGTAGCCACCTACCATCAAGTGGACCGTCAGCCTGTCTGTCGACCTTAACATAATAAAAAAAAAAAAAAGAATAGGGAACATAACGAAGAGAGTATGCGATAATATATTTTTAAAAACATTGAATCCATCAAACCTTCTATTTCAAAGTGAGTACTGAGTTTAGCTACTGTAATTAATATGAATGTGTATGTGTATTGAATAATGTGAATACCACATATCCCACAGCCAATTCGCGTGAAGCGTTTGCTAGAATTGAAATGGATATTGATTTTTTTTTTTTTTTCAATAAACATATTAGAGGCATCGCACTCGTTTCGCGTTCCAATCTAAATAAATGGAATCGCAAAATGTGTTGCTAAGCTTTAAACCTAGGAACAGGTATTTTTTTAAACATTCGTTGAAATCCGAGGAAGATTTTATGAAGAGAAAAATTGGAGAAATTTTCCGGATAATTGTATTCGTATGAATCCGAGGGCGGGTCGCTAGTGCAAAATAGAATAACATAATGTACCTACTACAGTATGTACAAGTAAAAGTATTCAATGTTATCTACTGTAAAGTGGTTATACTGCAGTAAATATTACAAAAAATATATTTGTTTACAATATTCTTAGTTTTTTTTACAATCTTCGTATCATAAAAAAGTTTTTGTTTAAAGTCAACAATGTGTACAAAAATGTATACAGAACAATCCTATTACGTAACATACGCAACACTGGGAACCTTAATTACAATTCCCAAGTATTAATTTGGTACTAAAGTTCTACGTACTATTAAAGCTCCTAATCCTAATTAAATGTGATACCAACTAAACCCAGTAGCTTGAACTTCGGTGTATTTACTCATGTTTCTGACTTCGCTTACACTATTTACTTAATTAATACTCAAACAAAGTGCTTTTATTACAATACTGCTTCTCACTACTTGCTTCAACGTGTAACATGAATTTAGTTTCTATCTCCGTTTTCAGTAAAACATATCGAATAATATTATTTATGAACCACAAACAACAAAAAAAATACAAATACTATTTCTTGTTTCAGTAAATCTGTTTATTTACGATGCGAAAAGAATGGTGAAGCTATATGAAGCACTCAATAAATAACTCTTTTTAACAAAAAAAAAACGACTTCAAATCGTTTTGTCATGGATTCCATTGTCAAAACTGGACCAAATTGAAATGGGACCACACGGTAAGCACTAGCTTTCAAATAAAAAAGGAATCATCAAAATCTTTTCACCCACTCGAAAAAAAATACACTCGAATTGAGAACTTCCTCCTTTTTTGAAAGTCTGTTGAAAAGAATTAAAAATGTCGATTAACTGATGCATTTCGGGTGAATATTTACAGTTACCTAATTAAACATTGATACGAGTAGACAGAGACATTGATCGGACAGAGCACAGATTACAGGGTTACTTCTATTACGACATTAGACTGTATTTGTCTAGTGATGAGGCATTATCTACTATTCGAACGATCCAGCGTTGACTGGTTAATTGGAGTTTGAAAATTCAACTTATGCAGGTTTAGGAAAAGCAGAAACTCTTCACTCTAAGAGCCTGAGTGGCTTCCATTGTCCATTGTTTGGCTCGCACGATAAAAAATATTTTTGTATTTGTCTGACAATTACGTTAAATTTACATATGCAAATATAGTTTCCATTTTAAACTAAAATACACCCACACAAAGTGTATTCACCTCTGAACCTTCTAACAGCTGAGAGCTTCAATCAAGAAACGAGTTCGCAAGAATACCCGTGCCTATTTTAATATGCACCTCACAATAGTAAGGGGGTCTGAGTTTTGAAGAGGTAAGCCCTTGTAAGGGCACTTTATCTCGCCACAACTTCCCCTTCACTAAAAAAGAAAGACGAAACAGTACGCGATTATAAGTCCTAATCTTTTAAAAGTAAAAATAAAGTAGACACTGAAGGTGTTTTGTTCACTTGGACTTATAGATTTTTTTTTAGAATTGCTGTCAAAATGTTATTCAAACTGAATTGGCAGTACAGGAAAATTACTAATTTAAAATACCGTGATCTTATCTGGTGTAATTGATAAAGATTTCGAGTGCTACTTTTTTGTCACGTACCTGACATTGCTTTAACGATTCAAACGATGATACATGTATAACTAATGTTTAATACTCGTCTCTACAACGAAATGTAAAGACGCTATTTAAAACGAAAATGTTCACTGCTTTTCAGACATGTTGTTTGTGCAACGGTGGCTTCACGAACGAAGCATTGGTTGGGTACTATAAAATTTTATAGGATATCAACGTTACGGTGTGTAGTAAAGGGTTCCCGGTATCTTGCTAACGTCTCTGGATGAAATAATTCACCCAAGGGTGCCGTGCGCGAAACAAATTTCGTTGGAATGGTCAAGAGAATAATACAAGATCAAAGAGATGTTTTCACAAGTTGCCAGCAAAGGGTGGGACGTGTGGTAAAAAGATGCTAATGTAATTGTGCTTCAAAATTACAAGGGTTTTAGAGGGTCGTATTATCGTTGTGAATTGTTAGTGTTCTCATGTTATTAGAACTTTGTCAGCTCGTAAATTAGCTTACCTTGGGGTGAATGTAATTATAGTATATAAATTGCTTCTTGCTTTGCCAATAGTTGATAGGTTGTTAAGATAAGCGTTGAGGCAATTGTCTGCCACTGTACGCTATCAATAAATGGAAAACTGAATTGCTATTGGGTGATAAGTTATATTTGAACGCCTTTCAATGGTACAGTTGAAACATGGTTTATTTGATTTTTAATTTAAGTGAAGCTAATACTCGTATATGAAGTGAGCTTAAAGAAAATAGTAGTATATAGGTGATGCATTATAATAACTGTTGATATGGTTGAATGCAATGAAAGCTCAACAATCATTTATTAAAGATAACAAATTGTTACTGTAATGAATTATGACATGTCATCTACTAAATTAATAAACACAAATTCTATACAAGTTATATTAATCTTATAAGCGTACCTACTTAACAAATTTTAATGAACCGGTTACGCAAGCCGCATTGCAACTATTGTTGGTAGAGCAATAAATAGCGGTATCAACGAGAGACCTTAGAATAAACAATACACTACGCAGAATAGACAATCAAAGAAACTAAAAGTAAGCAATGCAACAATCAAGAGAAATAAGTTTTCAAAGATCAAAAAGTATGAATTAATTTCATATATTTTTTCACTGATATAGTAAGAAATCTTTATGTTTTAAATTTAGAAAGAATCTTTGTTTTAACCTGTTATTTATGTTATGTGATCAAACGCACAAAATTTTCGTAAATCCGGTAATGTCTCTTCCTATACAATCCTTCTATATATTATATTGACTAATTTAGCTACGGTTCCAAGACAAATTTATATCCCCCGGAGAAACTGTCCAAGATTCATTACTTGATGTCAATGTGTGGCCGCTAGTTTCTGTTACATAATGTCAAGGGCTTATGTCTACCGTCGTACATCGTCTTCAATAAAACGTAGGCTATAACTTTTCATTAGAGTAATCAATGACTTCTGTAATGCCAGCTTTATTCTTAGTTCCAAAAGGAACAAGACATTAATTGTGTAAATACCAGTTCAAGATTTCAATGCGCTTCGACGTAAGCAGTTAGTCCTCATTATGTTAAGCCAATGACGGGTCTATTTAGATTGCTAGTTGCTCTTGGTCCAAAAGGAACAAGATTTACAATCTCTCTGTTAACTATACAGAATACTGTTATTTACAGTGCTAGAATATTAACAAGTACATTGCAAAATTAATTGCAGCCGGCAATAATATTTGAACAGGTATAGAGTTAATTAGGTTTAGACTTGAGAAAATTTATTATACTAAAGCTCCTTAAAGCTTAGTATAATATGTAAATAAATTTATTTTGAATAGTTAATAAACGTGGATTTTAATTACAAATCGTAATGTAATTCTCAATTCTTAAATATTTTCAGATATATTTGCCATTGGGATGACAACTGCTGACGGCTAAAAACTTAAAATGGAAAAACTATCAAGTTTTGGGATTATTTTAAAAATGTCTACAAAATAACTCCAATTCAGACACGGTAATATTGCATTTATATAAACATGAAAAGAATGCAACTCAATAACCACTGCGCCCTCTTGTTGAAGCAAAATATTGAAATGCCCCAATTTGCATAGTTATTAAAAACATGAGCTGAACGATTTACACGAGAGGGAATGCGACGGGAGATCGTAAGGCACAAGAAAAAAGAAGAGAGAAAAACAAACGACCCTTCGATGACAGACACCACGTGGAAACGTCCAACATAACAAGAGCCGTACGAACCGTACATTATAATACAATGACCTTTTAAAAATAACTCTCTATATATTCATAGAGATCTAGGTTAATTTGCCATGTCACAAGCCTAATCTTCTGACTGATTACATTGATAATTGCTTTAATTAAACGCAAATTATATTTGAAATTATAATTTGAAGTTCGTTACAAGATTATCGCTCCATTTTCAAAGCCTACGGTAATGTTGTTATTATTTTGTGGAGATGATCCAAAATTAATTTACATTTGGGAACTAATTTTACGTGTGATCAAATTATATACAATGTTAAACCTATCAGACAGCTGTTATAACGTAGATTAACATAATGTTAATTAATGAATAGTAATGTGACGACGGTTAAATGGGTTAAATATTTTAAGTTCACTGTGAGAAATATAACAAAATGTCAACAAGCAGATTGTATTTAGTAGAACGATCTAAAAAGATATAACGATCAGAAAATTCCAATTAATCTTGTAGATACTGAAACACATTCGGAAGCACGTGATAGAGTTAAACCGTAGTCGAAAACATTCCGACGTCGATCGATCGGGATTAGACTGAAGCCGACCGAACGACCGGACTGAATAAACAATGTGACGAGACCGCTTCGCCCTTTAACACAATATACATACATAGCTATATGAAAAAACATACAGTTCGCGATTTCTATTATTTACAAAAACATTGACTTCATTAATATTGATGATATTTGCACAACTTATAGGAATAGTGTGGACAATTTTTTTAAATTTTTTAACAACTATTATGATTTTTCTTAAATAAGCAGATACCATGTTTAGATAGGTTACTAAAGTACACTTAGAACATGCAGAAATGGGAATAGGCTCTGGCTTTTATATAATACTACAGACCCGTACCCGGCTTTTATTATAAATATAAATAAAAGTATTTAAACTGATGGTGAAAACCGCATCAAAATCGATTGCGGGGTTCAGGAAGAGATAGTAGCCATACAGACAGACGTCTTCTTATTATAACTATATACTACCATAAAGCGTTACCTGCCCGCGCTATTTTTCGTTTTTGCACGTCTTCTAGCGCGATGTTAAATAGCCTTATAAGCTTATTTAAGAGTCATGCCTATCAAATACTAAAAGAATACTATAAACACTAATCTCTGAACTGGAATTAAAAGAGATTAGCGCCTTTAAACAAATTCTTCATGTACTATTGTTAAAGAGTATGTGATGAGTTCTTAAGATCAACACAAGGTTGAAGTTGCGCCGAACTATATTATTGCACTCAGTGTCGGAAACTCAGCTCCACAAATGAAACTTACCTGTAACAAAATAAAATCAATATTAGCATTCAGTTTTAATATTGAAAAAAAAATAATACATAATATTGGTTTTAAACAATCCACACAAAACACAATGTACACAAATTGCGCTGACCGCTGAAATCCGGAAATTGTTGATTGAATTCAAGTTGTACTTTCGAGTAATTGGCTTTAATTTGAAGTGGTTTGAAATAAACATGCACTTTTCAGTGCTCAAAATATTATTGACTTTGCTGCTTCAATTAATGCTAATATAGATAAACCAGAATTTATCCAATCACTAGTCAATTTAATTTATTATAGTAATTCAACTAAACCATTTTAGTTTGAACTCATCAATTCCCAAGACATATCAAATGTTGTTATTAAAAAGATGAGAAGAAAACATGTTGTTGACTATCATGTTGATATTACTATCTTCAATTACATAATTCTAAATATAACATGACTACAATATTTAGTTCGATAGACAGGCTGACGGTCCACTTGATGGTAGATGGCTACCGTCGCCTATAATAACACAAGCAACGCTACAAGTGCGCTGCCTAATACAGTAGTTAAGGATAAGGAATTGGGAAGAGATAGGGAAATGGGCTCTGGCAGTCCTTACTCACTCACTGGAACAAAACAGTACACGTGCTTTACGGTGGTCTTCTGTAAGAGGATGGTTACCTACTGCTGGAAGACGGGCTGCCCACATTGCTGCGAAACGCAATATGCCTTGCCACTACTTTCCAGATCCAGACCAGAGCCAACTTTTAAATATTCATTTGCAAATTTGAGCCTATCGAGGCTTATTATCTGAATGCCTCTTCTGAGCGACAGGCGAAAAATGTGAAAAATTTGTGCAATATCACACGAAATCGTTAATTATTACGCAAACCACACTTGTTATGAGCTACGTGATATGATTTAGTGTGATAAGCCTGCCGGAAATCCTGGAACAGTGTTAAGGCAAGCATCCTAACCACTCGTGGAACGGGCTCTACATATATTAGAAATAGATATTTATCTTAGAAATAGAATGAAAACATTCAACAGAATAAAACAAGTGATGAGAAAAGAATCGACGAAATCTCGAACTTCAATGGCAACTATTCAAATGCGTGAGATATCCTAATAGCAGCATTAACTTCATCTTTCCATCCGATCGAGAAGGTCGGGTATGCATTATCGCGAGAGAGGGAACCAACAAGGAAATACGACGACAACACATCTGGAAGTGTCACGGAAATAATTTGCATTTTCTCCTTTTACTTATCTACTAAGTGCATGGCGCTATTTATGTGAGCATGTTAATCTTATTTCGTTAGTACGTTCTCTTTCGCTAGAGAAGTTAGTAATGGGACATTGCATTATTGCTTTACATTCGCACAGTAACATGAACTTTAAATTGGAATTATCTAAGTTTCTAAATTAAGAGTTAATGAGTCATTTTACTTAAAGTATCTACTTCTTATTAATATGTGAGCAATTGAGGTTTTTAAAGAATCGCGTCAACGACTTCTTGCGTAACCTTAATCTATCAAGACTTTGATTAATTAGTTACTCGTGGAGAATCTACACGTTTTTAAAGTAATTATTGCTCAATGCCTTTTTGTGTTAACATGTGTTAATATCTGCATGCTACATAGTTTTAATTAACACTTCCAAATAATGTTCTTCGGTCTCTTTGCATCAATTTCTCACACTTTGCATCAATATTTTCTAAATTTTTGAAAAGTTAATAGCGTTGACATCGTTATTTTTATGTCATAATTATTCATGTTTTTTTTTTAATATTGTGAAAAAATTTAAGAGTAAAATGCGAAATAGCAATCACGAATATTAATGTTTGATAAATTAATACTAAAGAAACTGTATTGAGAGATGGATGAGAGAAAAGAAAAAAGAATGAGAAAAGTAACTACCGAATTCTACCCAAAAATGTATAGTATTGTTGTAACAATAAATACATTGATCTCATTCAATAACCTTAAAATTATTATGTTCAAGTGTGTTATAAACGTATGAACGTTATATTTGATTAGAAAACTAGTTAATTGGTGAAAACCATTAACTATTCAAATTTACTATTCAAGAAATTGAAACTTTTTTTGTAGAAGATTTTTTTATCACTAACAATCTAATCACAAAAGGCATAGTAACATAGTAAATATGAGAATATAATTGTGATCTTTTCCTTTATCTCTATTTCTGTGTCAAATGCTTTTTATGCCATTTCTTGTGATAGACCGAGCATTTTGCAATTCAAAAGGCTCTCGGGTGACTCCGGATAGGTTTGTTCTAGCACATTTTGTCAGGAATACAGATGAATGGGCATGTTGGTAAAGGCATATTTTAACATTTTATTTGAATACAAAAAAGATGAAATTTAATGTAGTGAATGTCAGTGATGGCATAAATAAAAAAAAATATACCACAATCTTGAGAATTTCAAATTATTATGCTCTTTTATGCTGTTATTTCACAGTGGTTCTGTAATAGCGTGGTTACAACAGTTAGGTGGATAGCCCAAATGACTTGAAGCGATTTAGTACTAAAATGAGACGTAATTGTGTCATAAAATGTAGAACGTTTAGTTAGAACATCGATCAGAAGTTTTACTAGAGAGGTATTGCTGAAGTTAAGCCATTAAAAGAAAATATTATGCGATCCTCTATTAGAAAAACGGTATCCAGGGCTTGGCTACATTCGGTGGCATGTTTATATTCCCATCGCGTGTGTATGATGTTCCCAGGCGGGTTTTACTAAACTTTACACAGAAACCAAAACAAATATCGAAGTAGACCTTAACGCCCTGAGAATAAGTGTCAGTTTTAATTGTTTATTTGCATTCATTCGGCAACACAAACTCCCAGTAACGGTTTTACCTGTCATAGATTTGATACATAGCAGGTTGTGTAGGTTGTGCTTACTTATGAACTAAATTTATGTAATGATCTTGAGCAAGCCGTGCAATTATGACACTTTATTGATACTTAGAGTGAAATTATTTTTCGTAATGACTCAATTTTGTTATTTAAATAATCTGACCGTCACAATCTTTGAGATATTGAGACTTTATTTGATTTTGATTTGATTGATTATTTGATTGAGATTTTGATGGTTATTTTTTTATTTGAAAGCTGATCCCCCATTTCAATTTGGTCCACTTCTGACAATGGCATCCATGAGAAAAAGGTTTGTGAAGTCTGTTTTTTTTTTTTGTTAAAAAGAGCTATATTGTATAAAGTTATACATTTCTTTAAAACAATAATAATAATAATAAATAATTTTCGCACACATAAACCTTTTAATTTTCTTAAAAGAGTAAAGCAACCTATTTTCTTATAGCTTTGAAAACCAACTCGTTGGATTCAAAGAATGAACGCTTACGTTTTCATTCACGTTGTACTCTGCTGTCTTAACTTTAGAGCAAGAGAGAATACACCTGCATCATATACTGCACAAAGTGTAATCCTGCATTTACTTACACCGAGTACCTATACGAGGTTGACGCCCCTATCATCGCCAGTTCAAAGGCCCGCCGCTCTACGAACATTCTCGATGTTTCAAGTCCATACTGATTTGTTCTAACTAGTTAAGTAAACTTTTCAATTTCTGTATACTTAAGGATTGATTGAAAAGTTTAATCTAAAACGAGTTGAACTCTTTGGGCCAATGTAAAATAATAACAACACTACCTATTCCTCAAAAATTAATTGTGTGAAAAGTTAACTGAAAATTTTCTTTTGAAAACTGCATCACAATTTGTAGTTTGTGTAATTAACAAAATAAATGTACTATGTGTAATCCAATGGGTACTTTTATAATAGACACACACAATAAGGAAAATAAATACTTCCAATTTGTATGGAATTGGCGATTGCAATGGGAAAACATGGACCAATTTATTGGCCAAGCGAGAAAGATAAGAAAACATAGTCCTCATTGAGTATTCGAATTATCTTGATATTGTTGACACAGTTGCGTTTGGTGTAAATTTGTCTTAAGTTAAAGCAGTGAGCGGTAGCGTTAAAAAACCTAGAGAAAAGACGTGAACCCAGCAGTAATACTTGACAGATAGAATCACCATATCACACTCACTGTTACAAAAGAAAATTCAGTATAGAATAGATTAAAAACCCACAATAAATTGAACTTTTTGGATCTATCCGGTAGGTAGTGTTTTGGATAAAACACTACCTAGGAATCCTTAAATTTCCAAAGCGGGTACAGAATCGTTGATTCCAGACATCCAGTCCTTAGTTCTCACAGAAACACTTAAGCTCTGCAGTTATGTTGTTAGAATTCATTTCCTTGAGAGAATAATTTCATTCTTCATATAGGTCGTTAGCAGGTACTATGAAAAATACTTTAAAGCTAAAATTGATTATTGTCTTAGGAAATCCTATAAAATCCCAAAGCTCTGCAATTTTTTGAAATCGCTATCTTTCCACGCTGTCTCTTGTGTTTTGTAACCCAAACAGAACGGGCGGTGGCGGCGTATCGGAAACCGTGTAGTATTTGTTCTGCTATGATTTGGACTCGACAATGCTGTGTAAACTAAAGGGGACAAGATAACCTTCAACCACTACCACGCTTATTTATAAATCAATTTATTAGTTGGCATGTTTTGTTTAATTTACTCTTTTAATTTACTGCTTAGGGGTCAAATGCTCCCCCCCTAGGTGGGCCATGACCTTGTCGTGGTGGGGGGGCTTACCCTTGATCCGAAGGGTCGCAGGGGCCGGTGGTGGACAGAACCACCGACCTTTGCTTGTCCCATCGGATTATTGGGGACCAACAAGGCCCACACCCGTGTGTTCCGAGCGGGCTCCGCTCAGCGGAGCTCGCGGCGGAGCACACCCCGGCGGAGCACACCCCGGCGGCTGGGGCGGGACGTGTAGCCTCCATGCATGTTCTCGTCAGCTGTCGTTGGGGTGTTTTGATGGAGTTCAGGGGAACAGGGAGGCCTGGGGGGGTGGCCCTTGGTCCCCTGCTTAGAGGCACGGCGGGGGGGAGCCAATGGACACTGTTGGTGTCCATTGAGTCCTCCCTTTTAACATCCTGGCAGATGGCTGGGCAGGAGAAGGCGGGTATCAGCCCGTCTTCAAATGCCCTCGGGGACCTGCGCACACGGCTGGCTGGCTGTGTGTGCCTGCACGGCTCTCCTCCGTCTGGGGATTGCTCGGGTGTCTTCGGGTAATCCCCCCGTTTGCGTCAGCCTAGCCAGCAATGGCTAGGCCGCCCGAGGAGGGTGGGTCGGAGCAGTTGCCTCGGCAGAGCCCGTCCACCCCCCACTCTAAGGGCAAGGAGACACCGGGGAGTTTTAGTGGGTAGGGGCCAGTTCTGCTGGTCGACCCCCACATACCCCTGCCGCCTAGCCAGCGGTAGGGGATCAATAAAAGGATTTCTCCTCGATAAAAAAAAAAAAAAAGGGGTCAAATGCTGAACTTATACTGAATACAAGAAGGGATTGTAAGATTTTAATACTAATAAGAATCAACCAGTGTTTCATAAAATTAATTTATGAAGTGATTAAATTAAGGCAATGATTCTTAAATTTAAAAGTGTTTATTTGTCGATTTTATAACTTGCAAAAACACTGCTCTTGTTCTGAGAAGAGCCTTTATAGAGTAAAAAGCAATCCAGTTTGTATACCTACTTTGAGCGAGGCGCGATGCCTGCTAACTGCTATTATTCAAACAAAATTTTCTGCATTTTTTATGAAGGGAAAAATAATAACGCGTACAATAAAAGAACTCGTTACTTTGATGTGAGCAATTTCGCAAAAAAAAATAGTGTTTCATATTTTTTTTAATCATACTATCATACTTTTGTTTTAATTTTGCCATTATGAGGGTGTTAAGTCCAATATACGTAAGATTATTAGGACGTTAATATCTTAATTACCTTAAAGATAAATATATTTTTTTGTTTTCCTCCACTCCATAATTACATATTTGGCTACATTGTTAATGTAGTAAGTATATAGTTACAAAGATGGACTTTGAAGTCTTGTTCGAATTAGACAAAAAAATATATTAGAAAAAGCTCAGACAATAAAAAAATTGTAACCAGACTTAGATGAAATAATGATAAGATAGTTATCATACACATTTCATATGCACGAAAGGTTTCGGCGATCAACTCGAACAGATATGAAAGTGAACCGGTTGAAATATTAATGTAACAACAAATAAAGCGATCAAGCCTCATAATTAATCACATTAGTATAATGTTGCGTAATCTTATAACATATCTAGCTAACGGGCCTTTACGGCATGCGATATTTGAAACATGTGAAATAGTTTCGTGTGTTATTATTTCATAAATTTCACGCGATTTATCTACAATCTATTTATGTTAATGTACGAAGGACAGGCGGAAGACGTCTTAATTATTGTATATTGGAAGGAGTCATAAGGAGTCATATTTATTGGAAAAATATACAGTAAGATATAATACCTAATGCAAAAATATCATTATTAAATATTATTAGTAGAATTATTTATTGTCCCATTATTATTTTTTTATTTTGTGTAATCCACCTTACTAGTTAGATGCTATAAAACAGTATAGTTAGATGCAGAATATATTTTTGGGGAAATAACTTTATTTCGTTTCACTGTCTTGGTGCATTTTCAGTCCCCTTGTTTTCACATGAAAACAATTCGTCAAAGACTAAAGCAGCCCCACTTTCACTGTACGTAAGGAAAAATGGGAGTCCAAACAAGCGAGCAACGAGTTAGGCCGTAACAAAAATCCAACAAAGGGATGATTAACGATTTTCCACTCCCAACGCTCATTCAGGGCTCGTCGATATTGAATCCGTTAGACGCCGTAAAAATGAAACTTTCCCTCTTTTTCCTTTCTTACCTCATGCGTGCTACACGGGCTATGTGTTCATCAAACAAAAATTATAATTAATATACAAATACTGATTAATACCTATTATAAAAGGGAAAGTGATTTTATTTGTTCGTTTGTAAGCTTTTTAAGTATTCAGCGATCAGCATGAAATTATGCATACACGTTGACAGGCATACACAAAAGGATAAAAGCACATTGAGATTATTTAAAATAAAATAAAATTCAAATCTTGACAAAAATATATGAGAAATAAAGACTGAATAATGTTTTAATTTAAGATCTAAGAAAAAGGGGCGCGGACGAAGTCGCCGGCAAAAGCTGGTTCAATATAGGTAAGATTCACTGCTGCTATCATATTAACGTTTTTTGAAAATTTATTAATAAAATCTACATGTTCGTAAGGATTGACAAATAGATTGAACTGTGTGTCCCGAAAACAAAACTATAAGTAAGTTACGTAGCCTTTCTATGGCAATTTTTTTCTACCTAACAGTTACAGCAGTTTCCCCTGTTAGTTTTGGACTTTCAAAATAATGACTGCCATTTGAACGAAGTGACAAGAACCGCCAACTCGATGTCGGGAATCTTGTTAGGGGAGAGTGGAGGAAAACAATAGAGTTTATTGTTTTACAGAACTTTTCAAATATTTTTGAAGCGGAAATGACTTTGATGTTTACTTGTTTATATTGCAATAATAAAATTACTTTATCTCAGTTGTAATAGGATTACACAGAAAGAGGAAAAATTATGAATAAAATTTAATGTAAAAAATAATGTTTTCAATAATGTACAAAAATTGAAAGGGCATTTTTAACACGGGCTCGTGGCTAACTTAAAAACCTATTATTTCTTTTACTTTAGTTTAGGTTTTCTATCACGCAGAAAAACGCCTACTAAACATCGTTTTGAAATGACAGGCAAATACACTTTTCAAAGATTTATTTAACATCAAAATATCTCAAAGCTAAAAATACACACCTGCTACCTAGAACTCAAATTACCAAAAACACGAAACGGCTTTTTCGCGAGCATCTAAAACTGAATTTAAACATAGAACAATAATGTCTCTCTCACTGTAGCTATTTAGAAAATTTACCAAAAACAAAGAATAATGCAAATGCATTGACGTGGACGAGAGAGCTTACTGAATTGAAGTTAAAAGTAGCGAACCGCACAGCGCAGACCATTTCATTCGTCGGACGGAACCAAAAATAATCCCATTATAAAATCCCAATCGATCGGCTTACAAACCGACAATAAAATATATCCTAACAAAGCCGCCATTCTTTTATTTATGTCCTTTGAAGACTTTAACCCTGCGGGAATTCAATAGAGCGTGAGCTAAGTGGCTCATCTGTCGTCCGGACCGCAGTCTCATGAGTTCTCAAGTTGCAAAATAAAAAATTAATTCTGCATATCAAGTTTCGCAAAGAGCGAATAAAGTATAACAGGTGCTACGTTTCACCTGGGCAGCATATGTTCGTGGCGCGTCCACTTAATTACCTTTTTTAACTTGAGTGCTTTTATAGCACTGCGCATTATAAAGTCGACTTGTAAGTCTAGTGCGTAATGTATCAAACGTTTAGTTGCCGGAACAACGCCTTCGTGAAAGTTCCTCACGTACAATTAATCAAGTAACGTAATGGTATGAAAAACTGCTGTTAATTTTTTTGTTGACGAGCTACTGGCTTCGTCCGGAGTGCAATTTTATTATATACAAACCTTCCCCGTTTATTCCTCTTTCCGTAAATGACAAACGAAACTGAAGATAAGAATTAAAAAAAATAAAAAAAACGTTACATTAAGGGCCTCTTTCACCAAATACAAGTAAAGTGTTGATTAGTTACTTTTAGAAATAATTTTCTGTTTTATCGAATTATGATTTTTATTTTATTATATTTTCTTTTCAATGTTTGCGACTTTTACTGTACAAACAAAGGTATGTCCCCGGTTACCGGTGACCTTAAATGACAGTTAGCCTACTTGACAGATGGTGAAAGAGGCGCTAAGTGTATCGTAGGCTGAAGGACATATTATTGAAAAATAAGAAAAATTATACCGATGTCCTTTTATTTTTCTACTCAAATTCTAAGAACTTTTTGATTAATCTGTACAAAATATTTTTTTTAAATTTTTTTTTGTTATTTATTCTGTAGCCATACAAATTTTCTATTAATATCACCTTTAAAGATTGCTTACAGTTTGAAGGACTTGATGGGATAATGTTTAAGCCGATTACAACGAAGTGAGTTCTGTAAACCGATCTTATAAATTATCCGTTGGTAAATCTTTGTAAATCGCTTTCTTGGTGATATTAAAATGAAATTAGAAATTAATTTACAAATTTTTAATCTTTTTTTTTAATAATGTTAAGATCATCAGACTGGATGGTCAACTTGATGGTAGGTGGTAGGGCTTACCTACTTGATGATTAATTTTGAGAAACTTCAATCATATATAATATCATTAATTAACACCTTATAAAAATTAATAAATTTTCAATTTAGTTTTCTGTATGTTAATGTTTTTGAAAAAAAAATTCAATACTATTTCTTTAAATGCTAATTATGTAAAGAATTCTTTTCGTAGCCATTAAGGGTCGACAACTTTCCCAAGGTGTCACACCTTAATAAGGTGAAGAATTTGTGACAACAAACCTCGGTCATAAAGCTCGGTTAACGTCAAAGAACATTGTATGACATTTAATTTATAAGACTCCGTATACAATATACTAGCTGGTGCGCGCAACTACGTCAACATTACCAATTATTACATCTATTTAAAGTATATATTACTCATTAATTTTATTAGATTTTCGGATGCAGTACATTTTTCTGGATGAAAGGCACCCATGTTATTTTTCTGTATCTCTTAACTCCTGATAAATGCCCTTACTGTAATTTCCTGATAAATGCTTGAGTAGTCAAGATCTGTAAGCGTACCAAAAAAAACTAACTTTTGCATTTATAATATCAGTAGGGATTGTACCCAATAAGTTGTTTTTCAAAAATTAATAATACATATAATATGTAAGTTATGTTTGCTTAGCTTAGCTACTATCTGGTAACTTAGTTGCGCGTAGAAGCTATGCAATTTGTGTTGGCGAAAAGTTTCTTCGTAGAGCTACATATCACTGTTCCGGCCGCTATTAACACAAGTTTCATGTACCGTAAACCGCGTTTCCACGCTAAATTTCCTTATAAATTACAACGAAGCGTGCCTCTATGGCGATAAACTAGTTAATCAGTTGCACGCACGCGCCTTGGGCCACTTTAATGACATAATTAAAAATCCCTACTCCAATATTGCGACACAATATAAGTAAACAGACGGTAATACTACATATTTCTATGGAGCCAATGGAATACAAGCTTTTCCAAGTGACCTTAAGAAAAACAAATTACGGTCGAAACTCAAGTCAGAATAGAAGTACAAAAGAGTATTACATCATTCTCCATGACAAAAAACGAAATTCATTATATTTTTTTGCATTTGGTCATTCGTAATAAGGCTGCGTTTTAGATGGCATTTGGCTTGTACAGTCATGATCCAAAAACTGGGTCCTTCTCGATAAGGAAAGGTAAGTTTAACAGAGGCCAGTTCTCTCTTAAAATTTAAAAAATAATAGTTTACCTCCTTACTTTTTCAGATCCATACCGATGTAGCGGTAAAGTTCTCTCCGGGTTTAGTGGCGTAGCTTATCCTTACAGTAAACCGAACAAGTTGCCCTCACTTGCTAATCTCCTAAGCCAAGTAAATGTGTGACTCAATCTATGACCTTATGCGGTTGATATAATTGAGAAGTTAAGACATTTTACTGTATTACAAGCTCTGCAAAATTTCTTGTTGTTTTTGTTGTTTTTTGTTGCATACAAATATTTTGCAAATATTACGGATAAGTTAAATTCGGACACGGTAGATACTAATATTATAACTTCGAAAGTGTGTATATTTGAATTTTTTTCCTCAATAACGGCTTTGTTGTATATTCACATATTTTATTCTCAATATTATTTACATGTCAGAATTATTATTTAAATGGTAACTAAGCATACCTATTAAAAAGAAATATAAATATTTTGATTAGCCAGTTATTACAACATGGCATAACGCTGAAACTCGCGATGAGTCAATTCAACCTGTTATTGCATCTTCATCGGAAGAAATTCAATCAGGTACTGATACTATAGAACCAAGATATAATTTGAGACCGAGAAAATCTAATACTGCTGCCAATTATGTATGTATGCAGACTTCTGATGAACCTACAAGCTATTCTGAGGTCGTTAATTCAGAAGAAAAGGAAAAATGGTATCAAGCTATGCAAGAAGAATATCAGTCACTTCTTGATAAACAAACTTGGGTTCTCGTTGATAGACCTGATAAGAAGGTCATACCTTGTAAATGGATCTACAAGTTGAAGAAAAATGCACACGGTGACGTAATCAAATACAAAGCCCGTCTTGTCGCAAAAGGATTTAACCAAGTCTATGGAATTGATTACTCGGAAACTTTCTCTCCAGTCGTCCGGAATTCTTCTTTACGCATGCTCTTCGCGTTGGCTGCAGAAAAGGGAATGAAAATGCACCATTTAGATGTGGATACGGCATTCCTAAATGGAGATTTGGAAGAAGAAGTTTTTATGAGTCAGCCACAAGGATTTTCAAAACCTGGTCAAGAAGATAAAGTGTGTTTACTAAAACGTTCACTTTATGGCCTGAAACAAGCTTCGCGATCGTGGTATAAAAAGTTGACAGAAATTTTAAAATGCATAGGTTTTAACCAAACTCCTTCAGAAGCATGTATTTTTACTAAAAAGTTTGGTAATGAGTTAATAATTCTCGCTTTCCATGTCGATGACATTGTCATTTTCTATAAAGAAAATAAAAGGCTCAATAATGTCATATCTGACTTACGAAATTATTTTAGTTTAAAAGTAATAGGCGAATTAAGTTATTATTTAGGTTTGAATATACATTGCAAACCTAACGAGATTAAAATATCTCAGGAGAGTTACATTCGTGATTTATTGCAAAAATTTCAAATGTCGGACTGTAAGACCGTGCCTACGCCGTTGCAAACTAAAAAGTTGCTGCCGTATGAGAAATGTAATGAATCTTCATTATCTTATCCATATCAGCAATTGATAGGCTCTCTCAATTTTCTGGCCGTCAATACTCGTCCAGATATTGCTTTTGCCACTTCCTATTTAAGTCAATTTAATACTAAGTATGATAAAAGTCATTGGATTGCGGCAAAACGTGTGTTACAATATTTAAAAGGCACTATAGATTTGGGAATTATTTACAGAAAAGACGGTGGACGTCTAATTGGCTATGCAGATGCAGATTGGGCCAATTGTCCTATAGATCGTCGTTCATACACAGGATTTTACTTCTCTATGGCCGGTGGAGCCATTTCCTGGGAGAGTAAAAAGCAAACTACAGTTGCCCTATCGTCTAGTGAAGCGGAGTATATGAGCTTATCGAGTGCAGGTAGAGAAGCTCAGTTTCTGAAGCGGTTATTGCGTGAACTTACTAGTGAGTCTAATATTATATCTATTTATAATGATTCACAATCTGCCCAAAAGTTGGCATTGAATCCAGTTCATCACAACAGAACCAAGCATATAGATACAAAATTTCACTATATAAGGGATTTATTAGCTAGTAATATTATTAATGTTATATACACTCCTACTATAGATATGTGGGCTGATGTGCTTACTAAGCCATTGGCGCGCATTAAGCATCTGAATTGTATAAAAGGTATGGGTTTATGTATATAATTTTATTTTGTTTACGGGAGAGTATATGTTGTAGTAACTAATGTATATAATTTATTTTGATTACGGGAGAGTATGTTGTAATAACTGGCTAATCAAAATATTTATATTTCTTTTTAATAGGTATGCTTAGTTACCATTTAAATAATAATTCTGACATGTAAATAATATTGAGAATAAAATATGTGAATATACAACAGGCTTAAACGGACCAATAAATAATTGTTAGGTTTCCGAGGAATCATCTAAAAAGATAAATAATTTGGCGCCCCTATAATCACAGTGATAAAGATACTGTGATGTGGACGAAGTCTATTTTAACGCAAACGAATTCGCAGGCACCAGCTAGTGATCGCTAAGGGTATGATCGCTAACTTTTCCTCTCTCTTCTCAAATATTAGACCACACCCTTATTGGACCGAGCTAGTAAACTAGCAGGTAGAGCACCCACGTCTAGTAATGAGTTTTGTTGTTCATTTACTACTGGATTAGAGGACACTACAAGCGATCTATGGATACGGAACTGCCAAGTTGATTAGGTCGTAGAGATTTTAACAAGCAACTTCTGCGAGTGCATTAGATGCAAACTGTACTTTGAAATGGGTCCATGCATAATAATTATGAAATTTATAGACTTCAAAGTGCCTTATTATTGTCCCATTTACTTAAATGGGCTACCATGGTTAGACATGGCTTTGGCTATAATAATATTTTGATGTTTATATTGGGATAATTTAATAACTAAGTATTTAATTTTAGGAAACGTCCTCCACACACACATAGTTTATTACCTTGATTAACATAGAAGATACTTTTTAATCTACATAAATGCTAGGTTCCCGAGGGTTCAGCGTGCCGTCGACTTTACCACGGGGTGGTAAGGTCGATGGCACTTTACGGAGCCCCGGTCTGGGCGGAGAGTCTCACTCCCCGCACCCGGGCCCTCTTGAGGAGGCCTCAAAGGGTCATGGCGACCCGGGCCGTGCGAGCCTATCGCACGGTCAGCCACGGGGCGGCCTGCGTGCTTGCGGGCATGCTCCCGTGGGATGTCGATGCCCTGGTTCTGGCCCAAGTGCATCGGCATCGGGTCGCCGCAAGGGCCCTTGGAGAGAGACCCGTTGCCGAGGACGTGCAACGGGTCCGAGCAGAGGCACAGGGGAGGGCATTAGAGGATTGGAGTGAGGCTCTTCGCGAGCCTACCGCTGGTCACCGGACGATCCTCGCGGTTCGTCCGGTGTTGGAGGAATGGGTGAGGCGCCGACGAGGTAGCCTCACCTTCCGTATGGTGCAGATAATGACTGGGCAGGAGAAGGCGAGCATACCTAGCCCGTCTTTAAATGTTCAAGGGGGACCTGCGCACATGGTTGGCTAACTGTGTGTGCCTGCACAAGGTTCCCCCGTCTGGGGATTGCCTGGGTGTCTCCGGGCAATCCTCCGTTGGCGTCCACCCCGATCAAAGGGCAAGGAGGCACCGGGGAGTTTTAGTGGGTAGGGGCCAGTTCTGCTGGTCGACCCCCACATACCCCTGCCGCTTAGCCAGCGGCAGGAAGTCAGTAAACGGATCTCTCCTCGTCAAAAAAAAAAAAAAAAAAAAAAGGTTCCCGAGGGTTAGACCAAATATATAAAAATTGGGCGCCACTGTCGTCTTATAATATATTTTGTTCTAAACATTACATAAAATTTTAAACGGTGTGCCAGTGAGTATTGTCATTAATATTGGTAACATGACTTTAAAACGAAGAGGGAAATGGCAGGAAATTTCAAACCCCTTCGCGTCAAAGTTTCGTAACAAGCATCCGGGCGCTGTAATTCGTACAATGGTAAATTAGATACAACTTTTAACTGTACCAGTTGGCATTCAGAGTAGCTTAACTCAATAAATGAATGTCCACTTCTAAAGCGGAAAAATGTTTTTACGAAAAGTAGGTATTTATTATGTGAAATAATAAAATTCTATTATGTTATTATTAATGCAAATAGATATTAGGTACCACAATGACAAGACCCTTTCGTATAAATATATAGGAATCTATATATATAGGCACTCTGTTTAATAAAATTAGATTATCGTGGATATACTGGACTGGAGACGAAAGTGGCCATGATTAACTTTAAAAATTTCTTTTTATTGCAGTTCTTGTCAATTATTTATCATACCTCGAATCTTTCAAATTCTGAAATCAAGTATTTTTTTAGTAAAATTATAATTACTGCAGGGGTACCGTTTTATCGCATTTCTATAGCGTTCATTTTAAACTCTCTACTCGTAAAAAAATGTTAAAATAATTCCCCAGCTGAAACGCCATTGAATGGAAGGCAATGATTTTAAAAAAGATCCAACGTGAATGATGAAATTGGGTGAGTTAAAAAAAAATTTGAATAATTATAATGTATATTTAAGTAAAATCATTTAAATTAACGGTTTGGTAGCTCGTTTCAATATAGTTGAATAAAATGAGATAGTTAATTTAACTTAATTATAAGCATTAAATGACAATGGCATGACGTTGTCTCTGGTGAATAGGGATACTTATATCTCAAAATGATATACATTTTTTGCCGGATAATATGGCAATGAGACCATTAGCATAGTAGATAAAAGGTCTGGCTATTATGTAGCTAAAATGTCTGACTAGGCAGCTAAGGTCAACGATGTCGGCAAATTTTACTCAAAAGAAAAAACATAAACAAATTTAGCATTTATGAAATTAAATGACATTTTAACTGATGTTATAAGATCCGAAGTAAAGCTAGCTTATTTTTAAGCCCCTCGTCTGCGTCCTTTAATTTTAACCTTACTCAATGTAAGGTAAATAATGGGGCGTATCATAAACAAGCTCTTCCATGGAAGTGCAATCACGTTGTTCTCCGATGAGCTGACGGTACCGTTGTAAATTTGCGATAAAATCATGTCCGCAAACAATTAAGTATGGCCCGGGACAGATTGGTCGGATCCTCCAGGCAACCGGCCGTACACATTGAGGAATGTTAATCGACACACAGTACACAAAACAAACAGTAATTTCATTTCACACAATGAACTTCGATTGGCCGCAAATTAACTTTTTTTAAATACACTTATGATTATAACGTTTATAAATAACTAGGCATTTGGAAAAAATTGGCATAATTAATTATCAGTTAGCTACATTTAACTTAAAAAATAACTGGACTGTAGACCAAGCTACTGCTTATATACAATACTGTATATCAGAAACAAGTTTCACTACTGTTATAATATTATTATAATGTGCTGTCAAATCCTTGACCGAATGAACACTGAGAACAGTTAGTTCCAACATTATGGTATCCTAGTAATCTTGCAGGCAATCACCGAGATAAAGGCAACCAGTTTAACCGTTAATTTGAATGATTCAATAATCTTGAAATTATGTAAATTGAACATGAAAGAAGGTAGAGTAAAGTTAAATACTTAATGAATAATTTAATATTCAAATTAGATCCAGCTCGAAGGACCAATTCGTATATGCTTGATTAAAAACGTATCTACCGAAAAATCGTAAGCTGTGTAAAATAAGAAATACTTTCTTTAAAAAATTCTTCTTTTAATAAACAAAATTAATTAACTTTCGTAGTTAGTTGTCGAAAATACTTGCCTCTTTCATTAATAATAATTAAATGAGGGAGACAATAATAGATTTATATTATAATAGCAATAGTATCTGTAATCTGTCGTTTATTTATGGCTAAATTGATTTCAATATAATTTTGTATGCAGTTAGTTTTACTTATACTTAGGCTACTTTTTTATATCAACCTTCCATCTATAGGGTTAGATAGGGATAAAATTTTAAATGGCATTTTTGTTGATTTAAGGAAAAAAATATTTAATACTAGCCGGTGCCAGCGACTTTGTCCGCGTTCTCTATAACCAGCCTTGCTCGATAAATGGACTATCCAACCAACACAAAAATATTTTTTCAATTAGCACCAGTAGTTCCTGAGATTTGCGCGTACAACTAAACAAACTCTTCAACTTTATATATTAGTATAGATTTAGTGCTTTGAGTAAAAAACCCAAAAAGAGGTAGGTGCTAAGGTTTTTAGAAATTAGACCTCATGTATACTTTTACGTATAAATTGTATTTATTTTATTATTTTATTAACTAAATCATAATCTGACAGGATTGTGGATGAAATTTCCTATGGTTATTCCACAGCAATTGCTACTACTAGTTTAGACTGTATTGTCCGAGGATTCTTTACAGAATACTTACTTACGAAGAAACAATAAATCTGAGTAGGACACGAATCGGTGTTTATCGAGATAGCGACCGAAACGGTCTATCAAACGATTGGTATATTATTCAGCTTATGATTTTTTATTCGCTAATTAATGAAAATATCGAAGTAGATGCAAGCACGTCCAGTTAGTGGTTAATGTTTCGTATTGTAACTCCCCACGAATCGATTGCTCAATCGGCTCTGTGTTCACTTTAGCGGCACGCAACAAAATATTTAGTCAACATACCGCGATTATGGACATGCAAACCTACGTTAAGCTTATTTTATTTAAATGTACATTGAAATGAGAATGGTTAGCGCTTAACTAAGAATATGAATTAAATAATAACTCTTTTTAACAAAAAAAAAACTGACTTCAAACCGTTTTCTCATGGATTCCATTGTCAGAACTGGACCAAATAATATGACCAAATGGGCCAAAAAAAGAATCACCAAAATAGTTTCACCCAGTCGACAGTTATGAGGTAACAAACATTAAAAAAAATACAGTCGAATTGAGAACCTCCTCCTTCTTTGGAAGTCGGTTTGGAGTTCTTCTTTCGAAGATATTCCTGAACCATATACTTAGAAATATAATGATAGCCTTACCTTGCGAATTCGTCCATGTATCTTTTTATAGCCTTACTTCTACTTACTATGTTACTCGCTGATAATATAGCTTGTCAGCAGTAAAATATTTTTTCAAATCGGTCCAGTAGTCTCGGAGCCTATTCAATGCAAACAAATAAACAAACAAATCTTTCCTTTTTATATTTTAATATTACTATAGAGTAGCGGCCCTCCTCGTTGATCCATAAGTGAAAACCGCATTAAAATCCGCTGTGTGGTTTAGGTTGTGTTAGCGGATATACAGACATACAATGACTTCAATTTATATTATGTAAAAAAGATGTGTTATGCTATTGTATAAACCACGTTACTCTGAAGTTCCATTAAAAACCGTTCAGTGGTTTTTGTGTGAATTATTAACAAACATGCAGTTCTAATGAATATTTTATATATACCTACACTACTTATAATTTGAACCTCTTAATCAAAAACTAGACGTTAAGAAATAAATAAACGTGAAACGTAAGCTGAAAAAAATTTAGAATTGCGATTATTTCGCAACGAGGCCGTTCTTTATTCTCATATTCATTTATTTCAAAGAAAAAGGTGAGACTCTCGCTAATTCCGCCTCTTTTGTGGCGATGCAACCATCCCTTAACACTGTCCTAGCGCTTCAGTATACAAAATAAAACAAAGACAAAACAAACAAAAAAACAAAATCAGCTTCCATGTTTAATTTAGCGGGGGCTGTCGACAAAAACCGTTGTTCTTGTTGGACTTTTTTGTTAGGCGAACGCAACAGCGCTGCTATGGCATTGTTCCCGTTATACTGTCCCTGGCTCCTCGCACAATACAGGTAAAAGGCAGCAGGTAATACAAAAATAGTAGACGAAAAACTTGCAATCAACCAAAACATTTTTTAATGCATATAATAATTTCATTCTGCATGTTTTGCTTCAGAGTATAAGGCAACAATAACGACACCGACAGTGTTCAAAAAAAAAATTGTAAATAAAAATAATATAGTTAAATGTAATAAAGTTTAAGTATTTTTCTATCGAGAGTTGTTTAACGAAACGTAATCTTCATTTTATAAAAAAAAATTTCAAATTGAAAACTCCGCCACATTTTCGCGGTTCGTTTCATACTGTTTTTCCGTCTAGCTGTTGAAGCTAATATTTTTCCCCGCATCCTGACTCACTCAGTTTATTGGTGGACGCGCCATTTTGACGCAGGAATTCGGGCCAGTGAGTCAATGGTATGATAAGATTAAGAACAGCCAGCTTGCGTCATTATAATCTAAAAAAACGGCATACTTGTTAATACCATAATTATATAAATTTAATTTAAGACTTTACTTCAAGAGATATTTAAACTGCTCTTGAAAAAAAAAATTAAGTTATTTTAACTGATTACTAATTTCATTTTAAAGTTTAAGCAATTTACAGTTGAAAGGTATAAAACAATTGTATAATAATACTCATATAACATAAGCAAGCTGATCCATAAATTGTGTGATGGCGTCGATCGAAGATGCGACTTAATATTTATTTTTAACCTAGAACGCCTGACGCAAAAACGTGGTGCACATTTTGACAGATTTTGTTTGGGCTCAATCGAAACTCGGGGGTTAGTTTATAATTTAAATTATAGCTCGTTATTATAGATTTTTTTTTATTAAATCAAGGCAGCGCTTGGCCGCGATCTCACTTCATGTAAGGTGCAGATGCGGCCGAAGGTGGACCACGCTTACCTAGTAAGTGCCCATTTACCCTTGATTTGAAGACCCCGAGGTTGTAATTTTGAGGAAACACGGACGTAGGCAATGAGTTACACTCCCTAGCAGTTCGGACAAGGAAGGTGGAACTGTAACGCTACGTGCGTGATCGAGGAACATCAACCACGAAGGGATGAAACCCCCGCCCGCGCCTCGTGTTCCGCAAGTGGAACGGTTCCGGCTGGATCAGTTCGTGCAGAATAGACGCACACTCTCCATAATGCTGCAGGCTTTGAAGTTGAGACCCCACAAAGGTGTCGTGGCCAATAAGTTTCTTAGCTCGCCTTTCAATCGAGTACTGTGCAGCCAATAGATATCGGGCAGATCCATCCCATATAGAGAAGTGACGGCTTAAAGCAAATAAAAGTATTTAGGTTAGATAACACCACAAAGGACCATAGGAATGCTATAAAAATCAATATCTCGCTGTCACGACTTTATTCCGCCAGCACATAGAATTGAATAATAAATTTAACAAACCATGGGCAGCCGTGGCCAGAGTTCGAATCCCGCTGAGACGTTGTGTGCGAGGCGCCTTTCTTGACGGGTATAAACATAAAAAACCTGTCTGTGGATGCGTCTACCCACGCCTGTTATTAAACTCAAGACAGTTTATCGTCCCATTCATGGCCGTAACGCGAGACTTGGACAGTTTAACCTTTACTGGTGA
This sequence comes from Synanthedon vespiformis, assembly GCA_918317495.1. Classification (NCBI taxonomy): domain Eukaryota; kingdom Metazoa; phylum Arthropoda; class Insecta; order Lepidoptera; family Sesiidae; genus Synanthedon; species Synanthedon vespiformis. The sequence goes on from OU906953.1 coordinate 2,894,394, forward strand.
ATCTGATAGTTCATGAGATCGTATGGTCGTATTAAGTTACCTTTTATTAGAATGTTCAATCAAATATATGGGATCTAGAGTGACAAGCGAGCAACTCTATTCGAAGAGTTATTAAAATGTTTATAAATTTCTTGTAGATTTCTTTTATGTAAAGATTGGTAAAGCTCGGCATGGAAAAGTAAAGAGATAAAGTTAGACGAACGGGCAGAAATAGGATGTAGCTATTTTCCTGCCCAATACTATGAAACGTAGTCAACTTTGCCACTACTAAAGGAAACACTAGAATTGATTTGATATTTTGATAAGAAGTATGTATTACATTATATGTATAAGAATGGGATAGTAACATGAGTTACTTTCAATAACTAGATGTCACACGAGATATAGGTACTGTGAACAAGACTATCTAAGTATCTTATAAATACTCCAATTATTCCTAAATAACGATAGCGAAATTTTCAAGCTATATCATAACAATAATAGTTTTAATAGTCACGTTAGGCACGAAGAAATGATACGGACGGAGAGGCAAAATCGTTATTCCGGTAAGCCTATCATTATTAACCAATTTTTGTGCCTGATGTTCATTAAATTTGATCCGGTGGTTGGAACCGATCATGACTTAATATGAAAATAATAACATTCGATCGCCTCTCCTCTTATAATATCTGCTTGTATCATAATTTCCACTTTAAATGATCTATTGTGGTAGGTCAGAATATAAGCTAAAAGACGAGTTGTGAGGCTTAAACTTTAAAGTGATAAGTTAACTCGAAGTTAAAGAAAATTCGGGTGAGAAGAAGCTATCTTGAGGAAAATGTGATGACAATTATTTAAAAAGAGAATATACTCGTATATATCATTTAGGTATTTATTATCTTTGCGAAGTCGGGAGCGGGTTTAGTTATTTACTACACTGATGAAATGAAAAAAAAAACTTAATAGAAAGAATGTATGTAAAACAAGAATTCATTCCATTGTTTAATATATGTTTCACTCCAAATAACTACATACACTTTTCTAACCAAAGATTAAATTAAAAGGGGAACATTTTTAATCACCGCTGAGAATGACACATCCGACTTCACACGATGGATTTATTAATATCATTGAGCATTCACAAAAACTGATTTTAAAACAACGTTGTGTGAGGTTTATTTGAATAAGATTTAAATTTTATTAAAAAGACTAGCGACCCACCCACGGCTTCGCATTTTTTTCTGCAAATTATATCTATTATATACAGACCTTCTATATTATTATGAAAATCTGTTAGTTGGTTTAGAAGAAGTTAGTGAAGAAACGCAAAAAAGCGGTCAGTGACTTCATAATGCCAGCAAACATATATATAATTTAGTTTGATAAATGTAACAAAGTATAAAGAAATTTTATTCACAAAATAAACTATAAATGATAAGAGACAAGATAGTAACGGCCGTATCAAAAACAAACTTAAACCTCTAGTAAAGTATGTAAATAAATAATTTTGCATGTGTAAATAAAATAATAAAACTTAATCTTAAAATGTCTGGCGGAACGTCGTTAGATATTTGATATCCTGCTAATATTTGGAGCTGTTGAATGGAGCAATTGGAGCAATTGAATGTGGATGTATGTTTGTTGCTCTTTCAGAACGGATTTGGATGAAATGGCGGCGCCACTGTCGTCACAGACAGCGATAATATCAAAAAATTTTCTCAGATTGTTATTCATTTTTCAACGTGGACGAAGTGTCGGACATTAGCTACTTATTAAAATACAGAAACAAAACTTTATTGTGTGAGCAGATATTAATCTTGAATTCCAGTACCTACTTAGATAACTTTCTTATTGGAGAATTGGACAGCTATGGAGAATAGGGTTAAAAAAAGATTCGAATAAACATAAAAGTACCTATGTAGGTAACTGAAACATTAATAATAATAGGGACAAAGTTTAAAGCTCGCATTAAACATTCAGGCAACTACCCTACCCAGAAAGTAATTACCGACGTTATCCAAACATAAGCTTAATAACTGTAGTTTGATTATGAAATACCTCGTTTATTTGATTTGCAAATAGTAAGCGGTACATTTCGTGGCTCTGTTTGATCGCCGCCTGATCCATATATAAATAACGCGAACTAAAAAATTCACGCTAACACAAAGTGTGAAACGGTGTGCAAATGAAAAATTTCTGCCACGTTATATCGCTATTGTTACCAATTTGTAACGCTCCCGGGAGCGTGTTATTTAAACTTTTTTTTACCGAATAAAGAACTTTTTTATGTTATATGCCACAATACGTGACAGTACAAAAGTGCGATTAATAAACTCTAAATTAAAAGTAAAATGACGTGTAATTAAATGCAGTATTTGATTTTTTTATAGAATAAGTTATTTTCTATGGATTTTTTTGACTAATAATTTAGTACTATACTAGCGACCCGCTCCAGGCTTCGCACGGATAGCAGGCAGTGATGGTTGCATAAAGCAAGTCGTCGTCGCGTTGCGGTGGTGCGAGACCGCATACATTTATTTTCTCATGCGTAATTGTCAATTTACGAAAACTCCTAGATATTATAAAGGGCTTATAATGTGTATGAAATTCCTAAAGTAACTAAGGTACTTAATTGATGATTAATACTGTGTCCGACATAGCTTTTCTTACCACATTACATATCACATTTTTTTTGAAAATCAATAAAATAGTGCGAGATGGCAACTAAACCATTCCTTTTTGTCTACAAAATTATATATAAATAAACATATAAATATGTACATATCTAAAGATGAAGTCCACGCAAAAGAAGTAGTGGGCATCGACTAGTAAAAGAATAATAACGGTATCTATAAGGACGTTTTTGTGACTCGCAAAACGTGACAGACAAAAGTGTGTGTATAATAAGCTCTGATTTAAAAGTATAATATAACACCAAACTCACATTCCGATAAAAATTGATCTTTAAAAAAAGAGACAGTAAAATACACAGTAGAAAGTCGTAAAACACAATAGCTAACTGCCACTGAAGAAGCCAAAACAAAAGCCATCCGTTTATTTTCAAGTACTCGTTCTCGGAAATCTCTTATATATATTTGATTGAGAACCCTTATAAATACATCTCTTTCGGACAAGTTTTGGTTGAAGAAACAGATTTAACAAACGTTTAGATGCTCTGTTGACACACTAAAAGAATTTCTAGGATCCAATTCTTGAGTAGGCTTATTTTTTCTCTTCATATCAAGCTAGGAATTCATATATATATAGACCTTGGAATATATAATAATACTACGTGTACCTACTTAAACAGCAAAATGATTACTGTTAGCTACAAGTATAAGTATAATAAAATATAAGTATAATAAAATATAAGTATAATAAAATATAAGTAAGGAATTAGTTTAATAAGTTTAGTAATCAATACATATACTCGTAGGTATCTATTTTTGGTTCAGTATTATTAATGGCTTTGTTAGATCTAAGTATCTGATCACGGTCACTCTTTAGTATCTATGCTTAGATTATGTCAGTGCATATCTAAAATTCTAAATCTATATAGTTACTTATATATTAATTTCACTACATTTAAACCTCTGTGATAATAATATGTACCTTTCTCAGTCATCAAATATTTTTAATGGCAATCAACTCTCTCTGAGATAATATAAACAAATGGACAGCAAACATTGGAAGATGAGGAGACTTAATAACAGCTACTGCCTACGCTATCGCTTTAATAATAAATATAAGATACTCAAGTGGTGTAAGTGGTTGGGAAATCTTTTACACCTACGTCATTCTACCACTCGTATTATTATGATTGTACATGACGAGCAGCAATACTTGTTGTTTCTCCTATTGTGATGAGAAATATATCACATATTGAAAAAAAAAATAGAAAACGAAGAAATTATAATGTATTTGAGCCTAAGGCATTTTAATATTTGATCGATTTGGGGAAAGTCATATGAATTTCAGTCAATACGGGGAATTTGGGATTAGTTTATAATGTTTCGCAGAGGCGTTTCCACTACCCATCTAAATAATGTTAAACATATAAACATAGGAATAAAAATGGTGTAAAAAAGTTAATTTTTGTAACATATTAAAAAAGAAATTTGTATTTAGTTAATGCGAGTTAGTAAAAATATAAAAATCTATATAGACTTGTGTAATAATATGTGACTGCTGCAATAAATCTCAAGATTTATTTCTAGAACCGAAGTGAAATTTTCAGTTGTTTCAGACATCAAATTTTCAATTTCCTAATGATTTCCTAGAAACTGAAAATAGTGCCGAAATATTTTCAAGACATTCGCTAATAGTTAAGTTGACTCTAAGATGATTTAATCTTCAGCATTTATAAACTATACCTAGTACAATAATCCTTTTAAGAATCCAAATATTTCATTAAATCACCTTCAGAATTCAAGGATTGAGCTTGAACCCTTGTTTTAATCAAATTTCAAAAACCACAATCAAATTTAAGCCAATTATAAACGGACGCTCAACATCTTGACCTTACAATCACAGATGCTAATCTCAACATGCTGTAGTAGGTACAAATCTACCGAAGTTAGCTGTCTTAAGGCTGCCGCTGTCGTGCTGTGAAGCCAGAACAAACAAGCAAACATCGTAAACTGCTTCTACAAAGTGTATAAACCTGACGAAGTTTGTATTCGATCTCTAGAGACGGTGTTTCATTCCATTACCCACATCAAACAATTTCTTTCAAATAGTAACCTAAGGTCTATCTTACAATTGGTTACTATAAGAAGGAAATAAAAATTAGTATAATTCAAAATGTGTTAGAATCAAATTAGTTTTTGAAACTATGTATCATCAATACTACTACTAATAATAAATCTATAAGTGTAGTTATTGTATGTATGTATGTATATTCCTCCATAACTCTCAAGCGAAATAACATGAAACTTGATAGATAAATATTTAGGCGTACAAGACACAAGATAGGCCACTTTTTTCTTTTTCAACGCGGTCGAAGTCGCGGGCACCAGCTAGTTTAGATATAAATTTCCGTAAACGCAACCATGATAACTAAAACCATGACACTTTCGACGAGCAAAAAGCTATTAATATGATAAAATCGTCACATGATTTTCATATCAGTAATCTATATCAATATTATAATAAATTAAAGTCGCTGACCGCGTCTGTCTGTTTCTCCGTTAATTTCTTCTAAACCACCCAACGGATTTTGATATAATAAGTAGTTTGCACTAAGATTGAGCGATACACGAGGAAGGTTTGTAAATATAATTAAGAGGGAAGAATAGCACGCACTCGTCCATACAAAAAGAGAAAACGTTTTTCCACTTCTAAATATTTTCCAATCTCCATGATTTTTTTGCATGTTATTGACACAGTGAAAGACTAAGTTTATAGGTTTTCCTATAAACTCAAATAACTTAATTTTTGTGATTAATCGTTTGTTAATTAATTAAATCGTTTGTTTTATAAAAACAATCTAATTTTTAAAAATAGCGATATCTATAAACCTAGAATATATTATGCTGAAACGATCGACATGAAAATCAAAGTGATTTGTTAAGATTTAGTTAGTGGAAACTGTTTTCTCCCGAAATGAAATTTCATCACAAAAAGGACTATTGTCAGTCGGAAGCTGCAACGCTCTCTATCGCACGACTGCCCCGGTGCTAGAGCGCACAAGGGATAGCATGTGTTTTCCTAAATACCTATCGCAAATCTATACTTCTCTCTTAACTACTGGACTACTGGACCGATTTGAAAAATTATATATTATGTATAAATATATATAACGTGTAACGTGTCGTGTGCAACAGCTAGTCATTAATATATAGTTTCTACAATGTGTAAAGAATTTAGTAGTAAAGTTATGATTTGCAAACATATAAATGATATTATATACTTAACTAGATGTCGCAATGTCGTATTACTACATAGTTGATGCAAATGTTCAATGTGTTTAATGATGGGAACCAGGCTTGAATATTTCTCGAAGTAATCTCAATCTGGCTAGAATTGTAAATTACATTTTGATTAAAACATTTATTAGTTATTTGGCATTAACAAGTCTAAAAGATGATTATTATATTAGTTAATAGAAAATTTAATTTACACAAGAAGAAGTTAATAATATGTTAAATATTAACTAAAGGGAATAATTAAATATTAAATTATTAAGTATTTTCTATAGGTAATGCTTGTTAAAATAATTGTTAATAACACTAAATATATTTAAAGTACGCGCTGTCCTTTATTTTTGAAAATCCCACAGGAGTCTATATTTTCAACATTTTTCCAGGATAAAAAATGTCCTTCTCCCCTGTATGCAAAATTTCATCGTAATCGGTTGAGTTAAGGCGTGAAAGTGTAACAAACTACTTACGCATTTACAATATTAGTTAGGATGTTTACTGGAAGATACAATATAATATGATATCACATAGCAATATTATGTGTAAATAACTAATTACTTATCGTATTTTTGTATAGTTTAACTATGAAAACCTAGACCACACTAAATAATTTATAGGCCGTCCTTATCCTTATACAAAAAAAAGTCCCCCGCCGCGTCTGTCTGTCTGTCTGTTCGCGATAAACTCAAAAACTACTGCACCGATTTTCATGCTGTTTTCACCGGTGGATAAAGTGGTTCTCGAGGAAGGTTTAGTATATAATTTTCAGGCGAAGTCCTTGAAGTACTTTCTAAGTTTTCAAGTCTAACAATTTCACTTTTTTAAGTATTAAAACGAGAAAGACTTGAACACAAGTACAGTGTAGTTTTACGCTGAATTTGGCTGAAACTGTAAACGGTGTTGAGAAGTCTCACAAAACTTATATTAAAGGAATAAAAATTATTACGAAACATACAATAAAAGGCGAAGCTACCGACGAATACTAAAGAGTTTGGGGCTCTGCGTGACTTTGCAAACATTTTATCGTAACAAAGGCGACAGAACAGGTAGTAAAAGACAGGCTAACGTTACATACTTTTGTTAAAGAATTTTTTAATTAAAGCAAATGTTTCACTTCTATTTACACAAATTATTATATTTACATACATTATTATCGAGTGGTGTAATGAAATATTGGATGTAGATTATAGATATGGTAGGCACAGCATCGACATGTACCCTGATTTTGTTAATCATCTGTTTTCTGAATAGCCTCCCAATATGGAAGCAAATTTAAATATGTAATTAAGTCAAAAAAGTAGTTATTTACACGAATCTAATAAGAAATTCATTCAAATTTTAATAGATTCGACATTGCCTCACTCTCTAAAAGCAGATAAAAATGTGTCTAAACTCTTGTTGAATTCAATACGCTCACATCAATTAAATTTTTAATGGATATACATTCCATTTACATATAAACCGATTCGGAAACATTCAATATTATTTTCTATTGAGTACCTCTCTACGAGCCGTTTGCTGCTTTTTATCGTTCACCGAGAAGCCTTTTTTCTTTACCGATTAACGCAAGGTCTAATGGTGAGACATTAATATCTTTTTTACTGACATTAAAATATGCGTGGCATTTAAACTGTCCCATATCGGTGTATCAGTAAGTGGCCACGATATATAACCGTTTTTAAATGTAGCTCGCTACTTCAAGCTTTTGTGGGAATATCTTTATTATATGTTTAAAGTTGAACTCTTAATTGATTTTCCTTCTTTTGTCCTTTGGGAGTTCTTGTTGGAACTAATACTGATATTAGTTCCAACAATATGATAAAATTATAAAATATTTTCGTGTATGCTGATGACAAGGTTATTATAGGCCTCAAGTAGTATCTTAAATGTATTTGCAGTCAAAAAGTGATTAAACAATGACAATAAATAGTTTTATGAATTAAATGTACTTAATAAATATATTCCTAGCGGCCGTCCCCTGGCTTGGGACGGGTTTTTTATGTATAAATTATATCCAGAAACCTTTCTAGATTATCGCTTTTTCCATTGGTAAAGCCCTTATAAAAATCCGTTAGAGAAGTAAGCGGAGAAACAGGTGGAATCGTAATGAATTGTTTGAATATTTGAGAAGAGAAGATTCTGAACACGAAAAAAGTAGACAAAAAAGTATAAAACATAATAAAGTAGTTTTATAATTCAAATACATTGTATTGAAAATTGAATCCGGTATACATTAAGAGGCGTTAATGTTGGTGTAATCCGTTACATCCGCTTACCACCCCTTCTTAATAAAATTAGCAACGAAGAGGAAGCGATGCATCATATAGGCTTTTCCGATATACGTTGTAGTAAATTTAAAGGAGAAAACTTGACAAATATATAATAATAACATAGAGTAAATAGTTACTTAACCAGTAATAGAGGGGCGAGCTCCGTTTTAAACATGAAATTTCCGGCTCTATTTTCTTTATGGCTCACTTGATGTCGCTAGTAATGTCTAATTTGATGTTAAATGATGTTATTCATATTGACACCATTTTTACTTTCTTTATGGATCACTAGATGTCGTCATATAACAATAAAATATTTATAGAATCCGTGCGGTTTCTTTTTTTGCTCACTAGATGTCGCCATATAACATGCGCATGATACGAATTAACTGACTACAGCGACCTTTGAGTTAGACGGATTTTTAATGGCAACTCATAATCGTAATCTACATAGGGGCCATCTACATTTTATCGACTTTTTCGACATTTTTTGTGTCTCTACGTGTCTGTCCCTCTATTACTGGTTAAGTAACTATTTACTCTATGATAATAATAACTTTATTTCAGACAAATGTCCATAGTTTTGAAAATTTATAAACTAAAATATTATGTTAAAATAGACATGACATAGTTACATATTATACAAAAATCAATTTTTATTAAAGGGTGATATTATGCGATGTCACCCAAATATTTAAATATTGGGCAGTCCACCTTCCCAGCAATCACCTTCAACAGTGTGTCTGTGCTGCCTCGCACCCTAGTCATCAGGGATGCTAATCTCATTCGTAGTATAGCATAATAATCTGCAACTCTTGCATTGGCATGCATCCCACCCGTAGTGGAATGAAAGAAAAGACTGATGAAAGAAAGACAAAGTATGTAGAATGAAAGTGCGAGAGGTAAGCAAGCGAGAACTGGTATGGAAGAAATAGTGTAAAAATAGGCTTCAGCATAGTGCTGGAGGGATTCTAGTTAAAAAAAAAACTCTTGCATTGGCAAACATCCCTGATGCATTACAGTAGCGCGGCAGCCCCAGAAACACTCTGAAGGCATTGTTGTACTGGGCGCGTAGGGCATTAAATGATTTGTGAGTGTATAAAAAGATGTATTATGATTATTGTAGTCTTAGCTGTAACGAAAACAATTCTACCTAAACATTTGAGATTGAGTAAGTAACTATTTAACTAATAAGGGCCTCTTTCACCAACTACAAGTAAATTGTTCATTATAATAGTTACTTATGGAAATCATTTTCTGTTTTATTAAATTATGCACTCAGTTTACTGCATCATTCAATAGGCGATTTTTTTATTATTATTTTCTTTTCAATGTTTGGGACTTTTACCGTACAAACGAAGGTATAACCCTATTTGCTCCATTATCCCCGGTTACTGGTGACTTTATTTTGGACCAATTGTGAAATATCAGTAGGTACGTGTGTTATCTCAGTGTTATCTTTTCTTTATGTAAGCAATATGCATCTGCATGCCTGTGTTTATAGGTTTATAGACAACGGTAGCCATTTACCTACAGCAGCAGCAGCAGTCTATTCTCCTAGATAAATTAAAAAAGATTGCTAAAAATATTTATAATATTGCATTTTTATGAATTAAATCGACTATAACCAATTCGTTAAACAACAAATAGTTAATAGACATTGGAGCGATGAAATTCCATCTGCTCAATCACACGGGTACGTGTGATAGTGCACGAATGTTTCCAACACAATAGATGCCAACAAAACATAAATATTGGCCTATTAGTTGGAACTGCGATATTGATACCCCCGTCGAAATTTGTCAGTGCTTTTGTGCGCAGTTCCGGCGGTAATCGTTACACAAATGGTCTCTAGACAAAAAAAATCTGTAGCCAACGGAATTGTTTGTGCGAGCGGATGAAAAGGATGTATCCCAGGTACACATGGGGGCGGAACGATCACACAATGTGTTACAGGGTGATAGTGAGCTCCTAAATAATTCAACTCTGACAGCAGCACGTTCCATTAATAAAAGGCGAATTGATATATTTAGGGACATTAACGGGAATCGAAAAGCCACATTTATGGAGTAAAGAATTAGGTACACTTATTCAGCTAAATTCTCGTTTCGCTGGAACATTTTTGTTTTACACTTTATACGCCTGAGACAAAAACGTGGTGTTATATGAATTTGACGTGTGTCTGTTGTGTGTCTGTCTGTGAAATCGAAACTCCCGAAAAGATGGACCGATTTTGATCAGTTTTTTTTTGTTTGAAAGCCAAGGTGATCAGGTACCTATCATTTTTAGCTCGATTTATGTGAAAATTCGTATACCGTCACTTCGTTGGTATTTCTATTACATGGTAACCTTGGCCAGCATCAAGTAGTCTGCGGGATACCCAACTCTTTAGCAACTCACAGCAGATTTAGCGTGTTTGGGCATTGAGCCAACTTTCTATTGGAAAATCGGGGGTTAGTTAATAATTTTTAATTATAGACTTTTATTATTATAAAATATGATAAAAATACGCGGCTGATAGAAGCAGAACGGTAATAAGTGTAACCAAAATCGTCTAGTGAAACCTGAATGGAGTTGAACAAGTGTAGTTACTCCTTAATGTCCAAGCGTATCTCCCTTGAATCATTAAAATGTAGTCTTAATAAATATACTTGTACTCTATACGGCAAACATTTACTGTGGCCGTCTCGGCGAAGAGCGATACTCGCCTGGAGTTTGTGATGCCAGTTGCTTTCTAGCTTCTTTTTTTGCCGGCGATCCAATGCGCCTGTTCGATGTGGATTCTTGGCGTACTTGCGCCCGAACAGGTTTCAATATGGGGACCAAAAACCGGTAAAAAATCATCACTACCAATAATTATTGTAAGCTCATCGCTTTACAAAGATGTAGAGTGAATGATAATTGATACAGTTTTACTGGTGCATCGAATCGTATACCAATATTATTATATATATAGTATAAGGCAGAAGGGACGCGGACGAAGTCGCGTACAACAACTAGTAGTATATTTCTAACAAATTTCTAAGCAGTCAACTTCAAATGTAATGTTTCCTGTAAACCTTTTCCATGTATGTTACAATGTAGTTTGTCCATTGTGTGGTATACCGTTTTCCGACTGCTTGTTAGCGAAATTATTAGAAACAGTTCCTTGTATGACGTTGGAAACAAAGCACTTTTAACAGTAAAAAGCTAGAAATATGGCGAAAAGTAGTTAGACATTTTAATAGCAGGCTGGACTGGAATACAAGCTAAGTAAAACTGAGGAAGTTACTTAAGTATACGTAAATACTAGCGAACCAAGCCCGGCTTTGCACTAATGTAATTTTTTTTCTGCAAATTTTATACACAAACTTTCCTCATATCAAAATTCGTTGGGTGATTTAGAAGTTAGCGGAGAAGCAGACAGAAGCAGACAATTATGTTTTTATAATAATATGTTTTTGTTAACTATTTAGATATATTAGGTTGATAGACTATAAAACGATACTTATTTTCGGTAAGATAGTCAAGGCATATCATAACAGAGTTGTGCACTTAGTACTCCAGAGTTTATTTTGATAAGAAAGAATCATCGTACGATAAGTTTCAAGGTTCCGTGACTTGGAAATGTAGATGACGAATGTTTCATACAATTTAGTCGACGCGTAGAGGCGTGCCCTATGTGTAATATTCCGCCCTCTTAATCACTACCCAGCCGAATAATTAATAACACCTCAATTTAAATATCCACTCAGCGCTTCCGCCCATGTGATGAAGACACGTATAAAGATACATTAATTATCTTTGTTGCTTTATCTTACAAATGTAATTAATATTGTACAGTAACTATTGTCTATAGACGGAGAGTATAGCTGGATTACCGACTTAATCCTATTAGATGTTTTGCTCTTAGTCTTATGTAACTATGGATTTTCTGGTTTTTTTACCTTTTGCTGGAATATTTTGTATGGAAAATTAAAATTAAATATCTGTGATAAAATTAGCAATTAAAATCAATGGCATAATCAAAACGAACTTTAGACGTCGTCGTATCTTTTTAAAAATATATCAAAAAATCTGAAGTCGGCAGAATCTGGAGCAGAAAAATTCTGAATGAATGATTTCCGTAACAAAGTCATCGCAATGAAACTATTTATTATTTATTAAACCATCAATTGACAGTCCAATTGATGGTTTAAGTTAGTTTAAGTAGTTAATTAAAAACACAAGCAACGCCACAAGTGCTTGCAAGTGCGCTGCCAACCTCAGTAGAATAAATGATAAGGATTTAAGAGGTGGGCTGTGGCATCCTTTACTGCCTCATCGAAATAACTAGTACATCAAACATGCTGTTATTTCACGTCGGTCTACTGTAAGATGTTTCTTCTACCATAAACTAATTAACTAAATAATACAGATAAATTAACTTTGATAAAGAATAACCGCAAACGCTACAAGAACAGTTAAACCTCACAATTAGTTTGAGAACGCAATGGAGATCTTTGTTTCGTGTCAGAACAAGTCGTATTACTAATTAACGCCTCAGGGAGCTGAAACAGGTTATGCGATTTATCGTAAACCCAATTTAGAGCCGGCAGGCACGCGATTACAATCTTCTCACGACAGGAAGGCGCGCAAACTCCTCATCTCGAGGGAAATCACGCACGCAACAAACTTTATGGCAACACGTCCCGAGAAGCGATCCGCCCGGGGCGGCCGAAGACGGGCCATGCCACACACAAACATATTCAAAAGAAATACACGAGGTGCGGGCAGTGCCTCTACACGGTCGCCTCGTAATTTATCTTCTTCGATACAAACTTTTCACATACCACTTCGGCCCATACTTATTTACAACTTCACTTTCACATGTCACGCGTGGTAAAGAAGCACTGCCCGCAACTCCGGGCTTAAAGTTACACTAACCGTTGTGGAGTACGGCTGAAGACTCAAGCGGATTCCATCTTGAGCTAGACGCTCCCTCAACAGACGTTTCAACTGTATGCGCGGTATCTTCACGAGTTCGGCTTTGCCCTCCTCGTATTCGTCTGCATACTTGGCGGGTTCTATCGCAGCTGTGGCTTGCTCTTTCCGGGATTCTTCTTCACAACGACATGAATCGCGGGCCGCGGCTGCTTCCTCTAGAGTGAAGTAGACAGCCGCAGCGCCCTCCTCTCTCAAAGTTCTTACTGAGTGGAGCAAACGTTGACGATGAGCTGGATTCAAGACCCCGATCGCATCCAAATCGGGTTCGCCGACTTGCTTACATATCTCCAAGTCATCATAGCCGTTGTCTATGAAGCTTTCAGAGTATTGGCCCAGGTGGAGCGATCGCAGCCACTCGACTACGATGTTGCCGTTCGCGGACGAGGCCATGACGCGTTAGTCGCGGTGCATTACAAGGCGTGCTCGCGGCGCGGTGTTCGACGAGAAACTGGCGACTGGCTCTCCCTTCACCCCCTTCCCGCCGCGACAAGCCGCGGTCGCCGCCCCTACTTCTACGTGCTTTTGCTTTTTGACATTTTGTATTGTAGCAATGTAGCAAAGCAATAGCACAAATCGTTTACATGTCATAGAAGATACGCGTAAAACCACGTGATCCTCACTAAATGCTTATATGATTTTTCAATATTACTTTTAGCAAGTTTTGTATACAACTAGCGACCTATTGCATATTAGCTACTAGTACTTATGCAATTTTCTTTAAAACAACCCGGTTAAATGCTTTATATAAAAAACTTCCTTAAAAAATATCTGACTGATGGTGAATACCGCATCAAAATACGTTGCATGGTTTAGGAGGAGTTAGCACTATAAAAAAAACAGTAAGACAAACGCGGAAAGCGACTTCAAATATTAGACAAACGATTTTATAAATACCTATAGGTACCTGCCTATCAACGATAAAAAAAATACTTTTTATAAATTCGTTCAATTAATATAGTCACAATTTTAATATTTACATAAATTAACATATAAGTAAAACATAGGTAATAGTTATACCGAATTAGGTAGATTTTCTTTAGTGGATTTATTTCATTCATACTAGCGACCCAACTCCGGCAACGAAACAGAGTTAAAATTTTCAAATAAGTTATCCTTTCTTAGCATAACTATATTCAAAAATAATAAGCCTATAATCAAAAGTTCAGTTTTTTAGACTTTTTCTTAGTAAGTAGTAGTTCTAGTTTTGTAAGCATAGATTACTTTTATTGTAGATTTAAAAAATAAAGATAAACTTTAAAAATGTAAAGTTAGAAAGAAAGAAAGAATTTTTTTTTATTCACGCAACACAAAGCCACAAACGTAATACAAAAACCGCAAAACAGAAATCAATAAACAGGTAAGAGAAGTGTGTGTCCTCACTGCAGTGAAACTTTGTTTTACAGTACCATTTGTAACAAACAAACAAACCAAATAGTATTGTATACTTGACAATTCAAACGAGTGAATAAGTCAATCCAAGTGGAGAAGGACAACTGCGTTCGAAGTAGATAATTCTGGAATATTTTTTGAACTAATATAGGTATTTTCTTTTTAGTCCTACATTACTTATTAATAAAATTGTTTATTTATATCCTGTCATAATATTAAAATAACAATATAGAAATTTCTGACACGAACTAATATGACAAAAAAGCGGTCATAAAGTGAATACGAGGAGAGCAGCGGGTGGTGGTCGGGCCAAAGTGATTTATAGCTACGTGTGGATTTATTTAAATATTAATCCTCGAGACGCCACCATATTTCACATTTTTTTAACCATTTTACTTTCTTAATACTAATTAAAATTAAACCTTAAATTTTGTTTTTATTTTGTACTAGCTGGCGCCCGCGACTTGGTCTGCGTTGAAAAAGAAAAAAGTATCCTTATACTTATATCCTTATATCCTGTGTCATGTACGTCTAAATGTTTATCTATCAAGTTTCATGGAAATCAGTTAATTCGTTTAAGCGCCTCTTTCACAAATGTCAATTAGGCCAAACTGTCATTTAAAGTCACCGGTAACCGGGAATAATGGAGCTGATATACCTTTGTTTGTACGGTAAACGTCCCAAACATTAAATAGAAAATAATAAAAAAAAATCGCCTATCGAATGATGCAGTAAAACGAGTGCATAATTCAATAAAACAGAAAATGATTTCTAAAAGTAACTAATCAACACTTTACATGACGTTGGTGAAAGAGGCGTTAAGAGTTATGGATGAACATACATACAATACAATACCTACACTTACAGATTTATTAATAGTATTGATGATATTGATTAATCGTTTGAAATGCTTGCAAAATTATATTAAAAATATATTTATTATTAGTATTGATGATTGACTAGCGACCCGCTCCCGACTTCGCCCGGGGTGCATTTTTTATGTAAGAATATCCCCTGATTATCCCTCTATTCATGAGTGAAGACAGAATTGAAATCGGTCCGGCCGTTCTCGAATTTTTCTCTTAGCAAAACATTTAGGGATTCATTTTTATTTATATAGATAAGACTAGCGATCAACTCCCGGCTTCGAGGGCTTACTTTCAAAGCCAACCTCAAAAACCTTTATATTTAATTTTACAAGTAAGCGCTAGTCTTACTTGTAACTTACAAGTCTGCAATTATTCGTTTACCTACTATTGAACGATAATTAATTAATTGCCCTCAGATTGATAAGTGGTTAAACTTTTGTTTGACAATTCTGACACTTATTAAACTTAGAGAGGCTGTAATCTCATTTCACGAACTGAAACTAGTGGTTCGTTTAAGTTTATATAAAATAATACTATCTCGAAGTTTATTATGCGGGCGCTACGATATACAAGTATACAACTAGTTAATTCCCCGGACTTTACTTCGCAGTCTTGATCAGTCTAGAAATGCCTTATTGGTTCATATATTTGAAGAGGTATGCTTATTTATTTAAGGGGGTATGCTTTTAAATTTTTACACTTCAAAATGAAAGTATTTTCGCTAAAATTGGACCACCTTTTCACGACAGATATTTGATATTCATAAAAAAATGACATTGTTGAAAATTATGAATTCCATTTGCCTGTGATTCTATTTTAAGCAAAATATAACCCATTTATCCAATGTTATGCATACAACCTCATTATTCAGGTAAAGCAACATGAGTTCCAGATATTCGTTTCATTTTTGTAGATAAAACGAAACGGCATAGTTGGTTTATCTCGATGTGCTGAATGCAGGTAACATAATATTATTCCGACCTAGTTTTACAGATTACATTCTAGAAAAACTATATGTTGAATAGGTTAATAATATTTGATAACTCCCTGTGTGATAACTACCTCGTAATATCGTTGGTTTTAAGTCTTTTATATTTTCTAGTGTATATAATATTTATCATAATATCAACATGCATTTTAAAACGCATTTTTGTTATGTTAAGGTAAAGACAGGATGACATTCCACTTGATGGTACTTGATATGTATGTACATTGTAAAACGTGATTCTTATTATGTTGTAATTATTAGTAGATAACTGGTTTTTGTTGTGAAACGTAATTGTAATTTATTGAATGTATAATAATATTTTTAAACAACTCAAAATTGTTAATCAATTAATCCTTAAAATAAGTCCAACAATTCAAACAAACTAAGAATATTCATAGCAAGAAATATTCTAATATTATCCAGCAGTTTGAGACTTCCGTCTGTTCAAAGTATGTCTTAGTCATTTTTATCCCTCATAACTCACTAATTCATTCACTTCTTTTCGTTCACTCCATTCCTAAATACACTGCAAATGCAATACGCAGCAGTCTGTTTCCAACGCAATTTTTAAAATGCAGAAATCTTGAAAAAGAAAAAAGAACGCTTGAAGCGAACAGGTGCCTATATTAAATATATACTAACCGACAAATAATTATTATGTTAAACTGGCCCGACAATTACTTTTGCCTACATTGCAGTTCAAGGTGCCCAGGGCTATGTGGACTGGTAACTACTAAAATAGATTCTGTTAATTAAAATGAAAACTTCAGCGTTAAAAAAATATGATGTCTTTGGGTTCAATAAAAAGCCTTTGTGTAATAATTAATGTTCAATTTATAATTATGTCCGTCTGTTCAAAAATTAAATGACACTATTTATTTAATACGAATAAGATAAAACGAACTAACATAATCTTTAAAGCGTATACGACCTTCGCATTTTCTTTTTACGGTAAAGGAAAATATTCTGATAAACAGCTATGAAATAAAAGAGGCCGAGACAAAATGGCCGGGCTAATACAGTTTTGAAAGCTTTCCGGAGCTCCGTTATCGTAGCATTACTGCTGTTATCTGTACGCATATAAACCCAAACAAAAAATAAGATACCAACATATTTTTATATGTTTGTTTCGTTAAAGTGTTCATTTTATATATTTATAATTATATATCCTCATAATCTATCTTACAGCAGGTAAAATGTAAGATCTTTGGTAGAATGCTCATTTTTGCTACTATAAGTTATATTAGAACAACTTCAATTTTACAAAAGATAAAATCATTAACTTTGCTCACGCATGATAATTATCTACTAAAATCTAATAAAAGATACTTTTTCCCAGCAGTGGGATGTTAAGTGTATTGCGAACGTGTATGACATTAATCAATCATACCAACAGCCAACAGTCAACCGATTCAATCAAAACCGCATCAATTTCTCTTTGACTAAACTGAATAATTAATGAAATTAGGTACATCAAGCTGCAGAGATTTGGTGTGAGCACTTTGTGTAAAAATTATTTTCCTGATAGTTTCAATTTTATAAGCAAAAAAACTAAAAAACAGCTACTTTTTTGCGTAAAATTGTTAATAACAAAGTTAATAAATTAATAAATAATATAATAATACAAAGTTAATAATTAATAGTTATGTTAATATAATTATTGTTAATAAATTGTTAATAATAATGTCGAGTTAAAAACATGTCAATATACTATTCTCCAAACAATAGCGCAGTTGGTTTTCTGCTAATAATTTTTACATGACAAAATCTCTTCAGCTTGGTGTAAATATGATTAATTGAAATTCCTCATCATTTCAATTTACCTTTCATTAAGTTGTCTTAATCAGCATCAAGTGGTAAACGTTTATATTTATAATAGAAGCTCTCTCCATTTCTGCCTCATTCAGCTTCATATCCTGTTACTTGGTGGAGAAGGCGTCGAGACCGCTATTTTTATTGCGTTTTCCGGCACCCTCTGTGATTGCCCCGACCTATTTCTTGTTGAGATTGTGGCAACCGTACTTGTCTCTGAAAAGTCCATTAGTCATTTTTACTCTTCAACGATTGATGTAAAAGAGGATTACAATTTTTATACTATGTTTAAGGCCTCTTTCACCAACTACAAGTAAAGTACTTAGTTAAGATTAGTTGCTTTTAGAAATCGTTTTCTATTTTATTTGATTATGCACTCGATTTACTGCATCATTTGATAGGCGATTTATTTTTATTATTTTCCATTTAATGTTTGGCACGTTTACCGTACAAACAAAGGTTACGGTTGTGCCTACTTAAAGTGCTTAAAGTGACGGTTTAGCCTACTTGACGTTTGTGAAAGAGGCGCTTAATGTTACATAAGTTGTTTCAGTAAGTACCACTTGATAAAGTAAGTACCTTACTAATATAACTTTATTATATATAACCTTGTAACCGACAATAGGCGAACGGTGGACCCAGAAATGCTAAATTTAGATTTAGATTTAGATAAATCAAAAATTTAGCTAGCTTTTGATTATTGTAATTTTTAATGACCCACTTTAATATAAACTTATAATACATTAAGTTTCCTCAACAACTTTCATGGATAGATAGCTTTAAATGAAATGTATTTTTTTATATATGATTTTTATACAAGTGCAAATACAAGCGGTATTTCACCTCAGTAGCATACGCTTTCGTCCTTAGAAAGTAATATATCACCGTAAGAAACTGTCCCGGAATTGTACTATATTTCGTTTTACGTCCAATTTCCATAGGCGGCGACCGTGAAGGGGTTAATGGAGCACAAGATTGCGTCGATTCCGCCGAAACCATTTTAAAATGTATCACAAACTATATTGTAGTTCTCTTTGAAACATCACTTACCGTTTCAATCTTACAAGTGGTAACTTTAAGGTTTCCCTTTAAAGTTACTTTAGAAGTTTTCAAAGGTGATTCTCTTGTTTTTATCTACTGTTTCGTCAGATTAATCTGCGAAGTTATTTTTGCTGATAGCATCCATAAGCTTCTTGCATATGTAAAGGCTGCTAAGTAGTTTAATTAAAATACTACTACAAATTTTATCTATGCTAAATATCTAACGTGCAGTAATTACCTAAAAGCAGTAATAAGGCTCGGCTGCTGATGTGGCATATGCAGGTTCTAATCTGATCAAATCCAGTAATAATAAGCACTTGCTCTACGAATAAAGGAAAATATGGTGTATGATAAACTAGCAATCTTCAATATAATAAGTTCCTGCTTAATGGTAGATAACCAGCAGTGAGATATGGTATAAAAAAACTTAAGCAGATAGGTACAGTCGGCCGCAAAAGTCGATTAACACATTCAAAAGTGCAAAACAACTGAACACACAACGCGCCATAAGTCGTTGTCACAACTAGAGAACAAAATAACGTAAAAACGATCGTAAAAAGCTTCAGTAAGTAAGTAAGTAAGTAAGTTGAGTGTTCAGTTGTTTTGCACTTTTGAATGTGTTAATCGACTTTATTTATGCCGACTGTACGTGATAAACCTTCGCCGAGTTTCAAGCATCAAAATTTGTTGTTAAGCTGGGAATAATATGGAAACACTTAACGAAAAGACCCCATAATGGATTTGCTCTATACTATAGGTAAATTAAAATAATTAAAGAAAATAACAATAAGATCCATTTATCTACTTAGAAGTAATGAGATAAATAAAGAGTATCAAAACATTTGAAGCTCAGCAAAAAGCCTTTTAAGCCAATGTTAGTGTGTTATGCACAAAGCCCTTGAAGGTCCAATTGACCCAAATGGACACACAAATAGTTGAAAAGGAGGCCCGCACGAAGTCATTATTCGCACTGTAACCCTGCGAAAGTGTCAGGCCAATGAAGGACGAGCATTTATCTACATCCTTAAGGCTCACTGATTTTGGGTACGATATATTAGTGCGGAATAGGGTTTTTCAAGAAATCAACTGAGCAATAAATTATTTTAGAAGGCTTCGCTGTCGCGACGAAGCCCCAAGGCGTACGTGTAAAACTACTTCTCGATTCGTTCATGCAATAAATATAATTTAGTTTCTTTATCACCTGGTATTATACGTATTGTAATACTAGTAATACTTTAATAATATACTATATTATGTATATTAAAAGTGTATATAATTCTGTCTGTATGTTAATTTTTCACATTGCCTATACTAAACATGATTTTTGCATACACATTGTCTGGGAAAGAGAAAAAGAAGTTGGGTACCTTACCTTTCTTCATAAAAAAATCCAACAAGGTAGGGTCAAAACTTGTGGTTCCAAAGGGTCCGACACCAAAAAGTAAAACAGCAATCAATAAGTCGGACATGAAGAACATTTTTTCAGTTATATTTTTTATTTTTCAACGCAGACAAAGTGGCGGGCACCAGCTTGTTTAAAATATTATATTAGGTTCACACAAAATTGGGACTCCGTTAAAATAAGTCAGCCTGGTGATATAATACTCACTTTTGTGTATGTAAATATATGAACACAGGCAAGCAGTCTAATATGTATAATATGCTATGTCAATCATGCAAGAATCCAAAAGGTGTTGACAAGAGATAAGATAAGGGGTTCTCAAACTTCATAATATAAAGATTATTACAAGCAATAGGGAGAATTAGGAAAGGAGGTCTGATATTTCTTGCTAAACCTTGAGAACCACGAAAGTCCTTACAAACGTCTAAGTTTAAGCTGATGATTTATTTACGGTCTGAATTTGGCTGGTAGTGGAAACCATATGCGAGTACCTACCTATTATTTTTACCTATACTGTTTTCTCTTTAGACTTTTATAATAATTAGTGATCGCTCAGTGGTTGAAATTCGACTAGGGGTAAAACGTGGGTGAAAAAAAACGCCGAAGTTTTTGCTTGTGTAAGTGTATATAAATGTTATTTTATATTAGCTACTTATGTAATTTATTAACTCAATTGTTTTATAGTTTCATTGAGAAATTCCGAAAACGAAAACAAGTGAATATTGCAGAGATAGAACAAAAACATTGAGTTGGTCACCAAGCAAGTCCTCGAATGCTTGGATAAAGGTGGTAAAAGGTAGGATCAGTGAAATATACCAGTTACATAATAAAGGTGTTTCCTTCAAGCCCGCACATTTAATTTAATAGAGGCTTACCTACGATAAATCTTTTATGAAAAAGGGTAACCTGATGTAATAACTTCATATAAAGTGTCAGCTTGAAGAAAAGTTTTAATATTTATATTTCTTTCATGAAATTGTACTAACTGCAATATAGAGAGAATGTTATGACTCAATTTTCAATATCATTTTTATTAAATGTTAAACTGCAATTTTATTTTATTGAAATACTAGTGACCCGCTTCCGGCTTCGCCCGGGATGCAGTTAAAACCTAAATAAAATCGCTTAAACGGTTTTGGAGTCCATAGATTAGAGGACAAACATACTTACATTGATTTAGAAAAACATACTTGATTGATACATACGTGATTGTTGCATATAATTTACATACATGCATGTATAGGTATATAAAAAAGTCTAAAATAGTTTTAGTGTAAAAAGAAGTGTGTAAATTATTTCTATTTTACAGAAATATATGAAAATTTATGTAAAAATTCTGTCTAATTCTGTTTCGGTAATTCTAATGTAGCCTAGAAATTGCGTACGTGTCGGAAGAGTGTCACAGGCACGAATACTTCGAATCGCTCCCTCCTGATGACCCGACGTCCGACCCCTAGGACTGGGTAGCGGGACTACTAGGGTGGTGACATCTCGAAAATATTATTGTCGACATTTATTTAATATCTTATTTATATATTCATTTACATAATTATGTATGCCAATAAAATTATTTGTTATTTTTTTTTACAAAAATATTTTTTCTTTGTGTCTTTTCGAGTACGTAGTAACATATAGATAGTATTTTAAATAGTATTTTAAATTTGTATTCACGTAGTAACATATAGATAGTATTTTAAATTTAAAATATACCTTTATACCTTTTTATAAATGATTTAAAATATATATGAGTAATATGACGCCTGACATCTTTATCGCTGTGATAACGGAGGTCACGGCTACAAAATTAGAAATTTATTGAACTCACCACCTCAACACATAACTAGCGTTGAAGGCGCCGGAGGCGAAACCACTAGATGGCATTTATAAAGAGTTTGCCAATAGTATGGCATCGATTTGTCATCGTATTAAAATTTTACTTACAATGAAACGTTTAGAGATATTATAAAGTAACTATGTATTGTTAAAAAAAATACATGTATATTTAATTTATATTGCAAGCGATATTAGCCGCATATCGATACTCGATAGTTGAAAGCCGACACTTGTCATAACTAGTGTACGGCAATGCGGATAATTCGGGACGCGGACAAATGTGCACAGTGACTCGTCGTGACACATTCATTGAGCTTTCATTTGGCCAATTTTCGACTAAATCCCTACCAATCGGACGCGGCTACCTAACTGCTACCATTTACCAGTATAAATCCTTGCACTTCAATTGACTTTATAATCGACAGCTATTGAATATTTAGATATGTACTATTTTGAAGTCTTAATCCAACACGAAACAGATTACGGATTTGGAATTTCGTAAATGTATTTTGATTCATTTTATCGAGGACGAATATTTCATTTGCATTGAAAATTAAGTAGTAGGTACGTTTTTTAGTTTTCAAAACCGTAATTGATATGTGGACAGGGTGTCTAAGGGCCACGGTAGATTTAGGCTTCTAACCGGTCCTTTTGGAAAATTATGGGGGAGGCCAATGTTCAATAGTGGCTGAGATGATAATGATGATGAATCGCTATGCTGAAAATCTATAAGCGAATCACCTAACAATAAAAAATACCCAACTTTACGTGCTGCAGGATCTCCGAATGATCAAATCGCAAAATGACGACATTGCAGAACGAAGACTAAATTAAAGGCCAACTAAATTAAACTATAGGACATTTTCAATAAATCATTCAATATAATTATAAAATATTTTAATAGAATTATCCTACTAATATTATAAAGTAGCTGGTGACCGCGACTTCGTCTGCGTTCTCTAGCCTATAGCCTTCCTCGATAAATAGACTAACACAAAAATAATTCTTCAATTCGAACCAGTTCCTGAGAGTAGCGCTCACAACCAAACAAACAAACCCATCGGCTTTATTGAGGATCGATTAATTATTAATGCAATCAATATATTTCATATTATAAATTAATATTTCGTATTTAATAAGAAATAATTGACGGATCGGATCCTTCATGAGACCTAAAATCGTAACGAAGTTCAATATTATTCAAACCAGATTCCTCTTTTGCAATAAAGTGATAGGGTCTAAATGGGCTATTATTCTGACAAGCTCTAAATTTTTTCTTAACATTTTGTACGCTTAGAACGCGTCATTTTTCGTACAAGACTTTATCAGACAGAGGCGTTCTCAAATACGATTACAAGCGTACGTGCTGCGAATGGGGTTCGACGTAGGAAGGAAATGTGGCACATCAAAGAAGTTCGTGCCACGCTTTGATTTTCGTACAAAAAGTGTCTTGTTATCGCTATCCCATTAATAACATTCCGTTTTACACACATTTATCTCTCATAACGATCTAAAAGTACTCTAAGTATCGCTTGAGATTCTTCTCAATATTTTACTCAGATTGTTTCAGCTACAATTCTAAAAAATCCTATTGCGACAGACACAGTCTTTTTTGCTTGATTAGAAGTAGCTTATGGGAATCACCAGTTTATAGACAAAAATGATCTTCCAAATTTTATCTGGGACCTTGTTTATACCATACAAAATTATGGTATCTAGTTATAGTGTTCAATGTCATGTGGAACATTGTGTCTAACTAATTGAAAAGCACTTGCAGACTTATATCTCCTATTAATATTTTAATGTGTCAATTTGATTGTTTGTGAGTTGTTTATGCTGTAATAAAGGTAGTAATCCAAGTATAATCTCATTAAAAGTTAAATCAAGTTACGAGTAATAGTGGCTGGATTGGCCGGTTTATTGGTGTTAAATTTTATGTTAAATTCCTGCATTTTATCTGTATGCAAGGGCGGAATTTTTTCATTTACTGATAATATTTATATTACTTTAAATTATTGCTACTTGTAATTTACTACATATTTCGGATATTTTGTTTGGTTAAACCCAAATCCTTTTAAAGTTCGGGTGAATAGGTATCTAGGTCATGGGTCGCATCGGCCTCGTCTTTGCTGAACGGCTAAATGTTGGCCAAGAATAAACCCATTATTAATTAACAACATGTCAGAAGTTGAACTGCACGTTACAAGTGAACTTAGCTTCACAAGAAGAGATTATTTCTTCGACGACAGATGTCGCTACGACGGAAGGGTATAACAAGCTATCGTTTCGTTCTTCAACCCGAACTACACTCTTGATACAAGATTTCTGGTTTCCTATAGGTCATTTTTAGAGGTGTAAAAGTAACGAAAAAAAGCGTACCCGTATGTATTCGGTACTATGACAATTAGTATTCGTTACTATCGTATCGTTACGTTACTCGGTACTTTTGGTCCCTCATCATAAGTCGTATTGGGTACGCGTACACCGTATGACATCGCGGCATCGCAACATTGGCCTAAGGTGCATTTTTTTACTTTTCCGTATTTTAAACCAGGCTAATCGCAATCTATTATGGCATCGATTATAATGAAGAAGCAACAAATAGGTGTCGAAAATAATTTATTGACATTAAATTGAAAGTAAACATAAAAAATGAAATTAAACATATTTTAAACAAAATTAAAAAACATAAATCTTTTTTCTTAGAATGAAATTAAACATAATAATAAAATAAGAACATATTTTAAACAATACTAAAACAACAAAGAAATACCTTAAATAAAGAGTAAAAAAATTAGACGACGAATTTCCAAAATATAGTTTACTTAATAAACAAACATCGTTCTTTGTAACGTACGTTTTTAAATTCACCGAATAAGCGCATGCGTAAAACATACATACGATCAGCCAGCAAGCGTTTCAATTCAAGCATCAACGGTACTTGAGCTTGCGTGAATGAAACAGGGATACTAGTAACGAAAGATGCGAGTAACGAAATGCATTCGTGTGTAACGTTTCGTTACTCGGTACTAGATGGCGCACCCGTTACTCAGTACCGAATACATACGGTTTGCTACAGTTCTAGTCATTTTTTCGACGACAGATGTCTTAACCTTTTCGGTGCTGCACCGAAAGGTTGAGGTATAACGCGCTATTGTATCGTTCCTCACATGTCACATGTATTGTATCATGTCAATCCGAATCAACTGAAATCCACTGTTTTACCCCTACCAAAATTCCCCATACAAACAAATGCCAAAGCCCGCCTAAAGAAATTTTGACTAAAAATAAGTTTGATTATAGTAGTGGCCATAGTAGTAATTATTACACCTTTTATTAGTAAGAGTCACTATTTTCGAGTGACACGCACTTGCGTGCCTCATTTTTATAATCGCATCCGTATTCAGCCTCTTGCTCCACTAACCTTATTTGTTTCTACATATCACCGAGTATTGCGGAGGAAACGATTTATTGTGGATTTTATATGTAAGTGTGTTAGAGTTATTTTTACAGTGAAACTTTGGTGGTCGCTGAAGGGTTTTATTGCATACTGTCACGGAATCGGCCAGGTGTGGAATGTTTTTACATCGAAAACATACAGGACCTTTTAACGCATCTAGTAACTGGATCTGTCAAATGGCTTGCTTCGTGTATAGTAACGGGGTTCTTTGCTATTATTAGATCTGTGTGTCTCTGTATATTTTTAACATGTTTTAACAAATTGAAAGGTAAATTAAATAAGTATCATCATCATCAATATTCAATATTATCAATACTAATAATAAATCTGTAAGGGTTGGTCATGGAGTAAGTTACTTTATTTTCAGACATATTCTCAGGGAGGAGATATCGTGTTTAATACACAGAATACTGATACTAAATTGACGATTTTTAGAATTTTTTTCTGTATGTATGTATAATCTTAAACTATGTACTTAATTAACTGTTTTTCATGAAACTTGGTAGATAAACATTTAGACGTACAGGACACAGGATACAAACTCAAATTTACATTTATAATAGTATAAGATGTAAATAGTTAAATAGGCAGAAAATAAAACCACAAGATCCTCGTGTCAGAGACGAACTCAACCAACACATTCGCAACGTAAAAATAAATAAAATTATTTAGAATAGAGAAAACATAAATAGTGGTCTCTTCAATATTTCAAAGAAAAGCTTTTAACCATCGCTTTTAACAGTCTAAAAAAAATATCTGAATAAGAATAAATAGGTACAAAAATAATAATAACTCGCACAAAAAGGATAAGTACTTTTATTTTTTATTGCTACAAGTAACAACATTAAAACTCAAAAAGATGATATAAATACATGGATATAATTCCTGGGTTTGCTCCTAAAATAATAATCGGATTCAAAATGGCCGCGTTGCATGCAAATACAACGTTCTCCAGTTAATTACATAATCAAATTGCGTTCCTTGTAACGAACACAGCATAAATTAGGCAGTTACATTTTTCATGTATCCTATGTACAAGTATTTTTTTTATTATAACAATTAATTTTATAGAATACTAGGTGGCTCGCCCCCTTCTACGCAAGGATGTATTTTTTATACTCGTAAGGTACAGGCGCCAATGAAAGCCCACTTAATTTCAAAACCTCAATTTTAATTTAAAATCTAGCAGATAAATAAAGTAAAGAAAAAACATAATGAAAACATAAGTGGATATCTAAAAAACAGCTTTGGCATTGTAACACAAATGTAAACACTTTTTAGAAACTTGGTACTGGGCTATCTTGGGAAGCTGGTCGCTGAAGATGGCCCAAAAAATATTAATAAAAATATATGCATTATAAACACTTTTAACATAAAACATCAACATCAACAACATCTACATATATATTTAACCTTTCTTATATTATCCATTGACTAGTCGCTACTCTTGTCTATGCTTAGTCAGTCTTTTGAGAACTTGTTGGCCTATTACGAGCTTCTAGCGGGTCAAGGGTGTAGTGCGAACCGCCCCCTAATATAATCGTGTAAGGATATTTATATATATTTTTACTAGCTGGTGCATCTAAATGTTTATCTACCAAGTTTCATGAAAATCAGTTAATTCATTTAAGAATTATGGAGGAACATACATACGACATACATACAATACCTACACTTACACATTTATTATTAGTATTGATGGTGATTATTAATGCGTGAAACGAAAACTTTGGATCAATTTGGTAATATAATTGGGGGGCTATTAAATGCAAAAAGAATTTGATAAATCAGGTAAGTAATTCTTTATTATCTATACTATTTACACTTACTAATATTATAAAGAGGAAAGATTTGATTGTTTGTTTGTTTACATTGAATAAGCTCCGAAAATACTGGAAATTCTGTATTTTATAAAGTTACGCGGACGAAGTCAAGTGCAACAGCTAGTAATTTATAAAATGGCACTGTTTTAATATGACAAGTTCATGTTGATCTGATAACCTATTATTATTTGTCTCTTATATATTATGAAGTTTTACGAACGTATGAAAAATTATATAGCCTAAGTCAAGGCGTGAAGATGGGTTGAAGTAACGGAAGGGTTAAAACGTAACGTGTAAATCAACTGGAATGGTCACGACCATAAATAATTTTCTTCAATTATTTTTAACATGTCAATGTCAAAATTTCTCATGCATTGATTTCAAGCATTTATTTCCCAGAGACTAGCAATTTTAGTTCAAATATATTAAAGGAGTAGTTTTTTGTTGTTGAGATCTTAAGTTCGTCAGACAGACTACCGGCCCACTTGATGGTAAGTGGTTACCGTCGCAGAAAAAAATCATTTATTCTGTGAAACAACATTAAAGCAAGCACCTGAACTACTTGACTAAGACTTCATTAGGTTTTTTCAATATATAATGAACTAGCTGTTGCACGCGACTTTGTCCGCGTAACTTTATAAAATATTCGTCCGCGTAGAAAAGTATAAAACGCCATCTACCGTATTTTGGATAGATGGCGCTATCTCCGGACCAAGCAGCTATATTTACTTTTATTTTAGATTTCCCGTAAGAGTGAAGCATTTTCCCGCGGTAAAAAGTATCCTATGTTCATCACGGATAATGTCGGCTTCTAATGGTAAAAGAATTTTTCAAATCAGTCCAGTAGTTTCGGAGCCTATTCTATACAAACAAACAAATCTTTACTCTTTATAATATTAGTATAGATATTTAGTACCTATTTAAGTTCAAGACAGATATTTTTATTAAAAAATTTAATACAGACCTTTCAACTTTATAATATTTGCATTGATTACATAACATAGGATAGCATATTCTGTAAATATAGGATCTACGATTGAACCCTCCTGACCCAGCCCTTTTGAAGGATGACCAAACCAATTTGGACGCAGGTGGCCATTCAAGGAAACGAGAGATGTCTTAGTTTTCACGTGATCTTTTTCTTGATGTATTTTTTTCTATCTGGAAATTACAATGTGAATGGCGTTTCTCACATTGTTACCGTTTTCTCTTTGATATATTCGTGATTATTGAACATTATCAATAATTATCAATCATCAATACTAATAATAAATCTGTAAGTGTATGCATTATAAATGTACGAGTATGTATGTTTCTCCATAACTCTTAAATGATTTTCATGAAACTTGGTAGATAAACATTTAAACGTACGGGACACAGGATTGTATTCTTTTTCAATGCAGACGAAGTCGCAGGCACCAGCTAGTAATACATAATTTTGCAGTGGCCTGAAAACTGCGTTATGCATAAACAGATGATCATAGTAATATAAAAGCAGTTGTGCACTTTTATAATAAATGAGAAATAGGAATGCAACAGCGAGTAGTCTAGTAACTTGCCCATTTTTGCAGTCACAGATCGGGTTTGCTCATATACCATCATAATATATATTTATCGACTGTAATCATCTATCAAACAACGAAATTTGTTATCTTAGATTTTGTTTATCTTATCTAGTTTTAGAGTAGACTGAGGCAGTGTCATGTAAGATGTTACAGAAGACCACTGTGAAATATATTGTGTTTCATGCGATCTATTATCTTATTACGCTCTGACTTACTTAGGTCAATACACTGTTGGTCACTACTTTCGTCTCTTCAAATGAAATGTTGGATTTACTGGACAATTTGTACATAGTTTTGCAATTCACTGGAAATCAGAAAAAGCTGTAGGAAATTTCTTCAAGAGTCATTAAACTTATCTACTTAAATAAACCCAAAATTTAATTAGAGAAAAATGTAATAAGCACATTTTATGTTCTACGAGTACGTGAAATGTAATAAAAAATGCATTTACCTTTCAAGCTATAAAAACAATATTTGAATAAAATTAACAATGTATTTCTTTTTTACATTCACTTGAAACATTTAAATAGACGATGCTCTTCGGAGAACTACAAGAGTGAATATGGGAGCAACGTTCGCTTTGAAACCATTTATTTAATTAGAAAAACAGAGGAGATAGAAAATATTGCTTTAGGTACTTACTACTCAAAAAATAATAAAAGAACATTGACTTTACATTAAACTCGTGGTATCTATACTATTATTGAGATCATTGAAGTAATTATCTACTTATTATGTTTAAGACTATGCTTTAAGAATCAGTACCAAAATGAAATTAATTTTTTTACTGAACTTCATCCAATTCAACATATTCATCAATCCACATAAAAATATACAATACTAACTGCAACTTCGTCCGCTTTGAAAAATAATAGATATAACGCCTGACAAAATATTTATAGGAGCAATATAACATCAGACATTACTTACTTTTGGCAAGCGTTGAATCTTTATTTTTGCCATAGCTGGTGCCCATGGCTTCGTCCGCTTGGAATATTTTTTAATATTATTTGGACATGATTTTCTAATGAAATTCTGTCGAAACCCTTTAGTATTTTGCATATACTAGATATACTTTAATTTTTTCATGGCTTTCTTTTTTCGTAGTTTTCACTGAACTATAGTTAATATCATGACCGTTTATTATTACATTTATATTACAACATTTTTAAATGACCAACACTCGACAGTTAAACATTACATACAGTTTTTACACCATATTCTTTGTCACGTTACCCTTCCCAGTTTTGCACAAAAAATGATGGTATAAAGGATAATTATTTATTTCAAAACTTTTTACTAGATTACGCGCATTAGGTAAGTGTTTCCAAAATCATGCGGCATTCCTTGTTCTACCTCTGTCTGTTTCTTTGGACTTATGTTATTTAAGCAACAATAACATAAGTTAGTATTCATAAAAATAGAAACACAATCAGTCGAACGAAGCAGTCTCAGGGCAAAAATATCATAACATAACGTTGTCATACCTAATGTTAATTGTTAAACTTTTAATCTCCCAATTTATGCAAAACAAAAAAGTTTCAGGTCTCATTATGAAAGGAGTTTTAATTGTGAAAAACTGGAACCAGCTTCGATTAACTTTCATAAAAGTGAATAATACCTGACAATTAGCAAGCCTTAATACTTTTTTAACGTGTGTTTGTGTTTGCTTTTTTTTTTAATACATTTGTGATATTGTGTGAAAACTTCTCGCTGTGAAAGCAACTGTTAATAAAAGATCATTTACCGTTCGCGTGGTTTCTAACAAGAAATATTGTAACGAATTTCAGCCTTAACATTCAGTTACATTCTTGCAAGGGAGTATCTAATGATAGTACGTATAAACAACAAGATGTGAGCGATTTTATTGCTCCCTTTTGCATTGCGACATTCCTCGATATGTCAGTTATGTCTCTTTTATGTTAATGTCGACAGACAGATCGCAACTTAATAGTAAAGTGGCTACCGTCGCCTGTAACACAAGCAACGCCACAGGATCCTAACCAGTAGGATTAAGGACTTAATCTTCTATAAGGGATTAGGACAATGGACTTTAGCTTCCCTTACTCACCCACTTAAACACACATGCTGGTATTTCTACGTTATATGACATACAAACTAAAGTAAATTTAGACGTTTGGACGTCATTTCCAATTTATTTTTTCCTTTACCTAATTTCTTGTTATGTGCTCATATACAATTACAATACCCCTTCATCCACATTCATCACCATTTTTTATAACCAGCTATGAATCCGCTACTTACCATACCAAAGTCAATTTGTTTTGTTTTGACAATAGTTTTGACAAAATATTTTTCAAATCGGTCCAATAGTTTCGGAGCCTATTTCAATACAAGTACACATACAATCAAATCTTTCCTCTTTATAATATTAGTAATATAGATGTACCTTGATCCTATTTCAATATTCGCTAGTATCTTTTGAACTGTACCAACTCGCAAAGGAAAATTGTTTCCCGCTCGGCTGAACTTGCATTGCGTCTTAGAAGCCACGCTGGGATATGAAGGCAAATGATGTGGGTAATGTCCCGACGAACTTCCGACGTAAGCAGAGAAAATGCTCTTCGTTAAATCCTTATATCCTGTTTAGTAGATTCGATCCTGAGTGGATTGGAAATTTTACACGTGGAATGTTCGTATGACTATGGGGAACTTACATCGGGCGTATCGGTTCTTTTATAATCCCCTGATACGAGTATGTCTATAGTACGATTTCGTTGAACGTTTTCACATTGAAGGCAATCTCTAACAGTTTCTCTTTTAATATTATTCATGAGTAGTTTTCGTATTTTTTGTTAAACAGTTAAATATATAAATATGTAGCTGATATTGATTGTTTTTTTGTTTTGTTTAAAAGCTGACGTGATCAGAACTGATATAGCTATAATTTATGAGTATAAAATATGTTCAGGCGTTTGAAGACCATCAGCTCATTTCCTAGTTAACAAAAGGATTTTTATTTTGTTTCCTTGTGAAGAGGTTTTATAAAAAAATGAGGAAATACTACCCCACGTGAATATATATGGCTGTCACTTGAACAACGGCAGAACATACCAAGTTTATCAGTGAACCTATTAAGACTACTGGGTTATAATCGTCTATTCCGAATTACTACTATTGTTATAGTACAGAAGAAATTTACCGACTTTACACTTTGGAATGCATTTTAGGACACATTTAATATGTGTCCCAAAAAAGGGCTTTTTTTTCCTCGATTAAATAATTACAGGACATGCGTAAATGGCTTGTCCTGTAATTTTTATTGTCCTTGGATTTTTGATTTCAATAGATGACTTTGTCTTTTGCAAACGCAAAACATTGCCAAAAAGTTCTCTCTTACTCTTGGATTGTTTCCCCAATTGAATGAACTTTCTCTTCTGACAACATTTTTTTGGGACACAATTTTGTATATTTTTAATGCAAAATTATACTTCGAAACCAAGAATAAGGAAACTTTGTGAAAAGAGACCGACAATATAAGAAGAACGCATTAACAATGTATTGTAAGTACTCATTTCGAAAGTTCCATTTTACTTCGATATTTATTCGTATTTGTTCTTTTTATTGAATCCACGAGGCGCTGTACAAAGTAAACAGCAGGTAAAACAATTTTTAATTCAAAGAGATTCCTGTGCATAACCAATTTCCAGGGGTCCCGTTTTGCGCTTTAGGGCATTTTGATATTGCAGAAAGGCCACTTATACCTCTATTACTAAAAGAAGTCGACTGTAAGGGAAATGTCATTAAAATTCTGACAATGTATTACACATAAATAGCAGAAAAGTAGATTTGGAATTTATAAACATCAGGAAATGGTACAAATTATATGAGCTAGAGCAGTTGGATTTGCCGTATAATTTTTATCATAAAAATACATTGTTATATATATAAACTCCATAGTACCTACTTAGGCTATGGAGCATGTCTTAAAAGCAGTATCCCATAAACACAATACAATAAATCTATACTGAGATTGGCTTATTTGTATACATCTGTAAGTATAGTGTATTCTATGTATTTGTATTTGTACCTCCATAACTCTTAAACGAATTAACTGATTTTCATGAAACTTGGTTGATAAACATTTAGACGTATGGGACACAGGATAGGCTACTTTTTTCTTTTTCAACGCGGACGAAGTCGCAGGCACCAGCTAGCATCCTCAATCCCACTGTGGTCGGCAGCGCACTTGCAACACCTGTTGCTTGTGCTGTGGCGTTGCAGAGGCGACTCTACAGTAGAACTACTTGGATTTTTTTTGTCTATCGTAGCACAAATAGTAAAACTAGTTGCACTAACAGTAGTTACTTACAATCGATTGAATCGTCAGTCGGTCTGTAAACGTTAACATTAAAAGTGTATACTTATTTTATTCTAAAAAAAATATATTTCCTTGGAATTATAAAACAAATTTCATATTTCTTGAAAGTATTTTCGCGCGTTATTCCATCAAGGCTACATTAACGCCTTTTTTAAAATAGACGAGGTTATGAAATAGTTATAGAAGCTTCCAGAATGAAGGCAAAGGCGTGTAATTGAATTTCTGAAGCGCAACACGTCTGCACCGAGATGAGGGTGCCATAATAAATTGCTCTTATGAAGCATTACTTAGCTCGATGTTGCGGTAGCTAATCTATACAAAAACCTTTTTTTATGTATATAATATATCTAAATATCGAAATTGAAACCTCAATGTTCTATTAAAACCTAAGGACAATTTTTTTCAAACTGTTTCACCACTTTAAAAGGTGAATCAATTAGTCTCAATAAGTGCATAAATTCAACATGGAATACTTATATGAATATTTGAGAAACTGGCAGCAGGTAGGCATTAAATATTCTACATGATTTTTGCAAGGATTTAGTGGCCTAGGACCATCGAAGTTCTAAGATACAATCCCAAAAGGTTATAAAAGCGCTGCATATTATATCCTCACAGCATTCAATGTTTCGTACATTTTTTTTTTGTCCTACCGGCTAGGGTTCCTCTGACACAGGTCAGAGATCTTGTATAGCTGGCAGTGTAACAGCATAGATGTTTTTTAATCTGGGTTTAGAAGCACGTCCATACATACGGTACAGAGTGCTGACCAGCCATTTTTCTTTTCTCTTTTTCCCGAAATAGAAGTGTCAACAATTTACCCAAAACGTCAAAAAGAGATACCGCAACATTTTTATAAAAGAGGAGTTTCACCGACCGGCGACAGTGAAAGCAAGAGGGCGAGTAAACTAGGCTACATTCCAGTACATGCTACATTCCAATATAATATTATATTAATTTGAATGACTAGACGAGCCATTCGCCTTAGCTACTATTTTCACCATTTTTTCGCAGTAGTCGACAAACCTACCCCTGATTACACTATCAAAAAGGATCTCCTTAAGGAACTAAAGTTGTACGACAGCGTGTACTAAGCGTGTACCACACGCCTGTTGAATGAGTGGATAGGGTACCAAAACCTCTGTTAAAGGGTTCCCAGGTTCATTTTCCAGCCGGGTCAACTTTGGAAATGAGCTTTTAAAAATTGCCTCTGGTCTGGATCTGGAAAGTAGTAGCAGAACACAATAATACTAGGTAAGTAACAGGACTATTGTCAGAGAGTGTGCTCGTAAGGGATCTTATAAATGATCTTAAAATGAACTAAAATATAAAATTGTAGTGTCAACTGCTTTTTACTGTGATAAAAGTATATCAAAGAATCTTCTCTTTCCAATACCCTATCCTTAATACAGATATAATCGGCAGCGCACCTGTGTTGTTGCCTGTATTATAGGCGACGGTAACCACCTACCATCAAGTGACCGTTAGCCTGTCAGACGAAAAAAAAAATGTAACTGTAAAAAGCTGTATCTCATAGAACGTTGAAATATGTTCAAAACGTCACCCTATTCTACAAAAAGTCCGTTTAAAGTAATTAAATTTAACTATCTTAAACACAATAAAGGAAATGTAATTTTTTCCTTTAAAGAATACAGACTACGTACTTACTATGACGACGACGACGGTAGAGAGCTTTGCTTCTTCATAAATTATTTAAACGTTATTAAAAAAAGCGTCTCTCAACTCTAATTTACAGTTATGAAATGTCAACTATCTTGCAAGTTATTTCATTTTTAGCAGAATTTCATTTATATTTAAACTTTTAATAACACTAACAATAACATTTACTTAGAATGTAAAATTATATGTCTTTGCTCATATTGTGTGCTCGAACTAGAATGCTCACAAAAGACTAATTTAAAAAATCTTAACAATTTCATTGCACATTTATAAATGACTATGTTGCACGCAATTTCGACCCCGTATAAAATACTAGCTAGTGCCCACGACTTCGTCCTCTTTGAACGTTGACAGGTACCCTATGTACTTTCTGGTGTCCCAGACAACGTGTATGCAAAAAGTCATGGTGATCGGTTCAGTAGTTTTTGCGTGAAAGCGTAACAAACAAACTTATATATTTATATTTATAATATTAAGTAAGGATAGTCCATGTTATTCGCTGATAATGTAGCTTTCTATAGGTGAAAGAATTGTTAAAATTGACCTAGTAGTTTTTGAATTAATTCATTAGAAACAAAAAAATAACTTTTCTCACTGTAATATTCGTATAGACTAGCTTTTATCTATCAATTTTAGTCAAATGTATCAATTAGTAGTTTTTGCGTAAGAGTATAACTAACATCCTTACATTCATTCTACAAACTTTTGCATTATTACTTATTTATTTTTTGATAGAAATGGGTTTGCTCTTGATTAACAACTCGTGGTTGGTTAAGTTGTGTAGCAAGAATGAGGCCTATGATGGAGCGAGCTCACCCCGAAGATGCCTTAAATAGGCATCTCGAACTTTGAAAAAAATTTGGTTATATGAACTCGGGTTATAGCAGGATGAAAAAAAAATTACACATATATAGTATTATTATCATGTATTACAAAGTCTTAATTATTATTATCATTATTTCGCTATTTTGTTCTTTACATTCTTGTGACATCTTAATTCTTAATTTTTTTTATACAGTCTTTTCTATACAGTAAAAGTTTTCTTGAGGTGTAATTCTTCAATAATTCACAACTCTTCATAATATTCCAAAACTAAGTATTTGTAGAAATATTCAAGTGTTTTCTAGATAATTATTGGTTTTCTTGGGAATTTAAAATATTACTTTTGTATTTTAACCCAGAGTGCTTATATATCCAACCATAATGAGGGCCAACATCCACATATATGACGTAATATTCGGGATCGCATTCGGTGTGACCCGGTGCTACTCCACACTTGGAGAGGATACCGCGCAGGAACCAACTTATTCTTTGATCTGGTTGCATTGTTGGCAACACGAGTCCACCTCCGCTATCACCGCTCCGGGGATTTATACCTAGAAGGGACATTGATTAAATTTTCAACAAGATTTAATTAAAAATTATAATGTAACCCCCGAATTTCTATTCAGACCATTTAATGAGCCCAAATATGATATGTATGTATGTTGTAAGTTAATGACGAGTTAAATATGCCGCAGACCACTTGATCACAGAATAAATATGTATATATTTATACTGTGACTTGATGCTACGCATCAGGTTAAGGTTATTATGTCATAGTAATACCACCGAAGTAACAGTACACCAAATTTCAAATCAATTGAAGCTATAGAAGTTTGGGAGATCCCTTCGTCGACTAGGAAATTATCTGATGATTTTCAAACGCTTGTACAGATAATCATAAGTCATAGTTTAGAATCAACTGGATCACGTTAGCTGGTAAACAAAAAAACCGGATCAAAATCGTTCCATCCGATTGGGAGATGATTTAACAGACAAATACACCGATACATCGATATACAGGTTTTACTTAAACTTATACCCCTATTTTGCGTCGGGCGTTAAAAATAAATCGATCGATTCAATTTGTTTCCAGAATAACTGTTTCCCGTGGATTTACGCTTCTTAAAAAGCAAATCTCTCCAAATTCCTGTAAATTTCGATTCCCGTTGTGCATTTAACAGTGTAAAATCTCAAGGCGATGATTTAACGGCCGGTGCCTGATGTTAAGACATAGCAATAATCTCTCTAAGTTCTCAACTCTAAGATTATTTCAACTGGTTTTACAGAAAATAAATTACTTTATAATTATGATCTCACTGAAGATTGGATTAAATATTTATTAAACAACCATTTTGAAAATTAGTCCAAGAAAATTGACACGTTTAACATAAAGTGAACTAAATTTGTTGAGTAAATTAGGGTGTTCTGAGGAAATAGTAAAATCCATTGGAAAACTTTGAAATAGACATTGAATGAGTCTATAGAGGAGCCCTGGCCAGCAGTGTAGACTTTAAATGTTGATGAGAATTATAAAATTGTTTAAAAAAATTGTATGCACTAGCTGGTGCGTTTTCTCTATAGCCACAAAAAGATTTTTTCAATTCGAATCAGTAGCTCCTGAGATTAGCGCGTACTACCAATCAGACAAACAAACAAACTCTTCAGCTTTATATATTGGTATAGATTTGTTGAAATAGCTCTCACCAGAAAGAGGTCCATATCCAGCGCAAAACGTAAACTCGTTAAGTAAAGGCGCGTACAGAGGTTCATCGTAATCTGTACAAACACTGTCATTTTGCACCATAGTGTACGTTGATCTAAGTTCATTTGAAGGCAAGTTCTCCTCGGTCATTCCAAATCCAACAACCTGTTATTAAATTATTCTGTAAATAGACATCTTTTGCTTCTCGTAATTTTTATTATAGAACATTAATATGATTTTTTGCATATAGATATATTAATTAAAAAGTATAGAGAATATTTACCGTAGCCTGAATTCCGAATAGTGTCTCCTTGTGAAAGAGAGGTCCCCAAACGCATATAGGTTGTACAAAATCAGTATAAAGCCATTTATCTACTTTAATTATGGCTATATCTGACGTAGATTGCATGTCTGTATAACTTGGGTGGACTATTATTTCTTCTGCCTGGAATATAAAGGTAATATATAAAAATATCATAATACATTTGAGACTCATGACCTGTTACAAATATTTAAAAAAATTGTCATAGTAAAATAATAGTAATTCAGTTCATCACAAAATATTATTTAATTAACTACTTACTGTAAGTGCTTGTCTTCCGATTTGATATAAGTCTGAACGATCACTTATACCAGCGACGGCTAGAGTTCTATAAGCTTCAACAGTCTCGTTATCGAAAACAACACAGTGACCAGCTACATGAAAAAATATCGGAGATATTGTTAAATGTTTTAAAATGTTACATACAGATTTTGAATAAAAGTTTCCCTAAAGAGTCTCGATATGTCATTTTTCATTAGGCCTATTAGGGCTCTTCGTATCTTACTACAGCTGATTTAAAATAGCAACGATGGAAGTTGGCATTGCGATATTTTTCCCGATTCCAATTTTTCACTAGCCCATTGGTAGTGTGGTTAAGATATTTGTTTTAGCGCTCTGATGACTCAGGTTCGCTCTAATAACAGATTCGATTCCCGGGTTTTAGAAATGATTGGCTAAATGGCTTTGGGGGCCTAGCCAAGTGTGCTTTCCAAAGTCATTTACGCTAAGCTAAGATAAAACTTGGTGATTGGTCAAAATTTGATTGCGACTTTACAATAACCAATCACCAAGTTTCCTCTTAGGGTTGCGTAAACGACTGTAGAAAGCAAACTTGGCCACGGCCCTTGGTCTTGCTTCAACTGCGCTTCGCAGTCATAGCCAGAAATGCTCTTACGGAAGAAATAATAGCATGCTGTATTTCGGTGAATGAATTAGTGATGCCTTAGCTTTTGCATACACGTTGTCTGGGACACCAGAAAGGACATAAGGTACCTTTCGTCCAAGAAAAAAGTACTGTTCCCGAGGGACTATCTTAAATATAAAACTGTAACTATCGCCTGGCTAATGTGTTATAGCAACAAGTGTTATAATTGCTTATATATTTTTAATTTATCATCGCCTACGAAGTCGCGGGCACCAGCTAGTATTCAATGTTTTGGTGGAGCCTTTATAGTACGCACCTGTAACAACGGCTACCCTCGATATAATATTGCCTCCACATCTGTAAAAAATTTCATCAGAGTCTTCGTTTTTAATAA
This sequence comes from Synanthedon vespiformis, assembly GCA_918317495.1. Taxonomy (NCBI): domain Eukaryota; kingdom Metazoa; phylum Arthropoda; class Insecta; order Lepidoptera; family Sesiidae; genus Synanthedon; species Synanthedon vespiformis. Next base: position 2,933,841 of record OU906953.1, read on the forward strand.
ACAAAGCAACATGCCACGGCCAATCTCCCGCTCTTGCTTCAGTTCTGAACGATGTCAATTCAGTATTATCTAGTGTACGCCTTCCACATACATGTTTGTAATCATCAACGTCATTAAGAGTAACATTGAAAGACTCGACAGTCTGCGACGCCTGAAAAATACAGTTTTATGTACTTTCTGCCTTTATCACATTTCTTTCATGTTCCGTTATTTAAAAAAAATAGTGTCGCAAAATACAAAATAAAATGTCGTTGCGAAAAGTGGGGAACCGTATGTTAAAAAATTATGTCTTTTTGAATATATATATTTTTTAATTATATTAATTATTAAAAACGGAGGAAAAGTAGAAAAAAGTTATACTTAATTTTCAAATGCGTCTATCTGTCTATTTGCGTACTGCACCGATTTTCATGCTGTTTTCACCAATGGATAGAGTGATTCTCGAGGAAGATTTTAGTATATAATTTACAAAGTTACGCGGGCGAAGTCGAGGGCAGCAGCTACTAGATAATAATATCGTGTTAATTCGCTAAAAATATATATAAAAATACCTTGATATTTTCGTTACACAAAACAACGTCGTTTAACGAGAACTGTGAAATTTCAGGCACGTCGCTTTCATTTATCGTTGAGTTATACGTAGTAACATAAAATATGAAGAGTTTAGAAAGATCTCCTTTAGGTACTAATATAATTTCTCGGGATCTGTCACTAACAATGATACTGGCGTTTTGTGAGCTCTGTAACATAAATAACACTGATATTAAACTTGAGGTATAAATTTAACGCCACCGGTAAATACTTTTCAAATTTACCTTTTTAAGTATAAATTGTGGTATTGTTTAACTGGTACATACATAAAAGCATTAACGAAAATAGTCGAAGTATTTTATATGTCTAAAGCACTTACCTCTTGAATTTGTACTGCATCACTGAAAGTTATGGCTATTTTGGCTTCAATCAAATTCGGATACAAACCAAGACTCACGACACCTTGCCAAAAATTTACATCAATTCTGTCAAAGTATATAACACCTAGACCACATGGATCGTATCTGGTTAGAGCTGGTCCATGAATTGCCATAGATTTTATTCTTAAGGCACACAATAAACACACTAGTAACTGAAATATCGAAAACATTTCTATTAAACTCCACGACACAATATTTAAAATTAAATAAACCTTTTAACACTAAGTAGTCATCAACTTGAAAGAATAGTACAAAGAATGATTTAAAAATTGTAAACAGCCATTTATTATACTGTAATTATTTACAGGATGTTAGAAATTAGCAATGGTCAATAATGTGACAATTTTCACCTTGAAATGCAAATTTCCCTCACGGCTGTCAACTTATAACTGAACATATGAATCATTGAGAGAAAAATGTCTTTATTTCGTAATAAGGTCAGCATTTCTTAATTAGTCATTGATTCACAAAGAAATTGAAAATGAACTCACTCGTATATATAATAATTTAACCCACTGACCCGCAAGTACAATGACCTGAACATAATTCAACCATAATACAATTGCGCAAATATGGCTCTAATTATTGTGGCATTAATAATACTGAAATGTATTTTCTTTGTTTATTTGTTTATTTATTTATAATATAATATTAGCTTTTTTCATGTGTTGTTTAATTTATTCAATGTATATTCTGGATTCCTATTATTAGAAAACGTTTTGAATTTTTATTGAAAATTAAAATGTGTATTCAAATATTGTTAACATTGTTAAATTTTCTTCTTTATTTTCTTTTATAAAATGTTCCTTCAGTAATTACTTTCTCTCGTAACAGGTAGGCATTGTAAGGGGTGTAAAAAAATCTTATTTTTTTAAATAATTACTATAGAATTAAATTAGTCAGTTAAGAACTTCACAATTATTCGATCAGCCTGTACAACAGTTAATAGATAACCTTCTTAATCTTCTTGTTTGACCTTTATTTCAGCATAATATTTTTATCTTACAATATAAAGTGTAAATAACTCTATAAACAAAACAAATACTCTAGTAAAAACCCCTTTTTAATTTATGTATTAATTTATCAATATCTTTCTAGTATATATATCTCTAACTTTTGTTTTTTAGTTAACAAATTACTTAATTGAGACTATATTTTGGCCTTTATTCAAGTCAAGGAAAAGTGTTTTCTTTAATGGTATGGAGTTAAAGAAAGTTTTCTTCAGTTCTTTCTTTATTTGTAATAATGCAACGTTTCTACCTTCTTAACGCCTAATATCTAACAGTAGTTTAAGGTTGAACGATAAAAAGCGCTTAGCCGTTTGTTCAAAGGGTATGTATCCACAAGTCGTTCTTTTACTAAAGATATGCGGATCCCCTCGTAAAAGGTCTCTAGAAACTATTTCTATTCAAATACGCAATCGTAGCAATTCATTTGCATCGATTTAGGACGCGCATCAGTTTACTCCACTAAATAAAGGTTTTTGTGCCTTCACATGCTTTCACCTTTATTACTTTCTGGTCGATTTATGTCTTCGTCTTTATGGTCTATTTGGTCTTTATCCATTACTTTTAAAAAGGAATCCTTATAGGAGATATTCTATTTTACTTTATTTTCATTATCACCATCTGCCATCAAATTACCTCTGCTAATCTTCTATACCATCTTCATTTAACTTTCGCTAATATAAAAAAGGGACACTTGTGTATGTATACTATAACTTTCTTAATTATAGTTATTCTCATTATGGCGCCTTGGAACCCCATGGACTCAGAGATAATTATTATCTATATTTGTGTATTTTGCGCTCCTCTGCCGAGTCTGCAGTAGGCAGCTGTGGCAACTGTTCCATGAAGATCGGACGGTTTCAATGTGTCGACGCTGGTTGCATCCTACGTTTATGAATGTTCCATGAAATCAGGGACATACCATATCGTCATCACTTACCATACTATTTGTTTCAAACACCTAAGGAACATTATGGTGGCGAGTTAACTGCGTAATTATGTATTTACTAAGTACATAATATTTAAATACGTTGTTTGTTATTTTCTTTGTTATGACATCAAAGCATAGCATGTCAATGTTGGGGGTGGAAATAACATACTTTTAAGGACAGTAAATATGCCCGAAATTTTACTTTTACAAAGGGTTAACGAACCCTCTTTTGACGTGACTTCGACACGAATTTACACTGAGTTGTTTTATGAAACATTTTAATTAATTAAAAATTTTGTTTCATACAAACTTTTCTACACGTAGTGTTACTCTATTAAAATTTTATAATATTAGTACCAACGAATACAAAATTTGATTACTTTCATGTAATTTTGTGCTATTATGGATAGCAGCAACGCTAATGATTTTTCAGATAAAACTAATGAATTTTTGAAATCAATATTGATTTATTACTTATTATTTGTCATAGTAAAATTACGTAGTAGTAAGTAAGTAGGCTTAATAAAGTAAATATAAGTTATGTTATAAAAATATTATATATTAATCGATTTTATATTAACGTTGTTATTATTATTTGTAATTGTAAATTTTATACTTTAAATATATTGATCCACTGATCTTTACATAATTATAACGTACATTCATAATCATTAACATTGGGTGCATAAAATATATTTTTTTCATGACTTAATCATGAAAAAACTTATGTATTTTTTATTACCTAGTATTTTTTTTTATTGATTTCATTAATTTATTAGTTCCGACCAAATCAACAACACCAAATTAAGTGTTATTTATTGGACAATAACATATTAGAAACTCGACAGAACCCCTTTCAGAGTAAGATATAAGTCTCAATAAGAACGAAGACAGACTTTGGGTGTACGAAGACATACTATGTTGTTACTAGATATGGTAACAGAAAATTGTATTGTTTTTAACTAGTACTATAAACACTAATGTTAGTGTTAATTACATGAATGAAAAGTTTTAAATTAACATAAAACAAATAATGATTTATGAGGGTGTCTATGGCTAGACATATAGTAAATTTTCTATTTACATATATTGTCACTTCAAGAATTCTTCTGTTAAACAATTATGTATTTAGTAGTAAGTTCAGTACCTTTACTAGTAGTTTATAATGAAACCGCACTCGCTAGCAAGAACGTAAAACATTTTTATGGGAAATTGTCAATTGTCAATGTCAATGGTAAAGGTACGGTAGTAAGTAACATTATCGTTTCCATATTCTATTAATCTTTAAAGAGTCTCAATTAACTTGAGGCGTTGAGAAAGTCCTTAATAGGTGCTTTATGTGTTCTAATACGTTTTAACAGCTGGCAAACAAGCGCTATAATGTTTAATAGGTCTTAATTGGAGTGGTTGACGACAGACACACACATTTATAATGACAAGAGGTTAGGCCCTCACACACACACGCGAGTCTCTACAATTGATAGACAGCCGTAAATAATTTTGTGTGTTACAATGCTATTTAAATTCAATCGGCTTGTTAGTTTAACAAACAGATATTAATTTAATTATATATAGCTATTTTGAAACGCCCGGTAAACAATGACGCGACACAATAATAATTAACTAATCAGTTAAATGAAATCAAGGCTCAATTGAGGCAAAATGAACTGGTTTCCAAATGATATTCATTTAAGTGATTGGTACTATAGTTTTAAAATTTTATTTAATAAATTTACCATGCGGATGAAAGCCCGCATGCCTCGGGAACAGTGTATGAAAGCAAATCAGTATAGCTCATTTTTCTACGACTTGATACATAAAGATTGATTTTGTATTGTCTTCCGGCATCAACTCAACTTTCCGTACTATGTGTCGTGCCCATTGTCACTTCAACTTACTGAATACGTATAATAAGGAATACGATATATTTGGGTAAAATATCGCTTTAGTTTTGTGCAAATAAAGAAGGATATTGGCTAATGAATGTGTCCTGCAAAGCAGCTTCGCGGGCAAGGGGTAGCGATTCCCAGTCATTTGTTATTTATTGTCAATTTGCGTCCCAGACTACGGCCGTTCGTTAGTGGTCGTCCGGTAATAAACTTATTATGCAGGTCATTTATTACACCACATTTTCCTCTCATATTGATACCACATTCCTCACTGTTTTCCCAGGGGACAGTACATTTCCCTGTCATGACATGTCATCACAGAAATGTGTTTAACTCATCACAAAACAGAATGACATGTCAGAACAGGACAGTACATTTTTTCCTAATATTATAAATTAGCGACCAGCTCGCAATGCATTCTTTTATGTTTTTTTTTATATACACAAACCTTCCCCGTTTATCTCTCTTTCAATTAGTGAAAACCGTATCCAAATCCGTTGAGTGGTTTAGAAGTAGTTACACTAAGAAATACTGTACTGTACACCCTATACCTTACAAATTTTGGATTTAAACTCCATTTTCTAAGGATTCTAAGGATATTTTCTAGTTTTCGCCACTATGATCTGTTTTGTTTACTATATTAATAAGATAATTTATATACTTCATAATAATTTGAGTTGATACTAAGTTAAATAAAGTAACGGTGTGACGGACGGCAGTTTTATCGGGACACGGTTTGAATATCCACACGTTTCGTAATTATTTGTTCGTCCCCACAGTCCGCCTGTGAAATTATACGACCTTTATGTATCCTTTATGTCAATAAACAAAGAGCTTAACTTCATAATATAGCTAGATACCCAGTCTTTTAACAGTTCATTAGAATAACTCTATTAAATATAATTTTTTATTGGTTAATTCTGTTGTGCCTAATTAGTGAGTGAGGTATGTAAATTAGTACCGTCGATTTAGTACGCACAAAATTAATTTGTTTTTAAATATGTTATTTAAATAATGATATTAAATAATCATAATATTTTATTTAAATATTGTAAGTAAGTAAGTAATACATGATACTGAAACTAAACTGACGATTTTAAATTTTTTTTCTGTATGTATGTTCCTACTCGTATGTTCCTCCATAACTCTTAAACAAATTAACTGATTTTCATGAAACTTGGTAGATAAACATTTGGACGTACAGGGCATAGGATAGCCTACTTTTTTCTTTTTCAACGAGGACGAAGTCGAGGGCACCAGCTATTTATAAATGTATGCATAATATTATTCCTCATTTTAACCAGTTCCTTTCAAATCTTTTTGATTGTTTGTTTAGATGAAATGATTAATTACCATTAAACATTTTTTTTTTATTAAAGAATAGAATTATAGAATATAAGACAGTAGAAGACGATGGATATCTTGATATAAGACAAGATATAAGATATAACAGAAAGGAAATAAAAATCAAATCTATTATAGTATAACAAAAAAAATTACAATTTTTCATTGTTTCTTCTTAAAATGAACAAAGCGTAGTTTGTACAGGAATTAACTAAAACAAGTCAGTAAGTACTTGAACTTTTTGTTACAAACTATTCCATTTTCTTATTTCCTTCCTTATTATTGCTATAACCAGTGTCGTGTCCCCTCATTCGAAGTTCTCAACAAATAGCAATTGTTTGAACAAAGAGTTCCTATTTACAATTGTTTCTTTCGTTTTCAAGAGATTTAACTTAAGTTGGGTAATATTTTTCAGGCACTTAAGCTGAAAACTTTTGCTGTGCTCAAAGTACTTGAAGCTTACAAGAGTATTTCGTTTATCTGAACAACACAGTGGGGGGACAAGCGGATTTAGGAAACTTTTATTTATTACACTACTACCTCATATCTTATGTAAATATTGCTACAATTATGGCCCACTAGTAGTTATTCGCGGTTTCGTTTGCGTGAAAATTTAAAAATAATTAAGCCTGTATCATTCTTCCAGTTTCGAGTTGTTTTTATGTGATAAGTTCTTTCATTTTCCTTTTTTTTGCCATTAAATTTTGCAGTGAACTTGCCGCTTTTGGTTGTTGTTTATGTGTATCAAAAGGCGACGGAGTCACCTACAACCAAGTCAACTAGCCTGTCTACCGACCTTTACAATAAGAAATTCTAGTTACGTCTATTTTTAAAAATACTGTATTCACGAATTACGCAGAGCTCAGAATAAGGAACATAATTTTCATCGCTACTTCGTAGCATCTTAGCTTATAAACAAGTTTTAACATATGTCGCTGATTTTTGTAATAAACTCATTCCTCAACCGAACATTAAATAATTTGTGCATTTGTCAATTTACGAGAGGAATCTTTGAAGAGTCCTTTACTAACGGTATTACGACTTTGTCAAAATTATGTAGTTCGAAGCTAGTTACCGTATTTTTTGGTAATAAATCTCTGGCGCGGTCAAATCTGGCACATTAATCAGGAGTAGACCGGCGTATCGGACGAGCCGCACCAATACCAAGTAGCTGGCTGATTTATTGGCTCACAGCCGGAAAGGTAACGTCTACCACCTGTCTAGCGAAACGAAACTTTACTACGATTGCAAGAACTTATTGCAACGTGCTTCTAAACTTTCACCACTTACTGTCTCTAAAGCAGCCGTAAAAATTACTCTTTTAAAACAATTAAAGTAAAATGAGCTATTATAATTTGATTTTTTTTTTGGCTTATGGACTTCTTGAATATCACAGTGACGTCATAGTATCATAGAGTCTTGACATTCAATGTATGTATGATTATTTCCCTAATGTATTTTTGAGATGTATTTCCTCTATTTTATTTGCTAATATTTTTTTATTGTTAATGGAAGATTTCAAAAAAGAACTACAGAGGTTTACTGTCGGTTTCTTACTTATAAAAATAGTTTTCTGAATCGGTGCTTAATCATTATGTAAATACTTGCAAAATATAGATAAAAAAATACATTATTATTTGATTATCCAGTTTAAAAGCTGTCTCAGTTTAAAACCTGAACAGCCTGTTTTTTCAGTAAAAACCTCTTTTAGCATATTTGTTACTTTTTTTTTCGATAAAACTACTGAACTGTTTGTACTGTAAATATTTTTAAAACTTGAAAACGTTATAAGCTACTTGTTTATGGCGAAAGCGACAAAAACTAGTATGTAAGAAATACAATGTAGCTTTTATTCTTTAAGTAAATGGGCAATTATATTTTGCTTGTTAGACATTCTTATACATAAGTTCACAAATACGACCAAAAATAAATTCTGCAAAGGTGACGTAAAGTCCATAATCCCGAACAACACAAACACATTTCACGCATACGAGTATGTAATAATGTAATGTATTACGAACAAGGAGCATCTTCAATAAGTACCCCAAAGCACATTTCAATGTTTGCTATCGACAAGATTCCTGTTTATTCCAAGACAGAGTCGTGTACTAATTAAATCTGTTTGCTGTGTGACTGGCTCTATTTGCTTCCGACTTAATTAACATTGCCGTGTAATATAGGTAACTATGATGGTTAAATATTGAGACGGCATTCAAATTTAATCGTGTAATGCGTGGTACAATCCGTTTGCCGCGGATTACCTACATTTTAGATTACATCACTGATGGTAGAATGAGCACCAATAGGTTCTCTAATCGTTATCAGATAAACTTAAACAAAGCGGGGACACTCTGCCCACAATATTTTTTAAGGAAAGTCCACCTTAATTTTTCTTTTATTTTTATACAATTACACAGACAATCTATACTACTATACTATTTTTTATACTATAGAGCATAAATAATATTGGATAAAGAGAGTGTAAGGCTAGAACATGTGAAATTGTAAAGACATTATTACATATAAATAATTAACATTATTATGGATTAACATATATAGCATACTTAATATCCTGGAAAAATTTTAGGTTTCCGAGGGATGGTTTAAAAATATAAAAAATTTGGGCGCGTCTATATTTATATCCTTCAGGCGTTATATTTTTCATTTTAATTCGCGAAAATACAACTTAATATTCTAATCATTATTTAAACTTTTCTTCAAATAATTATATCTTACATTGTAAAGGTTTGTTTCGTCCGTCGCACAATAAAACCAGACATTCTAAAGAAAACAAACGGAATAGAGGAAAATCCGGACAATGTCCTTATGCAGTGAGCCGTTACTAATTCGATAGTAAAGAAAATGTACTTTTAAGTTGTCGCCGTCTCGTCTTGGCTTCGCTAAATTAGCTTCAGTTTTTATGGTGCCACTAATTATGTTTATGCACATTTCTCTTTCTTTGACTGTTCCTTACAATAACCTTTTAATCGAAAAGAGTATTTAGGTGAAAATAAGACCATATATATATTGCTTCTTTACAATTATAAAAAATATTTTATAATATATTGTTTTGTGAATTTCATCATCGTCATCATCATCATCATCATCATTATCATCAATACTAATAATAAATCTGTAAGTGTAGGTATTGTATGTATGTATGTTCATCCATAACTCTTAAACCATAACTCTTAACTGATTTCCATGAAACTTTGTAGATAAACATTTAGACGTACAGGACCTAGGATAGACTACTTTTTTTCTTTATCAACGCGGACGAAGTCGCGGGCGCCAGCTAGTATTATAATATAATATAGGCGACCCACTGCCAGCTTCGCCCGGATTGCAATTTTTATATAATATAAAATAATATTCCCCGTTTATCCCACTTTTCATATGTGACAATGGAATCAAAATAAAGACTAGCTGTGCCCGCGAACTCATAAGTGTTGTACCTAACATTTTTTCAGGATACAGGTAATTTAGAAAGACAGTTTGGTGGTGACAGTAACCACCGCCTTACAGAAGACCACGGTGAAAACCAGAACATGTGCTGTTGTGTTTTTGTAAGTGAGTAAGGGATGCTAGATCCCATTTCCCTGTCCCTTTCTATTGGAAGGGGACCATCTTCCTTTCTGTCCCTTAGCCTTAATCCTAATATAGTCGGCAGCGTATTTTCAGCTTCTGTGGCATGTGTTATAGCTGACGGTAGCCACCTACCATCAAGTGGACCGTCACCTGTCTACAGACCTTAAAAAAAAGAAAAAAGAAACCTGTATTTATTAAAATAAATAATTAAAACACAACTTTCAAAAGTATTCAAATCTAAAATTAGTATGTGAGTTTTTTTATTTAAAATTTAATTAATCACGCTTTAATTCTTTTTGTCGTATTTATGAAAAAGCGTAGGTCACAGTCTCAATGGAACAATGAATTAATGTGGTTTTAATTTAAATCAACACTCTTAATTTAAAATAGCAGTGCAATTAAGTTCTTCTCGACAAAGGCGGTGCGAATTAATTAGTAAAAACATTGCGACTTTATACGGATCCATTCATCTCTATTGTGCTATTGTAGGGGCGGAAGCAGCGTTGAGCTGCACACCTCATTGTTGGCGGATCATTGTCATGAGACTGACTGTACCAGCTCAGACGTCACGCGACTCAATGTCGCGGAAACTGTTATTTTTGTAAAAGTCACTTGTTTGTGCTTTATAATATGAAACTCTTTATATTTAAGGTTGTATTTCAGACTGCTTTATGTTAGTTTCAAGGGGTTTTACGTATTTGATGTTCATGTCTTGATTTTTATACCCAATGTTGTGTTTTAGTTTAATATTCAAACTCTTGTGAGTAATATAAAGTTTTAATTAAACTATGTGTTTATTAGAATAATTTAGAAGCTAGAGAATAATTTCACTATAATTTAGCTGTGTTTCGTTTAAAAAATAAACTATATAAATTTTTAAATGTTACCATTTATATTATAAATGGATCATCAGGTTTATTACGTTTTTATTACGTAGAAGTAAATACATTTAACTTGTTACTTTTCTAGTAATATTTATTTAATGTTCAGGAAATAATCGAAATACGACTTGTAAACAAAATCATAAGGAGTCTTCCGCCAATAAATATAATCGGTTTGGTCGAAACAAACAAACATTGTAACAATAAAGAATGTGGAAATGGACAGTAGACAACCGTACGGAAAATTATTTCGAAGGGGAGATAAATTTATTGATATTATGTCGCTAAAAGAAGTTTTCCAGAATACTCTAACTTGATGTAGGTAACCAGATTTATTTTAAACTAGCGACCCGCCCCCGGTTTCGCAAGGATGCAATTTTTTTCTGCAAATCATAAGTATTACTCCCCGTTTATATAGCTTCTTCCATTGTGGAAAACTGTTTAGAACCCTGTGGGTGATTTAAAAGAAGTTAGCAGAGGAACAGACAGAAGAGACAATACTACTAATACTGAAAATGCGTCAGTTTTTGTATGGATGTTTGTTACTCTTTCATGCAAAAACGGCATAACGGATTTGTATGAAATTGAGCACACATATAGGTTATTATCTAGATAAATATTTAGGATACTTTGTATCCTGAAAAAATGTTAGGTTCCCTAGGGATCGTATAAATATATAAAAAATGGGCGCCACTGTCGCGATAAGACTAAAGATGTCAGATATTTTCTCAGGTGTTATATTTTTCATGTTTCAATGCAGAAAAAGCCCCGTGCACCTACTTATTATAGATATATTTTAAGAATAACAAAAGTAATGATATCCTGAATATAATTTTTTGTTTGGAAAGTTGGAAGGGAAAAAAAATCCACATTGAAAATACCTCGGAGTGAAAAACTCAATGATGGATATCTGAGTGATAGAAGAGCAATAATATATAATAATATATTATATAAAAGCAATTTTATAACAATAACAATAAAGTATTAAAATGTAAAATATGGGTCTAGTTGCCTGCAAATATGCAATGCTGAATTTGAATTTGAATAATCATTCTAAATTATACATACGTGGATTTTTTAAAATTTTCCCTTAAATTATTTCAACTTAACTTTTCCCCTAAATACCATGAATCCTTCAGAGTAATTTCTCAGTGATATTCAGTAAATAGAATGTTAATTGAATAACAGGACCACCAACTTTCCTATTTCAATTAAATAAGAAATACAAAAAGAAAATTACCTAGCACTTTATTTTTGTTGCTTGACAAGCGTACCCGTGTCATGGTCAGACTACGGTAGGGGTGTAGAAATCAAGCCACTACTGTTAACGCTCTCATGCGTTCGAAAAGTTCCCTAAACTTTGTTCGTTTACAAGTGCACGTTGGTACGAGTAGCTCTCTCTGATCGAGTTGACGATGTGGAGCGTAAAATGAGTTGTTCGCATCACTGCCCCGGCCGCGGCCCCCTGCCAACACCCGTCCACGAGTAAACACCTATTGTAGTGATGTACTCCACTCTAAAGGTGGAATTCAGGTACGCTTTAAACTATCAGATATAGCATTTAATTTTGAGGATCAAACATATTCTTATTTCAAAACGAACTCATTGTGCGTCGTCGTAGAACCCAAGGACGACGACACAAGGCTTGGATTTTTGCTAAATTAAGAAAAAATTAGTTAAACTTCAATTTGATTTGATTCCACTTGTCTTATAAAATTTTAAGTAAGTATGAAGTATTTTGCTAATATAATATTTTGAGAACATTAATTAAACATAAGACATTAGACATTAACATAAGACATTTAATTAAAAAAATTTAACCATGCTTGTCCAAAATGTAGAAAGAACCAGAATGTAATGTTTTGCAAATATAATATTTTGAGAATATTCTATTTTGCGAATATAATATTATGCTATTGCCTCGCGGTTCGCGCAGTCAGAGTGATCATGTATGTTGATACCAAAGATTTAAATCTTTGGTTGAAACAATTAATGCCAAGGTATTTGATATTATTATCTACGTTTTCTTCTCAATGATAAGGATTTTGGAATTGATCGAATACAAATAATATATAAAAAATTTGTGATCATCAGACGGGAAGAAGGACTTAATTGCTAATTAATACTTAATTTCTATTATCTCATTTGCTTTCAGTAAGAAGTTGATTACCAGTTGGGCAGTTCTGTCTGTCTTTAATAGGCTGGTGTTCCTTTATCTTAGTTCTCCCTTAATACCTACTTTAATATTAAATTAATATTGTAGTAATACCATAGATATAAAACGCATCCCTAATCCATTGTCTCTACTGAAAACATACAAAGATTTCATTCGGAAATTGCAAACGTCTTATGTGCCTCCGCTGTAAAGTTGTTTTCATTACTCCAACTTATTGGATGGGTTCCAATATTTTACGATTCGCTGCGTTTCGGATGCGTTGCAGTTGAGTGCGATTTATTGACGTGAATACTTTTATTTTAGCGATCCTGTAATTTTAATACACTATTTGACAATATTATGTATGAAAAAAAAATTGCAAAAATCTAAAACGTAGGACGTCAATTGCTGTGAGCCAGCCAGTGGGACAGGTTAAAAGCAGCCTGGAGCCAGTGTCGAAGTCATTTTTATTTGTGAAGTGTTAATTTTATTTTTTGTAAGGTCCAGTTTTCATATTTTTTTTGTTGCACTTTTCTCCATAGATGATGAAGCCAAGTTTTTTTAACAATTAAAAAAATTACCTTAACTAATTTGGTCATTTAGATTAGAAGTCAGTTGCATGCGTGCGAAACTGAGGTGAATTCCGTCATAATCAGTAGATATTAAGGCAAATAATAATATTATTATTATTTGCCTTAATATCTACTATTAATACTATCTATTAGTATTAGGGCCTCTTTCACCATCTCTGAGCAAAGTGTTAAGTATGCTAACCGCCATTTAAAGTCACCGGTAAAAAATCGTACGAATGGTACCATCTTCGAGTAGCATTTCAACGAAATTGACACAAGAGACTCGTAACATTTACTCGCCAATTAGAGTTACTTGAAAAGTAACTAATTAAAACTTTACTTGTAATTGGTGAAAGAGGCCCTTAATCAATTGTGTTTGGTTTAAAACGATATCATGATAAAACGTTACAATGATAAATCAAAAGAACGTTGACGTATTGGTTAATTCCTTATACACAACTAAGTTCGAGGCTTTAGCTTTGAATTTCATGTGTGTGTTAAAAATAATGATCACATGATTTAACTGCGTGAAAAAATCATTTTGTCCTAGAAGACAATCTTCGAAGACAAGTAAAATCCTCTAAATCCACAGAGGATTAATGTGGTAGACCATATCCCATACTTATTCCCTTTGAGAGGAAATCACCGCCCACAATGGGACCAAAGATTTAAATAATTGTAAAACATAATTAATTTTATAATAACACTCAACTTAGTATTCAGACTCTCATCAGTACAATAAAATAATTTTAAAAAATCACAAACCATATTTAGAGCACAGATATTAAATATTTAAGTCCATTCTGCCATTATAGTTGAATGAATAGTGCAATACGATTCATAAGTATTGCTGTCTTGCAATATAAATATCGCGGCTGATAGAGACAGCAATAGTATTACCCTATAATAGACAGAGGAAAAAAGTCGTGTGCTAGCTGGGTCGAACAGATCTGTCATTCATAGAACAAATTATGAGAACGTTTGTTAATTAAAGTGTGAATGAATCTACTTCGGTACAAAATGAGGATTAAAATTTCGAACAATCTAAAACTACGACATTGCTACGTTTAAAACAGAACATCGGAATAGAAATGGAACAAAAAGTTTATCGTAGCTTCTATAATATATATTTTCTCGATTATTTCAAAAACAAATTTTTGCACCCGACTTCTTGTTCTTTCTTAAGGGTTGACATTAATTAAGCAAATTTAAAGATGTACTCGAACATAATGTCTATTAAAATCGGTGAAAGAATTTTCAAAATCGGTCCTGTAGTTTTTGAGTTCATTCATCTCTGACAATATGTGTACAAAATTTCAAAATTCATATTCAAAATGCTTATCGCTTGAGTAGTTAAGGCTTGAAAGCGTAATAAACAAAAACCTTTCGCATTACTAATATTACAGTATTTAGTGAGAAAGCTTTTAGTGCTGAGAATAAAAATTATAATTATTTGTACCATTTTTCCTCCACTTTATATACCTACTCGTAATTATAAAATACAGGTTCATAAATAGATTTCGAACTACAATGAAGAATCGCCTATATATCTATATTTTCATTGTGAAGATTTAACTTGTGCTTTATAATTTCCTTACGAGTTAAGTGCGACCTTGTTTAAGCTTAAACTAAGTAGGTACGTTTTCTTGTGAGGAATTATCTGAGTCTTGCAGGCGGCAATGAGGGTAATTCTTGAACTACATGCGCAACGTCATACAGATATAATTCACTGGAATACTGGGGAACTTACATAATGACTTTGTAAATGTAATTGAATCGACCAAGTTGTCTGAGTTTGATAATATTGTATATCTTCCAAAACGTTCCTGAATGACATTCACAAACAAAGGTGTTAGTACATTATATGTGCATTTAATTTATGTTTAAGCAATACGATAAATGTCCCATTTACGGCCGCTCTAGAAAATCATTGGGTTTTAGCTGATACAAATCCGGCATAACCCTGCAGTGTCCCTACACTGCTGGGTATGCAAGAGGATTTCCCAAAGTTAATAAAAAAGGGTGCAATGGAAATACAATAAGGAATAAAACACAA
The DNA here is from genome assembly GCA_918317495.1 of Synanthedon vespiformis. Lineage (NCBI taxonomy): Eukaryota > Metazoa > Arthropoda > Insecta > Lepidoptera > Sesiidae > Synanthedon > Synanthedon vespiformis. Next base: position 2,949,235 of record OU906953.1, read on the forward strand.
AATACTAAACATTAGTAACGAAGTGTTACCCAAAGAGTGGTTTTCCATTGCTTAGGTACAGAAGAGATCAGAAGGACGTGCTTTACCATCAGTGACAAAAAACATATCTGAGTAAGCTTACTATTATATAATAATAATAATAATAATAAGCTTACTAGCTTTTAGCTTAATAAATTACTACAGGTAAGTCACCATATTCACATGTGTGCCTGAAAATATTAAAATATACATAATAATTTAACTGTTTTTTTTTTATCTTAAAAGTATAAACAGGTGTTAGTTCTAAAATCATTATAGACACCTTCTACAGTTTTAAGATTTTTTAAAAATTGAAATAAGTAATGCCGCTTTGCATAGACGGTTAATTATGGAGTGATAAAAATCCTGGTTCGATGTTTCAATTGTATAATGGAAATACCTCTGCATAATTCTCTATCATAATAAAATAACTGTGAAATTGGTTCACTAACTGAACTATTTCGAGCTCAATCTCAGTAGAGTTCAGGTGTTAAGCAGGTTTATTGCTCGACCCCCATTTGTAAGTTGTCCAGGCACAACTTTAGTTGACGGACAATTTAGAAAGTTCCACAGTTTCTAAATTCTCCGTCAACTAAATCATTAACTTTGAATTTAACGCCTGCCATCTACATTGCTAATAATCTTATCAGGCGTTAGTTTATATCTATTTTTTTGGACGAAAGGTCTAAGGTCCTCCTTTTCTATATGTCCGAAAATGTGTCTGCAAAATTTCATGATGATCGATTGAGTAGCTAAAGTGTGCAAAGGTAACAGACAATTGCTTTCGCTTTTTTAATACCTATTAAGAAATCGTATGGATAACTTATTTCTTAAATACTTTAGGCGATATTATACTAACTGATAATACACATTCTGGTATTGCGTATGTACACAATGTACTAAAAATAAATATTTATTAAAGTGTAGCTTATACTTAACTGTATATTTCTTATAATAGCACTGTATATCTATTTTGTCACTGTGATCACAATATAATATGTCGCAATAGAAATAAAACGTTTTGATGCATCCCTAATATCACAAGCAAGCACTCTCTATATAAAAAAAATAAGTACGTATTTTTTTTATTAATTTTCTTTACGGTAATTTTACAATACAAATTAAGATTAATAAATGACTACTTACAAATTGTCCAATACAGTATCAAGTCGTGTGGTAACTGTACAATCCAATACTAAGAGAGAAAATCGTTTTAAAATATAAAATATGGCCGATGAAAAGTGACTGAAGCATTGATGCCTAGCGTTAAGTTTATCAGAATTAGAAGTAGGTCAATGTTCATTTAATCATTTCAATTTCAAAGCGATAAAATTATTTATTCACATCGAATGCATGAATATATAAAGCAGTTAAAGTATTAGTCAAGCTAACGTAATTTTTCCTATTTTAACAACAGTTTAAACCAAAACCAAGTTTTGAAAAACTAGACATAATATTAGATAACCTACATTTCAGTTTAGGTGAAATAAATATAAAACATATTGTAGTAATGTAATCATAGAGATACTAACTGTTACTGTTACAAGATGTAATAGACCTGTCAGGTGTTATAGGGGGACAGTTTAGAATTGCGACAAATTTGTAACATCTGAAGATATTTAAACGTAAGTTCCCGAGGGAGCAACTATTGCAATACAATACATTATTATTATTAATAATAGTGGGCATAATTTTATTATTGTCTATATTGTTTTTATTGTGTAATTTTGTACAGTTTATTCTATACGTTTAAGGTTTATTAAGCAACGACCGCCTTCCAGTATCAAGTAGACTATCAGCCTACATAAAAAATATTTAATGATATTTTAGATAATTTACCATTATAAGAAATCGACGTTGTCAAGATGAAGAAATCAAAATATAAATACAGATAAATATTCAATAAAATGAAACAGAGTTATAGCTGTTATTTTTAAATACTCCATAGCATATTTGATTTAAAGTAAGCAATTTATATGTATGTTTATAGCTCGTAGTTAAAAAAAAACCAATGTCCATGTAGATTTATGTTGAAACCAAACAGGAAGCCGAAACCGTTTCTTTTGAATGTCGAATTTCACAGTCAAAAAACAAAGGAAGACAACCGTTTTCATATATGCAAGAGGGAACTTTTAAACTTTATACAAAAGAAAGTTTCAAGAAACCGCTCTCTTAAGAGCCGGCCGAAAGGCGCATTGAAACTGAAGGCTGGCAAAATCTGATACGATTCATTAGTGTAATGACCTTTTAATGTTTAACGAGAAGCTTTGATTGGAACCGTTGAAAGTGTCAGTGGAACCTTGTGGCTTTAAAACGCCTTTTCACGACGTGGGAACTGGTCGCCTTTGAATATATGCCAAGAGTCCTCGACGCTTTCTTAACTTTGACAAGGTCGTTTTAATATTGAAACAATAAAGCCGTGTTATTATTTTCGGTAAAATATTAACAAGATATAATCGGGCGCCAGCTAGTGTTCTTAATAATATTTTACGTTTTCAATTACGAGTAATTCTGCAACACTTATAAAAATTCAAAGAAATCGTGGCTGAAGAACATGAGAGCGTGGACTGAGACAGCTAACGTAGTTGATCTATTCCAAAGAACAAAAACAAAGAATACTGTTTTAGGCTAGCCAACAATAACTAGTTGGAGACGCATCGCAAAAAGAAGATGATGATTCTTGCCTTTAGGCAAAACATATAATTATAATCTTGCAGTCATTTATAAAGCTAAGTATTAAAATAGCATAAAGTAAAAGTAATATTCAATTAGTTTTAAAGGTTATCGATCGCAATCCATTTCTGAACGTGCGGGCAACCAGTCTTCATGCAGTTTCACATTTCAATAAATTTAATAAAAAATATTTTTCAAAAGTCCGCCAGACTGAAAATAATTCACATTGGATGTTAACAGAAGCGTTATTATAACGGCGAATATTTTTTTTAAATTACATTTCGTAGCTTTTAACTCAAGTGGAATTAAGTGTCTACCTCGTAACTGCGCACCACTTACATTTATACATGAGCATTTTGGGAAATAATTTATCAGAATTAATACGTTGGGCTCAGAATTTTTGCTCTCTGCAAGAGATTACACAAAAATAACTATAATAATACTTTTTAAATCTGTCTATAAGAGTCAAACAGACGTCAATCGGAAACTCACCGAACAGAATCGACTTTCTTTTATATGTAAAGATGATTTTTTTATGAGTTGCTATATTTTCCTGTGAACTATTTTTTGCCCCATTAACGTCGAGTATGGGCTGACCTATTAAAATATTAAAACGTGGAATAATTTATATATAGTTTGAATGGAAATATGTTAATAATGAATAAGATATTCTATTTAAATACTTACCTAAACTAGTTCATCAGTTAAGAGGTGGACTAAAATGCTCAGTATTCCAATCGGACTAAGTAATCGGACTAGGCCAAGATATTATATCTTAATAATATCATCACCAATTAAGTATGGACATCAATATTATGCTGTCATCATCATCAATCATCAAAAATCAAATCAAAATCAAAATATTTATTTATCAATTAGGTTTCTACAAGAAACTCTTTTGATCGTCATTATAAATTTAAATTTACTAGGGTTTCGGAAAAAAACCAAGATGACGATCCTGAGAAGAAACCCCGAAAGAAACTCAGGATACTATTAATACTACTAATTAATAAATCTGTATAATAATAATAATGCTGTTGTGTTTCGGTGAGTCAGTAAGGGATGCCAGAACCCATTTCACTATCCCTTATTCTTAATGTTAGGTCGGCAACGCACTTGCAGCAACTGTGGAAAAGGTGATGGTAGCCGCAAACCATAAAATGTATACCGTCAGTCGTCGTCAGTCAGTCTGCTACACAGTTGGTTGTTGAAAAAATATTTATATTACCAAATGTATTTTTTTTTACTTATTACTATAAATTCCAACCCTCCTTTGTGTAGATTACTTTAGATACCTATTATTATTATTATTATTTCAACAGGGTTTATTTTTAAATGTTACCAACGCTATATACCCTCTAAGCAGTTGAAAGGGTTCAGGCCTCTAGGGAGGTGTCGAATCATTCAAACGAACTCACTAACACTCTCCCCAGGGCTTGATGCACCCGCTGTTTTAAGGTTTAAGTTACAAATGAACAGCGTTAAAATAATAACTAACTTTTGCCTACAGCTTGCTCCGTACGAACTCCTATGATTTTATTCTTCGTCTGCTTATAATAACTAGCTGGTGTCAGCGACTTCGCTCGCGTTAAAAGTAATTAAGGGATGCGTAGTGACCTGACTTAATGTGTAAAGCAATATAACGCCTGACATCTTTGCTGTTATAAAATTTTGAGGGGTTGTATATTTATATTAGTAGATAGCTGGTGCCCGCGAATTCGCCCGCGTTGAAAATTATATATTTAAACCCTACTCTTGAATCATTCTATCTATTAAAAAAAATCTAAGTATACATAGGGACAGGCAGACATAAGTCATGAGTAACGACATAAGTAATGTAATCATTACATAAGTAAAACAAAGTCGCTTCCCGTTATTATAATAATAATAATTATTAATAATTATTATTAATAATTATTATTATAATTATTATGTATACAGATAAATTTGACAAAGAAAATTAGGTTTCATAGCATTAGAGGTAATTCTAAAATGAGAACGGCCTATTTGAGATTTTTTTAATAAAAATATCTTGAGAGATTCTGTGGTATGAGGGTATTTTTCTATTGTGCCTCAGCTTGACCAAGTTTGTATTTTTTTGGAATTTTTGTTCACTGGATGTTGTCTCCAATCATTTTTTTAATATAAACACTTATGCTTAGTTCTGTATTGTATAAATATTTTGTTAGGTAAGAATTATTTATTTATCTTTACTTAATTTATAAAATTCTCGTGTCACAGTCTTAGTTGCCATACTCCTCCGAAACGGCTTAACCGATTTTGATAAAATTTTATATACGTATACTTGGTAGATATGAGAACAGGTTTTTATTTGATTTTTATAAGCAGGCGAAGTCGCGGGCAGCAGCTGGTATTTTATAAAAGTTACTATAAAAGTTACTAGTAGCTAGTAGGCCGCCGCTAAGATATCGTAACTTGCAGCTGGCGCAGTTAGCTGCGCGTCGCTCGTTAATATTACAAAACTGCAATTTCCGTATCAACGGCTTATAAATACGCAATGTTGCAAGTACATCCCGCTTGCACTTTATACCCGAGAGTAAAGCACTATTCCCGTAACCAGTAATTATTCAAAGATTCATAGCACGATGAGAATTTATCTGCATAAAAAATATGATCGTTTATTTATTTTTTTCAAAACCTTGATACTCCGCAAGCTTCCAATGAATTTTTAAAAAAAATCCAAGATATTGTTTCTTTTTAAAAAGATTTTGACACTTCATATTCTGAAACTAGGCTATAAGGCTCAAATTAGTGCAATAAACTTTCGTCTGGAATTCAGAAGACAATTCATAAATAAATAAATACATATTGTAACGGATCAATCCTTGTGATTGAAATTAAAGTAACATAATTATATAATTTTCTGTGTACTTTATTTTGATGCGTCACTAAAACTCGACAAAAGAATTGTATGGAAAAAATAGGTAAACATCTATTCAAAGCGGTGTCCTTTGAAGTCATGTGTGAATCAAGAAAAGATTGCGTTCTCACGTAAAATTTAAAAACAAAATTACAAAAAAAATATTTTGTTTACATTTGTATCAATAGAGTGGCCGGAAGCCACTAGAAGAAGGTATAAGTTAGCTTTGTTTGAGCAATCGATGCGTTTTGTGTAAAAGCCGCCGTGTTGTTTTTGCATTGTCTAATATGGTAATGTGCGAATACTGTCGGCTTTTACAAAGGAATATTTCGGTTAACACAGGTAGAAATTTCGACGGTATAAAAAAAAATGTGACGATTTCTTTGTGTCCTTTGTTTGTTATTATGGGAAAACTTTGAAGAAAAGAAGGGTGGCGATAGCTTAAATAGGGTCGACGACGGGAGTACGGGGCATTTTGTTTTGATAGTTGCTGGAGTAAGACGTAATTGATTTTAGTTTATTTTCGCGCTGCGTTGAGATTTCCGCAGACAATTCGAGTTTATTAGATTCTTATAAGAGATTCTCAAGTGTAACTATCTAGTGCGTCGATTGGCAACAAACTTCAGAACTTGAAGGTGTAGCGGTAAGATAGCAGTGATAAGGTAAGTAAGCATGATTTTTCACAGGTCCAGATTTTTATTTTGAGTTTATATGTGCATTATTTTATTTTGTGTGTTTTTTCAGCAATTTGGGGTTCGAATTTATTTTATTTAAATGTGCATTATTTTATTTTGTGTGTTTTTTACAGCTATTTGGGGTTTGAATTTCTTTTATTTTAAATGTGCATTATTTTATTTTGTGTGTTTTCCACAGCAATTTGGGTTTTGAATTTCTTTTATTTTACATGTGCATTATTGTGTTTTGTTTGTGTGTGTGTGTTTTTTACAGCAATTTAGATTTTGAATTTCTTTTATATTTTTCTTGTGCATTGTTTTGTATTGCGTGCGGAATTTAGACAATTTAGGTTCAATTGACTAAATTAATTAAATAATCAAAGAACTAGATTTTATCACATTCAATAACGTTTCTCTATGATTTCAATAACTTATTTAATTTTATTAATTCACATAGTTATTTCTTATTTTCGAATTTATTTTATTTTATATTTAGCTTGTGCATTATTTTGAGTCGCAATTTAGGTTCATTTAACTGAATTAATTAAATAATAAAAAGATTATATTTTATTTCACTCAATAACGTTTCATTATGATTTCAATAATTTATTTAATTAAAATCTTTTGCTTAATTACTATAGAGCTTGGTAGAGTGAATCCAGGTAGTTATTTCTTAATGTCGGATTTATTATATTTTATATTTAATTTGGGCATTATTTTGCGTTGTGTGCGGATTTAAACGACGAATTAGGTTCATTTGACTAAATTAATTAAATAATTAAACTTTTAATTTTATAGCGGAGGGTTATTTGTGTTACATGTTTAATTAGATCAAATTAGGTAATATAGTGAGGACTTAGACATTGGTTTCATAGTATCGTGTTGTTAGGGAACACGGGTTATAATTTGAAATAGGAATTAATTACATTGATGTTTATTAATGTTTAATTTTGAAAGGTTAGATATTTATATAAATCATAAATTTTAAATTGGGTATTGCTGTTAGAATATACTATGATAACTATTTGAAATAAGTATGGATCATTACTCAATGTATGAGAAACAACATCTATGTAAATAGAGAAGGTATAGGTATAGGGAGTAAATGCAAATATAAAATAACATAGTTATGAATGCAAGGCGTGTGAGAGATGATTGTGACTTTAAGTATTTATTTATATCATTTCAACACAAGCAATATTTAGAAGTGGTTGAAAGCCTTCAAAAATAGTGTGAAAATCTAATAGTGTGTAGTGTCCTATGTTCTGCTTTAGTGGTATTTGTTCATTGTAGAGATTTTTTCTCAAATCGAACACAATTTCATTTACATATATTTTAAATTGTAATATAATTTAATAGACTAATGTTTAATAATTAGTTATATGATTTTCAAATATTAGACAACTAGCCATTATAAATGAATAAAACACCATGGCTTTTGTCTCCTCTTAAAGAACCATTAAACTTTGCAGTAACTGATAATATCCACTGAATATTTATTGTTTACTTATTAAAGTTATATATTACAATAATAATTTGATTCCCTAATATTAAATATTATTCGTAGTCTGATTATAATTCAACAGTTTGCATATTTAAAATAATTAAAATAGCGTCTTTTGAGGGATTGTGCCTGGGATGTGCTAGGTGAGCTACAGGTAGATATTTACCCGTAAATATCTATCTCTTTACCGCTGTATTTACATGAGATATAATTCTTCTAGCTTCTCAGCGTACACAAGTGGTCCAGAGAATGACCGAAAGGCTGTTCTACTGTCCCACGGAAGCTTTAAGTCTTCTCTAGTATTTATATGTGTGTAGAAACCTCACAAGTACAGACTTGATGCTGTTTCTTAAAGGTCGTTCATCTATTTTTGAAATCCAGTTACTTATATAGATATCTGTGCCTAGGATGTGCTAGGTGAGCTACAGGTAGATATTTACCCGTAAATGTCTATCTCTTTGCCGCTGTATTTACATGAGATATAATTCTTCTAGCTTCTCAGCGTACACAAGTGGTCCAGAGAATGACTGAAAGGCTGTTCTACTGTCCCACGGAAGCTTTAAGTCTTCTCTAGTATTTATATGTGTGTAAAAACCTCACAAGTACAGACTTGATGCAGTTTCTTAAAGGTCGTTCATTTATTATTGAAATTTATTTACTTATATAGATATCTGTGCCTAGGCTGTGCTAGGTGAGTTACAGGTAGATATTTATCCGTAAATATCTATCTCTTTGCCGCTGTATTTACATGAGATATAATTCTTCTGGCCTCCCAGCGTACACAAGTGGTTCTGGATTCTGATCCCTATCATTATCACAGCCCCACGGAAGCCTTAAGTTTTCTCTAGTATTTATATGTGTGTAGAGACCTCACAAGTACAGACTTGTTGCAGTTTCCTAAACCAACATTGCAGCAAACATGCTAAATGATACATCTTTATTGTACATATTCATTTTAAACTGTTCATGAATAATACCAGCAAACTTAAATGGGCTGTAGCTCAACTAATTTATTTATAAAAATATTATTATATAATTTATACACTGGCGACATTGGATTGCCTTGTTCCAGCTATCATCTACAATGCAAGACTGTTCTAATCAGACAGCCTTATTATTTACTAAAACCAACATACCTGCCAAGCGTAGTGCTTGCAGATCTATGAAACCTTCCTACTGTGAGTTTACTCACCAAACTACTCCAATCTCTATATTGAATTGGAATTATCATGATTATTTGATTACTTCACATGGAGAAGCTCGTGGTCAGCTAACACGACCATCTGGTGGTCCCCACCCAACGAATTTATATTACTGAATTAAAATATCGTCCTTTCGAGTGACTGGAAACAGGCAGTGCTTCGAACATACGTATTCTTCTTCGGCTGAAGTGACTTAATAAGTATGGCGTAATTCGGGAGGTAGTACCAACAGAATTGGGGCACTTTGGATTAGATGTTGATTTACTGACGATCTTACGCGGAAGGAGCCGCGAGGGGAGGTGAACAACAGTCGAGGCCATTGTAGTCCCGTACTACTAACCGTAGCACTACAGAGCGCTTGCAAGCAATCTAAATACATGACCTGCTACAGATCATTCAAAGCGACAACCATGTTCCTGCAACCTTAACATCATGATGATGGTGTTAATTGACCTAGAGATACTCTCTGGTAAATATTGAAATACAACTATATGGGATTGGAGGATTCCTTATATCCTACCATTTATCGTCTAAGTGACGCAACTATAACCTTTCCTGTCGAACGGAGAAAGAATACTGTGGATGACTTTCACGGCTCGGGGCGAATGGTTGGGGCTCGCGAGTATCCTTAACCCTTTCGTTAAAGAATGGGTTCCTACTTAAATTCCTTTAGCCTGATGGCTTAAAGATTCACTAGTCAATATAGTGAAACCTATCTAACCCTACTTTATATAATCCCTTATCATTAACTGATTTAATATTTATATAAATCTCAGTAGTTTATTAGCATTTAGAAGATCCATGCTAGAGTATTAAATTCATTAAATTCTTTAAATTCATTAAATTCATCTATTAAATTCTTTCAACAGTTTAGCACAAAGTATTACGTACCTCTACAAAGAATCAAAGGGTACTATTGAACGTAGCGTGGGGCCCTGCCACTATTAGACGATCACAATGCCAATAAAATACATCTTAATTTGTATTAAGAAAATTAGTAAATATTCTTATAAGTAACTTTTATAAGTATGCAAGTATGTGTGTGAAGAAAGGAAGGTGTTTCAGGAAAGCTATGTAGACTTCAGCGTAGAGCTGTGTTACGTAGCGCTGTAGTCCGGAAAGATTGGGCGTAGAGGGTGAAGCACCCCACGTAGTAGTCGTAGGTACGCATCTTTCATTCTTCACAATTTTCCATTTTCATTTTCATGCATCTTCCATTTGACCAATTAGGTTCATTTCAAAGCAATAATATATAAAAGGGGGGGGTCGTTACAATATCAAGACCTCAAATCAAAAGAACTTATGTTATGTCAAAAGTACATTTGTATTAGTAATGAAACAGTATAGTGGATAGATAATCTAAAATCCATTCTGAAACACAAAGATCGTATTTCCATTGAAAACGTTCCACAGGTATCGGCAGAAGCATAATTTCCTGTACTGAAATATTTATACCACAGCCCGTAGCTTCGATTCTACGAGAAGCTACGTTCGTAGCAAATGTATCAAGCTATGGATATTGGCGTAGATGGCGTAGAACCGTTAGAACGAACTTTATCGACTCATTGACCATCTCTGAATGAATATGACTTGTATGGGAACATAATATATTTTGTAACATTTTTATTATAACACAGTAGGTTAATAACAACTAATCATAACTAAAGGGATTTTTCTCTCAATATCAAAACTGATTATTTAAAAAAATAATGTTAAGTAGGTACCTATCTTTTGTCTTGTCATTGTAATTTATTTTTAGGGGAGCCTTAGATTAATGAAAATAATAAATCCATATGTTGGTATAAAAATACAGTTAAATTTAGTAAGTTTTAATACCGGATTTAAAGAAATCTTTCACCAATATTCACCCGTCGTATGTATTTTGCTGGTGGGCGGAAATAGATTATATATAATCAATTTTTAATCCCACTCGTCCTGATTGGCAGGTTTAACGCCTCCAACGTGCCAGTATAACTTGGATTATATGATATGTTAAAAGTGAGGAATTGTTGGAAATGTAAAGAACTGTCAAACAAGCCTTTATCGTAGAACTGTTTGGAACAACCCACTTTTATAACTTCTTTATTCAAATGTTTGCAATAAAGGCTCTTTGTTGCTATAGAAAAGACTTCATAACATCTTAAATTCTTCATCAATATTTACATATAGTCATCAAGTATATGCTATTTATGTTGTGATTCATAGTATAAGCGACATTAAGTATATCAAGTAAACTGTTCAGCTGTTGATCACTATTCTGGGGAAGAACAAAAGGCTACTGAGGTACGCGAAGAAGAAGACAAAAGCTAGCCTCTGTCTATCTAATAATAAGGATAAATTCTACAAAACGATAAAAGCTTTAAACATTCCTCGTGGAAACGGTCGTAAACTAAAATTATATAAATAGCTACTTCCTTGAAACCAAAGAAATCAATACTTCGACAGTAAACCGCGTATTTGCATAAATACATAATAGAAGGTTTAGTATACGTACACACCACAGCCGCACAGGGTATAAAACACGGCTTGTCAACTTTAGCGGCGTTTTTTCCTTTTTTTTATTTAGCAAAACTGTGTCATAACATTTTTTATAGCATGAACAACCTATAAAACCGATGTACAGCTGTACAGACAGTATAAATACTTTTAGGGTAGTGTTACGCTATTTTCAAAGAGTGCGTCATATTTACAATTTTTTCTGTATTTTTGAAAATTGTACCAGCTATAGGGAATGAATTCATAGACATACGAAAGTCAGCGTTATGACCCGGCAGATAAATAAGTATAAATATGGATGGATATATCCACATAGTTCGAAGAGCCGACCATTACTGGGGTTGGAAGGTTGGTCAGTGGAGACTGCTGGAGCATAAGATGGACTGACGACCTAATAAAGGCTGCCGGTACCGACGGTAACCACCTACCATCAAATGGACCATAACATAAAAAAAAATACTTTCCTTATTATAGGCGTATAAATTTCAAACCAACAAGTTTAGATAAGAAAAGTAGTTAGCTACATCAAACAGAAAATCTGTAACGATGCCGCAACTGTACACGTTATCGGGCCTAGTACTAAACAAATTGCTCTCGAGGAATACATTTGGCAAGTTGCTAAGTAGGTCGCTGAGTAAGCCTATCTATCCTCTGCAGAGGATTTACTGTGTGCTTAGATGTTTGTGAGCAAAGATACACGTATTTAAAGACATTTAATCTTGTCTCTTGCTAAATAACACTTGCTAAATAAATATTTTAGGTACAATACAACCGTCTGGGGATTTAATGAGATTATTTCAATTGTAAAATTAAACGCAGAGAAAAAATCTCGCTGTTTGCTTCACTTCAATTGCATTTTTCCTTTAATATTCTTTTCATAAGTTATGCTTTTAAAGCGATATTATTTGATTCCTTGAAGCTTTTCATTGTTCTTCATGCCTTATGAATGCTTTATTATAATATAAGCCTTATATTGACTTATAATGTAATAAGATTTGCTTGTTGTTGTTATTGTAGTATGACTTGTAGTTTTTATGTGGAAATAGTCATTTAAATCCCGTGTTATCTCTCATAAATGAAATCATCTCTAGATAAGTACTCTTTAAGATCCACAGCTTGGCTCCACATGTGGATCCGCGGGTACTTTGAATTATGGTAGAAAGTTTAATTTTTTCTATGTTAACTTTGCAATAAAATAAATTATTTAATAAAATAATTACCTACGTCTATGGTAACGACGTAGCATTCGCATTCGATTCGCAAAAATAACCATGAAAAATTGTTAAAAACTACATAAAATATAATGCGAAAGTCGTCAGGCTAAAAGCCGCACGCAGATGCGTTCCCAATCTTCTTAGTAAACAAAGCGGAAAAAATAATATTCCATCGTATATAGACTTATCTCCGATGTTTAACAAAAGGATAACATTCCGATTGACTTGGCAATATCAAAGGGCGAAGCATTAACGCAATGAGGGCCCTCTGCACTTTGCACATAAGTGTAGTACACTTGGTATCAAAATAAGTCGATAACCAAAAGCAATTAATTTATATAAAATATGTTTAGGTTTTTCTATTTGTCTTAGTAAGAATCGTAATCTAGTTAAGACTAAAATTTAATTCTAAATTGTAACCTCCAGCATGATCTTAGCACTAAATTACTTAATGTGGGTTCCGAGCATAACAACTTAGTACCTACTTACTTAATTAAATACAACAAGGTTGTGAAAACTAATTTAAATTTTCACGGCAATACGTCTCATAGAGAGAAAATTGTCATAAGAAAATTAATTTTCAATACAAAGTCATCATATAAATTTTGATTATTCGACTTGCTTTACTCCATTTATGGTTTTAATTTATGTTTCACTTTAAAACACCCAAAAGTATTATTATAATTTTTGAAAAAAATAATACTTAATAATAATATGACTGCATAAAGTTTGAGTAAAATTGGAATAACATAAGCATATCAAAAGAAAAATAACTTGTAGAGACATTTATGTGTGTTCCCTGAATTAAATTTCTTATTCATGTTTTTTCAGAAAAGAGCTCAATGGAAATTAGTAGAATCAACTAAATCTTCTAATATAATTACGCCAGGTCTGAAAGGACATAATATTTAAAATAATATAATATTAATATTTTGTACATTTAATATTATTAATTATTTAATATTTTGTTCAGGCGAAAGAGCACGTGCAAGAGTGTACGTGCTATTATTTTACTATTGTCATTTGTATAGTAGTGGTTACTATCGCCAAACCATATCTCTGGGTTTTAAAGTGACATGTATTTTCGAAAAATATTAAAAATCCTGTTAAATATATTATATATCTTCAAAAATGCATCTATTCAACTAAGTTTAATATTGAAACCAAGTGCAATTTTTCTACAATATTTTATATTCGCAGCAATCCATTTTAGTGCGTCCGGCAGATTTTTTTTAGTTAAAGCTCTTCTCTTCTCCTTTTGTGCATTTTGCCTCATTTTACTCTTTCGTTATTAAAATTAATATGATAATGGATGTAGGTTTAATGTTTTATGCGTTCTATAAAGGTGAAAGCAGCGCTTATTTAAAAAGCTGTCTTTGAAAAAGACAGAGGTAACTATGTAATTGGATTTAACAAATTGTGAGCACATCTTTCCTTCGTTATAGCAAATCAATTTCAATAAATAAAAATGGCTTTTACGTTTTTTTTTTATTAGTTTATCTTACCGATATTATTAATGATCTTAATGAGCTTTCATGGTCATGTCAAATTAACAGTGTGTGTAGGTACCTAGTAACTAGATTACTAAATAGTAGATGTAAGAAAGGTACCTACTGCGTGTAGTCTGAAACAAAACAAATCATCAATACTAATAATAAATGTGTAAGTGTAGGTATCGTATGTTTCTCTATAACGGGACACAGGGTAAGCTACTTTTTTCTCTTTCAACGCGGACAAAGTCGCGGTCGCCAGCTAGTACACTAATAAAAATTTTCGAGTTACTACCAACTACTTACCAATCAAAACCTAATTAAACTTCAAATCTATATAAATATTTTATTTTTAAAAAGCTTTCTTTTTTAAATTACCATTGATTGCATTTAAAGTTTATTTGATTTGGCTTCTCCCTGCAATCTTAAAATAACATTTTAGCTTCCCTTGATTACTCTTAACATTCTCGATCGAGAAGACTTTTCATTTGTGATGTTTAACAAAGGGATCGACTTTCCGATTGACTTGAGCAGTTCAAAGGGCGGGGGATGGTAAAATTAACGCGAACGTAGGGTGTGCAACAGAACACTCACCCCTTCAAAGGGAAAGTAATTTTTCCTATTTTCTTGGAAAAAATCATGAACGCCAATAAATTATCTTTATTCGAAAATTTAACTAGTTAAGAAAAATCGTGAGTGAGGATTGTGATAAAAAAATTAATTAGTGTAACAAAAATTTTTATTTAAATTATTTTAGGTAATTTAGAAGTGTTTATTAAATAATGATTTAGAAATATTTGGTCTTCTTCTTAAAAAGTAATCTAATAACGATATAACGAGTATTTTCACCGCAAACAAATTACAAAGATTTTTTTTTATAGACTACCTATTCTAGCCACTCTGGCTAGCCATCTCAGATATATTCTTCCCCTCTTAAAAAAAACTCTCCGTGGACTGTATTGTTTATTAAAAATTGCATCCCGAGCAAAGCTGGAAACGGGTCACAAATTTTTATAAATAGAAAATAATTGTGAAAATCGATACTTAATGTTAATTCAATCAGAAAAAAAAACTACATTTTAATTTATTTCCTATACTGATTTTATCCACCATTATTTGTGTTCTGTTGTGTTGTGATATCATTTGTTCACTTTTAAAAAACTTTGCCTGTTACTCTGGGGCTGAACTAACATAACATTTCACCTATTGAAAGCTCTTATGTCTAAATGTCAAAATAAAGTTAGAATCACGTTCGGTCGAGTCGAGTGCTATTTCGGAAGCCAGTCCGAAAATACTGGCAATCCTTGAGGACTGCTAGATGTTAAGTCCATAGAGTTAATTTACCTTCTGCCATAGTGGAGAGATTTATGCTCAACAATAGTCAGCAGTGGATGTAGTACATGACATGTTATTTATACTAATAATGAGGTATAATATGTTGTCTGTTGTATGTTTGTTTGCATGAAGGAGGTTATTCTTCGAAGCTACTCGTCCGATTTAAAAAAAAACAATAGAATAGAATTTCAGCATGTACATTTAGCAGCAGCATTTAGCGAATGTGTAGCCGCGGGCATTTAGCTATCTAAAAATAAAGATGGAACGCGCAGCAAAAATATTTTATTTATGTGAGGCATTACATCTTTTATTTTTGAATGCGAACGAAGTTCGGACACCAGCTAATAAAACATAACTCAAGAAGATATATCCATAATTTTTTAGTAGACGACAGCCGGCTTTCAGAGAAGCACTATGCCTAGCAGTAAAATGTAATAGTGCAATCATGGTAAACCTATTTTTAATATAAACAATTAAAGCAAGAGCTCGAGTGCCATCGCATCCTGAATTAAGTATGCACTTCCGAGGAGCGGACACCAATTACGCGCGTCCCGCACTTAACATTTAACGGTTGGTGCTAATTGAGGCATCACATTGATCCTCGAGACAAGGCGACATTTCCACGAGGCCAAGTTTACGGTTCAATGAATGAATAAATAACCCTTAGTGAATCCAACCGGACAAGTTGGAGACGTCTATACTAATATTATAAAGAGGAAAGATTTGATTGTTTGTTTGTATTGAATAGGCTCCGAAACTACTGGACCGATTTGAAAAATTCTTTTAACATTAGAAGCCGACATTATCCCTGATGAACATAGGCTACTTTTTACCGCGTGAAAATGCTTCATTCCTACGGGAAATTGCTTGGTGATATTTTTACCGATCCGCTCCACGGTATCTAACCAGATGGCGTTATCAAGTTATAAAATTTTATACTTTTCAACGCGGACGAAGTCGCGAGCGCCAGCTAGTATTTTATAATATCGATTTAAGGGTTAAGGGGATGGTCACTGCACCTTAGCCACTGGGCCCCAAAGGGCTTTTACTAAGTATACTATTTTTTAGGAAACTGCCTATGCACACGTTGCATATTTCTCTATATTTACCAATATATAGGTATAGCATTCACACACAAGTATTATGTGGTATGTATTTTGCATAATAATACATACCTCGGCAGTATTATAATGAAAACACAACGTATCAAAGATTACTGAAAATATTCAAAGAATATCAAGAACAAGGTATCAAAGGAATTCTTTGTTCTTTTGAAGACATCGCATTATGCAGAACATTACTCTGAAACTTCTTATGGATTTCGCCCTAAGTTAACATTTCTAATTTTATTGGAATAAATTCCTTCATCTTTAAGTGTAATACTTTTGAAACTTTACGAATTAGGTATCGGCATTGAGTTTTGTCTGCGCGTTACAAATATTTCTGATATCAACGATGCAGAGTTTCTGAACTTTTAATTTGTTTTCATTTGTATTGTCGACATTCTTTTTACTAGCACTAACAATAATCATCTCGGTACAAAAAAAACATATGGAAACAATATAACAATAATGTATCGGTGTAATTTTATACAGATGACTGAATTTAGTCAACCTGTATAAAAATACATGAAAATCTATAGATTATACAATGTAATCAATACTAATAATAAATCTGTAAGGGTGGGTCATGGAGTAAGTTACTCTGTTTTCAGAGAAGTTTGTGCACTCTAATCTCAGAAACGGCTTAACCGATTTCAATGCGGTTGATAACAGATAATCATACCTGGATTAACATAATTTAAGATACTTGTTATCCTGAAAAATGTTAGATTCCTCTGGGATTTTTAAAAAATGAACGACAACGCCTACGAAAATTAAGAAAATTTTGAGAAAATTGTTAGTCTATTGGCGCTAGTGTACAGCCTTAAATCATACAGTTCAAGCTCTAATTTTTTCATAAACAATTAATGTTTTAGATTTTGGTGTTTGCTCTATTCATCTCCTATTACATATAAAAAAAATAGTCTTAATAAAAGTTTCACAGATTCGAGTTACACGCTTTTTTGTTCGGCAGTTGAGCGATGAATTATGGACACCTGTATGTATATTACAACTTCTCAACAGTTATAACTTTCTCAAGAGAATTCAAATAAACGTTAAAAGTTCATACTTGAAATGTAACCTGCGCGCAGGAGCTCCGTAATACCGACATTCCACCATATAATATATGTACAAAATCTGGTAGATTACACCAGAACCAATTTCCGGATATGCTCTCATACTTCGAGCTTCGTATGTGTTACTGTTACGCGACAGTAAAACGTTATGACGAGATACGAACCGAACTTATACTAAAAAGTAATATTTTCTCGTTCGAGAAAAGCGTTGTTGTGATTACCGTCTCTGTGGCTCACACGATAAGAACTGTTTTAGAAAACATGAGAAATTCTAACTACGCTAATATCCTTGTCATAATACGCAAATGCTACACAGGAAGGGGCTCAACTTTTTACAACTTCTATTCAACATGAAAGTCGATAAGACGCAGATCTTACATAACTCCTCTCACGCATTAGAACGTTACAAAATTATTATTTAAAAATTTTAAGAGTAACCATTTTCTTTTTATATTTTTTCGCCGTTATTAAAACCCTAACATTTTTAAAGAAGTTAAAAAAACCAGCCACTTTTTATACTATCCCTTTTTTTTGTATGTGTTCATAGTTTTCTAATGTTAAAAAATGTAGTCCGTTATTGGCAGTAGGTTTTAAACATACGTATGTATTTACCTACTCTTATATTATTGTCATATGAGTGCTGTGTGACTATGTTTCAATAAAATAAAAATAATAAAAAATAAATCCTGCTTTCTGCAATCACCAAGTAGTTTTCTGGCAATTAACTTGACAATTTTATTACTACTAAGTTAAAAATTATATTGTCAGTTAAAAGTTTAACTAACTATGTTGAACCCCAGTAGTTGACCAATAAACAATTGACTTATTTAAATACAACTTTATCAATTGTATTTAAATAACTGGAAATCTCATACCTCTTATACACCATTATAGTCACCTTCAATTTGCACTATGATACCCATTTGAACCTATTTAATTCGCACCGAAGAGCCCTTTGAGTTTCCCTTGTTCATTTAAACGATTGTTGACCACGCACTCTAACACAACAAATATTAATTTACTAGAAGAGTATCATTTTCTACAATTAAAAGATTATAGCTATGTGATTATGCTTATGAATAAACAAGAGATTATTGATAGTTGATAGATAAAATTAGCTTTATTCAGCTAAAATAGTAGTTACAATTTTAGTAGATAGATTATACAGACAATCAATTGAGTGGTAATACGTTATTTAGCATAGATTATTGACATATATACAACCGATAAATCACAAGCTAATAGTAACCGTAGAATTAATTTTAAAATGTAGGAAAAGAGGAATCATAAAGGATATATTAAATAAACAGTGCAAAAGATCATGTTCTATTGATTATAATACATAATACATTGATGTGTATAAACGATATATAAAAAACTATCTACTTCTTACCATATATAAACACTAGTAGCCCGCTTCCGGCTTCGCCCTGTTTCAATATGAAAACTAAGTCTTTTAAGTTGGAAGAAATTACACATAGTTACGACAGTGGCGGTAGCTTCATAGAAGCTCAAAAGCCTAACTGTACGCACTGCCTAAATAGAAAAATAACAACTTTACTATCTTCTTGCGTCGAAACGCGTGAGCAATTCAAAGTTCTCGCGTTTGTTCTCCAATGGAGATCGCAATAGATTGCGGGCGGGTAACACAAAGAGGAGTTGAGTTATATTGCTGTCGCACTCCCACACATGGGCTTCCTATCGGGCTTGCAGATGTCATCGCTCTCTCTCTGTCTAATGTATGAAATGTTGACCAATAGTTAGATATAGTTATAGCTAGTGTATATAGCGATTAGTATAATTCCCGGCACGTAACTTGGCAAGAATGGCGAGATGCAGAAGTCGTTTTTTAGATCTGGTCGGGTATCAAGCGGGGCAAAGGGGCAAAATAACTTAGTTCCGACCGCGCGATTGGTTCGCCACTCGTCCGTGCCTCTCGCACCTTGCATATGTCCTGCTCACTCCTTCGTACACTTGCGTTAGTTTTATCTCACGTGCGCAAACTTTCTCCCACTAGTAAAATCTTGAAAAGTTATGTGCCGGTTATTATATGAGAGAAGCCTGGCATCCTCTGTAATGAAGTTAGCGCGCTTGTGTTGTGAATTTGTTTCGTACGTTCGTATCTTACTTCGTTGTGTTGACCTATGACAATAACGATAGTCGGTTTCTTTTTTTCTTTCTGTTAAATTGATTTGATTTGATTTAATAATGGATAAAATAGTTGTACCTTGCGATGATTTTAAATGCGTTCAAGCTTTGATCGCCGAAGGAAAGTTAAAAACGTTAAATTTTGTTCAAAAATAAAAATTAGTTAATTTTTTCACCGAAACCTCTGATTTGTTTATATATCAAACTAGTAAATTCAGTAATTCCTTTAGAAAGATAGAAGATTCTAATTTGTATTAAAAAAATTCATTTTTATTCACTAGGTTTGTTGGTGTTTGTTCCGTTTTTTGGTTCTTCGTTATTCACTTTTATGCTAAAAGCTAATAAGAAATAGCTTTTATCAATAGCATGCTCTCAATGTGTTCGTCGAAAAATGAAGAAAAATCAAGTCAGGAACTACAGAAATACTTATAATACTACGTAGAAATACTCCGGCTTGCCCTATTCGGAAACCCTAGGCACGCCACTGAGTTACGAAGTTTTATCAAAATCGGTTCAGTAGTTTAGGAGTTCATCGGCGACAAACAACGTGATACGAAATTTCTATACTCATATAATAGTTAATAACAAATAGTGAGTTATGACGATTCCAGTGATATAATTCTGTGTATGTCCACTCACTTAGTGGTATGCAAGAGTGCGGTAAAAGCCAGTGAGCCGAGCCACCCATGAATTAGAAAATACCTACTGTAATTATACTTTACTAACGTTTAGGGCGGATTTATGCTTTTAATTCAAACACCTTGCATCGCTTTATGTTATTTTAGGGGTTGTTGTTCTAAACTAATGGTTATTACAATAATAATTTTGGTAATATTATAATAAACATTACCTTCCTTTATTCTATTAATCGACTCAATAGATTTTCCATTGATTTCAATTAAGATTTTATTTTTTTTACATTCGGTAAGGGATATATATATATATATATATCTTTGTAAGCAACACTAAGTAAGCGCCTGTTTCACAAACGTCAAGTATGGTCTACTTGACGTAACTGTCATTTAAAGTCACCGGTAACCGGGGATAATGGAGCTGGTATACCTTTGTTTGTACGGTAAACGTCCCAAACATTGAATAGAAAATAATAATAAAAAATCGGCTATCGATGGATGCACTAAACCGAGTGCATAATTCAATAAAACAGAAAATGATTTCTAAAAGTAACTAATCAACACTTTACTTGACGTTGGTGAAACAGGCGCTAAGCTTAATTACTTCTGAAGGTAATAACAGAGTAAGAAATTAGGGTCATATGAACTGGTAAATTCACATTTCCACACAAACTATTAAGGTGTGCTCAAACACCGTCCATGGTTTAAAAAAGAAAGAACAGCCCTCAATCACCTCCATAACTTCTAAACCTTATCCTGTTAAAATCGATAGACCAGTATGCTTCTTTTGCGTTTCAAATGTTAGCCTCATACCACCAAGTGGATTCATAGCTTGAAGATGAGCCTTACATTAAAAAAAAATTAGGTAACAAGTATGTATACAAATACAATCTATTTGATAGCATTTTTTTAAACAATTCTAACTGAAGTTATCAGCTTTATTGTAGCCGACAGCTGGCTAATAAATAAATGTATTAAATTAATCTTTAAAATTTAATTTTTAAGAAAACCAGTTTGTAAAAAAATACAGTCAGTATTAACAAAAACTCGTAGCATGATCGACTAAATTCATAAAACTCTCCACCCATTGTTACGTGATTGTGATATACCTACAGTGAATAAAAAAAAACTAATTAGTCACCCATCAAAACACATTGTAACGAGCAAAGTAACAAAGTAATTTACGTTTTTATTATTCCATGATTGTCGCCTGCATTGCACCCCCAATTTAGCAGTTTCGTAAATGGATTAGAACAATTTGTTAAAAGAAATTAGGTCGCGTCTCCTTGTTTCTTAACGAATTTCTTTTATGTCTAGTGATGTGCGAGAGCCTCAGGAGTCAATGTGTAGGATTCACTGTCGTACATTTTTATTGCGAGAAAAATGGTTTTAATTTTTATAAATGGGATATATATGTATGTAGCTTTTGCTTACTTGATGGTAAGTGGTTGCCTTCCATCAACAATCTTCCTGACCGAATCACTCTTGGCAGAGTAGTCGTCGTCATCACTCCCAGTAGTTTTTGAGTTTATTCATTAGAATTACAAACAAAAATACAAAAATAATATTGGTATAGATTTATGAGTTACGAAAAGCGAATTGGAGCCAGATACTAAAATTGTAATCTTGAAATATTGTCACATTGGAATAGAAATTACATAAACGAAGTTTAGCGCCATCTATGGTTCAGATATTGTAGTGTGAAATATTTCCATTTTATGATTTTATAAAAAAAAATTGTTCATCTATGATTCGACTTTCATCCTTTCGCTGTTTATGCTTTATTGAGTAAAACAAGATGCAAAAGTATTCTCATACTTTCGCACTTACATTACTGTCGTAGAATTATTATTACAGTATTATATTAGTTAATTCATAAATGTGCATATAAGCGAGTAAAGAGGTGTCGACTCGCGTGTTAAGTAATCACTATTTTGTTTTTTCCGTTTCCAATGTTATGTTGACTGTGGCCGCAATGGTAATATTTATTCATGGCGGCCGCCCCACAGTTTTTTGTTTCGCGACAGAACGCTAATCAAATCGAGACAAATTATTCAGTTTAATTAAAACGCTTTAAATTCCTCGCGCGTTAGACAGGATACGAGTTGAGAATAAAGCTTGACAAATGCCCCTTCCGTTTTATTAGATATCGTCAACGAAGGCAAATTCCTTCGTGGTATACAGAATATAAAATACTAAACAAAATCTTCGTGTAATGTAGAATTCTCGTTCAGTAGGAAATTACTTACACTGAATTGTACATAGTTATAGGTCTTGAAGACGCAGTCTATGATATTTTGAATTGATTACAAATAATGATCAGTTGCTCTATCGGCGAAGGAAAATCTATGTGCCTGGGAAGACTAGAAAAACCTTAGAAACCTTAGGATGTGTTCTATCCGCAGTCGGCAAGTGTGGTAGACATTGGTAATGATAGACCTAACACATTACACAGTTGACACTACTGTGCCTCGCGGTTTCACCTACCCTTTAATTGAAAAGAAATCTCAAAATCCTCGCCTTATTAGATTTATGGATACCGTCGCCTATAAGCAGAAGCAATTTATATCTCTGGCTTATTGTTGTTTTTGGCACACAATTATAAAACGTTCATGTGGAAGATGTTTCCTTACAAGACGTTGCGATCTGCCACACACAAGACTATACATTTATTCAACGCAAATTTCCTTCTAATTACTCGGTTTCTAGACTTGATTTAATGTCCAAGATTTCGCATTATTTTTCATTGTGAATAACTTCAATAAAAAGTTGAAATGAAGCATGGTAGTCCAAGCTTTCAATAGGAAGCTTTTATTGTGTTATATTTTATTTTAATTTAATAGGAATATGTGCAAAACACTGTGTTTAAATAAAACTTTTGAAGCAATATTTTTTAACTTTATATCTTCAAATATCTTACTTATCCAAAACTTAGCGCCAGGATTAAAAAAAATAAGACATGAAATTAAATATTTATATTTCAAATTTAAAAATAAGAAAGACAAATATTTATGTAGATTCAAATTTATGAAGATAATTCGATATTTTTATTTCGAATTTATTTATATGTGGTTTATCACACCCCACGAAGCACCCCAATCGGAATAACACACATGCCCGAGGCATCAAAGATGTCACATTTGACCAATCAATGCCAACTATTAAGACGTTATTGCTGGAGGGATCGAAGGAACCCCAGATACTAGTGCGTTCAACTTTGCATAACTTGAAATGCACCTTACATTAACTTTATTTTGTTAGCATTTATGCAGTTAAGTATAGATATATATCAATATTCAAGAAAATTAACTGAAGTCATTTTTCATTAAGTTTTAAAACTTTAAATGAATAGTATTTAAAAAATATATATATTTATACAAAGTACTAAATACATAAAAGGTTTTAGAGAAGAGTGCCTTTGTAAATTTATTATGATTATTCACTGCATTCGGAATCCCGAATCGAAATTCCGAAACGTATGTGGCCGGCCTATAAGTGACAGCATGCCGCAAACCGCGACGAGTTAATAAAAATAATGTCAACGTTCAACTGAAATATTAACATTTTAACTGGCGCCCAAGAAAAAAGTAGGCTATCCTGTGTCCTGTACGTCTAAATGTTTATGTTTCATAAAAATCAGTTAATTCGTTTAAGAGTTATGGAGGAACATACATACAGAATAAAATTCTAAAAATCGTCAATTTAGTTTCAGTATCATGGATAGAGCCTATAAACACGATATCTCTGAAAGCAAAGTAACTTACTCCATGACCAACCCTTACAGATTTATTATTAGCATTAATTGATATGATATTGATAATAGTGGTGCATAAATACAATGTCCAAAGTGGAACCACACTGTGGTTCAAAGTCATTTTACGCTCCGTATCGTCACAACGATTGAATACGAGTTTGATATTTCCTTTGAAACTTTCGTCCCACATGTGAGGAGTGCTATAAAACACACATTACCGCTCGGTGATCCAACCAAAATTGATATCCTTATATCCGTTCTCGTTTTAATGATCTCAGAATATTTTGAACTACTAGCTAACATTTGTGTTCAAATATCAATACATTTTCGGGTTCACACGAGGAACACCTTATGTAGGAGGGTGCAGTAAACACAAATTGGTCAAACATAACATAATATTATTATTAATATATAAAAATCACGTGTCACGATGTTCATTCACGATAATGAACATTTAGATGAAATTTAGCACACATACAGTTTATTAACTCGGTTAACATAATACTTAGAATAACTTTTATCTAAAGAAATAAACTATAGCGCATCGCAATCGCAACATGGACTAATCGCAATCGCTAGAAGTTTACCTATATGTTTTATAGTTTCGCCCTTGGAAAAGTTAAAATATAACCTATCTACTTCAGCTATGTTTTAAAATATCCATCATACAGGATTACTAAGTAAGTGGGAGCTCTTATCTTTTATACGTTATGATTCTTTAATAGTTGACCCAGCCGGGTATCGAACCCGGACCCCTGACACAGAGCGTTAAGGCTTGCCTTAACCCTAACCACTCATCCAACGGCTTGTCAAATTATCAAATAGAATTATCTCATGGGAAATTCTTTAGGGGAAAAAGTACGTATTAAGTACGTATTAAGTACGATTTACATGTACTCTTATTTAAACTTTTCCATAAGGCTGGTCAAACACAGCCGGAATGTTTCTTTGAATTCATAACCTGAATAATTATTAATTCAAAACGTCCGGAATTCAATTTGGCCTCACACAGCCGTCGGTATCATTCTTACAGATCGATCTGAGAAATTCATAATAATAATTCTTAATAAATAATATGAATTCAGAGAGACATTCCGGCTGTGTGTGGCCAGCCTTAAAGTGCAATCAATGTGTATGTTTAGAAAAATAACATTATGTTTCAAATAATGAAATATTTCAATATTCTATTGAAGCATGGAGACTGTTTATCAGATTATCTTTATCTTGACGCGTTATACTTACACGAGTTGCCTTTCTTAAGACTGACACGTCTCAGCTTGAAACAGCGGAGAGGATTTTAATGAGGGAGGCGAGCCAGAGCCCTCTAACACCAAATTAGTCTTATTTGTGTTACAACAGCAGACCGCGTCACGCGCCTGCCTCCGCAGGGGGTATGCACGGCGCACCACAGGGCCGCCCTAGACGTAACGACCCCTAGGCTTTCACAGAAGACTGTCGATAATGTAATTGTAGTTGCAAATGAGACATTTACTCTAAATCAGAATTTTGCATGAGAAAAGATACTTTGTATTCTCAAGCAAATGAGGCTTTATAATAAGATCTATATACAGACCAAATAAGATCTATAGACAGAATTTTGCGAGCAACATAAGTGAACATGTTTGTTTAGTTTAATGTATGTATTTACTGCTAATCATCCATCTTTCCTCAAAATTACAACCTCGGGGTCTTCAAATCTACTGAAAATTATGCGCTTATTAACTAAGCGTAGTCCACCTTTGGCCGCATCTGCACCACAGGGTAAATACGGAAGCTGCACCTTACATCAAGTGAGATCGCGGCCAAGGGCTGCCTTGATTTTATATAAAAAAAAACCTTTTGTGTTCCAAGCTATCAGCCCATTTTTTGTTTATTTTTAAAAAAATTAATAGTTTCCAAATATTACTTACGTGTGAAATGTGTTTCCAATCTGCTTTTTATTTTTTGAAATCTGTTTTTATACAAATTCAGTTAAATATCGTCACTGTTCACGATAAACTCAATCTGCATCGATTTTCATCAATGGATAGAGTGGTTCTCGAGGATGGTTTTAGCACACGAGTAACTCGTGTGGTTTTAGTATATAATTTACAAAGTTACGCGCGCGAAACCGTGGTACACGGTTTAGCCTGAAGGCGTAGTATTACCGGCTTCACCCTGCCGTCCACAGGGTTCTAATCTTTTTTTTCGTAGAGAAATCCGTTTACAGATTCCCTACCGCTGGCTAGACGGTAGGGGTATGTGGGGGCCTGCCCGCACTATCAACTCTTAATACGATTTAGTTTAGTACATAAACTGGATTGCATTTGCTATTTCGTACCATCAACTTCGTTTTTGTATGAAAGCGATTTTGTTTAGGAACCCAAATTAAACTGCTTTGACTGCTCTGAAATTAATCGTCTTTTAAAAGTTGATAGTAGGGGTCCAGATAGGCTACTTTTTTCTTTTTCAACGCGGACGAAGTCGCAGGCACCAGCTAGTAATATAATATGTTTCAAACTAATTCAAACCCTGTCTTGTAATGTATGTTTATAAAGTTAAACTGCCATCTTTGTAAAAACTGTTAAACTATTCCTTGCCCTGTATTCATTTAAACCAAGTTGTGTTAGTAACTGGCATTAACTACAGATGTCACTATTGGATTTGCAAAATTACGGAACGTTTGGTCATTGTTTCGTTGTTATATTGCGCCTAGCGCCATCTACAGATTTTAAATTAAAGCGAAGTCAGTTTTGTTATTTGTGTAACTGACAGGTTTATATAAGAATTCATAGATGGCGCTAAGTGTAACAAATGAATTTTCATTACTATACGCAACTTCGATTACGGTTTGAATATAATATTTTTTTAAGTGGACTATTTATTAATCTTCCTGTGTTAATAAATCTTTGAACTGATATGATAACATAGCTATTATGCTAATGTTTTTGTTTTGATATGTAAATCCAAGTTGTAAGACGTATTAAATAATAATACACACGTGTAGCAGGACTAGCAGGTATAAACCAAAACAAATGGCATTTTTGTAATGTTAAAATTGTTTGTTTTTATATTACACGAGTCTGTGGCTGAGGCTTGTGATAAGAGGTTTTAAAATAAGCAATAAAAAGAAACAACTTAGGTATATGGTATCATGTTGGGTTTTATTTTTCGATATTTCCATGATAAATTATTACACTTTTCTAAACAATAATAACATTTTAAGCTGTTTAGTTTACATTATTTAATGGAACTGTTACATTTCAATGAAAAATAATATTAATCATGGCTTTATTGTACCTACATTATCTATCTCCACTCAATATTGGGCTCAATATGAGCTATTAAAATTCTCAACCCCGAGTCCTTATAGTTACATTACAATTTTACTAATTGACAAGGATATTAAGGCAATTAAAAGTCGTTATTTTACATTCAATTTATTTTATTCTTTAACATATTTATCACAGTAAGGACCAGGTGAAAATCTGAAAATTACACTACAGAAGCATGCAAAGTAACGTAACAGTTTTAAAATTTTAATTTATAGTTTTAAAATCTCGTCAGTTCTGAGTTTAATTTTATCAGCAAAAAATATCGGAAAATACAAGAGTCAGTTTGATAAAGTCTATGTGTCACGTTACTTACATTGTACCATAAATTCAGTCTCTCCCACGACACAAATGAATGATATAAAAATACTGCATAAAACAATAAAGATTTTACAGTGTTTTCCTTTTCTCTCGTCGTACATTCAACGATAAATAATATAATCGGTAGACACCTCATAATTGGACTTTTTGCGATTTTTAATTAATTTTGTATTCTGTTTAAAAATATATTATAATATGTCCAATTTAAAGAGGCTACCGGAGCAACTAATGTAGCTGATTTTGAATCTACTTTGCATATCTCACAATGAAGTATCAATAAGAAATACCATGAAAATGAAACTTTCAGAGCTTCTCACAGTATATGAATTTATTGAATAGCTCAACAAAACTATTTGATCGATGTTAGCTTAATGAATAGGTACGATCTTGTCTAAAATAAATTAATGATCTACGAAATGCCCCAATTGGTCAAAATTTACATTTAACAAGGCATCATAATAATAGTAATTATTGGATTTTCGTCACTAGTATGCGCGACCGCATCTTCCTAATTCAATCATAACTTTAAATTAAACATAAAACTAATTTCATTTGACTATCACTCATTCTGCACAACATCCACTACTATTCGGCTACTGAAACACTCGCAAACATGTTCTAATACTTATTAATACAAATCTACGCTTTTACATACATCACAATTTGTGGTGCAGAGTGAAAAA
The DNA here is from genome assembly GCA_918317495.1 of Synanthedon vespiformis. NCBI lineage: Eukaryota > Metazoa > Arthropoda > Insecta > Lepidoptera > Sesiidae > Synanthedon > Synanthedon vespiformis. The sequence continues at coordinate 2,977,750 of OU906953.1, forward strand.
TTTCATTTTAAACAAACATTAGTCAATAGAATTAAATTTAATTGGTCATAAAACGATATGTTCAAAAGATATAGTGGCGGTGTAGCCGTGCATTTGATGTATAGTTTAAAAATTTTGATAATATTCGAGCTATTATACTTAGATAATATGCACCATGATCCATGATAAGTAATGTAGATCTGGCTTAATTAAAAGTCACGCGTTACGCCAGCATTCAAGTGTCCTGCTTTTATGCTATTTGCTTCTACATAAGTGTAAGTTTAGTGTAATTGAGTGCTAATACACGTATATCTGCTTGAGCTGAGGCTTGAGCTCGGGCGGGATAGTGTAAACCTCTTGTTCAGGTTTCTTTTTCACGAGTCGCTTCCAGCGACCGCCAATGTTTTTCCGGAGACTACGAAAACTCGCACGCTCGTTTCCGATTGGCTGCAACATGTTGTCCTGTAAAGAGAAAAAAATGCAAATTCAATTATAACATTCAAACTAATATTAAACTTAAATGTGAAAGGAACACTGTCTGTCTGTCTGTTACCTTTCAACGCCTCAACTATACTCAAACAATCATCATGAAATTTTGCATACACACATTGTCAGATACAGAAAAGGCCACCTCTCATCCGAAAAACAGTATTGTTCCTAAAACAGATATCACACTATTCAATTTGAAGGAAACCAATTTAGGAAATCGGAAGGTGTAATCGCAGTTAGAACAGATTGGATCCAACTTAGATTTTAGATTCTTTTCAACTCTACGTCTTCGACTCTAAGTCGAATTAGTGTAGTGTGATCAACTAGTTCACTACATAGGTTCCTAAATTGGTTTCCTTCAAATTGAATAGTGTGAATATGGGAACATCTATACATAGTGAAATTATATTTAGGGATTTTCAAAATACGAACTACAGTGCGTGAGAATTTGCAAAAGGCGTTGTGTTGCTCATATATTTTGTCAAGCGTTATGTTTATTGTTTTTCAACGCGAACGTGTTTTCGTCTCGGGTAGCAGCTAAGTACTTAGTCTAATAATAATTAGATACAATTCTCCCGTTATTGAACGTCTTTATTTCAGATAGCAACTGACGCCCGAAATAAATTTAAACATTTAAAAACGAGCGCTTTGTTAACTGCGGTACCTTTTTTGCGTCAGTCGGACTGAATTTAGTTATTGTTTATATTCCTTTAGAGCCGTGTTCTTCGAGACTAGCACAATGAATAAATGCAGTAAAGATGTGTGCAAATAATAAGTTAGGAAGAATACACAACGCCAAGTGAGCGTCTAACTAAAGGCCAAACGAGAAGCAGACAAGCCACCTTGAATTGACTATTATTACAAATCAGTATTTAGCATTCGTCGCTTCCTGGTGAGTTGTCACGACATGTGTGGCCGTTTCGTATCTCGCAACGTTCGAGGCTCTATAAAAACGGTTACAGCTTCATAGGAAGGCCTCGGGGATTAATTATTAGAGCGTATTATTGAGGTTGAAATAAGGTTGCAAGTGTATTCACGCCGTGTTTGCATTAGCCTCGGCTCGACAACCACAAAGAAAGAAGGTCGCAGTGTTACAACACGCTCGCCTTGTGCGGCTTTCTACTCTGCAAGCGTGTCCCGACATTTAAATTTATTTCACACTTAGATATCGTGTCCATGTTATGAGCTGAGCAACTCTCTCTCGCGTGGCGGGGAATGGGTCGCACCAGTCACGATTTCTTTCTTATAACAATAACGTTCCCAACGTAACGACTTTCCATAGTTGCTGTACATTATTTCCTATGGAATACTGCTCAAACTGCAATGCAGACGTTTATAGATGTCAATCGTTGAGTTAAACCCTTCGAGAAACGAGGTAGAAGGACTAACTTTGTAGATGCTAAACTGAAAAACTGTGACGAAACCATTGATTCTGGTCATAAATTGACCAGAATTGGAGTTTGATGTGAAAGTATGAAGTTGTTCGGTACATGAAACCACACTAAATAAACTACTCCTACAGCGTGTCTTACATAAAGGCAGCCGACGGACACTTTCGCACGCAAAGAGTTCATCCTCCTTACTACTTTTTACGGTTAAACCTAAATACATTTAGAGATTCGATAGTGTACTGACCTGATCGTGATGATAGACGTAAGGAGGTGGCAGCGGAGGCGGGAACTGCCACAGAGGCTGCTGACGGAAGGCCAAAGGCTCCGGCGGGGAAACCGGAGGAGCCTGAAGGACTTCGGCGGGATGCACTGAAGCGGAGTGCTCCTCCCGTTTCCGCAGCTTGCTGTGGACGATGCGGATTGCCATCATAGTACCGTTATTTCCGACCATTGTGGCGAAAGGTCCTTCAACGCAAGAATAACTAAACACACTAGGCTGAACCTGGGATAAGTTCCAGTCGGGCAGTCACAACATCTCTTAACTTCACAGTTTTCACTCACAGCCGTATCGCGTTTCAGGACGCGCGTAACTAATTACTAATAATTAAATAAATTATCACAATTTTATTATAGTGGGCTATTGCACATATCACTGTTCGTAGGAACGCGCGGTAGACCGCGTTACGCGAGCTTCAGCTGCGCGATGACTAGAATTTTTAACTTTAGTGTGGCCGGCAGGTGCCTAGCAAAGCGCTCGCTCGTGCCAAACGACCTCTACGGAGTACTCCATGCGTCTGAGTTGATGTGGTGGGGCGCGCATGGCTTTTATAGACGCGTGTGTGACGCGGCGCCAGGGCGGATGGGGGTTGCGGGGGGAGGGAAGCGATGTGATGGTTTTCCGCGAAAACTTTGAACGGCCGCGGCGGGCGCTGCCATCAGTCTACTATCGCAACGTAGTGACGCATCTACCTACCTTAACCGGAGACCATTGGTTTGTCCCGTGTAAATTTACAGTTAAAATTAAAATATACTGATATAAAAACCAGGTTGTATCTGTGGTAAAACCTAATGTGTGATTACGGCTTTTGAGGGAAACTTGGATTCTAATCTCATTCTAGGTGTTTATGTTTTTCTTGCATTGTAGACCTGAAACATTTACTTAAAATAAATATTATTTCATCAATTCAATATTTTTAGATTATCAAATGCAACAGGAACAGGTGTAGGTTCAATTCATTATAAGTATTATATAATTTTAATACAATTCAAGTAACAGTTCAAAGTAATTAAGTATTAGCTTTGATAATACAATTTAGCTCAAACTGAAATGAAAAATCGGTAATGAAAAGTATGCTTATTGGAACGATTAAGAAACTCAATTTGTGTTCTATCTGAAAAGTAGAAATAGGTACATTAATTCAACTCCAAAATAAATTCACATTACAACGATCGTTACATAAACTGATTGTGTATGTGTAGTGTAAGATATCTGATATTGATATTAAGAATTCGCTGTAATAATTTCGGGCACGTGATAACGAAATGTGAGAGAACATTGTGCATTTCACCATTGACAAGAGTTCAAAGTCCACAAAATGGGTGTTCGAACTTAGTATAAATATATTCATACCAGTATATATACAGTACGGTTTACGCACAGCTGGGCCTATTGATCAAGAAGCATTAACCGCAGATATTGCATCTCTTTCCATCGAACACATGGACACGAGTAAATGAGAAAGAAATAAATATTTGCCGCCTTCGTCTGCAAAAGGCAAAGTAGGGCTGCAGGGCAAGGGAGAGCGGGAAGGTGCAATGCCCTTAGCCAGTTTCTAAGTAAGCAAAGCTTGGGGCTTTGACTCGTATAATACCTTTGAATAAAAAATACAGGTAACCGACCGTTACGAGACGTGGTCCTTAAAAAAACATTAAATTATAACTTTAAAATCTACAAAACTCACGACATTTTTACTAAAGTAAATGTAAATGCAGGAAGTCATGGTGTAAACTTCATAGACGAAACAAACTGCGTTGAAGTAATAAAGACTTCCTCAGGAATAAAGACTGTGTTTAATTTCGTATCAGTTACTGAGCGTTATGTAACTGAGAAGGTTGGTCATTTCAGAAAGCGAATGGACTTTAGATCGGAGACAGCTGACAATAAATCAATCACTACAAGTAATTACAGACGGAAATACTCCACTTACACACTCAACTTATTCATCTAGTAATTAATTCATTCATTCACACAGTTACCAATTAATTTATGTAAGGAAAATAATGATATACAAGTGGAAATTAATATGAACGATAAGCTGTTTGTGACTTATTTTAATTTCTCATGCAAGAACAACAAAGTAATACATATTAAAACTAAAATTAGTCACACAGATGTTATCGAAAAAAATAATTTAGATTACCGCGTTACGGATGACAACTGAATATTTTGACCCGCAATTTGCGTCAATAGAAGGCTATCGAATTGTCACGTATAAAACAAGTGTCCTAAAATCTTCCAAAGAGAACATTCAATTTACGTAATAAGTCACACGTGTTTTATTTGTAGTCATACAACTGTTTGAGTTGTAAACGAACTGTGTATCATCGTATGCTAAAACTGATTCACGTTACATCTTCTTTGAGTTAATTCTTATATTATTTCTTTTCTATGACAATTATTTTCACTCTCATTCTATACCTACTGTCTGTTAAAAAAAAAAGTAACATAATTAATCCTAATATTATAAATTCGAATGTGAGTTCGTTTGTTTGTTACGCTTTCACGCCGATCACCATGAAATTTTCACACTGATTGTCAGGGATGCAGAAAAAATTTCAAACAGAAAAAGTACCTACTGATCGTGAGGGATCATTTAAAAATAAAAATAAAAAATTCAACGCTTGACAAAAAAATAGTTGTCAATAATGAAAGCATTTGAAAACTCTTTATATTTTTGCGAATTATAGTGTAAAAGCAGTCTCCCACGTTCCTTCTAACCTTGTGTTCCTACTTCTACTGACAATCGCGACAGATGCTATGCATCCTAATGTTATAAATTCCTAAACAAGAATTTACATAAACTGGCCTGTCTAGCAATAGATAGATAGATAGAAACCACCCCTTACGGAGAAGTATAATGAAAAACTATGGAGAATTTATCTTTCTTTGAAATAACAGCACAATTGTACTGTTGCATCTGGATGCGTGATTATTCTCTTATGAAACGGCCGAGTCTTTCCCCTTGTCCCCAAATTATTTAAACGGGTTATCTTATCTGTTATATAAGCAATGAATGGACCCTGAGATTGTCTACCGCGACCTTTATATTATAATATTAGGGACATTTTGTTTTGAAGGAATTAAAAAAAAATGGCTACCAAAAAGTTTCATCAATAGTTTTGTCAATTGAACATCAATTATTAAACCAGACTTGGCTTATCAATGCAGTATAAAACAAAGTCGCTTCCCGCTGTCTGTCTATCCCTATGTATGCTTAGATCTTTAACTACGCAACGGATTTTGATGCGGGTTTTTTAATAGATAGAGTGATTCAAGAGGAAGGTGTTAGTGTCTTATTTACAAAGTATCGCGGGCGAAGTTGCGGGCAGCAGCTAGTTGACGACATAAAATTAAATCAATAATTTATTACTTCCAAATCAAAATATCTAAAATAGATAAAACATATCAAGTTAAGTAACAATAAACCATCCAATATGAATTGATTGGGATACTACATAATATATTATGAATGTTCGATTGCTATTGACGTCAAACGATATGATGGGAGTCAATAGGGTACATTTTTAATACGTTCAACTCGAGTGCTTCGAGCTAATCAATATGGTCATTATAGGGTGACTTATGAATGCAGTTATAGAATTGATGGAAAAATTTCAAGTGCAAAAAAGCGTTCGCGCAATTACAAATGAAACGCCATTTAGAAAACCACGCTTTTGCAAAGGTACTATACGGACTGATGAAAAAAACGAAATGAAAGTTTCAACAACATACTTTTCTGTAAGACTTGTTAATTATTATTAACTGATGTGCTAATACACGTATATCTGCTTGAGCTGAGGCTTGAGCTCGGGCGGGATAGTTTAAACCTCTTGCTCAGATTTCTTTTTCACGACCGCCAATGTTTTTCCGGAGACTACGAAAACTCGCACGCTCGTTTCCGATTTAATTATTATTGATATTGTGATAAAATAAAATAAAATAATGTAAAACACAGGGCTGGGCGTAATTTTACAATATTATACAGTCTAGAATTGGTCGGCTGCTCGGCTGACGGTAGTGACCAATTCCTTTCAGAAGACCATCGGGAAACATCAGCATCTCCAACTAACTCAACTCAATTGAAGGGCGAGTTGGTGAGGGATGTCGCAGTCCATTATACTTTTACCACCTTGTTCGTTACAAATTAATCTACGAGGGCGGGCAGCGAGCTTGCAAACCCCCTGGTGAGTGGTGTCGCTCGTGTTTCTAGGCAACGGTAAACAAGCTACCTATTATAAGTATGTTAGGTCTGCGTGAGGGTGAGAGAAATGATATTATCTGACTCCATTTATTATTGATTTAATTAAGTACACGGCGCTACTGGTGGCGCGTCTAACACTGGCGATGCCTGCCACAGACTGGCTCGGTTTGGCTTGGGACTGCTAACCGCTGACACTACACAAATGCTGTCGCTACAAGTACACCACTAGCCTGCCGAGCCCTTTTGTTATTAAAATATATCCATATAGCCATTAGTTTTATTAACAAAGACGACACAACGTCCTATACATATTCTATATCAATTTTATAAATTATGTGCTGTTGTGTTTCGGTGAGTGAGTAAGGGATGCCCCATTATCCCATCCTCCTTTATCCCTTATCCTTAATCCTTCTATGGTCGGTAGCGCACTTGTAGCACTTATGGCGTTGCTTGTGTTATAGGCGACGGTAGCCACCTACCATCATCAAGTGGACCGTCAACCTGTCTGTCGACCTTAACATAAAATAAATCGTTATTTTTGGTTATTGATATTATTATTATATTATATTAAACATTAATCTATAGTAATATTATATAAAGAGAGAAGATTTGAATGTTTGTTATAAATAATCTCAAAAACTACTGGACCGATTTTGAAAATTCTATCACCTATAGAAAGCTACATTATCAACGAGCGATGCTTTAGTTTATACAATTACGCGGGCGAAGTCGCGTGCAACAGATAGTACATATATAATAATCCGAATAGTATCCTTACTCATATTATGAATAAAAATGTGTGCTTGTATTGAGGCGTGTATTTTATAAACCAAAAGACTGAGAGTGACCTGTCAGTATTTTCACATGCTGAACCCGTTATTTATGGCGAAGAAGGTAACCGTGTGTTATTTGTACCAAAAGCAATTGCTAAATGCTATTGTTCTGTTTTAATTAGTCGTAAAATGTATCTCGTCGTATTTTTACAACATAACAAACGGTGTGCCAAAAATACCAGTACCAGTAACTGTTGTTTGAGTCCAATGTAACGGACGTGCTTTTATGTTACAAAAACGCTATATCTCCCACAATTGAAAATGTCTTTAAAAGAGTATCCTTCAAATAGCGATTTTATTGCGTACTATTTTCATTTAAATTAACCATTTTAAAAACACTTCATTGGTAATGTAATAAAGGGTATATTTTGTTTTATTTATCCCTTTCCTTTTGTGTGATTGTTAATTATTGCTTCTGTATTTTTTTTTGGGTTCATTTGATAAGTTGTTTTAAGTTTGACAATTATCTCAAAAACAATACACCCAGGAGTGTTAGTTTAAATATAAAATTTTAATTTATATAATATTAAGTGATTATAATTTCACATATCTAAACAAACATGTAAAGTTTTAGGTAAAGTTTGTCAATTTCTATGTTTGTATGTAGGAGGTAATCTCTGAAACTAAACTCATCCGAATTCGATTATTTTTTGATTATTTTTATCGCTAAACTACTTGGTGCTATAAAGTATGATCTGCTTAGATACGTTTAAGATTTTGATATGATGCAGTTACCGGTGTAGAATCCGCTTTTATGATCCATACAAATCGTTATCGTCTGAGCATACGAACTATTAAATCCCGCCACCCACGTATCTCACAGATTAGAAGTCTAAATCTACAGAGGTAATCTTGCATTTTACATAGACTCACTGACACACATCAATCATCAATCAATAGTAATAATAAATCTGTAGGGGTCGGTCATGGAGTAATTTACTTTGCTACTCAGAAATATCGTGTATATAGGCTCTATACATGATACTGAAACTAAATTGACGATTTTTACAATTTTTTTTCAGTATGTATGTAATATATATTTTCCTCCGTCACACTTAAACGAATTAATTGATTTTCATGAAACTTCGTAGATAAACATTTAGACGTACAGGACACAGGGTAGGCTACTTTTTATCTTTTTTAACGCGGACGAAGGCGCGGGCGCTAGCTAGTAGATAATATTTTAAGGGAATTAATTCATAACAATCACACGCCAGTCTTTGGTTGAAAATAGTTCCATTTTGATGATGATACGACTAAAGTATTCAAAAAATGTTTTGTAGTGAGTAAATCTTGAGATTTAAAACATATTATATGTTACGGATTAACTAAGCTAACCATTAAATAAGAGTATTAACAATAATTTCAAGAAAATAAAACCATGAGCAGCGCGAAAACTTGCGTGTTTTAAAGTTTCATTTAAAACCTGCTGATTGAGAAAGGCTGCTTAAGAAATACCAACGTATGTAAAAACACCTGCTTTTTATCTGTAGGTGAACATGTTACTGATATAGACCGAAGGCTATCGTCTGTCTAACCTCTAGAGTAACCGCTTCTTAAGATAAACATTCAATAGACGAACTAGCAACAAGTTCGCAATGAAAGTTACGTCATTTTTCTGAACAAGTTTATTTCTTCCGTATGTGTCCTGTCTGACATTTCAATACTTGACAGATATATATTTAGCACAGACCGCTGAGTCAATTTCGTAACTTAACTGAAGGCTGTCGTTGAAAATTTTAAAACTATAGTATCTCGAGTAGATAATTTTGTTCTGCCATGTCAAAGTACTTACGGCAAGGAATTAACAGAAATTAAAACTTAGATAGAAATACAGTGTATAATGGACTATATTTAAAAAAGTTTGTATCAGGCATATTTTAAATACAAAATATCTATTTTCTAAGAAGAAAATAGTAAATTACTGCCCAAAAAAAAGTGTCGCGCAATATCACCTTTTCGCTGGTTTGGTTTTGGTAAAAAATGTGTTCGATCTGATGTTAGTCCTTGTCTTAAATATTTCGACCATGCGATTATCACCAAAATAGGCATTAATAGGGGAGGCGTTGTACTCTCGGCCACGACCTTGTACGGTTCTTACGGTCATCGTACAGTTTCCTGCTCTGTTCGTTAACGAATCGCGTTTTTATCCGTCTGGACAATCTTCTGGTACTGACTCATTCAGAAATTGTTCAACTCAAAATAAAACGCCTAAAAAATTACAATCATGTAACACGGAAACAATTTAAGGATTGAATTAGAAATTCTATTTTCAGACCCTTCATTTCCGTAAACAAATATAGCAACGTGAATATGAAGGCAAGCGGAGACTGCGAATACGCCGCCTTGACCAGATAGAAGTCAACCTTGTATTGGTCGTATTGGAATGATAGCGAACAAGTTTAATAAAGAAACTGTGGTGGCGAAATTGCATTAAATGTCTTGAAAGGTACCTGAAATGCAGCTGGCGTCGTGACACAGAATGCGACCAACTGAACTGGCCCGGACTAATTAGTTCTGCTATGTAACGAACTGGCAAATTTTAATGATAGAGGATAGAGCGGCGATTAATTAGCCGGTTACGTTACCACATAGGAGATAAAGTTGATGTAATCAGTTAGCGTTCGTACCATAAGAACGTTGAATTACCCGCGCTCGAAGGGATTGTTCCGGTCCCTTCCGCAGAGGCAGACGATGGTCTTGTTAAGGGAGAGCACAATCAGGGAGTTATGTTCCAGGACCACCCCGACCTCGCAGTTTTCCTCTTTACACTTCATCGCCTCAACGGCGATAGGAGAGAAGAGCATCAGAATTGCAGGCACAGACACTTCACACTGACGTTATGGTCGCGACTTTTTGAGTACTGATTGAAGATTGGCGGCGATTACGGCAAACCGCCAAATTGAGGCGCGCGGACGCGCGTTTTGGCGCAGCCCGCCTGCGCAACTTTTCAATACATACGGTCGACCCGACGACGAGTATTTGACTGCCGCAACGACAGTAGTGGCGCCTGCCACCACGCCTCGCGCAGCGGTGGGTGGCAACTCACGCACCTCTCCCGTTACCTCATTGCTATGTTATGGGGACTCGACCCCGCACTGCGGAAGCCCTCCAAACTGTTTAATGTTACGGTATTTTGCGACCACTCGACCATTCTCTGTAACACCTCCGATTCGACATTACAAATCAATCGATCCCCTTTGAAATGTGTAACGCTCGTTTTTACACACATAAAACACGCAAGCGAGTATCAGCAAACCGACATTTGTCACGTATCACTAAATATTTCATTGTTCCATCAGGTGGGAACGCCTTTCAAATTCAAATTGTCTTCGAGACGGCTTTGTTTTACGTTCGTCGTGGCTTAACTGAAAACAGATGACCGTCAACGGATGTCGGTATAAGCGTGCCGCGCTCATACATAACAAATAGCTGGACCTGGAGACAATCGGACCATCATTGTATATGTAACACGTATGAATATGTTAACACTAGGTTTGCATTATAATTGATTCGACCACATTGCGAAAGGAAGTCGTTGTAAAACGAACAAAATGTTGGATCCGAGAGAAAGCGAGAGTCTGATTCAAATCGTATCATGTCGACAGCAAGTAGGCAAGGCATTTTAATGAGTTCCAAAACCAATAGGAAATTCGAAATCGGTTTTATCGACTACGAAATCTATCGATTAAAGATTATGCGTGAGTTGTGTAATAATTTTAAGAGACGTAAGTGTTATCCTCAGATTAGATATTGTGTCATAAAAGGCTTCAGTTAAATCCCTGTGTTCATTTACAAGGTATTATGGCCGTTATTCAATGAGCGAATACTCACTAGTGTTTTTCATTATATAGTATCTATCTATAAGTTTATACATGCGTTTCAATTTCTGCATAAGTAATAGTTAGGTTATGTTATTATCATAGATTAGTAATTGATCTGCGCGCCAGTGGAGAACAATTATAAATCTATGGTTATTATCGTACCAACAAACAAATGCCTTGAATTAAATAATAAAATGTCGAACAAACTTGCTGCTGAAGTTTTGCTAATACTGTTTTATATGAGTTTCTTCAGGTATTAGGCTTCTCTGAGGACCTATTTATCATAAACCAGCTGTTGCACGCGGCTATGTTACTCGCTGATAAATATAGCTTCCCAAAAGTAAAAGAATTTTTCAAATAGTTTCGGAGCCTATTCAATGCAAACCAACAAATCTTTCCTCTTTATAATATTAGTATAGATTAACGGTGATATCTCTAACGTTAACATAATTTCATATGTACTTAATTCTTTGTGGAATAAAATAATATGTTACTATTGGTTTGATGACGCCTTCGATAAAATCATCCTGTTTTATTACTTACTAGCTGTTGCCCACGACTTCGTCCACGTTAAAAAGATAAAAAGTAGCCTATCACGTGTCCCGTACTTCTAAATGTTTATCTACCAAGTTTCATGAAAATCATTTAATTCGCTTAAAAGTGATGGAGGATCATACATACATACAGAAAAAAAATCTAAAAATCGACAATTTAGTTTCAGTATCATGTACAGAGCCTATATACACGATATTTCTGAAAACAAAGTAAATTACTCCATGTACTATTGATGATATATTGATATTTTAATCGTCAACGAGTCGACCTAATTTTTTTGATTCTCTGACTTATGTAAGTATATGACCGAGTTGCAGCGAGAGAAAAATCTTACTATGGCCGAGTCAAGTCCTAATGTTGTCTTACCAAGCAACGATCATGTAATAGTTGTAATCGTGAGAACCGTTTTAGGGTGTGTTAGGTTCATTTATAGCCTAGGCATTCACAATAGCCGACCTCGATAAAGATTGTAATGGTAATTGTGTCGCCGATGTATTGTATCGACCCGGAACATTACAATAAAAAGGTCACCTGGATAAATATGTGATTTTATTCAAACCGATAAGTTTGAATTAAAAAAAGGTTATTTACATGCGGGCTTTTCTGTGACAAGGATATAAAAAAATTAAAAAGATAAAATTTTAATTAAAATTTCTAATAGAGAGCTAATAATTAAATATATTTTGGTTAGAAAGGATTGTGAAAATTATTTTGTGAACTAAAAAATTTCCAAACTTGTTACTCTCGAAATGCTTGCATTAGACGATATTAAAAAATATTCTAATGTACACTAATATTATAAAGAGGAAAGATTTGTTTGTTTGTCTGTTTGTATAGAATAGGCTCCGAAACTACTGGACCGATTTGAAATATTATTTTACCATTAGAAGCCGACATTATCCGCGATGAACAAAGGATACTTTTTAACGCGGGAAAATGCTTCATTCCTACGGGAAATCTAAAATAAAAGTAAAGGGGGCCGGGAGATAGCGCCATATATCCAAAATACGGTAGATGGCGTTTTATACTTTTCTAGGCGGTCGAAGTCGCGAGCACCAGCTAGTAGATAAGTTTAGTAAAAAAAACATTATCTTGCATTTTACTGCAAAAATTCTCAATTTTGATAAAAACTAAAATAAAATAAGACGCATTTTTTTTTTTGCTGAAACAGCTATTATCTACACCAAACAAAAACAAAAAACTATACAAGCACATGATGATTCTTTAATTGTGATGTTTTTTGTTTCCCATCATTTACCTCGTCCGGTTATTATTTATTTTGTTTGTCTGTATGTCATTGCCGTCGTCACGGTGTTTTATGTCTTCGAATTGAATTACGATATAGACAAGTACCTAAGTATATTATTATAGTAGTATGTGCATGGAAAATACACACGTAAATGTTCACTTCTTATTTTATTGATGTTTATTTATGGAATTACAAATGTATCTGCCTCATAATTATGGGGATTACCTGAGTTTGTATGAAAGAAAATTATTTTTACCACTTATTAACCTCCTACTAAAGACAAATAAATTTATTTTTTCAACCGACGAAAACGAAAAAATAAAAACGAAAAAACTGATCTATAACCTGGTCATAACCTGGTTAAACATTTCCTTGTACTTTTCTATGTGTAGCTATAATGAGGTAGGTACTATATAGGTAGGTACGTTATATGCATATGAGACTTAATTTTTATAACACTGTACCCTTTGTATTTACAGAAACATTATTGCGAAATGTAAATTCTATGACATTGAATAGTTTGCTAGTAAAAATAAAGATATCGCGGTTTTCTCACATGCAAAACTGTGCTGTTAATGTAAAAATACACAAAGATTATTGTAAAACTTCAATGTCTAGACGGGGACGAAGAAATTTGGCAACAAGCCAAACGTTTAATAGTTGGACCTTGTATTTAGCTCATTATTGCATAAACCATAGCAAGACTGGGGCACATGCTTGCAAATTTCACCAGGTTGGCTACGAGATACTTTGTATTATTTATACCTATTACTTTTACCTACTTTCACATTAATGCTTATTTTTATCAATTAAGTTGCGAATCCTTTCACTTTTATAAATAAAACGGATGTTGTCACTCAAAATCTTATATTGGAAATTCTCAATAGATATTCTAATATATTCTAATATAATAATTATATTATATTGCAAATGAATCAATCGGGCTGATTCTACTTGATAGTCGGTGGCTATGGCAACCGATAAACATTTGCTATATATAAATTTTTTATGTATTAAAAATACTGAATTATTATTATAAGCACTACTAGCACAGAATAAATAACTGTGACAGTAGGTAGTCATACTTTATCAGGTCCCTTCAGATAATTTTGGCGTGTTTCATAATAATTTAATTTAAATATAATAATAAATCTGTAAGTGTAGGTATTGTATGTATGTATGTATGTATGTATGTATGTATGTATGTATGTATGTTCCTCCATAACTCTTTATGATTTTCATAAAACTTGGTAGATAAACATTTAGACGTACGGGACACAGGATAGGCAACTTTTTTCTTTTTCAACGCGGACGAAGTCGCGGGCGCCAGCTAGTAATTTAAATAAAACGGAATTCATGAACACTCAATTTCATAAGTCAAATTCTTTGAAACTGAAATCATTTAAGTGAACATTATGCTTTTAGTAACGTTTTACAAAGGGAAATAAAATTAACGAAATACGACCTTGGCCCCGGTGAAAACTCGTCACAATCACGCTTATTCATTCCTATATTCATATTTTAAAAGAAAATAAACACACACACACACGCACATACATAAGACACGTCCACCCTATAGAAAACATATAGTTCATTGTAAATTAAAGTCAACAGAACATTTAGCTAAACAGAGAGAACAATTAAATACGTCCACACTCGTCATTTTTACACTAATTACTCGAGCGAAACCGACACATCCTATTGCGGAAAATATCAATTAGATACAGAGGACGTGGTAGATTACAGTCACGATATAACTAAAAACAAATCAAAAACAGTAAGTAGCTATTTTAAACATAATGCTATGTTTTTAACAGAATTGAAAGCATAAATATATTTTGACAAAAAAATCACCTTAATCTATACCTGAGGTTATATATTATTGAAACAATTGATCAAAATTTACAGACGACTGACGACATTGACTGTTGTTTCTTAATAATAAAAAAAGTTTTCTCCAGCATTCTAAAGTTGAGATACTTCACAGGTTTTCTCTAGCAGACGAAGCGTCTCTTTTCCGTGTGATAAAGTGACAGTCGAAGACAGTAATTAATGTTCTTCTTGAATGCCCTCAAGATTATTATACTGCCTCTCAAAATATAACTTCGAAATGGACCTGGACATAAGGTTCGATTTGAACCCATGGTGTTAGGTCATAAGGACACCCAGAACCGTTTCCTTCGGTTTACAAATAGAACAAGAAAGACACTAATAGGATAAGAAATATTTGTTAAAAAAACTTGAGATCCAATAGTCATGTATTGATTTTCGAATTTCATAGAATAGCTACTTATTGGAGGACTCAGTTAGATGTGCTGTTTGTAGGAGTTTTTTAACTTCTCCTTCTATCTTAACGTCCCACTCATCTGGTGTTTTAACCTCTCCAAGTAATAATGCAAAAGCTTCAAAATGTCTTGTTTTGCATCTAGGTCAGGCAAGAATCTTCACAATCAGCAAAAACATTATATAATAGAAAATACTGATACTAGGATATTATAAGTTGACACAGACAACAACACACACACAACCTTATCCATTACCCAAACATTACCTCATAACATACAATTAGACATGATTGATTACTGTGTATTTTGTGTTGTGTGCAAGCCAGATGAATTCTGCTTTAGGGCAGATTCAGCCAGACCCAAAATGGCTAATTGGCTATCTTCATTCAGTACATCATCTAAAGCGATATTCAATTTTTTAAAGGGATAACTTCCTATCCTCAATGACATGACTGTATATCCAAATTATGGCTCAACAGTAGTAATGTGCTGTGCTTCATTTCTTGTTGTATGCAGTCAAATTTCTACTTAGAAGATTGAACAGTTTCATTGAAAATTTATAAGTCCAAATATTTATCTTTACATTTTGCTAACTGTACTTAACTTAACCTTCTTAAGTTTTTGGGGCAAAATATCGAGACAAACGAGGCATAAATCAAAATAAATTATAAAAACTTTAGAAAAAGTACAAAACGCCCAAAGGCAGTTACATTTAAATACGCCAAGGTAAATGTTCGAAGATTCTCATACTTTAAAATACAATACCACTTTAAAAAAATTCCCAGCTTAACTGTTTTTAATATGCGATTGTTTAAAACAATTATTTGGTTCGTGACCAGTATTGAATTTAATGGGTACTTACATTTTCCTTATGAAATTCTTGATTGAATATTTAATTAAATTAACTATAATCATTGTCAAAATGTTCAATTAGTCAAAGTGATCAAATTAAAATGTAACTAAGTCCTATTTGGCACCTTTAAACATATTAAGAATTGCTACTCCATAAATTATTATTTAAATAAAACAAAAGGAAACTTTCACTATGAAAACATTACGAGCGCAACCTTAAACTCCGACTGACGCAACTTTTTGTAAACCATAGAATAATTTTTAAAGTACCCTACCATATTGTGTGGAAAATAAAATAAATCACTATTTGAATATCTATACTAATATTATAAAGTGGAAAGATTTGATTGTTTGTTTGTTTGTATAGAATAGGCTACGAAACTACTGGACCAATTTGAAAAATTCTTTTCCCATTAGAAGCCGACATTATCCGTGATGAACATAGGCTACTTTTTACCGCGGGAAAATGCTTCATTCCTACGGGAAATCTAAAATAAAAGTAAATACTAGCGGCTTGGCCCGGGAGATAGTGCCATCTATCCAAAATACGGTAGATGGCGTTTTATACTTTTCTACGCGGACGAAGTCGCGAGCACCAGTTAGTGTATTATATTTCGGTATTATAATTAATATAACCAATATAAATAAAATGAACAAACAAAACACTATACTACTATAATACATATTTGTATTTCATTTTTAATTATTTGACTATGACGAAATCCTGATAGCACAAACATTTAAAAAGGTACGCAATTTCGGTGTGTTAATGAGTTGTCATACAAAGGTGAACCTTATTTAGTTTTTACTTTTGTGAATACGGTCAAAAGCGACGAGATATTTCGTTTTCAAACGGATCTGTCAAGAACTACGAATATGGTATAGATAGACGTCCTTTTGTCCCTACAATAATAACTTAAATATACTTAGCCATAAATGTCTTTGAGCATATAATTCTAATTTTATTTGTCTATTTGATCGTTATTGATAAATTATTAAGGTTTCGAAGGTCAGCAGACTACGGGCTAGTGTCCATGTCCATACATACATACATTAGTATCAATGTCTTTAAGGACGGTAACAAAATTTTCTTACCTATTCTTTCGTTACTTAGAAACTATCTTGTAATATTTAGGTAGTAAACTTATAGTAAGTTTAAGGCCCGGTGACACGAATTAGAAAACGCAGCGTAGGATGCCCTGCGGCCAGATGGACAGTCGAACTGATGAAGGGCTTCACCGGAAGCGGCTTGATGCGAAGGATAGAAGACCGTGCGTGGTGGGCGAGCCTTGGGAGATTCTGGCAATCTACATCCAGCAGACCAGCAGTGGAGAGACACAGGCCAATGATCATGATTATGAAGATAATACATTTCAAAATTTTATAAATACATATCATAATTATTAATATTATCTCTAAGAGCTATTACTATTTTTTTGCGTTTTATATATATTTTTAAATTTATTTATTAATACCGTAATGTTTACATTAAAATTAACATTGGTGTAAACATAAACTCATTAGAGCTTCACCGCACACCATGTGAAAATAATGATGACGTTACTGCATTAAAATAAAAAGCTATTCTGTACAGTTACTGTGCCAGTTTTGACCTTCAACAATCCGCTAAAAATGTCAGATGTTATGAGATTTATGTTGACATTTATCAGTAATCGAATGAAACCACATTTAACCGGTGAATAATGATTACGGTAATAAAAATATTTGATAAGTCCTGGTTGTAATCAAATAGAGGTCGTCTGCGATAACTTCATCACTGAATGTTTCGGTGGTTAAACTTCTAATTGTTACTACAAAAAAAACTATTAACAATCATACATGCTATACGAAGTCAGTTATTTACTTGTACCATCGAAATAATATATCTCTGACTTGTACCATTAGATTAGGTAAGTGTATGTTTTCTGTGATTATGGCAGTCAGTCCTATGGCCTACTACAATGCAAACGACATTTCCAATTTCGAATCCCAGGTGTGTCGAATCTCAAAGTTATTTGGCACGATTTATTTTTCTTTAAATAACTGCTATTTGAATAACAAACGATCTAGCAAAATTGTATGTTTGTAAATTATTTAAATATTAGCGACCCTCTCTCATCTAGAATAATAATAGAATAATTTTATAGAAAAAATTTTTTCTATAAATTTTATACACAATTATCTTTCCATCAGTGAAAATTGGGGATGGTGGACAATCCCATGCTGTATCGCAAATTGAACTCTAATGACACGGTCAGTGGTCAACTCAGAACCAAGTATTTAATGATTTTATTTTTAAATTTACTATTTATTTTTCTTATTTTCTTTATCTATATTTTTATTTATCCTGTTTTATGTTTTGTTTACAAATCCTATGAATAGTGTCACTTAACACAGAAAAAGTTAGAAATAAATTATTAAAATCACAATACAAATAAAGCTGAATTACGATAACCTCATACAACTATAGAAATTGTAATAAAAATAATTTAAAAATCTAACTATTTAACTAAATTATTTTGTTAAAGGAAAAAAGGAAATCTAATGAATTAGAGTAGGTAAGTAGAATATAATTATTAACTATGTCTGGAGAACCTATCATTTGCGAAGTACTCGACAATTCATATTTGAAACAGCTGTTCGGTACAAACCTTGGAGTGTCCCAACACAAGCACGATTCGCCCGTTCTATTGCCTTGAGTTGGTGATTAGACTCAAAATCGTTTGTGTGAGTTTGCATTGTATGTTGCAGTAAGATTACGTCACCTCACAGATGTTGAACTGAACAGTATTGGAATTCCATATGATTGGCCTAGTAATCTAGCAAAATGACATTATTGAGATAAGGAAGTCTAATTGAACTGAAACTAGTAATTGTTGAAATATAGGTGATGCAAGAACATGATTTGTTTCAAGAACTACAAAAATGCACCTACGATTACTCCATTTATGACCTAACTATTTAATGACGCAAATAAATCCGATTAGCTACCTACTTAAGTTACTAGCGGAACATTGAACGACGTAAAAATGGCGTCAATTCAGTACAAAAACCATAGATTCGTTTGTAGATTAGCGTATTCTTGCAAACGTCTACTTTAACAGTGTTCACTGGCTTCTGCAATGAACTGCTAATGCAATGCATTACAAAAAACCTGTCAAGTTGCCAAACAGTTCGAGGTATTTGGAAACAAATTCTTTGCGTGTAAGATATTTATTTATTACATTTGGCAAAGAGCTAAGCAATATACTTATATATCTATAGCATTTAAATCTACGTTAAGGTAGAATTAACTTGAAATTTTTTTTATTTTTTTATTATCACTACATATTATCAAACAGAAGTCCTCCGCCGAGTCTGTCTGTGTGTCTGTTCGCGATAAACTCAAAAACTACTGCACCGATTTTCATGCTGTTTTCACCAATGAATAGAATGGTTCTCGAGGAAGGTTTTAGTATATAATTTACAAAGTTACGCGGGCGAAGTCGCGGGCAGCAGCAAGTTATTTATATGTAAAGGTCCCCGAAGAACGGACCGAGGTCCGAGGTTACCCGCGATCACAACTGTCAATATGGAAACGCACGAACTTTATTAATATTAAAGTACGATTAGAAGTTTTAACGGAAGTTTTAGATTAAGTTTTTTTTTGCTGGATCTAAATCCAGCAGAATAAAAGATTGCATATTATATTTCGCTACAAAAATAGACACGAACATGTGTGTAATTTATACATCAAAGTAAATGTCAAAAGGTGTGTCTTAAGAAGCAAATATTTAAATTGAAACACAATAATTATGCAACACATTCAAAGCCGTTTAACGTCAGAAATGGTGATTATAAAGTCGACGCGAATTGGCACGTAGATCATAAATAGATTAAAATATTTACTGGTCAAATCAATCAACATTCAAATCGGTCTCAATCAAAATTGTTTACGGTACGTTCTTCAGTGGTTTCGGATGTATTTCTACTTTATAACATTTATGATTTGTGTTTCTTCAATATAGAGCTATATTTTCATGGTAATATGATTATTGTTTACGTTCCAATAAGCACACTCATTCATTACTATAAAATTTTATAGCGAAATTTTAACTTGTTGTCAATACAGTCATATATTATTCATTATAGTATAGTCATTATACAACAGTTGATTGACTGATACATAATTATCACATTATTTAATTTACAAAACTACTATTACAAGCTTTAGTTGCTATATAAATTTTATTTTTAAATAACCGTCAAACTAAAGCCAATACTTAGTTTTGCTAGAAATTTACTGATTTATATCGCATATCTATTTATCTCTCTGCTAGACACTTTATATTTATCTCAAACACCTGACAGGTACTAAATAATATTTTCAAGTAGGTAATATGAATACTCACTTTATAGTTAGTGCCAAGAGGACGATAATTAGCCCCACGAGGGCCATGGCGATGACAACACCGCATATCATGTAATTCGCATCATTCGGGGCATCTGTAACAAAAGGAAGTTAAAGAATTAGTCGTTTAGTTACACAAGTTAAGTGTTTACAATATACATAAAATAGGATATCCGTTGAAGATCAATTTGTGACCTATCAATAGTGTTTTACGCGGAGGCCTTTCATTGAATGCATCTATAGGTAATGCAACTCAAGGTTTTCGCATGAGACTACAAATATATATTCAAGTTTAAGTACATAGAAATAACATGAACGATTTATTCAATATTTAATGTTTTTCAAAATTGACAAATTGAAGTGTCTTGACAAAAAATATAGATTTCCTATTAGATACTAATCTCTAAATAGTTCATCATATTTTATTTATAAAATAAAACATAAATTGTAAGAAAATTGGATAAAACAAGAGATTTAAAATATTGTGTAATACAAAAAAACAAGAGACTGGTAGGTTTACTTAGTTAGGTATGTAAATAAACTGTCATGAAAGATAGGTAATGTCTCCTTCGGTTGTGTTACACTCTTCCTGTTCTATTATTCTAATGTTTATGTATCGATTTCTATTCCACGAGTCATAATAATTATTTCCTGAATTATATAGATTTGTGGTGTTTCTAAATAAAGCTATTAACAGCAGACTCGACTTACGTAAAATGTTGTTGGTAATTACAATACAACTAAACTAAAGATAGATGCACATAATGAGTTAGGTTTAATTAATGAGGAAAACGGGAAATCACCCACTCCCCATGTCACTTGGTACAAACTATAGATATATGAAATTGTTATATTATTATATATGTAGGCAAAAGTTTTTTTTAGTAACTATTACACTATACTTTGGCATTAAACAACGACTAAAAATATATTTAATTTTCAAGTCACTTCTTCGCACAATTCGTACGAAACAAAGTCGTGCGAAACCAACTAGGTACTAAACCAAATTGTCGATGAGTTAGATATAAAGAGGTATCATAAGAGCCACCATATAAATCTGTCTACCACCCTTTTATTTATAAAAAAAGACTAATATAAATCATTCACAAATAAATATTAATGTCAATTTTAAACGTGTTCTTTCTAACAGATGGAATGCGGTCAACATATATTATTTGCTGTCGTGTTCACCTCAAAAGACAGGTATGTACGCAATTTTGTTAAACACCTGTGATAACCGTTAACCTATTCCTGTTGTTACGGGTTTGGTACAATAGAACCGCTTTCAACCGATTCTCGTCGTACGTTAACGCGTCCTTAATTTTCGAACAATCGATATCATACTGGGAAGTACCGGATCGATACTGTTGTCGCGTAGCAACGGGTAAGAATGTCTCGAAATTAGTTTTGCAACAAAATCGCTATTTGTAACTATAGCTGGCGCCCTCGATTTCGTCCGCGAAAAGTAGCCTATATCCTGTGTCTTGTAGGTACGTCTAAATGTTTATCTACCAAGTTTCATGAAAATCAGTTAATTCGTTTAAAGAGTTATGGAAGAACATACATAGGTACAGTCGGCCGCATAAGTCGATTAACAAGTGCAAAACAACTGTGGACACTCAATTTACTTACTTACTTACTGAAGCATTTTACCATCGTTTGTACATGAAGTTTATTTTGTTCTCTAACGACTTATGGCGTTGTCACGTGACAACGTTGAGTGTTCAGTTGTTTTGCATTTTTGAATGTGTTAATCGACTTTTGCGGCCGACTGTACATACAGAAAAAAGTTTCTAAAAATCGACAATTTAATTTTAGTATCATGTATAGAGTCTATAAACACGATATCTCTGAAAATAAAGTAACTTACTCCATGACCGACCCTTACAGATTTATTATTAGTATTGATGATGATAATCACTACACTTCACACATACAGTCACTTGAGGATAGATGGCCTATCTTTTCTACATAATGAAACTAGAGACCCGTTCCCGGTTTTACACAGGCGCTATTTTTTTGCAAATTAAATATAAAAGGAAGGACCTTGTTTACCGCTCTTTCCATTGTGTTTATAATTTGAAGAAAAAATTGCAACCGTGCGAAGCCCTCGGGCATGTCGCTATAAAAAACAGACTGTATTGACATCGATTGACATAATATAATATTGTAGATGAGAATAGATACCTATTTTTGATTATTATTTTTGGACAATCTTTTCATTGCAACTTCATTGTAAGAAATTCTGATATGATTTAGCAAGCAAAATGTGACGAATAATATGTAATATATTAAGTACCAAACGTGTTGACCAAATATTGGCCAATATTTTCCCAAGGTATTGTAAAATCAGTCAACCTCTTATCAATTATGCTTGGCAATACCTACATAAATCTAGTATGCTGAAATCAAAATACACCAAAATGACGAAGTTTACCTATGACATGCTACCTATTCGTATTATCTATACCTATATTAGGTAAATAAGAGTTATTAATATTGAATAAAATATTGACAAGAGTGCAAGTTCTGAATAAGTCACTAAATATTGTGAAATCCTCGTGAAAACAATTTATATTATAGCAATTGAAACCAGTGGGTTATCGAATTTAAACCTTGAGATACATTTATTTTTATATAATAGTGCTGACTTTATAATAAAAAGTACTATGCAGTGCAATGCATTAAAAATGCTGTTTCAATTATTATTTTTCACGTTTTGCTGTAAAAAAAAAAATAACAAGAAAGATAGTATTTTAACAATTATATTTTAACAAAAAACTTTTCCGTGATATGTAAGTATTATACCTACATAATATTATAAAAAAAAATTAAAAATCCTTTACAAGGAAAATAAAATATTTACCATGACTTTTACCTAATATGCGGTTATTTTACATTTCCCTAATATGAAACCGCAATTTAAAATTCTAGGAAAAAACATCTATAAAAACATTTGAAATGTTTTTATATCGATTTCACAGAATAATTTCCTTAGGTAATTTAAGAATTTAATTTCAATATTGATTAAAGTGCTTGTGCAAAGTGTTACCATAAGGCTGTCGGAGGTTTGAATCACGGTAGGTAGGACCTACACTTGGAAATCTTTTGGAATTTATATGACCATCTGGGCCCCTAGCCATGAGCACACCAATTCCAACGCTCCCTTACGAAGTTAGAGAACGATAGAAAATAAAGCCCGATGATTAGTCAAAATTTTATGTGGGCGTTACAACAACCAATCACCGGGCTTTATTTTCTGTCGTTTCGTCAATCTACAACGCTCCCGTTTGCACTGGGTGCTCTTGGCTAAGGGCCCTGTTCCCTTAACAGTAGAACATCATGAGCTCTATGGATTATTTAATCTGTGTTTATGGACTATCCCTAATAGTATAATATGTTAATAACTCAGAATATCCGAGGTAAAAATATTTTTTATTCAATTTTCTGGATCGATAAATCTTCAAACGGGGCAAATAGAAGAAAATATTATTCAGCGAAATCCGAGAATGATTTAAGATTGTGCGTTTCTTTATGAGATTCATATAAACACCTAATCGCATAAACCTTCTTATCTGTCTGTCTATAAAATAATGATTTATTACTACACGTCGATCATATCGCTTTATCTCCTCTAACTTATCTCCACAATACTCTTAAATGTGCTTTTAATTTTACTATATAAAATATATTTGGGAATCTATAAAACATGTTTTATACAATAAACCCAAACAACTCCATTTCATTTGAAAATATGAGTCGGTTAAATATATTTTATTCATTTGTATGTGGCATTTCAATATGATACAAAAAAACTGATATTGTTAGTTAATTAACGTATTTAATTCAGAATACAAAAATACAAAAAGACAGTTATCAGTTTTAACATTGACATTGAACAGTTTTAACGTTTTAACAACAGCTTTAGTTAAATATTTTTTAAGTACGATGCAGTTTAAGAAATGTAAATAAAAGACGTCCCCATATTACAAAATAATTTCTTAGCTCATAATGTTGTGTAACTCAAAATTGTAAGGAAAATGTATATATACATAATATAATAATATGTTATTCGTTGGATAAACATGTTATCGTTTTCCCTTTGGAATTTCCTAAGGCCAGTTTACTCAATAATTAGGTATTAGTTTCAACGGTTGGTTAGGCCGTTAGGCCACGAATTAAATTTAAATTTTCCGTAAAATTTCCATACTTGCCACATTTTACTTAGCACGAAAACAAAGTATAGGATAGCAAAATGTTGCAACAGATCTTAGGACCGATTAGTTAGAGATCAAGGCTTGTCAATGCTATTACTGATAAACCAGACGTTAGAAAACATGATAGTAACTTACTTGTAATTATTTATTTATGTAATTATTTATAGTCACGCAGAGAGTTGTGTTTGAAGAATTGAATTGAATTTACCACCAACATTGTAACATTTATGTTTGTAAACCGATTGGAATAAAACAATACGGAATACGGATTAACGGGAAGCTTGCTACAATATATTAGTGAAAACCACACTCAAATCGGTTAAGCCGTTTCCGAGATTAGCGTGCACAAACGCACAGAAAAATAAAGATTTTATTATAAATGTATGAACATGAATGATGATTATGGTATTATAATCGAATGTGATTTGTAAAAAATAGATGCGTTCAATGTGTGATTTATGTCCCCAATTACAATATTTAATATTACTAAATATAAAAATGATTTGAAATTGAAATTTCTAAGTAAATAGATACACTCTTCAAGTCAAATAAGTAAGTATAGCTGAAAATAAGTTTCGATTTTTCTTACTAAGAAACCCTTAATTTTTGGTACAAAATAAATAATGCCTGCAACGAAACTGCTTGGATTCGACAATGGAGTCGCTATACCCCACAACTACTATTCTTTTTAGCTTTATTCATTTACTAGTGGGTGCCCGCGACTTCGTTCGCGTTGAAAAAGAAAATATATGCTAGCTTGACCTACCGAAAAAAATTTCTTAAAAATCCGTCTTAGAGATCGGACCTCATACTACAACAAAATTCTGAACGCACCTATAAATATTTGACAACCAAGTGTCAATTTTAGACAAAATACATCAATAATGTTTCACAGCTAGGAACATTTAGTGTAATGTCATCTCATGTCATCTTATATCGCTGTGACGACGATGGCCCCGCCATGCGACATACTTAGTCCTTTTTTTCTGGATGAAATGTCCCTATGTCCTTTCTGGGGTTCCAGACAACGTGTATGCAAAATATCATGGTGATCGGTTCAGTAGTTTTAGTGTGAAAGCGAGACAGACAGACAGACAGGGTTACTTTCGCATTTATAATATTAGTATGGATTTATACATTACTTTATACTTTCTTTTTTATACACTTTAGATATGTATAGATTGTCATCCTTTATAATAAAAATATTTACTTTAAAAAAAATGTTAATCAAAAGTTTAGAACTATAAAAATAATTCGTTTAAAAAAAATTACTTTGAATTTGAATACTATAAAATTTGGGATTTTTGTCACTGAAAATATTTTAATGAACAACTTACGCTAACCAACACCTTATACAAATAATAGATAAATAGGTGTCGTTAACCTTTAACAAATAATAGAGAACACTTGTTAACCGACACCTATCATCATCAAGGCCTCGTAATAATGTTGATGACTTCCCAATGAATCAGGTAGTGCATCGTACTCGCTCGTGTGGGGTTATTGCACCTGAATGGTCTTAGTGGACTCTTTGCTATGGCCTTAGGGGCAACGGTCCTGGTACGGACTTGCTTGGTTAAAAATAGATTTCATTAGCCAGCCGCAGGAGGAGCGTTTTCTTAGAAATATAAAAGGAAAAAAAGGTTTTAGGAATGATACATTTCAAATACACGAGACCACCAAATAAAATTACTTGATCGATTTCTTTGTATTGACGCATTGAGGAAATGTTAAATAAAATTAACAATGTATTTTTCAATAAGGATTATACACAGTTCTGTTGTACAAAAAAGGTCCATACCCTAGTATGGACCTTTTTTGTACAACAGAACTGTATTCGGATTCAGAACAGGATTTTTGATCCGAATCCGCCAATGCGGAACTTCTGGACCGATTTAGACATCCGAAATCGTATCCGCATCCGCAATAATCAATGCGAATCTTTTGCGGATGCGGATATTTAGGTCCATCTAGGCTAGTCTTAAATCTCGCAGATTTCCCCAGGATGAGCTAAGAATTGTTTTAGTTTTATTTAATTACATGATTTCTGTAACTAAAAATGTAAAACAATGTCTACGAAATTAATCATGCCTAAGTATTGGCGCCACACAAAGTTACTCGGTCAACATTTCTTTACACGTGTAGACCCCTGAAAAGTAGTTTATGTAAGTATAATGTATACCTATATATTTTCGCTTACGTATCACTGAACGCAATTCTGTAAGAAATAGTTGAATTACAATTATTTCCAATGAGGAACGTGTTGTACATTGCTCGATATTAACGTGCCTTATCTTGCAGTCTTATACCAACAATCCAATGTACACTGTTTCATAACATTCATGTAACAATCATTTCAGAATAACTCAAATTACAAAGCATAACACTGTTCTATCAATATTTTAACAATGACGCAAGATAATGTTAGTAGAGGAAGTGAAATATTTATATAACTCTTTTTGACAAAAAAAAACTACTTCAAACCGTTTTCTCATGGATGCCACTGTCAGAACTGGACCAAATTGAAACGGGACCACACAGGAAACACCCAGCTTTCAAATAAATTAAAAGAATCATCAAAATTTTTGGAACTCGGTCGAAAACAATTGATATTTTTTATTATGCAACATTTGTAAATAATCTGCTTATTTCATATTCACAATTTCATTTCATACGTGAAACTGTAATGAAAATAAATTGTGAATATGAAATATATATGAATTGCGAATGTGAATATAACAATAGGAAACTATTGTTATAATTTACGAATTATACGTGTCTATTAACTTCTGTTACATCTTTTCTTAAAGAAAAACTTCTTTTGTTAAGAAAATTTTTACTTACATAATTCAATAATTAATAAAATCCTTAACGAACCGTGTCCGTACATAGAATTTTTTTTTTCAAAAAATCAATTTGTACACGTGATAATTAAATTATGTTAGGTACCGAAGTAAAAAATTGTTTTTAGGATTTTTGCCATTTTTTTTTATGTGACTGTGCACGCTAATCTTAGAAACGGCTTGACCGATTTAAATGTGGCTTTCACTGATGTTTTATAGTAAGCTTTCCGTAACATTCAATGCTTGTTTCATTCCAATCTGTTTACAAACATAAATGTCATTTTACGTATGTAGTAATGTAATAGTTTTACCCTTCTTAAATATGACAACTAATAGATATTAAATGTGAAAGTGATTTTGTTTGTCACGCTTTCACGCCACAATTAGACAACCGATCGTCATGAAATTTTCCATACACGTCGTCAATATACATGATACAAATTTTTGTTACTATGCGAGTACAATGCCAGTATACTTATATGTCACGTGATTTACTTTATAGAAAAACATCTGTGTTTACTTTGATAAAACAAATTGTACCAGAACTTGTAAACTGACACAATAGAAAAAATGGTTGTTAAATTCATTACTTTATTGGGAATATATTCTACATTTATTCCCTAAACCAAATTTTAAAAAAAGTCGCTTCGTTTTAAAAAAGGACTTCCTTATTAACTCGTCCAGGTAGCCAATTCTTGCTATCCATTCATATAGCAGGAAGGTCACAGAGGGGATGGGGCTAAACTAAACGATCGTGTTTGACCTACAGCTGTGATATCTCTAGGTCAAAGTCGATCATTTAGAGGGCATATTGATATTTTTATTTAGGCTTTAAAATGCATTTAAAGAATTATTTTAAGAGTTATTTAAGAATATATGCACTTAAATAATCATATTAGAGATTTTAAAAACCTTATTAGTTTGATTTTTTTGATACATGTTGGTTTTCATATCAATAAAAATAAATAGATAGTCTTGAACATGGTGGACAGATTTGTATTTCCAATTCTTGTAGTTGGTTTGCGTGTTGGTCTGTAGGTCATAATAGTCCCCCCCAGCGCCGGGAGTTGAGGGCAGCGCTGGGTGGTGGAGACGTCTCGCTGTCAAACATAGTTGAAGCCATGCTTGACAGTGAGACCACCTGGAAAGCGGTTGCTTCCTTCTGCGAATCCGTAATGTCGCAGAAGGAGGCAGCTGAGAGGGAGCGAGAGGAAGAGGCCGGTCTCGCTTCCCTCAGGCGTAGGCGGTTGGGCAGGAGAAGGCGGGCATATTTAGCCCGTTTTCAAATGTCCTAGGGGACCTGCGCACATAGTTGGCTAGCTGTGTGTGCCTGCACAAGGTCCTCCCCGTCTGGGGATTGCCTCGGTGTCTCCAGGCAATCCCCCTTTGGCGTTAGCCTAGCCAGACATGGCTAGGCTGCCCTGGGGTGGATCGGAGTTGTTGCTTCGGCAGAGCCCGGTTCACCCTGTTCAAAGGGCAAGGAGGCACCGGGGAGTTTTAGTGGGTATTCCCAGTACCGCTATGATCAGGTGCTGGGCGACCCCCACATACCCCTTCCGCCTAGCCAGCGGTAGGGAATCTGTAAGCGGATCACTCCTCGTAAAAAAAAAAAAAAAAAAAAAGGTCATAATAGTCCCCCCCCTAGGTGGGCCATGACCTTGTCGTGGTGGGGGGGCTTACCCTTGATCCGAGGGGTCGCAGGGGCCGGTGGTGGACAGAACCACCGACCTTTGCTTGTCCCATCGGATTATTGGGGACCAACAAGGCCCACACCCGTGTGCTCCGAGCGGGCTCCGTTCAGCGGAGCTCGCGGCGGAGCACACCCCGGCGGCTGGGGCGGGACGTGTAGCCCTCCATGCATGTTCTCGTCAGCTGTCGTCGGGGTTTTTTGATGGAGTTCAGGGGAACAGGGAGGCCTGGGGGGGTGGCCCCTGGTCCCCTGCTCAGAGGAGCGGCGGGGGGGAGCCAATGGACACTGTTGGTGTCCATTGAGTCCTCCCTTTTAACATCCTGGCAGATGGCTGGACAGGAGAAGGCGGGTATCAGCCCGTCTTCAAATGCCCTCGGGGACCTGCGCACACGGCTGGCTGGCTGTGTGTGCCTGCACGGGTCTCCTCCGTCTGGGGATTGCTCGGGTGTCTTCGGGCAATCCCTCCGTTGGCGTCAGCCTAGCCAGCAATGGCTAGGCCGCCCGAGGAGGGTGGGTCGGAGCAGTTGCCTCGGCAGAGCCCGTCCACCCCACACTCTAAGGGCAAGGAGACACCGGGGAGTTTTAGTGGGTAGGGGCCAGTTCTGCTGGTCGACCCCCACATACCCCTGCCGCCTAGCCAGCGGTAGGGGATCAATAAAAGGATTTATCCTCGATAAAAAAAAAACAAAAAAAAAAAGGCTCACGAAGTTTCAGCCTGTTAGTAATCATCAGAAAAAATCCAGTTGGGGATACTGAAGTCATTATTTTAGTAGTGCGTGCACAAAACACATAGACGCCATCATAAAATGACATCTCTTATAAACACACAGTATCTGATTATAAATTAAATCAACGTTTAACACCATTATAAGTATGATACAAATGCACGTGACAAGGTTCCGACACGTTTATGGGGCTAATGCATGACCTCTTAGTCACGTCCTGCCAACATGATTTTGTGAAGGCAACATTAGAAGCACCGTCTTAAACATGTGACTTATCAAGAGAATGAGACAGAAAGGTTATTATATCAGTAAGACGTGAATAAGTATATCGAATAAGATAATTCTAAAGATTTCTTGTAAAGTCACGATTTCGGTAGATGTTACTCCTTACTATTATTATAAATGTGAATGTGAGTTTGTTTGTTATGCTTTCACGCAAAAACTACTGAACCGATCATCATGAAATTTTTCATATACGTTGTCTGGTAAACCAGAAAGGACATAGGGTTCCTTTCTTCTAAGAAAAAAGTACTGTTCCCGAAGGATTATCTAAAATATAAAAGTGTAACTAACGCCTGGCCTTATAATAGCCTTACAATGTGCCACAAGAAGTCAAGCGTTATAATTGCTTTTATATTTTTTAATTTATCATTGCGTACGAAATCGCCGGCACCAGCTAGTAGGCTATATTTTATAAAGTTACACGGGCGAAGTAGCGTGCAACAGCTAGTTATAAATATGAATATTTTTGGGGGTGGTATGGATGTTTGTTATCCTTTCATGCAAAAACGGCAAAATGGATTTGGATGGACATTTGCACACAGAGATATAGGATACTTTTTAGAGAATTCTCATAAATAAATTCATATAAAAATATAAAAAATTGGACGCCATTGTCGCTGTGGCGGCAGCGCCACCGAACCATCGAGATACCGAAATAACAGATTTCAGATATTTTCTCAGGTGTTAAGTATATTTTTATTTTTAAAGTGGACGTAGTCGCCGGCACCAGAGCTAGTCGATAATATTATTATAAGCATAATACGGTACATTTCTATGCATCTTTCCACCACATAAAAATACACTGCGTAGTTTAAAAAAAGTATGCAAACAAACCGACGTGGATAGAGACTAAAATATCGCTTAACGAATAACAAAATATACGAACACATTTGGTCAGAGAAAGTGACTTCCTTTAGTGACAAATTAATGTCACATCGTTTCTCGATAAACCTAGTACAATAGGAGTGGGAGATGTCGACCTCACAATATCGATACTACTTTGACAGCTCACGGCATTAAAACCAGTCAATTCTGTTAATAACTTTTGTCCAGTTTTGCAACTCTGGTTGAGTAATGCAAATAATTCTTGAAAATAACTTTCTCTGTTATCGAGTAAACCACTTTGGAGCGCGTGCGGAAGTATGGTCCAGTTTCAGAGAGAGCTTATTATTCAAATACAAAAAAGCCAAAAAGTCATTCGACTGTAGCTGTACGATTTCACTCATAGATAAGCTAGAAGGCACTTATATTGACGAAACCGGTGTGTGTGAGGAGACAATCTTCAAAGAATTCTAAGTCCTGTCAATCCATTAAGGAAGCGTTTTGAGCATATTTTCTTTCAATTTAGCCTAATGATTTTGGCCCGAGGACCTATTAAAAGGGACAATGAATTGTCTGGCGATCGTAAGGCGTTTAATCCTTGCCCTCAAAATACCTATTAAAATAAAATTCTATTTTTTTTTTACCTAAAATTATATTACTTGTGTAGTAAATAATTAGCTTCGGGGTTTCTTCTCAGGATCGTCATCTTGGCTTTTTTCCGAAACCCTGGTAAATTTAAATTTATAATGACGATAATAGGATTTTCTTGTAGAAACCTAATTGATAAATAAATATTTTGATTTTGATTTGATTTGATTTTTAGAGTTCAAATAAACTGGAAACACGAACAAAGGTTGTTGGTCGTTTAGGCAGCAACAAAAAATAACCCTTTGAAGGTTACTTACTTAAAGTCTTCTATTTAGATCTCTGTCTGAAAAAGAACGAAATAAAATCGAGGTTGGGTGGAACAAAGTCATCGGCGGGGAATGTATTCAGCTTGGACTCTTTTGTCAAAATTTATACCTAAGTGACTTTTATTTTTTAGCATTTGTATTGAAGTAGTAATTTCAAAAGAGAGAGAAACGAAAAACTAGTTTTTGTTTTTGCTAATAACATCGCCCGCATTAATGATTATAGTAGATAGATCCTTCATTAGTTAAGATCATTTAAAGTGATTATCAAAATCAGTTAACTGATTTAGCTATGTGGATAAAATTGAATTTTGAATTTATTTCAAAATTAAATTTGCTTCAATCGTATCATAATAAGTCTCACGGTTTGTAAAGAAACAGAAACACGTTAGATGTTATAACGCAGGTACCTATCTATGTTATAACCTTAGAATTTCAGTAGCTTTCATTCATTTTTAGCACGAATCCACATAAAAATCTACAAAACAATACCGCCGTTTCTATCTAACATCCCAACTGCCAACCTATAATATCCAAAAAAAAATGATAAATGACACTGACAGTAGATCAGTAGGACCTTCCCATGACCTTCCTTGTTATTAAGTTTCACAGCACCTTACCGATAAGATCTAATGAAAACAAAATATTTGTAAATAAAGAGAAAAAACGAAAAGGACCATGCCATTTTTGAATTTGCATGTATACTTACAGAGTTTAAAAATTGATGATAAATATATGAAGGACAGTTAAGTATTCTCTTTACGTTTTTTTACTCTGTTTTTACTAGATCATCTTGTTTACTAGAACCTAGAACCATTCTTTCGCTTGAAAATCTAGATTTTGTTGTACTTGCTTAATATTTATTTGAAATTCATGTGACATTCCTTTTTCTAGCCAAGTACCCTTTGCAAAATAAATTTAACTTTATATGTGTTTCACTTTAAACACAAACACAACTGTTTGTTAACTTTCGTTAGACGTATCATCCATTATTTGGGTCAATGTGACTGTATTACCGACATGGTTCAAAAACCATCAGGAGTGAAAGAGATGCATTATACTTCAGATAAAAATGAGCCTTCGGTCCAAAGCGTAGGACGTAAAGTCCTGCTATGAGAACATTATATGTTAAACGCTGAATAATACAAATTTTATTCTGAAAACCGCCAGACTGGAGACTGTTTTGAATCATGGTGTACACAGTTCAGTTGACTAAGAAGATACCAATAATAACCAGTTGACTAATATAATGGTTTACATATACCGAAGACGGTGAATCAATCCTTTTAATAGTTAGTTAAAACAAGAAGAACCACAAAAATAATGCATCATAGATTAAATAAAAAATATTGAGTCTTATTAAGTATGGTTTGTATAAGTTTAGAAGAGTTAAATAAGCGTGTTTCCTAAGGAATTAGGAAGCACCTAATTCCAGATACCTTATCCTATTGCAGTGCCTAAGAAAGTTAAGTTAGTACCTAAATCTAAAAAAAATTAAGTGAAAATTAAGTTGGTTAAAAAGATTTTTTATAATTGAAAACAAGATGTAATTTTGATTTTTATTAAGTGAACATTATTAATATAAATATTCGTTAATTTTATGCGTTTGAAATTTTAACGGTCAAATGATTGAAAAAATTAACGACCCAATATTTCAGTGACCATGTTGTATGCGATCATTCGATTGCTAAGTAATGTAAAAGTCGCGTGACCATACCAATTAAATAGAGTATCGTTCAGAAACAATTTATCAAAATAACGGTACAATCACAAGCTAAAGTTCAAGGTGTTTTATTCCATTCGAAAGTGAAATGCACAGACAAAACAAACAGAGTTTAATACATCCCACCTACATGCTATGCAAACGAAAGTGACAGATTATTTTTAAGTTGTAATAAATTTGAAAGTCACAAAGGCGAGAGTGGATCTGTGAAATTTAGGTCAAGTAAAAAATCGCCATGAAAAAAATAACTGTGCATTCAATATTTAGACACTTTTACGAAACACAGACTTTATAAGTATTTACATAATATTATATAAGAATTATGTAAAATATTTATGCTGGGCATCCTTTATATAAGGAGGTGGAATTAAAAAAACTCAATGCAACTCAATGCAGACTTGTTTACAAGATTTGACACGTTTTTGATAAAACACTATTACTTGCAGACCCGGTCGGGATTCAAACCTATGTATACCGAGGAGGCAATTTTTTTTAAATATTATTTTAAGTTTAATTACCACAATTGCATCCAATATAATTTTTGTAGTCAATAGATAAAGAAAGAATAATTAAAAAAGGCTTTTTCTTTCGTAAAACCCACTTAATAAAGCTAATAAAATAAAGTCTTCAGAGAAAAATTTTCCTTTGAATAGACCTTCAGCATACGGAAAGATACTCACATATGTATTTTGCTTATTTTTTTAGAATAATAATGGCACATAAAATGAAAAGCAGACGCCATTCTACTCATGAATTTACTAAGAACTAAACATTCACCGGTTCTTGTAGTATAAATAAGCACTAATAGGTAGAGATAATATATCTATCATGTAGTTTTTTATTATTTTGCGTTTAATATTATGAAAGTTGGGACTATCTGCGAAAAAAAGTTTTTGACACATTTTAAGATGAATAAGTTTTAATAAAATAAAATTAACGTAAAAAGTAAGACAAAAAATTAAAACCTAATTAAAAATTAAAAGTTATACTGAGTTAGTACATATACTAGTTAGTACATATACATTATGTAATTTGTTAATTATTAAAATAATGTAATAATTACAAAATTTTAAAACTATATTATGGTATTATAATTTATTTAATTGCATATTTTATCAACGCATTTATTTGGTTGAAGACAATATTACAAGTCTGAACAATTTTGTGTGATGTCTATATTTATTCTAAACAACGACACTCCTGCTGCGTCTTGTGTTGTGCCACGTGCGAGTGGAGCAAGCCTTGTCTTCCCCCCACTTCCCCCACATTATTATTATTAGCAAAATGTCGCAATTATAAAAAAATAGCAGCTGTGTTGTGCGTTAAGTACCTATCATTACAGAAAAGCGTCGCCGTAACAGCAATATAGTAATTATTAATTATGTTAAATTATGTTTAATAGGAAACGTGACAGGAAAGTCACGTTTAAAGAATGTTGGTTAGTACTTAGTACCATAAAAATGAAATAACTCATTGTCATTGACAACTACAACACAAATGCATGTTGCAAGACAATGTCTACAGTTGTTCACGATTTCTGTATTTTCTTGATTGTATTTGATACTTACAACTAATATTATAAAGATTTTGTTTGGTTGAACGCGTTAATCTCAGGAACTACTAGGTCGAATAAAAAAAATATTTTTGGATTGAATAGTCCATTTATCAAGAAAGGCTTTAGGTTAGACTATATAACATTTTTAATGCGTACGAAGTCGCGGGCAACAGCTAGTGCTTTATATACCTAACATCAAACTAATTTCCTTCATACATATCATGGATGTTAAAAAATTAATTGGTTATGGGTAAATAGCGATGTAAATTAATACTATATTAATGTACCATAATAAAATGTAACTGTAGAACTATAAATATAAAATTACATATATTTAAATATGTAAATACAACTACAGACTAAAGAACCTCAATTAAATAATCGATGACATTGTAGTTTTCTTTATTTTTAGTTCTTAAAATAATTGTTCTTGAACTATTGAATTTAATGTCAGTCGAGGATATACGTAGGTTATACATTATAGTCCAAGCAGCGACCGTAAAAAAAGGTGGTGATCGAGTATAAATACAAAAATTGACTTTATGACTTCTTGGATATTAGACAAATAAGAATTTTTTTTTGTTGGTCAATAAATATTAATGTGCCAGACCAATTCTATTCAAAGGAGGTATAAAAAACAAACAAAAAATACGTTTAATTATTTCTTATACCTTTAGAAAATTTATCATTGTAACAAATATTTTTAGAGTGGTCTGGCAAACATTTGTGTTAACAATCGGGGTGCCAGACTTATTTTTTTATATTCCATTGATCTAAACTACTTCTAATAGTATAGCATTGTACTTAAATGTCTTATCATCAATTTTACAAAAAATTTTGAAAAAACGTTAAAAAAAATAT
Organism: Synanthedon vespiformis; assembly: GCA_918317495.1. Classification (NCBI taxonomy): domain Eukaryota; kingdom Metazoa; phylum Arthropoda; class Insecta; order Lepidoptera; family Sesiidae; genus Synanthedon; species Synanthedon vespiformis. The sequence continues at coordinate 3,013,707 of OU906953.1, forward strand.
TAGTCAAGTTACAGGTCACCAAACCGTTGAGTCCTTTTGTCTAATATACAAGAAGTCATAAAGTCAATTTTTTTTACATATACACGATCACCACCTTTTTTACGGTGGGCGCTTGGACTATATTATAACCATAGTATAACGATGAAAATGTACATATTCTTTGAAGAAAAATAGTTATGTTATTAGTAAAATTTGCTATTATGTTTATGGTAATGAAATGATTCCCAGCGGGGTCAACTTTGTAAATGAACTTTTCAATGTTGACTCTGGTCTGGATTTGGAAAGTAAGTAGTTACAGGGCACAATCGTTTCGCAGTCGTATGGGCAACTCGTCTTGCGGCAGTGACCAACCCCTTACAAGATAGTAGGGGATGCTAGAGCCCATCTCTTCCTTCTCCCTTAAATTCTTCTATGGTCGGCAGCGCAAATGCAGCACCTATGGCGTTGCTTGTATTATTGGTATATAGCCACCTACCATCTAGGGCCTATCGGTCGACCTTAAAATAAACAAATAAAATGAATGACAATTCATTACTCTGTGACATCATTTGCACTAGTGATGTGCCGGATCGTTAAAAATACGGATACGGATATTTGGCGTCAAGATCCGCGTATACGGATACGGATCTTAACTTTCTTAGTCAATCGGTGTCGGTGTGCGTGGCCTTAAGGTGCTATAAGCAATAAAAATTAATGAATGGAATTTAATACTTTTTCATTGCTTCCTAATCACCTATATATAGAATTTCATCTATAATTAAAAATTAATAAGGTAAAAGATCCGCAAAAAGATCCGCCAAAAAGTAACGGTTACGCGGATCTTTCGTCTCCCTTGGATATCCGGCACATTTTGCACTCACAGAATGTTTACTAGGTCAAGGCACTAAACCAGATAAGTAGAAAGGGCAAGGTGTAAATATCTGTATTTTGGCGTTTTAACCGTTGAAGATTATAACACTTGAATTTGTACACCGTTTTTGTCATCTGGACGTTTTAACAATTGGTCATTGTTAAAACGTCATATAAAGTGTCATATAAAGGACACTCGAAACTATAATCGAAATTTACCAAGTTATGATGTAGAAAAGCGAAAGTTATCGATTATATATGAAATAATAAAACCAATTTAATCACTCAGAGTTCAGGCATAATCATATTAGTTTTCCTACTTCTATGGAGTTTAGGTGTGCCTAAGCGTCGTAATATAATGCGTAAAGTAACTTATCTGGAAGTGTGGGTAATCGATTAACTCGGTGATAACGGTTGCAATTATAACCGTTTGTAAGACGTTATTATGACGCAAAATGCTAAGAGAGTCTCCCTCATCTCTCCCTGTGCTAGTCTGAAATATTTAAGTTTCTTGTTGCATGTCAACTCTTTGACTTCAAGTGGTAAGGCAATTTGAGCAATTATTAAATGGGTAGACCATTTACGGAAGGCCACAATAGAATAATTATAGCACGTGATGAATAAGAGAAGCCACGGCGCTTTCCTCTATCCTCAACTTGTCTCATGATTTCTTCTTTCGTGATGCAAAATTCGCAATCACTGTGAATTCTGTATTACAGGTCTTTCTGTACAGTTATTTCGACAAAAAATAATGAAATCACAGAAAAATGGACCATTCCACACCTTACCAGTAAAATAATAAGTTAAGTTCGATGCCTATCATTTCGTAGGATTAAATTTGCCCCCTATTATTATGAGCGTGTACACGGCATGGATTTGCGTAATTTTGCAAGTGTGTATGTAATGTAAATGTAACCCTACTTCCGTCCGTCGCAGCTGTCTTGGCGCCGACATCAATTTGACGCTCTTTAACAACGAGGTCACTGTACACTTATACAATGAATATTATGTATAAAGTTAATATATCACATCATTCACGTTTTAAACCCTTTTAGTCCTGTATCCATCAAAGGATTTTTTTCTGATTACTAACAGGCTGAATCTTCGTGAGTAGCTTCAGTTTGCCGAGACGAACAACTTTTTCCTTTGCGAAAATTCTCGATAGAGGTAGCTAAAGGAGTTAGCAGCCGTTAAAAACTTCCAAGCGTAGCACTGGGAAAACGTGCCACTCAATTTGTAGGACTATGCGGCCATTTTATTATACAAATGTATAAGCTGCAGACAAAAAATCAGCCGGTTAGTAATAATTTTTATGACCTCATTTTTATGATTTATTGGGAGTGGTTTTTTGGGACAAATGGGTTTACTAACCAGCTGATTAAGTACTCAGTTAACGGTACATAGAACATAAAATGCATAATAAGATGTAGTTAATATACATAGTAAGTACCTGAGGTAACTACCCTTTAATGTAATACAATAGAATGACTACATTTTAAGGAAATATCAGAAAAACCAGTAACACCTCCACATGACATACTTAAACGACATCTTATTAGTTCCTCATTCAGAACATGGTAAGAAGTGATTACAGTGGAAACAAATAAGGGACATTACCACTTAGGTACATACCTGTATGATACCATTACCATACTATTCCAAAAAAGGCGTTACAAAAGGACAATACAAAAAAGGCGAAGACATATCAAATGTTAATTGAAATACAGCAAAAGCTTTTTAATCTTTCTTATTTATTTATTTTTAATTTGGTTACTTGCTGGTTAAGAAGGGGAACAACAGCCCCGCCCCAGACCAATCGCCATAAATAAAATTATATCAAAACACAGAGTCAGGCTAAGTTAATTAATACCCATAAAAATATAATAACAATTAGGTACGCATTGCAATAAAATTATAATTTATATTAAAATAATTTATTACGAATAAACATTTGTTTATTTAATATTTTAGTAAACCTTCTTGATACAGTACAAAGTTTACATGTTTGTTATCTCAATCTAATAAACTGAACGAAGTCATTTATGGGTCAGGGAAAATTCATCGCAGTTCATTGAACTAATGTTACATTCAATAATACCAACCAAGTAAAAGTTCTATCTTCAAGGAGATTTAAATTGTGTATCGAGAACAAGAATCAATGTGCATTCAAGAGACAATTCAATTTGAATACAAACCAATCATTGTTAATTGGATAAATTGAACATAGTGATACGAATAAATTATGAACCAAATATAATAATATAAGTAAATACCAAATACTTATAGTCTTTGGCTGTAAAAAGAAGTATTATATTATAGTCTTAGACCACGATATACCTGGTAAACCCCTCATTAAAATTAAAAAAAAAACATGTACTTATATTTGTTTATCTACTGTAGCCTACCACTTTACTAATGCAATAAGTGTATGAAAGCGACGAGCGATAAACAATATATGGAACAAACCTCAGCCATTGGTCTCGGAAAAAGTGTATTACTAAGTATACAATACAGTATTTTTCTATTTTTTCTAAGACTGATCCATTGATCTAATCTTACTGATGTCAGCAAAAATAATTTTTATTTTTATTTTTAATTTTCATGTGATCTAATAAAATAAATATAATACAATGATTAAAAATGGTTGCTGGCATATGCTTTGGACGCATAGGTATATTATGCAGATACTGTCTTACTGGTGGAAGTTGAAATCTTTTCTTATTTTATTGATTACGCTCATGAGGTCACCCAAATTGTGCAACTACATTTGAAAGAAGACTACTTCAATGTACTTGTACAAATAAATATTTGTACATAAACATTAGTGATATAGGGCTACCATACAAACATTTCAGCGAGGCTAAATAGATTCAATCGACACGTTTGAATTAAAATGACTTGAGTTCCGAAGAATGTATGTCGAGAAGGGCCAACGCGATCGAATGAAGTCCATAATATAATGGATGTCAAGTTCAGTGTATTGGGGACACGCTAAGCGTTGCTGCAACCATATTAGTCACCATTGGTCGTAATAATTTGTAAGGCCATTTTTTGATAAGCATATTATGTAGGTAAATGTAACAATTTAAAGTCACCGGTAACCGGGGATAATGGAGCTGATATACCTTTGTTTGCAGTGTTGTTTGGTAAAAGTCCCAAACATTAAAAATAAATTAATAATAAAAATTAGCCTATCGAAAGATGCACTAAACCGAGTGCATAATTTAATAAAACAGAAAATTATTTCCAAAAGTAACTAATCAATACTTTACTTGTAGCTGGTGAAAGAGGCCCTGATTATAGCATAAGGTAATAAGTAAAGTGAAGGGAATGTCTTGCATCAAAAACTAAATGGATATGACTATGTCATCCATTTAGTTGAAATGGATTTCGTTTACTATGTTTCGTCGAGATTAATAGTAAAGGTATTGAAAACTATGATGCAATACAATAGGAAAGTTAAATCGAATTCATAAACTCAATGGCAAATATCGAGTCACGCGTCTCGCTCGTGTGACAGATATGCCATTTCGTTATGGAGCTGTAGAATATTTAGCGGGCGAGTTAATTGGTTCCATGGAACATGTAAATCATTATGACAACTCATTCTGGAAACATAATATAGTTTCATTTGTATCTAATGGTTCATTGTGTTAATTTAAAGTTCCACACATATTCATATATACATTTACACACATTACAATATATTTCTCTCTCTCTCTCTCTTTATTTTCCTCTATGTGTATGTGTGTCTGTAAGCGCAATGCTCTGTGAGGTATTGTTCTTCGAATTTAAAAGACAAATTAGACAAAGTACGTTCCCTCATTTATTTACTATTCTTGTTTCTGAACTAATAATACATCTTTGTTAAAGTTAATGTTTCAATAGCAACTTGCGTAGTTCAGTAACGTGCACACGTGTATAAATCATCTGTAACTAAACGTGTCTCTAATTTTACGCTAACATGTACCTAATACATTTTTTTTTGTTAGAAGTCAAAAGGAGATGGAATATTTCAATTGACGACTAAAATGGCCTTATTTTTTTTTCTTTGAAATAGACACAGGCCACTTAAGGGACTGCACAGTTAAGCCTATAATGTAAAAAAAACAGGCATTTTTTCAGATTACAAAAAAATTGTCGATTTTGCAGAGAAATAGTTAAATCTAGGTAAAGCTGTTGAAAATAAAATAAAAAACCTAAGTAATTAAAAGTGAATGCTAACAGGAAATTAACAAAACTATTTCTAATAATTGTTAAAATACAATGAACACAAACTCCACAGGCACTAGAGCATTTAGAGATATCATTCCATTTCTAAAAACTCTTCAAATTATCTTTACAACAATACGTTTGTTTATCTAATATTTCAATATAAACATTTTGATATCCTTCTATTATTATTCTAAATACTTCATAGTAGTTTGCAGACCGATAAAGAAAAATCACGAGTTACAATCAAGTTTTAAATCTGTCACATAATTTTTTACACTATCCGTGTTTTTTTGAATGACTTGCACACCTAGTGTTCTCTGTCAATCTTGTCAGGTGACATTTTTAACCCCGGACGCCCGACGCAAAAACGGGATGTAACACGTTTGACGTGTACCTACTATCTTGTATCTTGTACGTGTACTGTGTATCTTGTATGTTTGTCTGTAGCTCCTAAACGGAATAGATCAATTTTGATTCGGTTTTTTTTTGGTTATTGGTTATTATTTTTGGTTTGGTATATTGTTACTTCGGTGCCATTTCCATGACATGATAACCTTGACCTGATGCTGCAGCATCAAGTAGTCTGCGGGAGACCCAACTCTTCAGCAACTTACAGCAGATATAGCGGGTTTGGGTTCTTATATTTATAGCTTGTATTAACTCTTATCTTAAGCTTGTAAAAGCAATGAAATACTCGTAATACAAAACAATGACACGCCGATATCACACGTTGAACTCGTGACAGACACTCAATTTCATTATATCTTTACGATCTTCGCGTGTGATCTGCAATCTTTCAGTCGTCAAGGAAATGTACTACGAATTTGTTGACTTTACGCACACTTTTATTTGCAAATCTTACTTCGAATTCTTTTGATTGTTTCAAGTGTATGTAAACAAATAATATTTTCTTCGTCATAATTATAACAAACAAGCGGAAACATTTTTGTTGAAAACAGTACATACTAATTGCTCAATGTTTTTAAGCTATTTCATATATTTTTTAATTAAAACACCAACATCATTAAATAGCAGAAAATCATTATAATACACAGAAGCAAACACATTTATATTTGCATGCCAGTAAACGGTATCTACAACTATTACATTACCTATGTAATGTTAATTATGAATATTTAAAAATATTTTTTCAACATACCTAATTGAAAATTACGTGTAGCTAACTTTAGCACTTTCACTAAACACATTGTTAGGTCAATGCGGCCAAAGCGAAAACAATTAACGTAGATAATTATATAGTTTCCTTTATTTTTGACCTAATAATAAATAATAAATAAATATTTTATTGAGCTTAAAGCAACTTTGTTGACCGGGTGACATTTTTATGACATTTATAAGAGTAGACATTTATAATTTACTAACTATACGCTCCCGGCTTCGAGCAGGTTCAAAATAAAAACTATCTTATCTTTTAAGTTGGACCAAATTACATGTACTTAAGAAGTTTTATCAAAATCGGTTCAGTAGTTTAGGAGTTTATTGGCGTCAAACAACGTGACACGTAATTTTTTATATTAGAGATAAGAGTGATTGACATTTATAAGAGTAGACATTTATAATTTATGAGACGTTTTTATAATTTAGTCTTTATAAGAATAGATTAATTTACTGTTCAAAACCAATGCTACATAAAATACAAATTGACAAATATACCATATTTTTCGCTAAATGTGAGCACACTGATTTTAGTGTTACAGTCAACAAAGCAGATTTTCAATTTATGAACTTGTTGATCGGTTTGGTTTCCCTTACAGTAACTATTATTTAATCTGAGCCCTTACTAACAATTAGCACAAAAAGGAGAGAAGCATTAGGTATAACAAATAAGTCTCTATTAAATCAGAAGAACATTCTGTTTTGTTGATTCCTTTGAACTTTTAGAACTTATTAGAAGCGACACTAGACTTTTAGAAAAACTTACAGTGTTAAGCCCTCACAAATAACACTTACGAGTAACATACCCTTAAACCTAACTTGGATTAAGTATACAATAATTCAGACTATACATATTTTTGATTGGTACAGAAATATCATTCCATCAACAAAAAGTGGACTGGCTGACTGCATTTTTAGAAACTACTAGAAAAACTGTTTAAGCCTGAGAGTTCTTAGAATATTCACTTAAGTTAACAGGGTTATAATGGTAAAAATAAAAATAAAAACCGTAACGGATACGGGTACATAACCGGCCGTTGAACTCACACCTTGAAGGTGAACTCTATAGCTAATAAAGCCTAAGGGAGGCATTTCACACACACACTTAGAATAAAATATACACATCAATTTATATTTACCGATTGTTTTTACGTTTTAGAAAGAAAGAAAGAAAATTATTTTACATATTACTTTTATTTGAAGTTTTATCAATAGTACCAAAATATGGTGAAAATATTTTATTATATGCTCAAATAATTCTGATATTATTATTTTATATTCAAACAATGTACTTAGCTATTTAATTTTATTACAAAACAGAAATAATAAAGGTATTGTCTAACATCAAAGGCTTTATTGAAATCTATCAACAACTCAATGCCAGTTTGTTTGGTTTGACAAATAAAATTCTAGACACAATAAAACAACAATTTGTTTATATTTGTATCTCTTTATCACAACAAACATTTTAACACCTGTTGGCGCTTATAAATAAATGTACGATTAACCCTATTGTCTTTCTGATTGTCCTTTGTCATAATATAAGTTATCTACATAGTTGTGATAATACAATAAATAAAACATGTCACACGTTTCTTTAGATGTGGAGATAAAAAAACATAGTTTAGTCATATTGTGAACGTGTCTTAACATTCCCGATATACGATATTTATTACAAGGGACCTTTTTATGTAGCATTTATGTGGTTGCATTGCATACCTGAGAAGCATTGTGATGGAATGGGTAAGAATTGCGTGACATGTTATATTACGGAAAGAACGTAACTGAATGAAGAATTCTAATAAAAAAACATAAATCAATTCGTATAGGATTGCGAATATTTTTATTTTGAACTAGCTATACTCGCGGTTTCACTTTCTGTTCTCGGTATGGGCGGCTGTGGCCCGTAATTCGTTTTAGGGCCGGTGCTAACTAGTGCTAGTGCTAACACAGCACGGAATAGCAAAGGATAGCTTCCTAAATATTATTTTTAACCTTATTGCAATGATTTTAGAAAAGTCTTCTTTCAGCAAAATATCCTATCTACGACTTTTAAGGTACCTACATACTTTCCCCTCATGTCGCATAGTCTTGGAACGCCCTGTATAGACGCGCTCTATGGTGGACATAATTGTACCGTTCGTCGGGCGCGCTGCGTTCAACTTTGCGACCCACGATCGATCGTAATTTTGTCCAAAATAAAAAAATCAAAAACTAAATTGTAGGTCTGAACACACTCTACAAGTTCGATAATAGACATTTTTTCAATATCTATCACCAAAAAAAGAAAATTGCAAAAAAATAATTTCACTACTAACATTTTTGACTTTATCGTTAGATATCTCGATAACGATGAACGGTAGGTGAAAAATGTATAAGACCTAAATTATAGAGCATAAAAAAGCAACAAAAAAGTTATTCATCACAATTTTCGTATCTCGACGGAGCGCCGAGTTATTGTAAAAAAAAACTGAGTTAAACGCTTTTTTCAAGATGATGGAAAATGCAACCAGGAAATCTTGGTCGAGTTTTTCAAGTTAAGCTTTTCTAGGCCTCCCCCACGTAATATCCAAAATTTAGCTTTTCTGGTTCACTTTCTTTTCTAACTGGAGTAATATAAGCTCTTTTTCTCAAGAATTAGGCATCATATACAAAAATAAAATTTCCATTGTAAATTGGTACAAACATTTATATTATTTTCATCCTAAACATTTTATTTATTATATTTGTAACCAGTCTCTTTCGGTGTTTTCATTGTGTCTGCATTCAATCACATACTTTTATTAACACATACGACGAACAGTCGACGCGAGACCGTTTGTTCTATAAAAAAATTCAAGGGCACCAGTCGGGGACCCCTAGATTCTTGACCCCACAGAAACGTGACTTTAAAACGTCTGCCATGGAATTTCCTGCTAGGATAGACCAGTTAAATTGTATGATTCCTTTACAAATGTCTTCATTATAATGAACTGATCATCACGCAATTTTGCATAGATACACGTCGTTTTTTCATCGCGGACAAAAGTTAATACTTAATACATATAAAATTAAATTATCTTATACTACACTTCGTACACAAGCACACGTGCTATTCACTTTTGTACAGTCCAGAACGGAACGGAGTGTGCTGTTGCTATATAAATTATCTATTTATTTAGATAAATATTAATAAACTAGCTGTCTCAGCAGACGTTGTCCCCGATACCAGGCTTGAACCCGATTGTAGCGCTACTTATCGGATCCAATTTTGTATCTAAATCATTCAGTGCATTCAAAAAATTTCATTAGACACATTCAAAAATATTCATCAAAATCGGTTAAGTGGTTTAAGAAGAGTTCAGTATATTACAACACGGATAGAAGAAATTTATGCATAAAGATTATTTTGAACACTAGCTTTCCCTATCGTGCAGCAAAGATAACTTTATTTTATAAGAAAAAAAAATAGTTTGATCAAATAGTGATAATAGGAATTTATATTGTGTTATTAAATTTACATAAAGATCGCATAGCCACAGAGAGAAAATATTTTATAAAATGAGTTCGAAGTAAACAACTTACTGGAGTTATGTATATATATTCATATTTATATTGACGATTTAAAACATCTGAGACAAAACACTCTGTTTACTATTTGGCTCCAATATTTAGGTACATCGTTGAATGGGCGCCAAATGCATATTTTGCCAAATGAAATAATGGCAAGCCAGACGGCAATATGTATTCCAACTTACGGTTTGTATGTAGGTATAAAGTCTAGTACTAATTTTGCATTTCTCACTACGACAAACACAGAACGATTTCAAAATACTTTTAACCTTATTGGAGGGGAGCAAAGATCATTGTGAGAAAACAAAATATTTTCCGTCACGTCTAAAGAAATGACTGCAGACGATCCCTTCGCATGCTGATGAAAGAAACCTGGCAATAGATAAATTAGTCATCAGGAACGCTTAGAAATGCATCCTTGGACAACGTCATTCCCTAATTTTATGCGAACATTGGCAAATGTTTTGCAATTTCCGCTGTTTTAAACGAACATTTTGTAATGAATGTTTAAATAGACCAACTCTCAAATTATTGCTTTTACAGCGCAATTTGTGGACAGACGTCTCGAGTTTAGACTATTGCCTGTCTTCTGCGGCTCATTTTTCCTATAATGATTCTACAAAAATTACTAACAGACAGATAGAGACTAGTTCAGTTTGTATGAACTCATTTTTACAAAGTATGGGTTTGTATCTGGGTCAAATTTCCGAAATAGATTATCTGTTACGTCAATTTGATTATGCAGCTATTATGTTACTATTACATTATATCAGTTTGACGTCAGAACTCTGTGGGGGGCCCTCGGTAAATAGGCCAGTAATAATTTTGCCAAAATACACGTCAATCATCTGTACGTATACTAAACGAAATGATAATCTAATTCATTCGGTGAATCTCTTTAAATATTTTACATAGTCAATAGAATTGATTAGTCTCAGATTATGATTTATATATTGTGGATACGCCTTAATTTGAAATAAAAAACTTTGAACTGAAAATGTTAGTTATAGGTCACAAAAATTCTATTTTTTGAAACATTTCCGTTACTATTTTAAGTAACAATATTAAATAGGATTACATAGTATAATATTCAATTATTGTTATAATAAGTACCTATATTATTTTTTATAATATTTTTTGAAAGTAAAATAAATAATATAAAAACATTATTTGAAGGTTGCTTGAAGGAGTAAACTCCTAAATGATAATATTTGGAACGAATCATTAACACGAATCATCAAAGACACGAATGGTGTAATTTGTAGCGGGAGAAGGCCCAAAAAATCCAGTATTAAATAACACATAAATGAAGATGGACTAATAAATTGTAACAAAACTTTTCGCTTTACTTATTTTAAAAGACAAGCAAGGAGAAGACGACATCAGTGGCCAATATTTTTAAAACATTTGGACGGAAATATATCGATAGAAGTATCACAATACCGATACAACGGCCCCCACACATTTTGCAATACTATAATAATAATATAACTGACATCTCAAGGAACTGTGTTATCGTTATAATATGCTAAATATAGAATTACGATTTAAGAATGAAATCGGTTATCGTTTTTGGACCTACAATTCCACAGACACACACACACAACTTGTAACACCTTTGTTGCGTCGGGTGTTAAAAATAAAAGCAGATAATTTAAGTATCTACTATTATAATCTAGCTGTTGCACGCGACTTGGCCCTCGTAACTTTATAAAATATTGCCTATGTTAATCGCTGATAATGTAGCTGTCTATAAGTGAAAGAATTTTCAAAATCGATCTAGTAGTTTTTGAATTTATTTGTTACAAACATACAAATCTTCTCTCTTTATAATATTAGTATACATTCTGAGATCAGTAGTTATTCTGAGAAGTATGTTCAGAAAAGTTATTAGTTAATTTATAAATAAAAGACAAGGTATATTGCCAAGTTGGTTCTTATTATTACTGTTCTCAACTCGACTCAGTGATGATATCGCGTAGGTATTTATTTAAACTACAGTTGCTATGGAGCGTAAAATATTTTACGTAATTTCCGTTGCTAAGCCGATTGGCCGACCGCGTGCTCTTATTATTAACTTATTTAATTCAAGCATCGTCAAATCGATAATAAAACATAGGAGACTGTATTTAATTTATTATAATTAGATTCATTGAATATATTTGTGCTAATTGGTGTCCAATTTTATTACCTATTTGATTCCAATATATCTAACTAGTATAACTAAAAACGGCCATTACAATCTATTTAGTTTATGCTGTAATGTAAGTAATGGTCTATACTCTATAGGGAAAAATACATTTTCTTTTACCATTGTTGTCTATTAAACTTCCTGCGGGAATTCTATCTAAGAATGTAAAAGAGATTATAGTTATAGAAGTTTCAATACACGTTAATAATAATGTACGTACGTAATTATATTAATACTAGCTAGCGCCCGCGACTTCGCCCGCGTTGAAAATGAAAAAGTAGCCTATCTTATCCTGTGTCCCGTACGTCTAAATGTTTATCTATCAAGTTTCATGAAAATCAGTTAATTCGTATAAAGAGTTATGGAGGAACATATATACATACAATGTATTATTAGTATTGAGCAAATTTTACTTTGGTATCATAATGTCAGTTTCAAAATGTATTTAAATACGATTTTACTGAAACGACGTCCCATTCACCTCATCGCAAAAGGCAATTTTCTTTTGCAGCTTTCAAGACGTTTTCGTCATGCGGGAAAGCGATATTCAACAAGCATAGTCCGGCGCTGGGATCGGTCAATAACTACCATAGAGTTACAAACTGTTATTGTTACTACGTCAGGTTTATTGGCGACAATAATTCTGTCCGTGATTATGGAGCGATCCTAGTAGAGCGTAAGCAGACCGTTTTCGAGAACAAGCTTATTATTATTATCTCTTCGATTCTAATAACGTCCCTTTGATCCCCTATCCTTAATCCTACTACGGCCGACATAACACCTGTGCTGTGGTGTTGCTTGTGTTATAGGTGACAGTAGCCACAACTTACCATCAAATGAAGGGTCACTTGCCTATTTGACAACCTTTACATAAAAATAGATGGATTATATTTTGGGGGAGGTCTATGTCCAGCAGTGGACATAGAAGATGATGAGATTGTGTTTTCATAAGCGTAGATTTGTGATAAAACCACCACAATGGCGGCAATGAAACAATTTAACAATATTAATGAAATTATTTTATTTAAAAATATATACTTATTAAGCAGTTTAACAAACAATTAAAGCAACATTCTCGTCTTTAATAATAATCTTACAAACTAATTTAATTACAAAGTTGTGTAAGTTTAAATTAAGATATTTTATAAAAACAAGCTGTGTGTTTCTTGGGCTGGCCAAAAAGTCAAAACATATTATTATATTTAAAAAAAAAACTAATTAAATTAAAATCAATTATTACATGTTAACATGTACCGCTTACTTTAAAATGCACAGTATTGTTTGAGTTTGATAGTTTTTTTCCAGTCTATGTGTCCATATAAGAATTTTGTAAAAACACCATTTAAATGCAAACCGAAATATTATAGTTATACACGATATCCACCTACATTCAAGTGAACCTAGGATAAAAAAGTACCGCACTGACTTTTGGCTAAGCTATGTTTCTTCTTCAGATGTTTCTCCCTTAGATGTTTCTGCCTCAGATCTTTCTTCCTCAGATGTTCCTCCGTCATTCTCTCCATTGGATTTTGTTACTTCAAGTGTCTTGAGCTCCCTCTTTTTGTAACCTAAATCTTTTAGAATTGCTCTATTAGCGTTCAATGATGCACTAAAACCAAACTTATCCTTGAACAGTTTTTGCAACTCGGCCAACGATGGCATTTTATCGTTTTCTGTTCGATAATTTTCAATTGTGTTTCTAATGTCATCCTCAGTAATACTAGCTTGTACTGTTTTATTCTTTCGCTTACGTTTTTTCTTCACTGGTTCATCATATTCTCTAGAAAGAGATGCTCCTGGATTTTCTTTTATATATTCCCTTTCTTCTTTCAAAATTCGTGTCACCGTACCTTGAGATACTCCTGTCGCTGCAGCGGTGCGTTTGACCACATTTGACAAGGGACTGTAATCACGATTGTCATAATTGTGCTCCAACAACATTTCATATTCTTTTTTAAGGTAATGATAAACTCTAGCGACCATTGCACGACTCTACAAATAATAAAGAAAAAGATTTTAAAATTATCGTGTTTGTGTTTCAATTACATATGTTCAATATAATAAAATTTATAGTTTTAATTTTATGTTCATCACTTACTTGCGGGTTCCATACATGACTAGACATGCTGCTTGTCACTTTTGAAGTCTGAACAAAATATAACAGACAATTAAACTCGACACACGTCCGAAGCTCGTCAGTGTGTACTCACTACTAGAGTCTAGAGTAGTTCCAGTTAGTGAGAGAGAGAGAGAGTCTAGAGCAGTTAGTGAGAGAGAGAGCGAGACAGCTTGCAGCGGAGTGCGTGCCGCGTTGGCAATTGGATAAATCCCTACCAATCCTACGATGAACAATATGGACGCCAAAAGAATGCTCTTTCAATATTCTCGAATGTCAGACGTACCAAAAAAATATTTTAAATTTTCATTTAGTAAGTAGGTACCTATGAAATTTTGTGAATCAATAGGCACTAAACTACCTAAACTAAAATGGTTTCACGCTAAGCAAATTTATTTTAAAGATTGATGCAGGCATAAAATATATAAAAAAATGTTCAACCATTGGCTTTGTGTTTTGATTAAGTCAATATGTAAGTACTTATTTTAAAAGATGTTTATTAAATAGGTAACCTATTGTAAATTCGTGACGTGTAACTCGCTCTAATCTTACCTACCTATTACTAAAACTACCGATGAGACCTACTCACACTTCAGTATATGTCATCAATCATACAAAATATATGTGAAAAACAAACAACTTGCTTTCTAGATTATCACACCACTAACGCCATCTATTGAACTTTGACAACATAAAACCATTGCTATAATAATTTTCTAAAATTAATATATAAACAATTTTATTAACTACATACTACTATTTATTATTTTTAAATGGACTATAATTTTTATTATCATAAATATTGTTTTATTTATTATTTAATCTAAGACAATTCATTTAGATATTTATGTTATATATTAAATTCTAATTTCCAATTTGTACTTGTAAATTGATACCTACACTCTGGTTTGCCGTTTTTATATAAGAAAAAAATGCAAGTGCTGTCGTGTACGACAATCGAAATATGTATTGAAAAATTATTGGGGATTTGATTTGATTTTAACTCTACATAATTAATTATGTAAGTAAATATATCTATATATATATACGTACCTACTGTTACACGGATCTGAAGGTGGGCTGTTGTTAATTTAATAGTAACTTAGTTGAATTGCAATAAATAATTATTCTCATTCATTGTGGTAGCAGCATAATACATAATATTATTTTACATATTTTTATTTACGCTAAAAAGCACAAGTTTTAATGTGAATTTTCCTCTGGGTCACAATCCAACCACACGACCATACAATAATTTATATTTTTCACAGTAAAAACATACCCAAGTACGTATGTTTTCACTAAAATATGGAATATTCCGAAAGACGTAACTATGCTGTACAACATCCTCCGCGAGTCCGTGACTTATCTCAGCAATACATAACACGATATTGTTCAAAACATTTTTATATCTTTCGTTTCTATGTATTTACCTATCTTAATTGTCGCAATGGACGTCAGTGGCTTATGAAATTTTTATGGGTTTTTCCATGCCATAACAATCAAAGTCTATTGCAGTTATTTGGACAGCTGTTTTAAAGTTAAAGTGCTGAAGCAGTATTATTTCTTTACGTAGGTATTTAGTACTTACTCTGACGTTGGGTTTTTATTATTAATATTTTCAACACAATGAAAGGCATGTATGTTTTTTTAATATTGAAAAGAGTTATGTTAATTGGCACGGATGCAATTTTTTTCCGCAAATTACATACGCAAACTTTTCTCGCTTATTGCTCTTACCATTAGTGAAAACCGCATCAAAATCCGTTAGAAGTTAGTTAGAAGAAGTTAGCGAAGAAACAGACAGAGGTGACATTATTTTTATGTTAAGGTCAACAGACAGGCAGACGGTTTCTACAAGAAACTCTTTTGATCGTCATTATAAATTTAAATTTACCAGGGCTTCGGAAAAAAACCAAGATGATGATCCTGAGAAGAAACCCCGAAAGAAACTCAGGATACTATTCTTTTGTCATCATTAAAATGTAAAATAGTACAATACACTTACTTAATATTAACAAACTTAAAGTATATATATACAATTATAGTTTTACAATACAAAACATAGTACGAACTCCGAATAGCTTAAATCCAGGCTTCTTTGTCGCTTAAATAATCAGTGATTTTGTAATAGCCTTTCGAGAGGAGTTTAGTTTTAATGACACATTTAAATTTATTTATAGATAAGGCTCTGATTATTTGAGGCAGTTTATTATAAAACCGGACACTTTGACCCATAAAAGAATTACTTATCTTGTGTAGTCGCGTTTTATGAAGATTTAAATCACTTTTGGACCTAGTATTGATATTGTGTACATGACATTTTTTATTAAATTGACTAATATTTTTATGCACATAAATTAAATTTTCATAAATATATTGACATGCAACAGTCAAAATCTTTATTTCTTTGAACTTTTCTCTGTGGGAAGATTGCGGATCTAGTTGATAGATGGCTCTAATGGCCCTTTTTTGTAAAATAAAAATAGTATTTATGTCCGCAGCGCTACCCCAAAGAAGAATCCCATAACACATTATACTGTGGAAATAACTAAAATAGACAATCCTAGCTGTATCTACGTCTGTTAGGCGTCTAATCTGCTTAACTGCATAATCCGCAGAGCTAAGCCTTTTACTTAGTTTCTCAATATGTGGACCCCATTGTAATTTAGAATCTATGGTAATACCTAAAAGGTATTACCATAGATAGGCAAGAAACGCAGTGTGAATCAGATCCAGACTAGAGCCAACTTTGAAGTTCATTTCTAAAATTGATCCAGCCGGGAATCGAACCTGGGAACCCTGGAACAGAGTGTTAAGGCTAGCACTCTAACCACACATCCAACGGGCTCGTCAAATGTTAGTTATGACATTATCTCTTTGTCTCTAAATGCACCAGTGCTGTTTGATACGATAAAGATCTAGGACGAAGGCGAAATTAAATTGTTATTTGGATTAATAAAACGTAAAATGAGCACGACAAACATTACAAATCAACTTCAATTGTTAATATAAAGTCTTACTATTTATTCAGAAAGCTGCACAGAAACCCAGATGTCGAAAGATGAACGTACACATTAATTCTGTGAATCGTTTGCTTTCATTTTGCAAATGGGTTGCTTACGTTTGCACGACCTACTATCAATTTATTGGGGCGACTTATGATAATGCAAAGAACTAAATTCAAAGCTTTTGATGTTAGTCGACGTAAATTGTAAAAAAAATCATTTGAATTGAATATTTAACGATATAGGTCAGCACTCAGCAGGCAGGCTAATAGTCGACTTAATGCCTCTTTCACCATGGAGCTGATATACCTTTATTTGTATGGTAAAAGTGCCAAACATTAAAAAGAAAATAATTGAAAAAAATCGCCTATCGAAGCATGCAGTAAACCGAGTGCATAATTCAATATTATTTCTAAAAGTAACTAATTAACACTTTACTTGTAGTTGGTGAAAGAGGCCCTAAATGAATATTTTCTTTTTGGGAACGGGATATTTTCTTAGGAGTGATATTATGACATGATAGAAACCAATCATAATTTATATGTTAGATAAATGCAATAACAAAATAAATATGTTTACGTAGATAAACATCAGTAGTAATAACAAAATGTATTTATATAAAAGTGGCAAATATGGTATCTAATCTTTGTGCAAAATAATAAATGATGAAATACTTGAGAGATAGCAAAATCTATAAATAATATTAAATACTTTTGTTAATTAGATTAGAAAGGGAAAGTCCCAGATTATAAACAAATATATTGATTCAAGATTTTCCTTCTCTGATTATTTCCTCATGGACAGAAATATGCAATACCTACTGTTTATTATATTTACATATCAATTCTTGACATTGATGTCTAATATAATTTATACATAGAATGATTGTAAATTTTATTTAATTACTTGCCACCATTCACACACGGTTAGAGGTCGAAGTTAAAACCAATGGTTGTAATGAAAAACAAATAAAAAATGAAGATTTAGTTTTTTCATTAAAACCTTAATGACATTTTCCGGGTTAGAAGAAGCATCCAGAAGCGGAGGTAATTACGAGTTTAATTGATTTCTAGTTCGATTGCGGTCCATAAATCTATCAGTTTGCCATTATTTACTTTGGAAGATTATAGGTAAGTACGTAAACACCGCGTTAGATAACGTATTTTCTGGAAATTATAAATTATTAGTTTAAATCATCACCTAATATAAATTTGCCCGGAAGTAATACGACGCATAAAATAAATCTTTCAATACGGTTTTGATGTCATTTTCACCGTTTATCTATAGCAAAACAATCATAATTATCTATCACAGTTTTACTATCATCCAGGTTAGCTTTAATCGGTTTTAAGTGCGATTAAGTAGTCCTATAATAAAATACATAGTCCTGACTTTCTAGGTCATATTGCGCAGCTAAGTACTTTGCAGTTGTTATAACGCACAAACGTTATGATGCCTATCTTTTCGATTGACACCGTTCCAGACACCACCCACAGGATATTTATTTCCCTCGAACGACGTTTAACATTAGCTGTGACGTCGGACTTTAAAATTTGTATCGTCTCAGACATTCTGACTAGTTGTTAAATATCACTGAAAGCTATCTTCGGATCATAAAAGTGCCGTATTACTATGAAATATGGGCCAATAAAATGAAGTGTTTTAACGTCCATACCAAGAATCGCTGTCCAGAATTTGGCCAATAAACACACACGTTTCTTTATTTATATATATTTTTTCTGCTGATTTATAATTTTTTCCTCATAAAATACAATTCGATTTTAAAGGCATTGCTCAAAAAATAGCCGACAAATCGTGAAACTAGAGAATGGTTTTGCTAAGCGTAAAACCATTCTCTAGTTTTATGATTTGTCGGATATTTTTTCGAAGTATTTTATTTGTGTCCAACTCAAAAGATAATTTTATAAATCTTCACTGTTTATAACATTTAAATAAATATAAAAGAAGTTTCATATTATATTTGTTGGAACGTAAACAGGTTTATTAAAGAGGGTAATGTGAGAGGTTCTCACCGTACTGGCCAAAATATTTATTCTCAATTAGTTTCAAAATGATATTGGTGACGGAAGTCCCAATAGTTTATTATGTGATGTGTCAGGAAGAGAAATCGATAAATAGGCAGATATAGTTAATAAGTATGTAATGGCTCGGCTACAGATTAATGAATAGATACTTCGCCCTAACGGTATTCCGACAGGTTGATCACTTGAGCAATTATTAAAGACCGGGATTGCAGTGAATGTGTTAAAGATAAAAGATAATTAAGGTAATCTTATAACATAAAACTTTACTGTACTGTACATGAAGATAAATCATAAACTGAGAACTTTATGAGTTATGTTAGTTAGTTAGTAAATATGTCAGTTTCCAAAGTCTAAATTTCGTAAAATTAAGATAAAGATATATTAATGACAATTACATCTTTTCTTACTGCTGAATTTATTTTAGCATAACTAGTTAAATACTCGTCCAAAAATACTCCACTATGAATTTCTATTCATAGTGAATCTATTCTCTGTACCAATTTGTAAACTAGTTCTTAGTATGAACTCTATAACTGTCGAACCAAGGTTGTGCTGTCCACAATAAATTAAATAATAAATACCTACTTCAAAAGAAACTCAAGGGGAAGTTGAGGTCGCTGACACGATGGAAATTTTTGTAAATTTGTTGCAACTGGAACTCAATGGATATTTTAATAGAAGAATTATTTCAATTACTTAAAACGAAAGCATTTAGAAGGAATACATTCATAGGCTGACATAGGCTTCACCCACGTTCACAATTAAATAGGTAAGTCAATAAAAGTCATCGGAGAGCATCAGAGAAAATCCTAATGATGCAAAGAGGTCAAAGTAAGCCGTCTTTCCTTTTCATATTCCAAGAAAGTGTAGTTTATTTTTAAATATTTAAATATATTAACTATTAAGTATTCAGAGAAAAATCTATTCTCATCTACTTAATAAAAAAATGGAACTTCTAGAAATAACGTTTAGTGTAAAAATGAGTATTTCCCTGAACGATCGCACTTAGAGAATTATATTAATGTTTTACATTAATAAAACATTTCAGACAGCGCGTCTGCTTCGTGTTTATTTAAATTCAGGTTTACATCGACGCTGTTTGATTTACGGCCGTTACAACTGTATAACAACATTTGATAATGTTATGATATACATAATATTACAAACGAAATATTATATA
Source organism: Synanthedon vespiformis (assembly GCA_918317495.1). Lineage (NCBI taxonomy): Eukaryota > Metazoa > Arthropoda > Insecta > Lepidoptera > Sesiidae > Synanthedon > Synanthedon vespiformis. The sequence goes on from OU906953.1 coordinate 3,034,039, forward strand.
ATTAACTATCCGCCTTTTCCCGGCTTCGCACAGATGCAAATTATACATATACCAAAACCTCCATCCAGAACCACTCTATCCATTGGTGAAAACAAAATGAAAATCTATGCAGTAGTTTTTGAGTTTATCGCGAATAGGCAATTTGTAATCAATAAGCTAACAAGTCAATGTCAAACCTTTAAGAGTTAAGACAAAATTACTTAACTGTTTCTTTATTATCTCTTTGTTATCGTTTTCATTTATGCTAACATTTCGTAATACATGAACTTATCTTTCGTTAATTATGTATTGCGCAATTTTACCCAAGGTGTTCAGTTATTGCACCATAATATATTTACAATTTACAATAGTAACTTTGAAATCATTGATTTCTGTGTTTTATTTTCTAGTTCAAGTTGTCCAGCTAGCCTCAATAGAAAGGTTGACCAGAGAATCTCTTACTGTGTCTGAAAAATCAATTCGATCAGTTCAAAACACTCCTCCTGGATATTATTATTATTCTCAAGAGATAAATAAATTGCTTTTAATTAATAAAATAATTCTGGGATTAAGAAACTGCTTTTCTGTCAAAACGTCAAAGGTAAACTCGAACACAGAGGTCTACATTAATTGAAATGTATGATTTTTCCGGATATTTTTTTTTGTATTTTCTGCATTAGCATCTCTTTAATCATTACGGTTGCTGCTACCAATCACTATTTGCTGCTAATCTTAATCATAACATCAAAGGCATCTAAAAATAAAGTTAATGCACTTTCAAGTGTTCAAGTGTTGAATAGGGTACTCAATCTGAGAAATTACAATACGCATACATTATTATTACACATGCAATTCAACGGTAAAAATTTATGCGGATACTCAATAATAGGCAGCCTCAATCGAATGCACCAGATTTAATCTGCACTCGATTTTATTCCTGGTATCGATACGAATGTTGTGTTGGCGAGTTTGTTCACCTGTTTGTTTGTGTGTCTCGAACCGTTGGGTTCATTGACTTAAATTCCTCTCGTTCTCTGCGTTAATTTTGTCCTTTGCGCATATGAGTTTGGATTAGACTTTGGTTTTTGTTTGTTGTGATTTTTTTTAGGTATCTACACATTTTTTTGTTAGTGAATCCATTGCAATGTGACTTCACAAGACGAGACAAGCAACTTATTTGAGTTTTTCAACTCACCACCAATATACGAGTAAGTTTACAGTCCGTTGAAAAGGATGAACTGAATGAAACTGTTAAACAATAAATGTTATTGTTTCTTATATGCACTGTAATAACAATAAAAAAAGATAATACATATTATGATTTTGTTCGTGTGGGATCTACCTAAATCATATTGCTGCTTCTTGATACAATGATAACTCGCCGGTTCAAGCGAGTTAAATTCCAGCGAGTAGTTTAGTACCTAACTCAAAACTTCTTGTGAACATTTCTCTTGTTTTGTAAAAATGCTTCATTTATACTAACGTAATAAAGCTGAAGTGTTTATTTGGTTGAACGCCTGAAAATTCTGGAACTATCAGTCAGATTTTAAAAATTCTTTTCACGTTTCATAGCTCAATTCTTGAGGAAGATTATAGTGACACGAATATCATCACGCTATGTTCCTGGATCCAGAAACGGATGAAGTAGCGGGACACCGCTAGTATAGGTATTATAATACTCAAAAGTTTGGCGGTCGGTCCCTAAGCATAATCGAGTCCACTCATGAGAAACTTATTCCTCTAATGCTGTTTTATCTCTCTTTGAGTCACGATAATTAATTACAAAATGATTACAAAAGGTTCTATATATAAGTGTGCGTCAAAAATGTGTCATTGTATTAAAAATATCACTTTCATATTAACTTTCATATCATATATACTCACAACAATGCTACGCAATAGATGCTAGAACCTTGACGTAACAAGTACATAACAAAACTAACTGCGTCACTTTCAGCTTAGTTTCATAATAATGTGTTACTGAAACATTGTGTAATATAGCATCACTACGCACTATCATATTTTAATTAGAACTGTAATAATTCATTCGAACCAGTAGAGCAGACGTGTTGCAATGCCGCCCGCCCAAGACCCAAATGTCAGCATTGACGTCAGAGGGGGCGGGCCATGCCGCTCTAAATATAATTTATACATATATTGTAGTACCTAGTAGTGCAAACGACTGTGTAGTTGTAATTTTAGACAAGGGTGCGATGCAAAGGTCACCAGTTCACGCTAACCAGCACTTAATGAAAATTATAAATATTACACACATTATTTTACACGCAAGTATTGTCTGTCGCCACCGGTCAATTAGCCATAAAGGTATAAAAATATTCAAAATATATTTATGGATATTAAAGAAACTTTTATCTAAGTTAGATCTCTAACTATGGACATCAACGTCTCACCGAGCTACTGCGGTGTGACTCTGCCAATCAGGAATGAGAAGATTTGTAGAAAAACGAAAGTCCTTAATTTATATTAGATTAATAAGGACACAACAGCCATTTGAAGTCACGGACCGGCAGGCTTATTATCTAAATGCTGCTGCAGAGCGACAGGTGAAAAATTTGTGCAATATCACACTAAATCATATCACGTAGCTCATAACACTCTAGTGTGGTTTGCGTAAAAATTAGCGATTTAGTGTGATATTGCACAATTTTTTCGCATTTTTCGCCTGTCGCTCAGCAGAGACATTTAGATAATATAGGACGTCCAATCACAAGGTGGACTGACAACTTCATAAGGGCCGCATAAGGCATAAGGCATAGCAGTAGACGTCCTACCACTACCACTAAGATAAGTTTATGTAGGTTTAACTTGGTAACAGTACACGCTTAGTAACAATTTCATGACAAGCTATAAATTCGCGTTTCTATGTAATTAAACAAATGAACGTTTGATGTCGTTACCCTTAAATTTCCGCCGGGAATTATAAAATGCTTGGTCACGGAATAAAATATATTCCACACTATTTTAGTACGATTTTGAGGTTATAAAAGGTCAAACGTTTGGTTTTTTCGTTTGTTCAATGGCACGCGATGTGTAGATTAATTATACTTAATGCCTTGTATCATTTCGCAACAATTACGATCTATTTGAAATATGTGTTAATAATCTGAGAGATAAGTACCAGAATTATTATAATAAAGAAATTACGAGGATTCGTCGAAATACACATTTCATTTAATTTAGTAAACTTGAAACAAAGTCTATTCTATTAAATATTTTTTCAATAATTTATTCTATGAAGAATCCAACATAATTAGGGTTTAAGATTAAAAATTATTAAGGCATGCTAAACTATAAAATATGTTGTATTAACTTTTATTACTTCCTTTATTCTAACAAAATATATGACTCTCAACACTTCCTGATACATGGAAAATGTATAACATTTTATTACGAAAGAAACCAATGTAAACAGATGCATTCAAACATATGTTGCAACACGAGTTTAGAACGCATCCGAATGCGTTCTATTAAAAAACATCTGAAAATATTTCTGGCAGACTAGTTTGTAGGACGATTCTGACGTCATACTTAACCTACTTCGGAAGTGCACTCCCCAAAGGCCCTTTAACCAAACACGTGTGCCCCGAATCGATTCTATTACATGAAGGTATAAAAGCAGCGTAGTTTTTCCGAAATAGAATTTTACTCATGACTCATCATCACGAGATACCATCGTTGAAAAAACTCCACAAGAAATATTACAACACATTACCTACTATATTCTATACTAGCTGCTGCCCGCGACTTCGCCCGCGTAACTATGTAAATCGTATACTAAAACCTTCCTCGAGAACCCCTCTATCCATAACTAGCATGAAAATCGGTGCAGTAGTTATTGAGTTTATCGCAAACAGACAGACACGGAGACAGACTTTGTTTTCTATAACAAATAAATTATATTACAGTATTATTTAAAATAAAATCTGATCTAGTTATAAACTTTTATTTTTTACGTTATATAATTAATTAATTACAATAATAATAACATTACAAATACAATTCAACAACATACCTAATCAAATGAATCACATACAAGATGCAACTCAGTTAGCAACATTAATAATTATGACTAAAGAAAGAGCGATAAACGAGGAAGGTGTGTGTATGAAAAATTTCATCCGTACGAAATTGGGGACATGTCGCTAGTTGGGAATGTAACTAGTTCTGTACTGTATAATTATAGAAGGAGACGTTTAAACACGATACCAATGTGGATCCCCTCTGGTTTCCAAATTAAGGAAACCCAATTTTCTTTGACGTAACAATAAACTCATTATTTTAAGCAACATTTATACGAAACCGCTGACAGATTAATGCCAGTTCTCGCGCGTTCATGCCCAGCAATGTTTAAACAGTTGCGAAAGTTTATATAGAGTTCATTAACGTCAATTGGTAATAAATTTTAAAGATCTATTAAAATATATATATACCTATATATATTTAATTTTGCACTCTACCGTTTAATGCTACTGTGGGGCGCCTGTATAGCGGGCTCCCCAGCTGTGGGATGGTTAGATAATGTTCCCACGTATGTACATATATTGGTATGCAAGCTGAATACTATCCCCGACTTCCACCAGAATGATTAACAACCCTCAACTTAGTCAGCAGCCAACGAAACTCAAAATACATTTGCATTAGCACAGAAAAAGTCAGGTTGAAAAGTAATAGCAGAATGTTTATTTACAAATTTTGGCAGCCCTTATATATTTTCATTTTGACAAGACATTCTATTTCAAATTCAAATCAATCATGGAATTAAATTTTAAATATTCGTTCGAATTTTTCATGGAATCTTCGCTGCCAGCGTTCTATGAAGAGGTTGTATATGCGTGTTTTGTAATGTGGAGTATCGCCACACTACTTAATTGGTTGCGATTGAAGGCATAAAGTTTAGTAAAATACACATAATTAACAAGGAAAGTGTATAAAACTCAATGAAACAGTTTTGTTCATAAAGAAACCGTAAAAGAAAAATTCAAATATACCTACTGGTATCTAGTCATGTAACAAATACAATGGATTCTAATAATACTTTAACAAGTATCTAACCAGTAGGTAATCTATTTTTGTAAAAAAACAAAACGAAACTCGGACGCAGCATTGGTGGAGTTGATCTTAAAATAAAAGAACGCTGAAGTAACTTCAGTCGCAGTAAGATCGAAATAAATACGCAATGTAGTAGATATTTACTAAATAAAATTTTCGCAATTTAGGTACAAATACATGGAAAGCGTACCAAACAAAAGGTGTTGCCTTACATAAAATGAGGGACATTAGATCCTGATTTTTTTATATGTTGAGAGTGATGAAATGGATAATGTAATGACAAATCCAAGATTTTCTCCTCGAACGTCCTTCCGGTCGCTGTTAAGTACTTGAAAACCCATAAAACGTTAGGACGTCTACAGTTTTTGGTCAGTTTTTAGTACCAAGTACCTGTGTTACGGCAAAAGAAATATTTTAAACTAGCTGGTGCCTGCGGCTTCGTCGTTGAAAAAGAAAAAAGTAGCATGTCCTGTGTCCTGTACGTCTAAATGTTTATCTACCAAGTTTCATGAAAATCAGTTAATTAGTTTAAGAGTTATGGAGGAACATACATACATTACATACAGAAAAAAATACTAAAAATCGTCAATTTAGTTTCAGTATAATGTATAGAGCCTATAAACACGATATCTCTGAAAACAAACTAAACAGTTTCCAATCTATAATAATTCTATGATAAACAGAGACTTATCAGCTCAGAGAATAATATTCATAAGTATTTTTTTTTTTTTTTAAATGAAATTTTTCTGCTTTATAATTCTCACTCGAATCACATCATATAATCACAAATGGTGCATTAATTTGCGCGGTTAACAATATCTTTACTTGCAGTTGATATAAACAATGAAAGTATTGTGTCGGATTCACCTTGCTACAATTTACTTAGCGTAAATCATTGTATAGCCACAGCCGTAAAATTGTCGTATTGTAATTTGCGCACAAACGGTGTCGGTTGGTTTCCTTCAAAGCTTTGCGTATTTTGGACGTCAGCCACAGACTCGTATAATCTTGTTTGTACGTCTTACACGTTGTACTAATTCTTTTAAAAGGCAAACGCAGTCACTCCATACAAAACGTATACAAATTTCAAGAATAATACCGTAATATTTTAATCAGTGTTTTAATTGTCGACAAGAAAGACGTTGTGTTCTGTATGAAATGATAGTAGAAAATGAGACAGATTGACAGATTACAAGTGCTTCTCGATTTAATTCAATGAACGAAGGGGTATTAAATATTAAGTAAATGTTAGTATTTACAGAAAACCACTCGTAAAGGCTAGTTTTTTTTTTTTAAGTATTCGTTAAATTCCGAGGAATATTCTAACGAAGAGAAAAATTCGAAGAATTTTCTGGAAAAAGCGTAAAAACCTTATTTATCCTATCCAAAGTTGCTAGCTGACAATTCAAACATTTCAATAAATTAAACAAAAACGACGTCCAATCAAAAACACATCATTGGACGTCGTTTTTTATTTGTTTAATTTAGGTTTTGACTGAACGACGTCTATTGGGTCAGCTAGTCTTCTTCTATAATATAAAATTCTCGTGTCACAGTGTTTGTTACCAAACTCCTCCGAAACAGCTTGACCGATTTTTATGATTTTTTTCGTGTATATTCGGTAGAACAACGTTTGCCGGGTCAGCCAGTAACCGATATATGTAAATTTAACTTGTAGTTAAATTGCGTTTAAATGTTTCTGGAAACGTGTGATGTGTGTGATATCCTTAACGCTTTCAAAACGACCGTTATGTCGCTTCTAAGAATCGAGTTCGTTGTCTGTATAATGTCTGCGATGCCAAATTGAGAATGAATTCGCGTTTTACAGTTTAACGGGTTACATTTGTGAATTGAGGACAATATTCATTTTGTTGTACTTATTATTGTGTACTAAAAAACTAAGCGTGCAACGCAACGTCGAGGCATTAGGTACAGTTTTAAAAGAACATCATGGAATAAAATATCACTACCATTCAAATATAAATGTGGAGATAAGTTTCCTAACTTTAGTTAGTGTATTTTCCTGTTAAAATCCTAAAAGTTCCTAAAAGGATTGATGTGTTGCAACGGACACGCATAGGTAATTTACAGAAATGGTTTTGCATTTAATATCATGTTCAAGGAAAACGCAAGAACTCTATTGATATAAACACGCAATTTTTCCGTAAATATTGGGGTAACCTGTGGTTTCTTTATATAATTTTACTATCTGAATCCAGCCACGCTTACCTGTGGCTCGTTTTTTGGAATAAAAAGTATATAGAAACACGCTTCTATTAAAATGTAATGTTGTTTAAAAAATTCAAGTCAATCCATCAGCTAGTTTTTTTGGGTTTTGTGGACACAAACACACAGAAGCTGAATTTTTAAATGTCTGTCATTTTTATATATAAAGATTGCACAATCATCAAAGTAATAAAATCTCGTTTGAGGAAAACGTCGTTTTAAATATTTTTTAATGATTCAAAATTCACAACAGAAACAACGCCAGTCAAACAAACATCGTCAAACAACATCAAAAAAATTTACAACAAATTTCTAGATAATACCTACCACGCAAACAAAAATAAAATTATTTACATCACTTTAAATGTTGTTGTGATTCTATTCTTATGTTGAAAAATATTCCAGAGAAATACAATAAATGCCATTGGAAGGAAAAAAATATTAAAATACTCGCGCATGTGGAATCTATTATACGTTAAATTCTAAAAGATACGATGATGTTGGCACTCAATTAACACAATTGTTTTAGATAATCCGTGCAGACAAACTTGAAGGTATTGTATTTAATTATTTCCGCATTCAGGGTTAACACGCATTTTAATATTTGTAGACCTATATTTAAAGGCATTTTAAAATGTGCTAAGTAATACCTTATATATTTTAAAATAGTGGAGATGAGCATGATAAATATAATATGATAATACACCATAATAAATATTTTTTTATGTAATACAATTTTATATTTATTTATTTATTTATGTACTTTTCTTTTTATGTAAATTAATGTCTCGGGTTACAAAAATGGAAATAATTTAATCTACAAAAGTGGAATTATAATTCCTCTCTCACAACTAGTTACCAAACAGCGAAAAAAATTTCTTCTCTTGCAACTGGTTAATCTATTTTCTTATTTATCTAAAGCTTAATCTAAAGCTTTTCGTCGGTTTAGGTATCATTAAAAACAATCCAATCTTCTTCACATATTCTATTTTATATTTTAGTGGAGATATTGTAATAAATATTAAAATTTTCACCATCAAAAGTAGGGTTGCAACCAAAGATAGATTATAGAAATAATAACAAGTCTCATTCTAAAAGCCTTCGAACAATAGTATCGTCTTCTATTAACACATGCATCCTCTAACCGCGCCCTACATAATAATAACCTTTGTACGGCCTTAACACAGATTGGTGGTATAATGAAATATTAATCCTAAAGGTTCTTTATTACGTCATGAACGTCCACCACGACAGCTCTGGGTCATCACTCAGCTGTCGTTGATGAAAATAGATTACTAAGTTTGCCGCAACCGTCTTTTTTCATAATGAAGACACATTTATGATCATGTAATTTTCTGTTTTATTTCGTCTATGATTGAGTAACTTTTGTATGCAACTTTTATTACGTTATAGAGATCCTGGCTCACTAAAATTAGCTAGTTATGGTCGCCTAGATGGAAATACTAACGACAAAAAGGGACTATATTAATGTGCTACTGATATTAAGAGGGCGTATAAAGGAACACTAGCGCCACTCATTTAAAAAAATATTATCTCGTGACTGAGAAGGAATTTATTAATAACGGCTACACAAAGCCCTCGGTAAGTATGTCTACAATTTTTTAATACCTTTTATAAAGTTTCATATTTAGACACGAAGCAACAAAATACGATTTAGAGGAATATATGTGGCCGCTTTTCTTTAGATCGAATTTTATTGCTTCGTGTCTAAATATGAAACTTTATAAAAGGTATTAAAAAATGGTAGACATACTTAAGGAGCTCTTTGTGTAGCCGTTATTAATAATTCCTTTAGACAAATACACAAAATCAAAATAGAGACTTTGCGCTTTTAAAGAAAAGTAAAGTACATACTCTACGCTGATGAGTGTATTTGAACACTTTTCTGCTATGATTTAATTCAGCCCAGACTAGACTGCGCCTAAACTGCTTATATCTTAACATATATAGGTAAGTATAATAGCATTGATATCCACAGTACGTGTGGTTGATTGGTGGTTGACATTATTTTAAATCTTTGCATTAAACATGTCATCAACCGCGAAACCCAGAAAATTTCAAGCACTATTATATTTGACTAAATATGCTGTGTTTGTTTAGCTTTAGCAGTAGATGGCGCTGAACAACATACAGCATAACTGGAGCTTATTAAGAAAACTTATTTGTATAAATGTTCTACAAGTTCCATTGAAATTGGCATGTTATTATTATTAAAAATATCCACTCTATGAAATTTTTATGACTCCTATTATACTTACATATTTTGAGAACTCCTTGAAGAGGTCAAGGTGTCGTCATTTCAAGGCCAACAGCGAAAAACCAACACTACTTTTGACGTAGGCATAGTAAAGCGTCACAGAGATGTTATTGATCTTTTAGCATATGTCTGAGTACTCACCAACACGTAGGTACGTATCATGGTTTGTGTGACGCAAACAGACATTTTGTTACGAGAAAATGTATTTCGTAGTATTTTTTTTGTTGACCAAATTAACGTAATACTTGAACAAAAACTAACCAAAACATGTTTGGGTTTAATTTCTGTAAACAACTGACTATTTCTACAACATTGACACAAGTTTCCCACAGGTACGTCATCGAAGACTTAAAATAACAACAGTTTCCTTCTCTAGATGAACCACAGATGAACGTTTTCTGTCGTTATCTTCTATAGTAGATTAGAAACGATGAAGGGCCAAAATTAAATAATATTCGAAATATTAATAAATCGATATACTAATATTATAAAGAGGAAAGATTTGATTGTTTGTTTGTATAGAATAGGCTCCGAAACTACTGAACCGATTTGAAAAATTCTTTTACCATTAGAAGCCGACATTAACCGTGATGAACATAGGATACTTTTTTCCTACGGGAAATCTAAAGTAAAAGTAAATACTAGCGCCATGGCCCAGGAGATAGCGCCATCTATCCAAAATACGGTAGATGGCGTTTTATACTTTTCAACGCGGACGAAGTCGCGAGCACCAGCTAGTACAAGATAAAAATATCATAGTAAGTGGTGACTACCGTCTCCAATAAGAGGGTAACCAGGGGTGCAAATGAACTGATTAGCTAGCAGCACAAATATTACGTGCAAACAGCCTTGCAAATTGAAAATTCGATTATAAAAAGTAATATATATTTCTCAAGAGTTATACATGTCTTTGAGTAATTCTCATGAAGATTTAAAGATTGTGACGCCATAAATTTGCGAACAAGCTCCAATGCCAAAATTTAAGATAACAAAGAAAATTAAATCAATTTCAATTCAAAATACTAGCAGTGTAAGGGCGTTTTTCCCTTGATAGTTTTCAATGACATCACAACGCGGTCTCGCAGACTATTTACGTCGCATCTCGTGACATGACAGTCGACATAATCACCCACGCTCATTGACGGGTTCATACGCCACTACGAAATCCATATGTACCAAATTTCCACATTAAAATTTACTGATGTAGCCACGTGATATGTCAAGCGAAGTTTCTTGAACAAAACCAATAAAACACTCGTATTAAATATAAAACCTGATAGAAAGGTCGTGCCCGCTCAGACATTTGTCTTGGTGGCATCGACTACAGCTGTTTCCATTCCACTCTGTCCTCAGCCTTTCTCATAGCCTTCATAGTAAGGCGTGTGGTAGTTGGAAGAGTGGATGGCAAGAAGCCTCATAGCGGGTCTCCTAGCCGGTGGACAGACCTAGTTGTGTCTTACAAGCTTTACAGTTGCTTAAAACGAAATAAGTGTATTACAATAAAGCAATATATTTTATAGGAAATCAATTTCAAGATTTGATATAAATTATATTTATTTATAGATAGATGTTATGACTATAATAGACAGTTTAGAATGTAAAGTATTATTTTATGACGTAAAAATTGCATAGTTTATTAGGCAATTGCACAGTACCTACCTACGACATTTTTATCATTTTATGTAAACCAAACCTTCACAGCACGTGACTTTATTGTTTTCAAAACATACGCCTGTTATTCCCTTCAAACCAATTGTGGTTTCATATTATTTCCAAATAACAATTTCAGTGAAAACGTGATATAAAGTTTAGTGACATACACCTATTAAACATAATTAGTAACTAATATGAATTCTTAGTTTTTTGAGGAGGAGTAAGAGGTCTTCGTCTCATGGATTTTACAATCATCTATTAGATGTTTTTTTACAGTCTGTTCTTTTATAAAGAAAAGAGTCATTTTCAGAAAGAGAGCCTCTACTAGTTTCCTCTAAACTGAATAGCTTCAATCGTCAAGTGATACTACGATGTAATTTTTCATTAAATACACTAAAATTTTATTTCATCACAAATGTTAAGCACCGAGCACTGCGGTAGCATTCGCTACGCAATTCGTGACCGCATCTAGTGGTTTAGGTGAATGAGGTTTTTAGGTACATTTATTTTCGTAATTACTCCATTTTGCTTAAATTTTATCATATTTATTATGTCTGAAATATTATTAAGCTCTTTAAACTACTTGCACAGTGTTATTCTTTTTATTATATCTTTTTGTTATATATATATTTAAGTACTAAGAAGAAACGTTAAGCAAAACAGATTAGACATGTAAACAAATTACAATATTGCCAACATTAAAATAGAACAATGTTTGCAAATAATAAAATAAAACACAAATAAATTAACAAAATAATAGTGCCTACTTAGTTGTACTATTTTACCATACGATTTCTTTTTCACAAAAGAAATATTTAAAATATTTAAAATATTTGCAGTTAAATATATGGATCTTTTTTATTAAGTAGTGGCTGGGCATACTGCCCCATACCTATACAGAAGACCACCGTGAAAAAGCAGCACGTGTGCTGTTGTGTTTTAGTAAGTGAGTAAGGGATGTCAAAGCCCATTTTCTTATCTCTTAGTTTTTAATCCTATTTTGGTCGGCAGCTCACAACCTTTGCATAGAAAAAGTAGATACTTATGCAAATTCTAGAAATTTTCCTCAACAATGCTCAATTTCAATTCTCAATTTTATATCTACACTGGCCAGTGCCGGCAACTCCGTCCGTGTTGTAAAATAAACAAAAATATAACGCCTGACACAATATATGAGCAATAAGTCCTGATATCTTGGCGTTGGATTTATATTTCTAGATGATTTATTCCTTGGGAACAGCTTTTCCGGATGAAATGTACCTTTCTGTTACCCTGACAACGTGTATGCAAAATTTCATAATGATCGGTGTACTAGTTAAGGCGTGAAAAGATAACAGACTGAGACCGATTTAACGTTCTATGACGTAAACGTTACAGTGTCATAAAAGAGGAAGAAAACATAAAATAAACATGTCACCTGTTCATTTAAATAAACCTCTAATGAGGTTTCATATTATCGTCTGAGTTATTGTTTTTAAGAGGACACGACATCCGTAAAGGATTGAATGAAGCAGTATCATCCATTTAATTTATAAATGTTACACAAGTCATTAGAGACGTAAAGTAAACTGTTAAATCATTCACGACCATTACATAAATCGTTCTTTATTGTCCTATGCAACATTTGCTTATGAAAGACGCATTCAATATGAAAATATGAGTAGAATTTTCCATTTGCATTGAATTGATTTTTGTTCCATGTTTCCTTGAAACGTCATCGCTTGACGATTCAGTTCAGTGCAAGTGAATTAATTTTAATTGGTCGTCACTTTAAACACAATTGTGTTATGTCAGCCATTGTAGCCAATGAAGTTCTCTATGGGCTGACATTAGTTATTATTATTTTTAAAGTAAAAACTTCTTTAGGGGCGTTGGGCACTTTTGGTATGAGGAAACACTAAATTAATAGCGCCCTTACGTTCAATAAGACACACGCTCATTGACATTTAATGTTGAAGTGAAAATTATTAGGCACATTGGGCACTTTTGGTATGAGGAAACACTAAATTAACGCCCTCACGCTCAATGAGAGACACGCTCATTGACGTTTTATGTTGAAGTAAAAATTTTTAGGTACATTGGGCACTTTTGGTAAGAGGAAATACTAAATTAGCGCCCTCACGCTCAATGAGAGACACGCTCATTGACATTTAATGTTGTAGTGAAATTTTTTAGGCACATTGGGCACTTTTGGGATAAGGAAAAAGCATCGAACTCGCGTGATCATCACGTTTCTTACTTTTTTAAGTTTTCTTTTTAGGTGGCTAGTGGATACAGTTGCCAATAATACAAGCAACTCCATATGTGCTGCAAGTGCGATGCCGACCATAGTGTGGTCGAGGATAAGGGATAAATAAGAGTAATGGGCTCTGGCATCTCTTAATCAATCACCGAAATACATATTATTTTTTTCAATAACCATTTACATACTGTAGCTTTGTACAGGAGCAGGTGTGCTCTATAGAATTAAACCTTTATACGAACTTTTATACGAAATGTATGTAATCAAATGTATTTGGTTCACTTTATATGTAAGCATTGTATACATACACAACATGATCTGTAATATATCACCTACAAACACATAACTCTTAATCAGTCTTATCAGAAAGTAAACAATTTCGTGGCCCAGAAATTTATCTAAAATTGACGTGGCCTAAACAATTTTACGAGTGGATTAGTCTGATATAAACTGCATAGGTAGGTGGTATTTGAGGTGAGCACGTTATGTCGCGTAAGGAAGCGGCGGAAAGGCAGCGGGAAGAGGATCCTCTCTCCCAGCCAATCCGCCGGAGAAGGCTCGGGCGCAGGCGGGTAGCCTATATCCGCCGCCTTCCACCCTGACCGGGACCTGGGCGGTAGTCTTGGGGGAGACTGCCGCCCGTCGTAAGGTCCCCCGAGTAGGCCGGCGTACCTCTACTTTCGGGTACGTCAAGGTTCTGACAGGGACACAGGCTCCCCGCGTTGGATAGCCGTGGCGGGGCACCGAAGTCGTGTCATAACGTCCCCACGACCCCGCCCATCAACGGCCGCGACAGATAGAAAGTCGTTGGGTTTTAGCCGGTAGGAATCCGGCATAACCCCGCAGTCCCCCTTTACTGCCGGGTATCCAAGAGGATTTCCCAACGTTAAAAAAAAAAAAAAAAAGAAAGGTGGTATTTGAGGTGGAAATCTGAGATTAGGTACTAGAAAGAATGGTATTTTAATAAAATTGCATTTTCTCTTAAAAATTAATAATTGCACTTTGAAAAATCTTACTTATTGTTTTAAGTTTCTATGTTTTTTTTTTAATTAAAATACTACTTATACTTAAAATTTAATTAAAATAAAATACAGTAAAATATATTTGATGTGATATTACAGATATTTGAAAGAAATTATAGGAAGCAATTGTAACAGTACAATAATTCTAAAGAAAAAATCACGTAAAGTAATGAATATAAGTAATATGTTTTCTTAATACGTTACTCTAGTAGAAAAATAACTCGATATTGTGTGTGTTACATGTCTGATAAAGAATTGTGCCCTAAAAACGACGCAGTGGCCACACCTTCTTACCTTAAAACTATTAATAACACACTATCCATCGTTGTATTTCTTCCTTGTCACCTGATCGCGTCACCTTGAGACGCAGTAGACGATAGGCAAACAAGCAAATATGCAAAATGTAAACACCGGAGAAGATTGTGCTTTACAAGGATGCGAACGGCGTACTAGGAACACGCATCAGGAATTTCCGCGTTATCAGTGACGAATAATAAAATTGATCTTTTATCTTAACCATAATAAAACGCAAAGCATTGATTAAGTAATCAGTTCTAAGAACTTATGAAAAATTCAATATACCATTTGTACTGACGTTAACAAAGATTGTCTTAGATTGATATACATTGAGGTACAATGTACTTATAGTATTAGTATAGGATGTGTTTACTGTAACAAAGTTATTGTTGAAACCATTCTCCCTCTTTTTCTCCTCTCTCAGACTCAGGTGGGTCTTTACTAAAGTTGAGATGTTTTGATTATTTATCAATTATTGAGAAATTCGTTTGTTTGCATTATCGTTTTGTAAATTTAAATAAATACCTATACAATTCCGAATCATGATTTCCTATTAGTAACTGTCAATATTCTATTATTTTACTATATATGAAAAATATATAGTAATTTTTAATTACTATATATTTTTCATGTAATCATTGACGAATTCTAGTTGCGAAAGAATCTATTTATATTTGTGTGAATTTTAAATTTTATGCAATCAGCAAATTGCAGCAAGGAAAGTGGAAAACGAACAAAAATAAAGATTTTTGTAACAAAAACTAGATTGAAAGGTGTTCCTGTTCCATTTAAAATTAATGTCATAGTATTCCGAGTACATAACCCAATTGGCAATGAACATGATACATTATAAATGAAATGGGTTATATTTAACTAAAAGGCAGGCCAAACTGTGGACTGTATTCAGGTTAGTGGGTCATCGCATTACATCATAGCAAGGACAAATCGTAACTGAAAAAATTAAAAATATTGATTTTATGAACTACGAGGGTCGCGTAGACATAGATACGAAAAGAAAATTTTCCAAGTACAATTTCACAGTTCAAACCGATTTTCGTGAAATCTATACTAATACAGAATACACAGTCAGCGTTTGTATCGACCTTGACTTAAAAAGTTGAGTTTTTGCTAATGTTCCTGATAGTGTTTAAACGCATCTTGTGCAAACAATCAAACCGTTTTAATTGTTCACAAAATAGCCTCAAAGACTTCTGGAGAACGTTACGTTTCTACGCATCAGAAAAAATAAAAATAGTTCAAAATAAACAAAGACACGCCGTCGCGGCGTCTTTCGCGGAATTGATTATACCCATTAATTACTAAAAACAAGGAAGCTTAACTCACATTGCGCTGTTTCTTTGAAATTTTTTTCGGCTTCTATTTTTTTATATTCTTCAAAACAGACCTGAGATACGATAAGACTTAAGATACGAACTTGAATTGTACTGTTAATTTTACTACCAACTATTACTTAATCTGTGACCACTAAGCTTTTAACAGACTAATTCCATGCCAAGTTTTAACTTTAGCTTTTTTCGTTTACATAATACATTCATTAAAATATGGTAAGTATCTATAGGTAATTTATTATGAGAATTTGAAGAGTTTTGTATTGTTTGTTCATCAACAGATCACGAAACGTTGCATACAGGTTATCTTTCGTCTAAAAAAGGACCGTTTGAAAAATAAATCTATACAAATAAAAAAATGATTGCCACATGTATGAGGGATAGATAGTGGAATAGTATTTTATACGAAATTGATAGGGCAAAGTCTGAATTGAAGTTGGTAAGCTAGTGAGTAGTAAAGAAAGATTTTATAAATATTACTACAACGCCTTAGAAAAACCATTTGCTAGCCAATGTAACAAGATAGAAATTACATTAGGTCTCAGATTGTGTAATGATATCACAAAACTTTTGTTTATCTAACACTGAAGTTCTTTGTTATTAAACAGTTTTTTGCCTTTCAATTCTTTGTGACATAAAAACAAAATAACATTGTCTCATTATTCTCGTGTTGGCAATCAATTAATTAATTCCTCGTTGTGTCTTCTTTGTGTTTGCGTACATTTACACCAAAGAATATAATATGCAAATGTTATTTATTTCCTTTGTTCCACCTCATATGGTCATTACGTTTATGTCTTTCTGGAACCGTGCCAACATGGTCTCGACGATTTAATTGCCACTACTTTCATAACTACTTCCTTCGAGTTTATTTTATTAACCTACAGAAATAAAGTTAATGATCTAGCCAGCTCTTTGCCCGGTTGGCAAACCAGTCGAGATGGCTGTTACGCGGTGGAGAACTTAAACTGCTTTTTTAAAAACTAATGAATTTATTTGATTACTAAAACTATGTTACAAAGCTAAACTTAACAAGATATAGAATAGATTTAAAGAAATGGAATAGATTTTGAGGAGACCTTGTCCTTTCGAAATCGGAAAGTAGAATGTCTGGAAGGGATCGAGGCAGATGGTTTTGTTAGCTGTTTATTTACTTATTTACCAAAGGAACAAAGGAATGCAGTGGAAAATTACCGGAGGGTGATTTGGGGAAGTTAGGATATTACATACTTATAATATACTTAGTTTTGTTTGTATATACTTAACTAATTATAGTTATAGCTAATTACATGATAATTACATAACGATCGTATAACAATTTACATAACGATCGTATAACAATTACATAACACCTCCCCCCTTAGAACAAAGATTGGGCATTTTTGCCCGATGTTTGAGGGTTGGGTTCTTCGTCTTCGTCTTCTGAGATGCACGATGTCGTTGCTGAAGAAATGGCGCCCATGGGGATGGAGACGTTGGTTCTGCGTTGGCTACGCGATGAGTCGAAGCAGTTATTGAATATTTGTATGCAGCTGCCATCCGGCGTACTTAGTCTGCGTCGAAGGATTTTAGTTGGGCAGGAACAATAGCATTTTAGTAATATTAGTCCTAGCATTACAAAACCCGTGATGAAATAGGACCAGGAGAAATTTGATATTGTTTGTTGAAGTGGTTTTTGTTCATTTAGTTTTCGTAGCTCTTCCGAATACTCGTTCAAATGATGTTTGATTAACTTAAGCGAATCTAAAGGCATTTCGTTTAATGAAACTGGTAGCAATTTTGTAGATTTCATCTCCTCTGTGTTATCGAAGCAGTCTTCGGTTCTAATGTCCGGTATGATTATTGGTGACGTTATATTTTCTTCTATGAAGTGGAACGCTGAGAGAGTGCTGTATCCCGTATGCAGTTTGCAGTTCGGTCGCAACTTTATCAGGCCGTTTCCTTGTAGTGCATGATAGGTAACTTTTTCGCCGCATTGTAGGATGCATTGCGTCTCTTCACTTAGTACATAGAGCCATCTGTTATTGCCTAGGGGCTGGAACGTGTTGATGGTTGCAGGAAATGTCGTCGTAACGCAGGATCGTGGTATTGCTGTGGTAGTGCTAAGTAACATTTGTACGTCGCAGATTGGACGTGCTGATGAGTCGTACACTACGAGTTCCTTGCAGACCCTTTTCCTCGTTGTATATGTTCTGCAGTTTTCCAGCGAGCTTACTGATGCGTACTGCTGACCGTCCTGGCTTGTGGCTATATACTTGTGCTCTGGGAGGATGGTAGTATACAGGGAAGAGTTGGTATGCGGGATAGGGATGGAGTAGATATGGTATAATGTTAATGGTAGTTTAGAAACAAGCGGGAAATTTATAATATATACTAATCTATCTGAATATACATAGGCTGAGAATGTAGAGGAGTCTAATATAGTGTGTATGTTGTCTATCGTTACGGGGGCCACCAAGGTTTTTGTGCTTCTTATATGATTTGATAAAAGGAGTTCTCGATATAATTTATTTAAGCTTATAATTGAAGGGTGGATTGTGTTTGATTTTGCAAATAAGATACTGGTGAGGGAATCATCGATTTCACTTTCAAGGCTTGTTACCGATTCTAAAATTTGTAAAGAGATAGTGGATATGTCTTGACTAAGTTTAATGTTATAAATTATTTCTTTTGTTGTGTTTAAATAAGTATTTAAACGATCGATGTTTTCGTTTAATACTTGTTCATCGAAATATATTTTAAATATGGTTTCATTAAAATTACTTATGGTTGACGAAGTTATTTGTAGTTGTTTTTGCATTAAATTTGATAATTCTAATTCGCGCTTTTCTAGCTTGTCGATGCAATCATTGTAGTGCTTGGCATCTTTCGCATCGGGCGTGCCGATAAGCCATTTGAGCACTGAACCAAATCCATCGAGTAGCTCCCTTTTATTACGTGAATTCTTTCCTAAATACATGTTTAATTCGGATAGTCGGTTTTCGATTTTGTTTAAATTTATGTTAAGAAATGTTTTGGTCGATTGTACGAAAGGGAAGTTAGTGACATTAGAATATATTGATTGAAATTTGTTAGATAGACGTAGAAGGGATTCTTTGGCTATGAAAATAGGTTTTAAGTCTTTGTAGACTACCAATTTCCAAGATTCGTCTGAAGAATACAGTGTGCCTTCTTCTTGGTAGAATAGGCCTGAATGTGAGGGTAAAGGCTCGGTTATTGTATCGTTGCCCACTATGACGCCTGTGGTTGCACTGCAAGAGAGGATAAGGGGACTTGTTTAGAAGTATGTTTATTGGTGATTGTGTTTCTTACGTAGATATAGAGTTTATACAAAAGGATGTAGAATACTAATTTAATTATAGAGCATATTATAAAACTAATATAGGGGTTATTCGTATACTCGTATAATGTATCGCTAAAGCTATGAGTCTTAATCGTAGGAGAAGTGGGGTGAGCCGTTATTCGTGCTACCCTGAAACAAAATTAATTTTCTAATTCTAAATTATTTAACTATCTTATACCTATAATTGGATTCGCGATGGTGGTTATGAGATGATCCTAATATATTTGCATGCACCATTAACATGAGTCCTGATGATGGTCATGAAACGGTCTTAACCTATTTGCATGCACCGTCATGTTTCGGCCTAACTTTCTAATGACGTAATTTTCATTAAAACCTATTCTAATGATGGTATAGGGGCCTTCCCACTTACTATCTAGGTTGTTTGGTTTAGGAACTTTTAACATGACTTTATCGCCAATGTTGAATTTTGCTATGTTTTTGATGTTACTGTCATAGCGTTCTTTCGCTTTGTCTTTCATGTTATCTACATTTCGTCGGGCTATTTCACGTGAGACCTTCAATCTTTCGTTCAAGTCATGGAGATAGTCATGAGTCGTATAGTCATCGTTTTGTTTTAGCGAATATAAAGTACGGGGTTTGTAACCAAAGAGTAATTCATGGGGAGTGAAACCTGTGGATTGGTTAATTGAGGTGTTATGGCAAATGACAGCAAACGGTATTATTTGATCCCAGTCGTGATGGTTACGTGTATGGTACATTCGGATATGGTCTCTTAACGTAGCATGGAATCGTTCCAAAGAGCCATTGGTTTGTGGATGATATGCAGTGCTGATAGTATGGTTTGTGCCAAGGAGCTTCATAAGTTGCTTCATTACGCTATTTACGAATTCGGTGCCCTGATCAGAATGGAATCGCTTCGGTACACCGTAGTGTTGGCAGAATATTAAGAGTTGTTTGGCTATTGTAGTGGCTAATTTATCGGGAATAGGATAAGCTTGGACAAATCGAGTGAGATCGTCTTGTAATGTAAGAATATATCTATTAGATTCATTTGTGATTTCTGAATAAGATACTAGATCGATTGTGACACGTTCGAATGGTTGAGTAGAAAATGAGGTGATGACCATGGGAGCTTTGAAGGATTTCCTCTGGATTTTGTTGCGTTGGCATATCTGACAATTTTCGATGTAGCTTTTTATTGTCTCGGTCATTCCTTTCCAGTAATAATCGGTTCGTATTTTACGTGTAGTCTCTACGATGCCACGATGACCTGAAAGTGGGTCGTCATGATATGTTTTTAGGATCTGAGGTATTTCTTCTGGGTTCGGGACTTTGACTCTACTTTCGCAAATTGTGATTTCGCACTCATAAGTGTCTGCTAGGTAAGCTGTTATATGTAACTGTTCGTTCTCTGAAAGTCTACAGGTTCTATCGTTTCTCAAATCAGGGACAAAGAGTGACTTGAGATCGTGAGTTTGTAAACAGTGAAGTAATGTTTTAAAATAGCTTTCACTATTCCAAGGGTCGAAGTGATTGGGTCTAGAGCAACCAAATAATATATTTTGTTTTTTGTCGGAAACTAATAAGTCAACGTCGTATAAGAGTTTTTGTTTATTCAAATATGGGTCTACTTGAGAACACATTGCTATGGCTTGATTAAAAAGGTCGTTTTTGTCTGAGAGTTCACAAGAAACTGGTATGAGAATGTTCTTATGGCGTTCGTTTAAGAGTTGGTCTGGTGAAATATGAAGGTTAGAAGTGTCGAAACTGTAAGGGCTGATTTCTAAGAAACGTTCGTAATTTATTTGTAAATAATCGTCGTCTGTAAGGTCGACAACATTGGTACTTAGGACGGGAGGGCGTGAGAGTGCGTCTGCGTTAGTATTATTTTTACCTGCTTTATACACAACTTCGTATTCATACTCTTCGAGTTTGAGTCGCCAGCGAATTAAGCGACTTCCAGGATCCTTAATAGAAAAGAGCCAGGTTAGAGGCTTATGGTCAGTTATAATTTTAAACTTTCTGCCGAATAGATACGGTCTGAAATGTTTAACTGCCCATACTATGGCTAACAATTCGCGTTCAATCGTTGAGTAATTGGATTCGGCTTTGTTTAAGGTTCGTGAGGCGTATGCGATAGGCAAGTCTTTCCCTACTTCACCTTGAGATAGTACAGCGCCAATTGCGTGTAAAGAAGCGTCAGTGGTTAAAATGAATTCTTTTGTGAAATCGGGGTATTGTAATATTGGTGGATTAGTAAGGAGGCGTTTACATTCGTCGAATGCTGTCTGTTGGGTTATACCCCATACAAAAGGGGTGTCCTTTTTTAGAAGGCTCGTGAGAGGTTTCGTGAGTTTGCTGAAATTTGAAATGAAACGGCGATAATAACCTGTAAGGCCTAGGAATGCTTTTATATCTTTGCATGTTTTGGGCGTAGGAAAGTCTTTTACGGCTTGGACTTTGTCAGGGTTAGGCTTGACACCTTCATTAGAGATTATATGACCGAGATAAGCGACTTCGCGCCTGAGAAATTCGCATTTGTCGGGCTGTACCTTAAGGTCGTATTGTCTAAGCCTAGAAAAGACTTCACGGAGTTTTTGTTCATGTTCTTGGAGACTGGAAGCGAAAATGACTATGTCGTCGAGGTATACGAAACACCTTTCACCTTGTAGGCCTGACAAGACAGAGTCCATTACTCGCTGAAACGTCGCGGGTGCATTTTTCAGTCCGAAGGGCATTCTCTTAAATTCATAATGACCATACGGCGTATTGAAACCCGTTTTAGAAATATCGCTTGGGTCTACTTCCAGCTGGTGAAACCCTGATGCTAAGTCTAGCGTCGTGAAGTACTGGGAGTGTCCTAGTTTGTCAAGGATATCTGTGATGTTGGGAAGCGGGTAACTGTCTCCTATGGTGACGTCGTTTAGCTTGCGATAGTCAATCACTAGGCGCCACTTTTGTTTCCCGGAGGCGTCTTGTTTTTTGGGGACAACCCATATTGGGCTACTCCAAGGGGAGGAACTAGGTCGTATGATATCCTGGTCTAGCATTTTCTGTACTTGGGTTTTCACTTCATTCTCATGGACTTGGGGAAAACGGTAAGTTTTTGTATGAATGGGAGTCTCATTTGTGAGAGGTATTCGATGTTTAGTGTGGTTACTGAATGTTAATGCGTCGCCTTCGATGAAAAATGTATCTGAATATTCGGTAATTATTTTGTCTAATGAGGCTGATTCTTCGTCATTTAAATGTTCTCGCCTAATAAGGGATAGTATTTGCTCTTGTCGATCAGTAATGGATACGTGATTAATGCTGTTTATCGATTGTTCATTGACGCTAATTGTGTGTTCGTTCGAGATAAAAGGAATGACTTTGATATTTGGGACACTAATAACTTTGTCTGATTGAGTGGTGTTTGCGCAAGTGATAAGAAATGAATTGTTTTTAACGTCGACCAAGGCGTGGGGAATAACAACACCATTATCCAATGTTTGTTTTTCTACTATAGCTGTTCCGGAATTAATACTATTAGTATTACACATAATTACTGTTTCTGAGCGGTTACTAAGGGTTTGCTGTGTTATACTAGGGATGATACTTTCGCTTAGATGGTGTAATTTGTAAGTTTTACCACGTATTCGCATGGTTTTAGATTGAATGAATAGGCTGCAATTAAACTTAGACATGAGATCGTTACCCATAATGCCATCGGCTTTTATGTTGAGGTTAGCGACATGGAATTTGAATTTAGGTAAATCATCTAAAGAGATATAGGCAGTACCTAGAGTTGTGACTGGAGATTGGGTACTAGAAATACCTACGATCGAGGCTGTATCGAGTTGATTTATTGTAGATGTGCCTATCTTGTCTCTTCTGATTACTGAGATTCCTGCCCCTGTATCGATTAAAAGGGTTACAGGGTTGCCTTCTATGGAGAAGGTACAATGAAGGAGATTCTCGGGAGGCACGTCATCTAGTGCGGGAATGGTAAATACTTTAGACTTGGACTTGTAATTAGATGACTTAGATTTCGCCTTAAGCGTTAAGCGATTTTTGCGAGAAACAGTGGATTTGGTAGATTCAGGGGATTTTGTAGATTCGGAGGATTTAGTAGTAGATTCAGAGGATTTAGAGGATTCAGAGGATTTAGTAGATTCAGAGGATTTAGTAGATTCAGAGGATTTAGTAGATTCAGAGGATTTAGTAGATTCAGAGGATTTGGTAGATTCAGAGGATTTAGTAGATTCAGAGGATTTGGTAGATTCATTATAGAGATTAGGTGACGAAACAGTGGGATTAGGGAAATCGAAGGTTTGCATATCCGTTTGGGTAGATACATCCTCATATTGTCTCCGATAGACTGGTAAATTATTTCGAGGTTGCATCTGACGATATGCGTTGCGAGGCTCATGTCCTCGGGTAGTGGGAGTTAGGATGCGTGTTGGATTTGCATGGAAAATAGGATTTTTCCCTACTGATGGGGATTGTCGGATATTTGTGAGGGGGTCAGTGAGCAAGGCATCGAAACGATTTCCAACGAGTTGCTCGCCTCGTTGGACGCCCACGAGTTTAAATGGTTCATTGAAGTTGGAGGTGCGGGAAGGGCTCGTTGAGTTTGATTGTTTCTCAAACTATTATTGTAAGCCCTTTTGCGGCACTCGGAGATTAGGTGTCCTAAATTTTTGCAATAATTGCAAACTTTGGTAGATTGTTGTGGTCTGTCGAAGTTATTATATTGTGCCGTTTTAGGTTGGGACGGGGGATTATATGCAAAGCGATTATCGTTTCGTGTAGGTCGGTCTGTTGGTCGTGGAGTCGATGTTTTGAACAAGGATTGTTTGGCCTTGATCATAGCACGAACTTTGTCTTCTTGACGGGCAAATCGACCTGCTTCTGTGAGAGTACTAAACTCTTTTACTCTTAACATTGATCCTATTTCGGGATGGACTCCGTTAACGAAGACGCTTAGCGCGGTCTCTTCGGTCGCGTCTAGTCGTCCTTTAAGGGAGCTGTCTAAGATTTCGGCGTTCAATTTTTCAATAATTTTACACCGACATAGGTCTACTCGGTGGAGATATTCAGTGATGGTTTCATTTGCTTTTTGGTGCATCGATTGCAACTCTAAATTTAAGTGAGCTATGGTTTTTACATTAGAAAACTTTTCAATTAAAAATGAACATAACTCGGTCCATGTTTTGTATTGTTTGCTATGGACATCTGAGGCGGCTGAACCGACAATATTATTCAAAGTATATACAAGAAGCACAGGAACCTGTTCGGGTGTAGCCAAATCAAAAGCTGAGCTACATGACCTGACAAATCTATAGACTTCGTTACTATTCCCGGTATCGAAGCATGGGATTAGCTTTAATAACGTTGAAATTTCGAGTGAAATTTTTGAATGAGTTCGTCTTTCAAGCGATGATTCTTGTTTCGGTTGTGCTTGTCTTTCGAGAGGCGATTCTTGATTAGACATTGTGTTAGTAAATGGAATAGTACAAATTATAGAATGTATTATTATATGATAAAGTATGATATGGATATGGTAGAAGCAAAAATATGAAAAAGGAACACGTACAGGGAAATAGAAATGATGTAGGAAATTCGAGCGACAAGTTAAGTCCACTTACCACAGTAACAGTATTATCAGGAGCTGCATGTCCGGCGAAGATATTCAAAAGCCTTCGGCTACCACGTCGTTCTTTAGGCGATGTTGGTCCTGTTGTAGATCGACGCGTTGCTCTTCGTCTTGTTAATCTTTTGCAGATCCTACCGACTGCGCCAATTTGTTACGCGGTGGAGAACTTAAACTGCTTTTTTAAAAACTAATGAATTTATTTGATTACTAAAACTATGTTACAAAGCTAAACTTAACAAGATATAGAATAGATTTAAAGAAATGGAATAGATTTTGAGGAGACCTTGTCCTTTCGAAATCGGAAAGTAGAATGTCTGGAAGGGATCGAGGCAGATGGTTTTGTTAGCTGTTTATTTACTTATTTACCAAAGGAACAAAGGAATGCAGTGGAAAATTACCGGAGGGTGATTTGGGGAAGTTAGGATATTACATACTTATAATATACTTAGTTTTGTTTGTATATACTTAACTAATTATAGTTATAGCTAATTACATGATAATTACATAACGATCGTATAACAATTTACATAACGATCGTATAACAATTACATAACATGGCGTATTAACCAAAGTAAATAACAACTTCATAAAGAGCGCAGTTTGTCTCGCGAAATATATCGATGGATGTTTATTTTGGTGGAAAGCCAAAATGTCTGGCTCTTTAAATTCATTACAGTTTATCGTGAAATTGCCACCGTGTCAACTTCTTCCTACTCACCATTTTAAGTCATTGAGAATGTTCTAATATATTATTAACATTTCTATGTAAATCGAAACCAAATCTGATAAAGTGGATGGCTAATTCTTTATCTCAGTCTTAGCACGTTCGATTTTCAACATAGGCCTCCCCCATTTTCCAATAGGACCTGTCAGAAACACTCTAGATCTAGAGCTCTTATTATTTATTATTATATGACGAGTGCTTTGGATGAGTGGTTAGTACAAATATAGCGTGTAGAAATGGTTTTTTTTTTAATATTTAACTTACAAACACGGCTCCTTTGGGAATTTAGTATATAATGTTTGTTGCGGCTTCACGTCACATTCTGCTATTAAAAATATATCAGGCGCTTGCAAATGATGAAGACGGTCAAACGACTCAACCGGCACACTCATTCATTCAATTTCACTCCATTCTTTCACTTGCACTCGCCCACCACGAAAACGGCCAAGGCGGCATTGTAATTCATTAAAAACAAAAGGATCGATATTTGGGTTTTATTATCAATTAATAATAAGGCTCCGTTATGTACAAAACATAAATTGGTGGCCCATGAGGGGAACAGCTCGCATCGCTCGGCGTGATAGTTTCGCAGATAAGTGCTCATCCTTTATCCTTCCTACCCACCTACAACTTCATATGAAAAATAAAAAATATAGTAAATCTATCTAACTAGTAATATAATTAATATAAAAATATTTGTAAATTCTTTGGTGGCCCATGTTTTTGAACAATAATTTCATTTTTTATTTCATAGTTATTGAAAACTTATTACGAGATACCTACCGCTTAAAAATTAATCGTACTTTTGTAATTATATCCTTACAACATAGTTGCACATCTAATAACGGTAAATTCTTTATTACAACGATTTGATTATCATTTCGTTGTATTTAAGCGCTCTGCCGACTATTCCAGGTTTTGTCTACGAGGCGGCCGCTGTATCTAGCGCGCACGTTTGCAAGTTAGCGGCTGCGATATCAGCTGTCCCCCGGCTTTCCCTGAGCGGCGGAGCCACAATTACTGAGGAGCGTGAGATAATTTAAATTATAATTTATATTTTTTTTTCTATACGTTTTGTTTTTTGAAGTAAACTTTTATTAATATTTACTAAATAAAAATGCCTACACAAGCTGATAAAACCGATTCAGATAGATTAAAGAATTTAATTACTATGCGAAGTTCGATTAAAGGTCAAATCACTAAATTTCAAAATTACATAAAAACGATGAATGAAACAAAAATTTCACAAATTGAATTAGCAGAATTAACTCTAAAATTAACTAAATTTGAAAGTTTATCAGTTAAGTTTGATAACTTGCAAAATGAGATTGAGGTTTTAAATCCAGAAGGTTTGTCCGCGGAGATTGATGAGCGTGAAACTATTGAGCATAAGATCATAGTTAACATAGCCCTTGCAAAAACTTTGATCGATAAACATAACGTTCTCGAGATCGAACGGCGCCAGTCTGTGGCAGTCGAAGCACAATGCGTTCACGATCATCATGAATTAGGATTTAAATTACCTCAAATACAGATATCTAAATTTGATGGTACATATTTCCGCTGGCTTGAGTTTCGTGATACGTTTGAAAGCTTGATTCATAACAACGATCGTATAAAGGCAATACATAAATACCATTATCTTGTTTCGTATTTGGAAGGAGACGCAGCTGGAATATTATCGAACCTCGAAGTCTCTTCGGCTAATTACGAGAAGGCCTGGCGACTTCTTGGAGAGCGTTACAATAACAAAAGGCTGTTGATCAATCAACATCTAAATTCTCTTTTCAATATTCAAGCGCACCCTCGTGAGACTGAGAGTTCCTTGCGCTTTTTGGTTGATCACGTGACGAAAAACTTACGTGCACTGGCGAGCTTAGGTCAGCCCACAGACAAGTGGGACATATTAATAATTTTCATGTTGTCATCTAAATTAGACAGTCGCACTCTTTTTAAATGGGAGGAGTTTCGTAATGCGCTCGATGACGTCCCAACTCTGAATCAGTTTAATAAATTTTTAATCGATCGCGCTGATGTACTAGAATCGCTAAATAGAAACAAGTTCGAAAATAATTCTTCTAAATTTGCTCCGTCAACATCACGATCAGCTCCTCCAGCAACTGCTAATTACAGTAATAATAAATTTAAACGGACTAATCAAATAAAGTCATTTGTTAGCACCAATCAAAAATCAAGGCCATTTGCTAACAACAATAAAGGCAAACCTTTGACTTTTGTTTGTATTATATGTAGTGACAATCATAGGATATTTGAATGTCCTAAATTTAAGACTAAAGGCATTAAAGAAAGATTGGCTGACGTAGAAAAACACAAATTATGTGCCAACTGTCTTAAACAAGGACACCCGGTTAGCGAATGTCGTAGGGGTCCTTGTCGTGAATGTAATAAACGCCATAACAGTTTGCTGCATGAACCTGTAACGGTCATAAGCGACTCGGTTACAGTCAGTTCAGCTGCTTCATCACTTAATAATTCTAACATAAATAAAAGTCAAGTGCTCTTGTCCACAGCATTCATTGAAATTTCGAACCCTAGCTTTAATCATAAGGAAAGGGTACGCGCATTACTAGACTGTGGCAGTGAGTCATCATTTATCACGAAGTCCCTAAAGGATAGGTTATCCTTGAAATCTAATACTATTGACTGTCTAAAGGTCATAGGAATAGGCAATAATTGCACAAACAATGTAGTAGAAGGGTGTATGTTCAATTAAACTCAATTAATAACGCGTTTAAGGTTACTTTGTCGTGTCTCGTGCTAGAAGAGCTAACAAGTAACATACCTAAATGTCCAGTTGACATTGAAAGTCTAAAAATACCGAAACATTTTAAATTAGCTGATCCCCAATTCAATGAACCAGCACCGGTAGAAGTGTTGATTGGGGCAGACATATTCTGGGATATCCTTGGTAGTGAACAGCACTCCTTAGGTCCTAAAAATCCCAAGTTACGAAATACTAAATTTGGTTGGATAATTTCTGGTCCCGTAAATACAGCAATTATGGACACAAATATTTGTTGCAATCATGTCGCTATGTCGACAGAGCAAGAAAACAAAATTGACAAAATGTTGACCAAATTCTGGGAGATCGAAGAAGTTCCCATTCCCAGTAAGGCAATTTTGAGCCCAAATGAACAAGAATGTGAAAATCACTTCTTGACTCACACTATTCGTTTAGACACGGGAAGGTTTGAAGTTAAACTTCCATTAACTCAATCGCCAGACTGTCTTGGCGACTCGTACAACCTAGCTAAACGGAGATTCTTCAATTTAGAAAGAAGGTTTAAGCGTAATCCCAGCTTGAAATCTGAATATGTAAAGTTCATAAATGAATATGCTCAATTGGGACATTTGTCTGAGTCAGTTATAGCTAAACCAAACCCTAGCTATTTCCTCTGTCATCATGCTGTTTTTAAAGACAACAGCGAATCCACAGCAATTCGAGTAGTGTTTGACGGCTCAGCTGCTGCCTCATCTGGGCTTTCACTTAATAATATTTTGAAAGTAGGTCCTAACGTCCAGGACTCTCTTTTCTCTATTCTGGTGCGAGCGAGGCAATATAAATACATCGTGGCTGGCGACATTGAGAAAATGTACCGTCAGGTACAGGTAGCCAATGAGGACCGCGATTTGCAGCTCATATTGTGGAGAGAGGATGAGTCCGCACCACTAAAAACGATGCGACTGAATACTATCACTTACGGAACTGCAAGTGCTAGCTATTTAAGCACTCGGTGCCTAGGGCAACTTGGAGAGGAGCAGGAGAATCCTCTCATAAAAACAATAATACAAAGGGACTTCTATGTGGACGATCTTATTACTGGATCCAATGACGAACACGAGCTAAGATACATACAAAATTCAGTCACAGAGGCTTTGAAAGCAGGTTGTTTCAATTTACGGAAATTTAAAAGTAATTTACCCAACCTTTTCAATGATCCTGGCATAAACACCAGTGAAAATTTAATAATAAGCGAATCGACGAACACTCTCGGATTGGGGTGGAGTCCCATCAATGACACGCTTCATTTTCCCATAAAGGAACCTGTCCACAGTAACGAAATAACTAAAAGGTACATTATGTCAAATTCATTCAGGATCTTCGATCCTTTGGGATTGGTTAGTCCTTGCATAATTAAAGCAAAAATGCTTTTACAAAATCTATGGCAGGTTAAGATAGACTGGGACCAGTCTGTGCCAGCTAATATCAACAAAGAGTGGCAACGGTTTGTCGACAATTTGCCACACATCCAAAGTTTAAAAATAAAAAGACATGTGATTTGTGACACCCCTAGATTAATTGAAATGCACATTTTCAGTGATGCATCTCAGTCAGCTTTAGGTTCCTGCGTCTATATGAAATCGATTAACCAAAATAACGACGTCACAGTAAACCTGTTATGTTCTAAATCTAAGGTCTCGCCGCTAAAGCCCACAACGATGCCTCGGTTGGAGCTCTGTGCCGCGCTCCTGGCCTCTAGGCTCGGCAAAGCTGTCCTAGATGCTCTGCGCTGTAAACCAGACCGAGTTATCTACTGGTGCGACTCGAGCATAGTATTAGGCTGGATAAACACCGATTCGTCTAAATTGAAATTATTTGTCGCAAATCGAAGAAACGAAATCTTGGAAAATTCAAGTAAGGCTTGTTGGCGATATGTGCCAACTGCTGCCAACCCGGCGGATCTGATTACTCGCGGAGTAGATGCTGGGCGTCTCCAGTTCACGGAGCTATGGTGGTCAGGGCCCACATTTTTGCTTGAGGATGAAACCAATTGGCCAATCCTAAATCAAAACAAGGCAGTCGAATTGCCTGAAATTAAATGTAACATGACGACAGCTACTTCTGATTTATTTATAGACTTTGATAAATATGCCTCCCTTGACAAAATCCAAAGATCGCTTGCTTACGTAAAAAGATTTATTTTTAATTGCAAAAATCCTAAAAATAAACGTTTAGAAACGCACTTAACTGTAGATGAGCTAATAGACTCATTTAATGCGTTGTGTATAATTTCTCAAAGGGAGTCATTTGCTAATGAATACGTCACACTTATAAAAAATAAAACATTAAGTTCCAAGTGTAAAATATTACCACTTTCGCCATTTATTGACCAGAATATTATCAGAGTTGGTGGCAGAATCGACGCGTCTACATATTGCTACGAAAAGAAGTATCCTATTTTGCTTCACGCGTCTCATCCCCTAACAAAACTAATATTTTTAAAGGAACATTTAAAAAACATGCACGCGGCACCTCAACTGCTCTTAGCTATAGTTAAAGAAACTGTGTGGCCCATTAACGGTAGGCGGCTCGCACGGCGCACTGTAAATAATTGTGTGCGCTGCAGACGTGTGCGTGGTAGAACTTTGTGCCCTAAAATGGGCAATCTCCCAGCACAAAGAATAAATCCCGACTTCCCATTTATCTCGGTAGGCTTGGACTTTGCTGGTCCATTTCACATTTTAAACCGTAAAGGACGCGGCAGTAAATTAATCAAATGCTATTTATGCTTATTTGTGTGTTTACGGTTCAAATGTATACATTTAGAAGCAGTCAGTGACTTAACTAAGAACGCGTTCATAATGACACTGAGGCGATTCGTCTCGCGAAGGGGCAAGCCGGTGGAAATATTTTGCGATAACGGTCGCAATTTCGTTGCTACTGCAAAAGAGATAGGACAATTTTTAAAGGAAAATCGTGAACCTCTTTCTGATTTTGCAAGTCAGGAAGGCATTAGGTTTAGTTTCACTCCAACTTACGCTCCTCACTTCGGCGGCATCTGGGAGGCTGGTGTCAAGGCCGCTAAATATCATTTAAAACGCGTCATAGGGAACAGTCACGTGACCTCTGAAGAAATTTTAACTTTATTTGCGCAAGTGGAGGCGATACTTAACAGTCGCCCATTGTGCCCCATGTCATCCTCTCCTGACGACCTACTTTCCCTTTCTCCAGGGCACATACTAATCGGAAGAGCTCTCACGTCGCTGCCGACTCCTGCACTGGAGAACTACTCAGAAAATTCTCTACAACGCTACGCACGCATTGAGAAAATTCGTCAGCATTTTTGGAGAAGATGGCAAAGGGAATATATTTCTGAATTACAACAGAGAACCAAATGGAGGACCAACAGCGCCAAACTGAACATCGGTGATTTGGTTCTTCTTCAAGAGGACAACGCGCCCCCACTGTGCTGGAGGCTCGGACGAGTGGCGCGCTTGTTCCCAGGACCGGACGGAGTCGTCAGGGTGGCAGACGTAACTACAACCAAGGGCTGCGTTCGAAGACCTCTCGTTCGTCTGTGTCCACTACCCACAGCTGATGACCTTCAGTGTTGAAAGAGAGTCTTTCAACGAGGCGGGAATATGTTGCGGCTTCACGTCACATTCTGCTATTAAAAATATATCAGGCGCTTGCAAATGATGAAGACGGTCAAACGACTCAACCGGCACACTCATTCATTCAATTTCACTCCATTCTTTCACTTGCACTCGCCCACCACGAAAACGGCCAAGGCGGCATTGTAATTCATTAAAAACAAAAGGATCGATATTTGGGTTTTATTATCAATTAATAATAAGGCTCCGTTATGTACAAAACAATGTTAGATTTTGGGGCACCACTTAGATGTGTGGTATTATTTCAAAGTTATATGTAATTATATTTATTTTCTCTGTAGACTCATCAGCTAACCAATATTCATCTTACCAATTACGACACCAATTACTATTATGAACCTTAATTGAAATGCTTGCTCCTTTAAAGTCACTTTAAGCGTCAACATCGTCATTATGTATATGTCCAAGCAATTTGTAAATATTAATCATTGAATAAAATAATGTAATTGAATAAGCTCATTTTTACACTATAGAATATTGAAGATATAAGGCTCTTTTGTCTTTTATTTCGTAAATTTCTTTTAATTGTTAAATTATTATGATTTATTAGTGGAGGTCATTTGAAAGTCGAAAACAGAACATTTATTTAAATTCGAAACAATATAACTGAGATTTTATCTGATGCGTTTATATTATGAATTGTTAGCAATTTTTTTCCTCTATTTTAGATTATCAAAGATTTCTATACTAGAAGTCTGTAGATAAATGGGTGTAATTATAATCTATCAATTAATAGATTTAAAATCTAGAAGTCTAGTCTATACTAAACGCTAGTTCGGACTTGGTGGAGGTCGCCACTTGTCCGATAAAAATATATGATCGACTCGACTAAATTACTAGCCTAGTTCGAACTAGCCTTAGCCTTTCATTTAACATTTCTCAATATGAGACTTAGTTATTGGGTAATTGTAAAATTATTATAAATATCTAACAGTGCTTTGTGCTGAGATAATCTCTATAGGAAGTCTAGTTTATGTATTGCTCAATGGCCTACTCTTCGCAATACGGAAGAAGAACACAATTTAATGTTCTTTTTATTACGCAACGTAATGTTAGTTCATGTCATGATTTCAATTAGCTAATTTAACCTTCAAATAGTTTTAACCATTTAGGAGCACGCACGCAATGATTATATCCTTTCGAAACACGTCCTGTATTTCCTTGAACCTACTTGTATATTTATTATTTATACATAATATACATTCTTACACAGGTTTTGTGCAATTGCTGATTCACTCACATAAAGTGAAACTTGAATGACAACTCTAGAAATTATTGTTAAGTAAGTACTGAGTTAAACGCTTATAATTCAATACAATACAATGTTTCCACTTACAGGTTGTATTTTTTAATGATTCTGCAGAAATAATATGAAAATATTGACATATACATGATAAGCAATGTAGAGTCTGTTGCAAAAGTCAAGTGCCTATACATGAAACTACATTTTACGATGGGAAACGTGGCTGAACTTTAGAATTTGTGTATATATTTTTTATCAAAGTGAAGAAGCAATGAAAAAGATACGATGAAGAAATAAAAGAAATAAAACATAATGTCCACTTACCAACATGCGATAGGCCCGTGAGATCTGATTCTGAAATAAAAACAAAATGGGTGTAATTAATGCAAAAATGATTGCGTGCATAGACACATATTATTATACAGAGGCGTGATGCATTATGACCACCGTGAATAAAACCTTAAAACAATGTGATAGAACCGAGACCGTGCTTTCGTTTCTATTTACTTAAATTAAGTATGTTAACCAATCATTTTGAATTGTTATTTCAAATGAAGCTTTTAAAATCATAGTTTCGTAATATAAATGCAATACGTGTTTATATAAAAAAAATATAGGTTCATGAAATATAAGTAAAAATATTATTTTCAGATATTTTATGTACTTTTCCTTTGTATGCAATAATTTATAATTTGTATTTAAGAAATAGTGTAGGTAATGAATTTATTCCTAGCAGCTATATATCTAGCAAATCATTGTTATCGGGGCATGGTGTGCAGTAAAACTAAGTTTATATATCTATACTAAGTTAAAAAACTAAGTTTTTAAATGTATTAATAATAAAATTAATTGCTAAATGTGTTGCTGAGAGCGCAAAACTCAAGAAATCGGCTATTTTTTTTTTTCAAATATCCATTGAAGTCCGAGGAAGGTTCTAAAGATAAAAATTGGACATCCGTGCAAAGTCGGCGATGGTTTGCTAGTAATAAATAATAATAAAAAAAACTTATTCTAAATCCATAGTAGGTTTAGATTTTATTTATTTATAATTTTAACAGTTTATATAAAATAACATGTAAAATGATAACACTAAAAACCACTGAGGTTTAATCATTTGTAATTATTAATAAATCTAACTACATATGACGTAAGTATTTATTAGATTTTTAGATTATTTAGAAAAGAACATTGCATTGTAACAAACTTAAATTTTCCTAATGTAAGTAAGTATGATGAGCGGAACATAATAAGGACATCAACTTTATTGCATAATTGTGTCATAAACACGAGTTTCCTGGTGACATACCTATCATAATTGTATTTCCGTAACAAAACCGTTTAGGTATTTTTTTTATTTCTTGACGTTGCAATGTTATTGTCAAGGTTTTGATAATAAAACGTTTCCTTTTTACATAGAAGTGAGTTACAAAGTAATCTTTTTGTTTTCACTGTGACATAATATTAGGTACCTTGTCGTCCTTACAAGGTAGTCTACCTCTAGCTATCTTGTGTACTGATAAAGCTATACCTTTATTTTTTTTAAAGCTATACTTACTGCTTTAAAGATAAAAATAAGGTGTTTAGCCTCAAGATTCAAGGGAGTATAGCATTAATTAAGAGGGAAGAATAGCACGCACTCGTCCATACAAAAAGAGAAAACGTTTTTCCACTTCTAAATATTTTCCAATCTCCATAATTTTTTTGCATGTTATTGACACAATGAAAGACTAAGTTTATAGGTTTTCCTGTTTTCAAAATTTTCAATAGATTCAAACTTATTTAACCTCAAATAACTTAATTTTTGTGATTAAAACTTTGTCGAATTAAATCGTTTGTTTTATAAAAAAAATCTCATTTTTAAAAAAAAAGCGAAAGCTATAAACCTAGAATATATTATGCTGAAACGATCGACATGAAAATCAAAGTGATTTGTTAAGATTTAGTTAGTGGAAACTGTTTTCTCCCGAAATGAAATTTCATCAAAAAAAGTACTATTGTCAGTCGGAAGCTGCAACGCGATAGCATGTGTTTTCCTAAATACCTATCGCAAAATAATCCTAAAAAATCCTAAATACTTCCCTCTTAAATAGCGTTTATTTAGGTTTATATTATATACAAGTCCTAGGTCGCTAGTAATTCTAGCGCTACCGGCTTCTCCCGGGATTGCTAGTATACTAGAGACCCCTTCTAACTTTAAAACATTAAAGCCTAGTAAGTTATTAATACTAAAAAGTTTCCACCGAAAAGACGTTTGCTAAGTTCGCCACGCCCACAAGAGCAAAAATTTTAAATTATAATAAGATGTCAATTTGTACAATTATTATAATTTTATGATAGTGTCATTTCATGTGATAATAAATACATGAAAACATTTGTAAAACATATAGTGCAAAAATATGTTGTTGATAATCTAATTACATTGACGCAAGTATTCAACTTGAAAATACAATAATAATATATTTATGCTGCTTGAGGCCACTAATGACGCTCTATTGTTATATTAAAACATTTAAACATTTTTCAAATTGTTTAATACTTAATAAGACAACAGATTTTTGACAATGCAAATTGTACAAATAATATAAGTACAATAAAAATAACAAAAGTAGGATACAGTTAAGAATACAAATAATAGGTATAGGGCAAATGAGATGTATCTAAGTATTAGATTAAGATTCCGAAAAGTTTCCTAAATATCCAAACATATATTTACATTACAATAATATTATTAGAATTTTTAAAATACACTACACTACACTTTTTAAAATTTTACAATTTCAGATTTCATTCTTATTCATTCCGTTTAATGGTAGTAAAAGTAAAAGTAAGTCGACGATAAGCTTTATTACAGTTCGCAGGGGATCGACACCATAATAACTCACGATATCACTTAATTTGACCTACAGTGGTCTTATCAAGTGACTCTCATTTAGACAAGACGATTGCACACAAACAGCTTCGCTCGGGTAATAGATCCATTACATCCACAGGCTAAGGGCCTCTTTCACCACCTCTAAGTAATGTGTCAAGTAGACTAAACGCCATTTAAAGTCACAGGTCACCGGGGACGATGGTGCTGATATACCTTTGTTTGAACGGTAACAGTCCCAAACATTAAAAAGTAATTAAAATTAATTTAAAAAAATCGGAGGACGCAGTAAATCGAGTGCAGTGAACCGAGTGCATTTAATAAAATTTTAATTTTTAATATTATGTATGAATTGATTGATTAATTGAATATGTTTACCAACAAATTAATAAATATGCATGCTGTAAATGTAATTTGTGCAAGCCGAGCTCAGTTGTGCAATTTGATTTGAATTTTATAAATAAGTACGTTGTACTTTGGCTATCCATAATGTAAAAAATATAAAATAAAATAACATAAAATTATTTCTAAAAGTAACTAATCAACACTACTTGTAGTTGGTGAAAGAGGCCCTACTAGATATATGTATAGGTATACCTACGTATAGGTATATCGACAATATTTATAGAGCTCGTTTCAAAGTTTATACTGCATTCCATAGGTAGAAATATAATGCACCATTGAAAAAGTTGATTGCACAGTTATTGTTAGAATTATAAGCTCTTTGAAATACAATTCCCTGCTCATAGGAAAACCAAAGATATTTTGTTACAACCACAAAGATCTAGGTAACATTTTATAACATAAACGGATAAGTATATATTCAATAACTGTCATAGAATAAAACAAATAAATTGCATTCAAAAATAAAAAATAGATATCAAATACAAAAATAAAAAAATAATTCTCGATTACATAATTATGTTTAAGAAAATTAAAATATAGCAAAAGCAATTTTTATGGCAAATTTTAACATCAAAATTTATTTTTAAATTCCACTATTTAAAATGGTATTTAAATTCAATTTATTATTTAATTTCCGAAAAGCGACGCTAAGGAATAAAAATGAGGAGAATTTAAACTAAAGTAAGACTTTAAACTAACCAAGTAGAAAATTTTCCAATATTTTTTAATGTTATGTGTAATTGATAGGCTACAGTGCCTATCTTATGCCTAGCCCAATAGGTTAAAATGTTGTATGTGCCTTACTAACTGTGAATATAGTTCCAATAGAATAGAACAAAAGTACGAGAGAAAACACAATAGCACATGTTCCTGTTTGTCCTCTTTAAAGGATTTTGCTTCCAGTATTTATTTAAAATAAATTTTACCTATAATTTTATTTGGATACCTATAATTTTTAACAACAAAACTAGACAATATTTTATTCATTCGGTGTCTAACCTATATTATAATGTAAATATTAAAATATATATTTTAAAATGTCCCAAAATTTTAATGACACCTGTTTGGATCCATATAAATAGTGTCATTATATATGAACAAATAAAATAGGCAATTCCAATGTAAAACCCCGTCGAAGTCCGGTTCCTTTAGAGTATATCTAATTGCATTATTTAAAAACAAGTTTGTAACTCGTACTAAAATTGTAGGTAAGTAAATGTAAAATTACGTGGAAACCGCAACAAAAACTGTTAGCGTATAAACCGTATAACAACTTTGTTAACAAGAAATCGATTGTGATCTCATCAGATTTCCTACAATAGCGTCACTACGTCTCCGGTAATGTACCAATGGTTCGTAATTTTCATTCATAATAAAACATCTACTATGACGATGGATTAGATTGATAAACACCTATTCTAATGTCCACATCACACACCATTGTTAACAATGAGTCATGTAAAGGTAAAATCAAATTAATGGGACTGAGGAGTTATAATAGTTCGTCATAGAACACGACGACGACTTGCATGTATAATGTAAAAAAATGACATTCTAATGTTTAGTAGTAAAACTAGTTTGTCTATCTAAAGTGTCTAATGATTAAATCTATATATCTATAGAAATAAAAAAGAATCGCTAAAGAAAAACTCTAGAACGGTTGAATCAATTTTATTTATTCGTTCGAGTACAAGGGAAGGTTTTGAAAAGATTAAATTCCCGAATGGCTAGTATTATTGAAACATATAAGAAATACACATGCAATTACAAAATATAAAGTTGATATAAATAAAGCAACTCAAATTAAAAAAAAAAATGCTTGATGGCGCCATCTGTTGGTAACTGCTAGCAACGTAGTAATAGCTCCATCTATTATTTCATGAAAACACTACTTAAGCTGAGCGCTTACAATGAACCGCGCCATCTGTACGTTTAAGGTAAAAACTTTATAGCTACTAAAATTAGAATCATTAACGTTGCAGCGCCATCTGGTCACTATATTGAGAACTAAGATGGAGCCTTAAAACTATTATTTGTAGTAGTTTCAATGGAAATTCATAGATGGCAGCATGCATATTTATTAATGAAATTTATATTAGTTCGTAACATGTATAGTAAAGTTCCACGGCAAACACCGAAACTAAATGATAATTTTTATTATAATGAATTAGTTACCGCAGTGATCAAAATAGTGCCCAACATAAAATTAATTTCCTAAATTAGTGTTATTTTTAAATATAGGTAATTAGTGTGTGCGTAGAAAATGATTTCGTTTTGAGCTTGGTCCTCGTCTTAAAACCAAAACCAATAGAAATGTTGGTCGCCGCATAGTTGGGAGCCTTCTTATATGAAAAAAGTGTATTTGGTAGTTATCATTAATTATTATAAGACATGAATTACTAAAATTATTTACATACCGGTATCGTTAAGCAAGCCATTGATGTCCGTCGTCGACCCATCGGCCGACATAGCTGAAACAAAACAAAATATTTTTGAAAATAATTACTTATTACAAGAACATTATAAAAAGAGCAAAAACATATTATATCATATCTGAAATCAGTAACTTTGTGTATGACTAGCACACATTTTTCTATGTCACTCATTTTCTATGCAAATAGATTCCAGCTTAATTTTAGCCAGATAGAGAAGGCCGTTAGCAAACCGTGACGGCTGTAATAGAGTCGCATGTTACTCGTCATCATTTATTACAATTCGCCGTCTTTATTACATTATAAATTGTTTTTTTGAAATCTCACGCATCTCATTAGGTCTGCTATTGATCAATACGCCATTGTTCAATTTCTTTTCATATGGATAAATTAAGTGGGATACCTATACTTACTTGAAATTTTCTAGTAAATTAGACTAATTAATATAGAAAAATAGTTTCAAAATAAATATCTCAATGTCTGATATTCTGAGACGAAATAATATTACCTGATGATTAAAATATTTATGTCAATTTATTTTTTCGTCATAATAGCATAAAAAAAACGAACCGGTATCTATCTGTTTAACGTAATATTGTAAGTCCTTGAACTTGGTAACGATTGTATGCAAACCCACTCACGTTCAGCAAAAACAACAAATTGTTTATTGTATATTGTTTACAGAGTAAACCGGAGGGCCAGATGTTATACTGCCTCAATTTGCGGATAGTATTGAGCATACAGATATACTCGTACAGATTACACACACACACAAGTCAAACTTATAACCCCAATACTAACTGGTAGAATTGCTATGGTTATCAGTAGTCGCCAGTAGGCCACAGTAGGTTTAGGCTGGAGTTAGAATAAATATATTCTTTCAATACCTAATAACTATTACATTTTGCTAGATAATAGGAGGTACAGTGTTTTAACAAAGATGTAAACAAAGGCTTGACAAGCTATATTAAATCAGTTTTAATTGCAAATTAAAAGACGCCTAAACGATTGTTAGAAGAGTCTTTGTGTTTCTTTAGGTCATCATTAAGATCCGTATTGTATTTAATAACAACTTGTCAAACAATTGGCCCATTATACTCAATATAGCCTTTCAAAAAAAAAAGTTAAAACATTTCATACAAACTTTTGTGTTACAATAAGTGTAACTTTAAATTTTGGTCTAGTATAACTTTAAATTTTAGTAAGTACTTACCTATTAAAAAAATAACGGAACAGTCCTTTAAAGTTTTAGGTGTTAAAAACATTTTCACGAAAATTATAAAATAATATTTTCAATATGATATTTGAAGAAGCAACACAAAAGTAGGCTTGAAGTACATATAGTTACCAAAAATGTGTACGTAACTACTTACATAAATATTTTATACAAAAAAGGACAATTTGGAAAATAATTTTTGGTTCACGATTTATTTAGAAAAGCGAATGAATCATTGACTATGCTATGATGGTCCAAGATCAAGGCATTAGAAATAAAACGGTTAAAACCCTCATCTGTTATTCCTGGAATTGGATGGTATCTAGTGAAATATATTGATTATTAAAAACTCTGATCACTTATTTCTTTATGTTGAACATTAAAAAACGCATCACAGAAGCCCTCAACGCATCGGAAGTTACTAAAATATGACCAATACAGAGGTCAATGGTTAAATTTGTATTCAACCCGCGTGAAAACAGTACGAAGACGACCAAATAAAGGGAGGTGCCAATGGCAATGATCCATAACTCCGTGTGAGGTCACTAGCCATTGTTTGTGTACTTTACAATCCATGTCACTCAGATGTTTGTAGCGAAGTATCGAACAAGATTATAAGGGCACCCTTTACGAGCAAGTCAAGTCTGCATCTAAAGGCTGAAATGAAATCTTGTAATTACTGACTAAAAACTAAATGTTATTCCATTAAAACTTGCTTGTCAACAATAGTATAATTTATAAAGATTGATATATATAAATTACTGGTGCTCGCGACTTCGTCATCTACAGTATTTTGGATAGATGGCGCTATATATCCCGGGCCAAGCCGCTAGTATTTACTTTTATCTTAGATTTCCCGTGGGAATGAAGCATTTACCCGAGGTAAAAAGTAGCCTATGTTCATCACGGATGTCGGCTTCTAATGGTAAAAGAATTTTTTAAATCGGTCCAGTAGTTTCGAAGCCTATTCTATACAAACAAACAAACAATCAAACAAATCTTTCCTCTTTATAATAATTATTAGTATAGATAAAGGATTTTGTAAATTATTGTAATTGCTAATTCTAGTGTATGTCTTATTCAATAAGTGCATTATATTAAGTTGAAAGAACAAATTTCTGAAATTTCTATTACTGAGTTCCTAAGCTCGTACATCAGATGATCCAGAGAAACCTCATAAAAAATTCTGGATTCAACATACTTAAATGGTTCCGATTCCTTGTTATAGATTTTCTATCAATTTTAAATTGATATTCATACATCTACTCGTAGATGTATGAAATTCATTCATTCAAATATAGAGATGTCTAAAAATAGAAAATATCGTCTATATTTTCGGCATTGTTTAGTCTAATAAAATAGACCTCATTATTTAGTGATTATTTATGTATTTGTTATAAGTAAGTTTTATTTTTCTCGTTCATTAAATCGAAATCATCTCACATGTACATCTACATAATCGCGTGATAAACTATGTCATAAAAACTCTAATAACATCCTTGATGTGAAGACAACAGCAATTTAAATACTTGTTAAATATACATGGATGCAATCTAGAGTACCTACATCAGAAAAAATGGTAGTAATTTTATCAAAGTACTTAAAAGTGTTTTTGTTTTAAAAAAGATTATTTTTTAATAATAACTGCAGTGAATTTATTGTTAAATATATTATTTGTTATTTGAAGTAAAATTAGTATATTTTCTTCATTTCTCTTTTCAGAAAACTTCATTTCTCTGATAACAGAATTTTTATATTGTTAATAAATATGTATTATATTTTTATTTAAAATTGTGAACCTATACCATTCAGGGTCCCACTCAAACACACCTGAAAATTTTCATCAAAATCGGTCTAGCATATTATATAAATGTTTTATATTAACTTGTCATTGTACTCTGAACAAACAAAATATATATTTGGTTACAAGAGAAATTGTAACAGAAGCGAGCAATGATTTTTTTATGATAGAAATTATTAAAAAATCCATACCTTATTAAAAGGTAATAAACAATTGCAACAATAATGTAAAAACTATGTCTAGTAACATTAGTTAAGTTATGAATGACATAGTATATTATATCGCCAAGACTAAACGCATTAATTGTATGACCCCGAAAGTAAGCACTATTATATGGGATTTTCTATTATTAGTAGGTATGGTATGGACAGAGTCAACTTCAATAACTTCATCTCCAAGCTATTAAACTGGATTAAATTTACTATTCTCGAAAAACTGTGCTTAGATTACAAAGTTAAACGCATGCACTTGTTACAGGTATGAAGGCAATGCGGTTCACTGCATTTCGTAAGCTCGTAAACGCGTGCCTTCATGTTCCAGACAGGATGGACTTGTGGTTTGTGGCCTCTGTGGGTATGTGATTACTTGCAAATTGAGATCTAACAAACTCGATATCTCTCTCTCATATTGAAAACGAATTTTATTTGATTATCTTCACGGGAAGCGAAGTATATCTACTTTCATTGTGCGTTAGACGTATCCTATATGTATCTATTTTTGTCTATCTATATATCTAACTTTATATATCTAGTGACCTATATTTAATTTATTTAGTTTAAGCTTTTAAAAAGTTTTCACTAAAATATCGTCGTTATCTTAAGTTATTTGTAACACCCAAGATAAATTTTAAACAGTTGAACCAAACTGTCTTCACAAAAACGCCCCCTTAATACCTAGGGTGATGTTCCTATTAAGGCATGGAAAATAACTTAACAAAATTGGCCACGATACATGGTGTGACTGCATGCAGTCCTTTTATTCAGTTTCTTACCATAGTAGTGATAAACATTACATACTACAGATGTTTTACTTTAACGAAAAACGTCAAGCAACTGTACTAAATAAATTTCAACCATAATGAATGAGAAATATGAACTTATTCCGGTATTCTTAAATTAGCGGCTAACCAGTTTACGATCAACTTTATGTCTCGAAAAAAAAAAAACGCAACTTAATCTGTATCACCATTCAGTGACCTTTTCATTTGGATCCGTGTCTCCATATAATTTAGAGCTATATATTTCACAAAGATAAATAAATAATCAACGGTGACATTTGCTTATTTATGCTTGCTGATGCGTACA
The DNA here is from genome assembly GCA_918317495.1 of Synanthedon vespiformis. NCBI lineage: Eukaryota > Metazoa > Arthropoda > Insecta > Lepidoptera > Sesiidae > Synanthedon > Synanthedon vespiformis. Next base: position 3,077,511 of record OU906953.1, read on the forward strand.
CACCAGCAGGCTGTATGTTCCACTTATAATCGTAAACCAATTCACTAAAGTGAATTGATAGGGCGATATCATTCGCATCCCTTTCCCTTACTCACTCACAGAAACACAAAATATCACGTATCACGGTATCAGACGAGCTCTCTAGTTATATTAGCTGGTGCTCGCGACTTCGTCCGCGTAGAGAAGTATAAAACGCCATCTACCGTATTTTAGATAGATGGCGCTATCTCCCGGGCCAAGCCGCCAGTATTTACTTTTATTTTGGATTTCCCGTAGAAATTAAGAATTTTCCCGCGGTAAAAAGTATCCTATGTTCATCACAAATAATGTCGGCTTCTAATGGTAAAATAATTTTTCAAATCGGTCCAGTAGTTTCGGAGCCTATTCTATACAAACAAACAAACAAACAATCAAATCTTTCCTTTTTATAATGCTGAAATTGTTTTGTTTTTACTCAAAAGATCTGATGTTTAACAACACTACTACTAAGGATTGCCTTTGCCTATGCAATAAAATTATATACGAATTTGTACATTGATATTTATATACGACCATGCACTCTAAAAGTGTTTTAATGTTCTGATTGTAACATTGGGGGTTGTATTTTTATATACCTACTACAGATTGATTAAAACTCTTATTATGTTATTCATCACTATATCTATGTAAAATACAGTAGGTACATTACGTTGTGTTTTTATTAATATGACAATTATTGAGCTAAGTGACAAACATTGAAAAAATATTGACAATAAAAAATCAAATAATGTATGGATTTTTCCGTTTCCTTCTCGGTGTGACTTGCAATTATGGCAATAAAGGTTGTTCTAAAACCAGGTAGCTACGCATAATTTAAAATTAATCCTTATCTTGTAGAAATATAGTTCAGTCTCAAACAAAATATATATCAGTCATTTGTTTAATCGCATTGATTGCCTTAAGCCTTTTTGCCTAGCAACAGAAATCTTTTGTTTAAGTAGTTATAAACAATCTACATTATCCGTGTGATATAAATTAAGATCAAGTTAACTTAAGTAATTTATTCTTTTGTCTTATTGAAACATGTCTATTATGGTGTGGGTGTGTGTGAGTTTGTAATTAACTTTGTTCGAATACCGTAGCGATGATTTTATGAAATTAACATATCTCTGTGTAAGACGACGTTCTAGATCTTTGATTTTTATTGAAAATGTTATATATTTGAGAATGATTCTAGAGCTTTCTTCCTAGTTGTAGGAATCTAGATTTAGCTCTTCGTGTTCCACATTGTAATCACATCGTGTATCGAAAGTAACTCCGTATTATCTTTAAAAGGACAGAAAACCTTGTATCTTCCTGTTTCTGTTCTTGTAGCTGATGATTTGTATATTTTTTCAAACCTTTTATCTTTTTATTTTTCAGTTTTAATAACACATCTATGACACAAAACTTTTTAAACTGTTTTTTCTCACACACATTTATTGTGTAAATGTTGCTATAACCGCTAATAACTTATTAACCCGAAAGAATCCAGTCTAGGTGTGTTTCTTGAGCTATATCATCCCTGTTGGACCCTTCACTACTCCAGTGTCGATGACTTTTAGCTCCTAGCAATAGGTCTGTCTTATTCGGTGTATTATATTATATATTATATCTTGGGTCTGCTAGTGTAATCTTTTTTTTTAATAATCTAATTTTCTTGAGATTTTGAAGTCCGTTCATTGATTTTCATTAAATTATATACTGTACCCAATACCGTAATCCAATAATGCACAAAAAAACTCTATTAACTTAAATTATAAACGAATGAAAGTTAAGAAAAATTGTTTGTAACATTTCTCAAGTGTTACCACGTTTAAGTAGGTACATGTTGGCATACATTTCTCTTATCACTCAGTCGTAAAAACGATACGGAAAAACAACTGTCCACTTGAGATTGAAAAATCTTTTGATAAGAACTTTCCTGATAACATGACGACGTTTCGTAGACGACGTGAAAATTAAATCTCACTAAGAATTTGAGCCTTTATTTCTTCAAAATACAATCGATTTAAGTATAATAAAAAAAAATGTATTTTTGTATCCTTATCACATTACATTAAAAATTGTGTTTGGAATTTACGTTGTCTATTTTTATTACCTACAGTTTGATTGACGTACATATGTACGTAGGAGAACTTTCGTTGAATAGTAGATTAGCAAAGTGATCAGGGAAAACCGCAAATTTGCAAAAACGGCGCATGCGAAGCATATGAAACGTGCATGACTGCATGTTGGAATAGAACAGCGGTTTAAACTGTCTTACTATGAAACGTTTTATTGCGATTTTAAAGCTCAGTTACTCCTAAATACTAATGTTATTTATTATTAATATGTAGACTTTACAATTGAAAATTATTATAACACATAGTACAATTCAATTTCTTCAATTTGCATGTTGATTGTTGATGGAATAGGTAAGTTTCAAAACAGGTTACGTTGACGATAGAGATATTTGTAACTTTCGTAGGAAAGTATCGAAACCAATACATGACTGTATTGTTGCTGTTATTATTAGTTAATTAGTTTAATAATACATTCTTAATTGTACTTAATTTTACAAAAAAATCCATATATAAATTTATAGATGCATTAAGATGCACCATTATTACAAGTCACATGCATCAGATTGCGTGACTGCTTGCTCTAACGGAAGAGGGTGTAATCTCGGAAATGACTAGGTTTTTGTACTCGATTGAATGCTATATAATTATATCAGATCACTAGCTGTGTCCCGCGGTTTCATCCGCCATTTAATTTAAATTAAGATCTCGGCTTATTTTCAGGCGGCCGCCCTCGCCCCTGACCCAACGCGTCATCAACGAATGCGCGCTTCGCGTTTTTCTCTTCGCGTTCTTTATGACTTTTCTTTTTACTCGGCTTCTAATGAAAAATAGCATCAAACCTACCCCAAGAATTGGTCTATCAAATGCAAAAAGATTTTTTAAAATCCGACTGATAGTTCCAGAGCTTAGCCCTTTCAAACCGGTTCAGTAGTGGTCTTGTACACTTTAAGTTTTATGAAGAGCGAGTTGACTAATAACTCCTTTAAACATAATATAAAATATTTAGTGACATTGCGTCTGCGACATACCTTTAAGACACTCAATAAAATAATAACAATAAATACTTAATAATGTGCGGTATTTATATGTATTTGATTATTATTAATATAGTTTATAGATAGCATTAACAGCAGGATTAACATTGTAGATAAATTAGTTATTAACGATCTATAGATAATTTATCTAGAAGGATAATTTGAAGTGTCATCAAGTGTATAGGTATAAATTTGAGTAAATAAAATACTTTGAGTAAATGAAATTGAGTAGGTATAATATTTCAATTAATTTTAAGATACCTATTAGGAATAGCGCGTAACTATTTTGTTTGTAATACAAACAACAAATATTACGGGAAGCTTGCTACAATACATCAGTAGGAACCGCATTAAAATCGGTTAAGTCTTTACTGAGATTAGCGTGCACAAACGCACTGACAAACAACGATTTTATTATACACTAGCTGTTGCCCGCGACTTCGTCCGCGTTAAAAAAGATAAAAAGTAGCCTATCACGTGTCCTGTACGTCTAAATGTTTATCTACCAAGTTTCATGAAAATCAGTTAATTCATTTAGGAGTTATGGAGGAACATATATACATACAATACCTACACTTACAGATTTAGTATATTAGTATTAATTGATTGATTGATGTATGATTGATAATGGATATGAAGTACTTTCGAATGTGGTACTTACTTATCTGGGGAAATAATTGCTCGCCTGAGTTTATATAAAGTTCATGAAGACATCAATCGTCAATATGTAGGTCAATGATAATATCTATAAATAAACAATTATTTATACCCTATATAAATCGGAATTTTATTATTTTCACCTACTATTTTTAGAGCGGCAAAATATTGTATTTTTGCAAAAAACTTAAAATATTGTTTCAGTAATAAATAGTAGGTAATATAAATTATCAATCATAATTATGTACATTGAGTTAAATTTTTGCAATAATATTATAGGTAGTCTAGATCTATATTCTAGCGAGTGAACAGTATGATGACACATCGTACTATGTCTGAAGGGGGAGTCGGGAACGACCCTTCAATTTATTATTTACCGCACCCTCTTTGAAAGGTTTGAAGGCTTTTCAGTCACGTTTCTAACAATAGAATAACTCTTTCACCTTTAAATAAATAAGAAGAGTAAAAGAATTTTCATATTGAAAATCAGTAAATTACGATTTTACACAAAATTTTCTTAAAAGTATATTCCCAAGATGTCTCACACGAAATGTCCCATTAAATCATCTAAAATGATTTTCTTTATCTAGATAAAGAAAATCACTAGTGATAGATATATAAAATGTGTTCCTTATAATGTAGACGAAATAATTATTGTGTGTTAATATTATTTATAATATGCTGTTAATAACAATGTCATTTTTTAAAGTCTGTGAGGATGGTTGTGTTGATTTACGTTTGAACGGATTTCAATATCACATGGGCTATAATATAAAGAAAATTAAGAAATAAACATACCTATTATGTATATAAATAAAAATTTATAAATATTTCTTAATTGTTTTTTTTAATTCCTTCACATTTTTTTAACATAGCAAGGTTTATATCAGCATGGAAATTCGATAATAGCTCATCTGAAATAACGTTTTAATATATTGCTGCAGGAGAGCTAATCGATTTTTTTTAAATTTATTATTGTTACTTACCTAAATTATAATTAACTAGGAGCCTGTTCCTGAGTTCGCATGGATGAAAATTATATACCAAAACCTTCCTCGAGAATCACTCTATCCATTGGTGAAAACAGCATGAAAATCGGTGCATGAGTTTATCGCTAACATAGAGACAGACAGACAGAGGCGGCAGAGGACTTTGTTCTATAAGTGACTAGCTGGTGCTCGCGACTTCGTCCGCGTAGAAAAGTATAAAATGCCATCTCCCGGGCTAAGCCGCTAGTATTTACTTTTATTTTAGATTTCCCGTAGGAATGAGGCATTTTCCCGCGGTAAAAAGTATCCTATGTTCATCACGGATAATGTCGGCTTCTAATGGTAAAAGAATTTTTCAAATCGGTCCAGTAGTTTCGGAGCCTATTCTATACAAACAAACAAACAATCAAATCTTTCCTCTTTATAATATTAGTATAGATATAGATAATTTTGTAAGTAATATATTATGAAAAATACAAAAATCTGTATGACTTTTGTTAGACTACACAAAATGAAAACATTTAATGCATTTCTATCGAACAACCTTGATCTACATCCGTTACGTTAAATATGTAATCACAATAATTACTTTCGTACACATACTAGTTTTATATAACCGTTTTCAATGTTTGGGTTACGCAAGGAATTACATTTAAGCTACCTAAAGTCTTTGTCAAGGCCGTCTTAGAAACACTAGGTGTTGTATACAAAATAATCACTTATTAAAAAAAATCTATCTATCTTCCGAATAACAAAATTATAAAAATAAAAATATTTCTATTTTAGTCTGCTGGTAAGTTCATTCCGTAAATTTACTTGTAATTTAACTAAAACCTGACGCAAATTGCTTCTTAACAAAAATAACGAAGTCATAATTCATAACCAATAACCCAAAAAATATGGTAGTAATGTTTACGTATATTTAATTTTCATTTTTGTATAATTGTTATTATAATTTCTATTTATTTCTAGAACTCAGCCTTAATAGAGCTTAAGCAAACTTTTTGAATTGTACCAAATTAGAATAGATAACGAATACTTTAAGTCATTACACATTTTAAATTCATTTTTTTTAATATCTGGTATGTTTTGAATATAAAATATAAAGTTTTTTTTGCCCATGAAATAACCTTTTATATATAGCCTCAAAATTATTAAGACTGGAGGGTTACAACAAAAAGGTGCGGCTGTTGAAATAGGAAATAGCCTTTCTGAAAATGTAGTACACAAACACGAACATTCTTTTAAGTTATAAGAAATATGTCTTGATACACATACACATGATTTAATTTCTTTTTATTAGATTAAAAAAAAAACATTATAAGTGTTTCATTATTCGTGTGCTGATAAAATAATTTTCTTCGTTTCGTTACTGTTTATATTATTATTAGCTGGCGCCCGCGACTTCGTCCGCACCTATCCTGTATCCTATACGTCTAAATGTTTATCTACCAAGTTTTATGAAAATCAGTTAAATCGTTTAACAATTATGGAGGAACATAATTGTTAAACGAATACATCATACATACATACATTATAATAACCGGCACATAACTTGGCAAGATTTTAACGTAGTGGGAGAAAGTTTGCGCACGTGAGATAAAACTAACGCTAGTGTACGAAGGAGTGAGCGGGACATGTGCAAGGTGTGAGAGGCACGGGGGAGTGGCGAACCAATCGCGCGGTCGGATCTATGTTTTCTTGCCCCTTTGCCCCGCTTGATACCCGATTAGATCAAAAAACGACTTCTGCGCATCTCGCCCATCGAATTAATATAACTCTGCTCCAGTTCGCTGATCTCGCCATTCTTGCCAACTTACGTGCCGGGATTTATACCTACACTTACAGATTTATTATTAGTATTGATTGATTGATTCAAAGTGTTCCGATGAGTGCAGCTAAAATTGCAGGTGTTACTGGCCTCAGGTTTAGTTCAATTCTTCTTTTGAAATTGAATAAAATTTATAGATACATAATTATATATAAAAATCGATGTTTGAATGTGCATTAAATACCTATGTTACATTTTGATGAAATTTTCAGGCAATCTTCCATTTTAGCTCAGCCGCTATGATCCAAAAAACTTCAAAGATTTTATGTGGTAAAAGTCGCGGGTAAAAGTTAGAAAAGGATTAGCTAACATGTGACTAATTCTACACATAAACGAAATTATAAATATATAAATATAAATATTAGTATACAGATAGGAAAGAATAAAACGCAACCACCCATCAATTGGACTAAACCACTAAACTAGGTGAAATCACTGACGGCGACCTTTGACCTTCGACGGCTTTTTGGCAAATTGGTCGTCCGTTTGCCTAACTAATGGCTGACATTGACACCGCTCATAGAGAGATAAAGCTAGATAAGTATGTATATGTTTTACATGCATACACTATGAAAGTTGCAAAAAAAATTTTTATTTTTTTTTATGTAATCAAGGCAGCGCTTGGCCGCGATCTCACTTGATGTTAGGTGCAGATGCGGCCAAAGATGGACCACGCTTACCTAGTAAGTGCCCATTTACCCTAGACTTGAAGACCCCGAGGTCAAAAATCAACTAATATGTAACTAGGTACTATTTTAATTACTGCAAGTGAGCTTCTGATACTCAAGAAAAAGCTTCTTTTATAAAGGAAATAACAAATATTAAAAACTTTACCTAAAGTATATACAAGTATAAGGTGACTTGACTATGTAGAAAAACAAAAAAAAAATTTAAAAAAATATTTTTATTTTTACACAAATCCTAAAAACTTACTTGATTCAGGCGTTATAATTATTGCTTATGGTTTTATTTTTATTTTACAACGCGGACGAAGTCGCGGGCACCAGCTAGTTTCTTTATTATATCTAGATTCTTTATTATATTAAAAAAATTCTTAATAAAGTAAATATGCATCATTCATTTGCGATAACAGAAAAAATACTTTATTATATAGGTACTCTATATTAAATTTGCATTCCCTATATACACTGATAATAATGTTTGAATTAGTATCTAAATACGTAATTATATTTTTAATAAGAATGTATCATAATTACAGCCTTCACTATGTTTAGTCACCGTGATTTTAGTATAGTCTGCGACTTATTTAATTTGAATACTGTTTTTGGATATTCAATCATCAATCAATCATCAATATAATAAATATGTAAGTGTAGACTATTGTATGTATGTATGTCCCTCCATAACTCTTAAACGAATTAACTAATTTTCATGAAACTTGGTAGATAAACATTTAGACGTACCTACGTGACACAGGATAGGTTACTTTTTTCATTTAGTTATCAATATATGAAGAGATCAATGTTCCTTTTACTCACATAACGAAACAAGTTATATCCTAATTTTAAATAGACTGAAAAATATTATTAGTTGAAGTGCAAAACTATGCTTTAAATTAAGAGTATATCTATACTAATATTATAAAGAGGAAAGATTTGATTGTTTGTTTGTTTGTTTGTATAGAATAGGCTCCGAAACTACTGGACCGATTTGAAAAATTCTTTTACCATTAGAAGCCGACATTATTTGTGATGAACATAGGCTACTTTTTACCGCGGAAAAATGCTTCATTCCTACGGGAAAACGGGTAATAGGACAACGGGTAGTAAGAATTATCCTTCCGTACTTATCTTTTTTTCACATAACTTCTAAACGGCTGAACCGATTGGGATGAAATTTTATATGTCTATTTCGATGGTTTCCTGGACGATTTAAAAATACAATTGGATCCGGTAGGTGGCGCTGCTGTCGGTATGTCAACTACTAAACGGCTTGACCGATTGGGTTGAAATTTTGTATGTGTATTTCCATGGTTTCACAGACACGAATGTATTATTATTTTATAAAGTTACGCGGACGAAGTCGCGTGCAACAGCTAGCAGTATATAAGTTTCTTTTAACTTAAGCAAAATAACATTAACATTTAATAATATTATCGTTTCATTACTCGGCAATCGTAGAATAGCTACCTGACGAGTTTTAGTCACTTACCTGAAACAAAACAAAAGATAAATTAGTAAAAAAGATTAAACACATATTTTTTAATGCACTATGCGTAACTTATAATTATAGAATGATACTCATAATTACATCATATAATAAGTATGTCGTCTAAGGTGATTAGGATGTCATGTTTGTTGTTACTATGTGTATGTGTAAATAACTTTATTAAATTAGGGAAGTCCAACTTCGACATGGTAACCTAACTTAACAGAAAAGTCATATGTAGTTGGTAACTATATTATCTTATGTTAATGAAGTTGATGATGAAAATAAAATTAGGTCCAGAACTACATATTAGTTTCACATACAATGAATTTGTATTCATTCATACCTATAATAAAATCTCATAATTTACGAGACCAAGACAAGTAATTTCCATTCAATTTCTTTTATATATCGCGGACGACTCAATTGTAGGTATAATAAAGACGACATACTGTCATCTTTTCGATGCCAATGACCAGTAATTTTAACGAATTTCAGAACGTTGCATATTATGTGAAAATTGTATATAGAGGTGTCATTGAACTCAGTACAATTTTCGTGAACAGCTTGCTTAACAACACAATCATACACGTTATTTAAAAATAATTGTGAATTTCCTTTGCCGCTTTGTACTACAATAACTGCTACAATTATTCGTATATAAAATGTCATAAAAACTTTGCTAGCATGAGGTGGTCTTCGTGTTTATTTCATTAATATTTTTTAATGTTCTAAACTAATAAAATTGTACATAATTATATGCTGAAAAAGTCATTGGTACTCCACTATTTAGTAATGACATTTTTTTTTGTAAGACCAGACATATAATAATAATCGATGTATGAATTGAAACATAGTTTTCTTAAAAAACTATATAATGATAAATACCTACTAGCTTGTGTCTGCTGCAACTTCTTCCGTACGCGTTAAAAAATGGAAAATATAACAAATGAGAAAAAATATGACATCTTTATTGATATGACCACAGCTTTTTTAGATGAACCCATGGAAACAGTACTTTTTCCGTATGCATATGAATGAATGCGTATGAAAAGTTTCATGATGATTGGTTGCCTACCTAGTTAAGGTCTGAAAATAAAATAAATACACAGACGGACAGAGTTACTTTCACTTTTGTGGCGACACTATTTTCTAAATATAATGTTATTAGCTATTTTTCAAAAAGTATTCTTAATGAGTGGAATATTAAATGAACAGTCTACCTAAAACGGTCAAAGTCTTTACAGCCGTAGCAAAGTAGCTAACATTGACCTTTAGAAGGCACGTGGCGGGACGAAATAAATCATGTTCACTTAATCAAATCACGCAAGCTCTTTCGTAATGTAATATTATTATATTAAAGTTTTATAACAAGCAACTACCGAGCTTATGTCTAACATGACGTAGAGCATAAAGGATGAAGAGAGGACTCAATAAATAATACGTGGAATTACTTTTGAGAATGCAAAAACTATTCAAGTATTCAAGGTTTACTTATTCAAGAAGCTTTGTTATTTAGCTCCAGGAGATCATAGGTTGACATGATTTTGTAAAAGTCCCAAAAACTCTGACGGTATGAAAGATCAGTACACGATATGCACAAAGCAGTAGCATCATTATTCTTTGAATTTGAATCTCTTGAATTACTTAATTCAATTATAACTTAAATGGGAGAAGCCACGGGTCACTCACAGGTAGTCGGAACTTACTCACTAATATTATAAATTCGAAAGGAAGTATTTGTTTGTTACTCTTTCACACTTTAACTGCTCAAAAAAGGATAACAGTACTGTTCCTGAGGGATTAAAAATAAAAAGAAATTCAACGCCTGACAAGAATATTTGAGCAATAAAGATTGAATAACTCTTTTAACATCAAAGAAAAAGGGACGAAGTCGCAGGCATAAGCTAAGTAAAGTCCTTCTTACGATAAAACAAAATAAGCATTAGAAAAAAATCATTAGTATAATTATACATTCTTATATCAACCGTCAATGAAATTTCTAAAGACAAATGTAACGAAGATGATTGACGTACAAAAAATTCGCTTGCGTATAAAGTATCATCTCAGTCTTTATTAAGAGCTATAAAAGCAATTGAGTCTAATGAATCTCTTCCCACTTCGTACAGTTGAGCGGATAGTGCGATATGTACGCAATTACGCATATCCGACCATATTTACCTTAAACCACAACAATTTTGAAGCAGGTAAGTAAGTACCTATAGTTCGCCGTCATTTTCGTTCGTCTAAGTTAAAAAAATGTCATACTATAAGTGCCATGCCATGGGCACGTGGTCGGCGGACGGTCATGACGTTTTAACCGTGGCCTCCACTCCAAGACTCGTCTACCTCATGGTTAATCCTTTACACGACATATATTACGTCATTACATAAAAAGAAAAATATTAATTGTAAAGTAAAAATACATAAGGTACATATGTCGTGGGCAGATCGTAAAGTATGAAATCAAAAATCTTTCACCAAAAGTCAAAAATAGGTGCGACGAGGAGCGGAGCGAAGCAAAGCGAGGAGGAGCGTGTTAAGTTTTTACATGGAAATAAATTTGGGAAGCCAATCGAAGCGGAGCGGAGTGAGGCGACCGTTTCAGTTTTAACAGAAATATGATCGCCCCTGGAATATCATGATATGCCCAATTCAACGATGTGCCAACGACACATATATAAGTAGAATTGTAGGCTATAATTACGTTATAGTTTTTAAGGTCTCAAGTAATTTCTTGGCAATTTAAGACCATGACAGCATTTAAACTTCATCATTTGCTTCATATACTTACTGATGGATACCCCAGAGCGGGCTGTAGCTAGTTCAAAAAATCAGTATCTAATTATGCATTAACTAAGTAGTAATAGTTAGTGCAAATGGAACCAACTACATATTACTAGTTAGTGCATAATCATTACATAAATAGTTACAAATTAACGATCAGGTTTCCTCTTAAGAGATCTTTCGCACATTGAAAAAGGGTCATATGTTTGGATTTCATTTTCAAGGGGGAATTACCTGTCGCTCATTTGAATGTCGATTATGACATTAATGAACGTTTCATTTCTTTAAAGCAAATCAATATTTACAATTCCTTGTTTGCCTAATACAACCATTCGAGGAATTACCTAAATGACAATAAATATTTACGTTTTAATATTATGTTTACAATTTACTCGCTGACTTAACTAAATATACATATGACGAGAGTAAAATCTGTAGTAAAAACGAACATGCAAATTTGTACTGAATCTGTTATATATTATAAATAATATGTGACTTGTATGCAGAGAGTTTAGCTTATTGTATTGTTGGTTTTTTAAATTCCTACTGATGACTTCTTTTTAAACGTTTTGGTCAGAACGCTCAATTGTGACGTCCAATGGTTTATTAAATAGAAGCACTTAATAAACTTAGAAATTAAAAACATATATTTTACTAGAAAAAAATTCTCGGACATTAAGTAGCTTTAGATTTACTATTTAAAGAATTTTTTGAATAGCAGCAGTTTCATAGGTAATCCTTAATGTAGACGATATAAACTAATTTATTAAAAATATCATAAACACAGATAAATCTTAAATAACAATACAACATACGTACTTATTTATTATTTAAAAAAAGTAATTTAAATACAATCAATACTGTGACAGCTATGAGATGTCCTTAAGGCTTACTTCAATCATTACAAATGTTTTTAAATGAACAAAAAATCCAAGTAATAGGCGGTACAGTAAACACGAGTCATACTTGAGATATTACTAAAGCTGTCCTTAGGTCAACGAGAGGTCAAAACCTCCTCGAAAGACGGTGTATGATTTCAATAAATATTTTTTGCTTTACTTTATTTAGGAATACTTCTATCATTCAATACTAACACATACATATAATACAAAAATAAAATAGTAGAGATTTAATTTTACATTGATTTGTTTTTCTATAATATCCTAACAAACATTGCTTCTCGTCTGAACTACTGAACCAAAATAAATTATATATATCTTACTGTATATACATTTCGATTTACATTCAGTAAAAAGCAGTTATTTTGACATTACAAACAGAAACTTTAATTTAACTTATATATTACATAATATATATCTCAAAGTATGGATATATTTTTACTATCGGTGCAATTGATATAGCACGTTTTGTGTTTCTAGATAGGGAGCAATGATGAATCGAATGTGTTAATACAAATTCATTCTTTTTTGTATTTTTGTACATATAAACCGTTAAGCAATCAACTACTTAAAGGGCTAACTGTCTTGTTTAAAGTATATTTTATTTGAAATTTACAAAACATCACAAAATTCTTCTAAGTTTTATAGTCTATAATTACACAGTGGATAGAATACAACTCTAAATAATAGTGGAATTTGCAAAAAAAAAAACGCTTCTTTTAGTATAATTGAGAGGACATTGTCTTCAACCGACGAAAACGAAAAAATAACGGAGAAGGTTCTCAATTCGATGCGTATTATATACATTATGTATGATCATGCATAACTTTTTACAGAGTGTCCGATGATAGTTCTTTTTTTTTATTTGAAAGGGTGTAAACCGAGGGTGGTCCCATATAAATTTGGAAAAAAAATTCCAACCCTAAGGCTAAGAAAACAGGGGACGATTGATTGTTCACCCGCTGATTGTAGTGTATGACCACGCATAACTTTTTACAGAGTAGTCCGATTTTGATAATTCTTTCTTTAATGGTTAGGGTATACGTCGGAGTTGATCCCATATAACTTTGGAAAAAAAATCCTACCCTAAGGGTGGGAAAATAGGAGTGATTTATTGTTTACTCATAGATTTTAATTCCGAGTTGAGTATTACAATTAAAAAAAGTAATCAATAACTAAACATGTAGTAAATAGTAGATTATAGCCACAAAAAATTATAAAATAAAACTTTTTAACAAAAAATTAAACCGCCGAAAAAACTGAAAAGCAAAAAATAATTTTATTTAACCTTATAATAACTAAGATCTTAATTTTTAGTAGGCGCCAAAGTGATGCGCGGCAGCGACTCAAAATTACTTAGGTATACTCACATTAGTTTAAGAATTTAGTTATTATAAGGTTAAATAAAATTATTTATTACTTTTCAGTTTTTTCGGCGGTTTAATTTTTTGTTAAAAAGTTTTATATATTTTCTCATTACTACGAGTTGACCCGACCATCACATTTAAAAACATTGAAATCGGAACATCATGACATAGACAGGCGATTTTTATTTGTTAAATTAAAATTATTTTATATCCACAAAGGCTTTTCTTTTTCACTTATCTTACATACTTGTGCTTTGAGAAATATTGTTTCTGAAACTTCGCAAAAACTCCTACAAGCGTTATAATACTTGTAATTGTGACGTCAGCAAGTAACGATAACTAATAATACTTAACCGTCTGTCAATTATACCTACAAGTGTTACAAATCGTGTGAAAAAGTCTACATTTGTATTCTAGGCTCACCAATTATTGAGATGAATGGATGATCACTTAGAAGCGTGTCAGTCAACATGTTATTACATTTACGTACAATCGCTAACGAGATATTACTATGTATTTCAGATAAATAGGCCTCATAAAAACTATGATGTTGTAATTAGTATCTATTGTAATATTTAATAATTAGTTTAACGTTCCAATTGTTACTATAAATTTTAATAATAAGTATCATTACAAATCTAGCTAAATTACTTAGACATAATTATAACTTACAGTATAGCAAATGAATAATAAATATTTGCAACTAAAATGTTTTTTTCTTTTCTTTTCAGTCTCAGATTTTTATAAAAGTTTTAATTTTTTAATAAAAACTAAATTTAAGATTATTAAAGAAAAAAAAGATTTTATGAGTCTATTTGACTCATAAAATCTTTTTTTTTAATATAGGTTTTAATCTTTAGCGATAGGTGTTCATTATTTGTACTAGTAATAAAGTGTAATGCGGGCGTAACATGTTGTGATTAACTTGCATTTGACTTTTTAATATCTAATTTGAATAATGATTCTCAAAGTATTGTACATAGTTTCAGTGAAGTATGAGCAAAATTTGTAATGTATATCCACAGTGTCAGCTGTTGTCACTGTTGCGTGGTTAGGGGATAGAGGTACTGCCATTGTACTACATATTCTAACCGAATCAGAAGCTTACATGAAATTGAGCCTACTTTGAAACGCTGAGAAATCCTCTTGGATACACGGCAGTGTGGGGGACACTGAGGTGTTATGTCGGATTTGTATCGGCTAAAACTTTCTAGCAAGGCCGTAGATAGGCCAAGGCTATTCATCGCGGAGAGAGCTGTTCCCTGTTTCCACCTCGGCGTACCTGAGGTACGCCGGGTATCTCGAGGGACCTTACGACGGGCGGTAGTCTCTCAAGACCACCGCACCGCAGGCTTATTATTTAAATGCCTCTGCTGAGCGACAAGCGAAAAATGTGATAAATTTGTGCAATATCACACTAAATCGTATCACGTAGCTCATAACAGTCAATTAACGATTTAGTGTGATATTGCACAAATTTTTCGCATTTTTTGCTTTTAGATAATAAGCCTGCCGGTCCCTGTCAGGGTGGAAGGCCGCAGACACCGGCCACCCGCGTGCGCCTAAGGCTTCTCCGGCGGATGGGCTGGAAAAGGGGGTCCTTTTTCATCTGCGTTTCCGCTGCATGCCACCAGCAGCATGCCCGATGTAATTTTTTGAAAAAACATATTAGATTTACAAAATATTCGCCATAGTCTAATTGTGTTTATTCGCCATAACGTACACTAATGTGGCTGATATTGTAAATATTATGCCCTCGATTACCAATTGTAATTCTAAGTATTTGTATGGGTATTTACCACGCACATTGTAAGCAACCAGCTACTGTGCAAATATTGAAACTCTATTTTTTGTCATCGTTTGTTCGGAAGATGGATTCGTAGAGTGAAACGAATATTTGGTTTTTTTTTTGTTCGCAAAAATGCGGTTTGACGACGAAGCCGGTTTAAGAGCCTGCCGATGTGATTAGCCAATGTGTGTCGAAAGAAGTTTTGTCTGAAGGAGGAATCACATCATGAAATGGCGCGTGACTTCTCTGTGATAAAAGGTCATCAAACTCTTTAGTTATTGGCTATCGCTAATGTCAAGTTTGTTGTTAGACGCAACAGTCTCTATAAAAAAAATAAATCGTACATTAGTCGTATTTTGGAAATTTTGGAATATTTTGTCTTGTTCTTTAAATTTACATATAAATGAGAATAAAAGTAAGCATTATTTAATTTTGCTAGAAAAAGGAGCACCTATCTTATATCAAAGTCGTGATTTTCGTCTATTCCCAGTAGTTCGGTTAACAATTCGGTTGACCGAACTAGTGAGACTTTTTTTCCCAGTACCTAGCCCGATCGTAAAAATTAACCAGAATAGTGAGACCATTTTTCTCTGGTATATTCCCAATAGACGGTGATTTCGACATTGGAATTTTTTTTTTCCGAATTATTGATTTTGGCGCTCGATATTTTGGAATCGAAGAATGATATCAAAAAATTTGAGAAAATCTCCTCTGGACAATTTAGTCAGCTACAATTTGAGCCTAAATCGCTTTAGATACTATGATTTTTAGCTTACTTTAATTTTTTCCAGTAATTTTATTAAAAAGTTAAAATCAAATTATTCAGTAATGTGTTTGACACCCTTTACAGTTCTTATCTACAATTTACATAAACAGTTAATATGGAAATCGATAACGCATCATCTATACATTATGTAAACGAAACGTTTCGAGTAATATTTAATAATCATATTATTTTACACCGAGCTCAATCATAATTAAGAGTTTAGTGAAATGGGAATTGAGTCTATTACTTAAAATAGAAAAAAAATGAGTTTATTTGAATTTGTGATTTTTTTTTAAATAATTACAAAAATACTTATTTAACAGTAGCAAATCATAGTAATTGTGACAATATAGAGAAAAAAGTTATTGTTAATGAGACTGATATAAATTTTTATCATCATGTAATCTTGCATGTAATACACGTTTTCAGGGATCCTTTTTTTATGACCTTTCATCAAAAAAAAGGATTGCTCCCGAGGGATCATCTCAAAATATAAAAGACTGGCCGTGCCACCGTCGTCATAGCCATATTTATTATTTACTCAAGTGTTATATTTTTTTATTTTTCAACGCGGAAGTCGTGGGCACCAGCTAGTATTTAATAAAACAGTCTTTATAATAAAATTTCAAACAGTCTCAACACAACACTCTACGAGCTGATGATATTGGATGCTTTGATAATATCTGAACTGGTATTACATTAAATTTTAAATTACTTAACACATAAAAACAGTATTTGACTGCTTGTCATACTATGTTATATTGTAGGATGCTCAAACAAAAGTTTTTTGTTGTACGTTCCTTTGTACTTTTGTGTTGACGTCAAACGAAATGAATAGATACTTCGCCTTTTAGTACTTGGAAAGACAAAAGTCGATGTCTTGAGGTTTACAGTGTTGCGGTAAGCAGTCTCTTAATGACGTCTCGTAAATGTTACTGTAAATGCTTTTTTAACCACTGATACTCGTACTAAGAAATGAAATTTAGTTGCCAATAATTAAATGCACTTGCAATAATGTTAATAATATTACTGAGACCAAAGCAAGTCGTCTATAAAAGAACGGAGAAAAAACATATCGCACATGATCACACCAACTACAATTTTGACAGTATTGGCACGATTTCGCATGTCTTCGAAGATTAATAAAATCTTTTATGACATTTAGATTTACTCACATTGTTTGCCTTCGCAGTTAGAACAAGTGATCGTTATTTTTATTATTACTACCGACCCGCCCTCGGCTTCGCAAATATGTAATTTATAATATATTATGTTCGTAGATTCACACGCAATATATATGTTTTTTTAAGAGTTGTAGATACAAGTACGACCGAGATCAAAACCTGTGTTTATTCGTTCGAAAGGCGTGTGTTTTATTCACAGGACTATACAACTTTCATAAATACCATATTGTTTGCGAATCCGACTGGTATTTCTAGAGATTAGTGCATTATTCAGTCCAATTATTCAGCTTATATTATTGTATTTTTTTTTTGATTTTGCCACAATAATTTAACAGTAACATCCATTTAGTTTGTGAGAAATCAATTTAAACAAGTAATTCGAAATACCAAGGCAATATTACACAGAACATTACACATTCGAGTATTTGCTTGTCATTTTGAGTGTATTCATGCTTGAGAACATCTTATAATATTGTAATAATTGTAATGTACTGGGTTGATAATAATGCATTATTGTCATACCACAATTATTTATACTACGAGGAACATCTTATTACACGTGCGTTAATGATATTGTTTACTCACTAGTTTACCTTTATACTTTACTGATTACATACATTGGAATTACATTTTTGTTCTGAAAATCTTAAAATTGATACTAAACCATAATAAACAGTGTAAATTATATTTATGGATCTATGGTGAATATGCCCATTATGACGTAAGATGTGGTTTTCCTATCGAAATAATAGAATCTTTTTGGAAAACGTCGCGAAATGCTACAGTTGAAAATTAATCAAATAAATATAAAAAATAAAATAAAAAAATGGTAAAAATTTTTCACAATGCTCACTTTGAAATCAATACTCAAAGAATTCTTATAATATTACAATCTTTAACTTCGATCCACTTTAGTTTATTTTTGCTGTATTTGAAAAATAACAGTTTCGCTAATAAAATGTCAAAGGATGTGTGAATGTGACAATAATTGTGTCTGAATGTTTTTTCCATATTACAAAAAATATATTTAATTTAATTTAGTCCTAAATATGTTTTAGTATGCAATTAATACGTTTAAGCACACACGTACCGTTCAGGAGATATTCTTGAAATACCAGGAAAATAATTTTCCTTTTTTTTTATTTTCAACGTTAATATTGCATACAATAATGCCGACAAGTTTCATAAAGAATTTACTTAAGACAAGTGAATTAAGTTATTAGTAACCATATAAATTTCCTTATAAGACACCATAAAATGAGGAAATGAATGAAATATGAAAAACGGGAAGTAATTAAGCTAAACGTAAAATGCTAGATGTACACATACATTTATTAATGGCAAAGAATGCATCAAGACCATAAAAGATTGCGTTTGAGGCATTTCAGGAATTCTCTGCTCGAGTCTTTCGTAACTATTACCTTGTATGTACTGTGTATAACACAATTAAAAACTCCTTTATTTTAAACTTATAAAATCATTATAAAATCAACGCACAACCAAAACTACTAATTTTAAAAATAAAAAAAATTGAACGTTGGTTTATTTTATAACGAAAGCATCCGCTTATAAAGGATTTTTAAAAATTTTAACTTTATGCGAAATTGAGGGCGGATTCGCTATTTTTTTTCTACACGTGTCGTGGGACATTTGTCCCCTAGTAAATACGAGGCTTTACGGTGTAAGTTGATAGGGCAACAAAGACAATTGGGTAAAAAACATCCTAAGAAACATCCTACTTACGGTCAGTAAGTATTTTAACAAGATTACGACACAATGTCGATACTATAAATAAATATAGAATCATTATTATGATTAGCTATGAACACTAAGTTATCGTGCTATAAAAAAAATAAAATTATGAGCATATTAGTAGCTGTTCATGATCACCATACTCACTTATAATAATCAACATACAGATAATTTACATTTTCCATTCACATTACGTATAGGCTTGCTTCATTTACCTTCTCGTAACCTTATGTGATTCACGACTTGCAAGGCACTTCCTTTAGTTCTGCATAGATTCGATCATTGACCAATCGAGAATGATTAGTGCTACAGATATTTTTAATTGATTTTCAGATATATAGTTTTAATTCTTATTCGGTAAAATCTTTAAGTCTTGGTTGAAATTAAAGATATTTTTCATTTATTTGTGCTTAACTCGTTTAAGTAATCTACACATATACATATATAAATTGTGAGCCTTTTGATTTGTCAATACTAAAAATGTGCTTAGCTAACTTTTCAAAATTTTGATTCGATCCTCCAATTATTTCATACAAATTTAAAATATGAAACTTGCTATCGAAATCTTTGGTAGTCATTATTTATCGCCTGAGGTGAAAAACGAAATAAACCTAAATAATCTCACAATAATCTTCGTAATTATTGTGAGATTATTTACTTAAAAAACCGTCTCGTGGAGTCATTATGTGTTGAATCATTGCAAACTTGATAACGCGGTTCAAGAGATCAAGGACGCGTTGAATGGGATCTTCCTGTTTTCCTTACTCGAATTCGCTGCCCGATTTTTCAGTCACATGAACAGTGTGTAAACAAATTTCAAGCTCATTTGCATACGCATAGAGACTATTATAAAATTTACCAGTTGAAAATAAAGTTGTTTATTGGACCTTGCCTGTAGTTGTAGTTCCGATGCGAGTCACGTATTGGTTTTAAGCCGTTGTTAAAATAAATTATCATCTTCCATTTATGCATGCATAATCAATACGTAAGAGAGAGATTGTCTGTTTGTATTAATAATTGGCTTATCTTTCGGTGATTTCAATCCGAAATATGAAAAAAAATCACTATCAAATTACATTTTTCAGTCTGGTCTCTATATTGTAAAACATTCATAATTGATATAAATAAATATGTGCTTAGATTGTCTGTTGCAAAAAAAAAAGTAATTACACTACGAAATTCTTCCAAATATATCGACTTCGATCCGAGGTCAATGACGCTGAAGCGACTAGCTAGATTGACTAGTTCTGACAATTTTTATACTTACATTTTTTTATTGTGAGATTTTTAAAAAGACTGCAATATACACAAAAAGTCAAAAATACAATAAATTTGTATTAATAAATAAAATTGAAGTGTCTGCTCGTAATTTCAAAATATACGGTAATTATATATATAAAAAACAGTTTCTAAAAATATTGTCTATCATGTATTATTACTATATTATGTTACTGTATAATAGTAATTTTTATAGTAATCAAACACATCATGTCGATTTGATTGTTTAAAAGAAGACCGAGTAAGTAATAAGTAGTTACCTAATAACTACCACATTCAATACTTGTAATTGCTGACTACAAGATGATCTTACACTTGGACCTACTCATTAACAAAATGAGAAGAGCTATAAACAAACGCGAAATACAATGACTGACTTGTTGTAACCTTTGGACACTCTTAGTCACTTTTAACACATACTTAAAATTTTAAGTAACGAGTCAAATACTTTCAAAATGTGTCACGAATTATGAGACGCAGTTTTTTTATGCTAACGAAAAACCTAAACGCCTTATTTACTTGTTAACTCCACAGTTATTTTGAACCATATCTTCTTCATCTTCATTCTATGAAACCTATATCGTTCTTGAAAACCTAACTAAATAAACTTGTTTATACAACGATTTTTTTTTAATATATTTTAATTTAATATATAATAATTTTTAAATTACAACTAGAGTAATAATGTTTATACTTAGTTAATAAAGACTAGAATTATTATTCTGTGAAGGAAAATCAGACCAAGTGAACTATGAAGAAAGTGTTCCAATTATCAAAGCACAAATATTTTTATATAACGCTACTCACACTGATATGAAATTACGTGACTATTTGAAGGAAATTACTTGGAAATTACCCATAAGCTTAGAGTCAAGTGTGCAATATCAAAGCTGCCGCTATTCCTAATAATCATAAACTCATTTATAATCATTTTCCTACTTGCTCGAGTTTAGTTAAGAAATTCCAAGTTCCTAATGGTTTAGTTATCAAATACCTCCGCAAAAATGTATTTGAGGCATAATTTGAAAATTATTATATTTAAAAAAAAAACATTAAAAAAAATAATAAAAAAAAAACAAGAATGAATGCAAATTTCAAAAGTGGAACGCGCAATTTGCTTTACCTTTCAAACTGGTTTTACAAATACGTAGTAGCTAAAGAGGAACAAAATGTTAACATTTAATGTTAAATGTTTCGATTGAAGAATACTAAGGTGAGATCATATTTCAACTATTGACATGAAAATGAAATTTCAGAAATTTTGAAACTTTATTATCTATTTTACGACCCGCGGATTATCACATTTTCTTTTTTATTTATTGCCGACCTTTGTAGGATAAAGGGTAAGAATTAGAATGGAATAGGGTTAGATGGAGTTCTGTAATCTCTTACTCACTCAAAAAAAAAACACAATAAGCACACATGCTGTTATGAGACACAATAGCACATATTACGGCTGTGTTCTGTAAGGGGATGGTTACTATCGCCTGCGATTTTATATAAATGCAATGTATGGTGGTCACTGAAAAAATATATAAGGTTATTGAAGTCGCTTTCAGCGTCTGTCCCTCTGTATGTAGGCTTAAATCTTTTAAACTACGCAATATATTTTAAAGCGGTTTTCACTAATACAAAGAGCGTTAAACGAGGAAGGTTTCTATATGTAATTCAATGCGCACGAAGTTGCGAGCATCAGCTAGTATATGGCATAGCATATTATTTCCTCTGATGGAAAACTTTTTCCATGTTACAAATGAAACATTTCAACTGCCTAGTAACCTCGACGTGGTCGGCGAAATGGTTTATGGGTCGGGCACTGACGTAAAGAGGCAAGGCCAGTCCCATCGTAACGTAATCCATTACCAAGGGTGGTCCCATCACTTTAATTTTTATCTTTAGGGTGTGAACAATGCTCTTAATTTACTTGATGAAGCGTGTATATCTATTACATTACTGTTAAGGAAAACAATAAGGAAAATATACTACACAATATATTGCAATTTTATTAGTGATTTCCTCTATTTTCATTGATTTTTTAACCTGTATCATGCGATGAGGACTATGAGCAGATTTTTGAAAGATATTTTAGGTATAATAAGTTTTATATCAAAGAAAATCAATTTTCATTCATATGAAATATAATCAATAGTTAGTATAAGAGAGAAGAATTTAAGAGAAGAAGCTTTTTATAAATTCTAGGACCAAGGTCCTTGCTCTTAGGCAAAACGATTAAAATTGTAGTATTTTTTGTGCATGTTGAATACTATCTTAAGTGATTTTAAGGTATTTTTGTCATTAAAATTTGTCAATTCATTCATTATATTCATGCAAGAAGTTATGTTTTGATAATTAAGTAGCTATTGCAAGCTGCTTCAATTTATAGCATACTAGCTGGTGCTCGCGACTTCGTCCGCGTAGAAAAGTAGAAAACGCCATCTACCGTGTTTTTGATAGATGGCGCTATCTCCCGGGCTAAGCCGCTACTATTTACTTTTATTTTAGATTTCCCGTAGGAATGAAGCATTTTCCCGCGGTAAAAAGTATCCTATGTTCATCCCAGATAATGTAGGGTTCTAATGTTAAAAGAATTTTTCAAATTGGTCCAGTAATTTCGGAGCCTATTCTATACAAACAAACAAACAATCAAATCTTTCCTAAAAGAAATAATATAAAGAATATATTATAAAGAAAAATACTCAGAAATTGAAATAAATACGCATGCTCTAAAATAATATTAAATTGGTAATCATATCGCTGACTAGAATTATACATATAATATTAATTATTATTGTATCCTGTACAATAACTGTAAATTGCAAAGCCCTACAGTTTTTATTTTACAATATAGAACATTTAATATGATGTATACATAGGTATCGCAATAGGTTGTAACTGACATTTAGAACTTGGCATTTAGTGGGCTAATCAATAAATCACAGATGCCTAGCCTACCGTAATTATATAGGCACGAATCCAGATATTTTGGGAAACTTGCTGCACCATTGTTAGTTGGTAAACTACAAAGGTAAACTGCAAAGCAACTATTTAGAGCATTTCTGACTTTTCAAAATTCAAATCAGAACTACAAATAAGAAACCACTGTACCTACGTTGATGTTTATACGTGGAAGTAATAAATGTGTAGAATTTATAATAGGTTCCTAACTAAATGTTTCAAAGACATCTATTACAACTGTGAGAAAAGGCGCCGGAGATATTTTTTTTGTAATTTAACTATACTTTCGATTTTTACTGATTGATTTACATAAACCGTATTTTTATGTGTCTAAAAAAATAATTATTATTTTTTAATAAATACAAATAATTTAATAAAATAAAGATTAATTAACACTTTTAATTCTATATTTTAACTAAGATTTTTTTCAACTGACTTCCAAAAAAAGCGGAGGTTCTCAATTCGACTGTATTGTTTCTTTAAAAGCTGTGCTAAAGCTTCCCGTGTGGTCCCATTTCAATTTGGTCCAGTTCTGACAATGGCATCTATAAGAAAACGGTTTGAAGTCGGATTATTTTTTTTTGTTAAAAAGAGTTATTAAATTTCGTTATTGTATAATAATGTCATCCTTGTTGGTTGGGAACAAATAAATTATATTATAAAAAAGGTTATTATTACAAAAAACATCTAAATAAACAAACACATTATGGGGCAATGAAAAGTTAAGGAAAATACGAGAGCTGCATTTGACTGTAACGTTGGGAAAAGTGTGTTGAAAATTAAAGTTAAAATATATTTAAAAAGAAAATCACGAAAAATTGAGAAAAACATTCATCAAAATTTAATAAGGATTCCATGACAAAACATAACAATCCAGTAGATAACTAATTAGAAACGTTTATATGAAATAACTTATTATTACATTACACGTTATACGTATAGTATATGCTACATTAATTACTTTGTTAAAAACGTCAGTAACAAATCAATAATGTTCATTATTGACGTCTCTTTAATCACTGAGTAAAGGCGTGATTATTAAAATTCCGCTTGTGGAACTTTATTACCCATACAAGAGTGTTTTGTTAAACAGCAAATGATAATTAAGTATATTTGCGATGGACAAAATTATGTGTACACAGTTGGAATGACAAGCAGACCCAAACCAGACAAAGCCTCAGCCAGTATTTCATCCTTATAGTAAATTTATATTTCTTTAACTAGCCGGCGCCGGCGACTTCGTCCGCGTTGAAAAAGAAAAAAGTAATTAATATAAAAATTAATCGGTATGTTTATTTCTATTAATGACATACGATAACACCTTGTGCCCAAAAGCAACCGATCCTTAATATTTCACAATTTACAAACAAACATAAATCACAATTTACTTGTTTACTTTGAACCATGAATCTATAGAATACAAATTTTATATCTAACTAGCTGGCATCCGCGACTTCGCCCGCGTTGAAAAAGAAAAAAAGTAGCCTATCCTGTGTCCTGTACGTCTAAATGTTTATCTACCAAGTTTCATGAAAATAGGTTAATTCGTTTAAGAGTTATGGAGGAACATACATACATACATACATACAATACCTACACTTACAGATTTATTATTAGTAGGTATTGTTGATTCATATTGATTGCAAGTCCACTTGACGACCTGACAAGTGGACTTGCAGCTTACTTAGGATGATACTTATAGCATCCCGTCAAAATCGTTTTGGTGATTAACAGGAAGGTCTGTCAGCGAAGTAATGGTACTTATATAAAAAGTACTTTTTACTTATTTAGTAACTAGCTGTTGCACGCGATTTCGTCCGCGTAACTTTAATTAATATAATACATTCGTGTCTGTGAAACCAATAGAAATACACATACAAAATTTCAACCCAATCGGTCATGCTGTTATATGTGAAAAAGATAAGTACGGAAGGATAATTCTTACTACCCGCTCCCGTAGGAATGAAGCATTTTCCCGCTGTAAAATGTATCTTATGTTCATCATGGATAATGTCGGCTTCTAATGGTAAAATAATTTTTCAAATCGGTCCAGTAGTTTCGGAGCTTATTCTATACAAACAAACAAACAATGAAATCTTTCTTCTTTATAATATTATATAGAAAAACAGTTTTTCATTTATGTTACAAACATATAATCAAATTTTGTTTATTTAGCAAATAATACACACTTCGACGCAACCAGCAATATCTGCTCAATACATGTGTGGTGCATGAGTTGTTTATCAGTCAGCCTCGCACGAATAAAATGTTAGCGCAGGTAATCAAGAACAACGCATTGACCTTGTCACTGTCTGAGTGATGAAGATAAAAGGGGACGAACAATACTGGCGACTGTCGAGGATACGCCTTATCACTTCACTTTAAGGGGACACATGTTATTCGACGGAAAATAAGAAAAATATTCCATCTTTCAAGGATTATGTTTCTGCTTTGATTCGCATCATGTTGATTATGTATATGTAAGAACTATTATATGTAAGAACATTTAAAAACGATTCAAATTTATTTGAAATGTAATAATTATGTATTCAAAAATTGATACATTTAGAATTTGACAACTCATTATTTTTGCAATAATTATGATTTTCATACTAACTAATATTATAAAAGCGAAAGTTAGTCGTCATGAAATTTCGCAACACGTTTTTCAGAGATACGGAAAAGGACATCACCCAGTTAAAATTACTGTTCCTGGAGGATCATCTTGAAAAGTTTAAACCAAAAATACAACGACTGACAAATTATATGAGCAACAAAGACTCAATAAACGTTTAAAATTTAAGAAAAGAGGAACGGAAGAAGTTGCGGGCAAAGACTAGTTACTTATGAAATTAGAATATAATTTCATATGTAAAATTATTTATTATATCTACGAATATATAGGTAGCATTGCGAACTAAATGTTGCTGATAATACTGCTATTTTCACAATTATTAAAAAAATTGTTAAGGTATAAAAGATAATTTAACGTAGATATAGGTACTTAAATAAAACCTAAACACATGTATTGTCTATTCTAGACCCTTTTGCTATCACATAGTTGATGGTCGGCCAAGATTCCATTGTAACAAAACTTGTTAAATATTAATAGAATTTTCATACTCAGAGGCAATTTAAACAGTTTAACAACATTGGCTTTATGGCTTTACTTACACCCTATCGAGTTCAGCCAAATATATATGTTATACTAACTGTATCCTGCTGCTTCATTCGCATTAAAATTAGATTTCTATCGTCTAGTAAGTACTTGGTGTTAAAAAATAGGAATAATCTTTTAAAAGATTTAACTTATAAGTATGCTATTGTCAAAATGAAAATTACTTTTATCGTAATAAAATATAGCAAATTTATAACATTATCAGTGAAATATTTTTTAGAGTAATTTCAGTAGATCATTAATTATATTATTAAAAAAAAAAAAAAAAAAAGTCCTTCTACATAATTATAAAAAAGTGATTTCTCAGTTCAATAAAAAATAACTCACTTGATTTAAAATTATCACAGATCACTGACGTTTATACCTGCTGCAATATACGAGTATCTTATTTCTTTATCTCTTATACAGATAAATAAAAGAAAAATATGTCGTAAACCAAAGTGAACAAATGGAATTTATTTTAATCAAAGAAATGTGAGTTATTTTTTTTAAGTAAACTGTAAGTACGTGCACGTAGACCGAATTTTTCTTATCACACAAATTTAAACACTCCACCGCAATTTTCCATTTTACTACTTGAAGATGAGAACAGCCAAAATCTCGAAATTGTTTATTCTGATATTTTGCAATATCAATATTAGTTAGTTGTAACAGTAATTATTTGTAGAAGCTGACCAGTTTTATGATTACTTAATTTTATGTCAGTCATACAGTCAGGAGTGTCATGAAGAAGAATTTTATGGTGACGTGTTTTGTCATTTCATGTTTGTACTTGGCTTCTTTCCACCCGCTGTAACTGTGTTTCGTTCGTTAAAATTGCATTTTCTTTCATTTGATAACTAATCTTACTAAAACCACCTTTTTGGTGGGTTGAGCTATGTCAGACTCTCGCCCCGAGATGGTATTGTGGCAATAATTCTTTGATGTTTTGTCTACCCTTGTCTGGGTTATGCTCCACTCGCACGTGGGAGATCAATATTTTTTTAAATACCTACAAAAAATTCCCCTCTCGCACGAGTATGAATATGAATTCCCCGCTGGCACTAATACAAAAGTACAGTCGACCTTATCTATAATTGTTTCCAGGAAGGCAGGTATAGCCACGTATCTTGTGTCATAGGGATCTAATGGTGTAAAAATCATCTATATGATATTGGGCAAATATTTCTGAAGCACTAAATTAGCGAGGCAGCCTCAAAAGCATCCTGAAGGCATTATTTTATATGTATTATACTAGATGCGCAAGGCATTGTACATTTTTTGAGTATAAGTCACCCACAGACTGCTCTTGTAAAAGACTTGTAAAACATTTTCCTTTACTTTTTTTTAACATAGTTTCATCTATAAATAAAAATAAAATAAAAATACAAAACGAAAAATGAAATAAAAAATTTAACGAAAATACTTACGACTTTTAACCTATTTAAAAGGCTTCATCACTACATATTATAAAACAAAGTCCTCCGCGTCTGTCTGACTGTCTGTTCGCGATAAACTCAAAAACTACTGCACCGATTTTCATGCTGTTTTCACCATTGGATAGAGTGGTTCTCGAGGAAGGTTTTAGTATATAATTTACAAAGTTCGCGGGCGAAGTTGCGGGCAGCAGCTAGTTTAATAATAAAACAAAATAGTGACATGTAACAAAAATAGTAAACTTTCTTAGTTATGATAATATGACAATAAATTTTCTTAATTATGATTAATGTACTTTGTTAATAATTATGGTTCTCGTATTATAGTATCGAATTATTATTCACTTTAATAAATTGCAATTTTTTTCTATGCAATGGCCAAAACTTATCAAGCCACTTAAATAATTTTGAATGGTTTTGTCAAGGTTTTATTAATTTTAGTGTTTGTCTAACACACGCATTAGAATTTTTTATGGACATGGGTTTACCTACCTCGGTAAAATTGTTCTATTTTTAAATCGGTCAAAGAAAGAAGTATTATTATAAATCACGTCGAAAAATTTAAAAAATGATGGATGAGAAT
Organism: Synanthedon vespiformis; assembly: GCA_918317495.1. Lineage (NCBI taxonomy): Eukaryota > Metazoa > Arthropoda > Insecta > Lepidoptera > Sesiidae > Synanthedon > Synanthedon vespiformis. The sequence continues at coordinate 3,106,228 of OU906953.1, forward strand.
GAGTCATAAATTTTATTTACCTTAGAGTGCATTGCTTCTAGGTTATTGGTGGTTTAGATTTTTTTTTTGAAAAGCACAATTTTTCAGAAAAAATCTTATTGTCTAACCAATTTTTCACGAAGTAGTCATTATTGTTTATAATTGCCTTATTGTTTATAATTTATCTATTGTACCCAGATTGTAACTAAATGCACGTGAATCGTTGCATTCGGCAACAAGCAAAATACAAATATACCTAATTTCTGTAATTACATTGTTGGGAGTTAAAATTTATTTTATATTTTTGTCTAACTGTACAAATTTAGAGTAGTAATAGGTCTCGTGGCAGCGGAGCATATCTATTCGTGCGAAAAGGGAAATTATTAAAAAAAGTTTTAATTCGTGGCAGTAGAGCATACTTATTAGTGCCAAAGGGGAATAAATTATTCGTGCCAGATTTGTGCGTGCGAGTGGAGCATAACCCCTTTTGTCGTTGAAAAATATGGCTGAAGTACAAAGTAATTATATAAAATGTTAATAATTCAAATAAGTTTGTGTGGAAAATTCTTTCGTCATAAGATGGCAAGCTTAGTTGGTGATCATAAGATGACTTCAAATTAATAGTACGAGTCTTGTTATTCTGTGCTGGTGCCACAGAGTTCTGTTTCCTGATATTGATTTGTTTTTTAATATTATATGAAATTTGACATGCTGACGGTACACTTCTTGATGGTAGATGGCTACCGTAGCAACACCGTACCGTAGAACACATGCAATGCCGACCTTAGTAGGATTAAGGATAAGGGATTAGGAAGACCTAGAGTCTGATATCCCTTACTCACTCACTAAAACACAACAGTACACATGCTGTTATTTCACGGTGGTCTTCTGTAAAGGGTTACCTAAATAAACTAGAACCACATTTTATTTAAAAAAATTCTTTCCAGTAAAATAATCAAAGTACATACCCACGAGTACTGTATTTTTATAGAACACAACAATTTTTTTCTCATTCAAGGTCACGAGCACAAAGCGTGACGAGATCTTGTATGACACCTCTATTGCAGTCTATATAAACCGATGTAATTTCAAATCGTAATAATGCAGTTAATGATACTTATTTGCAACCGTATCGAGAACACTGGACGTCAACAGCAATAATATTTGTAAATGGTAATGGTCTAAGATCCTAACAGAGGACGATCCTATCCTTTACCCATCTGTTTAAAAGACGAAAAGTATATTTTATCGGTTTAACTAATAGTCGTCTCGCACAATTTTATTTCGTAGAAATGCGCGAAAAGCCAATTGTTATCTATATTAAAAAAAAATCGAGATTGATGCTCATGGTCATGTTAATTATTAAAATATTAAATGAAATTAAAATATCCTTAATTAAAAAAAAGCTGATACATATTTACAAAGTTATAGGTTCCATAGTATATGCAGTTTTCTGCGAAATTACATTCATGAATTACTATTGCATTCGAAATTTAAAAATTATGTGTGCACAGAGAAGCATAAGCGTACTGTGCAGAAAGATCGTAGAATAGCGCTAGTATTTTTAAAGTTTCTTTTTTTTTTCAATTCCATGATCATATTGTAAAGCAACATAATCGCGACTCGCTTACTCATAGATAACAAATTGATAAAATATACTTTTCGTCTGGTAAACAGATGGATGAAGGACGACGTCTCTTCGGATCCTGTATTATGAATTTAATAAATCAGAGCGTCTGTTCCAAGAAATGAGCATTAAAGTAACTTTATAAATATATTAATAATACCTGAGTATGTTAGTTTGTAATGAAAATTTATTTAAAAATTTGTTTATTTTTCCTAAACGCAATATTAGAATATTAACCAACTTACTTACATCTAAATTTCGAAACAGTTACGACACTGTGATCTGGATCTATTAGACAATTTATATTTTTCTCTTCGTTTACTTTTTCGCTACTACGTGAAAACTCTGAAAGATAGCAACACTTTATGTGCGGATTCCAATTAGACACTATAGAATATAGCTTCAACTTTAACTAAGGCTTGTGTCTCCTTGTGTATTTCAATCACTTACTATTTTATTGGTGTGTTTGTGTGGAATAAAAGAGATCGTATCTCAATTCGCAAGATGACTACTCTACATACGCTACCTTATAGATAACGATCGGCGGAAGATTTCTAGAATATATTTCCTGGATTAGAACTTTTCTTCATAAATATATCTTTATAAAGGAGACTATCTAATTGTAGTTTTATAGAAATGAAATATTAAGTCTTTCAATTATTCAGTCTTGAATGTTGGTAAGTCGAAAGTAATAATACAGAAGCTAAAACATTAAAAAGTGCCAGAAATGTTAAAAGAGCCTTTATGATCATATCAATCCCATTATAACTCTATGATCTAGAAATTTGGTATTATTTTCATAAGCACAGTATTAAAATAATTATTCTAAATTTTAATGTACCTTGATCAACATAAATGATAATATACGTTTACGGTGAATTTTATTGCAGCGATAAAGTAACAATACAAATGAACGTCATTGGTATTACATACTGATGATTTTCCTTATAAATTGTTTACGATTCTGATCGTGTGAGCACTAAGTTAAGGATCAAACACTTACCGTCTTCGATCGGGATGACATCTGTTGTCAGCTGGATGTCAACTGACACCTCATACGTATCGACCTCCAGTTTTGTAAGGTTAAGTACTACGGACGTAACATGCCGTCCACGTTAACTTCACTGTCACTTTTATATCACAGTCGGAATAAGGCTCGCTTATCACTAATTGTACTTTATCACATCGATGAACGAAAAACACTTTTTTCCTCACAAATCAGTCGCCGTGAAGCGAGAGTTGTTTCCTCTTCCGTTTTTGTGAATCGTTTTAATTTGTTTCGAATTTTGCGCGTCGTTTTCAAGTTATGCGTATCTAAGTTGAGAAATTATGACCGTGATTTTTGTTCAGTTTGATGAAAATGCAATAATTAAATGTGGCTTTAATGATTGCATGTTATGTTTTCTGTAGAAAAAGAAAATAGTGACTTTAATAATTAAAAATTACACATGAATAATAAATCCTTCTCCTATAAGCTCTTTTTATGCCACGTTTTATATATCTACGTTTAAATATTTTTGTAACTGGTTACGAAAGACTAGACACGAGGAAAGAAGCACATTTTGATAAATCCTGCTCCGATAAGCTTTTTTTATGCCATGGTTTATATACGTACGATTAAATATTTTTGGTAACTGGTTACGAAAGACTTGTCACAAATAGGATACCATCATTTGAAAAATATAAACACACTAATTATCTATTCTAGTCTCTGTGTTATGGAAATTCCAGATTCGATATGTTAATTAAATAAATGAAATAATATAAATTCTGCACTTTTTATCTTATCTTTATTTTGTTTTGTTTTTATACTTTAATGATTGATGGCGTCAACTTTTTATGGAAAATATTCCTAAATGACAAATCATAGGCAGTCCAAATTCTGACAACTTAGTGAATTTGCACTTACTTATCAGGGACGTTTATAAACCAATTGAGTAATAGTAGAAATGAAAAAAAAAATCAAAATCATAACGTTCACTGTGTACTCAATTATAAATTTCGATAAAATCAGTTTAATTAATATTAGAGTTACGCCTGAGGTCAACATAAATTGGGAGTTTGTTGCCCCTTCCTACCTAGGGACATTTAATGACCTTGAAGTAACTTAATCACTGATTAGTAATCAGTACCAAGCAAGTGTTCTCTTAATAAGTTTTGCTTCTAAGCTAATTGATGACGTTTTTTTTTATGTGAATGTCTTTTATTTTTTCTTAAATGTGTACCTATCCATTTAAAGTTATATTTAATTTTATATGCATAATTTATTCATGCTTCTTCTAATCTATTTTTTAATTTTAACGCGACTTCGTCTGCGTGATAACATATAATAATACGTGTCCATAATGAAATAGTAAATAATAAATACTAATAATAAATCTATAAGTGTAGGTATTTTATGTATGTATGTCTCCTCCATAACTCTTAAGAGGGAAGTATAGCTTTGCGATGGGTATTTAGGAAAACACATGCCACATGCTCTAGCCCCGGGGCAGTCGTGCGATAGAGAGCGTTGCAGCTTCCGACTGACAATAGTACTTTATTTGATGAAATTTCATTTCGGGAGAAAACAGTTTCCACTAACTAAATCTTAACAAATCACTTTGATTTTCATGTCGATCGTTTCAGCATAATATATAGGTTTATAGCTTTCGCTTTTTTTATAAAATTAGATTGTTTTTATAAAACAAACGATTTAATTCGACAAAGTTTTAATCCTACAAAAATTAAGTTATTTGAGGTTAAATAAGTTTGAATCTATGGAAAATTTTGAAAACAGGATAACCTATAAACATACTCTTTCACTGTGTCAATAACATCCAAAAATAATATGGAGATTGGAAAATATTTAGAAGTGGAAAAACGTTTTCTCTTTTTGTATGGACGAGTGCGTGCTATTTTTCCCTCTTAAACGAATTAACCGATTTTCATGAAACTTGGTAGATAAACATTTAGACGTAAAGGACACAAGATAGGCTACTTTTTTCATTCTCAAAGCGGGCGAAGTCGCGGGCGCCAGCATATCGTACAGAGAAAACGTTAGGATAAGTAGAGCACTTTTCAATATTATTTTTTGAAAATAAATTTAAAGTTTGATTCACGTGAAAAAATGTTTTCGATAACGTCGTCAAAATTGAAGGTTTTCCCTGTAACGTTCATAATCTTTACACGCCAAATACAGTTTTATAACGAAAATGTAAACACATTTAAAATGTTCGAGGAAATATCCAATGTTCTTTTTTATCATTAAATCCATCATAGTCTTGTCATATGTAAAATAAACATAACTTTTATTATGAGACGCTACAAGGCGCAAAAAATCCGCAATAAAAATGTGCTAAATTAGACTTTACAAGCGGTTTTAACCAGTTTTCCATTGCAAATAAAAATGATTGTAACTATTCTTTTTGGCCCATTTTCATTTAATAAAGGTTTCGTTTTAAACGAACTTGTAAATAATTCCTGTTTTCACAGTTACATAACTGATTTTCCGTGTAAGTTTCGTGAATATATGTATATATTATGTATGTAATTGTAAATATCGACAATGAAACGAACACGATTTCAGCAGCACGTTATTGGATAGTTATGATAACTTGTATATAACATACTTAAGCATCTTATTTAGAAACTAGCTGGCGCCCGCGACTTCGTCCGCGTTGAAAAAGAAAAAAGTAGTCTATGCTGTGTCCTGCATGTTTATCTACAATGTTTCATGAAAATCAGTTAATTCGTTTAAGAGTTATGGAGAAACATACATACATACAATACCTACATTTACAGATTTATTATTATTATTGATTAGACTTGCATTTATAAAATAAATGTACGTCAAATTAATTTAATTTAAGGCTAGGAGAGTTTATAAAAAAAATAAAAAATTAGTGTCTCATATTGAACCTATATCAATTAAATTGGTTTTGAAAACAACTTCAACCCTGCGGAAGGACATGGACTATTTTTTTACTCAAATGCTTGAAAGTTATTTAGTATAAGTATGTGACGCGGCTTAATATTATAAATGGCGCCACCAAACAAGTATAGCGGCTTAAACATGAACTAGAATTGGCACAACTATAATTGGCTAGAAAACAACATTTTGCAATGCGATGACAGCGCCGCACCTGTGGGACTTGTTCTGGCGCTGACACTATTTGAAATAGAAATAGGTACAGACTACTTTTATGTAGAAATGATAAAATATTATGCAAATTTCGTTAGCATGTGACCGAGCATTTCATGGCGGATGAGTAGCTTGAATTTCTATGAGATTGTTGTTGTTGGCATTGCATCGACACCGACACCAACCGAACGCTGAATTATTTCGACTGATTCTCTATGGCCTTTCGTCACGCCAGCCAGTATTGTTAACTTATCTTTGTGCCGATATACAAAAATTGTCCGCGAGGCCGCTAGCGTCCGCGACAGTGACGTACAAAGTTTGTGTCTTACATTTCAATAAGTACTCATTAGAATAGATTAGTTAAAACTGAACAATTTAAGACACATATTAACATAATATTAAGATAAACTAGCAAATATATTTACACATTAAGAAAATTTGTTACATTTTAAAGCTCTTTAAAGTTTCATTTAGAGAAAACGATTAGTTATTTCGAACTAATTTTATATATTAAAGCATTTTTATGCATCTCTTGCCGAAAGGGAAAAGTCAATGTTTTCCTTAAGACACATTATGATATAATAATTATCTAGGTCTATATTTGGGAATTAGTTAATAGTTTGTTATACAGCTAGTTTAGTTTGTGCTATTGTTAACAAACATATTCCATACAAGTAGGAATAAATAACTTAAATATATGATGGGTCTATAATTATGTTTCCTTTAGGCGATAGTACCTAGATTAAGATTTAATTGTTATTTTGATGTGTCTTAAATTATTTAGTGGATAATAATATTTTAGGTTAGTTACAATAACCAATAAATAATTAATTAATATAAAATACTAGCTAGTGCCCGCGACAAAATGTTATTTAGCCTAAATAAAGCCTTCCTCGATAAATGGACTATCCAACACAAAAATAATTTTTCAACACGAACCAGTAGTTCTTGAGATTAGCGTGTACAACCAAACAAACAAACAAACTCTTCCGCTTTATATAAGATATGATTTATTATGTAATGATATAACAGAGATGTAAGCTAAATATATTTTTTAATATTTTTTGATTTTTTAAATTTGATTTTTGTCAGCCTTGACCTACTATCGCAGAAAGACGAAATGGAAATACGTATTAAAAAAAATTATAATGACAATTTAGTTTGTGAATCAAATGAAGCCTAGCCGCCTCGCCGCGCCGGTCATTACAGTAGAGCACGTGACCGGCGGAAAATCGACGCGAGCGCAGTCGGCGAGCCATCCTTGAAAACAATACAAAAACTATAATAGGTACTATCTACTCTACAAATATACAAACTGCAGTAAAACACAAGTGGACAAAATTATCAACAATATGATTTACACTAGGCATTGTATTGTATGATTTGAAGGCTTATCAGAATGGAATTTAATTTTAGAGAATGCGTGAAATTATTTTTCTCAGCGTTCTTTGTTTATAAAAATCACTTTCATATTAATCTAAGATCATTAAATTCATACTAGTCTATACTCATCTATTAAATGCGAAAGAAACTCTGTCTGTTTGTCTGTTACCTTTTCACGCCTTAACTACTGAACCATTCTCACTCTCACAGACACAAGAAAGGAGATAAAAAGTACTCTTCCTAAGCGATCATCTAAAATAAAATAAAATAATAACGTCTGAATAAAATGTTATAGCAACAAGAACTATTATAGAACGTTATTGCTTATTCATTTTTTTTATTTTTCAACGCGGACGAAGTCGCAGGCATCAGCTAGTCTCTCTATATAAATAAAAATGTATAGCTAAATGTGTTGCCAAGCGGACTCTAGAATGGCTGGACCGATAAGAAAAAAATCAAATAAATTGACATCAGTGCAGTGCAAAGCAGGCGGCGATTTGGTAGTATTATTATAAATTTGTTAATATGAAATAAAAATGAGAATTATAAATTAGAATTATTATTATTTATATTAGTTAAAAATATGTAATAACTAGCTGGTGCCCGCGACTTCGTCCGCGTTGAACGAAGAAAGGTACCCTATGTCCTTTCTGGTGTCCCAGACAAAGTGTATGCAAAATTTCATGGTGATTGGTTTAGTAGTTTTTGCGTGAAACAACAAACAAACTCACATTCACATTAATAATATTAGTAAGGATGAATATATTTTATTTGCTTTGCTACGAGTATACATATAAATATAGTCTGATAAAAAAGTGTAATGGAATAAAACATAGTAAAGACATATATTATTATGTAAATAATAATAAGTAAATAACCTTTAAATATATTTAAGTAAATGATACATAACATGGTTAATATAATTCTGAAACATCATGATTATTGGATGACACATGTACTTAATCTAATCAAAATGTAAATAGAATATTTTTTGTCAAAGTATTGTGATTGTCGTGAGATGATTATAAGTAATGAACTACTCAACTTTTTCTCGTTAAGAAACAAGACAATTAGTTCCAATCCTTCCAAAGTAGTCGAAGTAATTTTCCCGCAAACAAATGGACTTATTTTCAATAATTAACCAGACGCGGTAACGAAATTATAATATCCGCTAATCTCCGCTCATTTCGAATGGTTCACGTGTAAACGTTTTACAGATCTATACAACAATAGCATAAGATAACTAGTTACTAGCTTTTCCGGATAATGTAACAAAACAAATGTATTATTCATGTGGTAATTAGTAGAATCACTAACACTCAGAACTCCATTCAGTCCAAATCACTGGGTTGTTTGATTTTCAACAGCGAAACAAGTGAATTTCACGCGAGATCGAACGCGGCAATGTCAAGATCATCGACGACCTTAAACGCAGCACCGATAAGGGCGACTGTTTTATCAAGCTCTACACCTTATACATCAAGATTATTGCATCTCGTTCGCTCGATAAAAAGTTTACAAGTTATAATAGCACAGGATAAGGCACAAAACGTGAACGAAGTTGTTTTTAGCGCGTACCTGTCGCAGCGCGTGCTTTCCGCGCGATGTTCACCGCACGAATGCCGACTTCGCCGGCCATTGTTTACAACGATAATTATTTTTTCGATCGAGTTTACAGGTCGAGCGAAGGCTCTGTCGCGGAAAACCTGGCCGATGTCCAGACTGGACTGCGTCACAAGTCACTTGACTATCAATTCATGTGATAAATCATTTTCAACCGACTTTCAAAAAAGGAGGAGGTTCTCAAATTCGACGCGTATGTGTTTTTTGTATTTTATGTTTGTTACCTCATAACTTTCGACAGGGTGAAACGATTTTGATGATTCTTTTTTTATTTGATAGCTGGCGCTTCCCGTGTGGTCCCATTTCAATTTGGTCCAGTTCTGACAATAGCACCCATGAGAAAAGACCATGAGACGGTTTGAAGTTGGGTTATTTTTTGTTAAAAAGAGTTATATCGATGCGCTTGGAGCTTAATTAAATTTGGTAAAAACTGGCAATGACAATATTTCATTTGCGTATAACATCAGTAGCTGGCGCCCGCGACTTCGTCCGTGTTGAAAAAGAAAAAAGTAGCCTATCCTGTGTCCCGTACCTCTAAATGTTTATCTAACAAGTTTCGTGAAAATCAGTTAATTCGTTTAAGAGTTATGGAGGATCATACATACAATATCTACAGTTACAGATTTATTATTAGTATTGATTAGCGTATACATTTTGCTTCTAAAGGATCATATAATTTTAATTAAATATTTAATCATGTTATTTTAATTAGCTATTGTTAACTGTTAACGGTTTATCTTAAAGTTATTTATGAGCAAGAAAAATAATTTGATTAGCTTTGAATGCGCTATGATGAAGCTCTCTTATGTAAAAATTTCAAAATATCATTAGTTACTCATGTAATGTGTCACTTTTTTAATATGTTTTTATTTGCATTAAATTATCTATTAATTCATATATTACAATGCAACATCTAGTAAATTCTGCTTATGCATCCTATAACGAGCAATATTAATATAACTATACATCATTTAATTATTTTAATTATTCATTTAAAAGGCTTATCGTTGTATTCAATACAAAATTGAAATATTAATAGAAACTATACGTTCATCTTTGCTTATCTGCTGAATCATGACAACACTTATTCTATTATGTTGTGATTTACCGAAAACCGGTCGAGGTACAATTTAATTACCTTACAATAAAGTTATTTAATTTTATTGAATATTTGCAAGTCAACAACCTCTGTAGCTCTATACTGTCAGATAAGCTGCAATTTTGGATTTAATATACATATTTAGTATTTTATCACGGGGTCTCTATATTTTTATAATTTCTGTGCCTGCGACTTCATGAGAGGGAACGACTCCTCGACTCCTTTCCAGTAACTCCATACGGGTGAAAAATTACCCGTACGGAGTCACTGGAAGAGTCGAGGCGGCAGCGTCGCGTAGGAGGCGACCAAGAGGCGCGCATCTTCTATATAATTTTCTTTGATATGATAATTATGGGCCTCCGCTCACTGCAAGAGTCGAGACGGAGCCTCGACTCTTGCAGTACGGAGTCCCTAATATTTTCATCATATTTTTCGATTTAAGAAAATATCAAGATATTTACTCAATGTTGCAACTGAATGATAGAATCACATTATAAACGTAGTATTTGAATAGACGCGTTTACTTTAATATTAAGAACGCTTTGTCACGGACTTCATTTCGTGTGATAAGAATAAACTGGTTTCTTTGTATGTTCTTAAACAAATAAAAGATAAATAGAATAATACATACATCAACATTGCGAACGTATTTTGAGAACAAGAATTTTGCTGTGGAACCAGCCAAGTTATTATAGTAAATTAATATTATTGCAGATCATGGTAAGTCGTGACAGATGAATTACAACTGTGTTGCCAGTATGCAATTTAGTAAATACAGTTTTTGCGTTGATGTTTGCGTTACTGGATAATTACTGTAAACTTTTATAAATGATAAAAGGTGGCAGACAGGCACACAGTTCACTGACGGTTACCGTTAACTTACCATACACAAGCATCTATATACCTACATAAACGATACAAATGCTAGGCAGCTTTCTTGAAACGATAAAAGAAGATAGGAGCAGATGGAGATAAGAGAAGATGGGAGTGTTCTTTACTCACTCGTTCAAACACAACCATAATATTATGTAACTATTACAAAGTTACATTATTCTTGATTTACATAGGCTATATTAAATATTTATTTATAATATAGTATGATACTAACTGCCCCAATTGCACCCTTGCGAAGCCGCAAACATTATGTGATTAACAATTGCGTCCTCTAATTCAAATGAAATCGATAAATACTTATTACTGAATACCGATATATTGATTTATTACTAGTTGTATTTTTAAATGAGACGGAAAAACGTATATTATGCATTATTATAACAATAGTCGCTTTATGACAAAGTCTACTATTATCTCGATTGAAGATAATATACACCGTCTAATTTATTTACAAATAATGGTGATAGAATAAATTATAAAACATGTTGTTTTGTAATGTACTTACGTAAAACATGAAAATATGTAGTTGTAGATATAATTGCAGTTGAAGACCTCAAAACTACGACCGCTCGACTGCGTAAACGTCAGATATTAACAATGTGATCTTTTGTAACATAATAATAATAAGATATTCAAAATAATAATTTTAATTTTTTTATAATTAATATTATTTTATTTAACTTCAACTTAGCATATTTTACACGAAGTTGGACCACTTAGTAAATATAATTGTCCAATAGCTCTATCAATATTTAATTATACAAAAAAGTCTCGTAGATAAGTGAAATTTATCAATACGTTCTGGGAAGTCGTTCGCTCAAAATTCCATTTTCCGTATAAATTTTGTTACGCAATTAGAACACATTGATAGACACGTCATAGTGTAAGTATCGTTCACTTTGCATCATTGCGTTTACTTATCTCGCTCTATGTACCATTACAACGTGTGTTTACCTAGAATATTATCAAAGATATATCTGATGTGCCCAATACCTCTTTCAGATTAATATTAAATTTTGCTATTCTTTATTATTCTGAATTAGCTGGTTCCCGCGACTTCGTCCGCGTTGAACGATATCTCCTTTCTGGTGTCCCAGACAACGTGTATGCAAAATTTCATGGTGATCGGTTCAGTAGTTTTTGCGTGAAAGCGTAACAAGCAAACAAACTCACATTCACATTTATAATATTAGTAAGGATAGTAAGGATTATTCATAAGCTTATTGCAAGAACACTACTCTGGTATATTTACTTTATTGAATTAAAAAAATATATCCCGTATCATATTTAATAATCATATTTTTTTCCTAATTTTTTAACATACATAACGATTTCACAGTGAAAGAGAACATTATATAGACTACTAGTAGTATTATTTAAACAAAATTAATTTGATTAAATGTCAGAGTCAAACGTTTTGTTATAGACCAAAGACGTTGCAACAATTGTTTTATAATCTTCAAAAGATACGCTCAATTAATTTATGACAACTTGTCTTACTTTATTATTGTAAGACTAAGACAGACGCTTTGAATAATTAATTTTATTAGATTTATAATAGACACGGATGGATTGAGAACTATACGCATATTTTATCCTCATATGTAATTAGTTATTGATACATTTATCTTATAAAGTATTATTTATATATTACTTTCAATCAACAAAGTCATGTTTCTATAGAAATATTTGCAAGAAATTGAAGATCAAAGTCCAAAGTGTACAAAATTGTTCTTTGGTACAAATCGTTGGTTATAAAGTTTTTATTGCTGTTTTTTCGTATCGGGGCAAGGTTTAAATATTAGTTTTTGTCTGAATGCCTACACTTTTTTTGTAAGAATTAAGAATGTCGTTACGCATATATTATAATGAAACAGTAGGTGCAGGATTGACAATAAGCACATACGCAATAAATTATTATACTTATTGGGTGCTCATTCTCTCATTTGCTCAGCCAATAAAGGTTTGATTTAATATAAACTGGGGTAAGGTAAAATAAACTACCTAAATTATTAAAAATGTAAATTATTAAATATTAGTTAAGATCTCATTATGTGTTCTAATATATCGTATTTAAGGTGTGTTTGAATTTTGGAAAATAGAGTTAACATGCAAAAATTGTTAACTAAATAGCATCGATAAAATATTATTTACTTAAGCTGGTTAAGCAATATTTTATCGATACTAACAGTAACATATATTTTTTAATGATGGTAAACTGCTTATCAGATTACAGTACTAAGCTAAAAAGAGAGAAAATGTAAAGAAAGAAGTTAATATGATAAAAATGTAGACGCCTTATGTGGGAATCTCTTTTTTATGTTGTGAGGCGGCAGATAAGCTGAGGGTCCACTTTAAGGTCACCAGTCGTAAGGTCACTTAAAGAACGTTTTAAGGTCACTATCACTGTCAATATATATGCAAAAGCCACCAGAGGGATGTAAATGCCTAACTTCTGAGGATAAGGAAAAAAGCAAAGGAAGGAAGAGGAAAAGGAAAAGGAAAGGAAAATGGCTCTTTTGTGTCAGTTACATATTTTATTATAACCTTAATATGTTTAACTGAGTAATTTATCACAGTTCCAACTAAAAATGACATAGAGGAGGTAAAAAATTCATTTAGCTCCTAAAGAAATTCTAGAACTTCAATGAACTATATCAAACAGCTTTTAGAGTTAGTCACAGCAAGTATAGTTAAGACTCAGTTAAGATGTTATAGCGTTAACCAGTTTGTAGCACCATCTAGAATTCTAGATGGCATATAGGTTAGGCTAGCTGAGCCGCCTGACAACCACTGATGATGGCACTGATGAGCGATATCCCCATAACTATCGCCTTCCGGATGAACAAGGAGGGTTATATAGACTATATAGCATTAGTTGGCCATATATACTACTTCTATAAATAGACTGTCTCTTTCTGACGCTGGATGTAACATTAATTATATTCTCCTACTACTACAGAAATAACATATACATGTTTGAGTTCGCTGCTTACTACACCTTATCATTTACCCTATTTTATAAGGGTCGCCATCTTACGTTGCTTGTATGTATTTTTATAAAAGCGTCTTTACATCACTTTTAAAAAAATAAAAAAAATAAGTACTAATAAATAGGTTTTAACTTTAACAAATTTCACATATTATTTTAACTGTATATATTAGCAGTTGTTTCTTTCAAGGCTACGGGCATCACATCCGAAACGTCAAATTAAATAAAATTGTCCCTAAACATTACGCCAGTAACTGTTGAATAGTCAAATAAAAATAATAACGTACGACATGTTAGATTGCGCACACGAATGGATTTATACGTGACCACAACTACTCCTCCAGTCCTTTTACGTCACAAAATATTTGCTTAGATTTAACAAGACAAGTGTACAGTATCGTATTGTACTCATACACAGATGATCTCAAAGCCACTTCACGTGGAGGATACCACTGATGAAACTAAACGCTTAATCACGACTATTCATCTGAGCGCACGTGACGTGAGTTGAATTGAAAATGGCGGTTATACCTATCGCAACTCCATTTGGCGTCGCTCTACATCGGTGGACGGCATCCAAATTCTTACCAGACACAATTCATGTGGATTTTTTACATTCACGTTGAGACAATGCATGAATTTGGAGTGATGGAGTGGAGCGCTGCCAAATGGAGTGCCCGTGAATGGTGGCCTTTAGATAACGAACGTTGTAACGTAGAATTATAAAAAGCCGTTTTGAAATATTAAAATTAGGTTAATAATTGAAGAGGAAAATTGAGGCAGGAAAATCTTACGAAAGGAAGACATTTGCCAAGCCTGTATTGCCGTCTGCCTTAATATCTTGAACGCACGTTTTATTTAAACTAGAACTTGTTTTTATTTATTTATTTATATTTTTTAAATGTCAACGTTAACATTAAATAACGTTTAACAACTTAATTGGAAGTATATTTTTACCCTACACGTTTTATGTGTGTCATATTTTTTGTTATGATCGCATGCAACTTTACAAATTCTTAATATTTTGTAAGAAATTTACAAATTCCCAACTCCCTTCAGGTCAACACACTTTTTACAAAACAAATATTGTAAAAGGTGTTGCTTGTATCCTTAGGCGACGGTAACCACTTACCATCAGGTGGACCGTAAGCTTGCCTACCACCCTAAAAATATTAAAAAGCAATAAGTTTAGATAACATATTATAATATATTATATTATATGTATGATGATTCTAAGAACCTCTTACTTACATCAACTTAAGCAGAATTATAAATATTCATGATCCACGTGCATCATGTTAAAAGTACCTGAAACAAACAAGATTAAATTTTAATATAATAGTAATGACAAGTACGGACAATACCATAATACATAAGAATACCGTACAAGTAACATTACTACAAAATTCTACACATGGAAAAGGGTGTCGGAGAAAGGTTTCTTCTTAGACGAGAACATTTTAATATTTATTTAAAAACTTTGTGAAATTTTGTACAGTTAGGTAATTTGTGTATATACAATTGTACACCTACTCGTATTGTGAGCATAATAAAAATTATAAACATAAATATAAAAGCAAACCGCTGCTAAAAGTATATTTATTCTAAAATTGCTTACATAGTAACTCAAATTATATGATATATTTAAGATGATATGCTAATAAACTAAGTACTAATTAATACGTAAACATTGAGATAATTGAAGACATTATAATCTAATTTTCTTGTAATTAAAATTTGAAAAATTTGTGTATATTGTAAAACTATATTTAAAAACCAAATTGAGTACTTAAAAAATTGTAAATACGGTCTTAAAATTTCAAAAATAATTTCTTCATTGTCATTTGCAAACAAAAAGAGATTTAGTCTGAAATAGTCTGAATTTAATATGGGCGTTAAGATCATTTATATATACTTATTAAGTTATTAAGTAATATATTAATACTTATTAAATAATTAAGTAAGTAAATCATCATATGGATCCTACAAAAAAAAAAAAATGGAGGCAAAAATTAAAACAATATTTTACTAAAATTGTGGATCCGCGGTGAGATACGAACTGCATCCCCTCGGAACGGAGGTTACAACTACTACGCCAACCAAGCCGTCAATCAAGCAATGCTTGCATAATATTCCTTCGTATTGCTTCGACAGCCTTTGATGCCGTCTAGAGGGAAAGACCATTGTGGAAGGGTGGAGCGCTGTGCAGCGTTAGATTATGATTGAAAATAATGAAAGAACTATAACGAAACATTTTTTCTTCTCGTCTGTCTACCGACATATAATCATATTCATCTTAATGAAACTGATAAAAGATTGTGCACGGCCAAATAAAATGTTCAGACCACCACATTTAAAATTGGTCAAAATATTTACCTAAGATATTATCATTTAACTAATTGACATCTCGTGAGTCACGATCTCTTTGAGAGCACATACTTTTATTGATACGAATAATTTCGCATCAGGTGCTTTATGTGGCGATATAATAATAATCAGTAAAGTAAATTTGCTGGAAAAATATTTTAATACAGAATACACCAGAATTTGTAATTTGTATATTTTTTGTATATTTTTTGTAATTTGCTATCTTTCTGGCCTCTGAATACCCATTTTAATCTTAAAAATCCAAGAATGTATTCTACACGCTGCCCAATGAAATATATCCACAAATCATATCCAATAAAACTGTGAGGTTCGGACAAAACTATCGGCCACCTGCTATGCAATCAGTTGCAATTAAAGACCATTTATTATGCCTCATAAATGACGTACGCTGTAAAATAAAATAATATAAATAATGTAAGTGAAACTGTACGTAGATGCAATAAATAAAATAATAAACCTTTATTTGGAAGTAAACACTAAACAGATCTTATTGTAATACTGTATACAATAATTTAAGACGAGCACCCACAGTTAAAAAAGTCCGTTCTCGTGATATTCTTCCAGTTTTTTTTTAAAGAAATGAATAAAATAACAAAATAAAATTTACATTAAAATATAAATTAAGACTCAATAAATTAATGATACTATACAAACGATGGTATCGTTATCTCGAAACGCAAAGTGCAATGCCATTAACAAGGACGTTGTAACTCTATAAGGTGTGGCCACGAAAAAGGAGGTAATTTTTTTTTTGAAAATTTAGATTTACAAATAGGTTTGATTTAGGCTTGACAACTAATCAATTTTATAATATTTAAAGTGAATATTTTGTACCATTCTATCTTATATTTATTTATTATAGTATGTTATCGCTATTCGCATTTTAAGTTGTCAATAACTTTTCGTTTTGACATTTTTAGCTTTGTTTTATATATTCGAATTGGATTGCTGAATAGACTAAACCATGTATTTACAACATACGCTGAAATTTCTATTATTGAGTGTAGGTATATAAATATTAAATATTTCCCTGGAAATTTGCGCCAAAAAAAAAGAAAAATATAATTTGTACAAATTTTATTAAAAAGATAAGATGTGTATTCTAGGTACTACCTATTGTATATAAACTTAAGTATGCATCCAAAAATGTTTAATAATATACTACCAAGTCAAATGTGTCCTTAGTTGTAACGTGTTATATAGACTTATGGAATAACAAGCTGGTGCCCGCAACTTCGTCCGCGTTGAAAAAGAAAATATATACGATGAGATATAGCAAAAACAAATTTTAAAAAGCAGTTGCTATTTACGTCATCTGATGGTTGAAAATAATACTTTTTGTCACTACAGTAACGTCTGCCAGTATTATAATTATATAATGTCACTTTTCACTGACAGATGGCGCTAATTGACGCCTATCGAAATTATACTCAAATTCTTTCGAGATCAGTACTTTTTTTTCTGGGTGAACGGTACCATATGTTCTGTCTCGTGTCCCAGACAACGTGTATGTGAAATTTCATGGTGATCGGTTCAGTAGTTTTTGCGTGAAAGCGTAACCAACAAACAAACAAACTCTCATTCACATTTACATTTATAATATTAGTAAGGATTTCCAGCTCATGTTTTCTTTTGTTGTCTTCAAGTGAGGTGAAACACGATAAAATCTTTCACATTTTGCCTTGTCGTTTTTATGTAAAGACTCGTTATAGACAAACAAACTATTGATATTGTAATTATGATATCATGATTAAACTTTTTATATCATGATATTTTACGAATCTGATTATTTTACTTAAATTTGTTTAGTTATAAATGTATTATAACCAAACAAATTTAATTGAAATATCATCTTGTAGTAGATAGATTGGTGAGTTAATGAAATGAACATAACTAGATAGGATATTAATCACAACGTCGCTTTTACACGCTCGTTTTATGGCCCCACTTTACAAGTGCCCTGCCTTGCGTTGCGTATGCGCCTTCATGTCTCGAGCATGGTACTACGTCATGAACTCATGACACTTTAACTTCCGGTAGAAATTCTTACCGACACATAATTATTTCACATTTATATGCACATTGCGTTTTCTTTGTGTTACATATAATTTAAATGTGTTATGTGTAACGCGTTATGTTCTATGTTGTAAGAGCTTGTAAATATATGAATATTTTATAAGGTAATACGCACACATAATTTCCTTTACCAACTTTAATATTGTATTTAAATCATAAATTACTTACACGAAAATAATATTCTACCTTTATTTCTAAGCTTTAAGCTATATCATTGTTTCTTAATAAAATGACTGTATTTTTAATGGTAAATTATAAAGAAAAAATAGAAAGGAAATAAAAGCTATAAGTGTAGATAGCCAATGGAAAGATCATGCGTGAGAATAATACAAAAAAGTATATTTGAGGACGACGGATGAGTCTTCAACAGGATCTAGGATAAACGAACTTACAAAATCCGTTCACTGTCTTTATATTAGTAAGCTATTTGTACTAAAAGTCAAGACCTGGTAGAGCTATTTATAATAACTGAAACGTTCAGCAACATATTAAGGATACAGTTTGGAATACATAATATATGAGGTCAAACACATTATTAGTAGAAAAGTTGTAAATTATTTAAATTTACAACTTTCTAATGCAATCATTCTTATATACCTATAAATATTATTGCTATGACTTACACACGGATCTTAGGTATTAGAGATCGGGACAGTTGTGAGTCTTTTGCTCCCTAAGATTTGTATATTATGTTCTTAATCCCTCTCGGGACAAAGTTACGAAAAGTATGTTAAATGAACGCTTACTCTGTCACTTGCAGTTAACATTTATATGGAAAACTGTCAAATTTCGCTCTCGCTAGCGAGTAGGAGTACGGTAATTATAAACTCGTCGCAGAGGTACAGATGACTTTATTCGAGTACTTGAATTTAAACTCATTTCAAAAATATAAATTGAAAATTGGCCAAGAATTCTTTAAAGAACCAATAATATTTAAGATTACTTTGAGTGTAACTCTATATTATTATGTGTTTGATACTAAATTGCGACTATAAACGAGTTCGATTAATATATACATTATAGTATTGTTCCAACACGTTTTACGGGCCACACCTCCGACAAACAACTTTGCGGTCACTAATTGACAAGCACTAAGACCGGATATACATAATTGAATACTTAATAAGGCAGACTATTCCAGGAAACGCACTTCATACTTCCTATATAGGCTGTAATACCAGTTCAAAGATATCAATTAAATAGCTAATTATTAGATTTTACTCGACTACAATGTTACAAAATGAATCTATATTTTAAAAAGTATTTGCTTATCACACCGCAATAATATCTCTCTATTTTTATTATTATTATAATTATTATTCAACTGGGGATCCGCCCCGACATGGTTCATGTGCATTTGAGCAGAAGCATAATAAACATATATAATATTAATTACAGTTTCTTACAGGTATAATTTTCTAAAGAAAAATTTTAATTTACTTTAATAATCTTAAAGCCTTAAGTTGTAAACTATAAACATTGCATAGGCTACAAGAACTTTGAAAACATAGTTTGATTTGATTCCCTTTTGAGAACGCTGTATATAAAATAGTTTATGCAGGTCCTTTGCGAGCGTAATTTTTTTAGAAAAGACATAAAATGAAAAATAAAAATATAAAAGTTTTTAAAATATTTAATAAATTAACTTTTCCTAGTTAAATATGCCAGATAAATTTCAATAATTTGATTCACAGTAACCACACGTCAATACGTTTGTAAACTTATAACACACTACACTATAGCTGTTGACCTCCCGCTTTATAATTCCCATTGTTTCAATACTAAAGTAATGTTATCAGGTTTTTTCCGCTGGCTAAGTCAGACGCTGGCCCACAATCGCCTTAACTAGATTGACCTAGGGTAACTTATAGGAAGTGACCGATTTCGTGTCATTTTCCTCTTTGCTGATAGAAGGTGCGTGCGGCGAATTAAATTAAACTGGATATGACGCTCACTCATATTATTATGACCTTTGATTTTTTTTATTGCAGACTAACTCGATAAATGTACTACTTAATCTAAATTTAGAAATTGAATCTTATTTAAATAAAGTAATCAATTATAAGGATTCTTTTAGTAGAGAGCACAAAATATAGTATTAACTATGTATAAGCGATGCCCGCAACTTAATAGTAGTACTAACTAATCCCACAGGATCTTTGAAAATCTTACAGGAACTTAACATTTTTCTTTCATTCGCTTTTTTTCCGCGAATATTCCAGATGTTTTACTAGTTATTCTGTTATCAGGGCGAAGAGAAATTCAACAATTCAAATAAATCCTAAAAAACGGTCCAGTCGTTCTCTAATTATTATTATAAATACTGTAACTATTAACTAATACGACTTCATTACTTTTAGGTATAATAATACATTGCGTCTACTACTAGATAATTTAAAAATCACGTAATTACTTATGTATATTTTAGAGCTTTGTTTGATTATAAATTCTCAACAGAAACTTTTCTTTATAAAGCCTACTTCAGTGGCAACAAAACCTACTTTCAGTGGGGTGTTCTCTATAATGTCTCTTCTAACAAATCTTTGGTCGTGTCAACCTTTCGTTCGAACATTCGAGTTACTGCGTTCGTCGGCCGCGCTCAAGGCAACGTGCGGACTGACTACCAATATTAAACTGGCTCTTACTAGGGAAGGAAAGATACAGCTCACAACTGCGATAAAGCCAATTGACTTATCAACCTTTTAACTGCGACCGGTCAATCGAACTGCATATTAAACGCTTTAATGTTATTAACGTTTAAGAAGATATCATCTATCTGTAAATACATTTTAATATTACTTTGTTTTAGGTCCTTACAAGACTTATGAAATTGGCGATGCAAAATGCATATAATTTCGTTGATTTGTCTTTAACATCTTTCATATTAATATGAAAGATATACATATATGAAAAATTTTAAATATTGCTTTATTTACAAATCAATATCCCCCTGGTATCAGCACTGATAAACAGCTCGAAGAATTTACTTAGTCCTTTAGTTACCAGCTACTCTGACTACTAAACTATGCTACTACAGGTTAATATCTAGTTGATTGTACACTAGATTATTAACCTTGTTTTCAGCAGTGTGTAGGTCGGTAACCGAATTCGGTCGCCCTAGTAAAACCGAACATAACTGACAGAGAAAAAAAGGGCGAATCCGATTTCTTTCAAATTAAACAGCAAGTGAAACCGCGTTGAACAGCTAGTTATTTTTTACTCGTTGAAATACAAAAGATAATACCTACCTAGGTATAGCTTCCAATTTTACACTTACCAAGTTCTAAACTTTTATTCTAACAACGGCTTTATTTCTAAACAGCTGGAGCTTTCGGCTTCGCCTGAGTCGAATATTTAGCGTATGTCTATTCTGAAATTGTATTCCAACTATTGGTGAAATATTTTTAAATCGGATGAATAGTTTCGAAGTTAACCTTCTACGTACAAATAAACAAGCGTGCAAACTTAACCTCTAAAATATTTGTATAGATTTACTTCATATATTATTTTAAAAAAGTCAACTATACTAGGTATACCAGAAACTCTATAGAGGAAAACCACTAATTAGTACGTACTAACTTGCCATCCATTGCACGGATCTCACACAACTAGTTAACACAAATTGCACTGAGCCAGATGTGTTGTGAAATTTCACATTAAAATGCTTTACATACACGATATATTATTCATTGGCATCCTTTTTATGAGCGTTGACAAATGGTTCACTTAGAGAGAATCACTTGTTTTATATATTAAGGAAAATTTCATAGTTTAAAAGCCGAAGATTAATAATGAACTAATTCATGTATTGAATGCTAAATTTATTTAAAATTTTCGCAACGACAAGAAACGGCCAAGATCACGCATCATGCGAATGATGCGTGTGTAGCAAAAAAGAAACTAAAATATATATATATATAGGTACCTATGTTCTTCGTGTACTGTGACGTCAATACCGACCACTGATGAAAATGTGCGAAGCATAGAATAATTTCCTATTATTTAACTATGTGTGTGTGACCAGCACTTAGGTACTGTAGACTATGACTAGATATGCTTTACGAGTACAAAGGGGACTCCAGGTCTGTCACACTGATTTGAATTTACTTACCGACGACAAAAACAAAATTAGAAAATAGAATTATTTTTAGATATTACCGTAAAATAAGGTAGATTATTCAGGGTGGATAACACGAAATCCGTGAAATTTTAATAAGATTTTTTTTGCCATAATAAAAGTCAATAAACTCCAACGCCGTTGGAGACAATGAAAGTTATAAACATTACTTTGTGTGTATTTTACGAACACATTTTATGTTGTCAAATTTCAAGGCGAGCTAAACCGCTAGTCACAATTACTTATACTTAGATTTATATTCGATAGGCACAGCATACAAGTAATATATTACAAAGAATTTGTGTTCTTGTCGTGAGTAACCTCCAGTATCACCTACCTATTTAAAAGCTGTTTCGCTGTTACTATGCAAACTAAAATCTTCAAATACGACAGACGACAGAAGGTGGAAGGCAGTTATGAAAGAAGTATATGAAAAATCGAAAGAATATGAAATACTCGTGTTATGACACCAATGATTTAAAACTCAAGATAACAAAATATAATGTTTTTAGAAAAATGTAACAATCAAAACAATATCAAAGTAACACACCGTTAATCCGATTACCATTCGTGTTGTGCACCAGCACCTTCACACAATGTGTCAGGTTGACACCAAAACGCAATTGTGCCCCTACTATTTGTGCATCATACAATTAGACTCGATCAATGTTTTTTCTGAGATTACATATTGTGAATTACATATTTAATACAAAGATAAACTAAGTATTTTGCTTGTTTATTTCTTACGCTTTCATGTCCGAAATCCACATAAATCAACACTAATAATAAATCTGTAAGTGTATGTATTGTAGGTATATGTGTATTATGTTCCTCCATAACTCTTAACTGATTTTCATTAAATTTGGAAGATAAACATTAAGACGTACGGGATACAGGATAGGCTACTTTTTCCCTTTCAACGCGGACGAAGTCACAGGCACCAGCTAGTAACAAAATATGTTAAATATTTTGTCAATAATTAAAAAAGAAAATTACACAGAATAACATAAAGTCTACCCTAAAAAAATATTATCTAAACGACACAAATAACATCTGACATCTAACATATTTTTATTTTTCTATTTTTTATTTTTATTTTTCTTTTATTAATTTTAGTTTAATGTGATTTTATTTATTGGATGATTGACTTGGTTTTTGAATTGAATCGATTTAATTTAATGTAATTTTATTAATTAATTAATTAATTATTAATATTTGTCTATTAATTAATTGATTATTAATTATTTGATTATTGATATTTCTTTATAATTGATGATAATTGTTAAAAAGTATTGCATAGAATGTAGCATCCTGTGTAGCGAGTTGCACACGCACGGTGCGTGTCCGATGCCTCGTTCGGTCGGTTTTTGTACTGCTAAATGAATAACTTCAACAAAGTTAGGCATGTTGATGAGGTAGTCTTAATGTGTTTGCTAGTTTCTACTTACTGTAATGTCATGGCGTGAATTAATATGTCTAGACAAACCTAATAAAGGTTTACAGACATTGTAATCATATTTTTTTAGAATGTATGTGTTCGATAAATAAATAAATAAATAAATAAATAAATAAATAAATAAATAAATAAATAAATAAATAAATAAATAAAAATAAACTAATGTACACCGCCATCTGTTAGAAACTTGTGGAACTTTACACCTTGTTCTATAAAAAACACGTAATTTACAATATAATCGAAATAAAAACTATCCTATCTTTTAAATTAGATCAAATTACAGATAGTTACTAAGTTTGATAAAAACCGGTTCAGTAATTTCAGGGATTATCCCGAACATACATAATACTAATAATAAATCTGTAAATGTATAGGTATTGTATGTATGTATGTTCCTTAATAACTCTTAAACGAATTAACTGATTTTCAAGAAACTTGGTAGATAAACATTTAGACGTATAGGGGACAGGATGGGCTACTTTTTTCTTTTTCAACGCGGAAGAAGTCGCGGGCGCTAGCTATAGTGTCTATATAATGATGTTTTATTACATTTTTCCCATTAAAACTCATTGTTATTCTTTCATGCAATAATTATAGTTTAGTTATTTTCATGCGAGTTTTGATCGAGAAAAGATAGTAGCGGTGAACACAATTGCATGCAAACATTAGCAATGGAAATGAGAGAGCGTGCGTAGTATATATTAAGCAATGGGGTAGGTCAGACATGAGTGCCGGCTTATTTTAAATTCGATTTACTTCAGGAAAGTAGTGCAAATAAATATCTACATGTCACACTGAATGTTTGAGTTTAGGTATTTAGATAGGTATCTTCATTGATTATCCTCGCTATCTGTTTCTACAAATTAATTTAAAAATTTCTTTTGGAATTTCTAGGATATTTAATTTTGACAATAATATGATAGAAAATTATGATTTAGAATAAATAAAATACTTCAAAATGCTTGCCCAATTTGTTCCATCTGTGTACTTAGAACTTTCTGTGCGCTGGATTATAAGTAAGTATATAAAATATAGAAATTAATTGCGTATTGAGGAAATAAATGGCATTAAGGAAACCGATAACTTTTTTTTATTACTAAAAAGGCATATCAGGCCTTTTAACGCGTTGAATGGAACGCAATGTTGTATCTATCCTGTTTTTTAATCTATGGTCTCCTGGTTGGGTAAACCCCCCCGTCGAGTATAGAAGTTATAGAGCTTACAAACATGATTCATACTGGGAGACTTTGTCGTATACATGGGTACATAAAGCGTAATAACTTACTGCTTGAAATTCCACTATCAACCAACCTATTCAAAATAGCAACTTATAAAAACTTAGTCATTAATCTAAGTTCCTAGCTTACGAGACATTAAATATATTCTGTAATGAATATTGCAAATAAAAGCTATTAAGATACCGTTTCTAAACAAAACTATTTCTTAAGATGCGAATCTTAATGAATTTTATGCAGATCGATTTACAGTATTTTTTTATTACTGTTTATTTTACTAATAAAACATTTTTAAGCACACTTTGGATTTGAAGTCTAATAATTATGCCGTTATAAAGCGATTGATAATTACCTATACAGATTACGAAAGAAATAAAATCTTAATATTGCATACAATATCCATTGTTGTCGTCAATTGAAAATTTGTAGATATATGTTTAATTTTACTTGAGACTTGATTGAATACATATTTAAACATGACGACACTGACAATGCATCCGATCATGAACTAGCTACAAATATAAATAAAAAAAAATACAAATATAAATTTCTAGGTACATAAATCAGAACTATTTTAATACAATACATATTGAGGTCTATTCCATTTCCCCTCTATGTGGTAACAATTTTTTTTTTTAATTGAAAAAACATATCTTTCAAAGTTTTGATCTTAAAAAATGGTAGTCAAAGCGCAACAATATTTTGTTATTGTCTATTGAGATTACGAAATAATGGGTTCACATTTTCGTAACTCAAAAAATACTAGGTATTGAACTCCAAAAACTTACTGCAGTTAAATGAAAATTACTCCAAAAATAACCCCTATGATACTTTTAATATTTTTACTGGATCGATAAGTTTTTATCTATATCCGTGATTGAAAATGTAATCTTATGAGCTTACAAGTGGCTTACAAGCTTGTTGTGACTTTTTATTTCGTTGCAATGTAATTGCTTATTCGTTAGATTTGTTAGGATACTGAAGCTAAAGGCTCTCTACGGTTTTTGAAAAGCTTTCTAAAGCTTCCAGTAAAGTTTGCAGAAAATAGCAACTTCCCAGTTTACTCATAAAATTATAATTTATTAAAGGAAATTGTGTTCTAATAAATGCGAAAGAAATTTCACTTTTAATTGCAATATCTGTTTGGAATTACGCAGATTTTTTATCGTATCACGCAAAAAACATTTGGTGGTCCATTTTCTCGCCTTTTCTTACGTCGTGTGCGGTACACATTTCAATGCTTGTATGTTATATAATGCCAAATATTAGCATAAAAACTATGAGGATACTTGCAGCTAAAACTCAACTGACAAGCTCATAAATATACATACATAATAACTCTTGCTGAGTTCATGTCGAATGTTAGTTTATTATGTAATTTAGAAACACACAATATAGGTTAGGTTATGTGGCATTACTTATCTCTGACAGTTTTTATGTAAGAATGTATTTAAACTAGAAAAGCACTTAAAAATTTTTACGTGTGTACGTTTTTGAAACATAAAACCTGTATTTGAAACGTAGGTTGGGTAAAAATGTAGTAATACATACAAAAAAAAAATCACAGATTTCGTGCCTCACACGACTATTGAGCACATTGGAAATGAATCTTCGGAATTCGAAAAAATATGTTGTTCTGACTTGTTGACTTCTTTCAAAAAGGTTAAGCTACAGAGCAAACCCTTAAATTGTAGTTGACAAAATTGTCCAGAGGAGGTTTTCTCAAATTTTTGATAAAATTCGTTTCCAAAATATCGAGCGCCAAAATCAAAAATTGGGAAAAAAATTCAACTTTTTTTCACTATTTCTTCTTCCACCTTACAGCTCTCATAAATACGCGTCTTTTGAGCTCCTTTTGAATATCCTATTATCTTCACAACTCTCCGAGATGAAAGGGGATCGCACTTTTTCGTGAAATCGGGGCCTATGCTGAAGCGAACGAAAAGACATTTCGAATGTCAAAAGTATAAACAATCCTTGATATCTTGAAATCAATATTTTTTGGCAGAAGGGATTAACATAATTTGGCATATATAAATCTATTTAAAGTAAACATTTTTTTAATTGAAATGATGATAAAGATGGCGATTAAACTTGTTTTTATAAGTTTGATATGGTAAATTTTGTTAGTAATACTTAATTTGCATAAATAAATGTTATTCTTAGAAAACACATTAACTTCATTTATTTAAATATGTAATATACGAATATCTTTTTTACTGATAATATAATATAAGTAAAATTGCCGATATTAATATGCAGATAACGCTAGTTCAATACTAACAAAAGTTAGTTTTCTATATGTTTTGAATTGTTCCATTATTATAACGTATGTGTTTTAGTTGCACATACATACATATAACAACCTGTAATACTAAGTATAACGCATGTGACTTTAGATTAAGGGTTGCAGTTACAACTTATTATGTTGAAAGCTAAATGTCACCAGCTCTCTATTGCAAAGTGGCTTTCAATGTACACTTCAATGGAAAAACAGAAAATTACGCTCTCTGTAAACATGAAACAACCAATTTAAAAAAAAAATATTTTTTCTTGTTTATACGCGGACTAACTGGTGCTCGCGACTTCGTCCGCGTAGAGAAGTATAAAACGTCATCTACCGTATTTTGGATAGATGGGCGCTATCTCCGGGGCCAAGCCGCTAGTATTTGCTTTTATTTTAGATTTCCCGTAGGAATGAAGCATTTTCCCACGGTAAAAAGTAGCCTATGTTCATCACGGATAATGTCGGCTTCTAATGGTAAAATAATATTTCAAATCGGTCCAGTAATTTCGGAGCCTATTCTACACAAACAAACAATCAAATCTTTCCTCTTTATAATAATAGTATAGATAAAAAACCTAAAAAGTCTAAACTGATTATCAAACTTTTAAGCTTTCATGCAAGTTTAGAAATTTACTTAATAGTCAATAACATGTTTAAGTTTTGCTACTACTTAGTATAACTTAGCAATTCTCTTAGCGATTGTACTCATTATATGAACGGTGAACGAGTGACCGATATCCAGACATCTTGATTGTACAAAGTCGTCCATCAAGAAGTAGGAATCCAACATACGCAATTATTAAAAAAACTCACAACACCTCGAAGAGAAAGTGTTGATAAAAGACTAAAAGTCAACAGTTAAAATTAATGGAGACAGATAATGATAGATTTTATAGTAGCCATATTATATTCATATGAGGAAACAACATTGGTTTATTTATTTAAATATTTTTTAACAACACATTATTTATAAATTTTTCAGCTTTTGTTACAATAAATTACACGTAACCGATTATAAATTGATACAAGAATCATATATTTTTTCTTAGGCTTTGGGAACCCTTAATCAAAAGATAAAGAAACTATTGTATCCACTGCGAATTTCTGGGTGGTATTCTAAACACATCTAGAAATTAGTTATGCAAAAATATTTTTTGGAAAAGAATATCATCGTAATTGGAAATAAGATCTTTATGGTTGTACAAATAAAATACATACGAATATCAGTCAAATTAACGATCGTACAGTGCAATTAATGACTGTCACGAAACCAGTAATCTAAATAAACAACAGGTAATTTAATTAAAAAAAAATAAAATGGCGCGCAAAACACAAGAAAAAATACCGGTTTCGCCTTCAACGATCCTTCGTGTATTGTAAGTACTTTTTTGTTTTGTAACTATGTCAAAGTGTATTCAACCGGTTTCCTAAATTATACAATGTATATAATATATCTTTTTACGAAAGAGAATTATAAGAATTTGACTCAGTGCTCTGATATTACTTTTTTATCTGTGAGGGTGACAAAAACAAATAGCATAGGTAAATATGTATCGTTAGATCATTACATGGGCTAGTGATCATAGAACTCTCCTATCGATCATTTTGAATTCTTTGATGAGTAGTTACTTCATAATATTCTAATTGATGGCAAATAAAAAGTAAATATTTCGTTATTTACAAATTTCTTAGAAATGTTTCCAAGAAAATATGTAAAATTAAAGTATTGAATAAGAATATAATAAGTATAAGTTTTCCTAATGTTATTTCAGGAGGCTGTTATGCTGTTATAGAAAACTGTTTGTCCAAACTCGTAAGTACAAAACATGTGAGATGATCTGGGCAAACATTAATCCACAACTATGTTACTTTTAGCATGAATTTGAATTATTTAGGTTAGTAGGTAGTAAAAGCGAAATAATATCATAAAAAATATGATCAAAAGCGGATATTCCGACTCACAGATAGACCTCTTGACATTTCAAATATGTCTTGTCTTATGTCACCTCGGAAATTGTTTCGTAAATATTCTACACACTTTCTTAACACTGCCATTTATATTATACGTGTAAGTTCATTAGCATTCTACGAGACGGATCGTAACTTTAGATTTCTATTACAGTAAAGTATTCTTCTGATCGTCGTCATCATAATCTTCTCGTCGACGCTCATTGTAAATCGTAAATCGTCATCGTAAATCGTCGGATCACCTGGTCATAGCACGGACGACCGCATCACAACGCCGTCTATGCTATGACCAAGTACCATCTGGTACAGTCTACCGCATAAGTCGATTAACACATTCAAAATTGCTAAACAACTGAATACACATATTACTTACTTATTGACTTACTTACTGAAGCTTTTTACGATCATTTGTACGTGAAGTTTATCTTGTTCTCTAGTCGTGACAACGACTTATGCCCGTTAAGTGTTCATTTGTTTTGCACTTTTGAATGTGTTAATCGACTTATGCGGCCGACTGTACTTGGAGAGCAGCATGCGTGATTGCGGGGACACTTCCCTGGGGGCTGGATGACGAAGGTCCTTGCAGCGGTCTACTATCAGATCGCAGATGCAAGGGCTCGCGGCGTAAGTCCACCCCCGGGAGAGGTGGTACGCTGGAGACGAGAGGCCCAGAACGAGGCACTCGAGAGATGGCGCGACGAGTTGATCCAGCCAGGGTGGGGGTACCGCACCACGTCTGCGATCGCACCAGTACTGAAGGATTGGGTATGGGTAAGCAGGCGGTCCAACTCGCGCTCCTTCCGGCTTGTACAGGTGCTTACGGGGCATGTTAAATGTAAGTAGATAACATCGAAATGATATTTGAGCATATTATTTTGAAAGCTACTCCGAGTTCGCTACAGTTTAGTTATGATATATATAGGTACTTAATTTTTATATGGTCAGGTGTAACGAAGGGACAAACCTTTTTTCCTTAAACAAAAATAAAATATCGTCATTCCTTGAACTGTCTGTTGCATGATGTCAGTGCTATAATGAACCTGTTGCGAGAATTCATAATGTAAAGGACACCAATATAGCAAGTTGAAATTATATATGAATTTAGGAAATATTTTTCACAACAATAAATATAAGAGTTTCAATACATTTTAACTCATCAAGTTTAAGTTAGAAAAATTGATTAAAAAAATCAATGCAAAAAAGATCCTTAAGCAAAAAGTAAATACATAAATAACTAAGTTATCCTCATAATTTTTAACTCAGTCCATGTTAAGAACTTGACTTTGTCATTATTAAAAAAAATACTAAAAAAGTTTAAAACAAGTAATAATCCGTTATTTCAACGTCGTAATTTCACAAAGCCGTGCTGTCTGCTCTTTACGAGATCAAAACCAGTTCTTACATGTCAATATTGCGAATTTTGTTCAAGAGATCTTACAGAATATCCACTTTTTTATACTTAATCATGTAATTACAAACAGCTATGTCAGTTAGCACCATCTCGAACGTAGTTGCAGTTAACAAGCAATAAATATAATATTGTGCACCCACTTTACTAATTTAATTGTAATTAAAAATTAAATAAATATACATTATAAATAATAATAATAAAAAAAGAGTCAAAACACAAACTTTAATTATAAAGTTTATACGTTATAGGTTTAGGTTACTAGGAACACAGGTTCAAAGAACAAAGCTGGTGCTTGCGACTTCTTCCGCGTAGAAAAGTATAAAACGCCATCTACCGTATTTTGGATAGATGGCGCTATCTCACGGGCCAAGCGCTAGTATTTACTTTTATTTTAGATTTCCCGTAGGAATGAAGCATTTTCCCCCGGGAAAAAGTAGCCTATGTTCATCACGGATAATGTCGGCTTCTAATGGTAAAAGAATTTTTCAAAATGGTCCAATAGTTTCGGAGCCTATTCTATACAAACAAACAAACAATCTTTCCTCTTTATAATATTAGTAATGTAGAATGTTGACAAGAATATTTTTGGCTTAATGGTCTAGTTAACGGGCCATAAAATACGAAAAAAAAATTTAAAAAAGAATATTTCGAATAGCATTAACGATGGTTTAGTGCCATGCGCTTGTTATCGACAAACCGACCGAGCACGCTTTAGTAAATGCTCATAAAAATACAGTTAAATCTAAAAACACAATGCGGCTGCATTTCTCAATGCACATTTGGACTTTGAGTGTCATACACACTTAACGTGTTATGGGCGACTTAAATATAAATAATGTATTTGGACAAACCTAAGATTCTCAGGTTAACTTCTGAGATTTCCAGTTTAGAAGTACTACTACTACTATTAAGTGATTTATATAGATTAGTTAAGTTATTTCATAGATTTTTCGTACATACAAACAAAAAAAAATCGGTTATAATTTATTATTAACTTAACATTATTAATATTGTTGATTGTTAAATTAAGCTCACACCAAATGTCTACCATATTTAAAATTGATGATAAGTAATAAGAAATGTTTAAAAATATATAAATTCATATTTTTTTGTGTGTAATTAATTATTATTATAGCTCGCCATAATTATACATTTAATTTTAGTTAATCAATTAATACTGTGAGACCTAGTTTTATATAGACTCTTTTTTTATTTAATAAACTCTAATTGTGCAAACCTTCTTTTATTTTTTATTTATTTTTTAATTTATTTGTTCGCCTGTCCGCCTCACCGCGGATTTGGTGTAACAATCTTTTTTGTAATACTAACTGTAAATAATTTCTAATGTAATCAATACTAACAATAAATCTGTAACTGTAGGTATTGTATGTATGTATGTATGTATGTATGTATGTATGTTCCTACATCACTCTTAAACGAATTAAAACTGATTTTCATGAAACTTGGTAGATAAACATTTAGATGTACAGGACACAGGATAGGCTACTTTTTTCTTTTTCAATGCGGACGAAGTCGCGGGCACCAGCTAGTAATTTTATAAATTAATAAAAACTAAAAAAAAACAAACGTTCGTTCACCAAAACTAATCACTAACTTTTTTAATCAAGAATGATAGCACTTTCTTTTAACTATATCTTAAAGAAATAAATAAAAAATATTTAACAGGCAAAACAACAACTTTGCTAATATCTTGTTTGTCCATGATCTCGTGACATGATAACGGGTTTGACGTAGTTTTTTTAAAGATAAGGCCTGTTGGCTTTTACTTTCCATGATGGTTGACAGATTGCCAACAAGATTCCTCTGTCTAGTGTAAATCATTAATAAATTACTTGTTAACACATTTTTTAATCATTAAGATTGTCTAACGTGAAAGTGTTCTATTTTAATTAATATAGAAATACGAAAGAAAATTACTAATTGGCTGATATAAGTTTATTTATCTTGTATTGTATTTATTGTTTTATACAATACGCCTCCGCTTTCGGTTAGATGCAATTAGCGAAATCAGTAACATCTTTTTTGTATATATATATATGTAAAAGTTCTCTACATTTATTTTTAATCTTATTTGTTTGTCTGAAATTCTTTTACAATATTATTACCGAATATTGTCAATGAAATATTATGGTTCATGGTAATTTTAAAATTACCATGAACAATATAAGTATTATAAAAATCGATTGAATTATATTAGAAGCAAAACCATATAGCCTTTTTGACAAAATAAAAAAAATGCTACTCGTGTCTCTCTGTTTGTTCGATTGAGTTTTTGTAAAATTTTGCAATATTTTTTTGTAAAATATCCAACCATGGGTTCTCTTCGGTGTTTCACTTTTATTTCCGTAATTATTTCTTCCAAAAAATATTATAGGTACAGCCATCACGGTCTAATAAAATAACTACACTGGACCGCAAAGAAAAAGGGTCGGTTAGAAAATTTTCAATATCTTCAAAAGTAAATGACCTTTATGAAATTTGCTTATGAAGCTTTTTATCAATCTTTTGTTTTGGAACAGAAACCGTATACTTCCCGCAAAGTACAATATTTTCCTCCCTTGTGCGAAGCCAGTTCGAACAGCAAGTCTAAAAATATTTTTTTATTATATTCTGTTATTATAAAATATACATTTCCTTATGGCTTTTAATTCACATTGTTTACATTATCTCTTAATTTAAAATGGGTAATAAAACAAATGTGTTGTGTCGACAAGGAAGTACCTATGTAATCGTATTTCCTCGGTTCACTAGGTCTTTGTGCAGTCTCTTTGGAGAACATTTTATTTCTAGAAACAGTCTATAATACCTACTTTTTAATGTTGTATGAAATCTAATATTCAAGAGTTTTGTTTTAATAGCTGTACAATGTACATTTGTAATAATTTATTCTTATTTTAGGTGCATACTCGATGGGATTCAAATACATTTATCGTTTCGGCAGGAGAGCGTTTTACTCATCATCACTACACATTAGAAAACAACAAAAGTCCTCCGCCGCGTCTGTCTGTCTGTTCGCGATAAACTCAAAAACTACTGCCCGATTTTGATGCTGTTTTCACCAATTGATAGAGTGGTTCTTGAGGAAGGTTTTAATATATAATTTACAAAGTTATGCGGGCGAAGTCACGCGCAGCAGCTAGTTAAAGACTAGTTAAGACTACTTAGTTATTAAAGACAAATACTAAGATCGATGACGAATAACAACTGATGAATGCAGTAAGTTATGACGCCATACATAAAAGACTCGTTGCTTGGTTAGTAGAATAATATCCCGATTTTACTTTAAAAGATACTTAAATTAATTTATAGTATCTCTTTTTTATGACTGGCATAAAGCTGGTTTCCTTCATACAATCCAATGCAAATAATATTCAAGATCAAATTGTAAGGACACTATCAAGGGAGCTACAGGAAGAGATGCACAGATTACTTTGAATGACGCCGTGACTCTCGCTTGAATAAAACATTCAAAATACAATAATACACATATAAAAACGCATCACTTCATAAATAACATTATGAAATACCATTAAATGATGCGTTATAAAGTCACTGGTATTAGGTGTTTATTACTTTGGTTGTCGTAACATTAAAATTAAATGAATATATTGATGATATATGTATATATACGAGTATTTATACATTCGTTAATCAAATCAAATATGTACATATTATATTTTGTCAAAAAGAACTTTATATGGTGTAGGTTTCTGTGTAAATTCAGGTTACACTGTGCTACAAATTATCATCTGTGTCTTCAAGATTCTAACGATCACGTCATTATTTATCAGGCATTGGAAAGAAAAGCAAAAGAAGACTTTTGTTTTTATGACGTTGTCTTTAAAAGTTTCCTTTCCTTTCTATAAATAAAAAACAATTGATAATATGAAAGAATTTTTTTTTTTTAATTAAAATCAATTAAAATTACAATGATCATAATTATGACCTTGTAACAATTTTCACAGTGATAAATATACAACTATAAAATCTTGTACATTTTATGAGTGTACCGTTCATATATACCGAGATGGCCACTATGGATAGAGGATACATTTTTTTTTTGTAAACAGACACCTAGACATGTTCACATTATTTATAATATTATGTATGTATTTACAAAAAAGTGATCTATGTAGTATATCAACTGTCTGGTATCCATAATACAAGCAATAGTTGCTTACTGTGGAACTAGATGGTGCTGTGTGGAATGTGTGAAGATATTTATTTATTTAATAGTATAGCTGTTGCCCGCGACTTCGTCCGCGTTAAAAAAGATAAAAAGTAGCCTATCACGTATCAAGTACTTCTAAATGTTTATCTATCAAGTTTCATGAAAATCAGTTAATTCGTTTAAGAGTGATGGAGGAACATACATACATACAGAAAAAAATTCTAAAAATCGCCAATTTAGTTTCAGTATCATGTATAGAGCCTATATACACGATATTTCTGAAAACAAAGTAAATTACTCCATGGCCGACCCCTACAGATTTATTATTAGTATATTGATGATGATGATAAAATTACGGTAGGTACGCAGTGTGTCTTGCTACTACAAATTTCAGTGTTTTATAAAATTATGTGTTGATGCACAATAACTATCCATCCATAATTATTGATCGATATTATTTGTTTTCAAGGTTACAACCTATATACATTGTCCATGCCTAATGACAATACTAATTACAATAGTGACTGTAATTGTCACTCATTGTCTAAGGAACCTGTTTAGTCGTTTCGAGAACATCGGAAACCACCTTGACCTAATAGTAACAGTGAAATAAAGAAGCCCGCCTTGAACAGAATTGCTAAATAATCGCTTCATTTCCTCATAGTAAATACGTATGTGCGTGTAAGTGATAATCATAAGAAAAACAATGCAGATGTTAAAAATTTTGATCATGTATTTATATAAAACTAGAACTGATCTGACGAATAATAAAAACCTGTTCCATACAAAATATACAGGGAAAAAAGTATTAATTTGTTTTTGTGAATATTTCAGATGTTTTAATTATTATTCTGGTCAAATTCAAAGGTCACAAAAGTTATAAATTATGTAACTAACACGACTTTCTTTTACCAAAACACTGTGTTTAAAGTATTCATTCTATCATCTAATTCTGTATTTCTATATAGAATAGCAGATCTATTTCTACACAATCTGTGCATTTTTCCGGAGTATATTAATAAGTGTCCGGTATTCTATTTACCTTGTAAAGAAAAACAAGCTAAGAAGAACGCTTGCATTTTTATATTTAAAAAGTCATAACAAGTCTTTAACTTTCATCTTAGGTCTTGGTTCTAAAAAGGCTACAATGGTAAGTAAGAATCCAATAACGGCACAACCTTCAGAAGTTAATATAAAGGCAATACATACATACGGTCATCGCGCTGCCCTGATAATTTTTAATCAGATAAAAATACTAATTACAAACTTCATCTAAACTTAATGATTAGATCAGGTCAAATATATAAATTATATATAAATTTACCTCATTAAAAAAGAATGGAGCCCATTTCCAACCATTAAAGAATCGGTCTAATTTACGCAACCGCTTCAATATTTCTCTCATAATAACAAAACAACTAATCTTGGTCTAGTAATTTTAAGTACTATAGACCGCAATCTAATGACATCATTTTTGAGTCCTAAAAGAATTGCAGTTAGAACTGAACCGTGCGACGTCAACTTACAAAGCCTTGTGATTGATTCAGTACGAATAAAAAGAAGAAACGTTGCGCACAATTCGTGA
This sequence comes from Synanthedon vespiformis, assembly GCA_918317495.1. Taxonomy (NCBI): domain Eukaryota; kingdom Metazoa; phylum Arthropoda; class Insecta; order Lepidoptera; family Sesiidae; genus Synanthedon; species Synanthedon vespiformis. The sequence continues at coordinate 3,142,663 of OU906953.1, forward strand.
CAATCATTCGCTTAACTTCGAATATTACATAACCGACGTTTGTTGTTTTTTGCCGAAACGTCGACGATGTTGCGTGACACACTGCTGGGAAGAATTGATAGTAATAAAATAATAAATACTAGCTGTGCCCGCAACTTCAAACGCACGGTTATCGTACGCCTTGCATTTCAGTATTCAGTATTACTTTCAGTATTATTTTGTGGTTTGTAAACTAACCAAACCTGTACTATTATTCTGTTAAATGGAATGAAAAACGTAAAGTGTTTAAACTATTGCTTTAAAATAGAACTAATAATTTATTGTTGGTTAAATTAAAATTAAAATAAATAAACAGTTCAGACTCCGACAGATTCCAAAAAGCCAAAATTTGCCACCGGTCACTCAAAGACCAACTCTGAACAAATAAATTTTTGCCCGAGGGAACAGTACAAACTTTTTTTAAATCTAAAAATACAAATATTTTTTTTTTTAAATAACAATAAAAAATTATCGCCTAAGAAAATATATGGGCAAAAAAGATTAAATAAATGTTTAATCTTAGTAAAAGGGGCGCGGACGAAATCGAGGGAAAAAGCCAGTTTATAATATTTAAAATCACGATTGGTCGGTGAGGAATTGGGAAATTCATTAGAAGCTTTATTACTAAACTATGTGCGAAGTCATTTTGCATTTTCGTCGAAGAATCATTACAAAGCACTATAAGTATCATAATTAAATTATGCTTGGTAGGAGACTTTAATGAGTCCTCATTTTAGCACAATAGGGAAGTATTAACACGTAGTCAGGAAGTGCATTGGATTATTGCGACGCACAAAGGTTTCATAAATCATTATCAACAATAGAAAACGTTTACTTATCGCTAGAGCCATGTGTAGCGAATTACTCGAATCAACAAAGCATGACAAACATTATAGGAGTTCACCTGTAGTTGTTTCTGTGAGAATTTAATTCTATTGTCAACCATGTTATATATTTTTTACATAATGAAGTCATTCTAATTTATATGTATAAAAACAGTAAGTTTTTAGGCTTGCAATTAATTATACAACGACATTAAAATTTAATAGTCGTAGTACTATAACGATTCTAATGTAGCGACAAAAACTTGTATTGATTACTGGAAAAAAAACTGTTTTTTTAATGGCAAATATTTATAATCATTTATTGGCATTTACAATGTCAAACATTATATTTGATTAAAGTTGAAATTTTAATCAGGAAAGAATTTAGGATCCTAGAGACTATATTGGAATGTGTAAAAATTTAATCTGGTTTTAACGATCGATCAGAAATAATGTTGCGTAGGAGATTTGAAGGAATCGTGTTGTGTGTTCACTTGTGTTGTGCTTAGATTAAGCATATAAAAAAATAACAATTAATATTAAATTAATTAAAGAAAATCTTGTAATTTTTCTAGTGAACTTGGAACCAAGTTTTATTGAGGTTGTACAAAAACCAAAAACCATAAAACTTTGCCTTACTACGATCAGAAAAAGATGAGTAAAGACTTCTCATCCTTTATTGTAGAATATCGAATAATTTAAAAAAGAGAGATGTTAAATCAAAGCATCTTTATTTTGTTTTTAACTAAGTTCTCAAATAAGAAGCTTTTCTTAATTATTAAGAAGTTCTTTAAAAGAAACATATAGAATAACAGCCTCAATAAAAAGTAATAAATAATAATAAGAAACATATAAAATAACAGCCTCAATAAAAAATAATAAAAAAGCCAAAAAAAAAAACATATTATAAAAAAAGTACTTAAATTGTTACTAGAACAGTAAATATTATAATAATAGTAAATTGTTACTAGAGCAGTAACATCATAATAATATGTACATCAGGTTATTATTAACATATTTTTAAAGAACCAGTTCATTTTACGTTAGTAATATTACTAACAAAAATATTTTCATCAAAGTTTGTAAGTAAGTAGGTAAAACCACACAACTCTACATAAAACACGTAATTCGAAGAAATTGATTTGCTTATGGTGTTCCAAATTCGGTAATTTTTTTAACCATAGCGTCGCTCTAGTTACCCACAAAAGTGCAATTGTTATGTAAATCTCCAATTGATACAACGTGTACGTGAGACTGACCCGTCGTCGCCGACTTGCACTTTCTAATAATACTTTCACAGCCATTGTGAACATTGGCGCAGTTGACGCAATCGCCAAATAGTAGATAACGTCACCAGACGTCATAACGTCTGTCCTATGACAGAAAATTTATTCTCCACTATTTTAATTCATTGACTTTAAAAATATAATATACACGATAGCCCGATAGCCTGCAATAGAAAGTCAAATATTTTTTTCAGCCTAATGGCATTGACAAATAAAATATCAAATATATTTTAACACAGCCCTCATACAACAAACAGTTACGTCAGAAATTAGAACCAGCCCATGAATGAGGTTAGGTTTTAGTTAATAAGAATCTCACATAAACCTTGAGTTTCATCATCTTGTGGCACCTGTGATCTGGGCCCATAACCTAATGTTATTATAAACGTGATATAACCACAGTTATTGAGCAGTGTTTATTTATTTACAAATTACAATCGACCATGTTATTCAAAACAAACTTTCTTTTCTAATAACATTTTTCTAAGAACATTCTGTTACTATGGTAACGCATGTATGTAATTTATGATTAACTAGCCAGTACTTAAGATTTGTGCGAACAGAATTTTTAACTCAACAGTTACAAAATCAATATTCTTTCAATAGTTACATCAAAAGATGAAAACCTTATCATATTTTTTTATCTTATCATGTATTTATCTTATCATTTTAGATAACAGGTGGATTCTTTATTTAATTTTTTACAATGGTGAAAATAAAACTTTGAAGATCCACATTCAAAATCTATTCTAATAACAACCTCAGTGACTATTCTTGTATTGGAACTGCCACGGAGTCGATCCGAACGATTGTCTTGACATACGTTTAGCCTTTAAAGTTTAAACAAGACAAAACTACCAATACCGTGAAATGTTTTATCAATTATTACTCTTTGTTTGATAATTTATTAGATACCTACTATGACTCACTCTCAACCCACATGAGGTTATAAGTTATAATAAATTATCACCTTTTAATGTTACAAGGTTATATATAACACAGAGTTTCTCTGTGTCGGTTGATGTTAACAGAATCACGACACTCTATTATAATGTGAGTCTTGATGAAAACCGCTCTAGCTGAGATTTTCCCACACTGAGTTTGTAAACAAAAGGAAGTAATTGCCGTTGCTATACTTAGCCACTCGCTTTTTAGACGGATACTACCTGTGAATAAATTTATCGTGACAATAGATCCGTATTTGATAACATGATTAAAATTATACAAAAAGTGCAAGTGATTATAATAATTTTAAGTTACAAAAAAATATATAATAAGGTAGATTTGAAGGTCGCGTAAAGTATAATATATTATATTTTGGCAAACAGAATTTATTTGTTGACTATTAAACTTTATATTTCAAAAACGTAACGTTTGAAATATGTTAAGGAAATTAAGAGTGCATTAAAAATCGTATGATCTTTTTGATTCCATAATCTATATCTATCTATATACATAAGTATATGCACATGCACACATATTATAAAACAAAGTCACTTGTTATTCTGTTTCTCAGACTTCTTCTAAACTATGAAACTGATTTTGATACGATTTTCATCAATGGAAAGAGCGATAAACGAGAAAAGTTTATATGAGTATATCAACAATGTAGACAATAGTTTGATAAAAAATATTTATTTATTTATTTTCATAAAAGATAAAACTCTAATCATAATCAAAAGCAGTTTAATTCTAAAACGAGAGTATGAGATGAAGCTGTAAAGTAATTTAAAAAATTAAATCGTTCGAGATTCAAGTATCACAGGCGTACGTTTAAGACAAAGACCGGTAATTCTCAGATCTTATTAAGGTTATGAAAGCATTATTGAACGTAATAAACTTCTTATAAGACGAACAAGACACTAGATCGCTCTAAATCTTGATATAGTGTTGTAGTTGCCACATACGATGAAGTTGCTACGTTATGCAATACGATTGATAAAGACAAGACAAAGATAATGAAAAGAGATGTTGTACATTTATTGATCTCTAGATATGATATAGGAACGGTAAGGAAATCAGTTACAGGAAGTCCAATATATTACGTTACTTGAAACGCACTTGTTATACAATTAACAAGTATTACATATTATTAATGGAGGAAGTAAAAATATAAAAGGCAATGGGAAAGGAAGTGTCGATATAAAGGCTGAGAAACCTTAAAATGATTAATCTAGAGAACCTAGAGAGAGCTGGCTTTTCAATTGCATTTTTATATAAGTAGAACGCAATTAGGAGTTTTATGTAGTGATCTGATGATACCTTACGGAAATACTATCGAACCTCTGGAAAATTATTACAACGCAGTAATACGTTTTTAGGGCAGATATTTAATTCAAAAAGTCAAATTTTCACCTATACGTCTAGACTATATTTTATATTATTGTTTGCAAGCGAACCGCTCCCAGCTTCGCACTTCTTGAGCAAATTATAATAATATATAAAAACTTCCTCGTTTAACGCTCTCTCCATTAGTGAAAACCGTATGAAAATTCGTTTAGTAGTTTTTCAGATCATTGCAGATCATGCATTTTGAGATACATACAGACATGCAAACAGAAGACGTGGAGGGGGAAGTTTCATAAAATGTAAGGATTATGAATATTCCCAATAATGCATGAATTACTACTTTTGAAGGCCTTTTAAGTTTCTTTTGAGATATCTGTACCAGGAAATTTCAATCTCCAATGACATTTACGTGATAGGACTAACATTAAGCTTATCGATTTTTTACTAACAATTAAATCTTTTGTTAGTAAAAAAGCGAAGAGCGAGAAGCCTATTGGTATTGAGTAAGTGTCCATGATGTTAGATTAGAATAGGATTTGAATTACATATGTACATATTTTAAATAATACGCAACTTCCTTGTAACTTAACACTAAAAGCAAAAGTTCAGTAGCAATTCAAATGGATGTGCTTGTGGGCTCTTATAGTTTTAGCATAATTTTGCACAATAAAAATTAGATAAAACACCACAAAATGTGTAGGAAGTATTAATAGATCAATATCTTAAGCCAGTTACTTTGGACCTCAAGTCTCAAGTGACAGCATATTGCATTGAATTGGATGACGTAAACGCGACAATATTGTTAACAATCACTTTGTTGATCTTGTTGCTCTCATAAACGTGTTATTAAATTTTAACTTATTTTCAATTTAATAAAGGAAAAAGAAATTATATAACTTGAATATGCAGACGCTAAAATTATTTTATATGCGATATCTACAGCACATGTTCATTCTGAAGGTACCTAATATTGATTATATAAATCGGATGAGTTGTTTTAAAGATTACCTTATCTTTATCCCGACATGTTAATTAAGTGTTTACTTAATTTATTACCTGCAAATAAATATATAGAAAGTCTGACAATTTGAAAAACTGACCATTTGAAAGTCTGACCTTTTGAAAATCTGACCTTTTGAAAGCAAAGGGTTCAATCAATATCTTGCAGAGTGCTTTAACTTGTGAAGTAGTAAAGTTGGTTGTAGCTTATAAATTGGTATTTGTTCGTGGGTTTACTATGAGTTTTAATAGTCTGGTTATGTCAGTACAAGAATGTATGTCATTTAATTAATACTCGATGCAACGGTATAAGATTTTTTAAAGCAATATTCTACACAGATATATTATTTCGATGATTTTATAATACATAATATATCTAATTATTTGCACATTTCATCCGAATCTTTCGTTGGTTCTGTAATTTATAAACTTTTCAAAAACTACAAACTAACACATCATGAAATAATGAAACCAGTGACAGTCGTAAAAAAAATATTTGACAACAAATATTTATTTGTTAAGTGTTCGTTATTGTTCGTTTGTACATATTATTGCGAATGTACGATTTCTACATTGATAAGTTTTTTCAAAGTTGCGTTAAGTTTGTACTAGTGAATTAACTTAACTGTGTTAATTGTAGCTGTAATAGACGCATTTAAAATATAATTATGTCGTTTCAAATAATAAGTTTTTCATTTATAAAGATTAAAAACACTATAAAACATAGTTTAATTCTACTCAATAGTAGTGAATAATAAATAATAATGGACAAATGAAAAGTTATTCAAACTCCATACAAGGAATGCACATTAAAATGATTTAGGTTCCGCGAGCTAGTCTTGCTGGTTACTTGAAATGCTAATCGAAACATCTTTCTTGCTTTATGAGAATAAATAAATGCTAGTTCAGAATAACTACTACATCAATGTTCAACGTCATTACAAATTACGTAAAACCAATTTACAATTGAAACCTACAGTACTATTGTGTTTAATATGTTACTAGAAAAGGTAAAAGGTCATAAAAGTATAAATAATTTTGCAATGTAATATTAGCAAGAAATGAAATAAATGCCTTCTACAATTTTGTGTTATTACTTATGTAAGGTGTATCAGTAATGCCTTTGATTGATTGATTTGTCTTTTCTGTTCATTAAGGCATCATTGAAGAAGTATAAAGAAATTATTAAAAATTTAAACAACAATTTCTATTTTATTTACATAATAATTATTATGTAATGCGTTATGTATAAAAAAATTGTACTATAATGATTTTGTCGATATCTACACTAATATTATAAAGAAAGAAGATTTGTATGTTTTTAATGAATAAACTCAAAAACTACTGGACCGTTTTTGAACATTCTTTCCCCTATATAAAGCTACATTATCAGCGAGTAACATAGGCTACATTTTATAAAGTTTTGCGGGCGAAGTCGCGTGCAACAGCTAGGTTTAAATAATTTAAGTATTCGAGTGCTCATTCCTCGTTCCTGATCCTCAGATAGAATTTATGTATTTTTAAGCATAGCTTAGTTAGTACATATTTCGAAACATTTACATGCGAAACCTTAACGCTAGACACTACAATAGATTTTACGGTTTCCTAAGTAGGTCGTGTTTGTGTCGGTGCCTGGCTGCTGCTATTAGCTCACATGAAAACGCCTAATCAATTGCAGAACAAATTAGCAGTAAATCTTAGTACACGACCAACTGCCTTATTACTAGATTCGTAATCAGTTAGATAAGATGGTTACAATTGCAAATTGACACTTGTCACTTATGTAAACCTGCATTGATGCACTCATTATTGCGTAATTATTCGCCTGCATAACCATTATTTGTATTCAATGCAGTGGTGTATCAAAAAGTCAAATTCATTTATATTCTCATGAGTTTTTACTACGAAAAATCTGGCACCAATCAGTCTATTCCTTTCATGTGGTTTAAGCATCGATGGGTTTAAATTATGTGTCCATTGCCTTCAGGAATAACTGAAGTGTATAGCATATTATAAGTAGGGCTGAAAAGTTCCATTTATTTCTACTAATGAACTACTGAGACGAAAAACGTCATTTAGTTTGATTCCCTAACTACTGGGACTAGGCCATTTAAAATTATGTTATACTAATTTGGTAAAGTTTTTTGAAACTCTTAACACTTCAGATGTTATACGCAAATAAAATATAATTCTACATTTATATGTAATTTGTTTGAATGTCCTATATATTCCTAAACTGATTGTAGACTGTTAGTCAACAGGTCGTGAAAAAATTACATTCCATTGTAGTTGCATAAGTGTGAAAAATCCCATAAAATATTGCTATTATCCGATTTTAATGCCAATTTAAACGGCAGAACACATTGTGTTTCGGATTCACAGACAATGCAGGCAGCCCGTTTGATGGCAAAAAATAGTACCCGCTCTCTAGAACAGCAAAGAATAAAAATAACGTCAACATATCATAGATAGATTTTAATCAGATATATATTATTTTGATGATTTTAATAGGTAGATATTAAGGCAACCTTTTGCGCGATGGTCGATGACGCAACTGAACCACTTGAGGTATAAGCGACATCCAATCCTTCAAACAATCTCATACCAAAATTTATATATTTTTTTTTTTTTATGTTAAGGTCGACAGACAGGCCGACAATTATATGTCATAATTAATTTCTTGCGTTAAAATCATAAATCTTTAAAATATCATGAAGATATGATTAACAAATACTTTGTATTTCAAATATTATAGTTTATATAACCATTTAACTAAGGACTTATTGGAACACATAAATAAACTTAAAAGTCAGTTCTCATTAGAGTGTGAACTGATTTCGTACCAATTCGTTCTACTTTTATCGTAAGTACCTACTTAGATTTAAACCAAGGCCTTTTGTCGACTTTAATTGCAATACATTATTTAGAGACATGATTATATTTAAACACGTTTGACTAATGGTATTCAAAATCACACTGGGTATTGTATTTAAAGGACAATAAAATTGGAAATATAATGTTTCCGTCTTGTTGGGGACCTTACAAATACATTATTAGTCCTATTTATGCATCATTGAATCCTAAAATAATATATTTTGCCACATCAAAGATATTATAAAATGCAAATAAATATATGGTCCAATGAAAGTAAGAGTGATCTGAACAATGCAATCATTGTGACTTTGGTTTATCAATTAATTGAATTGAAAGACTGTTTTAACAATTAAGGAAAAATTCTCGATACTATCTACTACTATTTTTTTATGTTAAGGTGAGACAGGCTGACAGTCCACTTGATGGTAGGTGGCTACTTTTCCTTTTAGTTTGTTCAACTAAAAGGAAAAGTAAGTGAGAGGCTAAATATATACAGAAACAACAATGATTGTCTGTTCTCTGAGCACAATTATGAGTATTGTAAGAAAGGTGTGTTGTGTACAAACACAATTGATGTTGACCATTTTAGTGAAAGGTAAACCATAAGCTTGCCACCGCGCTTTCTTCCATCACACCTGACATTGGCCGATTACAACATCGAGCCTTGCTATTTCATCCAACCGGCCTATGCGGGTCATTAACACAAATGCCGCCGTGTGGCAACTGTTAAGATGCTTACGCCCGTGACACACAGTCCTGGAAACTGTACAACATTGACTATCAATTTCGATTGTAAATAAATGCAGTGTCTTTTTTTTTTTTTTCAAGTATAGTATCGCAGGCTGATTGTATAATTAATTAAACTAATACCTATTATAAATGCAAAGGTGTTTGTTTGTTTGCTTGTTACACGTTCACGCCAAAACTACTCGACCAAGATTAATGAAATATTGCATGCACATCAGGTATATTAATGAAAAAACATGGTACCTTTATTGTTCCTGTGGGATAAAATCAACACCTGACAAAATTATGTGAGCAATGGTTGTGTGTAATAACTGTGAGTTGTGGTAAATAACTAGTTCTATATATGATATAATTATATTATTATTATTATAAATATTTAATGTATTATTCTATATCTCCATGTTTTTATTTTGTCTTACATTAAAAAATCGTTAAGTGTATTTTCACTGATATACCATTTTCATTGTTGCAAATTAAAATCGTCTGTTGTTAGTGTGATTATTTATTACCTAATGTATAGTTAGTATTAAAAAAAACTATCCAGCATTAGGCATTTAGGCAAGTGTTTCTTTTGAATACTAGAGTATATCGTATTATGTTTGAGTCTCATTTAAATGACTTATTTGGTAAAGAAACATAAAAATTGTTGACAAAAAATATAAGTTTAAAATTTGTTCTTCGATTTCAAGACACGTATGTGTTTGCTCGATTTTAACCGATAATGATCGTCGCTAATTTTAATATTACCATTATAATTATTGGATTTTGTAATTAGAGAGGCGGCATTTTTGGTGCAAATGCCAATTTATTAAGGTCCTTTAAAAACTGGTTTAGACAGTAAATTTTGTAAAATTTACGACGTTGCCATGTCTGTCTTTGTCAATGTTGAATTTGGCAATACTTTTAGACGTATTTAGAAAAACTGTTGATTTAATATTACTAATTCTAATGTGATCTTGAAACATTTTTCGTTTAATTTGTAAATGAAATGTATTGCAAAAATTTTTAAATTTTACTTTAAAAATATAACTCTACATGTCGTAATATGCAACTGCGTATTACGAATCATTTAATAAATAATTGTTACTTTCAAATTTCATTCGTTATTTTTCATTTTACCTTCTTTTTAAAGGCATATATAATATTAGGGGCCACATTGTTAATCCGTAACCTTAATTAAAGATAGGTACTTTAATAGAAATTATGATATTAGTGTACCCTAAATAATTTGTTCAAGCTAATCTGTGACATAAGCAGGTTTTTTACTTAGCACGTTTAACTTTTTCACGCAAAAACTGTTACTTACTTAATTGTATTTTGATGAAATTATGTACATTTTGATGAAACAAGTACAATATAATACATATTTTATTAGTATAGTTTATAAAATCATAATAGGTTAACATTTAGCTGCGAGAACCTTTGTTCTCACAACTTTTTGTGGGCAAAAGCTAGTACAGAGAACTGAGAACTAAGCACTTTTATTGAAAGTACTTAAGTTCTTGCAATTTTCAAGTTTATTTTATTAAGTAAATATTGATGTTTTTTCCTTTAAAATTCATCTCGCATATTAAAATTGTATATAAAATAACAAATCCAAGTTTACGGTCCGATCAGCGCTCAGCACACCCGTGAACAATCATAAAATTTACATAACCGCTCATTGAACCATAAAAGTCAATGTCCTTACCAAATTATCAATTAAACAACTTGTTACGTCTGAGATTGGATCACGCATGGTTTCACACCCATGACCTAGATTAGTTCAATAAACAATTCTAATATTCGACCTTTCATTTTGGGAACCAAGTTCAAATACGAAAGAGAAGTGTAGGTGTATAAAACTGAGTTCCCTCCATGTGCCCTCATATTTTGGATAATAGCTTTAAGTGTAGTTAAGACTGATTTTTCTGTAAAACTATTAATTATTTTATATTAAAACTAGATAAAGCCACGCTTCGCTGTGCCTCTTTTTTGCATTTCCGTTGGAACTTTGGAATAAAAAGTTTAAAGAAACACTCTGTTAAATACCACGTTGTGTAAAAATTTCAAGTCTATTACATGGGCTAGTTTTCTTTACATGATTTTTTATTCATGTCATGTTTTTTTACATGACACAAAAACTAAAACTTTTATTTTTACTAAAAAAAATTGTTGATTGTGTGTGATTTAGTTTTTTGAAACTGTAAATTTTCAGTCACTAATGCAGTCTCAATTGTATGTTATTATTTTCTTTATTAAATAAAATGAAATAAATACTCAACACCTACCACAATAATTGCATAAAACTGATAAAAAAATATCATCTGTGACCATTTAATACCTACGAGTATATATAAAAAAATACAAAAACAGAGTTTTGAACGAGACGAGTGCCCCATAGATATAAGGTAACGGGCCCAGTATTCGTCAGCTTTTGAATTTTGCTGACTTTGTCTTTCTGCCACCCAAAAAGTATTTGACTTAGAAACAATATAATTACATGAAGCGGTTAGGAATTCATTAGTCTTTTAATCCAATAAAATAAATTTTAATAAATAAATCACAAAATAAATAAAAAAATTGAACAATATAATCTTAGCAACAATATAATCTAACGATCTAAAATTTGTCGTAAATAAACGAATTGTATTGTTTAGGTAACTAAAAATCCATTGAAAAGATATATCATAATATGTCTGATCTTCGAAACTGTTTCTAAATAATAATTTAGCAATACTTAAAAATAAGTTCAAAAGTTTGTGATTGCTGAAATATCCGTTTTGCCTCAAGGCTGTTGACTTGTACAATTGGCATAAATTCTGTTTGTTTATATAACACGAATGAATTCCAACAGTAAAGATAGCGGTAACACAGTTTGTATTGTCTATTATCGAAAACCATATTTTTGAGTAAAAATACTGTTAAGACACCGAATCTTACTTTGCAAAAGAACGACTCTAGAATGAAGATCATTTTTGTTTCTTACAAATTACAATGTCCCAATAATTTAATAACAACTACATACTTCATTAAGTATGTAGTTATTTACTCATTGTAAATCTGATTAGATTTTATGCAGTCTAGAATTTAAGTTAATCGTAACAAAATATAATTCCAAAAATAACTCGTAGAATTAGCAAGCTAAAGTCATTATGGGCAGGCCAGGCTTGTAGAACCGGCGACCGCAAGCATTACTTGGGCAGGAAATATATCCTTATAAGAGACCACCGTGTAATAACAACAAGTTGTCTGTTTCGGTTGATGTCATAATGAAAAGATACGTCTCATCAAAACACGAAAAAACTATAGAATATAATAAATGTGTTGCAATGTATATTTTCTGGTTAATCAATTAAATAACGGTTTGTGCCAAAGCAAAAGCTGAGCAATCCATTCTGCGAAAGTCAAAGATTTGGCGAAATCTTTGGCGAAAGTAATCCCAACTTCTTAGAGAATAACATCATTTAAATAATCGCCATCTATCATTATCCTATATGTTATGTATATTTTTATGAAAATAGAAAAAAAAAGAAAACATGTTTTGGTCAGACATATTTTTTTCTATAAAAAGGAATTAAATTGACCTTTGATGCTCAGATTTATGTGAGCATTGTAAAATAGTGTTAAAAGAAAACATAGACCTCTGACAAGTCTTTTTATGACTTGGAAGTCTGTTATTTTTCTCAGACACGGAGGTTTCGCTTGACTATTTCCTTAACCATTAGAATTATTAATAATCCTCAAATAAAATTAAAAATAAATAAAAATGTTACCCCGGGTTTTGAACCAGTGTAAGCCGTATCGGCAGCAAAGCTATCACTGCTTGATCTGATAATAAATAAATGACGAAATCAAATTACTCCCAATTAAATTCCATATTAAAAGAAACTGGGAATGTTCATTGCATATTTGTTTCTTGTCTCCGCTGTTAAGGTATTTTAATTGGTGCAAATTTAATTAAGCCTGTCTTAAGTTTCACAGCCTACATTAATTTAGTCTTTGCCGTCGACTTAACAATGGTTAGACAGGGTCAAGTGCGCATGGACCCCTTTGAATCAATTCAATTCTGTCACAATCACAAATTGCCTCGTTTATCCAACCAGTCCAATCTGCTCGATTTGACCGTTTCATTCACGCCGCTTCTCAACGTTTTATATCGCTTGCTTTAATTGAATAAATGATAAATCAACCTCCTGTATATACGTGTGCTTATATGTACAGGCTCAGACCAAGTAAGAACTATAGACAGAATTTTGCACACAACATAGCGAAATCGGTTTTATAAATATGTGTGCGTAAGCCGTTTACTGTGTTGAGATTTTGTGTTCTATGCTATGAACTCAATTTTTGCTTATTTTATTGAAAATATTGGTTTTCAACATTTACGTGTGAAATGGGGTAGTTATTTCAATTTTTATTCATTTATTTATTTATTTTTGTAAAAATAATGTCATATTATTGTTTTTATTTTTTGAAACCTGGTTTTTTACACCCTTTCACTACCCAATTCGGCGTTTTCACTAGTAAATATTTTAATAATGCGAGGCGTAGTATGATTGCATTTGTATGCCTGTAACCGTGTGTACATGGCAATGGCGTAGTTTTACTGGCCTCACTCTGTCGTCCACAGGGCTCTATCTTTAGTTCTTATTTTATATGAGGGTACAGATGATGAAAATTTCATTGATAAAAAATGCGAGTAATCACTCATATGTAAAACATCAATCGACGAGTAAGGAAGTAATCAATGTGAAGAAAAACATGTATACGATAAATAATTTATTAGCATAATTTAAATATGCCATTAACTTTATTAATAACAAATAAAAATAACTTTATTAATAACAAATGTTAAGAATTTATACCATTATCTCGAAACGAATACATTAATAATATAAAAATTAATCGGTGGGTTTATTTATATAAATGACATACGATAACACCTTGTGCCCAAAAGCAACCAATCCTTAATATTTCACAATTTACTTGTTTACTTATACATTATATTATACACAATTTACAATAATATATAATGTATAATGTATATAAAATATCTATATATAACTTCTTACGGAACGAAGTACGAATTTTTAGACATTGAAGGAGCGATAAACTCAGATTATAAACGAGGGAAGGTTTGAATATTTTCAGAAAAAATACCTACTTACATAAATATTCATCGGTGTAGGTATAGCATTTTATAAAGTCATATACGTTATAAGTTTTTATGACATTGTTTAGTTGATTATGATTATACAAAAAGTTAACAAAAACCTGCTGATTGTTGTCCACTCAAGCGGTATCACGTTGTTTCAACACTTGCATAACGTAAAATGCAAATTTTCCTTGGCTCTATGACTCTGATCAAGTGCTGTGGCATGCCACTCGGAAGTCATTTGGACGTCGTAAATATCTATTGGCGAAGAGAGATGTTTACATAAGTGAATTTTCTGTACGAGGATGGAATTTGGTTTACTCTTTCCTTTTTATATGTTAAGAAAGATAATCAAACAAATTCGAGATATTTGAATTAGCTACTAATTAGCTGGCTACCATCGGCCAATAACATAAGAACGTCACATGTGCAGCAAGTGCGCTGGCTACCATATGTAGGATTAAAGATAAGGGAAGGAAATGGGCTCTGGCATCCCTTTCTCAGTGTAACAAAGAGGAAATATGAAAATTTTAAAATCATATACGGACATAAACATAAACTTTAATTGTCTAAAGGAAAACAACACGATGTGGAAATAAACATCTTAACACTATTAACTTTTTATAGCCTTTTAATAACAGAATATTTAATAGAACATTTTTCCTATTTCCTTTTACTGATTTTCTAGTACTGTTTTCCGATAATTAGAATATCTTCGGCCTCTAATAATAAAGCAATGATGAATAAGTTAAGCTAACGAATGTGATATTTAACGAATTTGACAACCTGAACCCTGGGAAAAAATATAACTTTTAAAAAAATATAAGCTACGGCTTTTAAGCTTTTGTGTTTAGATTTTATACTGGTGATAAGGATAAAATAAACATAAATTTGTCTAAAATATATTTAATACCTGATATTTAATCTATACTTATTCATTACTCCTAATATTATTTCGAAAAAAATATTATACATATTTGATGTCCATGTCCGGATATTAGTTACTCTTTCAACCAAAAACTACTGACTAGATTTTGATAGGACTTTATTCGTGAGAATAAAATTTTCGAGCAAGAGAGAGCAGATTTCGTAAGTTTGTTAACCCAATTTTTTTTCAAATAGGTGCAATTACCTATTTGAAAAAATCTCACTATTTTGAAGGCACATTTATTTCAGATGGACATGCGAGTATATTATTTGCACTAATATCCCAAAATGCATCTCAGACTCATAATTATAAAGAATATCTTATACGCAAAGATTAAAGTATTATTCAACAGTTTCAATTTCATTGGTTGATGAGTCAAAGCAATGATGCGACATTCAATTAGTGTTTAGTAAATTAACAAACGAACAGTTTTATTTACTTTTATTTGTATTTGTTATTAAATAGTTCCTTGACAAGTAATGTTATGAGCCACCCTCGCTGCATTCACTATTGTTCTATTAAACATAACAATTTAATGAACATTAAAAAAACAAACGCCAGCGCCAGTGACTACTGAGCGGAGAATGGCATTAGATCAGTTGGAGTAAAGAAATTTTTTAGCGATTTGCTCGTTCGTTATTTATGATACATGAAATTTTATTTCTTACTTTCATCAGAGAAATTCACATAAGCGTGACCAACAATTTTAACTCAATTAAAACGTTATTAAAAGTGAATGTTTTCATACTAGGTTAATTTAAAATTTTCGAGGCTTGGCTTGCGTAGAACTAGAATTACCTAAAAATGGCAAAACTTATATAGAACTAGCTGGTGCCCGCGACTTCGTACGCGATGATAAATTAAAAATATAAAAGCAATTACAACGTTTGACAACTTGTTGCTATAACACATTGACCAGGCGTTAGTTACAGTTTTATATTTTAGATAATTTCTCGGGAACATTACTTTTTCCTTGGATGAAAGGTATCCTATGTCCTTTCTGGTGCCCCAGACAACGTGTATGCAAAATTTCATGGTGATCGGTTCAGTAGTTTTGGCGTGAAAGCGAGACAGACAGACAGAGTTACTTTCGCATTTATAATATTAGTAAGGATTATATAATACATTTTTTTTTTAATTCAACAATTTCAACAATGATGATAATGTCTTCATTCAAAATGAACATATTATTTATACAACTGAAAACGTTAATGTTTGTACCTATTTTAAATTGATAAACGATTTTTAGAATGCTAATAGTTTACGCAGCTTTGACTTCATAGAAGAGACCTTTAAAATATCCTTTATAGAGATATAGCTCATTATAGAGCCATTATGCTAATACACAGTTAACTGTATCTACATACTTATCAGTTCTCATAACACATCAAGCTGTCTTTTGTTGTAAACAAAATTTCTTAATATTTTATTTAAATAAAGTTCACCTAATTATCTGACGAGTTAAAAGAGAAAACGAGGAACATTTTGTTAGTACAAATATTTCGTCCATTTGGCGCAGTCGGGCAGGTTTTGAAGTCAACTGAGTTAACGAAGTGAAAACGGCTCGCAATAAGCCGGTACATTGCATGATAGCCATTTCTAACATCTGTTTACCAACTAACACTTTGGATAACAGTGCAATCATTATCAACCGCTCCAACGTTCTGACTACTATTGTTTCCAAAGGTCAAGATTATCACTAGTACACAATAAATATGCACATGTCAAATTGATATTTGGTAACTGGTATGTTTACTTTCAGAGCAACTGAATCAAGGATTCCAACCGAGGCCTTCAAAACTCGCCCGTCTACTGTTATCATTCGATGTCACTCTCGAACAAACAACTTCATTGTCAGCCTTTGAAGTTTTGTCATTGTATTGTCAGCTGTTGTGGCACAAAATTAATCAGTCTGATTATTTACACTTGACAATGTATTAGCTCACCTGAATCTTGGGCATTCTGCAAGTGATGTATGTGATGCAGATGAGCATAGTAGTGATGGTGGTGCAGGATGCATTCCAGGTCGGTGCAATTCAACATTGTCACTTAGCGCCGGTCGCGCCGGCAGCTCACTCACGCTTGATGCACTTTCACAAAACTATTCCACTAGCATTACGACACGTATCGTTGTCACATCACGTTATCTCCTTGAACACTGAAAAAGCAGACATGGGAATCTTCAATGATGGCGCCGCTACGTCTGACGGCACTCGCTCTATCTCCGCATCCTTGCTTCTTTACTGCGCTTTCCAATTTGGCGAATGATCGCAGGTGCGCTCGAGAGGTATCATCACTTAGAAATTTAACGCGGCGATTTAAGGAGTTGAAGGTATCGATAAGGCGGTCAATCGATTTCGTTGTGTCGGTGCAGCGAACGGCGCACGCGCAGCACTTATGGCGCACGATAGTACACTGAATAAGGCAACGGCATGCGAGCGGCTGCCACCACTCCCGAGTACCCGGCCTCGACCGGAGCCCAGCTATCATATCGCGCCAGCCACCTATTGCCCTCACTAGGATAATGCTCGTTTCTTATTATCATCGTGAAATGCCTTGTTCTACTCGATGAAGCCGATACTTTAACGTCAAAAATTGAACCAGAATTGAGAATCGTTGAGATACTAGATCAAGATGAGATGAACAGCATCTGACGCAGAAACTTTTAGAAAATAATATGCTATACAAACAATATTATGGTAATACAACGTAATTTAAAAAAAAATAAAAATGTAAGTAGGTATGTTTCGACAAATCCTAACAACTCTCAGATATTTTTCTGTGATATAAAAAAAATTAAATATATAAAGTAAATATAAAATAAGTCTGTAAATTTGTGATTCTTGCTAAATGAATGATCAAGGACAAAATTAACATGCAACTAATTTAGATGATAAAATATTTAACGAGTTTATTATGAGATTAAATCCACAAATTCTAATAATCTTAATCCCACCGAGAATGAATGGGTATTCATTTCTTAAAACCTTAATATCTTAAAACACAAATGGTGAAATATTATTACCTACTTTTGTGATAATGAGCTAGCTGATGCCGCGACTTTGTCCGCATTGAGAAATTAAAAATATAACATCAGAGAAAATGTATGAGTAATATAATGCCTGACAATATAATACAAAGTTTTACAATATAATAATAGTGCAAATTTTATACGAAAACCTTCCTCGTTTATCGCTCTTTTTATTAGTGAAAACCGCATTAAAATCCGTTGAGTGGTTTAGAAGATGTTAGCAGAAATACGGACAGAGGTGGATAGCTACTTTTATTTTATGCTATGTGTACTGGACACCTAATTTTTAATCTATGATTATTTCGAAAATTTGACAACCCTATTGAGGGTTTATGACGTTTCAAGTAATGTATAATAAATAAATGAATAAATAAGTTTAATGTTTACCTTAAAATAATCCGTGACCGCGCATAACAACTAATAGTATGTGCGATGGAAAGCAATCACACATTTGACGTGGCCAGCGTCTTCACAATAGGGAGTTCGAATGCCTAAATTAATGATAGTCAAATGGCAAACGCGTGATGGCATTCAAATATACCTGTTCTGACATAAGATTCGCACTAGCAACGTTGAATAAAATGCGACTAGCAAATGTTTGCGGAAAAGGGTAAAAAAACAACAAATAATACAATATAACCAAGGTCGAGGGACTTGCTTGCCGTGAATATTATTCTTTAGCTACAGACTGACTTTCAAGCGCATTATAGATATTCAACAGTAGAATCACTTTAAGCGGTATATACTAAAACTAGAAGTGCTATTTAGAATTTGATCCCAAATTTAATTATTCATAGACATCATTTGTAAAGACGAGTTTTACTAAGAGAATCAGAAATTAAGACCAATGTTTCACTACTGATTGTTGTCTGCAATGTTTTTTCGCATTCGAGTCCTACATAGGCAGGCTATTTTAGATGCGTAGGAACAGTGTCATGACTGCAGTACAACTATTGTAAATAACTTACATTGTTATACTTGACAGGTGCAATAATACAGCATGGGACAGCACCACATTTAAAAATGAGTTTACATTTTGAATTCAAACATAGAAATATTAATCAAAAGTCCATATAAAGTCTGTGGGGTATACTGCTATTAAGTTACCGTAGGTCAATTTTGTGGTTTTGTGGTCTCGTAACAAACTCAGAACCAATTAAGTTTTTGCTACGACTTCCTCAAACAGTAGTTCATATTTGTAAATAAAAATGTGATAATGAATAAACAGTAATCGCAAAAAGGGCAGGTAACAGGAAAACTATTTTTCAAACAAATTGAATGTAAGAAATAAATGAGTAATTATTTTACTCCTTTTTGCGAATGACTCATTTTTCTAAGCTAATAAAATTTATTTATGTTTGTTTGTTTTTATGTATGAGGTAATCTTTGAAACTACGAATGGTTGGCCACTAGTTAAAACGCTACTACATTAATGACAACCCGGTGTACTTCCGCTGAGGGCAGAAAGTTCTCGGTTGGTGACTATAAACTGCCAAACGTGATGTCTAATGTGAACTCAAAAGATGGACCCAGATTTCTTTTGATCAGTTCTATTGACAAATTAAGGGGGACGCCTACATCTACCAGTTGACGAACTCCTGTTGAGATGTTGAGATTATGAGCGTACCTTTCCCCGCTTTGGATAGCCTTGGCGGGGCATCGAAGTCATGCCATAACGTCCTCACGACCTCGCCCATCTACGGCCGCGCTGAGAAGTCGTTGGGTTTTAGTTGATAACCCATGAGTATCCATGAGGATTTCTGAACGTTAAAAAAAAGGTTCTAAATTATCACTACATAGTATAAAACAAAGTCTCTTCCCGTCCTATGTATGCTTAGATCTGGATTTTGATGCGGTGTTTTTTAATAGATACAGTGGTTCAAGAGGAAGGTTTTAGTATATAATTTTCAACGCGGGCGAAGTCGCAGGTATCAGCTATCTACTAAAAATAGAGATACAACCCCTGAAAATTTTATAACAGCAAAGATATCAGGCGTTATACTGCTTTACACATTTAGTCAGGCGCTACACATCCCTTACTTTTAACGCGGGCGAAATCAGCTAGTAAATACAATAAAATCCTTTTTAACAAGAAATTCTGATTCTTATCATTGTACATACATACTTACATCTTTAACCTAGGAAGAGAAAAATAATGTAAGTACACAAATAGAATTCCAGATAATGTCCGAGTTGTTTGTGTCAATCTCTGGAAAATTACTGATAAGTTTGACCTCACACGCCGTATACGACTGTCAATTACTACACAAATATAATTACTATCGATTTCTATTGCAGCTTCCTCTAACACTTAGGAATTAGGAACTTAACATGTCTGTGTCAATCTCAAGTAGTGCGTGTGCAATTAAAATTGCTATTAGACATTTACTTTGCTAAACATATTGCACGATTTTATTCAGTTGCAATGATAACTTATACAATAAAAAATGTTAAGTATCACCCTGTACTTAAAGCTAATTAAGGGTGTCAATTCGTTAAAGGGGTGAATTCGTGAAAGCTATGGGTAATTAACACCTTGGTTATTTGGGAGATAATTGGGAGAGTTTTCAAAATATCGAGCGCCAAAATAAAAAATTCGGAAAAAATGATTTTTTTTCACTATTTCGGCCATAACTTTTTTCGTTTTTTACTTTTTCGAAAAATTCTTTTTGCGCCTTACAGCTTTTGCTTATGCGATTATGCGCGATTATGCGACTTTTGAGTCCCTTTTAAATATCATACTTCTCAACTCTCCGAGATATTAGGGGATTCGTGAAATCCGGGCCTATAACGAAAAGACATTTCCAATGTCAAAAAAATAGAAAGGAATCAGAAGTTAATTTTATTTTGAAAAAGTGTAGTACTGACGTGCTACATAAATAAAACTTTACATCACTGAGTTTTATTCAGTTATTATAATTACACGTTAATCGCCTATTGTTTCAGTGTTGATTGGTTACCTAATCCTTGAGTTACGTCACGAAAGGGCCAATCAAAGATAATCACAGCAATTTTTATTGTTATAAGATGTTATGTTAGCAATTTTTGAAATCTGTTATGTTTACAATAATGCAAAACAAATGTCAATTAACTCACGTTCTTATTCATAATATTATTCCACAAAGCAATTTGGTTTATAATTAAGGTAGGATTTTCCCATAAATTAAATAAAGTACAAGTTTTTCAGTAAAATTTCAGATAAATACATTTTTTTAAATATTGATTCTTCAACATGATTTTTGATTTTGATTACTTTGCTAATTTCTATTAAGTGAATTTTCAACTTAACCAGGTAAGTTGCACTAACGTAACCCCTTAGTACAACTTGGCATTAGGGTATAAGATCACACTGATTTTTAGATAACCTGACTATTAATGTTAAAAAAACTAACGGAGGCAGTCATGAGGACTGCCGACAGAAGTGAAAACTTAAAACTGAGCGTTCAACGCACACACATACAATAGTATATGTAATGTGTTGGCGCGATCGCGTACGTAGACAGCTGCGCGCGCATAACTGTGAGCATTAGCATGTTGCTAAAATATATAACAAAAGGTAATGTTAAAATATTATATAAAAATATATAAGAAAAGGTAATGTTTAATCTACTGGAGTTAATAGAATAGTTTAGATTTTTCAGCCTATATCATAGGCTGAAAAATCTAAACAATCACAATCACAATCAAATTTCGAAATCGATTATCGAATTTAAAGCAAATAATGGCATCATCGAATTCGTACACAGAATAATTGCACGATAAACAAGTATTGTAGATATTTATTTAGGTGCATAAAAAATTCCACACAGTCTGTTATTATTGTTTTTATATCATTTACCCAATCGTATCATTATTTTTTTTTAATAACCATCTAGATTGGCTATAGTAATAAATGGCTATAAGTAATAAACTAAGACTAACGAAAGTTACCGACATTATTCGCTGATTAAAAATATAGTAGTTTTTAAATAGAGAAAAGAAGGAAATTTATTTTAAGTGACGTAGAAAATTTTATAAGATTTTCTTTTAAGATTAAGATTTTCTTTTAAGTTTTGTAAGATTTTTTTTTAAAGATGGGTTTGCTCTTGGCCAACAACCATCTGAGTAGCAAGGATGAGACCTATGATGGAGCGAACTCACCCAGAATATGCCTATTTACTCGAACTTTGAAAAGCCGGAAATGAGCCCGGAAATACAGACGCCGGCAGGGAGATCCAAACCTTGCCAGTGCTCATTATAAAGGATGTTTCAAAGCGCTTAGTCCGAAAAGGAGAGATTTCGACAAGATGAGGATGGTAACCAGCCGTACGTCTGTATGTCTGATGGAAGAAAGGGGAAGGCGCTATGGTGACGGTATGTATTGAGAAGTTGTTTTTAAGAGATTGTATTCATATTTTTAAAAGTTATACATGGCTATGTACAATGAAAGAATAAATTAATATTGAGGAAAAATAAGAAAGTTTTATTAGTTAATATATTATGGATTCTTTTAAAAGCAAGAAGTAAGCAGAAGTCAAGATTTCCACTAGACGAATGACCCAATAAGGACCGCGGGTCGAAGGTAAATCAAGGTTGCTTCTGACCGATCCTTTTGGAAAATAAGAGGGGAAGCCTACCTATGGTCTAGAGATTAATGTGCTACGGTTGAGATGATGATGATGATGAATTTAATGAATGAATCACACTTCTGTGTCTGTACTGTTAGATTTACCTTACACTAGTGGCAGGAAACACTGCGATGTCAGTCATAAACAAGGAAGCCCATCCGGCTGCAGTAAACAGCCTTGTATAGAAGACTACAATGAAATAACACCACACGAATTGTGTTACGGTTCATTAAGATGTTCTTATCCCTAATCCTATCCCTTATCCTTCATCCTGTTATGTTTGGCATTGCATTTTCAACCCCTGTCGCCTTATTTGTGTTTATAATAATTGGAAGCTTTATTTATAGCCTGCAAAATATTTCAAAAGCATTTGAGAGTATTTTTTGGACTAGTTATTAATAGTTTACTTGTGATAAAGTTAATCATAATCTATTATATACAATTAACGCATTTTTTTTATAACTTTACATAAACTGTGAGGGTTTTCTCTCCTTCAACAAAAAAATACTTTTAAAAAAAGCATTACAATAATTCTTGCTGATGTTGCTTGTATCAGAATATGTCACTTCCACCATTAACTACTGGGTGGACCTTACTAGTGGGTGATTTATTATTTTTAAAACATAAGAAAAACATATATACCACCCGTTTAGTTTTCCTTTAATTGTAACTTATAAAATTAAGTTTGTCGCTGAACTACTGGATGAAAATGAGCCTGCGCCGCGTCCCACCATGCAGGCACACAACTATACTGTGATGCAGGTGCGGCCCTCGGAACGCCGTTTATGGTGTTTTAATTAAATCGCTTTTGACCGATGCAGTGGGTCGTTAAACCTTAACAAGGAACTGAAAAAAACTAGAAGCGACTGTCTGGAGAGGCTCTGGAGAAATCTATACTGAAGGCAGTTCATGAAGACGATATGTACTAACGTTTATAATTTCAAAATAACTGCTTTGTTCTTTATCAAGGTACCTATATACGGTACTTATAACAAAATACAATATTTAAAATTGTTGTCTGTGTCTGTCTGTTTATTCCTGATAATCAATGAAACTGCTGACCCATTGTGACGGGACTTTGATTTTGATCGAGTAACTTAGACTACTTTTAGAAAAATAAAATTATTATGTAAGCAGTGTCCAGCTTGGTTGGGTTCTGCTATAAATATTTTAAGGCATCATATATATCATAATTATTTAAGGCATCGATATAATCATAATTATCTATTATATTTATCGCTTTTTTAATTCGATTAGATTTGTTCTATGTGTTCCTCTAAGCCTCTAATCTCATGGTTGCCTCTAAGCTCAAATCCATATTACGTAAACTACTTTGAAGAAAGTATTTGTCTGGTTATTTTCTCGATTATTTTTATGTTAATTACTTTGAAGTAAATATGTTAGGTGTTAGTATACATAGTTGTTTACTTTACTTATATATTCATTTCATATCATTAGGCTATCATTACGGGCTACCCAAGACGATAGAGTAGTCATCCTTGTTGCATGCCATGGAAACGATTCTATCATAATATATGTATAATATAAATCTATATAAATTAAGTTACTGTCCGCCTTTGTCCATTTTGCCATAAATTTCTAAACCACCCAACGGATTTTAATATTATTATAGAAAAAGAGCGATAAAAATAGAAAGGTTTTGTGTGTATATAATTTGTAAAGTAGAGTTCCCCATCTTTGTGAAGCCGGGGAAGGGTCTTTAGTTAAATACTATTTGGATCCATTATACTTTATTATTATTATACATTTGTTGAATTTGTTCGTAGTTCATATAATTCACATAGTCTTTTCACAATTAATTTTTGTTTTGGTTTCTTCTAGAAAAGTTTTAGATCCGTTGTTTTACTCTGATGCGTGTCTCGTCATAATCATTACGGTCGATCGTTCACTGCCCAATTCCAGGACCGGGTGGTTTGGGGGCAAAAATTGTAATTTGTTCGGTTTTGTCTGATGTTTTGTGTACCAATTTATCATATTCACCAATCTGCACTTAATTCCCTCACGGAGGAAATTGTTCACGTTGTAATAAAAGCACTACTGAATTTTTATTATTACTAAGAAGGCAGTATTATAAAAAGCCAAGTCATTTCGAATTCAATTCTAATACTGTGCACATTGAAAGGATTATTTTTTTATTTGATATAAATAATGACTTTAAAATTTATTAGTAATCGAACAGTTGTTCCTGACGACAATCAAGGTGCACTGTACTGGAAACTTGTGAGTTCAGAAATATCTGCACGTAGATGTTATCCCGTTATGTTACCATATCCTTAAACACATCCATGTTCCTTTTTAAAACTACTGCTCCCTATAACTATTTATATTTCCCGTGAATTCGTCTGCTACCTTTTTTCTTAAATGTCAAAACATTTATTCAGTCTTCATTTGTGAAATATTTGTGTCAGACCTTTTTATTGTCATTTTTTTGAATATACTCGTATATGAGCAATGTAACCGCCTTGCAGATGCTTTTGCTAGGCGTTGGATTTTAAATTTTAAATGATCCCTCGGGAATACTAATTACTTACTTACGTACTTACTTTTTCTGGATGGAATGTACAGTCGGCAGCAAAAGACGATTAACACAATATTCAAAAGTGCAAAACAACTGAACTCAACGCGCTACAGGTCGTTGTCACGACTAGAGAACAAAATAAACTTCACGTACAAACGATCCTAAAAAGCTTAAGTAAGTAAGTAAATAAGTTGAGTGTTCAGTTGTTTTGCACTTTTGAATGCGTTAATCGACTTATGCTGCCGACTGTACATACTCTATATTACGTTCTTTTGTGTATCACTTAAACCGTAACACATTACAGATTTTAAAATTAAAATAGATGAACAATTAGTTCAGTTGAACTTAGTTTTAGTTGAACTTTCACTAACCACCACTAACTTTGTAACAAAATTTAATTCAGGTCTCATTTTTAACTCCTCTTTTTTAGTCGTTTACAGACGTAGAGAAAGAAGCTTGCAAAATATTCAAGTCGCATTATTTTACTAAATCTTTTCAGCGAAAATGTTTAATTTGTATTCAACGACTAATTAGTAAAAACAATTAGATAATAAAGCAGACATGTCGACACACCTCGGCGATTCATGCCTCATAAGGAGCTGGTTAACGACCAGTAGATCTTAATAAATTAGAAAACTCCTGCTACTTCTAAATAAGAACTAACTCAATAGGCCATACTGCCTGTTGCTAGAAGTAGTCACGCGCCTTGACTTCTTTAGTAGATATGGGCCTTGCTGGCATCATGATGAATAAAACCACTCAATTCACTAACGCTGAATATTAAAATTATAATAATGTATCTAAATCAAATCAATCATCAATTTATTGTATTACGGTTTTCATGGAAAGTAGAGACATAGGAGGCAAAGTTGTATTAATAAGTAGGAACGTGTACATTTAATAAGTAGGAACAAGGCAACCAAAGTACTTTTATGTTTTTATATTATACTAGCGGCCTGTTCCCGGCTTCGCACGGATGCAAATTATATATCAAACCCTTCCTCGAAAACCACTCCATTCATTGGTAAAAACAGCATGAAAATCGGTGCAATAGTTTTTGAGTTCATCGCGAACAGACAGACAGACAGAGGTGGCGGAGGACTTTGTTTTATAATTTTATGTAGGGATGATAGCTGTTGTACGCGACTTCATTTGCGTAATAAAATATAGCCTCTGTTACTTGCTGATAATGTAGCTTTCTACAAGTTAAAGAATTTTTAAAATCGGTCCAGTAGTTTTTGAGTTTATTAATTACAAACACACAAATCTTCTCTCTTTATTATATAGACTGGCGAACCGCTAACGGCTTGGCTCAAAATGTATTTTTTTTTTTTAATATTATATATATAAAAGCTTTCCTCGTTTATCCCTCTTTCCTTAAGTCCAAAGAATAATATTTGAGCGTAGTGGGATGAATTGCCGAGTAGCGTGTTACGCTTCCGGCACTTTTGTCTGTCTTAACTCGTTTCCCAGGAAGCCCTTACTAATGACCCTAAGGAGTAACGAAATAAGAGTTAACAACTGTGTTCAGTAACAATAATAAGGCACTTTGCGTTCATGGTTCGACGTACCAATCATCTTATTAAAGTAATTAATCTTCGTGTAATAAAAAAATTACACCGCCTCGACAGTGAGCCGAGCCTAAAGGCTTGGTTACTTACACAAGGAGAGTTTCTCGAATGTGAGAATTCAATTTGTCGTGATAGAGTATAACCATTGGCTTGTGTAAACAATATGCTTCGAGTTTCGCCTCCCGAAAGAAATTATCGCCCCTTTAAACTCTTCTCGCTCATAGCCTTATACGATTTTTTTCCACTCGCGTTCGAAACTCGCACACGAAACTCTTCTTGTGTAACTGAGCCTTAAGAGGGGACGCGGGTACAGCAGAATTTGAAAAATAGGTATTTGAAGAAACTATTGCCATCGCGCTGGCCTCCAGCCTTCCCCCGTATTGTGCGATAGGGACAATAATGCAGCACAGACCGATTATATTACAAAATTTTTAACTAAATCGAGGTTTCTTATTCCCCTGTTTTCTCCTCTAAAAATTGAACCTATCGAATAATTTTTACACAAATATTTTCAAGAAGAACGAATCTATGCCCCTATTATTATAGTCGTCTGATTAGGGTGACATAAAAGAGCCATTGATTACGATTTTTGAGAAGTCACATTTTCTTATGTAATTAGTTTGGTGGAAGAAAGAAATGATACAGCATAGCAGACTAAGATTTTATAACAAAAAAAATTGCTCTAGATCCAGCGAGAAACACGCGAGAAATAAGCGAGAAAACAGGGGATTACATTTGTATGGTAAAATACTGGTAGCGTCACCTGTTAAGGGTCAATTCACATTAAAATGCAATTGGATGAACAAGACAGTGTCAACTTTTTTTAAGCATTGACTTAAAACTAAAGGACAGTCGGTATGTTTTAGTTTGATGGAAAGTATAACAAATTGTTAAACTAAAATTTGTTTTTAAGTTACTTTATAACAGTTAATATTAAAAAGAAAACTTTTCATACAGTGCAATGAGGCTTCTCTTAACTCTCTAGGTATGAGTAATTTGCCTACTTCAGCAAATTTACTAAGGAACTTACCCTTAAAGATTGGACGAGAAACGAACCACATACCTATTATCTTCAATTGTGTTATGGAGAAGTTTCATAAAAATAAAATATATTACAGTATATCTCTAAGGTTCTATCTTTTACCATCAATCAGTTTATACAATCACTGGACCATTTGACACTAAATTAATGAACATTGTTCGTTGGCATACTGAATAAAACAACTTTCTACATTAGCATCTCTACTTATATTATACATAAAGTGATAATACTTTCGCTAATATTTTTTTTGCAATGATTTTATTATTTATTGTGTTTACTTTATGAATATTCTAAACTTCTAAAATTTTCTAATATTAGTACCAAATCATCGGTGTGGCAAAATTTAAGGAAATTGACATTTATGAAGAATGAAGATTAAAGAAAAAAGCCGTCGAAAATGAGTTTGAAAATAATGTCGAATAAGTAAAACTCGTGCCTTTTAATGTGCAAACTACATACAACAAGCAAATAGAAAGCTTTTGCATGATGCAAACACTTACCGAAAGTAAATAGAAACATAAGCAAACGTACCGCTTATTAAAATAAGGAAGTGACAACAACAGGATCTTTAAAGTATTTGCGTTAAAAAAATAAGTTAAAAAATAATTTCGTTCAGAACTAAAACATTTAATTAAATGTCATATGAGCGAGATTCTAGAAATTAAACGAAAACAACTTGTTTTTAAAAGATAATGCATAATATTTTGTAATAATCTTATGTGTTATAAACTAATGGTATGAGTAAATAACTTCTTTACAGGAGACCACCGTATTTGTAAAAAAAATGCACATATGCGAAGTCAGGAGCGGAGTTCCTGTTCCTGTGAGTTTAACCATGTATGTAGAGATCGCAAAAGTCGGCTATATTTTATAAAGTTGCATAACTTTATAAAATATAGCCTATGTTAATATAGCTTCCCAACAGTGAAAGAATTTTTCGAATTTCTAAATCAATTTTTTTTTCAAATTTTTCTAAACTGTATACCTATTGTATTTTTTTTAGTTATAAATAAAATAAAATAAAAACAATCCAGTAGTTTCGGAGCCTATTCAATGCAAACAAACAAACAAATCTTTCCTCTTTATAATATTAGTATAGGTGTAGAAGACATACTTACACAAGACATGTATGCAAACGAATCAACCCACAAGACGACGCGGCGTCTGCGTCCGCGACGAAGTCGCAAATACTTACAAAATAAAAATTTAAATTTAGGTACTCGTAAGTAAAAAAAAAACGTTTAGCGCAATTGCATTGCGACTTTTGCATTTTAATTGCATTATACCTCGTGACTTGAATTAAAAGTTAACGTGTGTATAATAATGTTCGAGTTTGCCGTCACAAAATTTTCTTTCGTACGATAAACGTTTCTAAGCGTCAAGATTTAAGAATGTTACATTGGTTTCGTACAATGTGTGCTCGTATGTTATGTTTGTAGCCTCGTTCCACATAAGAACACCTATTTGTAGTCGCAGTTCATGTAATAGTTAGAAATATTCTGTTTCTAAGCTCGGCACGTAAGCTTCTTATGATATCCTTGACATATACTAGGAACACGACAAGTGCTGCCGATACTAATCTCAGTGTAATTGATGGAGTCACATTATAATAGATTGATAATATCAGCGTGATAGCACCCAATGCATTAAAAGGTTGTCACCGTCACTGAAGTGGGAACAATGAAATGTGATTTATAGCTTCCGGAATCTTTTCCCAATAATTTAATTGACTGTAAATAAAATGCAATCTTAAAACTAAGATAACACAAAATACTTAAAACCAAATTTTAAGACCAAGCTCTTGAAAATAACGTTCGTTAGTCCAGATAGTTTGTCCCAAATTCCAAAAAATTCCTCATTCGCACCATAACAACGTCATGACATTCCTGTTTGGTCCCAAAAACTTGATAACTTTAAAGTACTTACTTACTAAAATAAAGCTAAAACAACTCGTTTGTTATTATTTATGTTAGTGAGTGAGAGAGTAAAGTAAAGTAAGTCTAACCAACAAGTCAACCAACAAATTCCAGATAGTCCATGAAAACTTTCTTTAAAAACTTAATTTGAACGAACCCTCAAATATTTATACACACCCAACATAGCAGAGACTAGAAATGTCTCGTTTAGAATTGAATACTATACTGTGAGATCTTTGCAAGCATTTTCCTGGTCCTGAGACGTATTATGTAAAAACAAAGCACAACAACAACAAAGCGATTTAATGAATAAACGGTCTAAAAGACTTTACAGGAAATGTCTGGATGTGAAGGGCAGAAAAAGGCGTGGTCGCGAGTCTTGGTGTATACAGCCTGATAATCCATGATGGTTATTAATCTACAATATTTCCCAATACATGTTTAATTGAAATATTAAGTGTGTATGACGTTAACTTTGTTGAAAGTTAAGACAGTAACATTGGGGTATTTCCAAGCGGAGTTAAAGCGAAAAAAATATTGCATAATACGATTTTATTATACCTACACAATAATATGCAGACGTGCAAAACAACCATATAATGCAACTGAGGTGCTGATCTCATTCGCGGTCAATTTCTTTAAGTCACGGTCAAGTAATAGCCTAAAAGTTATCATGCTACACTTATATCCAAGAGACATTTTTATTGCCATGAAAATATTTATTGCTTATGTATATATTAAATTTGTTCCCTTAAACTGCATCTTATTATGTATTGTATATTTTACCACCAAAACACCGGTATAAATTAACAACAATTGTAAAAATGCAACAGACAATTTTTTTTTTAGAAAAATTTGTGTTCCGCCTAAATAGACATTAAATTTAGTACCGGATAATAATATTAAAAATTTGACTTAAATTTTGTTTATGAATTATGTATCGATAACAATCCGCTTTTACATATAATAATATAGGTTTCGCTTATTTCTTAAGGATTATACCTATGTATTATCTTCTAGCATTATTAATTCTAAAATTTTTACAGATCTATTTCATAGTTTACATTTTTCATTTAACTCTGTGTAAAAGCATATTTTTACGTTAAAATTTAAACAAATTTCTTATGTATTTCTTAATTAATTGCAACACTTTCACCGTGCATAAAACTTTCGTTTTTGTAATTTGAATTTCGTCTGTAAAATTTTGTGGCGACTGTAATTGTATTAACATTATCATTATTTAAGAATTAAGGCACGTTTTTTTTTTTATTTTTTTTTTATTTTGAACATGGCGAATACTATCCAATAACAAAGATACTTTTGAAAATATTTAAGTACAATTAGATTTTATTTTAAATTCTTTAATAATTTGGTCAAAAACAAACCACTCCGCAAATACAAGCTACTTTCTATTTCTAACGAAAGTGCAAGTTGCTGTAGTGTTGTTGGCGTGTTCTCAAAATAGTATTGTTCAACACAGGTTAATGCCATTGACCAGATTATACGAGGTCCAACCAAACATTTTACTTTTGACATTTGCACGCTTATCTAGTCACAAATTTCTTGACAGTAAACTCCATATGAAAAATATGTCACAGTTGTCATAATAATTATTCATTGTTGCGAGCGAACTAATAGTGGTTCTAAACTCTTCTAACAGACTAAAAGTTATCGATACCAAATTATTTTTGTATTTTATATCTATTCTGTTTTTATATTTTATATCTAAAATTAAATCACTAATAACTGGAATAATTACTTGAATCTTAAGCAAAATTAATTATTTATTAATATATAAAATATAGTTATTAAAAAATACAAAAATTATGAATGAAACTAAATCAATGTTAAACATATTAAATCGATTAGAACTTACTCAAAAATAGAATTGATTATTATAAGAAATCGATTTGGGAAAGCAATCGTGACTCCTTGTTCTGTGGGTATACTGCCCAGAGAGCCAAAAAATCATTAAGAATGCCCTGTGATACTATACCTGATGACGTGATACTACCTAGTATGTACAGTCGGACGCAAAAGTCGATTAGCACATTCAAAAGTACAAAACAACTGAACATTCAACGCGCCATAGGTCGTTCTCACGACTAGAGAACAAAATGAACTTCACGTGCAAGCGATCATAAAAAGCTTCAGTAAGTTAGTAAGTAAGTAAGTAAGTAAGTAAGTTGAGTGTTCAGTTGTTTTGCACTTTTGAATGTGTTAATCGACTTATGCGGCCGACTGTACTTACACGAGTCAGATGAGGAAATTTGAAGTAAGTAACTGCACGTAATTCGGAGCAGTTCCATGAATTTAAAATTATGGCTTGCTCTAGGCCGCAGCTAGATCACCTCGATTGAAAATGCTTCGATACAGTTTTAATATCACATAAGTGGATCATGCATTACAAATTGATTTATTACATACATTACACAATTATAGTTACAGATCTGGAACAGATGTCTTTTATTGACCGCGTTTGCAGGCGTATTACTTTTATAACTATTTTCTAGACCTAGACCTTACATACTTTTAAACCAATTAATGCACATACGTGTACTATCTTATCTAATGGTTTACATTATCTAGCCATTCGGATTTATTCAAAATTCGAAATGTCAGATTATACCTAATATTTTTTTAGTAAGTAAAAATTTCAAGTATCAATACTAATAATAAATCTGTAAGTGTATGTATGTATGTTCCTCCATAACTCTTAAACGACTTAACTGATTTTCATGAAACTTGGTAGATAAACATTTAGATGTATAGGACGCAGGATAGGCTACTTTATTTCTTTTTCAACGCGGAGGAAGTCGCGGGCGCCAGCTAGATGTTTAACAATTATTTTCTACTGGAATTATTCATTCTGACGCATCATCTGATTTCATCGTTTTGTTTTGTCTAAGTATAACTGTGATGTTTCTAGTCTGTTCGATAGTTATACTTTTATTTGTCATCTCATTTATTGAACTTTATCTCATTTATTTATTGAAACTAAACTAAAAACTAAAACAGAATAACCAACAGTTACAATTTGAACCTTAAACATTTGTCTATTCTCATAGCAGTCTGGAAAAAATTTGGGCACTTGAAAACGTCCATCATCCATGAATATCTTTATTATCCTTTCATTAAGTGCAGTGAACTAAATGTTAACAATAAGGATGTTGTGTTCAATTTTTGCACATCCTTTAACGGCGACGATAGGAGGGTTGAGAGGTTAGTAATAGAGATCACGAGAAATAAATTATCGGCTCACATGTGTGTCAGATCACATGACAGACCCACTGTCCGTCTAAATGATGTAATTGTGTTCATTCAGTGGAAGCAAGAGAGGGCGACGCGGAGGTCGCGATGATACAGAAGCAAAAATAAATAACATTCACTCTTGTCTTGTGTTTGTCTTTTTTGTAGTCTAAAATTAAATACTAGATTTAATATTATGTTAAACTATCTGGTGCCCGTGATATAGTCCGAGCTGAAAAATGAAAAATTTAAGACCTGAGAAAATATTCAACATCTTACCTCTGTGACGACGGTGGCGCCCAATTATTTATATTTTTATAAGATTGCTAGGGAACCTAACATTTTTTCAAGATAAAAATTATCCTATACGTTAATGTAGGTAATAAACTATCTGTGTGTCAAATTTCATTGAAATCCGTTTAGCCGATTTTGTATGAATGAGTAACAATTAATAATTTATTTTAGTGTTTTCTTAATCTTCTAAAGTGTCGCTTCTCCACGAGGGTTGACGACTTGGCAACCAACATGGCTATTTTAACCTTGAAGGCTGCTGCAACCATCACTCTTTTGAATAAAAAAAAATTAACTTCCATCCGTGTACGTAGTTATGTAATTGCGTAAAGATATATTTTTTAAAGTAGGTAAATAACCAAAAATTTCAAACCTTATGAAGAAACGTTTCTCCAATTCGAGTGGAGTTTTGTAAACGAGATTTCGTTGCCATGCGTGTACTGAATAGCCGAAAATTACTCCATTTTATAGTTCCGTGTGTTAACAATATATCTTGCTTTACCACTCATTGTATCAATTTGACATTACAGTAACTATTACTTCATATATTATTGAAACAGTGTGGTTTTTATTTTCGAAATACAATCGGCATTTCTTATTGTTAAAAAACGTCTTGTTTGCCGTGATGTTAATTTCCAAAATTTAATCTATTTTGATTTTTGATATAATCTTTCAAATAGAACTATATTTTAACCAGAAAATTATTTCCATTAGGCATATAGACAGAAACTTTTTATCGCAACACAAACTTATTTACAAATTTTACTTACCAAATCTTTTTACCAATAACTGAGAACATAATATACAGTCTAAAACTATGTCATAAAGAAAATATTAATTGGAATTTAACACGTCTTAGATAAATTTTAAGCAATTAACCCTATTGGGTTGTACAGTAATTTTATTGTAGTTAACCAAAATATAAATAATATTAAATGCGGCTGTCATTAAAACTAATATTTACAGGTCGCACGTGAAAATAGAAAGCAAATGTGTAAAAGTTGCTTTAACTAGAAATCTTTTGAGATAACATACACCTGTTCACATAAAATACAGAAAAAAATTAACCTGTTGAAAAGGAGGAGTATTTATTTTCATCCCAAATTAAATCCATTTTTCTATAATACAGACTAGATGGATCACTAAGTCCTGCCAGGGGAAAATGCAAAACTCCTTCCTTCCCCTCGAGGAGGATATTAAAAAATTAAGAAATGGTAGAACCGAAATCATTATCTGTGGGGATGATGTTAGCCCTGGAGGAAATCTTAAAAGAAAAAAAGCTACTAATTTTAGACTAATTTAATTATTGCCTGAAATTTAATGTCCATGTCGGTTTAATAATATGTAAATAATTGGACTATGAGTTATTAAACTAATCACTTAAAGCTTAAACGATATCCTGTTAGAACTTACAGAATGCTTTTAAGTTTTTGAATTTAAGCTAAAAAAATCTCGCCCATTTTTTATTAGCTCATTATGGTGGTTTTTTTATAACAATGTATAACAAATATCGAAGATAACTTGAAATTTAGCTCCTATCACTTGAAACCTGAATGCATTAGCATTCAGGTTCTTCCAGAAATCATTTAGGATGACATCCTGACATTATTATTAGACTACGTATCCTCCAAGTTACCGGCCTCACGGCCAATAACCCCTCCGTACTTAATAGTGGAATTGACGACGTCCGTTACGAAAATAGAATAGGCAATCAGATCAAACTTTCACCTATTTTATGCGAAAATTTATTACCTAAAATATATATGAACAGGTAAAGACAAAAGAGTTCATTGCCTTTTTCTCATTTCTTTGTATAAGCCAACTTCTATTAACGAGTCCCAAGTGTTATCACTAATAAAGTTTTGAGTGGTTCTTTTTTTTTACCTACGCAATAAATTATGGTCGAATTTTAACAGCAATTAATAGAGATAATGGTCTATTAATTAGTGTTCATAAGATTTAGCACGATATTTGATTTTCTGCTATCAATAAATAAATTCAAAGATACACTGTCGTTTCACCATAGATGAGATGATCCCTCTTATCTATAAACGATTATATGTGATTTTCATTAATATTACCATAGATGGATTGATAAATTGGTTATAGCAACTCATCATTGGGAATACGGATATCATATTGTCTTGGCATAAAAATATGTAAAACATACAAAAGAAATTTCTAAGATGGCTAAACAATAAGGACTATAAAAAATCAAAGAAACTCTTACTTTGGTATTCAACGACTATAAAATAATGTGGGTTCAAATTAACATATATAATAGATTATTCTGACAGTGTCATGATAGATTATATTAACTTTCATTGACAGAATTAATGACCGAGCATTGTTAAGTATAATTTCTGGGCGTGTCTAACTGCAATATAAACTTGTTACCTCATGTTATCACGAAATTTCAGGACAGGTTTTTTTTTTAATTAAAGTATCGCGGTACGATAATATATGTTAACGTTTCACGCGTTTACTACTCACCCGATCAACATAAAATTTTGCATACCCCGGGAAAAGTACATTTTTGAAGAATAACCATATAACATTTCATGATGAACCGTTGAGTAGGTAGTTAGTTAAGGCGTGTAATGGTATCAGACAGACAGGGTTACTTTCACATTTTGTAGTATTAGTATGGATAAAGTTTGAATAAATATTTTAACATATAAGAAAAGGGAGTCATAAGTTAGTCATCGTTTTTCCATTTAAGTAAATTTAAAAAGTTAACTTTCATAAATATTTACGTTAACAAGCCATCATCTACTTTTAATATCCGTGGATGTACTGTAAATGTTAATATATCAGATTTGAAGATAGATAACATCTAACATGATTTAAGCACTGATGTAGGTATGCAATATTTACCTAATTGCAAGTACCTAAACCTAGTTAATCGTACGCAAGTATGCTGCCGACCTTGATAGGATAAACAATAAGAAATATAGAGGAGAATGAGGAATGGGCCCTGACACCCTTTCCAGTTTACACCTTTACACACTCGCCGAAACCGAACAGCACACGTGACGTTATTTCATTGTAACTTAAGTGACATTATAAAGTTAATATAGTACTTAGGTAAATAAATAATAAAATTAATGATTTCACACAGCACCATCTAATTCCACACTAAGCGACTATAGGCTGGTATTATGGATACCAGACAGTTGATATACTACAAAGATTACTGTTTTTTTGTAAATACAAACATATTATACAACATGTTAAATGTAATTAGCTAAGCACCCACTAGCGTTATAACTTAGCTGCTTATTAATTACTTAACAATTACATTTTAACAACACAATGATGTAGTTTTATTCACGGGCAAACATAATTAAAACGCTAAACAAATGTGAACAAATTAGGTCTGTGTTTAGACAAGTGTTTAACAAAACCGTTTCAAATAGACTCTTATTGCTGTGATCATATGATAACTTTTACAAAGTAATAGGAGACACTAATGAGTCTTGTCAATTTTGTATTTCGCAATACTAATTTACCTTCAAATTGATAAAGCGTGACTGATATTGATTGTTTCACATTGTAAGGACATCTCATGTTTATTTAAGCAAATGCGTACAATACATGTCTACATCAAATGAGGAGGTTAAATGCTTAACACATACTATCAGATTCAGCGAGCTTAGCTTAGCTTAGGTTATTGTTATATATACCAAGTTTCATGAAAATCAGTTAATTCGTTTAAGAGTTATGGAGGAACATACATACATACATACATACATAAATACATACATACATACATACATACATACATACATACATACATACATACATACATACATACATACATACATACATTACATACTATACCTACACTTAAAGATATATTATTAGATGATAAATAAATAAATATGATAAATATAAATATGACACACATTCCACACAGCACCATCTAGTTCCACACTAAGCAACTATAGGCTTGTATTATGGATACCAGACAGTTGATATACTACATAGATTACTTTTTGTAAATACATACAATATACATATTATAAATACAAAACATCCATGACTCAGGTACAAAGGTAAATATTAACATTTGACATTTGACCCTAGCGGGATTCGAACCCGGGACCGTTTGGTTAACAGCTGGGGTTACTAGTCACTAGACCAAACGTGTCGTCGAACTATATATGTTATAGATTACTTATAGCCATTACATTGACATTTACAATTTCTTCATAAGGGTAAAACATGTTGCAAAATTTAAAAAAACGCGAATGCCTACGATAACTCCAATTTTGACCACTACTTTAAAGAGATCCTGTATAATTAATACATCAAATAAAAAATATAAATAAATAATTATACAAAACACACGTCTGATAAACTTTTAATATCTATTGTTAAAACTATTCTAAATATTGCTAATATTTTTTTCTAGGCATTAATCATTTATTTATTGAAAGTTATAACCATGAACTCAAAACAGTAGTTTGATGTTAATATCAAACACATCCTGTGATTTTTAATTTTTTTATGCCAGATAACCCTACGTGCGTCTACTTATTGGTCTAAAAGCCTACTAGAGCCCACAGGCTCTGATTGTTAAATAGGTTTAGGCAGTTAGATATACTTTTCGTGGAGAATAAATAATAAAATAAGCATATATATTATATAAGACATGCAAAAAGGTAATAAACTTAAGTCGCTTGTCATGAACCGCTTTAATCTCGGTCGCTCAAACCACAATGTGGTCAAGTATTATAGGCCAAACTAGACACAAATGAATAAGTAAATGATTTATGAACTGGCTCTGTTCTTTGACACTGATACACAGGCATACATACATACACATATGGTAGTTACCATTTGGCATTGGCACATTTTGAAGTTGCACAAGTACCTATAATTATATTTAAATTTTATTTGCAAAGTACTTAATTGCTTAGTTACTTAACCAATTTAGCTGAGGATTTTATCATGGAGGGCACAATTTAATATCACAGCAAATTAAGATATTTTTACTTTGAGGCCTCTTTGTCCGACTGCTTCGTACGACGCGGACTTTTTTCCAACCCCAGACGCCTGAGGCAAAACGGGGTGTTATAATTTTCACGTGTGTGTCTGTGTAAAGATGCATAAGTATGTATCTCTGGCTGTAGAATAATAGCTTCCAAAAGGATCTACCAAATTTAAACTGTCTTTTTTGTTTGTTTGAAGGTAACGTTATCGATATATGTTCTTAGATATACTTAGTTTATGAAGATCTGTTCTCAAGTGTTTGAAGAAAGGAAAGAAACCCATTTGATGGGCGAGGAAGGGATTTCACTAATTTCCACTGGTTGAATTAATGTGAAGTTAATGTGAAATTGTTCTGAAAATTCCATATAAACAAAAGTAATGGACAGAATAGGTAAGTATTGCTGGTATTGCTGGTAAGGATAAAACTAAATAAACTCGACAGTGAGTGCCATCTTTTAATCGGTAACAGTACTCTGTCAATTTTCTCAGAATTATTTTATTTTAATTTCTCTTTGATTTTATATTTCTATTCCGTTACTTGTCGGACTTGTCGAAATTAACGCTGAAATGAAACTGGATGTTTGAAGTTGTTTATAGCAAATATTAGTGTTGGATTTAATTCATGAAAGGGCATTTTATTAAGAATAATCAAGAGTATACCCATAAGCAAGTATTAAACAACCATAATATAATTATTTATGAAGGCGACATCTGGTAAAATATTATGAAACAAATAAGGCTGAAGGAAAGATTCAGACTTACCTACATAATGTTATTTATTTAAAATAACAGATGTCTCTGAAAGAGTTACGCGAGATATTTTTATCTTCTTTTTTTATATTTATATCTCCTATAGACTCCAAAACCGCTGAACCTATTTTATGAAACGTTCAAACAATCTTCGCGGACGAAGTCGCAGGCAAAATCACTAGTATAATATAATATTTATATTTCAAAGATTAAATTGCTCTATGAAAAGCGTTGTTCATAGAACAATTTGAACTTTAACGTATATTAAAAAATATAATGTGAAATATGCGACGCCCGACGAGGAACCAAAATTACTGAAAATGTCCCTTTTAGTACTTACGTATTTTGTCAATTTTAATTGAACGAGAAGGGGAAAGCGCGGGATACAGCTAGTCTCTAAATGAAGGTTTAAAAAATTATTGCAAAATTAGAATAACGAACAGTATCTACCTTAAAATTAAAAAAAAAAAGAAAATTTTAAAGTCTTCTTTCATCTATCTACCTTAAAATAAAAAAAAAAAAAAAAAATTTTAAAGTCTTCTTTCACTTGTTATTCTACATTCTATAATTTACAACTAATAAAATTACCTACTTGAATTATATAGGACATAAGTAACAAGTTCTTAAATTATAATGCACAGTCAAATGAAAGCGAACACAAATTATAACATAGACAAATTGTTGGAAAAAAAAATAGTAAATTACAAGAGACGCGAAATAGCTTTGAAATATTAAGGGACTGGTAACATAACAAAATAAATAAAAAAGAAAACAAATATATTTCTTACCGCGGCTTTTTCCGCCTTGAAATATGAAAATCCCTTCTGTTCCCTATTACAAGGCCCTATAATATTACGGGGGAATGAACCTGTAGCACTACCATGAGTTGCTATCGAAATCTTACGTTAGTTTACTTCTGTCGATAACGAACCTTTCACCCTTCAATGTGCTAGTGAATGATTTAACTACTAACGTTACAGTATTTATTATTATTACGGTATTAGTATTGATGATTTTGTATAGAAATGTCAAGTTAAACGTTAGTCGCTAATGGTCGCTAGCGACTACATTCGATAGGTTTTTCACTTATGCAATTATGTTACCGGTATTAGTTCTTTGAGTGACCGCTAGAGGCGCTGTACAATTTTTCATACAAATATTTTACGTTCTCGCTCATCTCTCGCAAGCGATTTCGGTGCTCATAAACTCATGGTAGTGATACTGACGTCTGTTTTAGGCCCTAGCTAGAATCAGCCGTCACCGTCCAGCGACTGTCGGATCAGGTGTGGGCTAAACAACGGTGCCAATCATTGGACCAGTCTGCAGTTGATCGTCTATGCTTGAATCTTGAATATCCGATATCTTTATCGCTGTGATTAAAGAAAACGGATTTTCTTGTAAGGGAAAAAATATTATTTTATTAATAAGAAATTTAAGGAAAACCAAATTTTAGTTTTATAATTATACCAGCTGTTGCCCGCGACTTCGTTCGCGTTAAAAAGGATAAAAAGTAGCCTATCACGTGTCCCGTACTTCTAAATGTTTATCTACCAAAATGAAAATCAGTTAATTCGTTTAAGAGTTATGGAGGAACATACATACATACATACATACATACATACATACATACATACATACATACATACATACATACATACATACATACATACACACACACATACATACATACATACATACATACATACAGAAAATCGTCAATTTAGTTTCAGTATCATGTATAGAGATATACACGATATACACGATATTTCTGAAAACAAAGTAAATTACTCCATGACCGACCCCTACAGATTTATTATTAGTATTGATGATACTTGCTGCCTCTTAATAAATCAATGTCTCTAGTAATAAGTGGTATTGGGTAAGAAACCCAATGGACATACAAGGTACTCGACTTCAGGACCCGAAGCACTGATTACCAGGACAAAAGATATTTTCTTTAAAAAAAAATATTGAAAAACTCCTCAGGATTACACTATTAAAGCGTCATGAGTTTAAAATTCGATGAAGTATTTATAATATCAAGCATTTGCTTAAAAATTAACCGTTCTCATCCAAAAATATTAAAGAATAAAATTTGGCTATTTCATTTTATAATTATACACTCTTTCTATAGTGGGATTGTTTCTTTCTCAATGTATAGCATAATATTTCACGATCTTAAAAACAAAAAAATAAAACAAGCATGTGAAAATGCAATTATTCTGTTAGTTTATTTTGTTACAACTACTAAGTACATGATTCTTGTATTTCACCAAGATAATTTTCTGACTTTAATGGAATCGGTAAACAAAGATTTTGCGGGAATTGAGAACTTATCTCCAAAGGAAAAGTCTATGGTATTAAAGTACAAAGCAAAGGGGATATTTTTCTGTAAACTGTGGCTAATATATGCAAGTATGACAAGTGTTATATTTCTAATAAGATCTGTCGGTTTAATGATATATTACGCGAACACTGATAATTTTAAACTTGTTCCATTGGTGGAAGTAAGATACCCAGACGCTTTGTACGACATCAAAGATATTCCAAGTGGTTTCGTGCTTATATTTCTCATGTGGTGTTTTTCTGGTATTTATTCTTCTATCATGTACATCGGTTTTGCTCCACTAACGCCCATTTTTCTACTTCACGCTTGTGGCCAGTTAGAAGTAGTTAAATACAAAGTAATGCATCTATTTGACAACTTGCAGTGTGAGGACGTAATCAACGAAAGAATAATAATTATTGTAGAACTCTTACAAAACATATACAGGTAAACTTGTCACAACATGTAATAGTAGGGAAGCCCAAGGCGGTTTTGGGATTTACTCGAACGCGTCAGATATTGCTAATTTATATTCCCCACGTTTCTCCGATAGCGGATATGTATTAATCTGTCGGTTTGGTTGGTGGGGTTGGTGTAAAAATTTAAACACAGTCGAGCGCGTCAGATTTTTCAGAGGGGATGTTAAGTGAACCCAAACTAAGCTCCCATTTAAAATACAGACGATTCGGATGTAACGCAAGCTCGTGGCAGCTCTTTGAAAATGCAAAAAAGAATTTTTGGCCATTACATTGCCATTTTGTAGTACTCGAGTGCGTCAGATTTTTCATACAGACGGTTCAGCCTGAATTGCTGATTGTGCTGATTCTTAATCAAACGATTATTTGGAGGATTTTTTTTTAATACAGCATCTACAAACCTTTGAACGCCTATAGACGCTCACCCCACGGCTGAAATGAATAACATCATATAACCTTTTTTTCTCCCTACCATCTACTTTCAAAATCCAATAGGTCCCCACGACGCTCGAGTGACTCCACATTTAGCATCATGGGTTTCCCTACCATAATGAGAAATGAAAGACTACTTAATGTTTTGTTTTTTTAGCTTTATAAAAATAATCGAGGACGCAATGAAGTTTTTATACGAAGCGCTTTTAACTTCTATCGCAGTTTTGGTACCAGTGACGCTATTCCAAATTAATACAGTAAGTAATAGAAAATAGTCGTTATATGCATTTGTGTTCTCATTATTTTATTTATAATATTTCACACATATTTTACTAATATTGTTACAGACAATCAGTCAAGGAGAATTCCCCCTAGAATTTATTTCATTTATATTTGGGGGTATTTTAATATCATTTGTACCGTGTTACTTTAGTGATTTATTAATGGAAAAGGTATAAATAGTCTCATACACACTTTTGGAATAGTAGAGTGGAATTGGTTTAGTAATTAAAAACATGAACATTTTAGGGTGAAAATGTAAGACAAGCCGTTTACAATTGTGGTTGGGAGACACGTGCAAATCCACAAATTCGAAAAAGTTTACTTATAATATTGACTCGATGTGTACGGAGTACAAGTATTCATGGAATATTTCGTGACATCTGTCTCGAAGTTTTCATGGCGGTAATTAACATTTATGTAATTTTCTAACTCGTCATCTCAGCTGTAGGACGTCCACTAAAATGGACATAAGCGTTTCAATAATTTTCCAAATGGATCGCTCAGAAGCAGTCTAGATCCACCGCCGATCCGCGGCCCTTATCAGGTCATCTGTCATCACACCCTTGTGGGTGGACGTCGCTGCACTAGCCAGTCCGAACCCGAACGATGCCTATCCGAGCTGGATTCGAAGATTGACCTCCTTCTCAAAGTTGGCTCTACCTAGT
Organism: Synanthedon vespiformis; assembly: GCA_918317495.1. Taxonomy (NCBI): domain Eukaryota; kingdom Metazoa; phylum Arthropoda; class Insecta; order Lepidoptera; family Sesiidae; genus Synanthedon; species Synanthedon vespiformis. The sequence continues at coordinate 3,185,940 of OU906953.1, forward strand.
TGGCGTGTATGTCCAAGTTGATGTTACTAACTCATCGACAACTTCAAGAGTTGAGTTCTTAAATGTAAATGAGGTGGATATTGGTCCAACACAATATAGGTAAATTAGCTGGTGGCCGCGACTTCGCCCGCGTTAAAAGTAAGGGATGTGGCGCCTGACTATATGTTTAAAGCAATATAACGCGCCTGAAAATCTTTGCTGTTATAAAATTTTCAGGGGTTGTATTTTAGTAGAAACCTGGTGCCCGTGACTTCGCCCGCGTTGAAAATTATATACCTGAGACCTTTCTCGAGAACCACTCTTATCCACTGGTGCAAACAACATGAAAATCGGTGCAATAGTTTTTGAGTTTATCGCAAACAGACAGACAGGCAGATGCGGCGGAGGACTTTGTTTTATAAGATTTAAGGATAATAAGGAAGGATAAGGATAAGGATTAAGGACATGAAGAAACCTATGTCTTATTCAATTTGTTCCTTTGGTTTTAGGTTATTGAACAAGCCTACGCCTTATTCAATTTGATGTGTGCCGCTTGGATGTAATTAAGATTTATAAAAAGTAAAGTGCATACTTACAGCGTTCGAAGTGCTGTTGCAGCTTAGTGTTTTGAATTCGTTAGAGGCTCACAATTAAATCTTTCACTCTATTCTGTTTTTTGTAATAATGCTATCAAATATATAATAAAACTAAGTTACATATGAAAAATAATAAGATATGTCATAAAATAAATAATTGAATTGATGATCAGTTGAGTAGTTAAGGGGTGAAACAACATACAAACAAACTCACTTTCGTATTTATATTAGCTGCACTTACACTATAACTTGATAAGCATTATATCTTATTCTGCAAATAAATTATAATAAATACTTACTGGCGTTTTATTGGTGCAATATAGAAATTTTATAAGTCTGTATTCTAAAAGAGTTTGTGGTGCCAAGGTGTTTTTAATAATATGAAGTATTTAAGATGAAACAAGTCGGCGGCCCGAACTCATAGATCTCATGGCTAAAATGCGTCCTGTCTCACACAGCACAAAGCGCGGGAAGAGCACTCGACTGAGATGCACAATCATTCATACCAAAAATAAAATCACAAACAGACCCTTGGGCCAACGCTTTTTTTGACAAAACTACTACATATTATATCTATTTCGTGTAAAGTTATTTGAACTCTTGAATAACTAATCAATGTTTGTGGTCGAAGTATTTTCGAGTTTTTGTACACTAGAGTTTTTATACACCGTCAAAGTTACATTAAAACTTATGTTAAAATATGGATTTTTCAAAAATCATATCTTTTAAATTAATACTTTTTATAAGTGTACTTTGTAGGAACCTAGTTAACGACAAGATAAATCGGTATCATGCTTATTTTTGTAAATAAAACATAAAACAGCGGAGTAATTAGGGTTCTAGGTTTGTATGGAGGAAAACTGACTGGTATTACCTTAAGTTAATCGATTACAATAAAAGAAAATTCCTATAATATTGGTTCTATTGACGTAATGTAAATAGAACGTCGCAGTTTTACTACGAAATTTATTTGAGGAATTTAATGCGAACCGTCTAAATCAACCTTTAAATGCTATAGTAAATATTGGAACAAGTGGTTCATGGTGCGTGCGTTTATTGATGAAAAATAAGTCGGATCACAGTGTCGCGAGTGATCTATTAGCATGAGTGTCCTATCCTTTATTGAAATTATCTTGTGTGAAATAACTGATACAGTATGAAAGTAATATTTCTAACAATTTTATTTCTTCAGGTACGTTTTTACTTATGCAGTTAAATTTAGTGATAGATTATTAAATTTTGTTAGTTTACTATCAATTATTACTGGAAATGAACCCATAAATTTTATTTTATGTGTGGAAGTAAATCTTCAATTTGTTTTTAACGCCTAATGCAAAAGAGTGTTATAAGTTTGACTATTGTGTCTGTGTATCTGTGTGTCTGTGACTTCGTAGCTCCCAAACAAATGGACCAAATGACTTTGGCGTATACTCTAAGGAATCCACTTTTTTCCACAAGGCAATATTTTGTTTTTATATCAACTGACTCACAGAACATCATATTATGTTAAGATATATATATTTTTGTTGTTTGAGTGGTGGTTTAGAGTCATATTTTAGAATGGTGGTTTAGATCGGTGGCATTGAAATCGGGGTACAGTTTTTTTTTTTCGGGTTATGCCTCGAATTGAGATTTAGTTTAGTTTATATTTTTAATGTCAATTTTTTCAGGTATCGGCGTCGTTTTTCGACGACTTTCAAGGTGCGATGTCTTCTGTGGAAGACAGTTTTGAGAAATTGTTAACAGATGTCGTCAGTGATGTTAAGGTTACTATTGACTGTGCTATTCTCGCCGTTGAACATGTTTTGTCACTCGGTGGGTTATTTAGTAATGATCCTTCAGAATATGAAAAGAGATGCAAAGGTGAAACAATCTCTGTTGTTAGCAGTGAATCTGTAGACGATACAAAACATGATGATATTACACCTTCATACAGTGTCAGCGTCAATGAAATTATAAATAAAAGTTCTATCACAGATGAAATAAATGCATCTATATTAAATATTAACAAAACTTTATGCAATGTCATCGATAAAAATGATGCTAAAGCTAAACTAGAAAATGCTAAAAATGTTCTTAAAAACGAAACAGACCGATTGACTGAAGTCAGTAGCATATTAAAAAAAGAGCTTACTAAGTTATCCGCAGATGCAAAAAACAAGTTTGAGGACTTCAATTTTGATTCCAATTATTCTTCCTTTGAAAATGTGTGGAATGAAATGAAAATTTTACATGATGTCGAGAAAAGTGATGATGAAGAAGGTTCCACAGCAAAGGAAGTTGGCCACATTTTGGACGAAGTTTTAGATGTGCTGCAAGTAAATAAAAATATCAGTTCATCTGATGATGATAAAATAAAAGAGATTATGACTGATCTCGAAAAAGACACTAATGAAACTGTCACATCAGCGGACGTACAGAAACATTTTTTGGAATGGGAAAATGAATATATGTCTAGTAAAAATGGTAATAACGGTACCACTGAAACTCTTGACGATAAATTAAACTTTAAAAATATATCTGAACGAATACTTGAGACTGCACCTAAAGCATCAAATAATGAAAGTACAATCCAAAGTGAACCAACGGATGAAGAACTAGACTTTGATGATGACGAATCATTCTTTGACTCTATGAATGAACATTTATCTGATAAAGAGCAAGCAGAGCGTGCAAAAAGCATTATAGAAAGTAGTAAATATTCACAGGCATTATTCGATAAATACTTAAACAATGATGATCAGGATAACAACGTTTTCGACAGCTCCGATTTCGACTTTTATTAAAGATTTCTTTTTATCGCGTCGACGTAACTTATTACCTGAAAAGGTTTTACGTGAATAAAAGTATGATTTCTATATTATAACGATTTTATTAACAATATAAATAGGTAATTACAAACTTATATATCTACGATTGAGCTGCGCTAATCTACTGCGAGCAGTCCAATGTGCTTTTATTGGTATAATACATCAAGCTGCAGAGATAAAAGTATTACAAGAAAACCAACTGCGCTATTGTTTTGAGAATAGTTTCATGTGATATATTGACATGATTTTACTCGACTTTTTTATTTATAACCTTGTTATTAACAATTTTATGCAAAAAAATCGCTGTTTTTTTTTTTACTTTTTTTACTTATAAAATTGAATCTATCAGGGTAATCATGATGGTGTCAAATTGTAGAGAATGAAAACACAAAGAAAATGAGAGGTCGAACTGGCTAGTATTAGTAATCAATGTGTAATCAATGTGCCTGCCAGGTACTTTCCGATGCATAGTTTTCGATCTGTGGCCATTTGAATTTTTTAGTATATGCAATTTTCCAGCAGGCCTGAATGCGACAGGTATGGTCCGATTTCAATTTACGAAAACGATTTCGGAAGTAGAATTTTCATACTTCAAAAAGTATATCCTGGTTTTGCATTAAAACGCCGAGAAGTATGTTAGAAATGAAGCTAAACATCACGAGAAACAATAGCGCAGTTGGTTTTCTTCTAATACTTTTTACATGACTAAATCTCTATGGCTTAATAATTGTTTCTAGTAATCCATGCACGAGCCACGATTTCATTATGTCGAGATTGTCGAGGGGACACTACACCATGCACTTGTTAATTCCCTAGTAACTGTTTCCATATTGCACACACCTACTTTTCATTATTTAATTAGTTTTATTTTATTACAATATAATGCGCGTCGTTACTGTTTAATTAAATTTACATACCATTTTAATTTTTAACACGAAAAGCTTTCATGTTACAATTATTATATTTTTTTATTTATACTCAAATCTTTAAATTTTGTACAGTCCAATTTAGAAACGCGTTTTCAGTGTTTGGTTTTTAAACAAAATAATTTTATTTTTTTCAATTCCTGTCCTACATTTGGCACGCCCTTAAATAATAAGGCATGCATATGTTTATACAAATGTTTAATAAGTATATTTATATACAACGATATAATAAATAATAACATTCAATTTAATGTTCAACACAATTAATACTTAAAATATATTTAAATTTAAAATTGCTGTTCTAATAACTAACATAACGTTTATAATCTATTAATAAATTGCTGTATAATAATAGTAGAAGTTTTATCTAAATTTATTACTCGTTTGTAAAATTGAGCAATCACAAAGTAAGCGCCCTTCACACACTGCGGACGCTTTCTTCGTTACCAGCGCCCTTGCAAAGTATGCGATGGTCTTTTTATCGTTTAGGAAAAAATATTGTACTTATCATCATAAGGGTTATGATTCTCTTACGTTGTGTCCATTAAATTATATAAAAAATACAACATAATTATTCATAATATAATCTATAATTATGTATGTAGTGTACACTTAAAGAAACAATCTGATTATTCATATAAATGTATATTCTAATTTCGTATAAGTATTTGGTTTCAAATATCTTACAAATAATAAAATCGATATTTTAATATATTAATTAAGTACATGTTCTATTCTACGACAATTTTTTTTTACTTTGTGAAATTGAGTAGAGGATTTGAAGAAATATTGGTATTTAGATACTCGTTTTAATAATTAATTAAATTTAATAGTCTATTGTTCACACTACAGACGTATTTCTTTCAGTTTCTACTTACGTTCTACCGTAGTAAATTATCTTACAATTAATACAACAAGCGAGGTGCACTTAAGATATACATATATAGGAGAATAATTATGTGGTTCCACATTACACGAGGAGACAGCAAACTATGTTTTACATGACCCTGAAACAATTCTCCTTCTATGGAGGAATCTTGCAATTACAAAATGCTGATTCAGCGGATAAAGTCTATCAGAATAGCCAATAATACTCAACGCTATGGTGAACAAATGTGTATGCAGTTAATTTTGATAGACCGGCCGGTAGCTTGCGTAGGTACTAGACTAGTGATGTGCCGAATCATTAACAATGTTCTATAATCGGATTTTTAATTAGATGGACTAAAATGACAACTGAAATAGACCTTTTTTTAAAATGTTACAAGCATGAAGCCTAGTGTTGTACTATGACTCATTTATAAGCGAGTTCGATCATTATGGTTGAATTGTATAGATCACGTTATAGAAGCGAACAAAATGATGGAAATCGACCACCTTATTGATGGACTAAAATGACAGCTAGGCTAGAATTGACCTTTTTTTAGAGAAGACTGCCCCCTTACCACTGTGAATTGAACTAAACTTACTATTGAAAAACAGGCAAATAAAAGTATCTTAATCCATTTCCGTCACTACATTTATAAATCCACGCTACTTATGCTACTGATTAACCTAAATTCAAACTATTTAGGTTGATTGAATCATGATTTTTACCTAATACTCGATTACTCAGGATACAACACTATTTTTACATTACAATAAAATGGCAACCCACCAAATGTCATTTTAGTCCATCTAATTAAAACTTCGACTATAGTAGGTACTGGCGCGTTGCTTGCGCGTAAGTAACATTATTTTTCGTTTTGGTGTCGTAGCCTGAAGTTGTGTTAGTTCCACACTCATAACAGAGTAGTGGTCGAAACACGATCATCTACGTGTTAAATTAGAAAGAAAAGCGTTGTCGTCAGTCAGCGCTAGTCTTTTAGGTCCAGATAACAGAATGATTTGTGTATAATGTTGTGTTTTTATAAGAATTCAAACATTGAAAACCTATTTAAACATCGACAAATAGGCATATCCGTAGTTATAAGCGATACCAGTAGCGCAAAAAACTTTGAAGTTATCATAATTACATTCATGTCTACTTAATAAACTCTATACCTATAGCTACGTGATGTTATTGAACACAGACAATATTAAATTGGTGGTGTTTCGTTTATTCTCTTAAAGCTATTACTACATATCGCTTTACGGTTTAATACCTACAGCGTTCACGGCAAATTATTGAAAATATTTTATTTTATTTTATCCTTTCTTTTAATACATTCAATGTAACAAAAAGCGAAAACAACACATGTGTCGCTACACATTATTGTCACAATTAGATATGGGACGTTTATAAAATGATAATAAAACACTTATTAAAATAAAATGTAAGTTGGCACAAAGGAAAAAAAAATAAATGAAATCAAGGACATCTAAAGGAGATAAGACTTGTTGTCTAATGTACGTTAGTACATTATACTTCAATGAATGTACAGGTCACAACATAATATCCCCGTTTTCTCCAAAATACACCTAGTTAGGGATTACCTAGCTACTATTTAAGCCGGCCATTCACGGTAGTCCGCCTTGCTGTCCAGCGCTTCATGCAGGATGGTGTATGTGATTGGCGTGAATGGCCGGCTTTATGTGTGCTCTAACTCTAAGTTACTATTGGCGAGAACGGGCATTAGTCTGCTCTCTTTATTCGTCCTTGAATTTCTTTAAACTAATGGTGATTTTTGGCACTTCAGTTACCGAAATGAACGGCGAATGTTGAAAATTAATTGCGTATAATTGAGATATGGTGTTTATGAGTATCTTAATTCTAACGAGAAACGTGAGAAGAGACAGTAAAGTGTTACAGTATAGATTCAAAGGATAGAACAATGTGTACGCGTCGTTGAATAGAACACGTGCCAGTAGGGACGGGTCTGCGTTGCATACAGCGGTGTCGTCGCGGCTGTATTGATGGCAGTCTGTTCACTATTTGCTCGCCAAACATATTGTGTCTGCGAACAAAAATAGAAAACAAATATATAGTATGTAAAACAAAACAAATAATATACGTCACATAAGGTAAACACCTTACCTTGCGTGAGGCTAATGCGTGACATCAAACTTTTTCAACATAAAATTAATTATAAAAAAAAAAACAAAAGTCCTGCCTACTTGTAGAAAAAGGTCGATAATAATATTTTAATTACTTTAAGGCACAATTTATAATCAGGTAATTTTGGAGTCGGTGCCGAGTTCTCCGACTCCAAAATTAACTGATTATAAATGGTAGGTAAATAGGTATTTCGGTTGAAACTTGTACCATTAGGTACGAAGAAATTATAGATTTTACTGGGACGAGTGCAATGTGGTATTGAGATTTCATAGATATGTAAGATTGAAAGTATTAAAAAAGTTTAAAAATATAAAAAGTGTGAAAGTATAATATTAAATTTGAAATAGTCACAGGAAATTACTGAAATCGAGAAAGACTTTTATTACCAAATTCTCCAAAATAAAACTTAAAAAATATACCTTTTTAAATATATTTGTCGAGCAAATCGTAGCACATGGTTTTCTTTCCTACGAGGGTGGTGGACACCTGACGAGCGTGGAGGTAGCAATCTGGTTGAAGTGCTTGTCGATCGGAACGCGGTCATCGTACAACGTGGGCGCTTGTAGGATGATGCCAGCAGTGCCCACCAACACGGCCAGCGTGAAGATCCACAGGAACAGTCGGTCCAGTACCATCGCTACGTATTTCCAGTCCTCTTTTACCTGAAATTGATGTTATTTTGTCAGCTCGCCTGTCGACTATAACATAAAAAAATAAGGAACTAATAAAGATAGTAAATACCTTAGTCGAATCTTCTAACATTCTAGTATGTTCTGCAATAAATCGAACGCAGAAACAGGTTCGGTGCACTTCCGGTGGGCACGCAGAGTGGCTGAAACCTGGCGGTGGGTCTGGCACGGGACTGAGAGCGTCGTCCTCGCTGCCACCACCCTGTCCGCTCATGTCAGCAATGCCACTTGTCGTCGTGTCCCCTCCCAACGCACCACCTTCACTTGATCCGTGAACAAGGCAGCTACCACCGAAACGATTGCTCTCACTCAATCTGAAAGGAATCGCATGGCTCAATTTCTGTAGTTGACTTTGTAGATTAACAATTAATCCTGAATAAGGTGTCTTTTCAAAATGTGAATAAGGTGTCTGAAATGTCTCATCATCACTACAGGAATGCACGAGGAAGGCGGCCATCAGAGAAGAATGGCGGCGTGTTGTGAAGCTTGCCACCAACACCTGAAATGACGACCACGACCACTCTGTCAAGAGTGAAGCCGACAAAGAAGAAGTAGGTGTCTTTTGTGTGGTTTCCTTAATACTTATAATTCCTTAAATACTTATAAGATCTTGATTTTTCGTAGATTTTAATATAGCTCGCACTTAACGACAAGCGGTCAGCTGCCAAACGTGGCCATCGCGCCTGGTCGCCTAGTGAGCTGAAGTTACCGTCACCAGACAAGTAATGGATGTGTGTGTGTGTGTGAGTCTTAGAAGACTCCTGTAAAAACAGCACATACTACTCAATAACGGATGCCCTTTTCCCTGTCACTTCCCTATTCCTAATCCAATATCCTCTCAACTCAAGGTCGGCAGCTACCAATAATCTTTAAATTTAAGCGGTGAATACTTAAAACGTTAGTCAACTTCTCACCCCGAGTTAAGATAGGTAGTATGCGTAAGGTCCTCTTTACTTGGAGACCTTGTGAGAGGACGGTGATGAGGTACAGTCGGCGGATTCGTGGGTGGAGCAGGCGGAGGCCACGCCCCCGGCGCACAGCAGTCGTCATCAGCTGCTGCCAGCCTGTAAGGGTATAGTGGACGAGCTGCGCCACCACACCTCACTACTACGCCGCATGCTGTATATCGAGACCTGGAAACAGAAATACATTACTTGGTAGCTTATTATTATTTACTCACGTCAATTCCATTTAAGAGCACACTGAGCTCGTTACCAATTCCATACTATCCTTACAAAACAAAGTCATCAGTCTGTCTGTCTGTCTCTCTATCAAACTCAAAAACTACGGCACAGATTTTCATGCTGTATTCACCAATGGATAGAGTGGTTCTCGATTAAGGTTTTAGTATATAACAAAGTTACGCGGGCGAAGTCGCGGGCAGCACAGCTAGTGTATTATAATTCCATGATTACTTACGCATTAGTTAATTATTAATCGTAGTAATACATACCTACCACATGAAATTTTTAAGATATATCTGAAATTAATTTCATATCTAGTGTAATTACAATAATTTCTAAAATATGCAGAATTCGTGATTTGAATATTGTGGTTTGAATATTTGTAATTACCGACTAAAATCCAAAAACATCATAGTAAGTTAGAGCCTCTATCTTAGCTTTTATTTTCTTAATATTTGAGAAACTTATAAAAATCTCGAAATCGTAAGTTTCTATTTAAATAAATATTAATTCAAATCCTTTAAATAACCGGATTTTAAGCCCGTTATAGTCCAGCCAAAAGGGCCAACGGGCAGGCCTGTTGAGACGTGATATAAATTTATCTGTACATTGATTGATATTATTAAAAAAAACCTGCAGCGAGTACGGTAATAATGCAATTCATAAACCACGCTATTGGTGTCAGCTTTCACTTTTATTTATGTTAACAGATGAAGGCGGGCTCCGTAAAGTCACTGTGTAGATGCCAAGCGCCTAATCTACCCCAGTGATCCATTTACGTAATGTTTCCCAACCGCATCGAGCTTTCGTCGTCGCCCTATTCTATAACACATACCTCCTATAACTATAGGCACAGGCCGTTAAGTGAATTACAATGCCTACCAAGATGGCACATCGCAAATGGCTCGTGAAACCATGACACATTTTTTATATTTTCCAAGATTTTTATCGTGCTTGTTTATCATTGGATTTTGAGATTTTACGGTACATTACTTGTTACATGTAAACATTATGAAGTCATAACTCATATACTTAGCAGCTAACAAATCGTAACGAGTTTAGTGTTTACTTCTTCTGTATCAATACTTCTTCTAAGGGATTATCATACTAAATTTAACTTGTTATCTTAATTTACTTAACTTGTTCCTAATAATTAGTCCGACGATATTTATTTTCCCATAAAGTCAACAGACATTCAATTTAAAACATGTAAAATTGTCAGTCCAGATATAGGCTGGCTCGAGTTGTAGTGAGCAAAAGATGGTCTTTTATACGACGAAAAACATGTTGAGGGATAACAATTACAAGGTCAGTCGTGGTAAGTTTCTTAAATAGATCAACACACAAACATCTCAGAGGTTATCCACAAATTACATCACACGATAAGGGGGAGTTTCTACAAAGTAGACCTATTTAGGTATCGTGTATGTGAGTAGCGTTATCTATGCCTCAATGCGATAACACAAGATTTTCTTCTTCTTATTTATCGTAAGTAGGTATTTTCTGTATTTTCCGGTGCCCGAATGTTTAACGACGTTTATTAATAACTATAATAGTTTTCTATAGATCAATTCAATATATTTCTGAAGTGTTATGCATTTAGTTTAAACAGTAGCAGCATATCTTGATGCCCTACATTCTACATACCTACATTAAATACCAATAACTTCTCCTATTTTTTCCGTATATTTTGGCAATTCAAATTTTTTTACTTAGTATAATAGATTCCATTTATAAAATTGTGATTTTTTTTTTTAATATACGCAATTTAATTGTTATGTTTTAAGATATTATTTTCATCATATAATAAAATCAATCGAATAATTACTAATAATAAAAAACATATATTTGGCGCCAATTGACGTGACGTCATCATAAATTAACAATACCATTTAGATATTTGAAATTTGGTGACGATATAATAAATGCTCAGTTCTGAATTAAAACAGATTCAACTGAATCCGAAAGCAGAAGCTAAGACAGGTTAGATATCACAATGTTAAAATAACTGGAAAATTTCGTACAAGTGAGGATTAAAAATAAACTTTACAAATAGTACACAGAACTTAACTTATTCATACAGCACTTAGAAAATTTAAAAAATCGATTTGGTTTGAAAGGCAAATTCAGTTTCTGGTTTTTGCTCAGTTTGCTTGGCGCAATACCACAACAGACACCAAGTCCATCAAAAAGAAATCACAAATTACTCTAAGGAAACAAATAAAATTTACTGCTTACATAAGTATCTATAACATGGGCAGAATTCGAGTGGTGTCAAAACAATTATAGGGGTTCTTTAGACAAGGGTCACATATGACAACCAGTAACGGAAAAGTTATACGTTGGCTTTCGAAGCTCGCAAATTTACATGTAAACATTTTTCCTGTATTAATTTTTATTATTTCTTTATGGATGCTCTCGCAAAACTTTTTTGGATAGGTAGGCTTCCTTGGTTAGAACTAAGCCTGTGCCCCTTGCTAAGCCTATTTTTTTATCCCGTGGAAATTGTCCATTCTAATTTTTTGAAGCCTGAATGAAAGTTGAAATGTTCCAACCCTGAACTCTTTATACCTGAAGTAACCTGGAGATACAAGAAGAGTGGCTTCAAAAATAAATCGACTCTTAAGAATTATTAACCCTTTTCAAACGGAAAATACAATAATGAGGCTCAAGAACAATATAACATTTCTTGTGCTATTAAGAACCATAATATGTCGTTTTAATTGGATGTTTTTTTTTTTAATATAGGTAGATAGACAACTAAATATTTAATATTCCTCAAGGCTAAGGTTTCTCTGTAAATATACCCATAAAAACTACTATGTACACACTAAGAGTAATGAGATTTTCCTTTTGTCGAGGCACAGTGTCAAGGTAACGTTACTGTGTCAAGGTGCTATTGTCTCATCTCAATCACCCCAACAACGGGTAGAGCCAACATGCTAATTTTAAATTAAATTGGAAACGCCTTAATCTAGGAGGATTGGCTTCTATTTGACTAAGGATACTCAATTTCATACCGTGGCCGTTTTCATAATGTTCAAAGATATAGGTGTACTGTACATCTATACTAATATTATAAAGAGAAAAGATAGAATTAGATTGTTTGTTTGTATAGAATAGGCTCCGAAACTACTGGAACTATCTTTACCATTAGAAAAATCCATTAGAATTTATGAAAAATTATTTTACCATTAGAAGCCGACATTATCCGTGGTTAACATAGGATACTTTTTACCGCGGGAAAATGCTTCAATCCTACGGGAAATCTAAAATAAAAAGTACTAGCGGCTTGGCCACTATACGGCAGATGGCGTTTTATACTTTTCTACGCGGACGAAATCGCGAGCACCAGCTAGTATTATATTAAAATAGTAGCTGTTACATGCGACATCGTCCACGTAACTTCATAAAATATATCCTATGTCACTCTTGCTGCTAATGTAGCTTTCTATAGTTAAAATATTTTTTTGAGTTTATTCATTACAAACAAAAATACAAATATTTTCTCTTTATAACATTAGTATAGACCAGCTTTGCTCGCAACTTCGTATGCGCTTTAGTTCGTTTTATGATGATTTATCGAGTATGAGTTATCGAATAAACAGAAACAGACACGAAAGGCAATATCACTTTATACTATGTAAGAATAAAGTTATTACTAAAATTCGTGATAGCAGTAAAGTAATTGTACTGTAAACATTTGAATTCTAACAAAAATTTTAGGACAATTACTGAAAATATGTATAATACCTTACAGAATACCACCGTGAAATAACAGCATTATGTGCTGTTGTGTTTCGGTGAGTAAGTAAGGGATGCCAGAGCCTATTACCCCTCCCCCCCCCCCCCCTAATCCCTTATCCTTAATCCTTCTATGGTCGGCAGCGCACTTGTAGCACTTATGGCGTTGCTTGTGTTATAGGCGACGGTAGCCACCTACCATCAAGTGGACCGTTAGCCTGTCTGTCGACCTTAACATAAAAAAAAAAAATATATACTATATATTCATTGTGTAACTGTTGAAAATTTTAGTTGTGGTAGGAGAGCCCAAGAGGGGATTTTTGGATTTACTCGAACGCTCAGATATTGCCAATGTATATTCCCCACGTGTCTCTGATATCGGATATGTATTAATCTGACGGTTTGGTTGGTGGTGTTGGCGGGGGTTGGGGTAAAATTTTAAATACAACTCGAGTGCGTCAGATTTTCAGAGGGGATGTTAAGTGAACCTAAACTAAGCTCCCATTTAAAATTCAGACGATTCGGATGTAACGCAAGCTCGTGGCAGCTTTTTGAAAATGCAAAAACGTTTTTTGACAATTGTCATTTTGTAATACTCCAGCGCGTCAGATTTTCATACGGACGGTTCGGCCTGAATTCCTGATCTTAATCTGACAATATATGGAGGATTTTTTAAAATACAGCGCCTACAAAATTTTGAACGCCACCCCACCGCTGAAATGAAAAACTTCATATAGCCTTTTTTTCTTCTTACCATTCAATCTTCAAAGTCCAATTGGTCCCCACGACGCTCGAGTGACTCCACATTTAGCATCATGGGCTCTCCTACCATTGTGTTTAAACGTTTGGCCCCGAAGTAACATGTCGCAAACCTTTTTGGTGCTCATTTGGATACAAATATACTGTTATAGTCTACAAAACTTTCCACGAACACATCCAAAAGTTTAAATGAGCAGTTTTCCCGGGTGATACCTACCGCTTTTGTTGTCACAACTTGCCCCCCAACTTTTGTTCTGATATAAACCTTTGACATCTTCCCATAGAGATCTAATATTGTGTAGTATAGAGTTGTAAGTATTTATTGGATTTATTTGATATGGAATTGTGCCTTGTCCAATTTTGGTCTCGTGGCTGTTTTAGTCTGGATAAGGATATTAGTGAAATAAAGCTTGTGAATATATTAATGTATTTGTTAATAAAACGCATAAGTATATATTTGTTATTGCTGTCAAAACGTGATTATTTGTAAAAATTAAGCTAATTACTTTCGAACTTCGATCACTGATCGACCACTAGTTAAAATAAAATCTTTTGATCAATTATTTGAAACAATTTATGACTGTCTGTATGACCATTTTGTAAATTTAATGCGTATTAGCGGCAGAAACAGAAGCTTTGTCCAGAATATCCAAATTTCACCAAATAAAAGTAAACTTTAATACAAAAAAAAGAAACGCACAAATTAATTAACAAAAAAGTATTGAATAAGAAAATTAGCGAAAACAAGCACCAACATCAAAGAATCGCGTAAAGTAAATTGGCTGCTATAATAACCCAGCTAGGTTTATTCTTCAAACATCTTTTAAAAATTGGATTTCGAGACCCTCTTTCTATAATATTATTATAAAAGCCTCAAAACTTTATGCAGATAAAACGTTTTAGGTGTTTTAAATACCTACACTTCTTTTTTAATTGCTATTAAGACGTTATTGCTACATTGCCCTGGAAAAATACAATTTTTTTATATAATATGTTTAAATGAAATCTTATGTGGAGCTAAATAAGGTAAGTTTTTTTTTTATATGCTAATACCTAAATATTTTGGAATTGTCTAAATATATCTCTTCAAAGACATTGTATGACATCGACTCATGTTCGATCTAGAATCGAAGACAAATTCGCCGAGTAGTTACAGTGTCAAAAACATTATATAACACATTTGGTGTACTATAGAATAGTACAGGTATACAAGTTATACATATACGTATTGATATTATAAATTAAATTGCTCGGATGGTTAAATAAACCGCCACTGATTGACATTCTTAATTAAGCTTCACAACATTGATCCATTGTAGCAAAACAGGATGGAGTATGTGTAGGTATGGTATATGGGTATATGTGAACTGAAATTGTACGAAATTTCTTTTAGTTTTTATTGTGATTAAATATATTGCTCAATTAACTCAAATATCTTGTACACAATCTGAAACTTTTTGTATGTCATTTATAATATGAAATCTATTTATATTTAATATCTAAATTAAGTTCGTTGGCATTAAATAAATCACATAATTATTATAATAATTATTTCAGCAAAGAATACAGAAGACAACCGTGAAATAAGAGAATGTGAAATGTCTGACTTACACAATAAGTATAAATAAAATAATTTAAATCGCAAACAGAAACATTGGAAAAGGGTTGTATACCAAATGTTTGAAAATGGAAAGTAAAATATGGAGTTCGTTCGACTTGGATATTATCTTTAGAAATTTAAATAAGTTACAGAAGTTTGAGGCAACAAGAGTTGTAAAGCTTTTAGTAGGAAATTGAAGTCATCTTCTCATCTGTGCGTAAACAGCGACAGGGAATCTTCAAAGTTGTTCCAAGAAAATATGTGGACTAATCAATACTAATAATAAATCTGTAAGTGTATGTATGTTCCTCCACAATGATTTTCATGAAACTTGGTAGATAAACATTTAGACATACAGGAAACAGGATAGCCTACTCTTTTCTCTTTTAACGCGGCTGAAGTCGGGGCGCCAGCTAGTTCATTATAAAATCCAACGTCATCATCGGTTTCAGTCGAAATATTCTATACAGACATAATAATGGGCGTCCCTTTGATCTTCTGTGGGCATAGAACTTTCACTGTATTTTTCGGTTCGTGATGGTCGATAGTGACCGTAAGCTCTCGAGAATATTTTATCTACAAATGTTATAAAAAAAAACTTTCTTTTTTACTACAGTTTTTTTCATGATGGTGCAATAATTTCCAATTTAACTCTATATGTAAATTTACCTCGGATGACATTAAGAATGGCATCACAAAACAAAGTTTTAATACTTAATATTAGGAAAACTAATAAGAAACATATAGAAACATACGCCCAATAATTCGACCACCCATTAACTTTATCTTTGTTTTATATGTGTTGCATGTAGCTTAGTGATTGCTACAGAACCTACGTTTATTCCTTTTCAAACGGAATGAGTATTTTCATATTTCTCATAAAGGCTAACGAAATAACAGAAAATGTAGATATGCAAGAAGATTTGCAATGTATGTAGCTAAAGTTTTTTTTACGTTCTACAAAGTTTGTGCCACTGCAATCGATCCGAGTTAAGATATGCTAATTTCAAATTTAAATATGGAAACGCCAAATTCCGAGAAAAGAAAGAAGGGTATTCTTTTTTTTTTTTTTTTTCAAATTTCAGTTAGCATAAGCAAATTGTAAAGGTTTTTTAAGAAATTTCAACTCAGTTATTTCAGAGATCAGACAACACTTTGGCGAATATAAGCACCGCCTCACAAGAGACACATGAGTGACTAACAGCACATGTGCTGTTGTGTCTCTGCACATGAATAAGAGAAGCCAAAGCTCTTCCCCTGAGATGTTGTATGAATTTATCTTTTATTGTACTATATCTAAACACAAGTCTATACTTAGGCTATACCCCAAATAATATCAATTGCTATTCTAACTAGGCAGGCACGACTTTCTTCCAATCTACTATACATCTGTTTCCAAAGTTCAAGCTTGTTAATATTAAAGTTATCACCGGCGACCGCCGAGAAGTGAACGGGCTAGGAGTAATGCCGCCGGTAGACAAGTCTTTACCAAGTTATAATTAATTTACACTTGCTACGAGACCGCGATCGGATTTATAACGAGCGACACCCAACCCACTCAACACTTTGAATAATCACATCTAATTGATTGAAAATTCCATTTTATTAATTTGCAGAGCGCGTATCTCGTCTTGTATTTCAATATAAGAACAAACAAAACCGAAAGCCTGTAAAGTAGAAGCTTTGACTTAACAGCTTACAATAATCTTACGAAGTTATATCAATAATTGAAATAAATAAAGAAATTTCAAATCATACCTATATTTTTTTAATGTTGGTAATAGAAATACATTAGAAAAATTAGAAATAAATGATTTTTAACACGATTTTTAAAGTATAAGTTGTAATAAAAAATCAACATCTCTATACCGTATTTTGCAATATAGGTACTCCGCTTTATGCAGACAGACATCTCCAAGACGTGAAGTGTCTTATACCAAGTCTTAGACACGTAGCTTTTTCTTTCGTTTTTAAAGCGAGTTATAATGGTTTCAAAATCACACATTAAATCTTGAACATTTATTTTTATTTATTTCATTTTTATTTTAAGGTCGGCAGTAGACCGTTTAGGCAAGCAACCCAACCACTCATCTTACGGGCTCGTAAAAACACTTCGCAACGTAATTGTACGATTTTTAAAAATGTTTACAATGGACAGGAAGCGAACAGGAACCCTTCAAGTTGCACAAATTTCTTTTGAAATGCCTATTCATTAGTACGTGTGGTATTGCAGCTCACATCTCGCATTCATCACTCATTATCACATCTGTGTTGAGTTGAGTCGACGAAAGCGGCATGTAGTGAAATATTCGCCGCATCCGCCCTAGATTTGCGCTCAAATCAGATAGTGGTAAGCGTTTGGAACACTGGATCTTGTAGTGTGTAAGCATTGCAATCATTTCTCGCTCTGAACGTAGTTGCACATATATTATATACTATCTGGTGCTCGCGACTTCGTCCGCGTTGAAATGTATAAAATTATAACACTTGATAACGCCATCGAGTAGATACCGTGGAGCGGATCGCTAAAAATATCACCAAACCAAATCCGATCCGATAGATGGCGCTATCAAGTGTATCTCGGGCCAATATTTACTTTTATTTTAGATTTCCCGTAGGAATGAAGCATTTTCCCGCGGTAAAAAGTAGCCTATGTTCATCAGGGATAATGTCGGCTTCTAATTGTATAATAATTTTTCAAATCGGTCCAGTAGTTTTGGAGCCTATTTAATACAAACAAACAAACAATCAAATCTTTCCTCTTTATAATATTAGAAGTATAGATGTATGTGTGTGACTGGAAAATATGTGACATATCTGTCACTGTAACGTAGGTGGTGCCGCCCAAGTGCCGCCACGGTGGCAGTGGCTCCCAGTTTTTATTATTTCTAGACGATCCCTTTGGAACCATACATTTATCCAGGATATAAAGTATATGTATGCTAACCAGTATATACTAATCAGACTAATAAAGTACTATCCGTGTGTCAATTTTTATCCAAATCTGTTAATCCATTTTAGCGTGAAAGGGTAACAAACATCCATCTCTCTCAAACTTTCGTATTTATAATATTAGTAGGATTAGTTAGTGAGATAATTCATACTAACTTGTTCAATTAGATTTTGCCAACTTTGAAACTCGTGCTCACTTTTGTCACATGTAATTGTAATTAATTAATTAGGTAGTTTTTATAAAGGATCTCCATCATTAGGCTTTAGTAGGCTTAATATTGTCAACTAGGTAGCTGTTGCACGCGGCTTTGTCCGCGTAATTTTGTTAAATATAGCCCCTGATAATGAATGGTGAAATAATTTTTAAAATCGGTTTTGTAGTTTTTTAGTTTATTAATTTCAAACAAAATACAAAAATAGATTTTTTTTTTAACTCTTAGGAAGAGGACTTTTTTTGAGTATTTTCAATTCTTCATATCATTTCTTAATTATTGTTAAATTTTAGTTGATAGCCAATTTCCTCTTAAAAAATTCGTAGGTATACTTTTGTTTTCGTCTAGCAAAGCAAAATAAATTACGTGGAAAGCAATTATTTATTGACGAGACAAACGTGGTAAAGGCATTACAATCTGCATAGTTTTATCTGAAGCCGACGATGCTACAGCGGTAGCGATTTATTAAAATCGTCGGTAAAGGTATTTCCTTTCTGTCTATTTTAAAAATTCCAATATTTCCGAGTGGAAAATTCATTCGAGTTCTCGAAAAAACAAAGTGAATTAGAAACGGAGCGTTTACCGTCGTGACAGACGGAATAATGCCGTTACAATCAACATAACAAAGCTAACGGAATTCCAATGGCAATTATTTTTAAAAAATAGTTGTAGCACAGATTTTCTTTATTATCATTTTTTCCGAGTGGAAATGTAACGAATTATTCATCTACACAATTATGTTGTTTCTTTAGAAAGTCCACGGTTAAATAACTTAGTTAAAGTTTAGTGACTTTTCATTTACTTAACGTTTCACTTATTAAAATGTTTCGGTATTTCTCGGTGTGAATCAAAATACTAGATCTATGATGTCAATAATAGTCACACTATAACTTTAATAAGGTATACTAAAGAACCCTGACCCTATAAATAAGACTTCTTGACTTTTGATTTAGGGTTGCCTTTGACAACACTTTTATTTCATTTTTTACACCCTGTAGTAGGTATGGGTTTTTTTTAAAAGCCCACATCAGTACATTTTTCCAAGATAAAAAGTCCATAAAAATCCAGGATAAGTGAAAACCGTATTCAAATCTGTCAGGCCGTTTGGTAACATATATACAACGTGTACAAAAAATATATTTTTTATATACGTTGTATTATATAAAAGAAACGATACTTACCTTGTCGTATCAAATTTGTATTGTGGTCTCTTCATGAACAACAGTCGCGGCAGGATATGTATGAAAACGCGCTTCACCCACGGCGACATTCGGTGCGTCTGCGGCGATCTAAAATGTACATTTAGTACTACCACAGTGACGCAAATGCTGAAAACAAAAATACCACATATAAGTACATATTCATATCAACGTTTTTTTGTGAAGAGTTATTTTAATACTATATTTGTACAATACAAAAATAACATTAATTGGATGGCGCGTTCGGATGTTAACAGAGATTAATTGCTCATTAGACGTCTAATTGTAAATATCTGTTCATAATGATTCAGTATCTGAATTTAAAAAGAGGTATAGATTTTTATAAGTAGTTAACTATCCCTTTCTTATTCTTAATCCTAGTATAATTGGCCTGTGGCATTGCTAGTGTATATAAGCGACTATAAGGCGACTGTAGTCGCCCACAATCAAGTGGACCGTCAGCCTGTCTATCGCATTAAAAGCATTAAAAAAAATGGTAAAATATTACCATTTTGTGAGCTCTTATTTCGATTTCAAGTTCTATGTTTATAACAAACTAGCTGCTGCCCGCGACTTCGCCCGACTAACTTACTAGGAAATAAAAATTTTGAGTGACTACAAATTCACCTTAAATAAATACAAGTAAATAAATACTAATACTAATAAATAAATAAATAATAATAAATAAATAAATAAATAATAATAATAATAATAATAATATTTAAAATAATAATAATAAAGAGTTTTAAATAGAGAAAAAATACGCAACTTCTGTAGCAATTATAAGCAACGTTTTTACAATAAAATTACATTTTTACTGTAAAACTAGCTGCTGCCCGTGACTTCGCCCGCGTAACTTTGTAAATTATATACTAAAACCTTCCTCGAGAACCACTCTATTTATTGGTGATAACAGCATGAAAATCGGTGCAGTAGTTTTTGAGTTTATCGCGAACAAACAGACAGACGGACGCGGCGGAGGACTGTTTTATAATATGTAGTGATGATTGCAAAACTGTTACAACTTTTAGAAATCATCAAACAAGTTTGATTATGTATATCGATTTTTATTACCTTTTGACTATTGTTTTTCTTTTAAACGATCCCGTTAAGGTTGTTAATATATGTATTTTATAATATTTTCTTATTACACTTATAGAAAAACATTATTAACTTTCAACTAGATAGTTATAATTTTTCAGAGCTTAAAATTCTACGCCAAGGTAATACAAACACGACATTGTCTACGAATTTCCTTTGAGTAATAAATTCAAAGCGAATACTTCCAATTAAATTTGTTGTTTTATCTACACTAAAGTAAATTTTCTAAACACGCCCTAATAAATGCGGAGCACGTCCGTTGGGCAAAGCTTAACTTGAATATACGTTTGCTTCTCTAGAATTTGCTTAAAGAAAACATTCGACTCTGAAGTAAAACGTTCCGATCATGCCTCGCCGTGTTTACTTACATACTCCATAATCTCTTGATATTGCAAATATTTATTGTAATTTCATAAATAAACAAAGCGAAATCAGATCTGAGAAGACAAACACAATAAACCTTCAAACATATTTACTGTTCGTATTAAATATAGTCTAAACGGTTTGATAGTTGCACTAGTTTTTAGGCAGGCCGCACATTAACTACTATCGCGCGAGCAACTAAAGTTGCTTTGCCGGATTAGTACTGAGGCCGCACATTGGCTACATTTGCGCGAGCAACTGAGTTGCTATACCGGATTTATACTGAGGCCGCACATAAGGTACTATCGCACGAGCAATTGAGTTACTTTATACTGAGGCTTTATACTGAGGCAGCACATTGGCTATTATCGCGCAAGCAACTGAGTTGCTTTACCGGATTTATACTGAGGCCGCACATTAGGTACTATCGCACGAGCAATTGAGTTGCTTTATACTGAGGCTTTATACTGAGGCAGCACATTGGCTATTATCGCGCAAGCAACTGAGTTGCCTTGTCAGATTTGTATTGAGACCGCACATTGGTTATTATGGCGTGAGCAACTGAGTTGCTTTGCCGGATTTATATTGAGACCGCACATCTAATATGCGGTCCAATATAAATCACACATATAATATAATTCAATTCACATAGTTCAGTACCTTTACCATAACTTTACAATGACCGCAACTAGATAGCGAGAGTATAAAACATTTAGAATTTAGATGTATGAAAATCAGTGAACTGACAATGTCAAATCGACATTTTTCCATATAAATATTTTACGCTCTCCCTAGCTAGTGCGTTCATTATAACTCATGGTAGTGGTACAGATTGCAGTATGAGTTCGTTCTTGTTGCTTTAGCAATTGATTTTATGAGGAAAATGAACGCACTAGCGACAGTGTTTGTGCTTATGGTCGCTTCAGCAACGGAAAGTGAGCTACTATCGCTTAAGCGTTAAGCGATAGTAGCTAATGTACAGCCTCCCTTAAAGCAAGTGTAGGGGCCAAGAGATATCTACTTCTAGCAATTAATCAAGATTTATTGGGCAAACTTAATCGCAAGGCGTGCGGGTAACGTGGGGTATAACGCTGTAGATTCGTACACTTCACTGACGGATGTCTATGTGTGTGTATTGTATGTGAGGGCTCCTAAATAAGTGGTTTTACCACCCTGTCTACACGTTTGAGTTCAGCTAATAATTCCGCCCGATGTGAGACTTAGTTACCTATATACAGAACAACTGGAGATAATTATCTACATTTCAGCGTAAACAAGAAAATTCCAAAGGACAGTTTGTAAAAATTTGTATAACGAAATAATTCACTAAAAAAGATTTTTAATTCTTCTTTAGGAAAAGCATGCAATCAAATATCTTGTTTAGTGAACGGGCGTTTAATTTATATGGAAATCACATTGTGAAGGCGGTGAACGGCTCGGGCGTCGGAGGTTAGAATTAATCCTTTATATTTGTGTCCCCTTTTCTTAACTTTACATTAGGCAATATAAAAGCCTACGTAGAATTTTCTTTTATGAAAATGTTTGATGAATATTATTATATTATTTACATTTACATTTAAATTACATTAACAGAATTCGGTTTGATTCTTTTCAAATTTCTATCTATAGGCTACAATTTAATAAGTGAAATTATAATTAGTTGTACATTTTATTTTAAACTAAATATCCTTACATATTATAAAACAAAATCCTACGCCGCGTCTGTATGTCTGTCTGTCTGTTGGCGATAAACTCAAAAACTACTGCACCGATTTTCATGCTGTTTTCACCAATGGAGAAGAGTGGTTCTCGAGGAAGGTTTTAGTATATCATTTACAAAGTCGCAGGCAACAGCTAGTTATACGTTAAAAACATTTTTTATTACTTTGTGAAGAGATTTTTTGGTAGTATTTTTTTTTCTCAGAAAATAGAATTTTTCGTAAAATATGCCCGATTTAAACTTTTTTTAAGTATTGTCTATTGTCTAAATTTTAATTTTACTCTAAGAAGTTAAATTACGCGACAAAAATATGGCAGTTCTGTTAAGTCCTCGCCTCAATTTATATGTGTTCTATGTGTGAATACGTAACTTTAATAAATGTACCTGTACCCACCCGTATCGTAACCGTCTTTCTTAGTTAATAATGATTTATGACGTAAAACTTAGTAAGCGTACACCGCAATTTCCCAACAGCAGATTTCGCAAAAAACTAAGTTCAAAAGCGAATAAGTCAAGCGTTAATACCAAAATGTTTTGAAAAACAACAATGTCTATTATATACTTTCCAGCTCAACCATGTTTCCATTCATAGCAAACAAAATACAGGCAACCGACTGGAGAGTAAAACCTGAAAATGTAGGTTTTGTACACGTTGGAGGGTTGGAGGTAACCGCGTGGAGCTATTTATTGCTTTTCATATTCAACTTTTCGATAGCAAGTAATAGTTTTTTGTTATATTTCTGTAAGTAGGTAGGTCGTTCCGAAATGAGTACTTTAGCCACATTCAGGTCTGAAAATGGAACAATGGATATCCATTTTTCCTCTCATTTCTCGAGTATTTTATTATATTCGTATTCGCGTATATATCTCCGTGTCGTTTCTTATATCTCTGATTTTAAGACGTATAATAATACTTCTGTTGTAACTTTTGTTTGGAACATAAATATTCTCAAGTCTCACATTCCAGCCGAGCATTTAGTAGGACGTCTTAATTATTATTTTAAACTAGACCTAAGCGCTCGGCTTTGCCCGGATGAAAGATCTGAAATAATGTACCTTTGAAACTGTAAAATAATTTTTCGAATAGGTGTATTCTGTGTGTGTGAGTGTGACCCACATCCGGCTTCGCCCGGGGTGCAATTTTCAAATAATACAAACTTTCCTTCGTTTATCCCTGGTTCCATTTATTAAAAAAACCGAATTAAAACGGTCTACCCATTCTCGAATTTTTAAAGCGTAGTACACAAACCAACTACTAGCCACTCGCTCCCGCTTCGCCTAGGATGCAATTTTTATATACAAAAACATTTCCCGTTGATCCCTCTTTCCATAAGATTTAAATTTACTGGTAGTTATTTTTGTTATTTAATCATGTATCTTGTGTTATCTCAGTGAAATAGTTGTGTAATTAAACGCATAATTATAATATTTAACAAAATTAAATAAATTTGAAATAAAAATCTATATCTTTCGTGGTTAATACTATGATTGAATTTTAGAATTATTTTTTTTGTTTCTTTACTCTATTGTATACAAGATGCGATTGTTGAAACATGTAATTAATTTCGACGGTGACCTTGCAATAAATTTTGACAGGCATCAATCACTCTTTCATTTCAACCTCACAACAGGTGGGTTTTAATTTAATTTCACGCTTGAATTTTTAAAATAAACAATTTCCACAAATATTAAATATAAATTATTTAAACCTTTTAACCTACAAAACGATTGATTGATTAAATAAATGATCTCTTTTTCAGTGAAGGCTCCAAAAGGCCTTCACTCGACAAAGGGACGGACTTTGTACAGAAAATCGAACGCTCACTGAGAGTATAGAGACGATCTGATAAGAGTTGCAGAGATGCTTTGACATGGGACGGCAAATTACCGGACGATCCGAGACCATTCTATGAAGGAGCGCTGTGTTTGACAGTAGACAGACGCCTTTTGAAAGTTGACATGACAATTACACTATAACAAATTACTACGGGAAACTATTGCATACCGTACTCTAGGTTATTGTTCAATTCAGGTGAAAGGGACATCTAGAAGACTTCATATATAACATACATCTACGCTTTCTCTAACAAATGTTTCGTAGCATGTTCATCTGTTAATTCTGAGTTCAGAAACACTATAATTAAGGTACAACGTGTTATCTTGCAAATTTTATGATGTTAACCTCGAGAACAAATTGTCTTCACAGTCACACCCAACCTTAACAGATTAAACACATCAACAGTATTAAACCGTTTAATGTTACTGTAAATTGTAGTAGTGGCAGTTTGCGTACTAGAGTTACTCCGTGTGGCAGCCGTAACCATCTCTTATTTTAACGCACTCCCACAACCCTGGTTTGCTTGTGTCTGAGGACATTGTAGCTAAGCTACCAACTATCGAGTAGATCATCAATCTGCATCGCCTTTTATCTTAAAAATACCTTTAGTGTTGCTTTCATAACCTACTATAGCTGGTGCTCGCGACTTCGTCCGCGTTGAAAACTATGAAACGCCATCTACCGTGGAATGGATCGCTAAAAATATCACCGAGCAGTTGTCATGTTAGTCGCTTCACCGGATTCTGGATAGATGGCACTGTCAAGTATATTCCGGGCCAAGCCGCTAGTATTTACTTTTATTTTAGATTTCCCGTAGAAATGAAGCATTTTCCCGCGGTAAAAAGTAGCCTATGTTCATCACAGATAATGTCGGCTTCTAATGGTAAAAGAATTTTTCAAATCGGTCCAGTAGTTTCGGAGCCTATTCTATACAAACAATCAAATCTTTTCACTTTATAATATTAGTATAGATACAGCAAGACTTTGATTATTTTATTTAAAATTGAAATAAAAAACGATGCATACAGTTTCAAATTCTGCAGGCGGATTGACCAGATTTAACATGAAGTCGCGGCACTTTAAGGTAAGTATGGCTACCGTTAACTATAAATACTACAAGCAACGCTAAACAAGCCTAGACTAGAATAAAAATACGGTTAATGATCTGGGCTTATTCACTCAATTGCAGATGAGCTGTTTTTTTATGGTTACTTTTCCATGAGAGCGTGATTACTGCGGCCAGACAAGTTGTCTGGCCTAATTTGTGACTGGGGAACACAGTGTGTATTCTCAATCAGGTCAGGTTATATTATATAAACAAATTCAGCTGGAGACTGTAATGTTAGCAAATATTCTTTTACCTAGCCCGTATTTTTTAAGTTACGGGATTGAGCTTTATATTCTGACAGGATATTGTTGAGCGTTACGATAAAATTTTAACAAAATAAAATGTACATGTAAATAATCTGTACACTACAGATGTACAGAAGTGTACATACACTTTAATGCATACAATTTAGCATATTACTTACCTAATTGAGACGAGTATCATCGCGAAGATGAGGTATTTCCCTAGTAGAGGGACCACTAGCGATGTTGGTGGAATAATCTCCACCACAAGCAGGAAGAACACGTGGAGACTGATAAGAATGGATATGGAGAGCGTCACCTGTGCACAAATTTATCAGTTACAAAAAATATAATCTATCTCTACTAACCTAACAAAGTCATTTTAAAATATTTGGAATTTTGTTACTTAATGAGACCTTTAAAGGGATAGCGCCACAAAATTCCCGGCCACTAGTAAAAATACAAGTAGTCTTTGTACACTTTCATAACAAAATAGTTAAAAATGCTGCTTCTAAAATAATTATGTGATACGGTTGCTAGTGCAATAGCGTGGTGTGTCACCCGCCTTCTATTAAAACATGTAATATTCGTAATATAGACTAGCGTACTACGAACATGAGTGAAAAATGAGTTACCTACACACTGAAGAAGATTGTCCATAGAAGATTCTTCACAGCTTATTAAGTAAAGGAACAGCTTTTGTTAGTATGAAAACATTTTGTCAAGTCAAGCTGAACTGAATTTTTACAGCAAGGAAGCATTTTCTAGTAGATTAGTGTATTATGTCTTGCTAATACCGCATTATGAAAATCTCGATATTTTATGGTCGATCTATGGATAATATAAACTAGTTAAATATTTCACCAGAAAAAAAAAATCCCAACATAATTGTGCTAACTATTATGGTGATCTGTCAAACTGTCGACATGACGATAAACAGTTACTACATGAGCTAAGTTATGAAAATTATCATGTAAGGAAAATATATTGTGTCCTTGAACTTTATTTGCTCAGAGTAGACAGATTATAACCTTAGCCACTTTTGTAGCTGTATGATTAAGTAAGGCGTGAGTAGTATTTTCCATTATGTTGTGATACGAAACTACTAAAAGAAAGAAAAAAGAAAAATTCATAAAAACTACAAAATATTTAAAACATAAAAGTTCAATAATAACTGATTTTTAGTAATATTTTTGCAACCACGAAGTTACTTTATTTTAACAATTAAATAAGTTATTGCTGCGGTATTATTTTTTTTTTTTAGTTTATATAACTTTTTGTAAAGTCACTTAAAACAAGTTTTTGGGTAATATTCATTTTTTCATTTAGTCTATTTGAGTTTTCTAAACGAAAACTTCATAAATATCGTTATATTTCAATAGTTTTAAATTATCTTTGCTTGTGTAAATATCCAGACATGATTTGAAAATTGTGACTTTGATCAGTAGATTGAAAATATTGGAGAAAGTAAATCAAATATAAACTAATAGTTAATTAACAAGTTAAAATGCAAAGATGTTCTATGATGAGTTATGGAGTAGCTATGCAAAAAAAAAACTTATGAAAAGAAAATAATTCTTCAAATATTCAAAAAAATGTCACAAAACAGTTAACACTTTCTGACAAGGCATTGTATTTATATTTCATTGATGTGATAATTTTGAAGAAATCGTGAATAATGTCGAATTGATTGATTGCCTTGTCTTCAGTCATTTCATATTCAAAGTGCGGCGAGAGGAAAGCCAATAACGTTGGTGTAATTTTTCACGAGCCCGTAATGACGCCGTTATTGCTATGTTATTCACGATGTTACTTTGAAATTCAGGCTATTAACTTATTATGTGGTAACAGGATATTAGCTGTTGTTATGAGCGGACGTCTGCCGAGTAATGACCCGCAATGGACAATATTAATTTTTATTCGTTTTTTATTATCCCCTTTGGCGCAATTCACTTTGTTTTAACGTAATTGATGTATCGCACTCGCGCTTTTACGTACACATTCAATATTTTTGTTCAATTTCAGATTCTGTTCTCGTATAGTAGGTATAACAAAAGCAGATTCATTGAGAAGTGCTAGCCTGAAACTTTCATATAGGAAAATTTGAGTTTCTATTTGGATTATCATTACTTACAGCCGATTTCTTGCTATTGCATTGGGAGGGTTTGGCAAAATACATCCCAATGCTTCATTGGTTACTTTGTTATATTAATATTCAAAGAATACCTATGCATTAAAACAGGATATACAATACACAGAGCAATAACGCGAATTAGTCATATATAAACATAGGAACGATTGTTTTCACTTACAAACAACGCAATAAAAGAGTTGAAACGGTTTTAACCTACACTCAATATGTACATTGCGATGACCTATTTAAGTTTAATCCGCGTTGTTACAAACAATAAAAGAGCTCTGCTACTAACAATTCTGTATAAAAAAATCTGCAGTTGTATTGACTATGAAGCTTGTTGAATTGTTCATGTGTATGTAGGTAAGTCATTGATTCTCAACAATGTTGACAGTTACTAAGTTTAGTTATAGATCAAGCTGCAGAGATTTGGTGTGAGCATTTTGTGTAAAAAGTCTTAGAAGAAAACCAACTGCTCTATACACACAATGTTATATTCCTTCACCCGATACTCGCGCGATCGACCGTTTCTCGTGATGTTCAGCTTCATTTCTAACATACTTCTCAGCGTTTTAATGCAAAACCAAGAAATACGTTTTGAACTATGAAAATTCTACTTTCGAAATCGTTTTCGTAAATCAGACCATACCTGTCGCATACAGGCCTGCTGAAAAATTGTATAGTAAAAAATTTAAATGGTAACAGATCGAAAACTATATGCATTGGACAGTGCCTGCTTTTTGCACCCGTACAGTGTCCCGTACGTCTAAATGTTTATCTACCAAGTTTTATGAAAATCAGTTAATTCGTTTAAGAGTTATGGAGAAACATACATACATACAATACCTACACTTACAGATTTATTATTAGTATTGATTGATTATGCGGGATGCAGACCGAAAACTAATCAATACCAAAGTTAAGCTAAGCCACCTATGTAAATCCAGTAAACTAGAAATATGAAGCGTGCACATCAACAACTAATTGAAAGCTAAGCCAGTGTAAGGTATACGGTCGTATAGCCACGGATTAAAATTATGATCGATGAACAAAGTTTTGATTACGTAGAGTCTATAATAGAACTTTATTTTAGTAATTAGAAAATGTTTAATTGTATTATAGTGTCTCTATATTAACTATCGGAGATATTATATTATTATAAGGCGGCATTTCACATAATAAATTTTGAGTAGAATGAGTTAAAGCACAATTTACGAATAAAACCAATTTCACAAAAAAAACAACATCTAAATATTGCCACAAATATGATGGAGCATCACTTGAGAATGACACGATCGATTTTGTTCATTTTTGTTGTATTCGTAATTGTCAGGACAAAGTTTGTGTAAAAAGAAAATCCACTGGATTATATGGTATTTTTATATGAAACTTCAACAACTGTATCGTCAGCTAGTATATTCTATATTATATTAAATTCGTTTGAAAGGAAATAAGCTAGTGTATCGGAAAATCTTTTCTAGAAATCTCGTGCTCGGTCTTACTGCGAACGAAGAGTAGATATATATTTTCCAACATATTAAAAACTATTTTATTTTTTAGTTTACCCAAATCTATATAAATTTTCAAAAGCAATTGAAATACAAGCTGAAGGTTCGACTAAATTTCATAGTAACAACGGCCTTGTCAGTAGTATTGTTCTGTTTTGTTTGTGGGTAAATAACAGATGCCGGAACCCATTTACCTGCTCTCATATAACCCACTCGTCCGATTCCTATTTCCTCTTCCCGTTGTAGCGACGATCGAGGTGCTGCCACCGTCTATCACATTTGATTGATGCTAACATTTTACGCCTTTGACTTAAACGCTTAGAAGCTTCTAGCAACTTTATTGAGTTAAAGGCAAAGTCAATCTCCTTTTATTATGTCCCTAGTTGGTGGTTTTTGTAAACTTAAAAAATATAACGCCTAACGCCTAACAAAATATATGAGCAATATAACAACCCAAGCAACACAGAATGGCTGAATATTCTTTGCCGTTATCAGCCGTTATCCAAGCAATTTGGGCACAAAATAAATTGCTTTAAGCTGTATAGTAGCAACGTAATAGCTGAATAGTAGCTGAATAAGCAACAAGAAGCCTATAATAGCCCATAGTGTTATAATAGCCCAAAAATCATTCAATACAGCATTTGCCTATCTTGTCAGCTCTAATACCCTTATAACAAAGCTTTAAACTGAATAATTTGTGAATTTCATACTGTTATTTGGCCTATGTGTTGCCTGGGAACTGACAACTTATTTGCCAGGCGTTGGATTTTTTTATATGATTCCTCGGTTAAAGTACTTTATGTCCTTTTTCTATAACCCTGACAATGTGTGTGTATGTAAAATTTTATATGATCGTTGAGTAGTTAAGGCGTAAAAAGGTAACAGAAAGGCACAGAGATATTTATAATAGTCATGCTAGACGACAAGTTTTTTGAGAAATGCTGTTGTGACAATTGTGACGTAATACAATAAAATTATTACTGACTGTTATTGTCAACTTTTTTAAATGACATTTTTAAGCCTGTGTCCAAGTATATACTTTATACAGAAGCGTTTTTATAAACATTTATGTAAATTACTGTTGCCTTATTATTTTGTATTTGTAGTATTTAATAAGTATACATTATAATTATAGTATTTTAGTATATTAATATACTATAATTTTAGTATATAGTCAATACTAATAATAAATCTGTAGGGGTCGGTCATGGAGTAATTTAATTTGTTTTCAGAAATATCGTGTATATAGGCTCTATAAACGATACTGAAACTAAATTTACGATTTTTAGAATTTTTTTCTGTATGTATGTATGTATGTATGTTCCTCCATCACTCTTAAACGAATTAACTGATTTTCATGAAACTTGATAGATAACTTGATAGACACGTGATAGGCTACTTTTTATATTTTTAACGCGGACGAAGTCGCGGGCAACAGCTAGTATTGGATAAGTGTAGGTATTGTATATATTATATATGTATGTTCCTTCATAACTCTTAAACGAATTAACTGATTTTCATGAAACTTGTTAGATAAACATTTAGAAGTACAGGACACTACTTAGGACAGGCTACTTTTTTCTTTTTCAACGCGGAAGAAGTCGCGGGCGCCAGCTAGTACAAGTATAAAATCATATTAAAACGACTGCCTTGTTATACGGGAAGCTTGGGTATCGCAGTCCTTTGTTTTAAAGTCTCAGGTGTGTTACGGGAGACTCTTAAATTACAAAAAATGAGAAACCACCACTCAAAATAAGCTTAAACATAATTGTGTAAACGTGACCATAAATACAGAAAAAATGTGACAATTTATGTCGCATAAGTATTTTTTGTGGTTTTTTTTATTTACACAAAAAATTATTCAGTGTAGTAAAATTTTACGATAATAAATTGAATTTAAGTGAATATAATCCTGATATTAAATCTAAACAAATATTATGTCGAAAGACGAAATGTCGAATAACAAATCAAATCAGCCGAGAAACTTTACCATGAGTTTATAATCACCGCACTCCGTAACGAGAGGAAAATATTCATAGCGTAGATTATGACTGTTGACTGCTTACTAACTGCTTTTTTTTTACCAAATATATAAAGTTTATACGGTAGTACTGATGACAAATAAACAATGCCTGTCTGTTTGTTCTGGTTAATCTTCGAAACGGTTAAAAAGATTTTAACGGAATTTTAACTGGCAAATAGCTGATGATATAAGGAGTATCTTAAAGCTACTTTCAGTGTGCAGTGTAATGTGTTGCTAAAGATAAATTAGTGAACATTTAGTTTGAGTGGGTATAATAAGTGAATTTGTATATAGTTAGTAATCTCGTAAAGAAAATCAGACAGTGGACGGGGATAGTTAATGTAGTTTGTTCCGACGAACAAAAGACAAAGAGGACTGTTCCAGGCTGATCGCCAAGCTTCACTAGTTGGAGTGGCACCACAATAAAAACAAGAAGTACCTAATCTCTTCCATTAAACTTTTTAATTTTGTATACCAAATACATAATAATATTATAAAATGTACAAATAATAAATAATACATATTATAAATGTGAAATTAGCAGACAAATTAATGTAAGTCACCATTTCACGCCTTAACTACTCATAGAAATTTGCATACACATTGTCAAAGATACAGAAAAAGACATGGCGTGTCTTTTGTACAGAAAGAAAGTACTGTTCCCAAGGGGATCATCTAAAACTAAAATCCAATGCCTGCCAAAAGTATATCAGCAATAAAGATGTCAGGCGTTATATCTCTATATATACATATATAAAAATTACGTGTCACGTTGTTTGACGCCAATTAACTACTAATTTGATAATAAACCGATTTTGATAAAACCTCGTAGCTATGTGAAATTTGATCCAACTTAAAAGGTTTTTTTACTTTGAACTCGACGAACTCCTATATATTTTGTCAGATGTTCATATTTTTTATTTTTCAACGCGGACGAAGTCTTTAAAATATTTTAACAGAAATAAAGTATAAAAACTCACCTTTTCTCCACTGTCTGAAGGCAAATAGAATGTGAGAACCGTAAGGAAGGAGATGCCCATGCAAGGAATGATGATGTTTACAGTGTAGAACAGAGTTTTTCTTCTCATAGTTATATTGAACGTGATGTCCAGGTAGGGCTCGTCGCAACACGTGTAGAACTTCTCGTTTCTGTTAGAAAAACAAACATCAATCAACATTTCTCTCGCGTCATCAAAACTTATCAGTGTTTTGTAAGTGGTACAAAACTAAGGAAAACGTACACGCGTAACAGAAAGTTAATAATAATAGGTGTAACAAAACTTTTTAGGTTGGGTCCATGTGTTAATTCTTTGTTTCACGTGATTTAATTCTTTTTAAGTATTTTTTATTACATTTTAAGTACTGTTCAAATGTTAGTAGGTACTGCTAGATACCTACCTATAACTGGTGTGGTTTTCAGACGATTATAATTAATATAAACTTAACAAACATATGACAGTATGTATAAGAAACTCCATACAAATAGTATAGGGTGATATTTGCTGCATGATAATCCCATGTGTGGGTGTAAAAATAAAATTTTATTGAAAAAAAACTTGACTTTTATTGCTTAATCTCAACATATAATCATAATCATAAACATTGGCAGAACATTGATAGTGCAATCTCCCAACACACGATATTGTTCAGCTTACGCAATGATGCAAAAAAAAAGTTTGCAGATAAAACGATATACGTTCCAATGTGCACATGTCATGTCAATCTGGAATTTCGTCAACAATTGTTATGTCCGCTACAGGTGACATGGTTTTTGTTAGCGTTAAAAGGTTTTCTTGTATAAAATTTACATCTACCATTGGTAGCAGTGATCAAATTATCAAAAATACTGCGAGACGAGAAGAATCCAACGGAACGAGAAGTTTTCAACGAATTTACAATTCAATGAAATTGGTTATTAGATCTTATGTTAGTACTATTGAACATAAATGCTAATGCTGTTGGTATATATGTATATTTTAACAATAATTCAATCTTCCAGTTATTGAGTAAAATTAATGAATAAAATGTTATAACAATCTTCAAACGTACATGTCGCCATTTTATATTTTATACAGTATTTTATATTTATTATTTAGGTATATATGTGATACTTTAATATTCATAAAGGAGCGTTCATGACGGGAAACTCAAAGGTAGATAAAAAATTAAATCAATTTGTTTATATTAAAAATTTTATATTTTCAATGAAGAGTTTTTAAAATTGCCATTAATGCTTGAGTGCTTTTTGAGCATACATACATGCATGCTTTTATATGTTTTAGTATATTATAAAGTATACATTTACTTTTTTTATAGGACTTGTGGAAGCATGCTCACTGGTATTTAACCGGTTTGATGCCGCACTTCGAAAAAAGTTGTTAAAACTTCTGTAGTAACAATTCTCTCTGTCACCTTTTACGGTGCACTACGAAGGAGGTGCTAACAGTTAAAACCACATTGTAATGATAAATTATAACCTAATAGCTGGTGCTCGCGACTTCGTCCGCGTAGAAAAGCCATCTACCGTATTTTGGATAGATGACGCTATCTCCCGGGCCAAGCCGCTAGTATTTACTTTTTTTTAGATTTCCCGTAGGAATGAAGCATTTTCCCGCGGTAAAAAGTATTGGATATTTTCATCACGGGTAATGTGGGCTTCTAATGGTAAAAGAATTTTTCAAATCGGTCAAGTGGTTTCGGAGCCTATTCTATACAAACAAACAATCAAATCTTTCCTCTTTATAGTATTAGTATAGATAAATATTAAAAAGTATACAATAAAATTACACTGAGGTACTATTTAATTATATAAATTTTATTAATGCAATGGGTTCAGGAGACAAGGTAATAAATATGCTGGCTGCATTATTGGTAAGTTTATATTATTGTACTGCACGCCTAAATAAAGCGTACAAGTATGAGCCACTCAGTAATATATTACAGTGATTACATGACAAGTGCTTTCAGACGTTTGAGACGGAACTGTTTACTCAAAATGTCATCCGTACAAAGCCTTAAATTGAAATGTCTCCCTTTTTTCTTTGTTGAGGACAATTTTAAAGAAAGTAGAGCACACATTCGCTACGGTATGAAAATGAAAAAGGAAAATAATGCCTTATGGAAACTGAAACAAAGACTACAGACAAAAAAAAAGTTTAGTAGCTAAACTGAGCTTGAGACTCCAGTCAGAGAATCCTGTATACGCATTTTTTTTTATTACAAACTAAAAAGTGACATGACATGACTGGGCACGTGACATTGTATGCGCTGTAGTTCGTTTTTTGGAAACTCCTCAGGCACCTAACATTTTTCCAGGATAAAAAGTATCCTATATAAAAAAATACAAACATACCTGGACAAGAAATAGTAAAATATAAAGTGAAATAAATTTCCAAGAATTCGACACCAAGAGGAATTTTCCTGGGGCTCAATAAACAGTATTTAATGTAATGTAAGTTTAATAAAAAAGAAAGATTTAGTAAAAAGAAGGTGTATTTTCTCCTAACATGTAACATGTTAGGAGTGATGCGAAAATGTATAGACAGGGTTTCCAATCAACGTGTTGTTGTTAA
Source organism: Synanthedon vespiformis (assembly GCA_918317495.1). NCBI lineage: Eukaryota > Metazoa > Arthropoda > Insecta > Lepidoptera > Sesiidae > Synanthedon > Synanthedon vespiformis. The sequence continues at coordinate 3,221,235 of OU906953.1, forward strand.
CACTTTACGTTTCAAAACAGAGCTTGTGAGTTCGTTGGATAAATTACACAATATTATAATACAATCAATCATTGACTAACAGAATATCAATTATTTTGATATAAAATATTTTATAGTTAAGTCTTCTTCTTGGCATTTCTGACAATATAAAATTTCATAGGTACCTAATGCATTATATGACGAAGTCTAACACTGCCCCTTACTAGAACACAAATGCTATAACCTTACAATTAAAATTGACATAAGGACAAAATTAAAAATACTTATAATATTGCATATAACTTTAGTCTAATAAAATCAGTCTGTAGATAAAGCTGTAGATAAAGCTATTTGGCAAAAACATATTCATGTAATGGAATCTCCAATACAAACACATTTATCTGAATATTAGACTACTTAACGGGTAATACTCAGCTGTTACCTGGCCCTCTAATTACGCAATAAAGGTAAGCAATAATTAGTATTTAACACTTGAGTCCGCTGCGGTAGAATTGAAATTAAAAAAGTTTGAAATTTATTTCCGTCACATAAAAAGGTAATTTTGTTGAGTGTGTCGTAAAAGTGCTTCAACATATTTGATGAACCTATCTGCGGTATCTCACGAGTACGTTGGGAATACGAAAAATATTATCCCGTTTTACGGAATGTCGTAAAGATAAGTCAAATTTAATTTTCCTTGGCGTACTATTTCATAGTAGGTACAACTATTAGACATATGAACCGCTACGAAGCTACTAGGACTTTGTGTAGTATTATTATTATTATTATAAGATATTTCCTAATTTCTTATTGATGCTTAACTTAACAAACCTATGTTCATCAGAGGACGCTTGTGGACTGATGATGGTTCCTAAATTTCCTTTTTATATAGATATTTAAAAAAATACTATTTAAAAATTATATAACCATACTAGGAGACAATAATTTTGTATAATTAATTCCTACTTTGTTATTAAAGCTGCTAGGCGCCCCGAATAATATTTGTTTGAGAAACTCTTGATTATTAAAATTCAAAATTTATTTATATTTTGAGTGTGTTTGAAAAATTACTTTTAATTTTTGTTTTTCCACCTTCTCAGATGTTAAAAATAATAAGCACTACGTTAAGATGATAAAAGTTTATCGAGCTGTTACAAGGTTTTTTCATGTATATGGGAGGGTTTATCTTTAAATTTAGAGGTGCTCAGGTCGTTTTGTTTTATGGGAACATACTCGGGTGAGGCACTTCAAGTAAGTCGCGTTTTGCATCAACGCAGTGCTGTATAAAAATTACTTGAACTGAGTGAGTGACGTCGTAATAGTATAAAGGAACAAACTCGGTAAGCATTTCAAAGTGGATTTCGTTGTTTTATTTTCAGTTAGTGTCGTTCTGATGTCGTGGAGTGTTACTGTGGACGGTTTATTTCGTTTAGGAATCAACTCTCTTGTTATCCAAGTCACGGGTGAGCTGCGACAGTCCCATATTGCTTTTAAGACTTCAATGCACAATGGGTCAGTGTACGTGAATTGAGCGTTGTGAGTGCACGAAATAACTTAAGATGGATACAGTAAGTAATAGTCAACGAGCCCAATGGTCGAGTGGTAAAGGTAACTCAGGAGACTCGTATTCGATTCTCGTCAAGGCCAACTTTGGAAATGAACTTTTTAACTTTTGCAGTCATAAATTGGATACCAGTCTGGCAGCAGTAACTATCCACAAACAGACCACCATGTAATACTAGTATGTATGTTGTTGTGTTTTAAGAAGTATGTAAAGTATTCCACAGATAGGGAAATGGGCTTATATTTTACTCATAAATAGATTATTAAGATCGTTATTAAGATCGGCAGCACACTTGCATATTTTATATACTTATACGTTTGCTAAACAGACATATGATAGAGAGACAGAGATGCTTTCAAAGGTTAACAATCTAATTATCACAAGTAGTTAGTTAAGTTGTTGGTACTATACTACTGTGGCAGTTTCACTACTCGCGTACATCCGGTAATAAAGACAGGTTAGTTAGGATACGTTAAGGCATCGTTTGTGATAAGGGTAGCGAATGGGACACTTTGAGCGAGGCTTAACGTAGTAATGCGGATACGAGTCGTAAAAGCGATGTCGTAGTGTTGTTGAACCAAGGCTTCGTCACATATACGACGTCCGTCGGATATGTGTCCAACACTTTAAGAGCTCACACGCTAACGAAGCTGTTTAAGTACCAATTTTATACTACTTAATTCCATGATTACTCCTTAGATATTTGTCGTAACAATGCATTTAGAAACATGACATTTCTGAGATTTAATATGACTTTGGATGTAACAAAAAAAACTTAAATTATTTTCATAAATGTGCAGAATTTCTGACTAAAAGTCAAAAATGCCTTTTCATGAAAACATCCTAGCCGTAATGTAAACGTATAATTGGGTTGTTAATAGCTACCATTTTTCTAAAATATTGGAACTGCTGGCGTACGTTTCATTATTTTCGCGAGCTCAATAAGTACCGCGAATGACTTGCGTCGCATTTTGTCTTCAGTTATTCGTATTTTAGTAAGTTGAGACAACAAATTATCGCTGACTTCACTCGCTCATAAGTACAGTGCGAGGCAACGGCCGGCTGGAAAGGCTAGCGTCATTACGTACAAACTGTATGCCATGTCTGTAGTTCAACGTCGAATACTTTAATAAGTACACCGCAGGCGACGACGGCCTGAAATATCTGTATGTCAAGGATATATAGAGGGTTCAAAGGTCCAATAGAACTACCTATTCAGCACACCTTTTGTTTACGCGTACAAGATTGATTGCCGACATTTTTATGTGCCAACTAAATAAAGACCGTCAAAAGACGTCTCTGAGATACGAGTACGTCGGTAAAGCAATATCGTGACTCGAAAATAGAAGCATTTGTTTTACGTCTGAAATGTTCGATTTTAAGAGATATGAAATCGTGTTTTCGTGTTGTCGTCTACTGTGTGATATAAAACGTATCTACGTGCATTTTTATAAGATATAATCTAAGATATAATCTTTAACTTATACGTCTACTGCTGGCTTACATATTTACATATTATGTGTACTTGGATCTAACGGGACTTAATTCTTATATAGCCATCAAATATTCAATCCTATTTCTGATGGTACAATAATGCTTCATATTAATTTTTTGTTGACAAAAAATTATGTTTAGTATTATTCCCTTGACATTAATTCACTTTCAAGGGTTACTACATCTAATATCATTTCGCTATTTATATTTAATTTCGTGAAAATTGTAATGATGATTCGATATACAAGAGATATATAAAAATTCCAAGCAAGTATTTAAAGTAAATATACTATAGATTATTGAGATTGTACCTCCACTTCAGTTATATTCTAAGATGGAAGTGGCAATTCAAACTTTATGTATTTAAGGTCCGGTTTTCAACTTTATGTTAACTTTTGTTAACAAAACTTGTAGCAACAGCAAATAGCAAACTAGAACAAGAAGAACTATAATAACAAAAGTGTAACGAATTTTACATTGCTTCGTACATACAAAGAAATCTTTGCAGAAATTCGGTTTAGAAAACAACTGACTGCAGTATATTTGTTATAAATTCAACAATTTCGTTACAATGGGGTTTAACGGTCAAGAACTTGATTTGGATTCAATAAGTGTTTCTTCTGTATAAAACGTGGCAAGATCATATTTTATTTAGAACTTAATTTTAGCGTTAAAATAATATGATGTATGACAAGACATGTCTTGTGATCAAGTTTACTTGCGGTAAATTTGAAAAAGCTCTTATTTGTCTAAAGTATCTGACGCATTATGCTTTTCTCAGGATCGTCATCATCTTGACTTTTTTACTGGTATTTTAATATTGTTTTGATTACTATCGTACTGCGCTTTACTTGTAAAAGGTGTACACCCCCTGCTAATGGTCTAGCTAAGGGATTGGAAGAATCTCAGATGCTTCAAGCAAGCTGTAAATAAATTAGTACAGGGTTTGAAGCGGACCTTCATACTTCCTGTTCTTAATAGGTAAACTAAGAAGAAGGCTACCTAAGAATTTTTGCTACCTGGTGATCCATAAGATTACCACACTTTATAATATAAAACAAATACGTGTAATAATATAACAAATTCGTATATCTACGCTACAACGTTTAAATTGTATTTTAAATTGGCAAATAATCTCGTATAAATAGGCATTCTGCTAAAAGCCTCATTACGAATGAGATTTAAAAGCTTTGGGCGAAAGTGGCCGTGCACCAAATGGGCATATCTTTTTAACCAACAGTGACAAATGTCTGGTCGTTTAATAACCAATGTTATTTGTTTATTCTCCGTGAACGTCGCATCCGCCGCTCTGAGTACAAGTGAAACTTAATTACAACGATATTTTCCCATTGTTCGCGGCATTCACTTTTTGAAACTGCTGCGGAACGATAATGGGACCTTCTTACAAATTGGTAATTAAATTTATCACTAAAGTTGATTTAAAGTTAACGAACCGAGCGGGGTGGAGTTCAGATATTGACTAAAGTTTCAATTTTCAATGAGGTGAACCTAGGATATGAACTTTCAGACTCGAGAATTGTTTATCTAGATAGCAAGATAGAATGTCTAACTTTCTCCCCAGTTTGTACTTTGATTTCCATAGTAAAAGCTTATAGTACTTGAGTTTAGGGTAAACCCACAGACCAAAGAATCGACGCGTCGTCCACTACTAGAGACGGCAGTAATAATAATAATATTCGTGCTACGCGCAACGCAATTGCGTTGAGCGCAACTTAGGGCACATTTAGTAGTATACTTACAATTTAAAACAACAACTTGAAAGTCATTTATTTGGACCAGGACCACGTTGGAAATTTCTCGGCACTTAACTCGCAACAAACTATTTTAACTTTGCTTTGTGTGAAAATGTATAGGATGATACACATGTCATTAAATATAAAATATTAAATATAATATTGTATTCTTTCGAGGTGCCAAGAAATTTCCGACTGGTATATACGGGTTGTATCGTCATTCATGCTAAATAGCGAGCATCTGAGAGATTATAATTAATGTAATATTATAATGATACAAACCTTACAGCAGGCACCTCAAGAATATCCCATTCTACTGACATATAGAACTCTGAAAGATCGACGCCGACAGTCACTACGTTGCTGCCTGCTTGCTCATCCATATGCCGCAAGTCAACCTGTGTGCACAAAACTTTACACATTATATCCTTAACCTATTTTAAAAAGAAAAATCCCATATTTATTCTATTATGTTAGGAGGCCTAACCATTGTATATAGATTTAATCTATGAGTCTTAATTCTGTGAGTTCAAAAACAAATTAAACACTGAAAACACTCGCTGCTTTTTGTTTCAAAATTATTAAGAATATTACAATTATTATTAATATTATGTAATATTAAAATATTTAGACAAACCTTCTTTTTAAATTAAAATGAAAATTTGTTACATACAACAGAACATGAGCCAATTATGACAAAAAAACACATCTGTCCATTAGATTTTGTTAACAGGCGTAACAGGCGAATGCTGTTTTATTTAAGATTTTATTTATTATTTTATGCGTTTAACGGTTTATTTTTTATTTCTACTAAATTGAAGAGCAAAAATTAATTATGATTATGACAAACTTTATAGAACATTATATTTAAAAAATTGAGTGATTAACGGACTCAATAGGACTCAAAAAGACTTTAAAAAATTAATTAATTTTTGCTCCCACGTTTTATGATGGCGATTTTTATCTCTAAACACTATTATCAGTTTTATTTAGTTCCTTTTTATTTATCTGTACATGCACCCTGTCACACAATGTGAAAATTATTATCTAAAATTGTTTTTCAACGACATATTTTGACGACACAACTGACATTGTATTATGCTGCTACGACACTGGTATTCGGGCATTATAGAGACAATGAATTATATCACGTAGACCTTCGGACGGGATACTAAAGATCGACCACACAGTGTGCCAAGGATGTACCTGTCTCAACAACAAACAAGACTGTAATGAAAATGTCTGTACGATTTATTCGTTAAAACATTTAAAATTTAAAGAAGACACGCCCAACCATTACAAAAATGTGACATTACTTCGGATCATGCGAAGTCGTAAATATCAACGCGTAAAAAACACAGAGAAAAAGGTGGTTGTGGATATTTCGGCGCAAAGGTACGGGGACCGACTTCCAGAAAATATAATGTATGTCGCTATTGCATAGCGCTAAACAACGCGCATTTTTCACTGGTTATTAAAACCAGGGTTGATAGACCAGTTTCGTAAAAATAACTTTTAAATTTTTTTTTGGTAACTAGTTACGCAATAAGATTTTTTGTTGACTTCCGAAATAAATGAAATCTATGACGTAGAAAGATTTTTTTAATATTTCTACTTAATTCTAATAATTACGTACAAGAACGAATGACTGAAAGGAAACGTTCTACATAAGCTTTTATTTGAAAAATACTAAAAAAGCGTAATTCAATCATTTAACCGATATAAAGTATAGTGTTCACTTAGATAACAATTTCATTTCGATATAAGAACAGTCTGAAGTAATTTTTTTTTGTTTTTTAATAACATATTTTTTTTAAATTTATGGCTGTATGTACTAATCTTAATAAATAAATTTGATAAACAGTTAAAAATCTACGAATTTGAAACGAACACTATTGTAAATCTTCGTTGTCTCACTATTGTAAATACCTATTGCAATAAAAAAAAATTTGTTACGGGATTGACTGATTGACTAAATAAATTAAAAATATTTTTTCAAAACAAACGTCTTATAAGATATTATAGTTTTTTTGGAGTCCATTTCATTTTCCTTTTTGTTTTTTTATGAAAATTAAAACGCCTATATTAAATTGTTCTCGAGATACGGACATGAATATAGTTTTTTTTTCACGGAACTGGTCACGAACACAGCTCTTTCATTGGCTGCCAAAGGAGACAAAATATCATAGTTAATATGCAAGCCGACAAAAATTCGAACAAGGTTATCGGAAGCGCCGGCTCCGTCGCACGTGTGTGAGCCGAGCGCAGGCGTGCCTGATGCCAACACCATAACAACACCAAACTATCATATGCAAGTGATGGCATCAGACATATTAGTGTAGCATGCAACAGAAGCCTCGCCGACTGAACACAATGACTTTGCTTCAATCGACGACGTCTTCACTCTACGCCTAACATTTAATCTGTGCACTATGAATTTTGTGTCTGTATTGAGTGGAAACGCTTCATCGAATGGCATAGGTATCATGCAATGGACGGTCAGCGACACCGGATCCTTAAGGCCGCGATGCCGCTTAGAGGGAAAGGTATAAAATATGCAACGGATGACAGTTTATGCTCGAAAGTGTATCTGAGCCAGAAATGTGAACGATTTAATAGAACAGGTCCTTCATGACGTGCTGTGCTCAACCTGAACGCGTGTAGGTATCGTGTTGAAAGCTGTGTGAGAGCCTTGTGGCTCTCGGCAGCCGTGATCGGGAATGCAAGTGGGGTCGGCTAGGTGGCATGCGGTGTACACATGGAGGCATGCATTAAGCTCAATGTATTTTGTGTGTTGTGTCCGTGTGTGACGCGAGCGGAGCCAGCCAAGGGGAGGTCGAGAAACTTCGACTGCAGTCTCTCCGAGCTGTTACGCGAGTTGTAATGCATTAGCATAGTTTGAGTGAAAGTTAAATTCAGCCCGGAGGAACTCAGCCGAAGCGGAATCGGGATTGGATAGGATCGAGTGATGGTTTGCATCCCATATCACCTGGCAGTTAAAATTTTATACCTTTCCGTGTTGAACGAGGATGGCCGATCGAGCTAAGTGGAACCGGCCGAGGATATTCTGGAGCATTCGTGGTCACGCACGTCGACATACCGCTACTCCATATACTTTAAAACATCACCATGTCAGAGCTAAGGGCGCACGGTGCGGGCGACGAGCGGGCGACGGCACGGATCCGACGCCCGCTCAACGCGTGTACGTCGCGCCGTCGTACAGTCAATATGTAAGAGTGAGTAAAACATACCACATGGACAGAAAAGTAATGATAATTACACGACGAATTACGTTCGAGCCAACAAGCTATTGCATGGACACGGGGCCCTACGCTACGGCCCGCGCGCGTGGATCCAAGCAGCGTACAGCGGGGCGTCACCTTGAAGCCGTCATACGTCCAGCTGCCTAACTTAAGGACACAGGTTTGCACGTCGTAAGGAAAGAACTCGACGTCTATCGAGCACGAGGACTTATAGACGGCGGGCGGCTGCCACACGACCATGCCGTTGTAGTAGACGGTGGCCTTCGTCATCAGCGTCACCTCGTAGTTCCCGTCGGCGCTGCGGACAAATAGAACAATCAGCGAGGATTGCACTGAACGGGCCGCGAACAATTACCTTGAATCCGTCGTATGTCCAGCTACCGAACTTAAGAACGCACGTTTGCTCGTCGAATGGAAAATATTCCACATCTATTTCACAGGAGGACTTGTAAATGGCAGGTGGCTTCCATTCCACTAGCCCCTGGTGGTAGATGGTCGCCTTCGTTGCCAATGTTACCTCGAAGTTGCCGTCGGCACTGCAATGTTAACGGAAGTTTACAAGCCGGCATGCGGCTCCTAATTCTCGTGTAGTGTACATATGTGCAGTATTTTCACGCGACGATCATATTTTCCGAAGACACACGGAGTGAGCGGTCATCGCGTAGACGCTCCACGTATCGTTTTTCTCTCTGACCTACCTTAATTTTTAACTAATATTTGACACCCGTTAAGTGTGTTCTAATGTTGGTGGTATTATTTCGCGTGATGACTGAACGTATCAATTATACATAAAAGTTTTGTTCTGCTGAAATGTAAATTTAAACTCGGTTGTTTAGGTAGACGGGAACGGCTCAGTCGGAAATGGCAAGTGCACCTGCCACATCAGTTATTTACGCGACACAAGCTTAGCGACTCGGTTTGCCGCCCTACTCGAGTTGAGCATCGACTAACTTGACATTCTTATAAAACATTCAACACTTCACAACATTAGACACAAAAACATGCAGTTAAACAATGTATTATTTAGATATTCTATTTAGATCACAAATTAAAGTTTATTGAAAGTTATACAAAAACACAAACAACACAAAAATCCTTTTAGCAAAGTGACTTATCGGTAAAAATAAAGATGATAATATATATTAATGAATCGCTATTCGAGGACAATGGGTGTGTGGCGTGTGGACATCGGTTTATCGGGTTCGGTCTGGAGTTGGACAAAAAATATGGACATTACTAGCGAGCTGTGAGCACAGGTTGCAAGGGGCGGGATAGGAAATGAGTAACGATTGCTATCCGGGCCATTTATCAAAGTCGAACGATCCAAGTTGGCGGATGTGACAAAATGGATGCCACCGCATAATTATTTTCTGCTACAACATTTTTGCCTGCGCTCATGAAATCCCTCGAGGCCTTTCTCTAATTATTTAAAAGAGCGCAATAAAAAAATGTAAAATATTTTTATATTTTATAATTTTTTGACTCTTCAGTTCAGGCCTTAGGGTCGCACTTAATTATTTCAATTAAATAAGGCGTTAGTTACTATTTGGATAGTTTCGAGTATTCAATTTCGGACATTAATCTACCTGCTACGATGATTTCTCTCCTGTGGAACTCCAAGCTGACAGTAGCGGTGTTTGGATCTCTAACATTTGTAAAATATAATATTCATAAATATATTTACATATTGTTATTGCAGAAAATTTTACCTATACTTATAAAATCGCTTGTCCTGACTATCAACTCACGGCCAATAATACTAAGTACAAAAATTGTATCATAAATTCAATTTATAGCCTAAGCAGCATTTGCTAAGAAAGGATTTTTAAAATTTGAACTTTGTGCTTAGCCGAGGGCGGGTCTCTAGTGGAGTATTATCTAAGAAGCTAGTGTGATTAGAGAATGATAAATTTTAAAACATCAATACAAATTCGCTCCAAACGAAAACCAGACGGTATAACGTGAATGCTAAACGTAAAAGCAATTATATGCCTACAAAGTAAAGCGTCTTGGCAATTTTAATATTGCGAAACTGGTTCAAAGTTTTGCTCGGTCGTCTTAATTACTCCACCGGGAGCGACGTAAGCAGAGTGCGCAATGCGCGCACAACACTGTCTCTTTGTGTATTTTACTTCTTTACTGAGGTCAAAAGTGAACTTGTACAGAGCGTGGCGACAGAACTAGACACCATCTAATTGTACGCGTAATGAAAGACATTTATACGTTAATTGCATACATCAGCATTCAATTTAGTCTTTGGAACCTCTTATATGTTTTAACTTCAAGAAATTATAATGAATTGAATATATCTGCATGTGACAATCCAGGCAAATCTTTCGCCAGTGGAACGTGTTTAGATTAGTTTCAAATGTGCGAATTTTAAATGATTCCCAAAACCAAAACTTAAATAGTAAAAAAAACTACAGCGCGTACGAAGTCGCGGGTTAGTAAATTTGTATAATAACGGTAATAGATATTGTTACAAGAACGTCTCGTTGAGAGGTCTCAATGTGAGGAAGTGTGAGCCATGTATATATAATTCACGATGTTTTCCTCAAGGAATCATTATTTCTAACCCACACTCAAAGGTATTCAGAAAACACTAAGGGCGATTCTATCCTGTATGCTGCGTTCGACAGTCTACTGTTAGACTAACAGAGATGTCTGTTATTCTAACACTTATTACATTTTACATGTAATGTTTCCATACGTTTTTGGTATTTCAATTTAAAAAAAAAATAGTATTATAAATTATAATATAATTTATAAATATTATATTAATATTTATAGTAAATAGAAACTATAAATATTCTGTTGTTCATTTTAACGTTATATGAAATTTAACTCAATTATAATTTAACTCAATTATATAAATTTAATACACGTATACACGTTCGAAAGATATTAGATACTTACGTCAATTCATTCCAACATTACCTTGCTTAAAGAAATAGTCCAGTCGGGTTAGCATTTAAGCTTACTATAAGTATTCTATTATATTTCTCATGTAAGTAGCTTTAAGTTTAATGAGAATAAAATAAAGAAATATAAACCTAATTCAACTGTCAAATAGACTTTATTTAAACTCGTTGACAAATTAACCCGCTTATTACAGGCCCCGCCCGCGGTTTCGCACGGATGCAATTTTTTCTGCAAATTATATACCCAAACCTTTCCCTTTTACCGCTCTTTCCATATGTGCAACTTACATGCGACTTTGTACGCATAATTTTATTAAATATAGCCTATATTACTCGCTGGTAATGTAGCTTTCTGTAGGTGAAACAATTTTAAAAATCGGTCTATTAGTTTTAGAGTTTATTCATTACAAACATCTTCTCGCTTTATAATATTTATAATATAGATTTTACATGACCATATTCTGAAATAAATTGTTCTGAAAAAGTAATAAAACAAGTCAAATATTCAACATAATATAATTTAAATAGTCCACAAGTAATCAAAAACCTAAATGAAACGAACATTTCATATTACATTACAATGTCACTGTATTTATTTTTCATTTGCGACATACGCGGCTATTGTAAATAAAAAGTTCATTCACTTACTTACTTATATTTATTTGTACCTACATCTGTGGCCGGAGTCAAGTTAAGAAAGAAATCATTACGATTTTATGAGCTTTCGTTGAAACAGTAGAAAAGGTATCCGTTGAAGTCGGGTTTTATTTACCGTGAGAAAAGTATGTGCCCGTATGAAACGCACAATCGATTTAAGTGGAACCCTTTTTCTCGGCGAATAGACGGGTAGACGGCGCGGCGACGCGGCGTTGGGCGTTATATGAAAGTTAGGCGCTCGCTCGCGATGTGAAAATGCAATTAGGGCGCTACGACTGTGTAAAACTGAAAAATCTATTCACAGCTGTATTTATATTTTTAACTTTCTCTTTACAAATTTACTTAGTTTCTTCAACGTTTTTATTGTGCTGATCTTTTTAGTGTCGAATACTATTTCGGCTTAATATCGTGTGGTTTTAGTTTTAATGAATTTTGTTTTCTCATTTAAAAATGGAGTGTAGGGCTGTAGGTGTAATGTTACTATATAAAATAAAAAGCGAAACGGTTTAAACTAATCTAACGCATATGTGTGTAGAAATAAAATGTTATAAACGATTGTTAAGTGTTTCTTTTTAATTATGAGAAATTTGCGAATTACTTCACATTGTAAATATATAGAAAGTTTCCAACAAAAATATATTGAGTTTCTATCATTGTTTCTATCGTATTTGTTGATTGTGGTATATTAACATTTTTTAAATTTACAAATTTGTGATTTCAAATAGATCAATATAATATTTAACAACCCTGTGATGTATATACAGTAGGTGTAGTTATATTGAATTAATTTGTATTTTGTTATGGTGGAAAGACACTAGACAGGCTATTAATACATAAAGGCCACTAACTAGTAGAGATTTAAATTCAAAACCATTATACTTTTTATGTTAGAGGTCACAAGTTCAGAATGCTAATACATACATAGTTATTGTTATGAAAGTCGTTTGCGGATTCAGTAGACACATAATAATGTGCTCCCGTTTTTCTTGAGATTTTGTTATAGGTATAAATCTCACTTGGACATTATTAAAATAAATTTTATTGTTGAATAAAATGTCAGTCATAAAATACTGGTGAAGCAGAGATATTGAGTTCATCCAATTATTTTAAGTTGTCTAGTATTTTATAGTAGATCTGTAATGTAGATTACTACGGAAAATTCGAGCTATATAATTCTTGTTTTGTGACAGCCACTTTAAAAAAATTCAAATAACCAAGAAATTTCGGTTTATGGCCGTTATCACCAGAATTATGTAAATTCACCAGAACTTTTAATCAGAATTAATCATAATTATCTTTGATGTATATTAAAAATGAAATGACTGCATTTTAACTCAGATAAAATAAGAACTAAGATAGAGCCCTGTGAACGGCAATGTGAAGCCGGTAAAACTACGCCTTCTCCGTCTACATAACATAACATACAAACGCAAACACGAACAACATGTGTACGGTAACATGCAAACGCGAACAAATGCAATCAAACTACGCCTCGTCTTATTAAATTATTTTCTAGTGAAAATGCTAAATTGCGTAATGAGAGGGTGAAAAAACAAGTCTTCAAAAAATAAAAAAACAATAGAATCACATTTCACACATTTCAAACTTTTACGAGTTTATTTTATATATTGGTTGGTAAACTTTTACTTTTACCAATATTTTCATTAAAAATAAACAAAAAGTATTTTTAGTAAATAGAGTAAACGGTCTATGCACACATGTTTATAAAACCGCTTGTTCGCTGTCCGCAAAATTCTGTCTAAAGTTCTTATTTGGTCTGGGCATTTTAATTATAAAAAAATGCTGGCATTAGTGTGCCGCGATATTAATATTTTTTTATAGAAAAGTTCCAAGTTGTTAATTAAGAGTTCACAGTTCTGTAAACTCAAACGTTTACTCATTAAAAATACTCGAAGTGATACCTTATAATAGTCACTTCAAAGTATTGCGAGATATTTTATTTTATCCCTTCAATAATATAACACGAAGTAACATTCATCGAAAAAGAATATATAAAAAAAGTTTCATTCCCTATTTCGAATTACGTCGATGTTACAAAACCGTGAAATCCCAGGGGCACGACCTTCGGAAGGTCAGTGTCTTTCACCCCTTGTTAGAATTATAATTCTTTTAATATTTTGTTAAATGTTTTGTATATTTCGTTAATATGTAATAAGTTGTTGACAGGGATGTTTTTAAGAAGAAAATTGTAATAAAGTGTTCGCTTTTAAGTTCAATATTTTGTTCAAAATTCTCTTTAAATCAGTAGGCACTGATAACACCTGAGACGCCAAAGTATACACAAAGAGTTCTGGTAACCACCCACACCGACAGATTTATTCGCTTTCTTCGTGTGCTGCTCTTCCTAACTCTTTCAATATTTCATTCCTATCAGCAACCATTGTAAGCTGTGAAATCATTTTACAATATTTATATTACCAATGTCAACAAACTGAAAATGTCTGTGGTTTACAAAATAACGTAAACGAATGTAATGAGAAATTTACAAATAATTTATTGTGTCACATTTTAAAATTATTCTGATACTATAAATATAAATATGAAGTCAAAATTTTGAAAATTTTCATTATTTTATACTTTTTTAAATACAATGAACAATATAAACTTATATATATTAAATGCTGCGTATTAAGTAAAGCGTGAATAATATTTCACTGACCAACACTTAGAATCGCTCCTATTTTTTATAATAATTTTTTGAAATCTTTTGAATTTCTATCTTTTGATAAACTAAGAGATAAATGAATGAAATTACTTTTATTTATTACCATTTTTAAATAAAAATAATAATTGATATTTGTGATACGAAAATTAATTACTTCCCTAAAAATACCGATATCAAGGAAGATCCCACTTATCTTCAACTTCGAAACTCGTTAGAAACTTTCCATATTTTAAGATTCCACCGACCAATTTTATTATTATCAAACGATGCAAATTCGTATTTAAAATGTCAAAGTCTCGCCATATTAATTAAGTTGAAATTCTTGTACTTACTTGTTTTAAAAGGAATATTTCAGTATATTGAATGAATACGAATTAAATTTTGTGAAGTAAGTTCGCAAAAACCCGTTTTTAATTTTATATTTATCATTTGTTTACCACACATGCATGACATTTGTGGAAATTTGTAAAAAGGCGGATTTGTAACAACTCTGCCATTCATTTAAGATAATAAAATCCTACGTATTATTAATCCTTAGAACACATTTATTAACAATAAAAACAAATTATTAATTATTATTTTTTATAATTTTTTTTTCTATAATTTATTACAGATTCATTTTATTATCAGGCTTTTAATTGTGGGGAAGGCCCAGCAGTGGACGTCCTACGGCTGAGGTGAAGGATACAGATTTCCCCCAAATGTCTTGCAATTCTTTATACCAGCGATTAAAAAACACAAATTAGACAAATATTAATTGATCTCACTTGTTGTATAGTACAATATCCGGTCTCCAGATGTGGTCGGATGGTACATGCAGCATATGCACACCACCATACTCCTTCGGTTCCCAACGAAGCTTGTAGTCGTACCAGGATTGTTCCACCCAAAGGTTCGTTGTCATTATTTGGTTCTTCAGATTCTAGGAAAGTAATAAAAAGTAATTTTTAATAACAATCCAGTGAGGGCTTGTGTGATAATGATGCAAGCTTTATCACTAAAGTGGAAGTGAGCAAGACAATAACACGTCTTCAAGAAAAGAGTGACGGCTAACAAGGTTTAAAAAAGAAGAGAAGACGTTACGCTAGATGGAAGGACAAAATAAAATAGTTACCTATCTTATTTGATGAACTATCTTTGTTTACCTATCTTATTTGATTGCTGTGTGTTGTTACTGCAAGAAATAAAAGGCTTTTTTTTGCGATGACCATGGGTATGGTTATTACCAGATAACAATCCGTTATTGCTTCAACAATGCTTCAACATGACACCACTTACATTAGAGGTGCAAATATAAATATTCTCTCGAAATTCAGAGATTACATATTAAAAAAAAAACATAAATGTTACAATTATTGTGGAATACAATAATGTTAAAAAATGTCATAAACTAACCTTTAATCTCAGCTTTTCATTTAAAACACAACTTACAAATTCAAAATATTGTAGAATTATTATTATTATAGAATTATCTAATAATACCTTTTGCTCGCGACTTCGTCGGGGTATCTTTATAAGATTAACCTACCTTTAAAGCTAAAAGGAACCAACCATACATACGAAATTTCATTAAAATTGGTTGGGCGGTTCGGGAGATTAGCCTAAACGAACATCGTGACACATGATTTTTAACCGAATATACGACGAAGCAGAAGGAGGGTTGATTTTGACCAGTACCTATGTTATGTATATAGGTCATTGTAGGTATGTGCCTACGTATATTTATCTGTTCCCTCATAACTTCTAGATTACTTATCATAATTTGAGAAACCTCATTGTCAGTCATGAAAATTAATGATATCGTGTTGGGTACCTAATGTAAGGGCTTTTATTAGCACATTTGAAATATTATACATAATTATATTGTTAAACAAATGAATAATAATAAAGAAAAACAAAACTTTAGTTGCATGTGACTACGGCTAATGTAACATAGCACTTTCAGTAGTCTGGTTTTGGTTTTTGAACTTATTTTTATAAAAAAGATGTTGAAAAATAATATCTATCAATCGGTATATCTTATAAGATGCATTTATTTTTAAAGTAAGTATTGCGTGAGTATCTGTGATCGTAAATATATATATAATAGTTTATAATGTAATATTTGATGTGCTTCAATATTTTTACGGTTTACCAAATTAAAAACATAAATTAATTATTTTATATTTGCCCAAATGAATCGCTAGATCAGCCAAACTTTTTATGTACTCGTGGCTCCTAACTGGCGGGGTAGTAAAATCACACGAAGTTACTAAGAGTAGAGGTATTGCTCGGAGCTGTGTGCGTGATAAAATCTCTTACATAGCCGACGAAATTGACTTACTGAAGTAACAATTTGCTGGTCGCATATTGGCTGGCGATTGTCGAAGGAATGTTCCTTCAAAGTGGAGTCTCTGGTTAAGTTGCTTAGCGTGCAGTTTCCGTTCACAAGTAATTCGTACAATTCTCTATGTGTTACTAAGTACAATCTTTATTAAACTAGCAGCCCCAACATTGTGATGTGACTTATGTTATAGGTGACAGTAGCCACCTATGTTCCAGCGGATCGTCAGCCTGCCTAACATTAAAAAGTTATCCCGCCTGAACCCGATTACTGTTTTCCAGCTGGGTAGCAAGGATGAGGCCTATGATGGAGCGAGCTCACCCAGAATATGCCTATTCACTCGAACTTTGAAAAGATTAGGGTTATGTGACACCTATTTAGTCCAATAGTTACTCTTATATAGAACCAGCCAAACCCGCCCTGACTTTTCCAGGGAGAAATTAAGGGCAATAGAATACAAAATAATATATACCTTTCAAATTGGAAAGAAGAAAGAAGTGGTTCCGGAGTTTACCGCCCACATATAACATACATAAGCCGCCCTCTCTCATTATTATATTAGTATAGACTAACTGTTTTCAGAGGTTTTACCCGCTTTTTAAATGAAAAAGACAAAGGCTTGCGAAGTTTTGGCTCTTCGCAGTAATGCTCTTTTCTCGTCGAGCGGTCGCCCTCGGTCTCTGACCCTATACGTCACATCTCATCGCTCGCGCGCGAATTTACTTCATTTTCGCTTAGCGTCCTTTCTGACTTTTATTCTTTTTGATCGGCTTCTAAGTCATAGTGTGACTATAACCCTAAGAATTGGGTCATCAAATGCAAAAAGATCTCTATATAACAAGTTGGTAGTTACAAAGTTTAGCGCATTCAAACTATTCAAATTTAATAAAAATTTAAAGAAAATCAAAAATTTTCGCATTATAATAAGTTGAGACAACAAATTCTCCTAAATATCTATGTATTACTTACTGACTTCACTCCCTCGTACAGCGTGTTCTTAATGTTAATGTCAAACATTTATTTCAACAATGTTTTGTCTTAATAAAAATAATGTAACCTAATATATTATATTACATAGTACATTCATTGCACGATTTTTTTATTGCGCTTTTGCTGGCATTGTTGAACATTAGTCTCATTTTTTTGTGGATGTTATTATAACTGATGGTCAATTAACTGAATAACATCTCCAGGCTTGTACGAGCATACTTGCCTTTACATTACAACAACGCGTTTAGTATTCTTAATATCATATTATCTGTAAATATTTTCTTATACTATCCCACTTATAATTATTATTATAGCCTATTAGATATGCACACATTATATAGCTAATAAGCTATTAGATACAACTTGGAAATGGCCAAAATATACTCGTCAAAATTGAAATAAATATTTAGTAATCGCGGAGCAGTCTACATTATGTTTACAGAAGTACAAAATTTGTAATATATCCGCGCATGTGTTTCTGTGTTTTGATGCGTGAGAATGGATATCATAGAACATTCTCTAACAATATGTTATTTTGCGAAGAGGATATTATGAGAACGAAACTACTCCCAACCCTTATGTATATGTATACCGCTTGCGACCCCTCTCCCGCACTGTAGTGTTGCTTGTAGTTTTAGATGCTAAAATCCTACCAAAATCTAGACTGTTACCCTGCCTATAACCTTAATGGTAATACGAAAGTTTGTATGTTAACTGTATGTATGTATATATAATATGTGTGTGTATAGTTTGATACCTGAAAATTTCATAAAAATGAGTTGAAAGAGCTGTTTTGTAGTTCATATCGAACATAATACACACAACAATAATAATTAAAGAAGATTACTTACTTAATGTATTTATGTAGTCAGCGTAATAGTAAAAAAATAAATAAAAGCAAGTTTCTATAATAGGAATTTTTCTTTGTAGAGGATCGTAGCGATCTCGTAGTATCTTTGTAGACTTTCGATGTCGCGTAGCTGTGCTACGCCGCGCCGCTACGGCCTACGTCGGCAAATAAATATGAATTTTATCATTTTACAAATTCATATAGGTATTATATCTTTTTTATTAAAGTTATATGAAACTTAATTTCCATTTTTTCACACCTTTCCGTACCAAAAAATATCATGTTGCTTATTACGAACACCGGCTAAAGTTTAATACAGGCCTCAATTTTTCTCGACAAAGTTCCCGCTACACACCGCAGCGTTAAGTGGAACATTCGCCAAATGTGAAATATTTGTAAATATATACCGGAAAAGCAAGCGAAACAGTTTTCAAAAATATTGTTTTATTTTTATTGGGTCATGAAATTATTTTGTTGCAATACTTCAAGTGCACAAACTTGACACACTATTGTTATTTGTTTTACGAGTTATGATCCAGTGTTTGTACGCTTCAGTTAGATTTATTAAATTTCATAGACGCGTAAGTACACTACCGTACAGATATTCAGTGGGAGGGGAATCACTCGCCACCCTCTTGAAGTGCCTAACGGACACTACACGGCTTTGGCATCTCACCGAAGGACTCCCCGAGGCCTCTGGATAGCCGTTGTTGGCAGCCATCGAGCTTTTAGTGAGGTTTTGATTCATAATAAACTTACGAGATTGTAGTTTTCCTATGCTTATATATTTAGATAATGGCTATACTCAATTTTCACACAAGTAAAGGTTTCTTGAAAGTAGATTTTATAACAACACATGCGGCCCGGATCGACGGAGGATCCAATAGGCTACTTTATTGTAAAATTATGGGGCAGGCCTATGTCCATCAGTGGACGTCCTGCAGCTGAGATGATGAAATAGTTTTATAAAATATTTCTTAGATAATAAAATACGAACTGTAGATATATCGAAGTTTTAAAAAGAAATAAAGTATATTGATTTTAATAACCAGTTCTTATATTGTAACACTAGCTGGCGCCCGCGACTTCGTCCACGTTGAAAAAGAAAAAAGTAGCCTGTGTCCCGTACGTCTAAATGTTTATCTGCCAAGTTTCATGAAAATCAGTTAATTCGTTTAAGAGTTATGCAGGAACATATATACAATACATACAATACCTACACTTACAGATTTGTTATTAGTATTGATTATTTTATTCATTTTCTTTCATTTAAGTTTATCAATATTTCAACGTCAATATCCAATACGATTATTCATTTCTTAGCTTTGATTTTACATGAAAAATATATTACTTACTGTATTTTATGACAAAGTTTTATATCTGACTTGAGAAGAGGCGGCTCTAAGCCAACATCCATCACATTAGACGTAAAGCGCCTTTACCGCGGACTTATATTGTTTATCCAAAACCCGCCTTAGTGTCAGCGATCTACTAAACTTTGCTAACTTGTACTCTTGTACGACTTGTATCAGTTTATTTATCATCAAACTTTATTTTATTTATTCTAAATTCATTCTTATACATATTTAGATATATTCTTATTATATATATGTTACCGGCCAAATCCGATTTTAGGACTAGTTTGGCCTAGGCTAATAATGAAGTGTTTTATAAAATAAACAATTAACTGGGCTTTTGACGAGCCCGTTGAATGATTGACAAGGGTGCTTGCCTAACGTCTCAGGGGCCCCGGGTTGGATTCTCGGCAGAGTCAACTTTGGAAATTCTAATGTAAGTTTCAAAATTGACTCTGGTCTGGATTTGAAAAGTCCCTAATGACTGCGAAATGTGCATTCGTGCAGCCCGTCTGGCGGCAGTAACCACCCCCTTTCAGAATATCACCGTGAAATAACAGCATTATGTGCTGTTGTGTTACGGTGAGTGAGTTAGGGATGCCAGAGCCTATTACCCCATCCCTCCCTTATCCCTTATCCTTAATCCTTCTATGGTCGGCAGCGCACTTGTAGCACTTATGGCGTTGCTTGTGTTATAAGCGACGCGGGTAACCACCTACCATCAAGTGGACCGTCAGCTTGTCTGTCGACCTATAAAAAAAAAGAATTGCGACTAATTTATCCTGTCGGGCTTAGGACAACTAGTTTAGCCTAGGCCAAACTAGTTTATCCTGAAATCGGGTTTGGCCGGTAACATATATAAAAGGAGAGAAAAAGCTACTTTTCTCCCTCTATAAGAATGTATATTTTCATATAATTTGATATTTACAAGCTGTATTTGTATTATGATTGGTATTCATTAATATAAAGTGGTCCATTTCAAACAGTATTCACAAGAATGTCTTCTTTCGCCTTCAAACAATAATCAATATGCAGCCCGCGGGTGGGATTCGGCGTTATGGTAACTACTCTAACTGTAACAGGAGAACAGTAGCCGAATATTTACATTTGTACGTTAAAGAGTATTAAAGCTTCTATATTAATGTTGATTAAACGAATCACAGCAATTTGAGGTGATTTAGAAAACTGATGATAACAAAGTCGGGGGATACAGTTTGATACTCTAGCTTTACTATCTATCTACATCCAAAATTTAATCACCCGACTCTACACCACACATAAAAAAATCAGAGAGTTTTTTGTGTATATGGTGTATTCGAATTCGTTGGATATACGCATAAAATCCGCTCAAAGAAAGTATTACTCGTAACGTCCACATATTTACGTAAAACATACGTTTCACGACACAGCCACACCTTATTTTTTGTCGGGTAAAAATATATTTTCAGTATCCGATAATTTAGCCTTCATATGACTTGTCTAAACACCAAAAAACGAAAATAACCAACCTCTTAGAGAATTCTACTTGACATGTCTGTCATAAAGGGAGTGTCAATTATTCTGTTAAAGTTTAAAAGTGCACGCTCAACCAAAATTCGAAGTTTGAAAACTTACATTTACTTAAAAGCTTTATAAGTAAGTAATCTGATGGCATTGCACAAAACATTGGCGCTCATAAACTTTCGTAATCCTTCTTTAAAGCGAGATGAGCTTTCCATGAGTTTGCCAAATTTATTTTAGCTTCTTATAGCTTTATATTCGATGACGACGTCAAAGCCTTTGTCAGAGGCAGGAATAAAATCTTATTGCTCAGCAATAAAATGCATACTCCGTACATAATAATAACTTGACATATTTTCTTTAACATGCTGGCAAAGAAATTAGAAGGGGTTACAATCATTACTTATTTGGCATGTAATTTAGAATTTGCGCCCCTTCTGATTTATTCTTTATTTTTAGATAGTTATAATTTTTGAGATAGTGTTCCTGTATGTTTTTTTAACTTAATCTCAACAGACAAACATACATCCTTAATCCATAGCAGGATAAAGGATAACAGTAGGAAGTGATAAATGGGCATTAGATAAAAATAAAAAAAAATGTAATGTACAGTTGTGCAAATATTCAAATAGATTAACATACAAATATGTACAGTTAAACATCGTTTCGCTTCATTGTTTCCGGTACAGTCATGAAAGCCCTAATTAACAGCAACTAAACAAAGCTGTATGTATATACTAGGTAAGTACATGTAATATTAAAAGCAATTTGGATGCTAGCCAGATAGATCTAATGTTATCCGTTCTAACACCAAGCGGCCACGAAATAAGAATGTCTCGAGATCCCTTCACTTAATCTCGATTAAAAAGAGCAGGCAGATTGAAAACGTTGCAATTTATGAGAAGTTAGATAAGATAAGACACGAAATAAGCGTTTGCGATACACAAAAATATATTTTGTTGTGAAAATAGAGCAGTAGTACCAAGTATTTCAGATGTTATAATAATAATAGATAATAGTAATTTATTTTAGACTAGTTGATGCCCGTGACTTCGTTAAAAAATTACATCTTTATCCATAATTATTTTCAAAATGCTGTTACTAATGCCATGCATCTTATGGCATAGATGTTATAATCTAAAACAATCCATCAGGAAGCCGCAGGTTTCATCTGTTGGAAATTTTGAATGTGAATATTTTATCAGAAACCCGGGACTCGCTATTACTACTCACGTTTCCCTAAAGATATTAAGATCGCTCTCATCCAAAATACAAGAGCTGTAGGACGATTCGGTGCGCCTTTGTCTTTTGAAGATAACTACAAATCGTGTTACGAATTTCATCACAACGACCCCTCGCGTAATAGGTGTGTGTCTAAATAAATTTCTTGCAAGAAATAAAGAAAAGGAAAATGCTTTTACGAAAGGTGGGCACTGCTGTATTTCTAAGTAATTTATTGCAAATAGAATAATAAGATGGATCGCCATACAAGGCTGACCTTTTAACTTTTTTGTTTTCTACGTTTTTGAAATTAGAACCCTGTGAGGACTCGGATTCTAGCCATAGACTTACGTCTACTCTTGTTAAGTATTTTAGTTTTTTTAGAATTAACTTTATTTCAAATATCATATTATCAATTTCAAATTATCAGTATACGTTGTTGTTAGTACTCAACTTCATACGGGCTGTTGTTCGTTTTTTACAAATCCTACAGGAATCTAACATTTTTCGGGATAAATAGTATCTTACCTAGCAATTCAAGTAATAAATTATCTGAGTGCCAAATTTCATCCATCCAAATCAGTTGAGATGTTTCTAAGATTAGCGTGCACAAACGCACAGACAAACAGATGAAAATCGTTTACTGTTTTATATAATATGTATAGATTATTACTAAAAACGGACCTACATACATTGGAACATTTAGATGGACTATGTCTACATATTTAATTAAAAGATAAGCTATCTAAAACACGGTTCGTTGATTCTCGCTCTGCTTCGTAGATATTTTTTTAATTTTCTAAATTTTCTTATTAAGTTTTTTTTAATGTAATATAAGAAGGTTTCTAAATATCTTAAGAAATTATATAATAATAGTAATTATAATATAGTATTAATTATAATTACGACTATAGTAAGTTATCAGACTTATATCTAATATATTTCAGAAAACTATTTCAATTATTTTAGAAAACCCTTTTTAAGGGAGGACGACTCGGCCTGCCTGTCTGTCACGGCAAAACCACAGTACCTACCTATTTTAATGAAATTTGGCGTGAACCTTGAACTATCTAGTATAAAATTAGTGAATTTTAGTGGGGACGTTTGAATATTTGGCCTAAACGGATTTTGATGAAACTTGGCTCACAAATGGACTATAGTCTTTTTTTAGCGTCGGGACGTTGCAGGGTTATACCGAGCTCCTACCGGCTTTCTAGAGCGGCCCTAGATGGGCGGGGTCGCGACTACGTGACATGACATACGCTTCAAATTGACATTGGAAATGTCTTGTCGTTCGCTTCAGTATAGGCCCCGACTTCACGAAAAAGTGTGATCCCCTTATATCTCGGAGATTTGTGAAGATAATTGATATTCAAAAAAGGTTCAAAAGACGTGTATTCATGAGAGCTGTAAGGTGCTGTAAGAATTTTTCGAAAAAGTCAAAAACAAAAAAACGTTACCGAAATAGTGAAAAAAAAAAATCAATGCTATCCGAATTTTTGATTTTGGCGCTCGATATTTTGGAAACGAAGAATGATATCAAAAATTTGAAAAAAACTCCTCTGGACAAAGTCAGCTACAATTTGAGCCTAAAATAAAGACGATCGGGTTAAGGGTTTGCCCTGTAGCTTAACGTTTTTGAAAGAAGTCAACAAGTCAGAACAACGTATTTTTTTGAATTCCGTAGATTCATTTCCAATGTGCTCGATAGTCGTGTGATGCACGAAATCTGTGATTATTTTATCCGGTAATTTGAAACCGTGAGGTAATAACTCCAAATCTATAGATAACAATTGCAAGTACCTATAAAATTAAAATTGCAAAAATAACTTTTAGATGTACCTACCTACCTCTATTTAATAGAGAGATAATTATGCGTACATAGACAAGAAGCATCAGATTGAATATTTTCAACCGTCAACCGGCGTAGCGTGCAGGGGCGCTGTAGTGCTTTGTCAAGTAAATACAAGTTTTCTGCTTGCACTAAACAACGTTTTCCTTTTCATCGAAATGCTTAAGAATTGAGTTTAATCTGTAATGATCGACTTTGAACACTTAGACTATTTCACAATTAGGCCGCGTCGGTTGACTTTGCGACAGAGACTCTATATATTGCTTCAGTTAATTGTGATGGGTAAGGTGGAAGGGAAGAGACCCATTGGGCAAAAGAGGAAATCAAGGTTAGATATGGAACATCCGGAATCGCCAGAAAAAGTTTCAATTGGCTCTTCACAGAGTTAGGTTCAAAAAGTTGACAGCTAACCTTCAGGACTGAAGAGGCATTGCAAGATAGCCAGGATATGGAAACGAAACCGCGGATAACAAAATCTATACGTATACCTAATTAAAATAATTTTGATTCACAACAATGTTGGATAACAAGAGTCATTTAAAAACAATAAAAATGTTATTAGCCAAAGAAAACTTGAAAAAGGAGATAGACAAAGGTTCAAATTAATCTGAGATTTGTTGGAAACTTCTTTGTGTTAAAGATGCACGTACTCTGAATTGAATGTATTTCCGGAGCGAATTGTATCTGACAATAGACGCGGGAAAATAATCGACTGTGAGGAGCATTTTTCACACAATGCGGTTAAGGTTTTCTTAAAAATATTAAATTATAACTTACATTCGGCGGCTGTTTCGGAAAATAATGTATTTTCTTGTGTTTTATACAATAATAGTATATACGTCTCTCTTTTTTGGTTATTTTAAACTGCGCAACGTTTTTTGATGAGGTTTAAATGATGAGAACATACATACATACATACACACAATACCTACAGGTACAGATTTATTATTAGTATTGATTGATATAATCTAATAACAAACTATGAATGTAGAATCAGGAGATATAACCGCAGTCCGGATTCCTACTCGGTGGCTATGTGACCGAGTAATGCGTATTGTGGTGGGGTGTGTACTGAGTTACGTGATTAAACTCGCCTCTGTTCATGCTTGATGACGCTACATATGAAACACGTTAGTTCCCACTAGTAATACTTTACAATATCAACTCTGATTTTATTCTCGCAGGAAAATATGAAGGTATACTGTTTTTAATTCAGAATATTCTCCATGTGATGTTAAAATTAAACAAATTTCATTTTCAAAAGAATCAACTGTAATGTAAACTAGCTGCGATCTGCGGCTTAACATTCTTTTTTAATTTATTATAAAAACCAATCATAAGTACAATATTTACGTTTGGACACCCAAAGACAAGTCACACCTTCTAATAATAATAATAATAATAAAAAGGCGTAGGGATGTGACGACCCCATCGCCCAACGGTGAGGCAGCTAATGTGGCATAGCTGCCTTACCCTTGCAATTAGTCATCCCTACTCATCCTAGGGTTAGGGACTTCTCCGCTCACAGATGTTGGTACCGTGTCTGTGGGTTTCCAACTAGACAGTTTCAAACGGTCCCATCGGGGAAATGGGCGCCCCCCGATGTACACAGCCCAACAAATATGATGACGAATAATAGAGATGCACGTATAGGGTCGCTACCCGGGGGTCGCCGGGGCACGTCCAGGACAAACACTGGCACTGGACGTGGCAGAGGGCGAGCCAGTGTGATGAGGGGTGTAGGCGGTCCACCTAGCCTGCCCTCAAATTCGTCATCACCACCAGATGGCTTGGTGCCGACAGGATCTTCTACGACCCAAAATTCGGCATCCGCTACTGGTGGAATAAGAAGACGCATGGCGTGGAGTACCGACATGAATTTAAACGCCATGCGCGCTTTTTACAGAGCGACATCAGCAGTTACCGGCAGCACAGGGTATCGAGCCCAAATGCACCAAGAATTCTTGCAATTGGAGCCGGGAATTACCGTGACGGAACAAAACCTGTCGGATAGAGTTCGGTTTATACAGCGCTCTGGGCTTTTCAGTGTAGCCGAACTCGAGCGACTGCGACGCGAGGCTGTTCCTGAATTGGATTCCGTGCAAACAAGGGAGGTCTCCCCCCAACCTTCTCGTAATGAGGAGGTAAATGTTGTTCGGAATGACGAGGAAGGAACAGTTATCCAAGACTTAGAGCGGATGAGTGGCATGTTAGAAGAGGCGATTTTGGAGTACCGCCGAAAACCTCTTGAAATGAGGCCGCGATTGCCCCGAGTACCTCTCTGCGTAAAGGTTTGGGATGTCGTTGGGGCCTTAAATAACATGCTGCCCTCGTACTTAGAGAGCAGTATGGACCTTTGTGATACGGATTCGATCCTATTTGGCGCGGCTATAGCAGTTTTTCGAATAGTCGGTGCCAAAGTGCATGTGCCGGGTCGTGTGACTCGCTGTAGTGAGATCCCGGCCTGGCATCGCCGGATCGAAAGCCGTATCGCTTGGGCCAGAGTCCTCATCGGCAAACTGACCAGCTTCAGGTCGGGTAATACCAGACCAAGAGTGATGCGCTTTGTGAGGGAGGTGTTTTCGGGGGAGACAGTTAATCTTTCTCACCCGGATATGCCTCGCAAACTGACAGAGCGCATCGACGACCTGAAGCAGAAGATCGCAGCTTGGGGTAAGCGTATTCGGCGGTACTCAGAAAGGGTAAAGAGGTACCGACAGAATCGCCTCTTCATGAGTGACCAAAAGAAATTTTACAAAAGTTTGGAGTGTTCCGATGGCAGGGTGACTGGCCCAAGACCAAATCAGGCTGAAGCCGTGGCATTTTGGCGAAGCCTGTGGTCGCAACCAGTCACTCATGCAGAGGGCTCTTGGATAGAGGCAGTGGAGGGTGCATGTGCTACAATTAGGCCGATGAACCCCGTCACCATCACTGAGGATGACGTAGTTGCCGCGGTTCGTAAGGCCCCGAACTGGAAAAGTCCGGGACCGGACGGACTGCACAACTACTGGTTGAAGGGGTTTTGGCGTAGCCATGCTACCCTCGCTCGTCAATTCCAGGAGGCTCTTGACATTGGAGCGCTCCCGGAATTCTTGACTACGGGGGTCACTCATTTAGTTCCAAAGGATGGTGCTACCGCGGATCCATCCAAATACCGCCCTATTACGTGTCTTTGCACAATTTATAAGACACTTACATCGGTTCTGAGCTCTAAGATATATCAGCACATTGCCGAAAATAATATTATGTCAGGAGCTCAGAATGGATGTAGGGGCGGTAGTCGCGGTAGCAAGGAGCTGCTACTCATCGACACGGCTGTTTCCAAACTGGTAAAACGCAATCGTCGTAATTTCTCCGCTGCCTGGATTGACTACAAAAAGGCATTTGACTCGGTTCCCCATACATGGCTTTTGAGGGTTCTCGAGTTGTACAAGGTTGATGGTGCGACTCGACAATTCCTTGGGGCATGTATGGGGCAATGGAGTACCATGCTTAGTCTTTCAGGTCAGCGGATGACCGACACGTCTGATCGGATAAGAATAAGTAGGGGCATTTTCCAGGGCGATTGTCTGAGCCCACTTTGGTTCTGCCTGGCTTTGAACCCTCTTAGTACTATCTTAGAGGATTCGGGGCTGGGCTTTCAGTTTCGGAGAGGAGGCCATCGAATGTCACATCTTCTCTACATGGATGATCTCAAATTGTTCGCGCCAAACGCTCATCAACTGGAAGAGCTGCTGAAACTAACAACTGATTTCAGCGGCTCCATAGGGATGGAGTTCGGATTCGACAAGTGCGGGATCCTTCATGTGGAGAGGGGACGAGTTATACATTCGACTGATGTCGAGGTTGGCCCGGGGCAGATGAGGTCACTCTCCGAGACTGAAACTTACCGATATCTGGGCATGTCGGAATCTTTAGGTGTAGTGGAGGGGGCTGTGAAACAGTCGGTTTGCGAAGAATTTTGGGAGCGCCTTACAAAAGTTCTTAGGAGCTATTTGTCTGGCGCTAACAAGGTTCGAGCATTTAACGGCTGGGTCATGCCTGTTCTCCTCTACACGTTTGGCGTACTTAGATGGTCTCAGACCGAATTAGACGCCCTGGATAGAAGAGTCCGCACAACTATGATCTCCCACAGAATGCGCCACCCGAAATCATCGGTCGAGAGGATGTATATCCCGCGGAAGTGTGGTGGTCGTGGCTTATTATGCGCCAAGACCATGCACAATCGCGAGATGTACAACCTTACGAATTTCTTCCTAGATGATTCGGGTGGCGTATTGCGTAGGGCGGTTGTAGAATGTGACAATGGACTCACCCCGTTGTCCTTATCCGATGGGCGATGGCGTGATCCGGTGATACCAAGCACCTCTGCCAGGGAGGCCGTATGGAAGGAGAAGGAGTTGCACGGACGGTTTTACAAGGCTCTCCACGAGCCTCATATTGATCGTAAAGCCTCCGTGCACTGGCTGCGCTTCGGTGATCTCTTCGGAGAAACCGAGGGTTTTGTCTGTGCGATACAGGATCAGGTGGTCAAGACGCGGAATTACCGAAGGTACATAATAAAGGATGGCACAGAAGACATATGTCGAGCCTGTCGCCATCCCGGAGAGACTCTCCGACATGTTACTTCCGGTTGTTCCGCGCTTGCCAACACTGAGTATCTGCATAGACACAACCAAGCAGCCAGAATCCTGCATCAGGAACTTGCTCTGAAATACGGCTTCGTTGAGCAGAGGATGCCTTATTACAAGTATACACCGGAACCAGTTTTTGAGAACAGCCGTGCTAAGCTCTATTGGGACCGGCCCATCATCACGGATAGGACTATTTTAGCGAATAGACCTGATATCGTGTTGATGGACCGGGCGCAGTCGAGGGTGTTTTTAGTGGACGTAACTATCCCGCATGATGACGGTCTCGTGAAGGCCGAAACCGAAAAGAAGAGGAAATACCTCGACTTGGCCCACGAGATCGTTGACATGTGGGCTGTTGCGTCCGCTGAAATCATCCCAGTCGTTATATCCGTCAATGGTTTGATCCCGGCCGCTCTCAGTGATAACCTGAAGCGGCTGGGATTCCGTGGCGGTTCTCTCCCGGCCCAAATGCAGAGAGCGGTGCTGCTCGATACAGCCAGGATCGTGCGTCGGTTTCTGTCGTTGTCGCCCTGAACCCCGACCGACTGTGCTTCTGTCGGGGGTAACACCGTCTCCCCCTCATTTTGGCTTTTCGAGGGGGAGACGAGTTAAATTAAAATAATAATAATAATAATAATAAGCCTTTATTTCCGAATTTTACATTCATTATAAGATTAATTTAAACACAGGAAAAGTAAAAAAAAACGTAAAAATGCAAAAAAATACAGAGTAATAAAAAACATAACTAACACAATTTAAGAAAAAAAAAAAAAAAAAAAAAATCACGTCTGTATCAACACAAAATGTCTCTCAGTTCGGTGTGCCTTACGGCAAAGGCCTCCTCCAACTCTTTCCATTGCTTTCTGTCTGCCGCTACTCTCATCCAAAGGGGTCCTAAGGTTAGTTTTAGTTCGTCTTCCCATCTTCTTGTTTTGCGACCTCGACTCCTGGCGCCATCCCTAGGGTACCACACTGTCACTTGTTTACTCCATTTTTCTTTTTTGCAGCGGAGCATATGTCCAGTCCACCGCCATTTGAGTTTGTCAATGTGTGACAGTATGTCTGTTAATTGCGTTTTCTGCCTGATGTTTGTACTTCTAACTTTGTCCGTTAGCTTGAAACCTAGTAAGCTTCTTTCCATGCTTCTCTGACATCTTGCTAGTTTGTCCCTATGGTATTTCGTCAAAGCCCAGGTTTCACATCCGTATGTAATGCAGGGTAGGATACAGGTATCAAAAGCCTTCTTTTTGATCTTCATGCCCAGTTCTTTGCTTTTCATTACTTCTTTTAAGGCCCAGTACTTTTTCCACCCTGTGGCAATTCTTTTATCTATTTCTTTGGACATATGGTCATTTGGCGATATTATCTGACCTAAATAAACATATTCTTCTACATATTCGAATCTCTGTCCGTTGACGGTTATGTCTATAGGTGTCGAGTTTGTCATCATTTTAGTTTTGCTTATGTTTATTTCTAAACCTACTTCTCTACTTCTGTCTACTAAGGTCCGTATCATGGATTGCAGAATTAGTGGGTCTTCTTCCAGCAAAACCAAGTCATCTGCAAATCTTAGATGATTCAATCGCGTCCCGTTTATGTTCAACCCCAGCTGTCCCCATTCCAATTTTCTGAACATTTGTTCCAGCACTGCCGTAAACAGCTTAGGTGATAGTGGGTCTCCCTGCCTGACGCCCCTATTGATTGGAAAAACCTCTCCTAAAGATTCCAGCCTAATGCTAGCCTTGCTTTCGCTGTAAATTTTTCTGAGTACGTTTACATAAGCGTTTTCTATGCCCTGCTGTAGTAAACTTTGCCATACGTATTCGTGTTTGAGGCTATCAAAAGCCTTGGAGTAGTCTATAAAGGCCAGGTATATGATTTTGTTGTACTCATTGTATTTTTGCAGAAGCTGTTTGATTGTATGTATATGATCAATTGTGCTGAAGTCTTTCCTGAACCCTGCTTGTTCCACAGGTTGGTTTTCATCGAGCTTTTGTGATATTCTGTCCAGAATCACTTTAGCGAAAACTTTATACACATTTGATATAAGAGATATAGGTCTGTAGTTTCCTATATCGTCTTTTGGACCTTTCTTATGTAGAAGTATAATGTGTGACTCTGCCCATCGACTTGGGATATTGCCAGAATATAAGGTTTCATTAAAGACCTTTGTTAATATTGGACTTAGTTCACTGATTGTTCCTCTGATCATTTCGTTTGTGATTCTATCTGGGCCGGGGGCTTTTTCCATCTTTTGGCTCTTTATAGCTTTTTCTACTTCCGATACTAATATTTCCGGAATATCTTCGGTATTTTTGTTCCTAAAGCTTTGTTTGTTTTCTCTTTCGAACATGTGTATTTTTGGCTGATTTGAATCCTGTTCTTGGTATAGTAGGCGATAGTAATTTGTTGCTATGTCTTGAATTTTGCTGCGAGAAGTAGTGGGCAGTTCTTTGTCTCTTAACTTCGGTATCCATTCTTTTCCCTTTTCTCGAAGTTCCTTGAGCGCCTTTCTCATGCCTCCCGTTCTATTAATATGGTCCTCTAGGGTTTTGATTCTTCTGTCTTTCCTGTCTTTTCTCATGTTTTCGCGAATCTGCTTGCTAAGATTTGAGATTTCTTTCTGATTTTCTTTCTTATCCTTTTTTGTTAACAGGTCCCTTCTGTCTTCAATTAGTTTTCGAGTTTTTTCACTTAGAAAGGATTCTTTTGTCTTGCTTGTTTGTATTTTTGTCTGTTGTTTTAATTTGCCTTCTATTATTTTATATTTTTCTCTTAGGTCCATGTCTGAGGAGACAACTTTTATCAGGTCTCCTGTGGTTTCGCTTAGGTACCTCTTCTTACTAGTTGTCTTTAAGCAGTTCATTTGGATCGGTTTAGGTCTAGGCTTTTTCGTACCTCTTTCTTTTAGACAGCTGCGTACCATCCGGTGATTGGTATTAAAGTTTAGGTTCTGTATTATTCCCGTATCACTAAATGATCTGGCTTTGTTGGTTATTATGTAGTCAATTTCATTTCTAACTTTCCCATCTGGTGATACCCAGGTCCATTTGTTTTTGGGTTTCTTGCGGAACATTGAGTTGAGAATTGTTAGGTTTTGCTCGAGCAAGAATTCTACCAACTTTTCCCCGTTTTTACTTCTTTTACCGCTTCCGTATTTTCCTATTATATGTTCTTCATTAGCTAATCTAACGCCTACTTGAGCATTAAAGTCTCCCATGAGCACTATATTGTTTTTCGAATATTTTTCAGTGACTTCGCTTAGCTTGTCGTAGAAGTTATCTGTATCGATTTTTGTCGCTTGTTCCGTCGGCGAATAAACTTGAATGACTGTCCATTTTTTCGGGTGTTTTGGTAAGTTTATGTGAAGCGCCGCTATTCTATCTGATATCCCTTCAAATCCTATGATTTGATTTTTGAGTTCTAGCTTGACCAAAAATCCAACTCCTCTGTGTCCAGCCACTTCGCCTTTGTGATACATGATATAGTGACATCTCTCCTCTATTCCTTCTCCTAATCTCTTCATCTCGCTGATTCCCAGAATATCCCACTTGATGTTCACACCTTCTAATAATACGTAATAAAAGGAGTTCCATACAATATTGTATGAATATTCGATCCTCAACAATTCGATCGTATGAGAACATGCGAAATGAGGATTTGGCTTTTAGAGAAAACTAGCGACCCACTTCCGGCTTCAACGGATCCAATTTTCTTCTACAAATTATATTAACAAAACTTCATCGTTATGGCCGACGGGCCTTTCCATTAGTGAAAACCGAAAATTTGACCTTTCTCGAGATACCTAGAATAATGTCATAATTAGCCAGTTACATTTTATTGCCAAAACTTCTTAAAGATTTGTTACTCTAAGAAGTTTCTTAATACTAATTTATTGTTAAAATTATACCTTTATTCAACCTGTAAAACACAATCAAATTACGTTTTCCTACGATAAGTTAATTTGTCTCAAAGATTATGCATCAACGTCCAAGGGCCACTTATTTTATTTAGACAAAATGCTCTAATAAACTATTTGGATGTTTTTTTTTATGTTTTACATAAACGTCGACTACGACAAAATAGAATTAATGTCTTTAGGCGATCCATCACCTCATCAATACAAAGCGTTCAGGTATTGTTATAAACTGTGGTTACAGATAAAGTTCTTATAATTTAGGCACTTAATCTTGAAATAAGAAAACAATTAAGCAAAAGGAGAAGCTCAGCTTTCCGTTTTAATAAAGCGAAATGTTTGATTCAAATGGAACGTAAAGCAATCACGGACCACTTCTCGCAGTGTCTTCAAAATGTATTTGCGTGACATGTCCTATGAGAGTGAAGGGGGCGCAAAGTCGGCACTCAGTCAACCGAGCGGAGCGGACTCGCCGAGCCTTGTGAAAACTCTGGAAGCTTCCTCAAATAAGGCCCCTAATCACTGAATGATGGTACGTCATTGTGATAGATTGCTTTCCCCATTTAATATTTATATTTCAAATATGTAATGAAAAAGAAAATACATTTTTGCCCAATTTCATTTCGCTGCATATAGTCTCATGTATTATATGTATAAGAGACTAGCTTTTACCCGCGATTTCGTCCATTTTTCTTTGGTATTGTTACATTTATTTAATCTGTATTATTATACCGCTTACGCATACATGTTTATAAAAGCGGCTTCATGATGTTGTATGCAAAATTCTGTCTATAGTTCTTATTATGTCTGAGGTTCATTTATGTATACGACTGAAGATGTCTGGAAATCCAAAAGTTTTTGTTATAAAATTTCATACTACAGTTTAGGAGATATTACAGTTTAGAGAAATTTTACAAGATAATTAATGTTACGTATTTAATTGTGGAGTGGAAATAAATAGCATTTCTCAATAATCAGACCGTGCAAGTTTTTTCCTCAATCCCCTTCCACAGATACTGGAAAGCTGTTAAATGTAATATATATTAAAGGGATTCTGTGTCAAAAACCGTGAACGTCGCCGCGTTGAATTTATCGTACCCGCTGGATTTATAGGAAATACCATCCGACATAAATACAATACCGTTCAGTTTATAATAATGAGGAATGGTAAATAGGCTTTGCGTTTGGAATATCGTAGTGTATTATTATCTCTGGATATATATATATGTGTTTTAGATTCTTATCACACTACCTGAACCTAGTTCCGCTTTGCTTCGGCGTGCGCGGTACTGGATACTGCTTATTTATTTTATTTTTCTACAATAAGAGCAGTCTAAGTTAAACCTTATAACATCAGTTAACCGTCAGGAAAAGTCTTGTCGAAATCGGTCTAGCTGTTTCGGATATTAGCCACAACAGATTGATTTTTTGAAATTGGTTATTTGTTATAAATACCGTATATACTTCGATATATACATACATTTAGTAAAATGCAGTTATTTTGACATTATAAACAAACACTTCAATGTTATTTATTAGTAGGATATTATTATTCCTAACAATTTTTTTTTTGTTTTTATCAAAATTCAATTTTGTATTATCCAAAATATATACAAATATATACAATTTGACTAATGTGAAATTTTAAAATAAAAATAGTAAAACTAAAATACCACTACTAAATTTTTATTTGCGGAAAATATATATTTTTACTGTCAAACTATAAAATTTATAAAAGTGCATTCCGTCTGTTCACTCGTGCAACGCGATGGCAACACCAAAGGAATATGTCACAAGCACGAATGCTGTAGGTATTAGTAAAAAATACAAAGCTGTTGTATTATATAAAATACAACAGCTATTGAACTAAGCTCAGTTATTTATATTATTAATACATATTACAAACTATACCTAGCAATATCATTACTTACTTGTTTGCGTTTTCCATAGTATTACCTAAGATATTTTCTATTAAAATATTTCACAATATAAATCAGAGGTTCTCAAACGGTCGATAGCGAGAGCTTTTTGAGTCGATCTCGGGAAATATTGGCCGATATCAGTCGATTCATAAATTTTTCTTTGATGACTACGTGAATCACATTTGAGTTGATTCACAGGCAAGTCAGAATAAGCCTCTTATTTACTTTTTATATCGAAAAAATCACCTGGTAGCGGCAGAAGGCGGCTTCGTCAAAAGAACGCGCGGTGTTTGTCAAAGCAAAGCCGCGGCGTGCGATGTCTTTGATTCCCGACGATACTTCTAGAAACTTCACACCTACCACACATAGTTTCGGCGACTATCAAATCATATGCTTGTAGTCTAAGAATTTTAATATAGATCGCCAACAGTGAAAGTCTGAGCACCAAGTGGTATAAATGTTAGATTCAGATTTAACATAGTATAACCTTCATTTGACATTAAATTGGGATCAATCCTGGTCTAAAGCTGGTCACAGTCTCGCTTTTATCCAGTTAGATAATTCTGTCAACTGGGAACTAACGATATACGAGTAAGTAACTAATTGCGTTAAGTGTATTTTCTTAAGTATCAAACCAATAAATTATATTCTAATTCAGAAAAATACCCAAAAAAACTCTACTTTGCTAAAGTTTTACAGTGAATAAAAAAGAATTACAATTTTCGATGTTCAGTTTTTTATTAATATTGTGTTATTGAAGCAATCTTTGTGAATAGTTGAAAACTTTATAATCTAATAGTAGTTCTCTCATTTTATTTATATTTAAGGCGAGGACTTAGCTGAAAAGCGTTATTTTCGTCGGCTAGTTTGACTTCTTAGAGTAAAATCACAAATTAGATAAAAATACAGTGCATAATAGACTCTATGGGAAAAAGTTTGAATCGGGCAGATTTATAAAAAAAAATCCATTAGAAAAAAAATTAGTAAAATACTGCTAAAAATAAACTTACTGTTCACAGTACTAAAAAAATTAATTAAATTACGTTCTACACTAAAGTTTGAATCGGCTAATTTTATTTCTTTTTTCATATTTTACACAATATTTAAGAAAAACCTTCCAATTTGAAATCTGTTCGGTTATCTCCGAAGAGCTACAAAAATTTGTTGCGCAATATTGCACCTTAATTCATAGCACATTAGGTTGCGGTCATTTTAGTCAAAATTGTGTTCGGTCTGAGGTTAGTCCTTGCCTTAAATACTAGCTGGCGTCTGCGACTTCGTCCGCGTTGAAAAAAAAAAGTAGCCTATCCTGTTTCCTGTTAAATATTTATCTACCAAGTTTCATGGAAATCAGTTAATTCTTTTAAGAGTTATGGAGGAACATACATACATACAATACCTACACTTACAGATTTATTATTAGTATTGATCGATAGCCTATGTTACTCGCTAATAATATAGCTTTCTATAGGTGAAAAATTTTCAAAATCGGTACAGTCGTTTTTAAGAATATACATTACAAACATACAAATTTTCTGTCTTTATAATGTTAGTATAGATATAAATTTAGATTATAGTGAGGCAGATAATTCCGTTCACCTATGCGAAAATCCTAACCACAGTTTTATAGACTATCTAAACGGTACCGTTGTTCGCCTATAAAATTAATGGGGCCAAAGAGTGGAAATTCCCAAACGTCCCAAAAGGGACATTTATTGTAAGACGTAATAAAATTTTTAATGTAAGGGACAAATTAAAGACAGGTGAAGTTCTGGCAACCTTTACTGGCGCAGATGTACTCACTTCGTGCAGTTATTATTATAATGAGATAAAAAACAATTTAATTCTCTTTTGGTATTAAATAAGTATTACTTATAGTTAAACGTCGGAACTGAAAAACTAGATTTGCCTAGTCAATCCGCAATTCCAACGAGTATTCTTAAACAAAGAACAAACCCCATAGTGTACTTTGACTACCTAACTAATTTATATCTTATCCTAGGTTATACCAACTTGGACAGTTAAACGTCCCAACTTAATTTAATAGAATCCGGTTATGACATGATTCGTCAAATCTGAATTACTGAATGTTCGTACTAATATTATAAATGCGAAAGTTTGTACGGATGGATGTTTGTTACTGAATCGATCACCAGTGGCCAGTTATTTTTAATTAAATAAGCACTTTCTTTGTGTATCTGTCTGTACGCTCAAATACTTAATAAGCGCTTTTTTCGACTTATTTGGCTATAGAATAGTGAAATTAAATTTGGAATGTATATCAAACGTTATTATACCCCGATTTTGTTATCATAACTTTTCTGAATTGCCTCCATTATGAAAGCAAGACATATTCACGTCTAAAACTTAATAAGTTTAATACTTAAGTGCAACTAATCACTTAATAAACTTGACCTATTTTCTACACATAGACAAAGCTAATTTGGAAATAGATTTGAAGTCATTCTATTTTCGACGTTCAACTAAAAATCGCTATCATCTATATTTAACTAAAAATTCATAAGTGAAGCCTAAAGTTGAATCTAGTTCGTAGTTTTGTCGCAAGACGTAGGTCAAACATAGATAGATGGTAAAACATTCTGTTAAGAGGCTACACCTCGATCTTTAGTTATATTTGTACTTTTTTTATTGCATTGTTGGTTCCACTGACACAGTAATATTTCATGTTATAATTATTAAATATTATGAACGAGATGGAATTTGACTTTACCAATTAGACATGAAATTTATTTTGTTTTAGTAATAAATAATCTTTTAACTTCAAACACGTTTTTGTAATCACTCATCTAAATAAGTGGATGATTTTTTTTTTGTTTTAATCAAATTATATTTTAACAAGACCAATTATAAAATTACCTTTCAAAGAAAACATTTCAGCGCTTCAATTTGAAAAATTAATTACGATTTGTTCATGAAGCATTGTGGCGGGAGTGTTTCGGAAAAGCGAATAATGTAACGAATGTAAATTAAAATTATGAGTTTTGTGATAAAGAAACAATCAAATTTATTTTTATTTTTTTAGCATTATTTCGTGTAATAGCTAGGTATATTCCAAAAAAAGAATTGTTTTATTTTTCCCTATTTTTTTATAATATAATAAAACTAGCGTCCCAATCCTGGCTTTACACAGATTTTTTTTTTCTGGAAATTAGTGAAAACCAAACCAAAAAATCCATTGGATGATATAGAAAAATATTAGCGGAGAAACAGATATAAAAATAATATGAATAGGCGTAGGTCTTACCTACTCTATAGATATAGATAAATATAGAGAAATCTATAGACAAGTATTTTCATTTAAATTCATTAGGAATATTAAATCTGTAACTGTAGTGTATTTCATACACTCCCCTAATATCGAATTTGTATCGCCAATTTACCGAACGTGAAGGCATTATAACGCTCTAACTGTAATCAACACACGAAAACGTATTTTATGTATGACTATGTCAATTTCGTAGATGAGAATGTAAATATTCAATGAATCAATTCTTCATTAACATTTTAATACTTACTATGAATGTCATTGCAATAATTTTACCATGTTAAATATTTTTATGTTGTTAACTAAGTATTTATTTAAGTTTTCACGTAAGTGAATATGTAATTCTTTGTGAGAATAAATATATTTCTAAACCTAATATAAAATGCCACATGTGCACTCAATAAATAAAAAATCAAATCACTAAGCTTTAACGCTCCTATGAGCAAAAGATAAACGAAGTAGAAACATTGATAAAGTAGAGTAGACCGGTTATAAATAAAACTTGACCTACCTTTACTCGTATGTTTCTTTAGAAATATATATATTATACTGAAACCTATTTCTGATGAACAAACATAAAATTATGTGCGATGAGTTCCAAATTTCCCTAAAGACAATCATTTAGTTCTT
The DNA here is from genome assembly GCA_918317495.1 of Synanthedon vespiformis. NCBI lineage: Eukaryota > Metazoa > Arthropoda > Insecta > Lepidoptera > Sesiidae > Synanthedon > Synanthedon vespiformis. The sequence continues at coordinate 3,260,032 of OU906953.1, forward strand.
GTAAAAAAGAAAAATATTTTCTCTTTTGCCTGCTAAGAAAAAATGTATTTTTTATGTTGTGAGTGATGAACCTAGTTAGGATCTTCTTAGTCGTGTGAAAAATCAACGGGATCTTCAAGATGACTTCGGTCATAAAAAAAAATAGAAAATGTATATTACAGTTAGAATGTTTTCATGGAAAAACATTTTTGGCTACATGAACTCAACCAGCGAAAGTGTCATAAATTCTGCACATTTTAGAAATTAATTGTACATACTAGATATGAAATTAATTCCATTCAAACCTATATAATTATCTCGGAAATGTCATGTTTTTTTTATGTATTTCCACGACGAATAACTAATGAGTAATCATGAAATTACGTAGTATGGAATTGGTAATCTGCTCGAGTTGAAAATATGAAAGCTGCGATTGTGAAACACGGTGTACTAAAGCACTGAGGACAACCACTCTCTATTTTCTGCCGATTTATTGAAAATTGCAATAAAAATGCAATAAAAGGGGCCTTGGCAAATGAAATCCGAGGTCACCACAATAAAGAGTGCTTTTTAAGCGTAAATAGATAGAAGTCTTGTAGGTGGGTGTAGAGAGTTTAGAGGGTGCTTGAGTATTAGCAAGCCTTTTTTGATAGCAGCTCTCACAGCCGCAGACTAGCGACGATGGAAATGCACTTTTCTCGACAGCTTTCCTCTTTGCTTTTCTCAATCCTAAAAACATTCTTTGATCTCGCTTACCTATGTATAAAAGCTTTCTATCGTGTGGTTTATAAAGCGATTTGTAATGCTTTAAAGCGAACAAAAGTTCTTTGAATTTCCTGTATTCTCATTAAATCTACAGCTCAGTTTAAATTAAAATTTAAGTGTTATTAAATGAAAGAAAATGTAAAAGCTGAATAACAGTAAGCTTTATAAGCATTATGAGCAGTTATATTTTATTTTATTTCATTTTAAATGAAATAAATTATACACGTTACGTTATAACGTGTTATATAAAGTGGAAAATGAAATAAATAATAAACTTGTTTTGGACACATCAAGAACAGCAATGACACATCAAGAACAGCATCTGATCATGACAACAAACAAGTGAAGGGTCTAATAGGTATGTTTGAATAAATTTTGTTCGAATACCAGATATACTCGTAAGAAATTATTTCGCATTTCTTATATTTGCGAATATTAAAATAAGAGTAGAATCTGTTGTTTCATTATAATTTTACAGGATAAATAATTATTTTTGTTTTTTGTATAATAAATATGTCACAAGATATTTACAGCGAAATTATTTTGATTAACTGCTAACTAAAAACCAATATATTAGTTTATTTTCTTTTAACAAACTGCCTTGTTTTTTTTTTCTAACTGTAAGGGGACGTAAAACGCTTACTGAATGCTATAAAGTACATTAAATGTTTGTGAACCTAATAGAAGCCTGGTATTAGAGTGCGTATTCAGTTTCATTCAAAATTCTTCTAAGAATCCAACTCGGTGGAGCAGCGTTCGGGAAATTACGAAGCATTTTCACGTTCGACGTACCTCTTGAGTCTTTAATCTAAAAAAATAATATGTTTGTGTTGTCAGTGATGATTTATTGAACAGCGACATAGGCCTTAACTTTTGACTTGGCTTTATCATCGGCTTGCTATGGAAAGAGCTATACTTGGCGTAGATTTTCGAATTAACAAGCTTAAACGACACAGAGCATGTCACATACTCGTAGCTCGTAGCATGCCCCGTAGAACGCTCGTAGAATATCCCGAAGTTCAGTTGTTTCATTATTACATGGCATTATTCATATTGTGTAATTTTTTGAACGGTCTAAAAGCAAAACAATAAATGATGTTTACTTTTATTGCACATTACTCTTCGTTATTATGAGACATTATGTTAACTTTTTATGTAGCCATAACTTTTATAACTCGTTTTGTGTTTTATATTTCTGTTACTTCTTCACGAATACATCACAAACAGAATTTAGAGCAGTTGTTTCTTATACATTTTTATACCAATTGATCATATATCGAGATAAGTTCGATGGGTACCTTTTCTTTCCCTCCAGTGATTTATGGAATCTGATTTGAAATACATAAAGCGAGACAGCTGGGTCTCTTGCGGGAATACGCGACGTGTGAATGCGACACTTACAGATATCCATCCATTTTTCCTACCTCCCTCTATTTATCTAACAGGATTTGTGTAAAACAAAAGCGTGACGCTCTGCGGATTGGACGTGAATCGTGTCTATTTAAATTCCAAATGCGACGCGCAAGTGCAAGCAAGGTATGCATTTGCAGTGCACCCTGACTAATCACGATGTAGGTCAGGCCAGTCTCTCGCGCTGCATATCAAAGGCCACAGCGAAGGCCTCGGGCCTCGAGCCGTGTGTTTACACTAGCTACGGAAAAGTATATGAGTATGAAATGCGACATGCACTTACAACATCGATGAGCTGGCTCAGTTTGAGTTTGATGCAGACGCGAAGAACGTCCGTCGTGTTGACGACTGGGCGGACCAGTTTGTTGTAGTTGGATAGCAGGTCGTCGTAGAGCCGCTTAGCGTCTGGGTTGCCGGCGGTGGCGATACGGGCGAGGCAGCAGGCCGCCAGCCACCACACGAGCGCGGCCATCAGCTCGCGGACTCAACCATCGTTACGTAAAGGCGGTACACACTAGGGCGGGCGGGCGGCCCGAGCGCGACGCGGCGCGGCACTGACTGATCCCCCCGCCCCCCAACGCCCGCCCGCCCCACCGCACGGCAGAGTCGCCCCGCACACCCTGTCCCTTCAAACACCCTACACCAAAGAATCACTGCCCGATATCAAACTCTATTGTATATTAACTTCAGATGTTTTAATTAGCATCTTAACTACATTTAAGTCGCATAGACGGCATTGTTTCAAATTTACTTTAATATATTAGTATTATATAATTATTAATTTTTCAATCAATACATAGTACAAAGTAAAGTCCTCCTCTTTTCTCTGTGTGTCTGTTTGTGTACGCTAATTTTGGAGAGTTGTGAACTGATTTTGTTCCTTATTGTAAATTTCAAAAATACTAATTAATATTGGTACAATTTGAATTTTTACAAACAAATTTACGCAAAATTCAAAACATAGCCTAAAATAAAGTCCTACTTTTTCTCTGTGTGTCTGTTTGTGTGCGCTAATCTCGGAAAATTGTGAACGGATTTTGTTTCTGATGGTGTCTATGGATAGAGAAAATTCTGAGTATAATTTGTGTGTATAAAACATAAATATCTCATTTATATTTGCCTAATTATCGCGGTTTTTGTCAAAGAAGGTCGTAGGAAGGTGTGGGCGAATTTAGCTAGTATTTTATATTGTTTTATCCAATTATTAAATTATTACAATAAAAATATATGGATTGAACATTTTTTATGTAAGCGCAAATAAAACAGACAATGATATATACCTACTTATTGATGTGAGACAACGGAGCGAAAAGGCTTCCGCAACAAGCCGCGTTCCGATCTGTGCCCGCATCCCATACTAACCTCCCTCTATAAATATGCGAGTCGATAGCGAATCGCATTTCTCTGACCGCCATTCGTTGACGCTTATAACAGCTCATTGCAACGAATACAACTCAGCCAGTTATTAAAATAATATAAACTGCTATTAATTGCACCAATTATTCAATTCAACTAAAAAAAATAAACTGAATTAACCCCTATATTATTTTAGTACTTAAATTAATTCACTAACATAATGTTTTACGACTCTTTTCTAAAGAACTTCAATAAATTTTGTTTAAAAAAATACAAGAACTTTATTCTAATAATTTGGTTACTATAATTATAATTATAATGGTATAATTGTTGGATTGCCCGTTGAATGAGTGGTTAGTTGCTCGCCTTAACATAATATATGTCTGGGGTCCCGGTTTCGATTCCGAACAAATTTTTGGCTCTGGTCTGGATCTAGGAAGTAGTGACAGAGGCGAGGGCACACTGCGTTTCGTTGTCATTTGGGCAACGTACTTAACTTTAACTTTATTTTTATGATAGTTTACCACAATTTTCCACATAACCAAATTGTATTGCTTTTTAAAAAATAATTCTTCCTTTCGTTAGGTAAACGAAACAAGATAAGAGTTAAAATATTTTAGCAGAAAATTATATTCAGTTTCAACGGGACTGTATGTACGGTGCAAGATTAGAGGCAGCGGGTTGTGATAAACGTAATACGCAGCACAAATGATAAGGTGTAAGCGAATGCGGGAACACCTCTCGCAAAATATGTGGTTCCGGTGAAAAAGCGGTACCCTGTAAAATATTCAAATAGTCTCCAGCTAACACAACTCTGCCGTTTAATGTCATCTTATCTAGTGTCGTGGTGTAAAATCTATATAAATTTACCCAGTTTACCCACAACTTCTATCTATACGTCATCACAACTTTTTTTCTTGTTTGACATATGTACACACAGACGGTCTATGGTAAGTCATAGGACAGGTTCTGTAAAAGCTTCACAAATTTTTCCAGTTTTACCCAAAGCATCTAAATGTCATCTCATCTTTTTGGGTTTCTTGTCTGGCATACACACAAACCGACTATAGTAAAAATCATATGCCTTTTTACCTAAAGTTTTATCTAAATGTCGTCTCATCTTTTAGAGTTCGTCATCTTATCTCATACAGACCGCCGTCTGTCTATTCTAGACCTATTTTTACGATAGGCCGTCGCCTATTTTTACGACAGGTGCTGTAAAAGCTTCACAAATTTTCCCAGTTTTGCCCAACGCATCTAAACCATCAATTCTTATTGTCATATAACGCGTTCTAAGCGTTGGGCTCTAACTTGCATCACTCATGCACCAAAAACTAAAAAAAACATAGGTACTGTTATTTTATAGCTGTCTTCTGTGACTACGGAACACCGGGTTTGTTAATGTTAATGATTAATAGTATAAAAAATACTAACTATGAATAAGTACCTACTTTAGATAATATTCGATTTATCATTCTGTCTCACCTTCAACCGTTCACCGATTCTCTCTACCCCGATTTAAACTTTAAATGCAATATTTAAAGGGGATAATTACAGAGATAGAGTTTAATTTGCGAAAGGCCTTGCATACTGAAGACTTGCTCTCGAATTCAGACTGTTGAAAATCCAAGCTCAGGTGTATGTAAAAAGCGTTATAAATATAATATGGAACTATAACATGGTCTGGGTTTTACCTATATTGTAGTGAATTTTAGGAATTAAGTGCTCTGTCGACCATAGAAGGATTAAGGATAAGGGATAAGGAAGGGATGGGGCAATGGGCTCTCCCATCTCTTACTCATGTAACTGAAACACAATAGCACATAATTGTGGTGTTATTTCACGCTGGTCTTTTGTCTATTGTAAGTAACCACTCTACTGTAAGCCGCCAGGAGGGCTGCCCATATAACTGCGAAACGCTAAAACTACATCAGTAGTTTCTGCGATTGTCCATTACATGTAAACGAAAAAATAAATTTCATCTATTTGTATTTTAATATTTATATAGAAAATCACCAGGCAAATCCTTTAGTCAGAAGTCTAATACGAGTACCTTTGTAAATCGATTATAGTCTTGAAATGAAATTAAAAATTACCAAATATTGACTCCACAACGAAATACCTACTCAGAAAGAAAATGTCTCAGCGCAAACCGAAACTAAAAATATCTGTTCGCGTCGTGGTGACAATGATGTTGCACACCAGGTGTTCCTTTTCAATTTCCTCTTTAGCATACTTTACAAAAATGAATATTGAGCCAGCCACTTTACCGTAAAATTCGTATAAAATGGGTGAAATGAAAACGACTTTCTCCAGTATTTTGTTTTTCATACTGCTCAAAGGGTTCTTGACAAAAAATTTAATATATCACCAATGTATTCACTTTCATGTTTCTGAAATTTCTGAAGAAATCATTATTTTAAGGTGACTTTTGAGGCTTTCGTGCGTACGACTGGCTCGCATATCTTTAATCTTCTCAATCTTAATTCTCTCTTTTTCGGGGAAAATATTGCGAAATTGTTGATTTGTTACCGACAGACATAACCGGATTCCGTGACAACATTCACAGAAGCGCCATCGATTATGAGAAAGATATGCTACGACCGAAATAGGAATTGAAATGGGAAATAATAAGGACGATTTTTAAGCAAAATTTTAAGATTATCTTAACAAAGGAAGTGTCACACTTCACCTGGTCTTGGTGTAATGTCCACCTTTTTGTGATATTATTCAATGAAAATACACCGTGAAACTAAAAAAAACGTAAAATAAACAGCACTTGTTGGATAAATCTCTTTATTTTATGCTGCAAACGGTGGAGTTTTCCTGTTTTGTTACTTGGTCTATAAAGAAAAGTTTACATTTTTTCTCGTCCACGTTGTTTCTTCGGCGACAAACAACTGTTTTGTTATCATTGTGTCGAGAAAATATGAAAATTGGATTGCACCTTCAATAAACTTTTCAATGTGGAAAAGTTACTTATTCTGTAGGTACTCTGAGTTTCTTTTCTGTAACATCACCGTGTTGATGTTTGTTGCAAACTTTTAATTTCATTGATTTGATTTAAAATGCGTTGCTGCATCCATTTGCAACATGAATATGCAATCCATTTAAACTTTTTTGAATTTTAGCGAATATAAATTTTACTTAAAACGAAATTAAATTTGACAAATTAACTGAGTTTTTAAGTGCTTACAAGTTGTCATCTTATTCGGTCGTTGTTAATTTTCCACTTTCGTCGTTCTAAGTAACTTTGAAGAGTCCATTATCATCGGGAGGTTTTTCGCGGAGTAAAAAGGGTCGTCACTCATCGCGGACCCTTTCGATTCCCCTTTCTAGGGACATACATCAAAATTAACATGATAACATTCCACTTTTACGACTACAGTTTTTGGTGCCATAATATTTTTTAAGTACTTTTAATGGGTTGCCTTTTAAACTCTATTTAATAACGGATGTGATAGGTTGTCTTGGGGTCTTGGGATCTACATGCATAAAATCTTTATAATCTCATAAAAATGTGAATTTCTTATAAAAAAAAACTAGTATCCATTCGACAAGACGCGACGGAGTTGGCAAGTGGTATGTTGTGTAGTTTACTGGATATCTGATTTCAGCTGCTATCCCACAAGACGAGGATGATTGTGGGACGACGGGGATTTGTGACTGATGTGGATTAATTGAGCTCAATACCTAAGTTAGAATAAATAAAGTGTAAGTTATTCCATGTAGAGAATTTTTAGAAGTAATAAAATAGTCCAAATTTATTGAGGTTCACATTGTGAACACAAACTCCAAAACCATAAAAATAATTCTCTATTATTTTGTCATTGAAGTGGATATTTGTGAGTTCAAAGAACAAAACAAAAGTGCGGGATCGGATCAACGAATGCGATTATTGCTTCGGGCAACAAGATGCCTCCCATATTGGATATCATCACAATTTCTTTTATATTTTCCGCGATACGTTGAAGCTTACACACGTAAATTTTTACGCTTGTTATACAATAATCACAAAGAATATCATCATCATCACCTCAGCCGTAGAACGTCTTCTGCTGGACTTAGGCCTCTCCAATAATTTTCCAAAAGGACCGGTCAGAAGCAGCCTGGCTCCAAGGTCGACCAGAGGCCTTTATCAGATCGTCTATCCAGCTTGTGGGTGGATCGTTTGCCGGTCTGTGGCTTCCACTCGAGAATCTTCTGGCCCCTGCGGCTTTCAGCTCTCCGTACCGTAGTCAGTACCTACCCACTGCCACTTACTAATCCGTCGGGTCATGTCAGTAATTTTGTTCGTCTACGGATCTCCTCATTCCCGATTTGATTATCCAGAGCTCGTTGAGCGACGTCGAGCTTTCTTACGAGGCCCTTAGTTAGAGACCATATTTCAGCGCCTCGCATTACTGGCAACAAAAAATATTGAAAAATAAATATATCCTTACTAATATTATAAATGTGAGTTTGTTTGTTGGCTTGTTACGCTTTCATGCAAAAATTACTGAACCGATCACCATGAAATCATACACGTTGTCTGGGACACCAGAAAGGACATAGGGTACCTTACATCGTTCCACGCGGACGAAGTCGCGGGCACCAGCTAGTATATAATATAAATAAAGCTCTAAATAGTTTAGAGGCGAGAGCAGAGTGTTTTTAAGTCACAAAATATTTGTTATCTTAAATCGAAAAAAATCAATTTGTTTTCTATAAATAAGTGCTCTTACCCTGGCACTTATAATTTTGTTAATTAATTAATACCACTTCAACCGAGTACCTTACTGAGAGTTCAAAACATCTTCACGTCTAATTTCTTCAAAATTGGAAGCGATTGTTTAGCTGTAATTAACAGACAGAATAACTTTTGTACTCTAACTCTAATATTAAATACTAGAATAAAAATAGAAACGAGGAGCGCTGTGATCTAAGTTGTTCTGCTAGATCAAATGAGAAATAAGGAGATCTGTAGACAAAGGAATGTCATTGACATAACCCGATGCATAAGTAAGTTGAAGTGGTAGCGGAACCCATATTAAGGTTCTCGAGCAGAAACCATGGAACGATAAACGCAGCGTAGATCGTTCACCAACAAGGTAGAAAAACAACCTATTTGGGTCTACTATTCGAAGCTATATCCCAGCTTCCTTCGATCGGTATTCTATGTCATTACGTGCCTTTTTTTGAGGAGGAAAAATTACATTTCTTTTGAAGGTACGTATTATTAAAAACAAAAGTAGTTTTATCATAAAGTAAATAGTACTTAACCAAGTAAATAGTACTTATACGATAAAAGTACTATTTATTCTATGGATTTATTAAAAAAGAAAACAATATTTCCATGGACGCAATCAATAGCGTATTTAAAAAACATAATAGTTAAGCTAGTTACATTTCAAGCGAAGATTAACATTTCACACATGGGAATCATCAATTTTATTTTCAATTTCCTTGGAAAGTAGGCATGTTGGTACGCCATGGGCGGCATTTTTCAGACAGTTAGATTCCAATTAACATAAACTTCGAGTGACTATATCCGAATCCTTTTCTTTTGTATATTTTAAAAATAGAATGATGAAAAAAACATTCTCTAACTTGCCAATAAGTTACGCAAGAATTTATTTACACAGCGTATCGTCTCGTCTGTATCCATTTCATTATTGGTTTTCTGTGACAGCATTTTCGAATTTCCGAACTATACTCGAAAATAGCCACACGTTGTTGCGCAATGAAGAAATTCCATTAACGTTCTTTAGAAACTAAATTAAGCAATTGTCACTCTAAATCACACTAAAATGTAGTGGAAGCCAGTATGAATTCCGAGCGAATTATCTTAATAATTAACAACAACAAAAAACTACAATCACAGTACACATAATAGGGTGTTATTCGGTATGAAGTGCGGTAAAAGTTATAGCCGCGTCAATAGAAGTAGAATGTTATCTGCTCCTTAAATAACACCCGGAGAGTATACATTTTATTTAGGCTGAATTACGCTTTAACGGCCGCGGCGGTCGTTCTAGCCGAATTTCTTTTCGACAAATTATACGTTTCCCTTTCCGGCCACAATTTTTTCACACTTGATCTCAGGCAACCAACTTTTATTGCGAAGCAAGTACTTGCTGCATTTGCTTTTTTAAAATAGAGAAAAATCTTGAAATTTGTGTAATTGTGAATGAAATGGAAAACGCGATAGCGTTCCGTTGATACAAAAACTCTAGATATGACATTATTATTTGTATAAAACGTGGTTTCTAACTATGGTTCTCATCTCATATTAAAACTCAGCGTGGCTCAATTAACTATGCTCGGAGATAACACGCGAGATCGAATCTGGAATGAGAAGATTCATACACAAACCAAACCAAAGTTACATATATCACAATCTACTCCTATATACTCTCCTATATACTCTAAAACCGATGAACCGATTTTGATGAAACTTTCAGACAATCTTCAGATTAGTCCAGGGGGTGTTAATGTATTTTTTCTACTTACTTTCATTTTAAATGTAAATTGACTGACTGAACACGCTTGAATAAGGAACACATGTCATTTTACTGTAGACCTTCTCAGGGCGGTTGAATCCGCTAAATTAATTTCTACTAATGGTTATGAGAACTGGTCTTAATATGTGTGGTGTTTAACAACGTATTCAGCGTTTGTAATATGGGGTGTCTAAGTATTTTAATATCCACATTACAGAAAACCGATGTATCGGACCACAAATTTTTATGTTGGTAAATATTTAGTTACTGTTAAAATATTTTTAAGCATTAATCACATATTACATGAAAAAACACAGAAAAAATAAGCAGGTGAAATCTTATTTATTTTTATTATACTAATAAGCAATTGTCAATAATTTTAGGACATTTTGTAGTTTGCTAATTAACTGAATATCGCCTTGAAATAAGAAGTTAAAGGTCAAGACACAAATAGTAAGTAACTATTTGAGTCTGTTTGTTTTCTAAAATTTGCAATGAATTTTAATAAATTATTTATTATCAGATAAATTCAATGAAATATTAAAATGTTGACTAGAGTCCCACGAGTATTTTCTTAATATAGAGTTCAATTTGAGATAGTGTTAGTTTATGAACTCAAACAACCCTTGCAAGTAGCACTCCTAATCTCAATTTTATGGTCTACCAGCTATCGGACCCTCATTAATCTCGCTGTGAAGTCACTAGGTTGGTACATTGGAGAAAACATCTCTTACAATATATTGTGTAGTGTCAGCAGTAAATTAATTATCAAATCTCATTAGTAAGTATGGCCTCTTAATTGAATAAGGGAAAGCATTTTTGGTAATTTGTGGGCGAAATTAAAATATAATTATTTTTTCTTATAAATTATTTAGTACTTGAAACAAATTCCATAGCTAAGTTATTAAACAGATTTTGTTGAAATCCAGTAAGAACTTTGTTATAATAACCACATTCCAATTTTAACTATATTGACTGCTTTTTACTAATATAATATGTATATATTTATAGTGACAGATTTTCAACATTTTTTTAACGATGGGGAACATTTACATCAAAGCAGCACGCAGCAGATTAGCAGACTATTGCATGAGGTTATAAGAATTTTTACCCACTAAAACTTTTCCTCGAATTTATTTGCTGCTATTGATCCACACATCTTTATAGCATCAGGCACGGACTACTAGTCCGAGAGCTGAGGGACCAAAGCTGCAACAGTTTTATTAAAGGCTAATATTTTATTATTATGTCATAAATAGGTTGAATATCAGTAGCCTGCCTTAAAGTCAGCCAGTTTTTTGGACAATTGGCGCGGGGACGGTTCCGAACTTGTTAAAAAAACACCTACGTCGCAACTGTTTTACAAAATCTGAAAAATAGTCTGTAGATAGTAAGACAACTAACAAACAATGCGGACATAGTCAGTCTGCAAAATATTGGGACAGTACGCGTCAGCAGCCCGCTAAACCCGTAAAAAAATTTGGTTGGTGAAAGTGTTTTATAAAATCTAAAAAAAATTGTGCAAGTAGTTCATACATAGTTGTAGCGTAGCGTAGAGTTGTAACTGTTGCAGTTTTGATCCCTCAGCTCTCCAGCTATACATATCAGCAAGCGTGAGGTGCTTAGCCAAATTTTAGCCCCTCTAAACTTTTAGCAATTTTAGCAACTCTCACTAGTGACAAGTTGTGCCATTGGTGGATCGATACATCGGAGTCAGAAATGGTTTCTGAGTGACAATGTCGCTAGGGGATGCATTTAATAAATCGTGTCGGGAGGGGGAGAAACGCCCAGGTTTATAATTATACCTAGTCGTTAGGTAGGATGGGGCCCTCAGGACGACCGAAACTTTGGCGTAAAATACGGAAAGACAGAATTCTTATATTTAAAAAGGCGCGATGTTGCTTTAATTTGTTCATGTACAAGTAATGTTGGAGATTAAGAACTACTCATCCGATTAAAAAAAATCTTTCACCAATAGTTAAATTAGAATTTCAGTATGAACATAGGCTATTTAGCCTCACACTCCACGCGGGCGAAACCACGGGTATCAGCTATCTACAAATAAAAATCCAACGTAAGTCGCCGGCACAAGCTAGTATGAGATAAGAGGCATAAGTGAAATTAGTGCTTACTTATGAACAAGTTTATGATAATAGTTATTGTTAAACAAATTATTGTAATCACAAAACAAAATATGGTCGAGGGTGCACTACAGTCCTTGTGTTACCACAAAATTCCAGGAATATATTTCCACGAGTATTTTTGAATTGTTATCTCTATGTGTGTTCTCAATCGCAGATCTATTGTTTCGTCTGCTATTGTAAGTCCGTAAACACTCGTTCTTTTTTTTTAATACAAGCAACACTTTTTTATTTTAGTCATACCCTACACCGTAACGCTGACAACTCTGGTAATGGAGAGTCAAATTGTTGGCATTATTCTGTTGACATTACTGTCGAAGTATCATCGAAGTATTGAACACAGGAGTTTTGAACAAGCCGATTGTAACTTCTCTGAACTTAGTAACGACTTCAATAGATTCATGCGGCATTTTGCCGTAGAAATTACCTGTTTATTAGAGCCTGCTTTTACAACTATTCCATTTGTTGTCGGACTTAATGTATCGTATCATTACTTTACTGGTTCTATTCGTTTCTAATATATATATTATTGATGAGTGTATTAGTTATTCTTTTCTCTTCTTAGTTTAGAAAGAACACTATTTTTTTATATAATATTAATGGTTTTATATAAAGATGATGGTTTCTTTTTTGTTCAATCGTAATTACAGATAGGCACGACTTTTCTTCCATTGACTGAGTTTTGATGAATGAGTTATTGATCGGTTATCTAACAATAGTCTGCTGGCTTAAATGGCATCAGAAACGGTATCAGTTCGGATCATTTTCAGCAATATGTTCAATCCGTTAATTTTATTCCATGAAGCGAAATACATATAATGAGAAACGAGTTCATTATAAAATGGCTGAAAAGAAAATACATAATCCTAGTCACAAAAATTATGAGATACTGTGGTTCATAGAGACAAGTACAAACTTGCCATAAACTTATATATCCTAGATTATACAATCTATATATCCCCCTACTTATCTATCATCTACATAATATATGTATACAATTTTTTTATATAAAGATATTTATGTCTTCCTGTAAACTGTCCTCACTTCTCACAATAAAATCAGTTAAGTGCTTTTAAATAGCGTGTGTTTACAAAATTTATTTAAGAATAACATTAAAGAAATTAATGTATTTACAAAATTCAAGTGATGGCAGCTCAAAAAATAACTTCACATTCATTTAACATAATTAGACTGTTATTTATAATGTTAATGGACCAGAACTTAGTTGTTTTTCTTAGGTTGGCAGCGAGATAAAATAGTATAGTTCGAATAACTACCGTGTCTAGACCGACCTAAAATGTTAGTCTATTTTTTTATCTATACTAATATTATACAGAGGTTTTGGATGTTTGTTTGTAGGAGATAATCTTCGAAACCACTCATCCGATTTAAACAATTCCTAAACCATTAGCTAGAATAGATTTTCATGGTGGACAACTGGACAAAGGCTAAATATTTAACGCAGGCGCAGCCGCTGCCACCAGAGGGCCTAGTGCTAGTTTTATTGGTGGTGCTGTTTCATTCCCATACAAATTGACGTTCGACTCCTTTGATCAAGTAAAACTCGCACTAGGCCCTCGGCTATAAACTATATAAGACGTTAGATCTTATTTTTTAATTCGGACGAAATCGAGCTAGTACTTAATATTATCATATCAATCATCAATACTAATAATAAATCTGTAAGTGTAGGTGTTCCTCCACAACTCTTAAATGAATTAACTGATTTTCATGAAACTTGGTAGACGTACAGACACAGGATAGGCTACTTTTTTCCTTTTCAACACGGACGAAGTCGCGGGCGCCAGCTAGTATGTATCATAAAAATGTCAACGTATTCTAATTAATTTTAGGTTACAATATAGTTTGAAATAGGTACATAAAAACCAGTTTAAAATAAAACTCGGTATTGTGAGGAGTATCCGAATTCCGCTACACAGTGACGAAGGCAAATGACTCAGCGCCTGAACGATGATGAAGCCGTTTTTCACTTCTCCACCGGATTTGCACGAAAACACATTTCCGTTTGGTTAAATTCACAACGTTGCTAATATTTCATGTTTATTGTATTGCGGTATAATATGGGATTTGTCGGGTTTACTTCGAATTACGATGCTTGTGAATGTTTGCCGAAGCATGCTTTTGGGGTCTCCAAAAAACTAGACATGACTGAAATAAATTTGACGCCATTTTTGTTTACTATTCCTTACCAACATTTGTATTCAATTCGGCCAACGTCCATTCCATGCCGACATTAAACGTGCGAAGGTGACTGTGTTACTTTTTCGTATCTCAATCATCGAACCAATTTCATCCAAAGTGAAGTTTTTACAGTAACATTTTTAAGTGTAACATTTGTATTACAGTAAGAGTGTAATAAGATGCTCCGTTGATCCCTCTTTTCCTATGAGAAAGCCGAATTAAAATCGGTCTACCCATTCTATAGTTTTTTCTTTTATATATATATAATAAAGCACAGACATTTTTATATATAAAGATTTGTTGAACAGGCCTCTTTCACAGAAAGGAATCATAGCGTGTAAAATATCCCGGAAAAATATTAGGTTCCCAACAATGGTTTCAAAGTAAGGATACGCCCAACGAAACATTTTACACAAATTGACTTCTTATAAACAAACAGTAGCGCCATCTATTAGAAAACATTAGAACTCGTAACAACACCACGGGAAGCGCTTTGTACGTCTAGCTGTCATTGGTGTCAATTTCCGATTTTGACACCAAAGTGTCGGTGCCGTTTAGTAAGTCAATGGTGCCCAAGGAATCGCCACAGTCACAGTCGTCACAGGCCACAGTCGCCTTATCATATCATACTCATATACTTTCTGAGGTGTTATTAAGTCGCTGCGCTGGCTAGTACTACCTAGTAATAAGCAACTAGTAACAAACGGTGGAAAGTTTACCGACCATTTTAAAAGTAAAATGATTGTTCCAGACAAACTAATTTTAACTCCGTGGAGTTTATAAACACTTGTAACTCGAGAATGCTTTTCGTTCTCTTTTTTGTCAATTCAAAAACCTGCTCCGGCAATCAGCACTCAACGACTATTAAGAACTTTTTTGTACTCTGTGTTACAATTAACAACTAAAAATGGAACTCGTTTATTTAAATTTTCATGTTGCCCTACCTTTTATTCGACAGACTGATGAATATGCAAAAATATCATCAATCAAAACTATGACGAACTCGTTGGGTGAGTAGTTAAGCCTTAACGCCTTGTCTCTGGGGTCCCAGGTTCGATTCAGGGCAGGATCAACTTTGGAAATGTACTTTGCACACTGCGTTGTGCAGTCATTTGGGCAGCCCACATTGGAATTTGGCAGGTCTGGCTGCAGGAATCACCCCTTACAGAAGACCACCGTGAAAGTCACATTTACATTTATAATATTAGTAAGGCTTCGTCAATGGTTACGTTACATTACGTTATATTATAACGCGGTCGCGAGTTCAATGATTTCAAAAATGCCCAACGCGCCTAAAGAAGTTTTCACTTCAAAAATTACATATTAACATATTACAGCAAAGTTTCCTAATCCTGACAAATTCCCTCAATAAAAACGTTTCTATTATTGCGTTCATTTTTGTTAGGTTATCATAATACTATGACACAGCAATTACCAATTACGCCTCAACAAATGTGATCCCTAATGTGTGTTATATCCTGCTTTATACGCGAACAAAGAATTATCTATAATATATTGAACATGGCGTACGGTTATTGCTTCTCCGCTGATTGGGATTCATCGAAATGAGAATTCCAAATCACCAGCATTATACACGTGGTATAAATAGGGGATATCATGTTACTGACATATTGAAGTTAATCTATCAATGAACCCTTTTCTAGGGAATGTCTTAGTAAATAAAAAAAATCAGGAATCATATTAACTGAAACATTTTTTGAAAGTGTGGGCAGGCGTTAGGTGCGAAGGTATTTTAAATTCAAGAAAAAAAATCCAAGCATAGGACTGGGAAAACGCACTCAATTTGTAATAAAAGGACTATGCGGCCATTTTATTATACAAATGTTTACTAAGCTGCAGACGAAAAATTAGCTGGTCACGTCAGATTTTTTACTAAAAAAACCGCATCTAAATCGGACTATCCGTTTGGGAGATAAACAGATACATGGACACATACGTCAAACTTACGCAAAAACACCCATTTCCGAGCGTTTTTGCGTCGGGCGTTAAATGTATTTAGGAGTTAATTTCTTTCTTTTTTTCATTATTTTTTTGGTAAGTATCATTAACTCCCTATATAAGTATTTAGCAATACCTAATTTATTTTTAAAAATCTTACACCGCATGTGAAAATTAATAATAAATAAATAACTATTTCATATTATCGCCTGCAACAAATATGAAGACTATAAATATTTGAGACCGCTTGTTCGATGTAAATGACTCTCACGACACCTCTGCTTATTATGAGCTAATAAAATTATCCCGTTAGTCTACGTATTAGTTCAAAATTAACTATCATACTAAAACGGATTCCCGGTTGTCGTTTATAAATATTTTCCCGGTTCCCGGTAACAATTAAAGTCGCTTTTTGCGTCTGTCTGTACTCTGTATCAAGAAACTTGTCCTCATAACTTTTCACGTCTAAAATAGTAAGATCGATCCTTTTGATTGTCTTTCACGTAATAATGGGAGTCCCCAATATAATTATTTCATCTATTTTTTCTCTTTTTTCTTCTGCATAATTTAATACCCGAGCACAGCTTACTGTTCGACGTCTAGTTACTACAGTGCCACTATTATATCGTAATTACATTCAGTCCGGCAAGTGTTTATTACTTTGTGGACTCCATCATAAAAGCATTCGTAAACAACTTGTTTTGTAATATTTTATTGTTTTTGTACGAAGTGATACTATAGTAACACATATTTTATTTTTGCATGTTCATAAAAGATTAACTACAAATCAATTTTTTGAGTGACCACAATTCACCTTGAATTAAAAAATAAACATTTATTTTGATGTCACGCAACTTCAAGGCGAATTTACTTCCAACATATGGAAAAAAAGTGTGGCAAAATAACTTTGTGGCAAACTTGCAATAAACCATTATAAACAATGTGTTTACAATAAAAATGAAATTTTTATTGTAAAATGTAGTCATTACCATTTTGCTCTCAATGAAATTCAACCAGAATAAAGATGAAAGAAATGGAGGAAAAATTTATTCTCTCGCAGTATTTTTCAAATTAGTTGCTCGGGTTTCCGCAAAGTTAAGATTCTTCAGTTTATTACTAATTCTTTGTATTTTTTATAGAAACTTTTTAATAACACTTTTTTTAAAAGTAATATCTTTTTGTTCTCGTGTTAAATAAAAGGGTACGGCGCATAAAACAGTAACTTATCTTAAAGTTTCGTTTATATTACACATATCATATTAAATAAAAATTAAAAATATCTGCTCGATCCATTTTTATGAATTTTTTTGTGTATACTCGGTAGGTCTGAAAAAAGGTTGTAAACTATTTTTTTATATCCCTAAGTGATAAGGTTGGTACATTCCAAATTTTTTTTTGGTAAAACAACGTTTGTGGGGTCATCTAGTTATCGTTATTATTTGCATTATACTTCATCAACTCTCTAATGATTATAGAGCGTCCATTACGCGTTTCGGGATTATTGCGAAATTAACTGTTTTGAAAGCCATTCGTAGACGGCCATTATTATTAACATTTTTTATTTAATTGAGAACAAACGCACGCACAAAGCGATTTGACTATTTTGATGCTAGCCCTAATAATAGACAAAAGTAATCAATTCAAAATATTATTCTTGCTGTTTCCTGACTATGATCCAGAATTCTGATGACAGTAGTATTCTTCTGATTTAGTTTTAATCTCGTTGGTCTCAGATTAAAACTGTTCAGCAAATTAAAACTTTAAGGGCCTCTTTCACCAACTACAAGTAAATATGAAATGTTACGAGTTTCTTGAAATTACCCTTGAGTAATGGCTACTCAAAGATGGTGAAACTCGTATACGCTTTCTTACCGGTGACTTAAAATAGCGGAAAGCCTACTTAACACTTTACTCAGAGATTGTGGAAGAGGCCCTAAGCCCTAAGCCTTCTTTTTTAAAACTAATAGGTATATATTTTTACATTGCATGGACGGTCCGATGAAATCGAATTGAATTATATCAAAAAATTAGTCAAATATTTTTTTTTCTAAAAAGTAAGTAATATTTTATTTCTCCATAAATATTTTTTTAATAAAATGAGTAAAATGAATGAAATTAAATTTCACCGTACACATGCTATGTGAAAAAGCCATTACCAAGCAAGTGGGGAAAAGATTTTACATGCTACAAGATTTTCTTTTTCATATATTTTAAAAAAATATTAATTAAAAATAATTATATAATTAGGAAAAAGTAAAACCCAAGTAACTCTAAACAATCAAACAAACTTCATTTAAAGCTTAGATTAAGTCGAAAACTATTTAAATCAATTTGAATTATTCACAATTAAGGTATCGCAGTGAACTATTAAACCCCGTTTAACCCGGCTTCGGTAACAGAGCACATTAGTAGGTAACTCATAATTCGATTGTCTTCAATACTGGCAAACTAGATACAAACTTTGTCGTCGGCTTTATTCATAGGTAGGTTGAGTTTACGAAGTGTTTGTTGTGTTATCGACAAGACCACGTTAACGAAATTAATACAAATACAAGGAATATATTGTTTCTCTTGTCAGAATCTGCTTTTACGAGATTAGTTATTTGAAAGGCTTAAAGTGGTCGTCATAGTTCATCGGATTATCAGCTTTGAAGGGCTGGCAATGGATCCTCATTGTGATCTTCATTCACAATATATGTCACAATACAATAGTCTGAATTTTTTTTTTTCAATAATGTATAATTTTGCTTTATTTAAAAAAAAGTGTTTAATTTCTTTCTCACTTTTCAAAAGACCCATATCAATGTTGGTAGCTTATCGATTATTTATTGTAATAAGTACTGTTCGATCATTACAATAGTTTTTAGAAATATTAAATGAGTGTTAGTATAGGTGGAAGATATACAATGAAGGAATAATTCTATATTAGAATTTTATACCTAAAATTTTTCAATTTTATTGGAATATTGTCATATAATGTTAGTTAAATTTCAAATTTCTAAATAAAACTTGTCTAGCGGATTAATTAATTAGGGAGGTTAGAAGATAAGGGTTAATATGTGTTTTTTAAATATTTTATCTATTGATATTTCAACGTTCAGCTTCAGGAAAACCTGGATGAATTATTTGTGGTCATATAAAAAGAAAACTACATCATAGTGACTGTACGCTTTTGGTACGCCGTTACCCTAAAATGATTTGTACAGGTTTGTTGTGGCATGAAAAATTGGCTATGTTGTGATGACAGAGTTTAAGTAAGAAATCATGTAAAAACCACGTACATTTTTATACGTTGGGTCTCCCGAAAGTTCAACGAACATAGTTCCTTTTTAAATGACAAAGGATATTTGTCTGCAACTTCTTATGCGCGGTTTTGTACGTATTTCGGTATTGGGTATAACTTTTTTGTTTAAAAACCGATTGGAATACTAAATAAACAAACTAATACTACTAAACAAACACTAAATGTTACTAAAATACATCAGTGAAAGTCGCATTCAAAACGGGTAAGCCGTTTCTGAGATCAGTACGCACAGACAAACAGACAAAAATTCTAAAAACTATTTTTTTACCTTACGTGTACATTTTTTTTTTACATTTAATATACAGAAACAGTTTGTTTACAATTTTATTATGCATAGATGAACACAGATTAATCTCCAAGTTAAATTTGACTGATACTTAACCTGGAAATTAATTTTAGCTGTAAAAGTGTTTAACATAAAACGGTCAAACCATATTAAAAAACTTTTAAGCTTCCATTCACTGTAGTTTGCTTAAACTTATTCTTATCTCACATTGTCACGATATAATTAGGGTATTTAATTAAAATTTTTAATAAATTTTGTAAAACATTACCAAAAGTTTGTGTTAATGATTAGATTTCTTGTTAAAAATTTTACGCAGCCGAAGTTAAAAAATGTTGGTCCGTGTTACAGTTGGAAATTCGACTTTAAAATTGGGACTTAAAATTCTAATATCGATTTTAACTGCAAATATGACCGATCCCTGAAATGTTATAGAAGTCTACAATTAGATTATACAATAATTGGTTAAAAACTATTGTTCAGAAGTAATTAAATACCTACCCTATTACGTCACGGTTGGTGATGAGGGTTAGGACATAGTACAATGAAATTTGAACACAAATATTTGTTTTGGCTTAAGAGTGGGCTAGTAAAATACATTTAAAATGTCTGCAATTTAATTTGAATAGAAACAGTAAGTAGGTCACAGACGGAGTTTAACCAGAAGCTTTCAAATTTTAGATCTTACAACCGCTGCGCAATCTTAAAGTTCTTTGTTTTGTGACTGTAATAAAAAAATGGTCGCAAAACTGTCTTATCATTCGGTTATGGCAATATCTAATAAAATATACGACCAAATTCGGTAGCAAAAGTATATTGCCATTGCGACAATAACTGAAATAAGAATTTGGGTGCGAACTTAGATGGAAGCAAAAAGAAAGATAGGGTACATTCTTACATAATGTAATCGATAAAATGAGCTACATACAACTAATTGCCTATGTACTCATCCCCACAACTACAATTCCAATATGGAACACGTGCTTTGTTCGTATTTTGAACATGTCAAGTGTATGCAAGACAGTGTCCTATGAATGACTAAATAATATTGAGTTCAATGGACTCATTATTAAATTCCATGCGGGGATAGGGAGTCGCTAATCTTTCTTTTTGTCTTCATCTACGGTTGTGAAGCCCTAAATGCCAAATTTTCGTGCACGAAGGTACAGAGAAAGGAATAAGATATATTGTTATCTGTTTTATAGTAGTAGTGTGATCAGCAGTCATAAACTTGAAACACTCCAATCGGCAGGCCCTCCCCTAAAATCCCTCAAAGAATAATAGCAATTGTGATGTTATGTTGAGTTTCAGTGAGTAAGGTATGCGTTACCCCTTAGCATTCATTGCTTGTGTTAATTGGCGACAATAGCCATTTAGCATTTACGAGCACAGTCAACCCGTTCGTCAACTTTACTTAAAAATACTTATAATAAAATAAATGTCTAGAAAGATAGAAAGAAAGAAAGGAAGAAAGAAAGAGTCACCTAAAGTTAGGAAACATACGCCGGCCATTCATGGCAGTCACATTCACAATCCTACATGTATGAATGTAATGAAGCGCTGGACTGCAAAACGTCACATAGCGAAGTGTCTCGGTGGTTTTATTAATTCAATGTTTTGTATAATGCAAACTTATTAAATATTCTCAACAGGTTATATTTAAAATTATAAATTAACCCTCGACTTTCGATCGAGCCCAAATTGCTGAGGAGTTAAGTGCAGCATCAGGTCAATGTTACCATGTCATGGAAATACTACCGAAGTTACAGTATACCAAACTTCACATCAACCTAATTGTTACATTGCCATTAAAATCCTCTTTAAATCCTTTTAAAATCTTTCATTGATGTTCGTTAAATTAATTGAATCCTTATGTCTTATGAATTAAATCAATGCTTCGATTGTTTATTGTTCAGTGTCTTTATCAAAAAGAGTAAATTATGACTTCTCGGAGATATACAAAAAAAGTTAATGCATTCGTAACTATTGGCGTGGTTAACTTGTCTATCAAATTTTTAACCCTATACGAAAATAGTTGACAACTTGGATCGATAAACCTGACAAAATATACTTATTTCCGTATAGACACGGCTCGGTTGTGATCCCAAAACTTTACAGGGTTTGCAACGATGTCACGTAGTCGACCTTCTGACACTCGATACTGTTCACATGAACCGTGTCTGCGAGAAGGGATTATACCGAGATCCATTTATTATAACACCCTTTTATCCTTCCAAAGATAACTATCAAATATAGCCAGACGATATGTTTTATTACTATAATAATACCATCGAAAACATGTATTTCTTTTTTATCATCATCATCATCAATACTAATATAAATCTGTAAGAGTCAGAGATATCGTGTTTATAGGCTCTATACATGATACTGAAAGTAAATTGACGATTTTTAGAATTTTTTTCTGTATGTATTGATGTATTATGTTCCTCAATAACTCTTAAACGAATAAAACTGATTTTCATGAAACTTGGTAGATAAACATTTAGACGTATTTTACGTACGTGTAACGTAAGTCGCGGGCACCAACTAGTTTTATAATAAATTATTATCATTCAATAGTTTTCTTCAAGAAAAATCTAATTTAAATACTCGAAAATACCTCGGAACCTAATACTTTTAATATAGTTATCAAACTATAGTAGGTGCCACGAATTTATCGGAAACACCCTAAACTAATATTTGTCTAATATTCCTCGGGCGGTATTTTATTCATTCTATTTCCGTATTATGTGGGTGTACATTCGTTGTTATTACAAAAAAATACTTACCTTTTCAAGGGTTAGGGACAACAGACAGGCAGATGGTCCACTTGATAGTAGGTTGCTACTGTCGTCTATAACACAATAGGTGTTGCAAATGCACTGCCGACCATGTAAGGATAAATTATAAGCTAGCAGATTCCTAACTCCTTTAACTTGTCAATATGTTGTTAAGATACATTTGAATAACAAATCTCAGATGAGATGAGCTTAGCAATGTTCACATAACGCGCTACAAATTGCCAATATTGGCATAATGGGATCAAGTGGGAACCAATTTGGTGAATTAATTTATTAACGGAACCGATGCCGCCTCGATAATTTGGACAATGATTCAAATAGCATTGCTAATTTGCTGTTAAATTACAAATGACTAGAGAAGGTTAAAAAATACATTTAAATTGAAGTATAGATTCATGAAATTTTTTTAATTTTTTTAAAGTATTTTCCTGCAATTTATATTTCTGGTATTAAGATCTAATTTCTGCAAATTATACACACAAACCTTTCTCTATTAATAAAAACCGTATCAAAAGAAGTTAGAGAAGTTTTGTATTTTTGTTTGTAATGAATAAACTCCAAAACTATTGGACCGATTCTAAAAATTCTTTCACCTACAGAATGCTACATTATCAGCAAGTAACATAGCCTATATTTTATTAATTTACGAGGACGAAGTCGCGTGTAACAGCTAGTAGGATATAACGCAAACATATTCTTCTATAGATACGTTTTGCCAAAAATATTTTATTTAACTTATCAACCTAATTATACCATAGATTTAGTATTACTACCGTTCCGTTAAATTATCATAATAATATACTAACTTTATTCAGAAAAATTGCTACGACATTTGTCACCTCATTGTCTTTTCAACGTCGAGTTGAATAATAATTGACTTGTGAAAGACACCAAGATAATTAGTTTGCAATAACATAATTATTTTATGATGCCATTGTTAAGAAAATTAACGGTCTGCTCTTCTCTATTCAGAGAAGTTTACAGCTATTTTATTTCATTTTCGTTTTTCTTAACAAAAACGGTAGATATCGCACAAGAAATTTTTATTGTATCGGTAGAAACAATTTTTAAAATTTTCTTCCAGTAGGCTGTTTTTCAATTTTAAACCTACATACTAAAATTATAATAATAATTATTATTATGATTTTTTTAGAAAATAATTAGCGAGAAAAACTTAATAAATTTACAATTTATCGCCAAACACCAGGTGATAAATTGAAGATTTAGTAGCGAGATTATTGTATTAAGTTTTTTATATTCAAGAAGAAAGATTTATGTGTATTCAGTACTTATAACAAAACAACCATTTTTAAAAGTTTGATCTGTCTCTCTACCGGAGACTGGCGCCCGCGACTTCGTCTGCGTTGAATAAGAAAAAAGTAGCCTATTCTGTGTCCTGTACGTCTAAATGTTTATTTCAAGAAAATCAGTCAATTCGTTTAAGAGTTATGGAGGAACATACATACATACATACATACATACATACATACATATATACATACACGCATACATACACATATACACACATACACACACACATTTCAAACCGGACGAAGTCGCGGGCGCCTGCAAGTGTAGGAATATAATAATATGCAATTTGTAAGTTCCTCACCAAACCTTGAAAGTAAGATTAAAAGTGCAGTTTACTAAGTCTTCTTTAGAAAAGTAAGTAACATGAATGCTTTAATAGTCAACAGCCGTGTTCAACGAGACACACGACCGAGAAAATGAGCAATTAGTATATGTATAGCTTCCCTTATAAACCTTAAGAAACTTCGAGGTTGCAGTTTTGATTACAGTAATGAATAATAGAGGCATTGAAATGAGACTACAATGGTTGTTGATGGTCATATTTCCGATACTTACAATATAAAATATCTGCTAATAAAAGGAAAATTTAATTAACATATGTTGGATTAAAACCAATAGAACAAAATAAATATAAAAAAAAAGTAAAATCACTTGCCAATATGTCATTGTTTATATATTACTAATGACCCGCCCTCTGGTATAATAATTTGAATGAAAAACCCGTAAATCCTGTTTTATCTACTAATTTTCACTCGTATAATGTAGAGCCTCTTTGTACGTGGCTTAGCTTAAAATAACCTTCATTCTACACTTACCTAAGTGAGATTTTAAAAAGAGAATGCGTTGACCTGCATTTGAACAAAAAGCTATTTCGGTTTGTAGAGTTTTCCCTTTATTTGTCAATCGACTGGAATGGAAGCAGAGAAACTTGTTTCGGCATTGCTCGAAATATGCAATAACTTTTGAATTGTGATTTTTTTTTATGTTAAGGTCCTCAGACAAGCTGACGGTCCACTTGATGGTAGATGGCTACCGTCGCCTATTAACCAAGCAACAGCAAGTGTCGGCTTGACTAAAGAAATTAATATGATCCTAAATCATAATAGGATAAAGACATAGAATAATATGCTTTAGTTATTATTCTATGGATAAAGGATATATTAGGAATGGACTCTATACTCTAAATGACATTGACAGCATTAGGAATTTAATCTATCACACGGAATTAAGTTTGAGCGGTGTAGATTTACGATAATTGAGATTTATCTGGTGTTTAGGTGCCTACGTCAAAACTAACATGGGCAAAGGTTATTTGCGGTTATGAAGCCAATTATAAAGTTTTGTACGATCGAAAAACAACTAGAATGGATTAAAATTAATTTAAAAAAAACTATAATAGATGAGAAGTATGTCTCTTCTTGCTTTAAACTCTAATATTTCTGAAATTTATTTATTCATTGACATATTCACATGTGTTTAATGAATACTAGTTAAATTGGCTACAAATTATGTAAAAAAAAAACAACTCAAAATGACAACTTTTACGGTTTTTCTTTTTACAAAACATAAAAATTTAATTAAAATTAACACTAACCCATCACTAACCAAGACATCTAGGCTTCAAATATTCTTTCGTTCGCTTAAAACTTTTGTTCTATCTTCCAAA
The DNA here is from genome assembly GCA_918317495.1 of Synanthedon vespiformis. Lineage (NCBI taxonomy): Eukaryota > Metazoa > Arthropoda > Insecta > Lepidoptera > Sesiidae > Synanthedon > Synanthedon vespiformis. The sequence goes on from OU906953.1 coordinate 3,285,691, forward strand.
TATCCTATACGAGTAGATGAGTAAACTCACGTTAATATAGTAGTTTTTAAATAATAGGTAGACATGTCAGTAGGCAGTCCAAGCAACTTAATAAAAGTCCACATAATGGTCACTATTTATCTCGCCTATTCCCGCCCTAGAAATTTTGGGGCGTACACGAGTGATAAGGGATTTGCAGAATGAGAAATAGTGCTAAAAGCAGGGTGGCACTTAGCGACACATAAATCAACTAAATCGAGTATTAGTTATGTCTAAAAAGCTCACTGTGAGAAATATTTTCTGTGACTCAATCCCATTTAATTAATGAAACAATATCCGTACTAATATTATAATAAAAAGTTTGTATGGATGGATGTTTGTTACACTTTCACGCAAAAACTACTGAACCGATCATCATAAAATTTTGCATACACGTTGTCTGGGACACTAGAAAGGACATAGGCCCACCTTTCATCCAGAACGCGGACGAAGTCGCGGGCACCAGCTAGTTAATTTTTACATGTAGAAAGACATGAAGCTTTTTGTGTGATCTACTTATTATAAGATTTATTGTTTGAAGTATATTTGTTTTTTATATTGTGCGTAATGCTAAGAGTGTGTCTGTTAAAGTATTGTTAAAAAAGGTTAAATTATTTAAAAAAAGGGGGGGGCGGAAACTGTAACTGGAAAGTGTGTTATCCACCCTCATGAAATAAGAGATTAAGAGCGTATATTAGAAAAGGTGTTTTGACATCCTTTACTCACTCACTGAAATACACTACTTGTGTTATTTTACTGCAGAATTCTGTGAATTGTCGCCATTAATAGCATATTAAAAAATTACCAAAATTAACTATTAATTTCAATTTTAGAACATTCATTAAGTACTGCTTATTTATTTATTTTACCTTATGATTAAGACACTATGATAATGATTTTTATGATGTAGACTACGATTACTTACTGAGAAAAATATAATTCTTAAGCTTATTAAAATACTAGCTAATATAATATTACTAATAAGTAATAACAGGTTATGTGAAGAGTATATGAAAACAAGGGATTTATGACATTATCCAATCAAATTAAAAGACATTATTGACAATCGTTACTCCAGGTTCGTTAAGAAAGCAATCCACTTAAGTGTACTTACTTACGTGTATAAGGTATATACGATGAAGTCCCCTGGGTGCTGTCTGGTACCCGAACCAATGGTTAGAGCTGCTAACATGACCTGATTGATTCATGTAAAGCACAAACATATTTCAAACGAAGAGCACGTCGGGTGCGCCATAATTTAAAAGAATCCTGAGCAGCCGAAAAACACCCTAAAGAAAACAATGAACATAAATTTGTTCGTCGCGCTTTTCTTTGCCGTTGGCTTAAGTATTTTATGCAACGGTGATTTCATCAATAAATTCTTAGAGAATCCGGCCGAAAGAGAAAATGAAGACCGAGAAGGCGTATTAGGAATGAAGCATAACTCAATTTTGTTCGTTGATCCCAATTGGACAGATTCGATTTTGGATGACCGCTTGTCAAATAGTGATGTACGATTGAAAAGGAACAAGCGAGGAACAAACAAAACCGACTCGCAAATAGCGTACCGCGTTACTGATGCCGACAAATCGAAAAACAATTCAAACTCCGTGAGTTCCGTGACCAGTTCGAATTACACAAAACACGCTTTATTAGTAGAGAATTTTAAGAGATTGTGGCCGATACAACAATGGCGGGACATTGGATACTTTACTGACGATTATCTGGACATTATCAATGAGCATTGGTTGACGTTTCCGCCGCCCTCTAAAACTTGGCAAAAGGTTCTCGGAAGTTTTTACCTTGTTTTCTATTCAGCAGGCCTCATGGGAAACGTTATAGTCTTAATAATGTATTTCAGGTAAGGCCTTTTTATACAATTACAGTCACGATAAATTCGTTTGAGAAAATATCTTAGGTTGTGCTTCAAATCCGACTCGAAGGATCAGACCAGTGTTTAAATTAAGGGGCAAAACAAACAAATTAATTGGGCATGCATGATTGTACTTTTCGTCATTTATTTTATGGTAGTTGTGTGGCGTGCACACTACTGGGATACGGTAGCCATACTTAATATCGGTAGGGACTGCACACAAATCATTTTAGGCTGGTTATACAATGACGCTTTCGCCAGCGCGGTTGGTAAGCGCGGCCCGTAAGCGCCTGAATGACCCTCTCGACGAGTTTACAGTCGTCAGCGCGGGTCAACCGCGATGGCGAAAGCGTCACTGTATAACCAGCCTTAATTTCATGTATCCATTAATATATTACATGTCCACATAAACTTAATCATCGTGGAATAAAATGTATAATGGAAGCCTTATATCATATAAAATCACTTATTTAGTCATCGAATACTATAAAATATCAAAACGTCTGGTAAACTTTAGAAAATATTGTTTAAGTTAGTAATCATAGATTTGCTAAGTGTAGGAGTTTTTTAGTAGTGGCTTTTCTAGCTGCAGATACAACCCTGTTATAAAAGACCAAGGTGAAATAACAGCATGTTTTCAGTGCCAAAGCCAAAGACAATGCCAAGCGTGTGCTTTTGTAAAGGATGCCAAAGACCATGGCCCATTCCTAATATCTTATCTACTATGACAGGCAGTACACTTGCAGCACCTATGACGTATATGAACATATCATAAAAAATCACATATTGACTTGTACTAGTCAAGAGATTTTGAATTGAAATGCATTTTTTTTACATTACAATGTTAATTTTAAGCATAATCATTAAAACCATTACTAACTAAAATCTGCATTCACTGTGAAATTATATGGAATCTTAACCCAGTCTTGACCTTTTGCAACAAATTCCGAGTAACATGTGTATTGTATAACGATTGGGTGCGGACGAATTTGTCGAGTTGTCCGAAATAATTTTATTAAGATACTCTATTTTATACTCGTTATTGCAATTTTAACATACTCAACCAGTGTGTCAGTGTCAAAGTGATAACAGTGTTCTTAAAAAGCTCCCAGTTTTTAATTGAAATAAATGTGATTAACTTACATATATTTACCTTATGTTGCATAAACAATATTAAGAATATACCAAACAAACGTTTTAAAATAACCTTATTGAAGAAATAAACGTGATAAAACTGCAATTTTATTAGATCGAAATTAGTTGAATGTGTTAAAAAGGCATAGTGGGTAGATATAAACCATAAATAGAAAGAATAAGAAATACTTACACACATAGATAACCACAACACATTGCAGTTGTAACAACCTAACGGGCGAGAAAAAAAAAAAAAAAAAAAAAAAAAAAAAAAATACGTTCCGTTACACGTTAGTTTAAACGTTTAGTTATTGCAACATGACTACCGATGGAATGTCAGAGGAAATGATGAAACTTTTTCAAATGATGAAAACGGAGTTAGACAAACAAACTGCAACAATTACAGAGAATATAACTACCAATATTCTGCGTACAGTAGATAATAAAATACAACCAATAATAGAGGAAAACAAATTCATGAAGCTTGAGATGGAGTCATTAAAAATAAAAGTGAAGTACTTGGAAGATTTAAACAGAAGAAATAATCTATTATTGCATGGCGTACAGGAAACTGAGAACAACTATCAGGAATTATTTGTCACAATAAAAGATATAATGAAGAATACTAACATTAACATTGAAAAATATGATATAGATAAATATCATAGGTTAGGTCGCAAACAAGATGGAAACAAAATAAGACCGATATTAATTACTTTGACGACAAATCAAAAAAAGCGGGAGATAATGAAAAACAAAATAAAATTGCCACAACCTATATACCTCACCGAAGACTACTCAAAAGAAACACTAGACATACGCAAGAAATTGTTAGTTAAACAAAAACAGGAAAGAGAAAAAGGTAATGAAGCTTTCATTAAGAACAATAGGTTGATTATAAGAGATAAAAAAGAAGCTGAGAAAAGGAAACGAATGTTATCATTGTCACCTAAAGAATTACAAACAACACCATCGTGTTCTAAAGGAGGTGATGATACTGGCGTGATGGGCCCATCAAAGATTCATAAAACCGACGCATTTGCATATTTGAGGGCAAGATCATTCTCTTTATCAGATAAAAAGTCAAATCAAAATAAGGCATAGGAAACCGCTGACACCGATAACTTAAAGAAAATAATTATTTCAGATAAAACTTTAATTGAAAATAAATTAATCCCCAATACGACTGGTCACCGTGGGGTTATAGACCACACCCCCTTAGAGCTTACAGGGAGACACTTCGGCTCTTTGATTCCGCTCTCAAAAGAAAAGAGCAGAATAAACATAGCTACGCTTAACGCAAGATCGCTTAAATCACGAGAATCTTTATTACAACTAGAATATGCTTTAGAAACTGTGAAATGGGACATTCTAGGTTTGAGTGAGGTGCGAAGAGCAGAAGAATGTATCATAGAATATGAAAATTACATATTATATTACAAAAATGATAAAGCTGGTTTATATGGAGTAGGGTTCATGATAAAAAAATACCTTAAGAATAATATAATAGAATTCAAGGGCATCTCAGATAGAATTGCCGTTTTAAACATCAAACTTCCCGGTCAACGAAAACCCACTTCAATTGTTCAAATATACGCACCCACCGAGGTTGCCAAAGATGAAATTAAAACTCTTTTCTACGAAAAACTAAATATTATTATAGAAAATCTGTGTGACACCGTTATCATATTGGGAGACTTTAATGCCCAAATAGGAAAAAGACAAAAAAATGAAGACAAAATACTGGGACCATATACAACAGGCAAAAGGAATGACAATGGGCAAAGATTAGTAGATTTTGTGTTACAAAATAATTTACACATTATGAATAGTTATTACAAGAAAAAACAAAATAGAAAATGGACATGGATGTCACCAAATGGGAAGATAAAAAACGAAATAGATTTTATAATTACAAACAATCCTAGACTATTCTCAAATGTTGAAGTTGTTAATCAACTGAACTACAGCTCCGATCACAGACTACTTAGGGGACAACTACATACAACACCAGTTAAGAAATCTAGAAAAAATATAACCAATCAAAAACAACCAATGCACTCACCACTCCCAAAAGATATTTTAGAAACTTTAGATGCAAACTTAAGAAGAATAAATGATATTATCGGGGTTCAAGAAAGATATAATGTCTTAGAAAAAGAACTAAAACAAATCGAAAGCAAAATGAAAACAAATAAAATTACACGAGACAAAATAGGGCCAGAAGCAAAAAATTTAATTAAACAAAGGAAAAACTTATTCAAAAACAGGAAAAACAATAAATGTGAAATTACAAAATTAAGCAAAGAAATAAGTTTAAGTATAAGAAATCATAGAGAGAAATTACGAACAGATACTATAAATTACCATATTGAGCATTCGGGAGGTATCAAGAAAGCATGGAACGAACTTAAAGAGAGTCTTAATTGGATTGACAATATGACTCATCATAGAAATAAGAAAAACGAGACAAATAGAGTGGAAATATTAAAAACAGCAACAGATTTTTACAGGGAACTCTACGATGATGATGTAAGAATTCAGCCAATGTCTGTGTCTACAAGTAACAACAATAATAACACAGATAATGATGTTCCACACATCATGAAAGAAGAAGTTTGTAAGGCTATAAAATCACAGAAAAAAAGACGAGCACCCGGTGAAGACGACATTTCAAATGAACTCTTAATCGAAACAAAGGAAATAACACTAAATTTTATTACAGACATATTTAACGAAATTTTAATTACAGAATATATACCATTTCAGTGGACTACATCTACCATAATCTTAATTCATAAAAAAGGTAAAAAAGATAACATTGCAAACTATAGACCCATTAGCTTAATGTCGAACCTATATAAAATTTTCTCTAAGATATTACTGGAACGTTTAACTAGAACTTTGGATGAAAATCAACCCAAAGAACAAGCGGGGTTCCGCAGTGGCTTCTCAACAATAGACCACATACACACTATTAAGCAAGTCATTCAAAAATGTAATGAATATAACTTAAACTATTATTTGGCATTCGTCGACTATAATAAGGCTTTCGACTCTCTGAAACACGAAAAAATATGGGATGCCTTAACAAAACAAGGAGTCAATGAAAAATACGTGCGATTGCTTATTAATATATACAAAGACATGAGTGCAAAAATCCGAACTGAAAGAGTAGGAGATAAATTTTCTATTAAAAGAGGAGTTAGACAAGGAGACCCCATGTCACCCAAGCTTTTTTCTGCAACACTCGAATACGTAATTAGAAATCTTGACTGGGAGAAATATGGATTAAGAATAAATGGAGCGCAACTGAACCATTTAAGATTTGCGGATGATCTTATATTAATCTCGGATAATGCAAACAAATTACAAGAAATGCTGCAACAGTTGGTATCTGAAAGTGACAAGGTTGGTTTATCGATGAACAATGGAAAGACTAAAATAATGACAAATCGAGTCAAGACTCCAATCGAAGTTCTCGGCAATTCTATAGAGTACGTAGATGAATATACATATCTTGGTCAAATAATATCTCCAAAAGACCTTTCGACAAAAGAAGTAAACAACAGAATTAATATTGCTTGGAAAAAATATTGGTCTCTTAAAGAAATCATGAAAAATCCTAGTTTGTCTCTTAAAATCAAAAGTAAAATATTTGATTCATGCATCCTACCAAGTATGACCTATGGGTGTCAAACGTGGAGTTTGACGAATGTAAACATGCGTAAGCTAGAAACGTGTCAGCACAGTATGGAACGAAGTATGCTTAACATTAAAAGAAAAGACAAAATTAAATTAAAGAATATTAGAAAGGTAACTAAAATTATTGACATAACGTACTTTATTAAAAAACTCAAATGGAGTTGGGCAGGTCACATGATAAGAAGTAAGATAGACAAATGGGCTAGAGACGTGACGGAATGGTGTCCGAGACAATACAAAAGGAAGAAAGGAGGACAACAACGACGGTGGGAAGATGATTTTAAGAAGGTAGCAGGCAAGAACTGGATGGTAAAGGCTCGTGATCGCAAATTGTGGAAAGCTCTAAGGGAGGCCTATGCTGAAAAGCAAGACAATCTTTAAGAAACGGTGTCAGGACTATATAATGTTTAATTTTATGTAAATATATATGTATAAAGGTTGTTAAATAAAGGCTATAATAAATAAATAAATAAATTGCAATCTTAAACATGAATGAATAGAAACAGAAACAGGTGACGACGGCAATAAATTCCCAATGTAATAGGCTCATTATTGTAAATTATTTAGCACTGCGGCTGTACGTCTCATAAATATGTTTGCATCTGTATAATATTATACCTTTGCGCTACACATTTTCCTTCGAAAGCATTGAGAGAGGTTGTGTTCATTTCATCTGATGTTGTGACAACAGTTCGATTTCTACTGTGTATTCAGTGATCATAAAAAATGATTAAAGAAGTGTTTAAAAAAAGAAGTATTGAAAGAATGTGTTTAAGTATAAAAATATAAATTAGTTAATTAACCATAATTATGTTCAAAAGCATAAAAAGAATGTGCGAGCTTACAAATCTCGTGTTGGCATTTGAGAATGAATTTGTCATCATCGCTGAAGGCATTCAGAGAGAAATGGCCTGTGAAATTGTGGAATGAACATGGTTTGTTCACTGATGAATATTTGTTCTCGATCAACGAGCATTGGCTACAGTTTCCGCCTCCAGCGAATGAGCTGAACTACATGCTTGGCGGACTTTATTTTGTACTTATGTTAATTGGTTGTTCTGGTAACGCTGTTGTTCTCACTATGTTTCTAAGGTTGGTTGTTTTTTGTAATGTAAGAATACATTAACTAGCCTATGTCCGCGGACTCGCGCGTACCTACTATACAGGATGGAATTTTGTAATGCCACCTGAAGGGAAAGTACTCTTAATACTGTAGATAGAAAGTTTTACTCAAAGAAAACATTCCTTTATTTTTGAATAGAAATAAAACTGCATACAAAGATTTTCGAAAATTCGCTTTCCATGGTTTTCCTTTCATTTAATTTATCAAGTTTGACCCTTACGATCTATGCAATAAAAGTAAAAGGTGTAACTTTGACAGATTTTAGCCGGTTCGATTCTCGGGCGTGGCATGCGAATTTTCGAAAATCTTTGAATGCAGTTTTCTTTCTATTCAAAAATAAAGGAATTTTTCTTTGAGTAAAATTTTCTATCTACAGTATTAAGAGTACTTTCCCTTCAGGTGGCATCACAAAATTCCACCCTGTATACCAATGGTAACAGTAATCTATAAAAGCCGCAACCCAGGGTGCTTGTATGGGACTGTTGTATAGGTCTTTCGCTATTGCCACTGCAATGAGTGAGGCGGTATTGAAGGGACACTATTTTTTTTTTATTATTGCATGGTCTTCGAAAACTTATATTATTACTACTTTTTATAGTAAAATACAATAACATTATGGTCCCAGCTGAAATGGAAATGGAAGGATAGGGTAAGGAATCTGGCATCCCTTACTCATTTATCTAAACATAACAGCACATGGTTTTATTTCACCGGGATTATTTTTTATTATTAACTAGCGACCCGCTCCCGGCTTCGCCCGCGTCCGATCGCTACCAAACTTCACAGGATTACCCGCTGGACTAATCTGAAGATTGTTTGAGTTTCATTTCATCAAAATCGGTTCAGCGGTTTTGGGGTCCAGGAACATACACACACACATTGCCTTTTATATATTTAGATTTTTTATATAAGGTCTTATACAATTCCGTCAAAAACTGTTTGCGCGTAATTGGTTAACAAAAAAACAAACATCTTCACAATTTTCACATTTATGAGAGATTAATTGTACCCTGCCGAGATATTGAGACATTTAACCCGTGGCGTTCTTGTTTAATAAATGTTTTCCTCAATCGCGCCACAATATACACCTACTTACCTACTGAGTTATTAGAAAAAATCGGAACACTCATCCAAATCGTATAAAATTAAAATGGTGTCAACTTAATTAAATCGATGAGAAATTGAATTGAGTCGATAAACGAAAATAGAAATGGCGCGACCTTTTTTTATTATTAAGCATTTAAGTTTTTATTAAATATTATGTTAATATTAATATTAATTAATATTTACTCATTACTGCACTATAATATCACACACAATAACTAAAGTTCACTCCAAACTAAATTATACCTAAATCTTGGTACCAATCTACACATTAGCGTGAGTAATTGTTAGATTAATTTTCGCTTGAAAAGTTAAGCTAACTGTTTACCGTTTCCAAACATCATAAATCTTACAAGTGAGGTTTATACAAAGCCAACAAGGTAGGTTAAGCTTTGTAAAGTTCTAACTAACTTTGTAAGTTCGCTAGGTATTTCTTTAATGAATAATTTCAAGATGCAAAATTTAACTGGATTATTAAATTAAATATGACTCTTAAATCTGAAGTTCTACCTCATGTGTAGGTTTAGTACAGTTGAAGTACTTAATTAAAGAGTAATTTTAGACTGATGTTGATGATAAGTAATAAGTACCTAACCACTCATTATTGGTAAAAGAATCATACCTTGGAAAAAATGAAATATTATCATAGAACAACAATGAAATCGAAGAATATTAAAAAGATTTGAAACGTCGGTATTTAATTATTTTATCTACATTGAGCATTTATATTGAATTTCTCAAAGTTATTTGTGAAAAATGATGAGTTGATAAGGGTAAAACGATATTTGAAAAGGGACGCCCGGTAAGCGACCGAAAACGAAAAATAAGGACATAAAAATGCTACCAAACCAGCTGCAAAATTACTCTCATTTGACTTTTCATTTTTACAAGCTTCTGCCCGCGACTTTGTCCGCTTGGAAAAATAAAAGTTATTATGCTTAAAAAAGGGGAAAGTTATATAACGTCTGACATTATTTTTTGCCAAGCGAAGCGCTGCATTTGAAATGCTGATTGTATATAATACCAATTATTATCGAGCGAGTGAATTCAGCGGAATCAGCGGAACATTTAACACAACAAATAAATTAAAAATTCAATATAACGAAATTACTTTAAAACTTCATTTTAAATAATTTTCGTAGTACAGATCGCGCGGCGAGAGTTTGGCTTTGACCGTTATTGCGCAGAAATCAGAAATTGGGTATCAACGGGCAATTAACGGGGTGCGGGGCGGGTGTGTAGGCGCACGCGGTGCTCTGATTGGCGCTCCAGTCGTTCCCTGCCTCTCGCATCGATACGACGTACCGCGCACTCCTGTTGTACAATCACGTTCACAAGTGAATTGCTATTTTCGTTAATTGTTTATTGTTGTCGATTGTTATTATTTGTTGAGTTTGTTTGTTTAAGTTTGTCAGTTAAGTTTTCTTTTGTTTGTATGTACCAATTTTACATGTATCTTGGAATAAATAATTTTATTAAAAAACAATTATTTAGAATTTTCATCGCTGTCTCTGTAAACTTTAAAAGGAAATAAACATTTTATATAAGTAAAATAACTATCAATAGTTTTAATAAATGAAGAAGTTCATCTATTTCGTATTATTTTCTAGCATTATTACCACTGTACATGAATTTTGACCCACTCAAATATCCAACCTGGTACATAAAAAAGGAAAAGTATTGTGTGCGTGACAGTACCCATGCGCAGTAATCCCCTCCACCCGAAGGTCAAAGCCAAACTCTCGCCGCGCGATCTGTATTTTGTTGATTAGGAAAAAATTGAGGAAATCACCCTGTGGTCATCAATGTTTATTGTTCATAAAGATTGTAATAGTTATCCTGAGTTGTAATTAGTTAATACCTTTTTAATATTTTTTCTTAATTTCAGATGCCGCACGTTGAGAACTCCTGGAAACATTCTAGTGGCAAATCTTGCCCTTAGCGATTTTTGCATGCTCGTAAAGACCCCTATTTTTATATATAATTCATTCAATTTCGGACCAGCTTTAGGGAAAACGTGTAAGTAAAAATGTATAAATAACATAATATTGATAATACAAACCGTCGGTAATTGGCCCCTCGAAGAAATGCAGGAAATTTTATTTATAATAGGTATAATTAAAATAGTTAATATGTGTCACTGACAAAGTGTATGCATAATTTTATGATAATCGGTTGAGTATGTTAAAAATGCAATTATTAAAGCGTCAGGCTTTTCTAATAATTATGTAAAATGCTTCATGCGTCTCTACCGACGCGTCGCAAACAATATATTGTCTAAGTATATGTTTAGTGTGCGACTCGCTTAAGAAATTCTACCGAAATTGTATAACCCAGCAATTTTCTTTCAGTTTGCGTCATTTACGGGTTCGTAGGGGGTTTGACTGGCACTACATCAATAGCAACTTTAGCTGCAATCGCCTTAGATCGCTACTATGCTGTTGTTCGGCCATTGGAACCGCTGCGCTCCTTAACAACAGTAAGAGCTCGTTTGTTCGCCGTGGGAGCGTGGATATACGCTACCATATTTGCCTCAATACCAGCCCTCGACATAGGCTATGGACATTATGTGCCTGAAGGCTACTTAACAAGTTGCAGCTTTGATTACCTCACTGATGAAGTACCGCCACGTTATTTCATATTCGTTTTTTTCTGTGCAGCATGGGTCGCGCCTTTCTGCACCATTTCGTTTTGTTATTTAAACATTCTTCGCGTTGTTATATTTAACAGAAACATTGCTGCGAAGAAACAAGAACAAAGATTGTCCTCTAGACATATAAAAGAGCAAGCGAAACGTAAAGCGGAAGTTAAATTGGCGGTTCTAGTCATTGTTGTCATCGCCTTATTCTTCATATCGTGGACACCGTACGCAGTGGTATCACTTCTAGGAATCTTTGGTGAAAAGAGACTTATCACCCCTATTGCTTCTATGCTCCCAGCGTTATTTTGCAAAACGGCTGCGTGCATTAATCCGTTCATTTACATAATGAATCATCCAACGTTTCGCAAGGAACTGAGAAAAGTCTTAACTGGAAAAGGTTCGAAAAGAATGGGCGGTGGTACCATAAGAAGTACGGCAATCACAGAAACAACAAGGACAAGAAGCAAAGACCTCAGCGCTACCGATCCAGATGTAGAAATTGTTCAGATGAAGGACATCCCCTTCCAAAATGACCCTAACGAAAATGTCGGCAATATAAAAACGATATCTTCAAAAGTATCCGAAAATGAAAGCTCTCGGAGAAGCATAAGCATGAAAAGCTTCGAAGAAAACGTCGTCACTCCTCCGTCCTGGTACGCAAAACCAAAGTTTGCTAAAAAGAAAAGTTTTCGTAAACGATCGACAAAAAGCATTATATCTTTGAACACGGAAATATCTATTTGAATGCACTCGTGTATTTTTTTTTCTATTCGACATTAGCTAGCACTGTTTGGAAACAAATTTTTGAACCTAAATAAGTAGCGTCTGTGTGATCTTTTGTATCTAGTCTAGCTAGTCTAGTCATACAGTGTCCTAGCGTAGCATGAAACATCCTTAGGAATGAGCGTTAACGTATGTATAATTTAAAAGACTTTAAGCTCCTTTATATAAAATACCTAAGTAAAATACGATAAATTCTTTAACATCACTACAATCTTTGCTTATAAAATCAAGTGTAGAAAGCTGAAACTGAAAATTAGAAACATAATTTATAAATAACGGAAACATCTGCTCAGAAAGGATTTCATTTAATATTCGTAAATAGCAATTATTGGATATTAAAGCATGTTTTATAGATTATTATTATTATTATTTATGTTAAGGTCAACAGACAGGCTGACGGTCCACTTGATGGTATGTAGCTACCGTCGCCTATAACACAAGCAAGGCCATAAGTGCTACAAGTGCGCTGCCGACCATAGAAGGATTAAGGATAAGGGATAAGGGAGGGATGGGGTAATGGGCTCTGGCATCCCTTACTCACTTACCGAAACACAACAGCACATAATGCTGTTATTTCACGCTGTCATTCTGTAAGGTGGTGGTTACTGCCGCCAGACGGACTGCCCAAATGACTACGAAACGCAGTGTGCCCTACCACTACTTATATGTAGAAATATGTAATTGTTAAACATATCAAAAACATAAGTAATAAGGAAGTCCCAAATAATCACCTATTAGATAGTTTTTTTTTTTGGAAATAATGAGCTGAGACTCAGATAGAAAATAACAACCACTTTATTTTATAATACACGAAATACGGCCTAAAACTACGATTTTGTAACACGCTTGCAATTCTTTTAACAATTTGGCACGTTGTTTAATATTAATATGAAGGGGTTGATGACAGTTTGGAACAACCCTTGCCCGTTGCCTATAAACATCTTTCACCAACTTTTTAGCTTTTATATTACCTACAATTTGAATATAGCTAACAACGCAGCATTAGTTTTGTATTTACCTAATGATACGTATTATGTTTTTTGTATTTACTTAAATTATATTAATATAATGTAAATAGATAAAATATACCAGTTTATTATATTGTATGTTATTAATAAAATTTAATTATTGCCTTTTCAACCAAATGGTATAGTAATTTTATTTTAAATCTGAGATCAAATTAGTTGCACATACACTCAAGGAACTCATTGACTTGGCTGTTACTCTGTTTTTTTTCCCTTTTTGTTTGTTTGCAATGTTTGTTTTATTGTTTTTTTTTATATGTTACATTTTAATTGTTTTACGATCAAATGCACAAATCTTCTACAACGGTTAGAACCCTCTAATGAACCGTCAGCCTGTCTGCCACCCTTTATAATATAATATAAAATATCAGCCTTTTTATATTACAAAGGGACTCGGCTAGTTATTAATAAAAGCAGAAATATTATATAAATAATTATCTATATGTTATTATTGACAACACTAGCATTACGTATAAGCATCGTATAAGGTATATATTAGGATGATATTAGGTATATGTAGGCAACACATTAATGACAGCTTTGTTTGACATTTCTTGGAATGACATTTTCCATTCTACGATCCGATCATTTACTTACTCTATGGCTTCGATATAAATGTCAGAATGACATATAAACTTTATAACCTCTCAAGTAAATTATTTCAAAAAATTATTAAAGAAAAATGTAATTACAAACGACATTACACTGTTAAAAACACATATAAAGTGCTTTTCTTTGGTTCAGATATTATAGGATTCAGCAGCTTGAAAAAAATCAATGAACTAAGGTTAGTGACGATATTGTTTTGTAATAACTTTAGTATTCTTATATTTTAAACTAGTTTTATTTATTTTATCAATAACTTAACTGCCTAACTTACTGTCTCAAATTATTAGTGACATGTTTTAAAATTTTTAGGAACATTGAAAAAATTATAACCAAGCTAGACCTTGTAACAGCCAATAACACTAAAAACAAGACTGTGATAGAAAAATATGCAATTTCTCAAAATATTAATATAATAAAATGGCCTCTACAAAACATACAAGTAGGGGAGTATGACATTGGGCTGATAGTTGCATTTGGTCATCTCATAAAAGAGGATGTGCTAAGTAAATTCCCAATGTAAGTATTGCATGTTCTTTCTTATATATTTTTTTCAGATCAAATATAAGTACTTACCTAATTTATGTTTCTTGACAAATTAAGAGTGTTTATTTCTCTTAAAGGTCATAAGGTCTTTAAATTTACCTTAAATACATTTATTTTATTTTTAAAGTCGACTAGACTAGGTGACTACCGTCGCCTATAACACAAGCAACGCCACAGGTGCTACCAACCATAGTAGGATTAAGGTCAAGGAATAGGGAAATGGTTTCAGGACTCCATTACTCATTGAAGCACTATGCAGTTATTTCCAAAGTTGACCCTGCCAGGAAGCCTCCATCCACTTGGCTCCCACGTTTAGGATTTTTTGTCACTTTGGCTCCCATGGGATCCTAGAGTATTTTTTTACTTCCTTTGGCTCCCAAAGGATCGTAAGCTAATTATTTACAGCTTTTGAATCCCATTTCATTTTAATGATAACAAAGATATCAAGTCGTCACGAACTGATCTACTTCCAAAGTTAATTTTGAAAATTACGAAAATACTTGAAATGGAAAAAATACGACTTCATAATTTCACAAGTTAAAAATATATCTATCAAGTAAGAAATGAATGATAAAACCCATAGCACATAGTTTATTTGAAAAATGTTACATAGTTTATTTTTATTTTGGTTATCGTTTGTGTTAATAAATATAATAAAGGTGTTATTTTAAATAATGTGTTAAATAAATGTTATTTTAAATAATATGTTTTAATTTTATCGATTAAAAAAAATCTTATGGGAGCCACGGTAAGTAAAATAATTATCTTTGAATCCTATTGTATGACAATGGGATTGAAAGTAACTCGATAATGTCATTAAAAATGGATCCTATGAGCATGGGAGCCAAAGTGACAAAAAAGTATCCTAGGATCCCATGGGATCCTAGACGTGGAAGCCAAGTGGACGGAGGAGCACTAATGTGAATATTTGCCAGATGACCAATTACCTTACAGGGGCATGATAAATGTTCACCCAAGTATATTGCCACGATGGAGAGGTGCAGCTCCCATAGTCCATACACTTCTTCACGGTGATCAAATAACTGGAGTCTCCCTTATGAAAATCAAAGCTAATGTATTTGATGTAGGTAAGTTTGCAACTTATATATTACACTAGCTGTTGCCCGCGACTTTGTCCGCGTTCAAAATGTTATATAGCCTAAAGTCTTTCTCAATAAATTGACTACATATCAAACACAAAAAGAATTTTTCAATTCGAACCAGCAGTTCCTGATATTAACGCGTTCAACCACACAAACTCTTCAGCTATATAATATTAGTACAGATGTACCTAATATTTCTAGTAAGTTTTAGTATTTTCATAAATTCATTTGTTTCTTTTCTTACATTTGTGTTGTGTTATTAATTTAATACAAAACACTGATTTTTTTTTAATATTACAAAATACTCTGTGCACTTGGTCCAAAAAGCAAAATGATTTAATTGAACCACTAGATAGATAGATAGGTGGACTGTGAAATGTAAAATAGACGTGCAGGGGATGTTAGAATAATTTTTAGAGCAGTTTTAGTATTTTTAGAGATCCAAGGATTAAATATTATCAAACAGTCAGAACTTCAGTTCAGAGTGTATCTCTGTCTGTCTAATGTTACTAAACAAATTTCAGGTGAAATAGTCAGTCAGCGATTAGTGCCGGTATCAAAAGATATAAAATTGCCAGAGCTTACAAAACAGTTATCAGAGATAGGTGCAGAAATGTTAGCTGAATGTGTGAGCAATTTGCCACAAAGCTTAGCAAATACAAATCCACAGAGCAATGAAGGAGTAACATTTGGTAAATTTTTAATACTTTTAATATAAATTATGGCCATTGCCTAACTTCATGTTTCCAAAGATGACCAAAAATAATTTTATTTATTTTTTAAATCACATTAATTTGTGTGTGATTAAGTTGAAAATGTAAGTGATTTTTAGGACCAAATTATTGTACTTTTTGTCAATAATTTTTGTGATGTTATACAATTTTTTTCCGATGCCCATTCTTTATATTGATGGTCCACCAGATGGTAGGTGGCTACCGTCGCCGGTTCTGCAAGTACGCTGCCGACCATAGTGGGATTGAAGATAAAGGATTTGGGATAGGGAAATGGGCTCTGACATCCGTTACTCACTCGCTGAAACACAACAGCACACAATGGCATTATACGGTTGTGTTCTGTAAGGGAGTGGTTCTCAAATGAATGCAAAACTCTGTTTAACCTGCCACTACTTGGCATGTGAACAAAATTGGTAAATTACTTGTACGTTTGACATGATTTAGAGGCATGTTCGTACTAAACCTACTCTCTGTGTTGCACTAAGGGTGTCATCGTTTTTAATATACTAATATAATAATATATTACATAATACATTTAAATTCACTACCATGGTTAACGTGACACAACACATTCCCCAAGATGTCTGGCTGACATTTCATTTGATAGAGAGAGCACCAATAAACAGTTTGTAGATTTGGTGTAGCTGGATCTCTCCTAAGGGTTTAAAGCAAAAAAAAAGATTTCTTCTTTTTCGAGGGTATTCTTTTCAATTTATACTGTATAATCTCTTATACGTTCAATTGTTAACTCCTGTTTTTCAGCTAAGAAGATCAACAAGAGCATAAGTATAGTAAGATGGTCAGATATGACAGCGCTGGATGTATATAACTTATATCGCGCTATTTACGGTGTATATCAACTGACAACTACGTTTAGAAACAAACAAATGAAACTGTTTGATGCATTTTTACATAATGAACATTTAGAATCGGAAAATAAATCAATAGGAACACTCGAATATTGTGAAGAAACGAACGCAATAAGAGTATTATGTAAAGATAGAAGATATATTTATTTTAAATCGTTAAGAATTGTAGGCAAAAAAGAGATTACAGCTTTAGATTTTTACAATGGTTATATTAAAAACGCTTCTGTAGATAATAGATTGATTGTTGTTGTATGAAAATAAAATATTCAAACCCTATGTATGTATGTAGTTTCTTTTATTTTAAAATAACCAATTATTCGTGTAAATCTATTTTTCATTACATCTATCTTTATACAATTTATTTATTTATTATACACAATCACTTCTACAAACTTAACACAATATTGACACAATAAATCAAGATATAACAGCTGTCTTTTGTTAGGAATAATAAACTAAAGAATAAGATAATATTAAAATCATTAATTACGGATTAACTATCTACGAGAAATATACATTAGTATGTATTCTATCTAATATTAATCTAAAGTCGATGGGTTATCAATGTTACTGATACTTACTAACACTAAATAACATTTCTTTGGTGTTCCATAAATATTGTTGTTTTCTTTACTTTGCTTGACACTTTACCCTGTAACATAAAATATTAAAAAAATAGTTTAATTGAAGTTAAAGATCATGCAGTAATAATGAACAAATATAAAATTAAATCATATAAATTGATATGTTTCATTATTTATAAATATAATTCCATAGGTGTCTACTAGATTAATTAGTAGGTATCTTGAATATTTACAATTGTATTTTTTAAAGGCATACAAATGTAACATGCAAATGTTTCGCAAATTTATATATACAAGAAGATTCATTTGAGAGGTAAGTATGTATTTAGATGCGTCTGGTACTTACCTTGCCATAGTTTGTTAATCACATTTTTTTATGTAAAGGACACTGAACTAATGAATTTTATTAAGTACAATACAATAGAAGGTCATTATGCGAGTGATTTGACGTATGTAAAATGTACGTTTACTCGTGTCATGAAATTGATGTTTTTTACTTAATTAATAATGAGTCTTCCATTACCTATTATTTTTGCAAATCGTATAGACAAGTTATTTTTAAAACGATTGGTTCAAAATAGATTCTGTCTGATACCTCCTTTTTATATTCACATATTTTATACCTACGAAATTGTGTTACATAAAACAAATTATAGTGTTTTGACTAGAAATAAGCATTTCAATAAGGGGAGAGAAATAACAATACATAAAAATTTTGAATTTATCATCAATAAGTATAATAGTATATCTAGATAGATAAAAACGAAATTGTTTTTACAATTGCATTTTTTTAGACAGTAATCATAATTTCTTTGTTATTTTATAAAACGGAACTTAAAAATGAAAAGGACACTAAGTAATTAATTGTTATCTTAGAAAAGAATTAGTCGAAAAAAATGTTATTTTTTTTCTGAACGAACATAATTTTAATCAATTAATGCATAATTTCAAATAAATATAAGCATTTTAAAAATAATAACTAAAAAACAGAAGCCCATAATTATAGTACGTACACCTTACCAATGTGATCTGAATTTTAAGATATACAGCAATGAGACTTCCTAACTACCCGCTTTCTGAAAAGAACAAATTTACAATATTTTTGACACGATCTTTTAATATATAAAATATGGCCAAATTCTTTCAAATTTCTTGTAGGCTTCTGTTTTCGTTAATTCGTTTACGTAGACATGGACGTTAGGGAATTTATGAGTCAATGAAAAATATATACAAAAATCACAATAATAACTTTTATTACCTTCACAATGACCAATATAATGAATAAAATATTATCAACACTTCTTTATACGCTTACATTCTAAAATTTGCTTAGGTATAGATTTCACCTATGACTTCTATTATATGGCTATGTGGACTAGTATTAAAATGGCATCAGCTACATTAAAAATTAGGTAGCAATTGAAGTTCTACAATTTTATTCGTTTAAAATCGTGTTTGACTATTGATTACGTATTAGTTTTTATTTACCAAAAAAGAAATCTTAATAAGTTAAGTACTAGGCACCTACGTATGATATACTCGTACAATTTTGAGCCAAATTTTTGTAGATTTTTTTCCAAAAAATAATTTTAAAGTTTTGATAATTACAATAACAGACGATCTACATAATATAAACTACTGTTTGATGTCTGGTGCAGACTGAGAACATGACGTATTTGAGAATTCACTGGCAAAAATGATATGTCTATATCCACAAAAAAAACAGCAGGAATACAAAAGCGTTTAACATGAAATTTGAGAATTCATTGCATGTTTGCAAAATTTTCACTCTAGTAAAAAAAATGGCAAGTTAATTTTCCATTTAAGAGAAAATATTATTTCATACTTTTTCATTTGTAATACGTTCTCGATAATATGATTTAATGTTTTTAGAAATTTCTTTTCACATTGGACTTATACTTGAATCGCAACATTTAAAAAACAATCTATGTAATCTGAAAGTTTACGGATTCGATCTGAATTTATAATTCAATTAATTCAATAATAAATGATGCGCTGGTAATGTTGACGGGAATTAAAATATTTGAATTTAAATGCCGAATAAACTAAAGGACTTGGTTTATGCATTGATATTATGAATGATATTATGGTCCCAAAATTGTTCGCCAGCTCTAAGTCTGCACAAGTCATTTTGTCTTTCACAGATTCACTAACAAACATGACAAAATTAAATGCAAAGTGCAAATAATGAAATGCGATTGAATCAAACTTATGTAAGTAACACTGACGACACACACTTCACCAAATCCATCACAATGTGCTTCTCGGTAACCGCTTTTTCCTAGAATATTAGTGAAAAAAAAATGGTTACTACAAGTTAGGGTTTCTGGTCGAGACTCATCGAAGAAAAAATTCCCGGAAAATCCCGAGAAAATTTAGGTAGATTTTTTAATAAGACTTTTAGTTGATTTTGATGACGTTTCTTTAGTAAATACTCCCAATTCAGAAGAATTAATAAATTCTGATGATTATAGCACAATAACGTAGCTTTATTTTTCATTTAATAAAAAAATATATATAATACATAATATTATAATATATATTTTTTAATTTACATATTTCTCGAATATTCGAGAATCCCGGGAAATTTTAGTCGATTTTTTTCTCGAGCTCCGGAAAAAAAATGTCTTGAAATCAGAAACCCAACTTCAAGTGGTCATTATTCAAAGCCTAATCCAAGGTAGTTTTACGATAGTTTGATTAACGAAAATTAGTGGTTTCGTAGGCAGGCGAGAGAACACAACTTAAAATGAAAGCTTGATTTTAAAGCACAATAAAACACATCGAAATAGAACACTTAGGTATCAGGTAAGAAAAGCAAAAGAACGGCACAGAAATAAAAATAGAAAATTTATTAAAAACACAACATGCGTACAAAATATATTATGCAAAAATTTAACAAAAGGTTTATTAAATAAACAATATGATTTAAATGAATATATATAAAAACATATGAAATTATTTTTTTAATAAATACTAATATTCTTGGGCGCAAATCTGCAATAATATAACATAATTGTTATTTCTATATCTCTCTCTATATATTATTCACTTAAGATTATTATTAAGATATATTTTTTAAAGGCGCAATTAAACTCATTGGTACAATATATTATATAGTTATGCATAATTAATTTTCATCTAAATTACTGTAACTAAGTTATCTGTAGAGACTTGAGCTTACTTTAAGTAGAGACTAAGTATAGATACATAATATGTATTTGTTATACAAAAGCAAGTGCAAGAAGAATGTTATATGAAGTAAAGATATTAGGTAGTTATAATATTATTAATTATTACTTATCGATATTTATATGGGTGACTAAGGACCAGCGCAAATTGAGGGACGGTACGGAGAAAAGCATTTAATTTCTTTCATAGGACTTTGTACCTTAAATGATTTAATATATGTAATTCAAATTTCACTGTATTATGCTATGACAACAATCAGCAATTCAGCATGCTGGGTCATTCTGAAGTAGCATAACACTTCATAAATTTGAATTAAATATTTAAAAAACCGATATAAAGTTCAAAATTTTATAAAAACAAAAAAAACTTTATCGTACCGCCCTCCAATGTGAGCCGGCCCTAAGAAAACAGACTATCTCGTTATTGACAATATTTAAAAAAATCCAAAAACGTCAGCATCGTCTAATTTGGTTTAAATAGATTTAAAAATTAAAAAAAACAGTATACAATAGCAACACATGAATGAATGAATGAATAAAAATTAAATTTTTACCAGTTATGCATGGTTTGGTAACTTATTGTTGTATTTAAAACATTGACCTTTTTTATTGGGAAGACTTGAACTAAGATTTTTTTTTTTACATTTATAGTTTCTCTCAAACATAAACGGTGTCCACAATCTAATATACATTCTTAATTAACATATTTTATTAATATGAAATTTTGAAAAAAAAAATTATATTTAAAATAATTTATTTAATGATTTTGAATAATGGAACTTTGTTCTTTTGTTTGAGAAGCGATGGTATAATTTTGATTTTTAGTCATATCATAATATACACATCTCTGTAGTAGACTTAGGAGCTCTTTCACCAACTACGAGTAAAGTGTTGATTAGTTACTTTAAGAAATAATTTTATGTTTTATTAAATTATGCATCTTTCGATAGGCTATTTCTTTTTTCTTTTTAATGTTTGGTACTTTTTATGTTTTTAAACAGACGGTGAAAGAGGCCCTTAGAGGAAATAATCTGTTTTCTGAGCCAGGCCAATATATATTAATAAGTCAGCTACATGTGTAATTCCTTCATATACATATATATGAACAACATCAATAACTTTTATCTGAATGGCCACTCCAACTTGTTCATTTGAGTCGTCGACTGACGCCCGATGCGAGATTACACCACTCGCGGTTTATTTGACGGATAATGTAACGTACGTGTCAGATAAAAACCATCCAATATTCAATATTGTATTGCCGCACGTGTATTTATTATCATTAATAACAGAATGTTAGTTTCGTAGCAACATTTTCACTACATGCCTTCAATATTGCAACAACAATATTGAATGAAATTGACTGCATTTTTTTTTTAAATATGAACACATTATTTAAATATGGCACTCTGGTGTCGTTAATATATTATACTTAATCCATGTTAATATTATAAAATCTGAAAGTAACAATGTATGTCTATCTGTTACTTTTTCACGCCGTAACTACTAAACCGATCATCATGAAATTTTGCATATATACAGAATATACACGTTTTCAGGGATACGTTTTCATGTATAAACCCTTACGTGCAACATTATAATAAAACAACGAGTCATACTAAAAGTATAACTATTAAAAATATTGACACATTTTTTTTAAATATATCTACGGGTCAAAATGTATAATTATTATAACTTGGATTAAAACGGAAAATATTATTACGTAGGTTATACCTATACATGAAAAAAACACAGTCAACTTATTCAATATATAGGTACATTACTTATTAACTACTAGCACCCTGTATTATTACATACATATACATTATATTATATACATACATGTTACATAGATAATTGGCATGCCAATTCAATTCGTTATTGTTCACTAAGTTAACTACAATGTCTAAGTACTTAGCTAGAAGCTAGCGGGAGGAAGCGTTTATGGGCAACAAATTCTCTGTCTTACATGTGCTCCGGATGACTGCGGATACAGTCAATGAAGTCGTTGGGCTTCAGTTCGCCTCTACAGATGCGGTACACCGCTGTGAATAGAGGAAACCTGGAACAATCGCGTTAAAAATACAACATCCTCACTAATCATTACTAATCATTACTAATCCGTACTAATATTAAAGTTAGTTTTTTTTTAAAAATTATACCATTTTTTATTTATTTTATATACTATTTTACAGTTAAGTTAAAGTTATTTAATTTAAAGTAAGTTATTAAAGTTATAGTTAAGTATACTATTCTCTTTTGTTCTTTTATTTTGTATGGTTTGGTTCTTTGTTTTCTTTTTATTAGTTTTTATTAGTTTCATTCTGTAAAAAAATAAATCAGAAAATGTCTTTTGTGTTAGTTTTTAATGCATGTTGAGTTAGCCTATAACTGGAGTATACAATATTGTAATAGATGTTTAAATGTGAATAAGTGTATGGATTGTTTTATATTGTGTTGGCTTCCTAATAAAAAAATAAAATAAATATTATAAATGAGTCTTTCTCAAAATAAATTTACGTAACGAAATGGTGGTATTGTTACGAAATAGTCCTTAGATGTAACTAAATAGTGAACATAAGGGTTGTTATAGTTACATCTAATCTAAGGACTATTTGGATACTACCATTTCGTTACGTACATTTATTTTGAGAAATACTCAAATAGCCAAATGCGAAAGTTTGTATGGATGTTTGTTACTCTTTCACGTAAAAACTACTGAACCGATCACATAATAAGTTTATATTTTACAATCATTGCTTCCAAAAAATATTTAACCAGATAAAAAAGATCATAAAGTTACGTCTTAAAACATATTGTACTACTTTTACTAAAATGATTTCGTTGGCGTAATTACTCGTCAATACATTTATTTAGATACCATTGTTTTTAGTACTAATACTAATGTAAGAAATTAATGACCCAGTAAGGGATGCCATAGTCCATATGTCTATCGTGTCCTCATATAAATTGTTATTTTTTTATCAAGGAAGTCAGCGTATGTTTTTGTTCAGGCAAATATTTTTTAGAACCTGTGGACTATCTCTGCACGCCAAGTTTCGTTTAAATCCGATAACACACTTTGAAATATCTTTACATGCTTTCTTATTTAGTTTAAATAAGATAAGACAGCGATGGAATTTTATACGATGACGTAAGGACGGCAATATTTTCACAACTATATCAACACAGGCGCTCAAAAAGCTGAAGCAAGCGTTCACTCGTATTTAAGCGATATTGATCTTTTATATCACACGTCGTGAAATACGCGCGAGTGTGTGTAATCATGATTTAAGTCTTATAAAATAAGTCTTATATTTTATAAAGATCGTTTATAATACTTACTTAAAACTAGTTTAAGATAATTATAAAACAACAAGCCATAAATTACGACGGTTTGCCTCAGAGATAACAACTTCCGTGTCCGTGTGTATACGAGAAATTGATACGATGCAGTAATTTAAATAAAGTCTTATTAAATAATAGTTCAATATTATGACAAAGTTGTTAGTAAAAAGCATTTTTCAACCTTGCGATTGATTTAATGAGTAACTAACGATGACAACTATGCAATGTATTATTTCCCTTGGCACATATTATGAGGCCGTTGATCGAGTGGCTAAAACATTAGCTCTCTGTTTCGAGGAACACGAGTTCAATTCCTGCCTAGCTCAACTATGGAAACGTAATTTAAGAGTTAGCCTTGTTGTATGCTCTATTTGTTAGTTACATTGTATCAGAAGAACATTACATGACGTTTTATTACCTATATATACATAATTATTTTCATAAAACGTTTTATAATGCAAATTGCAAACATGGTTTAATTAAATAAAATTGACCTTCATTTACATGTGGATACAAGCCAATATTCACTGTACACCACTAAGCTATTTTAGTTCTGCACAATCGGAGGTCGAAATTCCTATTAAATTATTTGCTAGTGGCTATTTGCAGCTAGAAAAACAGATAGACCAACACCGTGAATATATAAAAAAAAAATAAAGTCTACAAATCTCTCATTAAAAACTTATCGATATATTTAGATATAAAACTTACTTGTTTTCCATATTTTTGTTGGCCAACATATGGTTGACCTCTTCGGCTGTAATCGGGCCCTGCAACTTCTGTCCGTTGAGCATCTCGTCTTCCAATTCCTTTATAGACCGTCCGGTCTTTACGAACGCTTCCGCCACTCTCCTGTTCCTACCGCCTGAAAAATTATGAAAATAAAATCCTGATAAAAAAAACCACATACTTTTTAGAAATACAACTCGGGTGTGTGTATTATAATCTCTTAATTCCAGTCAGTTTATAGTAAAAATGATTGTTGTTTGAAGCATTAGTTCGTGCGTTCACTAGCAGGTACAACCATTTTTTGTCAGTAAAACATTATAATAGCGAAATAGCTGTTAAAAATTCGCATTTATAGCTAATATTGTAAATGCGAAACTGAGTTGGTTTATCACGCTTTCACGTACGACATAATTATGTACTCAAAACCGATCATCATGAAATTTCGCATACACATTGTCACATTTCATGCAGAAAAAAAGTACCATTCCCAAGGATCATCTGAATCTAAAAGAATGCTTTTTTTATACAAGTGGGATAGGATAGGAAGTGGGCATATTAAAGAAGAGCATCTATTCTAGCTGACGTAGATTATGTAGAGAATGTTTCTTTTTTATTAGGCAGTTAAATTTACATAATATGTAAACTACCAATCTGAATTAAGTAATCACAAAACAATAGCAGTTTTTGTTTTAAAAGAAATCATTTCATGTCATTGAGGACGTTTAGTCACACAAATATACTCCGCTTATCGGTCCACTAGTATTAAAGAAAACTCTCCAACGATGGTGAGACACCTTATTTGAATTTTACCAAATATTTTCGTACTTCAACTCGTTAAACAAAGAGGATTTGCATACTGTTACTGAATCGTATTCTGAAATTATTATTTTTACATTTGTCGTACCTACGTAGGCATAAATGAACAGACGGTGATTATATACACAAATGTCATTGCATGCAATAACACAGCTCGACCTCGACACTAAGATATCTAAGAATAGACCTTATCTAACGCCCTGTAAGGCAATATCTACTGTCAAAGGATTGATTATAGTTGCTTATATGCAATCGTCACATACTTTAGCTTGTTGTAAGTTCATGAAGGCTAACTGTGACATAATTTGAACAAATATTTATCAAATTTAAATGACAAACTGGATTGAGAAATATTAAATGTCCTCGAGGATAACGACAACTATTTTCTGGTTATAGTTATAGTACTGGTTATAGTATAGTTATAGTTATGGTTATAGTTATTTAATATCAACCTTTTTTTCTTTTTTTATATTCAGAAAGGGTTGCAACCTTTAGTCACTCATCTCTCGGGCTACTGGTTGTAAACGTGTTTTTTTTTTAATTATTTTAATAATTTTATCTATAATTTTATTTGTAGTTTGTCAAACAGTGTTTTCCGCGTCACGTGTAAAATCTATTTCATATGGTGATTTATAATCTATTGATTAATTTTATAGATTGATTACGATAGATAACAACAACTCAATAGCTATTGAATTTGTAAAGTCAAAAATATGCAAAGTCTCTAATAACTTTTTTTTTATAAAAAAATTTAGAGCCTTGTTATTTGTACGACTATTCCATTTTTTCACAGTCCAGTTAACAATATTTTAATATAATTTAGTAACGAAATCTAAACAAACAACATAAATAAAGTCCAAGTATAGATAGAATACTTGGATGATTGTTATTAATCATTGACATTAATTACTTCAATTTGTACCAAATTAAATAATATATCTATAGCACGTTGTCTATCAACATGAGCTGTATCATTGTGCTCAAGTGACCTTTGCTTGAATCGTATAATTAATTAGTACGTTTATGATGGAAGAATCACAAATAGTGAACTATTCCATAAATTCGTCCTCGCTAGATCAAAAAGGTGACCGCAAAATTGAAAATCTTTATATAAGTACATAGTATATATATTTCTTCTGTGCGTGTGTATGTTAATGAACTCCTCCTAAACGGCTGAATCGATTTTAATTCTGTCTTCACTTATGGATAGAGTGATAAGCATGCTTTCTTTCGTATGTAAAAAAAATTGGTCGCGGACGAAGTCGCGGGCACCCACTAGTGTATATATATTTTCAAAAATATATCCATAAACAAAAACTGCCATATTATATCTATGTATATATCTCGTTATGTATTACCTAACTACATTTTGGCATCATTGACAATTTTTTTAACCATTAAACTTGGCAGGTAGTCTTGATAAATAAATGTAATATGCATAATTTAATTATTTAGTAATAATATTAAATTGTGTTACATAAGTGTTGAGGTCAAAAGTGTTGAGTTGTCCGTTTATAAAATATATTAGTTTAAAGTTTATATCACGCACGTGCACTGTTCGACATTTCCTCTATTATTTTCCACTGTTAGATTTCTTTAAATTTATGTTATGTATGTATATTATAATATTATTGAAATGCATTCATAAATTTGATTTTACACGCCCGTTTTATAAAATTGCGTATATTCTTACATAATGTGCAAAAAGATAGAGGCACTTCTTATCGGTGACAGCCTGCATGCGTGTACAGCGTGTTTCAACATAAGCAAATGCATAATATTGTTCTCAATCTAAATATTGTAAACTATTACACAATATATTTCACAAAAAATTTAAGTAAGTTTCTCAAAAATTTTATTTAAGTACATTTAAAAAAAAACAGAATATTGAGCATGAAAATGTGTAAAACATGTAAAAACAAAAATCTGTAGTTATGTACAGTGAGATCTGATTTGAAATAAACATGTTTACAATAAGATAGACATTACTCGACCGAGTGTTGTCTCAAATTCTCGAGCAGTTAAAGAAATCAACATGTTTTCAATGGAAATCATACAAATAAAACCGATGTTTGTGCGTTTGTAAACTGCTTAACCGAATTGAATTCATTTTCCACTTTTGTATTTGTGACAAGCTTTTTTTATGTTAAGGTAGAAAGATGGTAGAAAGACAAACTGGCACCCTATATCCAATCAATCAGAGGCTCGTAAAAAGCCTCTATTTCAACCACCACGCGTACGAAGTCACGGGAAAAGCTTGTAAATTATATAAGGGGGAGTAAAGCTCGTTTGGTCTAAATTCACGTCAGCAATAAACTTAATATGACGTTTTGAGACACGTTTGGTCTAGTGGCTACTAACCCTAGCTGTTAACCAAACTGTCGCGGGTTCTAATCCCGCTAGGGGCAAATGTTATATTTATGTGTTAACATTTACCTTTTTACCTGAGTCATGGATGTTTGTATTTATTATATTATATGTATTTACAACAAAAAAAAATCTATGTAGTATATCAACTGTCTTGGTATCCATAATACAAGCATTAGTTGCTTACATTGAACTAGATGGAATGTGTGAAGGGGGAGTAAAGTTCGTTTGGTCCAAATTCAAGTCAACAAAAAACTTTATTCTCACCATAACATGTTGTGACAAGGTCGGCGACGCCACAAGACTCGAAGAATGTGCTCAATTTGCTTCCCGGGTAGAAAACGTCTACGAATTTGATCATTTCCATGAGGCCCAATCGGATGACCGCGGCCTTGGTGTTGTCACCGAACCCAAGACCGTCCACGAATCCCGCGCCGACGGCTACTATATTCTGTATTGGAAAAAAAAAGATGGCTTTTAGCGCTATAGGAGTACGGGAATAATATGAGAAGTTCGTATATAATCTTACTAATATTAAGCCGCAAAAACGGCTCAACGGATTTTGATGAAATTTGGCACAGAGATAGTTTGTTTTCTAGATTAACATGTAGGATACTTTTCATCCTGGAACAATGTTAGGGTAAGGATCGTCTAAAAATATAAAAATACTAGCGACCCGCTCCCGAGTTCGCACTTGAGATAATCCTATCTTTTAAGTTGGATCAAATTACAGATAGTCACGAAATTTGATCAAAAACCGATTCAATAGTTTCGGAGTTTATCCCGAATATACGGGTCCGTGGTGTTTGCCCACAGTGGTGTTAGAGCACCTGTGGTGGATGTCCACGATTTGAATCAATTAAATTTCATACACGAGATTTTTACATATATATAATATATTAGCCATAAATTCTTTTAAAAAACATCATTCTTACATCAAACCTGAAAAAGAGATTCTGAGAATGAGGCACACAATGAGGAAACAAATAAATGTAAAGGGTACCTTAAGTGCACCGCAGATTTCTACTGCGTCCTCGTCATCCACAACTGACACTCTAAAGTAGTCCGTTTGGATAATGTCGCGCATCATCGGCGCGAGTGTGACGTCACGGCAACCGATAGTCGTCTCGCAGAATTTTTCGTCGGCCACCTACGAGCGAACAAGGCCAAGTATTCATTGACAAGTTCACTAACCGCAATTTTATATTTATATATACAGTACAAACTACAAAGAGATTCGTAGGTAAATTTCTTTTGAACAACCTACAAGTATTAAAAAAATGGGCTCCTATCATGGACAACTGGTGTATTGCGATGGCTAGACAATGTATTTTTCGGTAGTAGAATTCGCCAAACAGTTGCAATAAAAAAATATAAGTTGTCTAAAGGTCTACAGTTAATTTCTAACAATCAGTTGTAGGTCACGATGATAATGACAGAGACGATTGAAAAAAATAAACACGTTACCTCACCTTATCTTGGCAGCTTGTTGCTAGGTGTGTTTTTTTATGTTAAGGTCGACAGACAGGCTGACGGTCCACTTGATGGTAGGTGGCTACCGTCGCCTATAACACAAGCAATGCCACAAGTGCTACAAGTGCGCTGCCGACCATAGAAGGATTAAAGATAAGGGATAAGCGAGGGATGAGGTAATAGGCTCTGGCATCCCTTACTCACTCACCGAAACACAACAGCACATAAAATATGCTGTTATTTCACGGTGGTATTCTGTAAGGTAGTGGTGCGAAAGTGCGCGCTATGGACGACGATAAAATAAAAGGTATTCTGTATAAGGAGGTGGGTGGTAAAAAATTACCTGTAAGTACATTACGTATATGTCAAAATTTACCTCGGAAGCAATGTTGGCGCCCATCAATACAGAGCAAGGAATCTTTAAACACCTTGTAATTATGTGCGAAATTAGGTCAACGCCGCCACCTTCTGCTATATCAAAACCCTGCCAAACGAAACATTGTATATGTACACAATTTATTTAAAAAAAAAAAAACATATTTAAAAAAAATTAGATCTTTACCTTTATCAAGGACAAGCCAACCGCAGTAGGTTTAATTTTACCGAGCAGCGTTGAACAAATTGTTCGGATAAATTGGTGGGGGATGACAAATATGAGAAGGTCAGCGCCATTCGCGGCGTCTACTACGTCCGGCACTGCAACCTGTTTGTAAAATGTACAAAGGAGTCATATCAAAATCCATAAAACCTAATATTAGTAAAGTGAATATATACTTTTAAAGTTGGTAGTTTTTCCCAATCAATGGGAATTCATTTACAACTAAGTTATAAAATAAATAAAAACTTATTATTAAGTAATAATCTATTCACTATTTATCCTACTAACATGATAAATGAAAAAGTTTGTGACAGATGTACTTATGTTTCGATACTCTTTGACGCAAAAACGGCTCAACGGATTTGGAAAATAATTCGGCATACAGAGAGTTTATTACCTGGATTATCCCATAGGATACCTTATATTCTGGAAAAAAAAATCTATTTATTTTCTTTTTATTTGTTTTATTTCCCGAAGGATCTTAAAAAAATTTTTGACCTTCACAGCAATAAAAATGTCAGATATTTTCTCAGGTGTTCAACCGATAATCATGAATTTCGCATTGTGAGGGACACAGAAAAGGGCATAGGGTGGCTTTCATTAAGAAAGACATTGTAACTTTAAAAGCGGCACGGACGAAGTCGCAAACACCAGCTAGTATAAAATAGAACATAATCATCTGGCACTAAAAGCCATCATAGGACATTTACACAATGTCACATGACAGATAACAAACCAGTAACTATTGTAGTAATGAGTGAGAAGCTGAGAAGCTAAATATAGTACTATAACACTTACATAACGAGCCATTGAATAACAATTGGCATTGGCAATGAAGCAGGTCTAGTAAGGAAGTAAGACTAAAATAGATGCCACATATGCATCACACGTGTTGTCCGTCATTGTCAGACAATGTGGGTTAAAAAATTACACCTACAAAGTCGTTCTTGGAATTCATTCGTTACGTTTTAAGATATTAGCTATATATAGGTATACCTAATAACATACCAGGGTATACCAAAATATCCCACCTTCATCCACTTTATATAATACTGGTGCTCGTGACTTCGTCTGCATTGAAAAGTATAAAACGCCATCTACCGTGGAATATTACCAAGCAGTTGTTAGTGGTTTCACCCATCAAAATAATAAAATTTATCTCTGCGAGGTTTCACCTGATTTGGATAGATGGCGCTATCTTCCCGTAGGAATGAAGCAATTTCCCGGTTCCAATCCTATGTTTATCCCAGATAATGTCTGCTTCTAATGGTAAAAGAATTTTTCAAATCGGTCCAGTAGTTTCGGAGCCTATTCTATACAAACAAACAATAAATCTTTCCTCTTTATAAATTAGTATAGAAGTATAGATGAACTCGAAAAGTTATGAAAATCTAAAATTGAAAGTGAAGTTGTGGGAAATGAAGTACTTAGTAGCTTATCAGACTTATAACAAGTCAGACTACATGTAGCGGATGTAAAACACTTGTAGTGAAAATCTCCTATTATCCTATGCAGTTATTGAAATAATTATTTGTTTTTCTTGTTTTTTAAGTTGACAGTCTCATGGTCCACTTGATGATACCATCGCCTATAACACAATAAACACCTTTGGTGCTGCTATGGAAAAGACTGGAGGTCTATATGCAACAATGTCATAAGTTATATTAATCAGAAGTGTTAAATTATGTTTTGGAAATATTTAAATACTTTAAAACTATTCCATAATTCCATAGTAAACTAACATTTTTCCAAGATAAAAAGTATCCCATAGTTTAATCATCAATACAATCAGTGAAAAGTGCATTCAAATCGGTTAAGCCATTTTTGAAATTAGCTTGAATAAACACACAGACAAACAAAAATTCTAAAAACTATTTTTTTGACCTTGGTAACATGTACAAATGGTTTTTTTTTTTATATTTAATGCACACACATGGTTGAGTATGAACAATGAACATGTTGTTTGAAAAGATTTAACAGCACTCAAAGTCTTGTTCAAATTATTAAATAATTATAATGACAAAATCTAATAGTCATTTAATAACAATAAATATTATTATTAAAATACTCTTAACTACATACAAATAAACTTGAGTAAATTAAATTAAAGTTAAAGGTAATTTTAAAACTGAACTTGAAAATATTTTAATAAAATACTTACAACATTCTCTGGTAACTTGTGGCCAGGCAAATATTTCACATTTTCATGGGTTTCATTAATGATTTCTGTTAATTTCTTTCCATCGATCATTTCCTCATAAACCCACATAGTAACTCTATCATCAAAATTAGGAAGCCTGGCTGCATTGCGACCGACAATCTTTGCTATCGCTGAACCCCTAAAATTTTGAAAATTAGTATTCGGGTTATTGTTTAAGACAATTTCCCATTTGAAAACCCTATGAATAATATGTATGTAGTTACACTTTTGGTCATTTTATCAAATTATAACTATTTTACACATATTTAAAAAAAATCTTTTCGTTTTCTAAAACTGTTTTTGAAAAATCATAAATAACATTCAAATCTAAGAATAGAAACATATTTCCGAATGTATGGCAAAAGAAAATGCAAGAGTCTAGTTAAATTACGTCGTAGATCTTTATATTTATTTTATTTGTTTTATTTTTTTGTAAACTCACCAATTGCCTGACCCAATAATGCAAACTTTATTTTTCTCCGACATAATGTAAAAATTATAACAAAATACGCAGATAACGCACTCGCGTCTAAATTAAATGTGAAAGCCAAGCCAACACAATAAAATGAAATAAATTTGCGTCTGGAGCTAACAAACTTTATTTGCTGAATCTGGCTGGGGATTGATCTGCTGTACTGAACCTGAACTGAATTGTAAGTAAGTAAGTAAATTGATTATGATTTATGTTTGTTCGGTAATAGCTGATAATAGTTTGTGAGTTTGTGGATTCTTGAATTGTCATCAATTGTCATCATTTGACAACAAGTGACAGTGACTCAAATGTACATACGTCAATAAATTTCAAATGGGGCCCACAGACCACACAGACACAGAAGCACAAAGTCACGAAAACCACAGAGGAATTTAAATATGTTTAAAAATTTAATTAAATATTTAGAATATGGTTCCGATAATAACGCTACTGACGCGTTTTCATGTTATTTGACGTGAATACATCTTTAAATCACTATATATATTACTATACTCTTTGCTTTAAATTTGCTACCATACGGGGCAATCCAAAATCTAACACGGCCTCCAGACTCTCGTGAAGTTGGGCGAGGCGAGACGAATAAGAGAGTGTGGACGGTCACCTCGCCCTACTTCGT
Source organism: Synanthedon vespiformis (assembly GCA_918317495.1). Classification (NCBI taxonomy): domain Eukaryota; kingdom Metazoa; phylum Arthropoda; class Insecta; order Lepidoptera; family Sesiidae; genus Synanthedon; species Synanthedon vespiformis. The sequence continues at coordinate 3,319,391 of OU906953.1, forward strand.
TCAACTTTACCTCGCGTCGTGCTACTTCCATTTGTTGTCGGTTTTTCGACCGAGTCAAAGGACTCAAAGCCGCCGCACATAGAGTAACTTATAATGGTTTTCGAGCCCACGATGCTAAATTTAGACTTTGAAGATAGGATGGTAAGAAGAATCAGCACGATTAGGAATTTAGGCTGAACCGGCTGTATGAAAATTTGAAGCGCTCGAGTATTAATACATATCCGTTATTGGAGACACGTGGAGAATATACATTGGCAATATCTGACGCGCTCTAGTAAATCCAAAAATCCTCTCTTGGGCTCTCCTACCATAAGCTCCTCGCGAAGTTGAACGAGTGTATAGCGACGCACTTCGTGTTCGGTCAACCTTCTCGAGTACTTCGTCGAGGAACTTTCACGAGAGTGAAACCGCTGCATTAATGATGTGATGGTGGTCCATGCTCCATGCTCCATGGTCCATGCTCTGACCATAGAAATATTGTATTGTATGTTTATTGTAGTGACATAACATGTCACATTGTAAATCTATTTTCTATTTGTCTGTCTTATTACCATGTACAATTTTATGTTGAATAAAACCTAATATATCTAGGTTTTGCTGTCTTATTACAATTTATTCAACATAATGGAAAAGTATTTAAGACCAGAAAGGTTCGACGGGGACCCATCGGTGAAATTCACGGCAAAGGAATGGAGCCATTGGAAAATGACATTCCTAAATTTTCTGGCTGCACAAACAACGCCTCCCGTTATGGCTGGTAAAGGAGATGTTGCTGCACCACCCCTAGACATGAATATCATCAAGCTTCAACTGTTAGTAAATCATATATCACCACGAGTATATTCTTACATAAGTGAATGTGAACATTACGACGACGCCATTAAAACGCTTGACAAGCTTTACGTCAAACCAAATAATATTATTCATGCTCGTCACATGCTCACAACTAGAAGACAACAGACAGACGAGACGGTAGATGATTACATGCAATCTTTGAAACAGCTGGCAAAAGATTGTAATTTTACTAGCGTAGATGCCGAAACCAACAAGAATGATACAATCCGAGGAGCATTCATAGCCGGAATGACATCTTCAAAGATACGATCAAGATTGTTGGAGAGCTTAACGTTAACCCTAGAGGAAACTTACAATATAGCAGTTTCTATAGCAATGGCAGAACAAAATTCGCAAATATATGTCAGTCAAAACCTAACAGTTAGTGCTCTTCATGGCAATTCTAAATTAGAATTACAAAACGCGCCCACTAATGTTGGAGACACCAATGTTACAGCTGCTACCAGTTCTAATGCTACTTCATCTGGACGTAAATGTTTCTTCTGCGGGGGGTCAATACACCCAAGAAAGTACTGCCCGGCTCGTGAATCCATCTGCAAATCCTGCGATAAAAAAGGACATTTTGCGAAGGTGTGCCGCTCCAAATCCTCTAGTGCATCTACCACTCTATCTAAGGGCTGCGATCACTGCACAGCCTGTATTATCGCTGCAACACCAGCTTCACTACGTAAGGCTATAGTTACTGCATGCATAAAAGGCATTCGTGCTGACGCTCTCATAGACACAGGGAGCTCAGTTAGTTTCATCAATGAGGACTTCGCCAACCTATGCAATCTTAAGAAGACACCTTGCTCGCAAACTGTTTCTATGGCTTCGCTATCTCATACCTCACAAGTTAAAGGCATAACTTGCCAGAACATTAAAATTGGCGATCACTGTTATAACAGCATAAACTTATTCATTGTCAAAAATCTTTGCGCTGACTTGATAATTGGCCACGATGTACTCTCAAACCACTCGAGTCTTGAGTTCGCATTTGGGGGACCCAAAGAGGTATTTAAGGTATGCTGTGTCGCAGAGGCTTCTGTTCCTGCCGTACCTTTGTTTTCTAATCTGACTTCGGACTGTAAACCGATTGCTGTAAAGTCACGCAGGCATAGTACTGAAGATAAGATATTTATTGAAAATGAGGTGAAGAAATTACTAGAAGACGGTATCATTGAAGAAAGTCAATCTCCTTGGAGAGCTCAAGTCCTTATTACTAAAAGTGAAACTCACAAGAAGCGTCTTGTGATCGATTATTCACAGACGATCAATCGATTCACTCAACTTGACGCCTACCCCCTTCCAAATATTGAGGAAACGGTGTCTAAAATATCGCAATATTCAATTTTTAGTGCTATAGACCTCCAAAGCGCTTACCATCAGGTTCCCATACTTGTAAAAGAGAAGCCATATACAGCTTTTGAGGCAACAGGAAATCTATATCAATTTCGTCGCATCCCGTTTGGCGTAACTAATGGTGTAGCCAGTTTTCAACGGACGATAGACTGGTTGATACGAACGGAATACCTGAAAGGAACCTACGCTTATCTTGATGACATAACGGTTTGTGGTAACACGCAAGAAGAGCACGATATTAACTTGGAAAGATTCCTTAAAGCTGCCGACAAATACGGCCTCACAATTAATAATTCTAAAAGCAAATTTGATCAGAGAATAATTAATCTACTCGGTTATACTATAGGGCCAAAACACATGATAAAACCAGATAATGATAGACTGCAACCCTTATTGAAGATGCCTCCACCTAACGATACAGCATCTCTTAGAAGGGCGTTGGGTATGTATGCCCATTACTCAAAATGGATACCCAATTTTTCTGAAAGAATTCATCCACTAGCTCATGTCGATAAATTCCCATTGAATGAGGCCGCCCTATCATGTTTCGAAAATTTAAAATCCACAATTGCAAAATCATCTGTTCGTGCTATCGACGAGAAGCTGCCTTTTGTTGTTGAGACTGATGCTTCGGAACATTCGATCGCCGCAACTTTGTGTCAAGATTCGAGGCCCGTAGCTTTCTTTTCACGATCATTAAATGCTAGCGAATTAAATCATTCTGCTGTAGAAAAAGAGGCGTACGCGATTGTTGAATCTTTGAAAAAGTGGCGACATTTTCTTATAGGAAAGCCATTTACGGTTGTCACTGATCAAAAGTCAGTTTCATTCATGTTCGACAACAAGCACTCGAGTAAGATCAAAAATGAAAAAATCCAAAGATGGAGACTTGAATTAGCACCGTTCAAGTACGACATAGTGTATCGACCAGGCAAAGATAATCGAGCTGCAGACGCCTTATCACGCGTGTGTTCATGCGCTACGATTACAACGAACGCATCTAAGCTTAAATCGTTGCACACAGCACTTTGCCACCCAGGAGTAACACGAATGTATCACTGGATAAAGTCAAAGAATCTACCGTATTCTCTCGATGAGGTTAAAACAATGACTCGTAACTGTCAAATTTGTGCAAAAATTAAGCCAAGGTATTATAAAAATGATGAACCATTACCGAAACTTATAAAAGCTACATCTCCCTTCGAACGGCTCAGCGTTGATTTTAAAGGACCAGTGCCATCGAATACTAACAACCGTTACATTCTTACGGTGATAGATGAATACTCTAGGTTTCCATTCGCATTCCCATGTAGCGACATCAGTTCTAAGACTGTCATCAAAAATTTGAACAATTTATTCATGATGTTTGGAATGCCAGCATATGTTCATTCGGATAGAGGGACTCAATTTCTCTCTTCAGAAGTTAAAGAGTTTCTTAACTCCAGAGGAATAGCAACCAGTAGAACAACCGCTTACAATCCTCAAGGGAATGGTCAAGTGGAGAAGTTAAACTCTACTGTTTGGAAAGCGTTACAGCTGGCCTGTGAATCACATGACACACCTATTGAGAGATGGGAACAATACCTTCCAGTAGCACTGCACTCTATACGATCCTTGCTATGTACTGCTACTAATTGTACTCCTCACGAAAGGATGTTTTTACATAGACGCCGTTCTCCTAATGGCAGTACGATACCTACCTGGTTGAATGAATCTGGTCACGTTCTAATAAAACGATTCGATCGCAAAAACAAGTACCAGAAGCTCGTAGAAGAAGTAGAAATATTACAGGCAAACCCCGAGTACTCTTTTGTAAAACTCAAAGACGGGAGAGAGACTACAGTGTCCAACCGCCATCTTGCGCCTATTGGACAACAAGGTGAAGGTGAAATCATAGATCTGCCTACTCTAGAATCAGTGTTGGAAGAGGAACCAGATATAAGCTCTAGTGATACTGCATCAAATTATAATACTCCGCTAAACACGCCTCCTAGAACAGAAGCTTTGATATCTTCTCCTCCAACAGATTTGCCACTCCGGTGTGAAGATCCTTCAACTTCTATATCTCCCCAGCAAAATTTGTCACCTCTTGCAGAGGTTCCTGTTCCCAGGAGATCTGGAAGAATCCGTTCTTTACCACGGTACCTGAAAGACTATAGTGTGGGAGAATGATGTGATATTAACCCTCCATGGTCCATGCTCTGACCATAGAAATATTGTATTGTATGTTTATTGTAGTGACATAACATGTCACATTGTAAATCTATTTTCTATTTGTCTGTCTTATTACCATGTACAATTTTATGTTGAATAAAACCTAATATATCTAGGTTTTGCTGTCTTATTACACACGGCCTTCACATTCTCGAGAAGTTGGGCGAGGCGAGGCGAATAAGAGAGTGTGAACGGTCTGTAGTGCCTTTACTATCGTCTCACAGGCTCACACACGCACCTTAACGGACAGACTTCCGTCACGCGACTGGCATATTTATCTTATCCCACGTGGATTGCTGGCGCCAGTCACGTGGTACGCTTGAGACTGTGCTTGTCTGTATGAATTAGTGAACAAATCCCAAAGATGCATACACTACACGGTCATCTCGCCCTACTTCGTCCAACTTTACCTCGCCTCGTGCTACTTCCATTTGTTGTCGGTTTTTACGACCGAGTCAAAGAACTCAAAGCCGCGTGCATAGAGTAACTTATAATGGTTAGAGAGCCCACGATGCTAAATTTGGACTTTGAAGATTGGGTGGTAAGAAGAATCAGCACGATTAGGAATTTAGGCTGAACCGTCTGTATGAAAATCTGAAGCGCTCGAGTATTAATACATATCCGTTATCGGAGACACGTGGAGAATATACTTTGGCAATATCTGACGCGCTCTAGTAAATCCAAAAATCCCCTCTTGGGCTCTTTTACCATAAGCTCCTCGCGAAGTTGAACGAGTGTGTAGCGACGCACTTCGTGCTCGGTCAACTTTTTCGAGTACTTCGTCGAGGAACTTCACGAGAGTGAAGCCGCCGCATAATGATAACAAAATAAGGGGATACAGTTTGGAGTTGTAGTTTCTAATCTATGTTCTACGTCAATATACCACTGCGGCCCTAGACAAAGTGACATGACGAAGACGATAACCAAGGAGAATAGAGGTAAAGGAGCGCAAGCTCCGTGTATTAAAAGTGTCCGTTGAAAGACGACGAACTGATGGCGCTGGTTGCAGCTAGTGATAGTAAACAATTCAACTCAGCGCGCACTTCACTCAGTTTCATTTCATACTCTCAAACTCTCTAGATCACTGCCCTAGACACACCAGCGCCATCTCAATTCGACGATTTTAGTTGCCACTTTTTTAGTTTAACACCCATATAAGATTGTTCTCCTTATCTCTACGCTCCTTAACGATAACGAAGTTCGAAAACAACAAAATGTATGGGAAGTATCACGTGACTTTACGAAGGCATATGTCAATCCCATACATTTTATTGTTTTCGAACTTCGTTATCGTCTTCGTCATGTCACTTTGTCTAGGGCTCCTGGATAGCTAATGGATCAAGAATGGATAGCTAATTATATTGTAACACAATAATTATTTGTTTTATTTTATTTAAAAAATATAACCCGTTACATAAATGTATTGACGTACAACACAAGGCCGTGTCCTTAGTCTTAGCCACACCCCATTTTTTTTTTATTCTCATTCGGGGAATAGGTACGTGAGTAGAAAACTTTTTTGACAAATTTATACTTTGTTGTTGTTTAAGTTTTATACTTGTTAGTACACAACAATTCTTACCACTTATTTTAGGAGTAAACAAAAAATGAAAAAACACTTTAATGTAAAATACATTTTTTAAATTTTATATACCTTGATATAGACGTGGAATAAATAACACTCGTATCGTAGTATATGTAGTATTCTGTGCTTATAAACGATTGGGCATTTTGGGCAATGGCAATCCGAAGTCATAGACAATATGGTAATTTTTTTATAAAACAATTTTAGCGCTAGTATCTCAAGTCATTTCTGCCTATACTTGACAAAGAAGGAAAAGAGAAAGAGCTAGTTACTCTTTGGTATGATACAATTACAAATTACGAATGAACCTTTGAGAACCATCATTTATTCATTTCATTTCATTCTTAATTTGGTTTGGTTGAGCGACGAGCGAACGAGCTGTACGTACATTTTTCTAGGTGTGGAAATTTCTGGAAGTGAATATCACGGAATCGAGAGTCGAGACGGATCGAAAGAAAAGAGCATTAATTTTCACGTCATTCATTTTGTGGCAGTTGAGTTGAGGTAATTTTTGATACTCAATCGTGATTCGTTCGTGTAACTGTGCAACTGACTGCGTCAAACGTGTTCTAGAAGTGCTTTGCTTTGAGTGAAAATCGTGTTTTCTGGAACTTTTTGAGTAAATTCGATTACATTCGTGTACTTAGAAGTGTTCAGTATTATGTAAGTTAAATGTTTTCTATTTGCGCATTTAAAAACGAATTAAATTAACTTATTACTATTCTCGTAGATTCAATAAAATTACAAAAAAAAAACTTAACCTCGTTGGTCTTGCTATTACATTCCTTTGTTGTCAATCTGCAGATTCTGTATTATTATGGCAGATTTCCAATCTGTGGCAATGCGTTTTAGATGCTTCAAAGTTTCAGGTTAAAATAAATTCATGCACATGTTTCCAAAAGACAAATCATGCTTACGAGATAGTTGCTTGACGATAAGAGTATTGATTAAATTTTGTTCAAAATGAAATTTGTGAGGTCATGCTTATCCCGAGAATTCTTTAAAATGGGATAACCTTCGTTTGTTTTTAATTAAGATAGTTTGGCATTTTTTAGTATTATTATAACTACACGTCATCTCCCACAGCATCAACCATGGTTAAAGAAACAACGTTCTACGACATTTTGGGGGTGAAACCCAATTGCACGACAGATGAGCTGAAGAAGGCGTACAGAAAATTGGCCCTCAAATACCACCCTGACAAGAACCCAAATGAGGGCGAAAAATTCAAGCAAATATCTCAAGCATATGAGGTGCTTTCTAACCCAGACAAGAGAAGAATTTACGACCAAGGTAAATATTAGTTATAGATTATGCCAAATACAATTGTATAGAGCTGAATTTTATTGTATATTTGTATATTGTAATTGTATATTTGTTTATAGACTTGTGTGTTTTCGCTTCACCAAGGAGATATTATGGTGCAGTAGTTCTGAAGATTACCCTCCATATAATTATAGCCTTTAAAAATTTGTACTCCTTTTATGTAACAAACCATGAACATACTTAGTGAAAAATTAATATTAAGCATTGAATATTAAACAATTCAACACTTGAAATAATATATTACATTTAATCTTTATTGGGCATAATATTTCTGTCGGGTGTTCCTCATGAATAGTGCAAAATTGTATGAGGATCCGTCAAGTAGTTACGGCATGGAAGTGATAATACAAACTCACTTTTTCATTTACATATATTATTTAGTTTTTACACGTAATACCTCCAGTAAAAGAGATATTCTTAACTGATTAATGTAGGTCAAAATATAACAAGAAGCCAATCTCAATCAACTTTATAAAATTGAGTTGTATAAGTCAAATTAAAATATATATTTTGTACATAGACATATTTGTGCAAGATGTAAGTGGAATTTATTGTAGATTTAAAAAAATGTTTAGGTATGCTGAAAAAGAATTTTCTTTTCAATACTGAACTTCCCGTAGGTGGCGAACAGGCTCTTAAGGAGGGCGGAGTAGGTGGTAGTGGATACTCATCACCGATGGACTTGTTTGACATGTTCTTTGGTGGAGGCTTTAGTGGAGGGCGCGGTCGTCGTAGAGAACGGAAAGGAAAAGATGTCATCCATCAACTCTCGGTTACACTCGAAGAACTTTACCGCGGAGCCGTTAGGAAGCTGGCTCTGCAGAAAAATGTAATCTGTGACAAATGCGAGGGAAGGGGTGGCAAGAAGGTAAATAAAAAGAAATCTCAGTTCAAATTTCTTCACTTTTACTTTATGGCTAACTGAAAAATATTTATTTTCACCATTCCATTAGTCATGAACTGTTTTAAAGTGTCTGCACATTATATTTTTCCAGAATATTTCATATGCATACTTTATTTTAGAAACCACCCACAAACCTTTATTTGGTCAGGCTCATTGCCAATGTTTTGAATGTTATGTATGGCTCACACAAGACCGCCTTGAAATAACAGCATGTTTGCTGTTATGTTTCAGTGAATTAGTAAGGGATGCCAGAGTTCATTTTCCTATACTTTCCCAATGCCATAAACTGATCCTACTACGGTCAACAGTATACTTGCAGTACTGGCGTGGCGTTGCTTGTGTTATAGGCAACGGTAGCCATCTACCATCAGATAGACTATCAGCGTGTCTGTTCACCTTAACATAAAAATAAAATAAAAGCTCTTTGAAGTGTCTAAGATGTAGTCGGGAACCATTGTCAGTTCCCGACAATTTTTTAATTTTTTTTTTATTTTATTGAAACATAGTCACACAGCACTCATATGACAATAATATAAGATAAAATACATAATTATGTATACTTAAAACCTACTGCCAATAACGGACTACATTTTTTTTTTAACATTAGAAAACTATGAACACATACACAAAAAAATAATTAAAAAACAATAAAGCAAACAAAAGGAAACCAAGTAAGCAAACAAAAAGAGAACACAATTTCAAATAAAGAGACGTGTGTACGTGTTATTTACAGACATTTAAAATTATATCCATCCAATTTTCTGTATAGAGGTGGATTTATAAAAAAACTACTTTGGGTTTGAATAACAATGCGTAAAGGTTATAAATTTACATAAATTTGTATTCATATTATTCATAAATATACAGTGATATAAATTAATTATGTTTGGCTAAATTTACTTCCATACTTGCAAATTTAGATCAAGTTTTTGCTATTTTAGTTAAGATAACTTGATCAGTTAACACTTTAATATGTTTACTAGAACTTTAGATAAATATATCTTTATATATAAAAGTCTAGTTTCCTTATGTTTATGTCCACAAAACTCTAGAACTAGACAAATGGATTGAGTTGACATTTTCACAGAACATTTACATTTTAACAAAACATTTTTTTTATATACTTTCTATAAACGAGACTAAGCCACATCGAAGAGTGGCCGGATTCAGCTAGTAATTGATAACAAGCAAGTATTGTAAGTGTTTATTTTTGTACAGGGTGCAGTACAAACTTGCCCGACTTGTCGAGGTACCGGCATGCAAGTTCAAATACAACAACTGGCACCAGGCATGATTCAACAAATCCAGACTATATGCAGCGAATGCCGGGGACAACGAGAAATTATTGATCCCAAGGACCGTTGCAAAGTTTGCCAGGTATTATATTCTTTTGCATATATTTAATTTCTAGCTAATCATATAGGCCCTATATCCAATGCCCAAAAGTCTAAAAGAATACAGATTTACCCAATAATTTTTATCCTAAGCTTTTATAATCTTAAATGAATAAAAATGTGTAAAATTTTTTTTTTTTAAATTTATTTAAGGATATAATTTACGAAAATTGCTCAACGATAACATGTTTCCAACTTGTTTATTTTGAAATGTGTACTTGTGCTTGTAGGGCCGTAAGACGGTGCGCGATCGCAAGATATTGGAAGTGCATGTTGACAAGGGAATGACGGACGGACAGAAGATTGTGTTCAGTGGTGAAGGGGACCAGGAGCCTGAGCTTGAGCCTGGAGACCTCATCATTGTCTTGGACGAAAAGGAACATGAAGTAAGTTGGCTTTTAATATAGCAAAGTACAATTTTAGATAGTAAAATCTTGTCTAATAAATCAAACTTGGTAATTTTACAAAATGATTGAGGTTTCGTGTAACGCTATTTTTCTAGATTTTCAAGCGGTCTGGAAATGATCTGGTTCTCAGATTGAACATAGAGCTTGTAGAGTCTCTGTGCGGATTCCAAAAAGTGATCAGAACTCTGGACGACCGGGACATTGTGATAACCGTGATGCCCGGTGAAATTATTAAGCACGGAGAAGTGAAGACTGTACTGAATGAGGGTAAGGGTTTTTCATAATATTACATCTCAACATTGTTATTAACTTATTCATACATTTCATAATTATATGGCAGTTAAGGCTCGAGATTATAGTTTTAAGTTAAATACAGAATAAAACAGCAGTTAGTTATTTACACTGCTAAAAAATAATCATCAAAATCTTTTCACCCAGTTTAAAGTTGTGAGGTAACAAACTTAAAAAAAAATTACAGTCGAATTAACAACCTCCTCCTTTTTGGAGGTCCTTTAAAAAAAAGCAGTTATTTTGACATTACAGACACATAAATTTTATTTATTACTAGCTGGTGCTCGCTACTTTGTCCGCGTTGAAAAAAGAATAAAATAGCCCTATCCTGTGTCCCGTACGTCTTAATTGTTTATCTACCAAATTTCATGAAAATTAATTAATTCGTTTAAGAGTTCTGGAGGAACACACTTACATACATACATACATACAATGCCTACACTTACCAGATTTATTATTTTAGTGTTGATTATAATAGATTGCATGGAATCAATTCGAAAATCAGTTAAACCTTCAAGGGACTACAAAAATTAGTCGTAATAAACGAATAGTCGTAACATTACTGTCGTTTTATGATTCTACATTACTGGTTTCGTGGAAATTATGCTTTCCATACATTTAAATATAAATTACCTGGGTTAATATGGTAGTAAATAGGTAATTAATAACGAAGAAGTGAATATTAAATGTTAATCTTTTGACGTTTTTCAGGTATGCCGATGTACAAAAATCCCTTTGAGAAGGGTCAGCTAATTATACAATTCCTAGTTAATTTCCCGAATAGCATTCCGCCTGAAATCATTCCTGCTTTGGAGAACTGTCTTCCACCTCGACCCAGAGTAAGATTTTTTATTTTTTTTTAAGAAAATTTACACGCATTTGTCTAAAATATAACACAATTTAAGTATAATATTATGTATAAGTCGTCTAATGAAGCAAAATCGCCTCTCGACTTAATTAAATGCTATTATGTCAAACCATAATAAGTCTCTTACATTATCATAATATGAGTAGGAAGTAAGTAAACGGATGAAGGTCACCAATTATTGCGTACTTTGATTTTTTTTTCTTATTGAATAATATGTCTTGTATCCTTGTAGTCAAAATCGCATTACAATTATTATAAATCATCGGTAATGATTAAATCGGCTGATAAGTGTCATGTTAATTTCGTTTTTTATACTTATCACATTCTGTAAGAAATATTTTTTATGTCCTGTCCACTCGATGGTAGGTGGCTACCGTCGCCTATAATAACCAACTATAACACAAGCAACGCCACGGGTGCTGCATAGTGGTATAAGGGATAGGGCAAAGGCAAACACATACCGCTATAGACCCTTGACGCAGTTGTTCTTATTTTTTTCTAAGAAACAATCACTTGGAATCATCACGGAACGATTGTCAGTGTCAGCAGGAGAACTTAGCAAAAGAAATTGAGCCTAGATACTTATAAAATAAGCGACAATATCGTATCTCAATAGTCAAGTTGCATAGCTGGGCACAAGGTCGATAATCCGTTAATCGTTAATTAACGAAGTTAATATTTCAACTAATGGATTAACTTTTAAGTAAAAAATGTTAACGGACTCGTTAACTTCCGTTAACATTCCTCAAGTCCGTTAATCGTTAATCCAGTACCAAAAACTTTAGACAATATTTTGTAAAAAAGCCATCTGTCTGACGAACGGCAACTGACGGCAACACACCGATGGCGACATCTAGCCCCCCCCCTTTAGCAATAAGTAGATCACTAACACAGCGACATAAAAATTGCAACTTCTATCACATGTTAACGATTAACGTTAACTTCCGTTAAATCTTCCGAAATGTAACGTTTTAACGTTTAACGAAGTTAACTTTTTTTTTACTAACGGATTAGCGATTAACGCAGTTAACTAAGTTTAATTAACGGTGCCCAGCGATGTCAAGTTGTACGGACGTAGATCCACGTTTAGAGACACGCAACGCACCGGAAATGTTGTACGTGGATCCGCGTCTTGAACACACACGAAGGGATTTAAATGACAAATACGGGTCGGTTGTGTGCAGATTGAAATACCGGAACTGGCCGAGGAGTGCACTCTAATGGAGCTGGATCCGGAGAGGGAGCGGAGGCGAGGGCCGAACCACGCCAACGCGTACGACGAGGACGACGAGCATCCCGGCATGAACCGAGTGCAGTGCGCCACCAGCTAAGTGCGAGGCCACGTTCACCGCCTATAATACATACATATGGATTATTATTATGGACCTAGCGCACTCCTATGCAAACGCAGTATTTAGACCACTAATTGTATTTTTTATTCTCCTAGATTTATTTTATTTTTAATCCCCCAGTCCAAATCGGAACACGAATGCATATTAATAAAAAAAAAAGCTTAAAACTGCAGGTCAGAAGTGAAAACTTAATTATTATGACTTTTAGAACACTTTATCATGATCTATTAACATCTCAAAGAATTATTGATAAAGTTAAGCTTATCATAAACTAAGAAGTGCATTCGGATAGATGGCGCTAATTTCATACAAATCGTCACTGAGGTGGTCACTCACAGAGCGCGACTGCCAGGATTAATTTTTAAACAATATCCCAATTTTTCACTTCAATAATATATAATTATATTTACAAACTAGAATTTAATGTAGTAACTATTATGAAGTAAATGGCATAATTTATAAAATATCTATTTTGTAAGTATATATATGTAATAAAAATTTTTTTTTTATTAATATGCTTATCAGATAATTAAATTTATCAGTGTAAATTGACTGGCTGGGAATTTAAAGTTTTTATAAAGTATAACTACAACCCTGTTCTTAATTTACTGTCAAGTTGAAAACTAGATTATTTAGTGTAGATAGATTAAATTTGTTTTTTGGTTAAAGATAAATCGAACAAGAATGAAATAGCCCATAGCGACCATTTACAAAACTCCTGATACTTTAATTTTACTTTAATTTCTAGGAACTATAAATATTAAACCTGTTAAAAAAAAGTTATAAAATTATTAGAAAAACTTTGTTTCACAGCAAAACAGTAACATTGATTAAGTAATTTAACATTGAAGTTAAAAATTTGGAATGGGGATGTGTTCAAAAGGTTAAAATTGAAATGTTTCACTCTCATATCTATGGTTATGTGAATAATAATGAACTGAAATATTTTATTTCGAGTGCAGTAAATTTGTTTTCATTGTGTAACTAAAATCAAGTAAAAAGTTTAATATGAAAATAGTTTATATAGGATAGTATTAATTAAACTCTTAAACTTGCAAATATTATAAATATGGCAATCCTATATGTATTAGAAAACTATCTGGTAATATAACAAAAAATTATCAGTATGCTAGTGATCGTCTCTTGGTTATTTAACTTTTATTATTAATATCACATTTTCCATCCTACAGGATGTTCACTTGAAACAATGGATATTTTACTAAAATCAATGATTAAGAAATATCTATTTATTTTGTATATAAAGTCTTGAAATATTAGTTTTATGGAATTTTATTAATATATTTTTGGTTCTCGAGATGCTCCACTTTGCATTTTTCAAAACAATTTCTATTCTTAAAATCACGTAGTTTTTTTTTTTTTTTTGTAAAAATGCCTTGAAAAAGTTGATAAGATATCTTCACTAATTGTTTGAGAAATCATAAATATAATTTAATCATTATGTATATGGATTTAACGGCATAATCATAGATTTTTTTTTTATTTATAAAAGTTATTTTATGATCTGGTAATAATTATTATCAACTGTACTAACTGGCTAGTAATAATATTTTACTTTTAACTGCTTTTACTAAGTACTTGCCTATTAATTGGGAAAGTGAGACTTGTAGGACAAAAAGGTAGGACCTTATAGGTTTTACCACATCCAAGAGTATCTCTGTTTTGTTATATTATATCGTTATCAAATCAAATTCTATACTATGTGCAAAAAGTATACTTTTGAGATATTGTCAATAAAAATATTTTTATAATACATGAAGTACATGTTTTATTTAAAAATAGTATTTTATTTGAAATTTGTTATACGTACACTTTTGTCTTTTATGCATGAAAATTTGATAGTTAATTTTTTTTATTTTGATAAAAATATTTGAATCTCAAAAAAGTGCACATAGCAGATTTTGATTTGACAACAACATTATAATATTATTGTAATTAATATTTAAATTTATTTTGTGATTGTACTCCTACTTTGGAATAACTAGGTCCATCTTTACAGAATGTTTAAGTTAGTATATATGTATTGAAGTTAAAACAATCATTACTGTGATTTTTGGTTTGTTTCAAGGGATTCAATGTCTATTAATGGGTAATGTTGTTTGTGATCACAGTTTCATGTGATTTTATATATCTTAGTAGATGCAATAATGTTCAGATTTACTACTTAATTTATATTATGCAGAATATAGTTCTAGTGTTTGCTTTCATTTCAGTGAAAACCTCATTTTCGGTTGTAATTTATAATTTTAACAACATTGACAAATATTGTAACAATAATCGTTATGGGTAATAAAATCACTATATAAAGCAAAGAGGTGTTTATTTTTAATTGTTAACTTGATGGCACGTCAACAAGCGTAACAGTTGAGTACTTTTACTATACAGTGCAAAGTATATTTTTGCACTATACAGTTAGTTAATGCAAAAAAATATTAATTAAAGAGTTTAAAGTTAGTTTTATTATTTCCCAATAAATGATTACTCAATCTTGTTTGAATTATTTGACGACACATAATATATGGCCTCTAATAAAAATGGCACGTTGAACAATTAAGGTTCGCCACCCCTGCCCTATACATCGGTTCATTTTTTGATATATAGAATTTTAGTATATAAGGCTTTTTCCCTTTAGTATAGTGTGGTTTGTAGAATGCTTTCTGTATTTGCTTCATCATGGACTAGTTTGATTCAAAATTGATAATAGGGATACTATGCGTGTCAAATGAGGACAGGACTGGAAATTCGCATTTGGCACCGCATTTCACGAACTTCATTACTGATGTGTACGGAGTGCAATAAAAAACAATCCAAGAATTAATCATTATTTTTGTAATGTGATTTATTTATTCAGTTAGTTTATTATAAAATCATATACATTGACCCATAAAAGAATTACTTATCTCGTGGAGACACGTTAGCAAACTTAAGGGCTTTGCTACATAGAACCAAAGCCGAAAAGATCATATAAATACGATTTAAATCGTAGTAATCGTACTGTAATTTACACTTATAGTTTAATTACTTAATAGTTATTATATACTAGCTGGTGCCCGCTATTTCGTCCGCGTTGAACGATTAAAAGGTACCCTATGTCCTTTCTGGTGTCCCAGACAACGTGTATGTAAAATTTAATGGTGATCGGTTCAGTAGTTTTTGCATGAAAGCGTAATAAACAAACTCAAATTCACATTTATAATATTAGTAAGGATTATTTATACATATATAAATTTATTAGATAAAATATATATATTTTTGTTATTCGGATTTTTTTGACGACATTACTATGATGACTCGGATCATGTGAAGTTTGCAGCAAGCGCGATCCTATTCTCGTTTGAAACGCATAGTATTTTAGTTAGTTGTATCTCGATTGAAAACAGCATTGGCAATTGTTCAATATTTTAAGAGCTGATTGTATTTCGACTTTGTTTTGACATAATTTTGGACAGAAGGCAGAATCTACAACCTGTAAGTTAACAACTTCAATTCTGTATATCGGAAGCAAATTTATTCTGTCACATTAAGCAATAAAACACCCGGGACTTGTAGCATAAATTATGATCAAAAGCGAAACGTTTTTTGTTTTCTTTGATAGAACTTAACAGAGTATACCAGTAAATAGAGCGTAAAACACATCTTGCCCATTATGAAGTAATTAAAAAAAAAAGATTTAGGATAGTATACTTCCGCTATACAGAATTAATCTCTCGAATTTCATGACAGTTCTGTAAAATTACATTACATGTGCATAATAGGTAATTAAATTAATAAAAATTCAATCTGTCTCAATATTTTGTTTTATTTACTAATAATTTTCATAATGTTTCAACCTGTACAAATAAGCGCATCCCTTGCTGTTGCCTAAACCCATGAAACCGCTATTAGGCGAAAAACTAACTGTGTTCACTTCGTGTAGATTTGGTGGTGGCTTTGGGAAATTTGTAAATATATGGTAAGATGGTATGTGAACAAGTTTTACAGCGAGTGGATAAAGTGAGGATGATGCTGCCATAATCTCAGTTGTAGGGTTAAATCTTATGTTTGTCACTTTTGTTCGAAGGTTGGAAATTGTTTTCAGAGGTGTCGGTTCAGAGTTGGTGAGTTTAGCAGTTTCATAGACATTCACAATACCTTCCCCGCTGCCCATAGCCAATAATCTACCACATGGACTTGTTGACATGCAGGATGCCGTTACACATCCTTGATCAAAAAATTTCTTAATCGGTCTGTACGTGGACATATCCCAAACGCTTATTTCTCCTTGGTTACCATAACTGTACAATTGTTCACTGTTGTGACTGAAAGCTATCGATGATATGTTTGAATTGGTTTTTATGGTTTTCAACAATTCACTTGAATTTCCACATATAATAAAAATCTCCTCAAATCCATTTGTCACTGCAAGGTATTTTCCATTGGGTGATAATTGGAACATATCTGGCTTCTTAATTATAGTTGGCAACTGCACACGTTGTGGTTTTGCCTTGACAAGATCATAAATACAATAGCTGTGGGAGTCTTTTGAAGCTGTATATGCTTTTGAGCCATCTGGTGTGAAGAAGGATGTGCTTATACCCATTTTTTTAGTGTAGTTTAATTTATAACTGTGTAACTTCTTACATTCATCACCTCCAATAGAAAACAAAGTGATTTTTCCAGTTTCACCAGCCACCATGGTTACACTTACTTTAGGATGAAACTCTACACATGTTATTGATCCATCAAAACCAGTAGATTCGTTTATTTTTAAAGGATTTTTTAATTGAATGAAATCTTTTGGTAATGTCAAGGAAGGTATTTTTTTCTGTATATGGCCAACTGTTCTTAATGATACATCATCATCTTCATTTTCAATTTCTGGTTTTGTTCCCAATTTTGCCCAGTTGGGAGTACCCATTAAAGTTTCATATTTTTGTTTCAATCTTTCTGTGTAAAACAACGAATTACCTTTTCTTTCATATGGGAGTCTATCATTGTCATCATCTTCGTCAATCCATGCCGGTTGTTTGTTAAATTTCGTGTCTTCGTCGTAATTTTTTAATTTTTCAGTAAAATCTTTATTTTTCTTAAATAACAGTTGTGACAATCTGCAAAAATAAAATTAGATTTATTAATTATAAGAAAAAGGAAATTCTTATAACCGGAAAAATTCAATTGCAAAACAAGTGACAATTTTGGTTACCTTGTCTCCCTTTCATCTAAATCATCAGCTTTTCGTTTCATTTTTACACTTAAGATGTATAAATTATGTGAAATGTAATTTAAAGAAAAAAACAACGCAAAATGCAAATAATGCAATCGAGGAACCTATATAATTATTATTTTATTTCACGTTTCACGTGTTCACATTAATTCAATTCAATTGAATAAACACAAGGGGGATCAACTGTCAGTGTCAACTTCACAGACGAGCGAGATGACAGACCAGACATCCATCCCCTTATATTAAATTACCACAGAATAATATTTGCTGTGTATGTTATTTTATTTAATGGAAATACCAACAGCACACAAAATTAGCTAGGTCACATACACAAGTTACACGTACATTTGTGTAGCAATTGTATCTACAGCTACATTTGAGCTACATGTTACATAAAATTGTCTCTGTTAAAAGAATTTAGAAAAAAAAATAACAAAACTACACATAACCTACTCGGAACTTAAGCATGGACGTATGATTATGTAAACAGGGACTAATTACTTGAAAAAATGGCATTTTACGAAAATTCATTGCGCCTTGCTCATCCGATCCGAGAGATATAGCCAAACGGAGGCCGTGCCGTGTTTGTCTTTCTTTCATATTGCCAGACTAAAAAAGTATTGTATATGATTAAAACTTTACACTCAAAAATCTTATTTGTAATGCAGCGGCTTCACTCTCGTGGAAGTTCCTCGACGAAGTACTCGAGAAAGTTGACCGAACACGAAGTGCGTCGCTACACACTCGTTCAACTTCGCGAGGAGCTTATGGTAGGAGAGCCCAAGAAGGGATTTTTGGATTTACTAGAGCGCGTCAGATATTGCCAATGTATATTCTCCACGTGTCTCCGATAACGGATATGTGTTAATACTCGAGCGCTTCAAATTTTCATACAGACGGTTCAGCCTAAATTCCTAATCGTGCTGATTCTTCTTACCATCCTATCTTCAAAGTCCAAATTTAGCATCGTGGGCTCCCTAACCATTATAAGTTACTCTATGTACGGCGACTTTGAGTCCTTTGACTCGGTCGAAAAACCGACAACAAATGGAAGTAGCACGAGGCGAGGTAAAGTTGAATGAAGTAGGGCGAGGTGACCGTCCACACTCTCTTATTCGCCTCGCCTCGCCCAACTTCACGAAGTTCAAAGAGAGTCTGGAGACCGTGTAACACTATTATATTAATTAAACTTCATTTATGTATTTTAATAAATTTTCAACCGACTTCAAAAAAAGAAGGAGGTTCTCAATTCGATTGTATTTTTTTATGTTTGTTACCTCATAACTTTCGACTGGGTGAACCGATCTTGATGATTCTTTTTTTATTTGAAAGCTGGTGCCTCCCGTGCCGTGTGGTCCCATTTCAATTTGGTCCAGTTCTGACAATGGCATCCATGAGAAAAGACCATGAGACGGTTTGAATCAGTTTATTTTTTGTTAAAAAGAGATAAGTCATCGTATTATAATCACATTAATTTCGTAATATATACTTAAATTACCAACTACTGCAGGACTATTTTATATTTTACTAACTGCTGACCGCGACTTCGCTCGCGTAACTTTTTAAATTAAATACTAAATCCTTCCTCGAGAACCACTCTATGCATTGGTGAAAACAGCACGAAAATCGGTGCAGTAGTTTTTGAGTTTATCGCGCACAGACAGACAGACACGGCGGTAAATGACCACAAGTTTGTAGCGTTGGTGAATAAGACTATGTGCAATAGGTGCAAAACTTATAAGAAATAAAATAAACAACCATACAACAACAACAACAACAATACTACATAAAAATTTATAAAAAATAATATAAAAAACGACTACTATAAATGTAGGTGTATAATATTTAAATTTGTCTCACATTACAAAAATGTTATTGTTGTTATTAGTTAGAAAGTGACATATGGCCTCTCTACTACTCTCCTCCTCGGCTAGCTTTTTTAGCTACGAGTAATCAGTCTCTGCTTATTATTATTAGATCCATGCTGTATAATAACATAATAATCTGTGGTTCCATGCTCAGAACATATTATAACCAAGCCTTTCAATTACATGCAATTTCATAAATATTTCTTTGCTCTATAGACAAACACTGTCGGTAAAACAGTTCAAGTCTCAAAATTCGTTTTGAGTTCGCTACAAAGTCCACAATTTTGCAATGTGTCACTAGATCGCGCCACAATCACATTTCACTGTTTCATTTCGTCCATCTCTTTTTCTCTACCAGTTAATTTTCGATGCAACGCAAGAAAGATGTAGATTGTAGTGGTATCACCTTGGGAGCTCAAACAATTTTCTTTCAATCGTGTATGATAATCGGTAGTGGTCTAATAAATTTCGATTGTGGTTTTAGAGCTAAATAATCTTATAGACACTTATTTACAATTATTGTGAGTGTGCAAAGTCGATCGTGATGAAGTTATAGCAGTGTTTTTTGAAAGTAACATTTTTAGGTCACCCTTTTACATATTATTAAATCGTGTTTAACACCGACGCGTGTCCCATCGATTAGGAAAACATTAGCGGGGCATGTCAAGAAAAAAACCTTGTACTATTAAAAAAATATCTTACTTTTTTTGTGAATGAAGTTGCGTTTTACAATGGGGACAAAAGGTGCTCCGCCATAATGTTGTCAAAAACGTCATAAAACAATAAACTGACAATGTACGGCGTTTAACCCAAGGAAACAGGCATCGATAATGGTGCAGTGTGTTCGGGATAGCGGCGAGTGTTTGAGCTATGATTGGCGAATCGAATGCGATTGGAGGTCGACTGGCTGGTCTCCGTGTTATGCATGTAGTCGGTCAGCACCTGGCTCATGTGGCCTGTGATGTTTGTGCGCTATGTCAGGCAAGCCCGGGACTCCGGCCGCGTCTCGAGCGGGCGTTCCCGGCGCGTCGCGCGTATTGGTATACGTGGCGGACCCGCGCCAGCTAGAGCCCGGCGTCGCGGCGGGCCCGGACCCGCCACCGCCACCGCAGCCCTCCCAACCCGACACTCTCTACCTTCACGACAACTTACACCACCACATCCTGCCTAGGAACACTGTTTACAGAACACAAGTCGAACAAAACGATCAGAGAAACCAAAACACTACTGTATATTATAAATCTGCCAACGATAGTGAGGGTAAAATAAATAATGGACCAGTTGATAATCCGCCGGCTCAAGGGTCGGAGTATTATCATTTAAATTCAAAAGACGAGGAGAGCAGAACAATTGATCAAGTGAGTAATATAATTGTGAAGAGAAATAGTATAAGTTCAGACTATAGTGTCGTGGAAGGTTACGGAGCTAGTATACTGCCGGAAGGTGGGGAGTTGACATATCAAACGAGATGCCCTGCACCGACTGCTCATGATAATATGCAGTCTATCGTTCTTCATCATGATCAAAGTCAGTATAATGAGGATAGTATTGCTAATGAGAGAGCAAATTGCAGGGAACGAAGTTTATCCGTGGACAAGAGTTATGTGAACTATCAGTTTTTAGAACAGAGTGCATCGCATCAATCTATAGTGAATCAAAGTATAAGTATACTGAATCAACAAGTCGGTGTTAACCGCGGGATTGTTGGTGAAGTGGAAGGTGGTGGTAGTGCACCGCAACTTGTGCATACTGCAGATGGTGTAGTCCTTGCGGTGTTACCGCCGCCTGTACTGCCTCACCCTATTGATAACACGGAGTTAAGCCTGAGGACTACACAAAGTGATTCTCCAAAAACTGTTACCGTGCCCCTGGGTTGGCGAAGAATTGTCAACAATACATCGGTACTTTACATAAGGTATGTAGCTTTTTTTTTATTATAGATGGGTTTGCTCTTGGCCAGCATCCGGCCGTGGAGCGAAGTTGAGACCTATGATGGAGCAAGCTCACCCAGAAGATGCCTATTCTCTTGAACTTTGAAAAGATTTGGGTTATACGAGCTTGGAAACACAGACACCGCCAGGGACTTTCAAACCATGGCAGTGCGCATTATAAAGGCTAAACACATCTTCTATTGGAAGGTTACTCTATTATTGAAAGTAATTTTTGTATGTTAAGGTAGTTTCCAAACAGGCCCAAGGTCCACTTGATGGTAGGCGGCAACAGTTGTTAAGTGAAAACTCTCTAATAATGGCCATTATGTTAATATTATGTTTTCAAAATTAAAATCTATCATACTTTTGTAATCATTTCAAACTATGTAAGTGGATTTGTTCAGATAATATAGTGTAATAAAATTAAAACTACCTTTGAAAATGCAGTTAATTTTTTAAAAGGGAGCTGTTAATAAAATTATCCCAAAATTGGCACTTTTTCTTTATAATATCAGTATTATTTTTAAGTTTATTATTTCTCAAAATGAAATAATATGTAAGTACTGAAGTGTCCTCAAGATCTTTATGTTTTAGGACTAACATTTTTCATCAAAACTTTATGAGTAACTGCAAACAAAGAATTGCTATTTATTTATATTGTTGCAAAAACTAACTAATAAATAATTCCTTTATTAAATTAAATTCAATATAGGGTGTTATTATTTTTTCCTTAAAAGGTGATAAAAATACCTATTAGTAAGTTGTAACCCTTATTACATAACTGTGTAAATATTTTTTGTTTAATTCACACATAATTATATAATAAGTATTAAATAACCCATTCTTATAAATAAATAACTATTTATTTTTATTTGTTTGTTCCAACTTAATTGCAATCTATCAGTGTTTTTTTTAAATATTTTAGAGGTAATTTTTGTTTTTGGAATAAGGTGTTTGTTTTTAATTTGAGGAATACTAACTTCCAAATGTTGAAAAAAATGTGATAGTTAAGCCATATTTCCAAATTTATTACTTTAATAATTTAATGACTACATTAATTGTACTAAGTAACTATACTATATATAAGATATTATTGCTACAAACCACATAACTAGGTAATTTTCTTATTATTTTGTTTGCAAAACCATTGCTGGGTTTCTGATTTTTTTCACCCTTTTATATTTTATCATTTCATACCTGTACATTAAATTTGGCATTTATACATCAAATCAAGTACAAAATTAATCTAATACTGACACATGAATATGTTTCAAAATTGATAAACCCTAGTCTTATCTAATTACTTATCTACATTTTGTGTAAATAATTAAAATGATAACATATCTAACTTGCATCTAAAATTTCAAAGTTAAAATAATTTACCCAAGTATTGTATTTAACGTTTTTATTATTATCAACTTTTCTTAACCTTAGCTGAGAGGTAAAAAATCGTAAATCACTTTTCGAAAGATTTATGTTTTTAAAATAAAGATATTATAAAAAAAATACAAGGATAATAAAAAACATAGTAACAAATAACAAATAATATAACAAAGAAATAAAGTTAAATTTTTTTATAGTGGCATTTTTAATCTCAATTTGTACACACCTTTCTAATTAGCCCTGTTGTAAACTTTAATAATAATTGATTGGTCATTAAGTCCTTAAGTCCTTTAAGTCTCTGCCACAGATTTATATTTTTTGAAAGTTGTTTCTATTTTATTTTTACGTAATATAAATAAAATAGGTGAGAAACTATTTTGGCTCCAGTAACTGTATTATTATGCTAGTATTTTTATTTTTTTGGTTAGACCATTTCACTTATATAGGTATTGAAATGGGACCACACCACACGGGGAGCACCATCTTTCAATTAAAAAAAAGAATCATCAAAATCGTTTCACCCAGTTGAAAGTTATGAGGTAACAAACATTTTAAAAAAAACAGTCGAATTGAGAACCTCCTGTCCTTTTTTCGAAGTCGGTTGAAAAGTTATCACAGCCCATAGTTACATTGTAATTTTAATTTGTGAAATGCCCATAATGTATAGTGGAAGCACTCGAAAACTTTTTTTAAGAGACTGTGGTGAATAAAATAGTAGATTTAGTATTATTATGAAGAGTAGTGCATCTGAATGTTTTCGTAATCTCAATAAATTGCTCAAGTTGCCTATTAAGGTCACGATGTAGATTGGCATCTTTTAAAAGGCACTTGCGTGACTTTCCTGTTTGCGTCAATGTAAGAGGAAAAAATGTAACGAAATATATCAGGGACGGTCTTAGTTTTTAGTTATGATAAATTTCACGACAATCAATGTTGGAGATAGTTAAGCGGTAATGAAGTACCGAGTGGACAGGGCGGCGAACGAGCGGCTCGGATCGTGCTTTAACGTTAAATCAATCCGGCGCAAGTGGACAAACCAGTCCGGCAGCTGTGCGAAGGTACACCGCGGTGCAAGCTACGGGAGGTTCATCTCGAAATTACCAACACCACAATTTCTATTTAATTTTGCACCGTGTGGCCGTGACGTTATATTTTACTAAAGAGCCGGCAACGCAAGTTTTCTATAATTCTATTGAATTTTGTCTACATCAAAAAAATAAATATCGTTCAATAGAAGCACAGATAAGGAGAGAAGTGTACGAAATCTAAGAAAGTAATTTGTAAAATTGCTAAATAAAAATTTGAAAAGAAAATCTAAGAACTGGAACTAATTTGAAAGAAAGCAACCTGAACATTGTTACATGGTTATTCTTATTTTTTTTTTAACCGACGAAAACGAAAAACTGAGGAGGTTCTCAATTCGACCGTATATTTTCTTTTTATGTGTGTTCGAGGATAACTTCGTCGTTTATGAACAGATTTTGATGATTCTTTTTTTATTGGAAAGGGTTTACCCCGAGGGTGGTCCCATATAAATTTGGGAAAAAAATTCCAACCATAAGGGTAGGAAAACGGGGGATGATTGATTGTTCACTCACTGATTGTAATGTATGATCACGTATAATGATATTTCTTTTTTTATTTGATAGGGTATACCTCGAAGTTGATCCCATATAAATTTGGGAAAAAAATAGGGGTGATTTATTGTTCACTCACAGATTTTAATGCGGAGTTGTGTATTATAATGAAAAAAAAAAATACTAATCAAAAATTGAGCATGTAGTAATTATTAGATTATAGCCACAAAAAATTATAAAATAAAATATTAAACAAAAAATTAAACCGCCGTAAAAACTGAAAAGCAAAAAATTACTTTATTTAACCTTAATAACTGAGTTCTTAAACTAATGTAATTAATCGTAATTTTTTGTTAAAAAGTTTTTATTTATTATGAAAACTTTATATTATGTATGCCATAAACGCTAGAAGGATCTTTATTAAAATAAAATAAAAACTGTTCTAATAATGTTGCAATGTACATGTACAACAATTTACATTATTGGTTCAGGTTTTAGCGTGACTAATTTTTTTAAAAACTGTTGTATCGCTTTAATACCTCTATATTTCTAATATGAAACATAACTTTTCAAAATTTTTTTTTATATTGAAAAGGATTTCACGCAAAAACGTGCAATCTTCGCTACTCGTGAGCTCTATAGCTACAGCTCCTGTTCATAGTTAATACAAGTCACGCATACTAGATACTATTTAAGTTAGTAAATGAAAGAGTCAATTTAGTTAGTTATGGAGAGTTTTTGCGGCATCTGGTAAATCTCATTTTCTCGTCTCTTGTGGTTGTATTCAAAGACACTTGACGTTACGTCCGTCCCCTCGCAGCTCGCCGTCGATGACCCGAGAGTATCGCTTGAGATGTGACGTTGTGCAATGCACGCTGGATCCACGCTTCTCGACCAAAACTATATTATAACCAACTTTACTCATCGCGATAAGATAAATGTGTAATAGGTAGACATTGTACCGTAGCGTATACAATTTAAAATATAATTGAAGCGTTAAAAAAAATAACATGCATGAGTCGCATGACATTATTAGCTTAGTAAAGTCGGGGTACGAACACTCAAATTCATTCATTTATGAAGTCGTAGGCTCACTACCTTTTGAAAGCAGACAAATTAATAGACGTTTGAAATGAGTGTAGTCGTTTCTATGTAGGTAACTATCTAAATAGTATTTTTTAAACTTTCTGGAAAAGTTTGTAACCTAAAATTTAGGTAGCATTGGAAATGGAAAAATATGATTTATAATGAGACTAAAATTTGAACGACCAGTTAGCACTTTAAAATCTTTCTTATTACGATAATTTGGTATAGGTCGTCCCGGCCTTATTGTAGGGGCAATAAATTGTTATTTTATTATGAACCGGAGAGTTTTGATTACTCTATAAAAGGATTATGTGTGTTGTTGTAACCGCGTACTCAGACTATTAGAGAAGATGTTCTGTCGGGATTTCATTTTCAATATTTGCGATAACCAAGCAGTAACGTGTTGAAAGTTATGTTTGTTCTGACCCACAAGTGCGAGAGACTTCTGTACAAATATTTAATTTTGTTCTCTTGATTTAAGTAAGAACGGTTTCATCTATATTGACGTATTCCTTTTTAATGTTCTTAATAAATTTAACTATTGCACAGATATTCGAAATTCAGGTAACTATTAGTGACTAGTGATTCGGGCAACCCCACTTCTGTATTAGTCTCTAGGTCCATTTCTCTATTATTAGTCCTACTTGCAGCACCTATGGCGTTACTTGTGGACGATAGCCTCCCACCAGTGGACCGTAAGCCTGTGTCGAGCTTAACACAAAAAAATCTTAAGTGACAAAAAAATTATTTTTTTGTTCTATACTTTTAAAAAATACTGCCAGACTAAAAAAAAACTTTTTTAAGTGGATGACTGTAAAAGAAGATGTTGTATTGTATTGTGCTGTGGCGAGCCTAAGACGATTTCTAATTGTGGGTTGCTCCGTTTCATTACATGGCTGTTATCTGTCATTGGCAGCACAATGCTCAAGCTGAACAATACTTACGCACCTTGGGCGGTAATTGTCGTACGTTGTAAACCTGCTTTCACGGCGTCTACTTCCTTGTTCCTAGTGTTAATATTATAACCGGGTATACCTACCTACTACAGGTATTGGCTTAGACAAAATGTTAAAAATTTATAGTTCTTGTTTATTTTAGACAGCTTTCTTTTGTAAATGAACGTAAATTTAGTTTAACAAAACTGAAAGGCACTTAAAAATAATTGTAATGTCAAAAATTTGTATTTAAATAAGTAATTATTATTGCAGGTTTACTTGCTTATTTTGTTTCGATTTAATTAAATAACTTAAGTGGGGTCAAAAAGGTTGATTCCAAAATAAGAGAAATGTAGAAAAATGTAGTATAAATAATTTACAAAGTTACGCGGGCAGCAGCCAGTAGATTAATATGTGAAAGTTATTATGCAGGAAACCTAAATATGTATTTAAGATAGTAGGTACCTATAGTCTAATTTACTTTAGTATCTTAACAAATGTACAAACTACGTACGCATCTATTGTACTAAATATATTTCAGAAACAGAACAGTGCATTCATCCACACACGTCTGTCATGTTATTAAATTTATTGTTTAGCACAGCTGACAGACACCAAAGAAGTGAGTTAACATCGATACAGGACACACTATATTGCCCAACTGATTTATGAGTGTTACCATGCCGGGCGATTGCAGGCGATTCCGTTTTCTTTCGAAAGTCACATAAACACACTGTTGGATTTCTCTGGCCTCCTTTGTATCGGATTGCACAATGTTCGTGATCGTCTGAGCTTCTTCAATACCCATACGGGGCCCGTTCATTGTTTTCTTTCGGCTCATTCGTAGGGCGTCACCGGCATTCTGATACGATTTAACAATTCGTTCCGACTTTCTTTACAAACTCGGCCACGGCTCAAACTTAAAGCCCTATTCAGATTGGCCACCACCCGCCGTGTGAATTTTTTTTTTCACGTACCTAGCTTATGCATTGTTGTGAAAATGCCTTTACACAATGCCGCGCTTGACTCATAAAACATGATTTTTGATGACACATTGTAAGGGATGCTTTATTCAATTCAAAAGCTAATTTCTGTCAGTATGATAAGACGAGCAGAGCTTTCTCGTTAGTTGCGAAACTATATTTTTGTTTTAAATTTAAATAAAGTCAACGGTTGCATATTGGCTTGAGATTTCCTTGTCGTCCTTGTGTTCGTCCGCGTAAAATATAATACATTCGTGTCTGAAACCATGGAAATACACATACAAAATTTCAACTCAATCGGTCAAGCCGTTTAGTAGTTGACATACCGACAGCAGCGCCACCTACCGGGTCCAATTGTATTTTTAAATCATCCAGGAAATCATCGAAATACGTATATAAAATTTCAACCATTCTTCTTACTTTTGTTCTATTACACGTTTTCCCGTAGGAATGAAGCATTTTCCCGCGGTAAAAAGTAGCCTATGTTCATCACAGATAATGTCGGCTTCTAATGGTAAAAGAATTTTTCAAATCGGTCCAGTAGTTTCGGAGCCTATTCTATACAAACAAACAAACACAATCAAATCTTTCCTCTTTATAATATTAGTGTAGACTTATCAAAGCAAAATGAATGATTGGTTCAAATATTTTAATAATAAGGTATTGACGTATTGACCGTATTCATGCAAATTAATTTACAATATCAGTTAGGGTTAGGGCAGTGCCCACAAAACGTATTCTTAAATGCCGCCTCTTTGTGCCCGTTTTTCTTCAAATCCTTTTTACTAAAATAAGAAAGAAATATGAACTGTAGCCGACTCTCGGGAGTCAGTAAAACTTTACAATGTTTTTAATTTGAGATTTATTGTCCCGACCAATGATGAATGGCTATTGTGAAACAGGATACCTCACCCGCACCACAAGGAAATAAAGTCAAATGGCTTGTATTACACTGGTGAACGTCTTAATTATAAAGAAAAATTAATAGCTATTTCTGTCTTGTTATAATTTTATTGCTTGAATATGTAAATTATTATTAATATAATATTAAAATATGACATAATTTTATATTACAAGAGATACAACGTGTTTGTGACATATTCTTTTTAACTTTGACACTGTCTTCTATACTAATTATATAATGTCAAAACTTGTCTAAGAATATAAATTATATATTATACAAAAAATGTCAGATTTTCGAAGTTCACATACATAAAACATGTCTTTTTTAAACTTTATTCTCTGTCATGTCTCTTTGCTGCCAGATTATGTCGTTTAAAAAGGGCGTGTTTTTCGTTAAAGACTTTATTAACTATTAGCTGGCGCCCGCGACTTCGCCTGCGTTGAAAAAGAAAAATGTAGCCTATCCTGTGTCCTGTACTTCTAAAAGTATGTAATAATGTTAGATTTGCTAAAATGAAATAAAAAAATTTAATTGAAACTGAATGAAACAAGTAAATGTAGAAAAAAGATAAGATGTCTATGTAGATTAGTAAATATTACTTTAAAGTAAAATGGATACAAAAAGCATTCCTTCACATCTATCTCTCCCTCCGCCTACCTTTTAAGGTAGCCGACCTGTAAACGAACAAAAGATAGCAATTAAATTCTTTGTACTTGCTTATTAGACCGTCGAGCGTCGTATTCTTCTAAAACCTTGCCGCTGTCAGTTTACCTTTTATCTGAACAAAACAATTCGTTATATGCTACCAACTACTGAAACAAAAACTATAAAATTATATTATCTTATTCAATTTTCCATACGACAAACCATAATAAATCCTATACTAACAATCAATCAATACTTAATAATAGGTATCTGTAAGGGTTGGTCATGGAGTAATTTACTTTATTTTCAGAGATATCGTGTTTTTATAGGCTCTATACCTGATACTGAAACTAAATTGGCCATTTTTAGAATTTATGTATACTGTAACTGTATGTATGTTCCTCCATAACTCTTAAACGAATTAACCGATTTTCATGAAATTTGGTAGATAAACATTTAGACGTACAGGACACAGGATAGGCTACTTTTTCTTTTTCAACGCGGACGAAGTCGCGGGCGCCGACCAGTATAATGAAGGTTTGTAAGGATGGATGGATGGATGGATGGATGGATGGATGGATGGATGGATGGATGGATGTATGTATTTATGTATGTATTATGTATCTATCGGATTGACGTTTTTAAGAGATCCGTTTTGACAGATTGTACACATCAAGATAAAAGTATTACAGTGATGAATATTCTAACAATTAATAATACTAAGAACAAAGACTCGTTTTAGCTCAAGTAGGTAGGTACATATTATATTCGTCGCCTCATAAAAACGGCTCGTCGTCGTTTTCGGTGTTCATATTAATAATTTTATTCAGAGAATTTATCAATTTAAAGACAAATGTTGCGCACGTTAAACTGTGTATAGTCTCAAACGCGACGCGGAAATAATATGGATTACGTAAGCAGAGTCGAACATTTTTTATTGCTCCATTAAATGAGGCACGCCGTCGAAGCTGGGTGGAGAGCGTCTGAACGGTGAACAACAACATAAACGAATTTAACTAACATTAACGATGCGGCTATTACTCTTTCTTACTTGTTAATTGCAAAAGCTAAATAGGGGAGTAGGTATATTTAATTTCAAACATTGTGACAGCTAATTAGGTATAGAAATATTGTTCCTATAGTTGATGTTGTTTTTCTTGTCGTCGCCGCTCATGTAAGTTTTTGTTATGCCGAACCGAAACGATAGACGAACCGAACGAACCGGCTATAGCTAATTGATTATTTATTTATGGAAATGTCAAGGCCACCGCGAAAGGATGCTAAAGAGTGGTGACAAAATAAATTACCCACTTACGAAATGCTTTTATGAAGGAATCGCTTGAATGAAAACGTTTCGTTGCGTGTTATGTTGTAATGTATTATTTACTAGCGACCCGCTCCCGACTTTGCGTGGGTGCAATTGTTTCTGCCAATTGTGTATATATATAAAAAATTTCAGATAAAAATGCTCTAACTATTAATAGTGAAATCCGCATAAAAATCCGTTGCGTAGTTTAAAGATCTAAGCGAAGCGTAAGTATACAGCGGGACAGACGGCGGGAAGCGACTTTATTTTATACTATGTAAAGAAGTGGATCAATTGTTGGGACGTTTAAAAAATAATAAGTAAAACCCTCCCAACGCAAGGAATCCACCGGATGCGCGCTCACATGGGCTCCAGACGGCGAAGCAAAATGGTACGAGTGCTCTGAATAGAGTAGGTTTCCCACAGAGGCGTGTGTAACCGAGGGGATCAAGTCAAGGTTGCAATGCGAATCTAACAAAAAAAGAGGTTCCAAGTATGCTCAGCAAAAACCAGGCGTTATTATCATGTGGTGCAGTGTTCAAGTGAATTTATTTACTTAGCGATGCGGCGGTTTGCTCTACTTGGCATGTCATGTGGCAGGTGTTAGCCACGAACCTGAACCTGACTGGGCAACATTTATACGCATTATGTAAAAGCCAGTCAGTATTGCTGCTTTAGAGTCTATAATGAAATATTTATATTTGCCTGATATAAACCTTTTAGAGAATCTCACTTAGCCACACCGTAATAGAATAGCCGCTTTGGAATACTTAGTAGGTACTAGGTATTTAAGAAAATCGGCGAAGAGGTTGTAAAAAATGCATTATAATATAATATAAAGGCATAAAAGCAAATTACTTAGTAACTAGCTGGTGCCCTCGACAATTACCAATATTTGACAAAATATGAGAGCAATTATTGCTTATAGCTGTTTTATTGCAGTTATACTTTACTGGGCTGATGTGAAGTACATATTATTGCAAAAATTGTGTCTTAATACCCGATCAAAGTTAGTTTTGAATGAATTGACTAGTGTTATTAAATTAAGGAAACGCTATTTAGTTCTACACAAATATTTGTTGATTAAACCAATAGAATGGTTGCAAATCGGTGAAGGTAACGCGTTATTCGCGTGCCGCGTCTCGGCCGTTCACCTGCCTCTGGTTGAAGCAAGTGTCTGTGGCGCTATATTGCATTACATATTTCAAATAAAGCTCGCATTAGGTATTCGTAGTTTGTCTACAGAAGCCTCACAATTTACAATTTAAAAAGAAAAATATAATCGTGGAATTATAATTTAAATCTGATTTTAATGGCGTACTTAATTTTTAATGTATTTGCCAGAAGTATCTACCAAACCAAGAGCCAGATAAAAAGCATGTTTCGATGATAATATTTTATATGAAAAATGATCTTTCATCTAATCGCGTACGTAAACTAGTTTAGTAGATAAAGACTTTTCTTTCTTTCTTTGTAACTCGGTTAACTATAAGAAAAAATGTTACGTATTTCCATGTACAACGTACAATACGTAGGTGTTGACATAACTCGGTTACGTAGAAAGCATTATTTATTACTTTCCTTATGTAACTAGTTATCATCACTTTTTTTTAATTTGAAGTTCCTTGATTGACTCTTATATTAATGTATGTATATGTCTCGACCAATTAATTTCACTTAACGATTATAGACATGCGTTCCTTAAAATTCGGTTACAATTATAAATTACTAGCTGCTGCCCGCGACTTCGCCCGCGTAACTTTGTAAATTATACCTAATACTAAAACCTTCCTCAAGAACCACTCTATCCAATGTTGGTGAAAGCAGCATGAAAATCGGTGCAGTAGTTTTTGAGTTTATCGCGAACAGACAGACAGACGCGGCAGAGGACTTTGTTTTATAATATTTTATGTATGTAAGGATTATTGTCATCTTATGTAAAAATAGGTTATTTATTTTTATATTTGAAGTTTCTTGGTTTGCTCGTAATATAAGTATGTAACTAATGTCAATTGTAAATTTTATTTATCGACAGATTTCACTCTACATGCGTTCCTTTATTCAAAGAAAGTAGACAGTTTTCATGTATAGCACGTTTGATTTCTTGTATAAGTACATTAAGTTAAGGGATACAATGAAACCCCCACAGGGACCTGTTACCTGATGTTCCCTTTGTAAGGATTTGTTTTTCTATTCACACTTACACTTGTAATGCCTTATGCTACGTATCGTATTACCTTACCGTACCGGATTTTGATTCACCTCGCCTTAGTGAGGGAAGGGGATGTCATGTCAACGTGTGACACTCCCACTTGTAAACAAGTTCAAGGGGTAATGAAATAACAAATGAATAATAAAAAACGTTTCGACGTTTTGGGGGCGACTTTAGTATTTTTCTCATACAAATTACTTTGGACCTCCTTTCAATATATTTGAATTATTTTATTTTTATTTTATTTATATTAGGGAAACATACAATATCTCGATACACAATACACATACATACAAGAAAAATATAAATCAGAAAAGTTTCCACTAAATTACTAAAACATATTAACTATAAGTTACAAGTCACTACAGAATATTGGAGCCGGGACAAAACATACAAAAAAGTAAAGAAAAAAAAGTAGGAGAAAAATAAATAAATAAACCAATTAACATATATATAACGTACCTATAAAATAAACAAATAAACTGGCCGCCAATTGTAATGCGTTGCTCTCACTGTTTAAAATACACAATATCTGTGATATATAATTGTGTGATAGATTTCAACTCCATGCATTTCAAGTCGAGGGCGGGCCGCTAGTTTACTCATTTCCTGTATCCTTGACAACGTACATTTATAGGCAAAATTAAGACATGAAAAGGTAACAGACAGACAGAGTTACTTGCACATTTATAATATTAATATATTATGGATTATTTTAAATTATTAAACTAATTTTGGTTCAATTTAATGTTAATGCAAACTGTCACATGTTTCGATTAATTTCGTTATTCATTTCCAAACATTTCACGTCAATTAGAATTTGAAATCATGAGTGAGAGGTGAAAATTCTAAATGATCTACTTTATTGTTAGATGATCCTTAAGATAAGAAATTTTATTTTGTCGATTTTTTATTATTCATGAAAATTCGAAGAAAGATTTAATTATTAATTATTTTTTAATTAATTAATTAGTTAATGCCTTAAAATTTCACTGTCTCACAATCTGAACCTGGGGTATTTCACCCCAGGTTCAGATTGTGAGACAGTTATGTAAATGTACACTGAGCGTATGATTTTATATTTTAATATTCATTCTTCGATAGGCCTCGAGCTTGAGTGTCCTCTGCTATCAAACGACCCCGACCTATATCAGCGTAGTCGTTCTCCGACTCATGAATAAATAAAAGCTCAATTTGTAGTTTGCGCGTTTAGCAAACACATTGGCTCACGTCTCCGGTCAAAAATGAACTCCCTTGCCTTGTGCGAGGGGGTTACAATGCCGAATTGAGGGGAACGTTCACAGGAGTCCCCTGTTCTCTATCAACGGGTTATGTAAAACTGATAGCGTCCCACAGGCTGGTCTCTTGTTTAGAGCGTTTTATTGAATTGCGTGGGGACTGCGTCATTGCGTTGCGTCCATAATAAATGTTTAAAAAGTTTCTTTTATTTTTATTATATCAATGAAATTTATACATTGATAAAGTTACGTCTTATGGCTTTCTTTCATTTGTTGACCGATTAAATTGTAGATGTGTATTAACATACTTAGATTCACAGCGACAGGCGACAGTATTTTTATTGCTTTTTTAACGGCAGTATGCCAAATGTTTCTTATTATTCCAGTAGGTATTATTTTTATTCATACACATTATGACTTAGAAGTCTTAAAATTATTTTGCGTATTTTCTTTTTAGATAGTATAATGTCTAAATTCGTTTAATCTGTTTAGCTGTTTAATTTTTCTGTATAAGTATTTTTTAAATATTATAACAATAAAAATCTAATTTACGTAAATAATCTTTAAACGTAAACGTTCATGTTTCAGATTTTACGTTACAGTCTTTTTCGTTTTTGAAACAAGCAAAAAAGTCACTAAAAGTTGCAAAAAGGCGTGGATATAAATACAGTACTAGTACAGTAGGTAACCTTTATCAATTTATTATTACCCTATATTAAATTATGTCTCAGGGTTTACAATAGGACATTTGACGTTTCTGAAAACTCTTACATACGTAAAACTATTACTTACGTATTGAAAAATCTTGATTTAAAAATGTAATGTGTAGATAGAAAAGTCTTTATTTTTTTCTACTATTATCTCAGGAACGTCTATTTATCGTTATCCTAAGGCCTTTTGCACATTATAAGAAAATTTCTTGTGTCTTATAAGAAATTCAGTCGAATTGATTGTTATATGAGACCATACATAATTATTACAAAATATTTATAAGAAATATAAGTGTGTCTTATAAGAAATTCAGTCGCATTGATTATTATATGAGACCATACATAATTATTACAAGATATTTTTCTTATGTCGGATAAGACACGCGCAATCTAGTCATTTTGTCAGCTCTTCGATCTTCGATGTCGTGCCTACACATTAAATTAAACGTTCAAATAATGGAAAGAATTAAAAAGTACTTTGCGACAGGTTTTGAGATTTTTCAAAGATATATTTTTTGTTTCTCAACTTACATCGAAATAAAAGACTGTTATAGAATCTAGATTATTTGACGTATCCACTCAAAAAAAAATATTTACCAAAAGTCATACATCTTTTATCATTTATACCCTTCCAGACGTCTGAGGATAAGACGTCTTGCATGAATGTTTACGATAAACCTGACAACACATTTTTCTTGTCTAATGTTCGTGTCTGATAATGTGCAAAAGGCCTTAGTTACCCCGCGATAGCTAAAATCGTAGTTGACTTCTCTAATAGGAGGTACCTTGTCAATTATCTAAATCGATTTATTGAGTAAAATATTTATAAGCCATACGGAGTATATACGGGGCAGGGGAAACCGTGTTCGAAGCAATATCCAATTTCACTGTTTACCCCGCTAGGCTCATTTTGTTATAGAATAGGGGAAACAGCGGTGACGTGAGCCGGCTACGTTAGTTGAGGGTAAACAATTGAGCTCTTTTACGTCCTACGCTTGTTGTATAACACCGGGAACAAATAACAAGCTCAGTCAGTATTCAACTAAAATATACAAATAACGGCGCACTGTTGCCAACGTTGTTACCAATTGTATTTGTAGGTACTTGAAGTATTTTTTTAATAGGATAATGTTCGATAGGAAGTCTGACGGTTCACTTTGACGGTAGCTGGCTATCATCGCCTATTAGCACAAGCTACGCTATGGGAACCCCAGTGGCTGCCCTGCCCTGTCTTTCTGCCGACTGCATATTATGATAAGATAAGGCATATTAAGGGGATATGGGAATTGATTCCGGCATCCTTCTATTCCAAACATAACAGCACACGTGCCGCTTCATGTTGGAGAATTTGCTAATCAATAGTCACAATTATCACTGCACTCGGTGGTCAACATCTATCTACTGTTGGTCCAGCAAGTGATGGTCAGACATTTACTGCGATACCACTTCTTCTCATTTCTAGAATAGATTTATATTTAATACCATTCTTATTTCTTGACAATATTTGTTTTTGTATTATTTTGTTTTATTAAAATCGACGACACGACTTCTGGCCTTTGTAGGGACAGCCCTATTGCTGCACCGAAATACAACAGCTGTTTTGCCACTGTGGTGTTTTGGGAAGGGCGGTTACTACCACTGTAAGGTTTTCCATCGGGCTTTAGTTTGTAACTCAACAAACTTTTATAGTTTCAGACCTCCCTCCCGGTAACGAGTGATTATGTTTTGATGAATCATCTTGTATAACTAATTTAAAGAATATGGTATTATAAAATGAAATTCGTCAAGCTATTTAACTTCAAGGTTGGCCAAGCATAGTATTCGTTGCATGATGGTTGCGAGCTCGTTACGTGACGTCCGTCTCGCGTTTTTCCGCACTGGTACGATGGAAAATGTGGCTCTTGTAATACGGAGTTGAGTACGAATAACTTTGTAACTAATCGCGCTGGTTTATTTACTGTTACGTGCAGCGCTCACACAAGGTTTAATCAAACCAAATCAAGCTTAAATAACATAATTTATCGGAAGGTGTAGGTGCGTTTAATTCTAGAGAGTTTCATTTTATGTACATGACATATCAATTTGATCGTAATTAACATTTATATAACAGGCAGGAATTGACGAACTGTGTATGAATACGCAATTTATATTATATAATAGTTTATAATTATGTACATCGTTCATGTCGTATAACTTTAAAGAAAGGAAATTCTATTATTTAACTATAGGGCACACGCTAGTCACTTCTTACTTATCGAGCGGGACCGTCAACTTATTACGTCAACCGGCAGCCCTTATACCTACTACTGAAGAAGCAAAAATTTTTTCTGTCTGATTTAAGAACAATGTATTTTTTTAAATATTATTATTTAAAAAAATATTATTTAATAGTACTAAAAATTACTATTAGATTATTTAGTTAGATTTAGTGGAAGGGCATTAATTGTTTGAGAGTTGTTGAAAGGAAGAGTCCACTTCCCTTCCTAATATTCTTAATCCTTTCCTCTTAGCCTGTCTGACGACTTTTACATAAAAAAATTGCTTCAGTTTATACTCAAGTCTTTCCAGATAAATTATAGAACTATTGTGTTTCCTACCATGTTGTAAGTTAGAAAATAAACTTTTGCAGTATTTTCTGTCCCGTTGTATTAAGATCGACGACATGATCCTTGGACAATTATTATCAATTAAGACTGTTTATCAACCAGGTACATTAGATAATATATGTAGGAAAATACGCACATAAAATATATAAATCGTCCTATCTAAAGACAGTTTAGAATAATGGATGTCTTAATTTCTTAATTAACATGATTGCATGCTACTTGATATTAAGAGGGCCTCTAACGAGCTTTTTTAACAGTTACTGTTCATAGCCTGTCTTCGGACCATATCGGCGGATTTATGTTTCACGCTTTAGGTGTCCTGAAACGAATAATTTGAAATAATAACAGTCGTTGGAAACAAATACACACTTGCACGCTTATTAGTTGAACGTGGTTTTGTTAACAACAGGTAGGAGTAGTGTGGGCCTCCACTGAGTGACTCATTCAGGGAAACCCTTCCGTGACTCAACTTGTTATCGGGCCGTGAGCATCGAAGCTCATACTCTTGATAATGTTGTCACATTTTGTGTACATGTTAAAGTTAATGTGAGGTATCAAGTTACATTGAGTTTACATTTACTACGCTCAATAAAACATGCTGTTATTTTGTATGATGCCTATAATAAATTTTTAAGCATAAAAGTACATAGATATAAATTACAATAATCCAAATTAATTTTATTTAACGAATGATTTTATTTCTTTATATTTTAAAATGGTAACGTTTATATTAATTACATTGTATAATAGTAAATACTTAAAGCTTACAAAATCATTCATCAATCAGCTCATAAGCGTCCACTGTTTGACACATTTTTTAAATGAGACTCGTCTAGTCTACTCCAAAGTCCATCCAGTAAACGACAGAAATGTCAACTGTGACATATTTGTCGTATAGTGTGGTTGATATGATGTATGATAAGTGACAAACAGACATCCATCCAGCTGACTTATTCTTCGATGTTGCCCTGCACACCTTTGGTCTTGGACAGTTCTCCATGTTTGGGATCACGTCCCTCAGGGAAGTGGCCGAACATGGCCTTTAAAGCCCTTTCCATGGCGCCTGAAAATTTATTTATTCTTCAAGAATAAAAAGTATCCTATATGTTGTTAATCTAGGTAATAAACTATCTGTGTGCCTAACTACAACAACATCAATTGTATTAACTATACATTTGTCACCAGTGAATATTAATTTGCAAAATTTTATTTATATATTGTATATCATATTTAATGCATTCGACACTAGCAAAATGTTTTTTACATTTGAAATTTTGTTCAAAAATTGTAAATACTTGCACGGTTTGTATTAATTTTTTAAACTAATCTATGTAGATGAGCTATACCTAATATTACACTGATTTCACATTTAACCTATTTCGAGTCACTCTTCTAGTTACGTATTAATGTTTATTTAAATTTAACCGTATTACAACACAGTAAACACAACCGCTATACGCAATTAGAACGCAAACTCAATATAATATTAAAGGAAGTTTGGTGGCAATTAGGAAAATACTACCTCTCGCTACCATAGTTAATGGATTTTATATTGTTTTAAATTTCTTATATATATATCATTCGATTTTTTTTAAATTAAATCGAATCTCGAGTTTTGCGAACATGTGTCGAGAGTAATCCATTTCAATTACATCATATCCGCCGAGTATAAAAAATGACTACCCAGTTAACTAGTTAAATCGATTAGTCACATAAATATTTCAAGGAGACGAAAAGGCAAGTTGTGTCTGTTTAATAGCTCAGGCATGTCTCGTTTCGCAGAAGATATTTTAACTGTGACACATCATTATGGATAAAACTAGTTTTTATAATTTAGTCTCAAGTTTTGTATTATTTGTGCTCGGCTGAAGGATATTATTATTTATGTGGTAGCAAAAGCTTTCGACTCTTAAATTCCACGATAAAAAGTATTCTAGGTAACAAAATATAGGTGAGCCAAATTTCACCCAAATCCATTAAGCTGTTTCTGACAAACAGACAAAACATAAGTAAAAAATTGATTTTTTTTTTTGGAAAAAACACCAGTTATGAGACAAGATCATCGTGCCGTTGCGAGAAAAGTGTTTCATACAAATAAAGTGTGGGTGTTAAATAAATATACAGTAGAAGAAGCAATCAGAAAGGTTATTAGAGACGCAATCATTAAACAAGTATTTGATTGTAAGTAATTACTCAAATACATCAAAGAGTTGTTACTAAATTGAAGTTTATTATCCCGATGGCTTAGACTTAATGGATTAGATTAGGTAAAAGGTATTATAGAGGGAGGAATAATTAGATGCGTTCCGTAATCTCAATAAATTAACTGAAACGTTCAATTAAACGAGTCCGTGAATATAGGAATCGATTGTATAGTTGAACGTTATTCGTGACTTAAAATTATTCACCGCAAACTTTAACCCCCGGTGAAAGGAAACGTTAACCGCTCCGGACGAGTTTTCGTGACGAAGGACTTGTCATCTAGTCTTTCCAATCTATACAAAATTGATGCGTGTACGTACATACTACAAAGACGGCTTTTTTTTCTTTTGGCAAGACGTCATAAAACGTATAGTTTCAAAATAGATTGATAATTTTGACGCAATATTAACTTTTCACGAACTTTATGCGTGTATTGTGTAGACATTACTTTAGACACATTGGGAAAATTTGTGTTTCGTGTTGTTAAATTAATCTCGTAGGTTTTCTCACGTTTTTTTGTGAAGGTCTATTTGATGCGAGTTGGCTACCGTCACCTATTATCACAAGCAACGCAATAAAATGTTATAGCATTTATATAGCAAAGTGCGCTGTTGAAATTATTTGAATAGGGAATTAGGAGAGGGCATAGGGAAGTAGGCTCTGGCATTCCTTAGTCACTCACCGCATCACGACAGCATACATTTTTCATGGTGGTCTTCTATAAGGTCGTTAATGCCATCAAACAGACTGTCCAATTTTTGACTTAGAAACGCTGTGTGCTCTGTGTAGGGTCTTACGCTATTAGACGTTATTTATAATCCAGACGTGAAATCAAAAAACACTCAGCTCAGGTGGACCTGGATTCGTACCTGTGCCAGCCGATCGGCCTCTGTCTACGCTGCAGACCCTGGTGTTTTAGTATAATTAAATACTTAAGCAGCTAAGTATTTAATTTATGTTGTGCGTAATTGTTGTATTAATTTAGTTCAAAATGGTGTAAAAAAGTTAATACCGGTTATGCTATTTTAATATAGATACTACTGTTTGTATTTCGATGTCTATAAAGATCAGACTAACCATATCAAGTTAAAGTAATTGTTTAATGGCAATAAATAACCAGTACTTAGCTGATTCAATACAGCAGCAAGAGGGATATTGCGTGTGCAAGGTGCGAAAGGGTTCGCGTGTATAGTAATTATTATCGGCAGCTGGCAGTGTACACGCTCCCCCAAACATTGCAAGTTATTGCAAAAAGCGAATTTCGCTGCGTATTCGCTGCCCAACCGCGAACACCCCGTGTAGCAGTTAAAGCCGCAGAGTCCGCGTATGAATAAAAAAGCGGGTAAACAAAAATCTTTTTTGCGGTCGCGGCTTACCTTTACCGAGTGTACCAGACCATGAACAATCGCCGTGAATTATCATGCGAGCGTTTCTGAAAGAGGCCGTTTGTAAAGCGAGTCGAGGTGTAATAATGCCAGCGAGGTATGCTGGCTGTCATCGTAAACGGATTGTGTTGTTTACAAATTGTTCTTAATAGCCCATTAGAGTTTGTTCTGCGGATGCTATCATACTTTAAACGATTTTACAACACGTTAAATTTATGCATTTGACAAGTTCCTCTCTTCTTCTCGTCTCGGTCCTAAAGCTTGGGTTCTAAAGCGATTGGGGATGATGTCGTTTAATTGAGCCACTAATTAATACAAAGTCTCGCTCCAACATTGCTCTATTGAGTTGTAACGAAGCGAGGTTATTAGAGCTAGAAATTAAATATCGATGGACCGGGCCGAAGTCAGTTAGCCGCGTGATTAGTTAGGCCCCCGGACTATGGCAAGCACGCTTGACTAGACGCTTTTGCATCGTTCGCTTTTCAGTGAATATGCCTTCAATCGTTTACACGAATCACTGCGTCTCACCCTTGATGTAGTCACTGAACACTGCATTCTCTATGGGCACACTAGATCTCAATTTAACTCTGTGGCCGATTGAAAATGAAGCAGCCCTAAAAAATAATCGTTTTTATATTAACGCACTTGAAAATTAATAAATGTGTTTTTCTTTCCAGTCCTAGCGGTTCAGCGTTAAGCACGTTAGCGCAGCTCCTGGAATATCTTCAAACGGCCGGTACTTGCAAGTGCGGGCTACCGTGTCCTCTAAGACCTGAAACCGCTTTCAGCTTTGATCCTAAGGTAATAAGAACCAATTGTTTTATGTACTTACATAAATATCTTTAATTATAAAAATAAAAAAAAGCACAGTTCCCATACAATAATAATATTTTATCAAGGAGTTATTGGTACGTCCTTGTATTCGAGATGGGACTACTTTTTCTGTCGCGTAGCAGGTTAAAAGCCCGCATTTAAAACTTTTTACGTCTCATTGACGATCTCTCCAAGCGCAAATATGTCATCTGTAACCATTTATGAACGTTTATGGCGTCTTCCCAACAAAAAGGGGTTACAGTTTGAAAGAAATATTGTTTCGAGCGAGAGTAGTTTGCATTGAAAACAATGACAAATTCGCCAATAAAGTAAGCTTGCAATTTTGCAGACTTATTAATATTTTGTTATTTCGAAATTATACATTGAGATATACGCACTATTGTTTTTATATTATGTGTATGTTATTCATTTATCTTCTCTGGAAACTATATCTTATTGATATTATGTTTCTTTCCTTTTACATCGAAGACTGGCAATAAAACTATTGACTACTAACTTGCTGGACGCAACTTTCTCCCTTTTAAGTTTATGATAAGACTTTGCTTTGATAAGTTATTGCTTGAATTTAAAATTTGTTAAAATAAAAACTTTTGACTGTAATATATAAATATTATAATAAGTTAAAAATAATACATTTTTATTTCTGACATAATGAACTTCGATCAGTCTTTCAGAACCTGTACCAACTAATAATGCTTCATTAGCTGGTACAGGTCTTGCATTATATTTTCTTGCAGGTTTTTTTTTTCATTTGAATGCAAAATTATTAAGTGAAGGGCCGTCTTATAGCAGGCGAGGCGAGACATTAATCGGACCAATTACCATGTCAGTGTCACCTTGACATATTGCGGACGATAAAATATAGTTCCAGCGATTTGTGCGTCAATTGATAAAACATGCGTTGTTCCCGTCTCTGGTTAAATATAGTTTCTTGCAACGTTGGTTTAATATCAATACTCACTATCGCATTGCTGATCAAATATTTATTGTCGCTACAACCAAAATATTGCAAAAAGAACAGATGTGTTGTGAATATATTACAGTTGGATTGAGTTTGTGTTGCCGAGCCCGCGTTCCATTCGTCAATAACAAGAACGGCATTGTATTGACTCGACCAATCATTATATTCAGAACACACTGGCATTGCCTAACAAGCAACTCGTTATGTTCTCTAGTTTGTTCCAATTTATAATATTCTATTTATTTACAAGTGACTGTCTGAATGTGCTTTGTGGCATATACAGCCGATTGATACTATTGAGAGAGGTATTCTTTTACGAAGCATAATTATACTCGTAGGTTTGTAGGCGTGTAAGGTGTCTTTCAGCACAAAATGATTACACGACACTACGTTAAAGTTGTTCACAAATTTGGAGTGACGTTTGACAATACAGATTTAATTCGTCTAGCGAATGTCAACACGAGGGGGTAAGCTGGGGTTGTGTCGCGCTCCGAGCTCGAATTTGTACACATCTGAAATTCTGTCTCGTTTGTCCATTCGATTCAATAAAGGTGAGCCTTTCTCGCAGTCGTGCAGCGGACAAGTTAATTCTGTCAAAGCTTGCTGCGACCTCCTCGCCTCGCCTTTGTGTGCACTTGAAATGTACAAATTGCACCGTGGCTCATAGGGGGGAGGTCGGTGCACTCGCCTCCCATCCCCCCTCACACCACCGCTTGCATCGATTCCTCTTTGTTCCGAGCATTCGTCTTGAGATGGATGCACTGCAAGATCTCGATTTCACATTCGTCGGAGCACTCACTCAATCGATCCATTTGTATATTTTCGCTTCTCGACCGTTGGTTCTTTTAAATAGTTTATGTAACAGCAAGAAATCTCATTTATTGCTAGGTATACAATATAATTCTTGAGACATCAAAATCTGAAATGTACCTTGATCCACGATTCCATTTTCCAACGTTATCGGAATCCAGACAAGCGTAGTAATCCGCTTAGAGCATTGGGGATACATTTAGAGCTTCATTGCTACGAATACAACGCTCGTTTTGTGAGATTCTTTCCTTCAAACTGCATTACTCCATGTTAGATCTCGCTACAAATTGTGCCTTAAATTTTGCTTTCGAAAAACATTTTGATTATAAAACCAAATGGTCAAAATGCAACATATTGTAATCATTTTGGTAGAAGTCACTTCATAGTTCTTTACTTGTTCTGTTTTTGTTTGATATTAAGTATGTTTTTTTATTCGATCAAGGTCGTCGCAATTAAAGATGTATAAGTAGACGTTTTTATGATTCTTGAATTTTTTGTTGAGCACAAAATAAAACAAGCCATATCGCTCGTTTATTTTAGCATTAAAATGTTATGGTCGCTGTAAAAATAATGAAGTGTCATTACTAAGACTCTTTCAAGTGCACCGAGTTTAATTTGTTATTTTAGTGTTTGTATCATGTTTATTTATGCTTCAACTATATCTTGATAATAAGCTTTAATATAGTGTATTATTTAAAAGCAATATTTTATGATTTTCGTGATTTGAATGTTTATTTTTGTTTAATTCAGCGTGTAGACGATTTAAACACATGGTTTTGTTCTAGTCTCCGAATTTAAGTTATAAATTATGAACTGTCCACGCGTGATAGTTAATATGAACTGTAAGGCCTCACAACGTAAAATTGTAAATGTCAAAAGTTAAACCTGCCGGGTCTTAAGCATACTTTAAATGTTTTAATATGTAGCTTAAATGACAACTAATCCGTCTTGTTATTGGTCAAGAACAATTTTTCTTTGTGGTTTGTGGCAACCACGGTATCGACGCATAGTTTTGTGTCGGTTAGTTTGTCATGGATCATGAGCTC
This sequence comes from Synanthedon vespiformis, assembly GCA_918317495.1. Classification (NCBI taxonomy): domain Eukaryota; kingdom Metazoa; phylum Arthropoda; class Insecta; order Lepidoptera; family Sesiidae; genus Synanthedon; species Synanthedon vespiformis. Next base: position 3,363,771 of record OU906953.1, read on the forward strand.
ACCCCCTGGCGCGGTACAACGTTCACTCGAAGCAGCTGATTGTGATATTATCGTATCAACGCCTTTAGCCGTTTTAAATTTTCTTATTTTGTTCTCTGCACGTTTATGTGATGGTTTTGTACATATTTCGATTTTCAAACGCAAGTAGGCGTTAGTTGGCTTATTATTCAAGTTTGGCTGTGGGCGTCCCTAAGCTAACGTTAATACGTACATTATTTCTATTTGGTATTTGGTACAACGTCGCCTCCCATTCACCTTATTCACGTTTATTTATAAACGTTACATAGAAAAACTGTTTTTGTTAGCTTTATTCATTGAACATATGAAACGAATTCTATATTTAGGCAGTACAAAAGTCTATGTCAAGATTTGTTTATAAAATACTAGCTGCTGCCCGCGACTTCGCCCGCGTAACTTTGAAAATTATATACCTCGCTTATATTCCTCGAGAACCACTCTATCCATTGGTGAAAACAGCATGAAAATCGGTGCAGTAGTTTTTGAGTTTATCGCGAACAGACAGACAGACAGACGCGGCGAATTACTTTGTTTTATAATATGTATCTCATTGTACTGTCTTGTCTTTACACGGAGAACAAAGAAACAGCGTTTCCGCGTGGCAGCCATTTCAAGTGACATTTAAACGATCGATCGAGGTCGTGATCCTCGCACACATTGTGGCTTGATTGAAAGTTACGATGGCTGACTATCATTGTTTTATTATTAACAGTCACGGCTCATGGCAGATCAAAATGAACAATATAGTTTAACTGTAGCCACGCAGCGCATCACTCTTTGTTGATTCTCAATTAAATTAAATTTGTTTGTTTGACGCCGAACGACAGTAACTCTTATTTAATCTTAGACGCCGACTCAAAATTACTTAGGTATACTCACATTAGTTTAAGAACTTTAGTTATTAAGGTTAAATAAAATTATTTTTTGCTTTTCAGGTTTTTCGGCGGTTTAGTTTTTTGTTAAAAAGCTTTTATTTTATAATTTTTTGTGGCTACTATCTACGATTTACTTAATTTTTGATTACTTTTTTTTTTAAATTGTAATTTCGTTGGTTAAATAGGCTGATTTGAAGTAACTGATTTCAGCTTATAAATAAGCAATATATATAGCTTAGATTTATTTATAAGCTGCATACATATTTCTGTAAAAATGATTGTAATTTAATAACACATTTTATTTTTTTATATGCAGTATGCACCCTAATCACTCACCCAACGGGTTCTCTATAAAATTATTGATAAATTGTACAATACAATAAGTAATGAGCTTTAGTAAAATAATTTTAGCCTTTTACATTATGGTCGGTTTAATATTGTAAATGATAAATAAACGTTAACTTGGTTTCTAAATGCTGACAACTTTCCCACAACGCGAGGAGAAAGTGCGGAGCTCAGACGCAGGTCCCGCTGACTAACATTCCGATACCCAATCTCGTTTCAAACATTATTTTACTACACAAGTATATATTTATAACGATTCTAATGCACTCTTAAGGCTCACTGGATGACTTTTTTTATAATTATGTAATACCATTATTATTCTGTTCAACTCGTAAATTTTTTAAAGGATTTAGTTAGATCAAACATAGCACACTAGAAACTAAATTAACACAATGTACCTTGCTTACAACATTTTAGTTCTGAAATTTAAAGCTGCGGTCGACAATAGAGAGAAAATAAAACATTATTTTGAAAATTATTTTAAGTTTTTTTTTCTATAACTACTTACTCTAAACTCGTTTTTCGTTTTCTAAACTCTATAAAATAACTAATATAAAACGCTGAGACCTATCAAACACATTAATGTTAAGTGAACCATTTGCGTCTAAATTATTATTATATAGGCTATTGTTCTCTTGATGGAATTCTATTATATAATTTTGTGCAATCATTGTGTAGGTAGGTAAATTTTTTAATGAAACGTAAACTACAAACGTAGTTCCCACATAATGATGTGTTATCTGTCAGTAATACGCATGCATATGGCACAATAAAATGTAGTCGCCGACAGTTGTACGATACGCTTCGCTGCGCCCCGATGGTGTGATACGTAGCTTGCAGCCGCCTGTCGGCTTTGTCTACGATCTACATTGCTTTGTTTATTGACTATTGTAATACTCGAGATCGTCTTCCGTTGTGGAAATCGAGCTATCCACAATGACAGTGTTCAGTCAGAGACACCGTCAGCTGGAAGATTGTAATGAACTTGTCAACAATAAATTGAAACTTGCTGTTGTATTTTCAAAGATTCAGGACAATTAAAAATAGTTGAATATTTAGACACTTTATAACACTTTCCGTAAATAGTCGATGGGAACCTTAGTTAGGCGTCCTGACACCAAACAAGAATTTTTAAAATTATTACTCTAGTTACAAGTTTAAATTGTGCCATATTAAAACGGCTAATGTAAATAATAAATTAATAACATAATTATCTTATCTACCGCTTTTAACTTAAAATATTTAATACTTTGGTTGGTTCCCATAAGATGCGTTTTTAAAGCATTAGAGATCTACCATTCTTTTGTGTCGCAAGTACCCTTCGTTCGTTAATGGGGTCAAGGTCGTCGATATTTGACATAATGGAACAAAACAACCCTCACCCCAACCAATGATACTGTTGTCAATACCTATTATACCTACTTCTTGTCGGGGTAAATAATCCAATTTGTATCTGTACTTGTTAGAGATTATACGATTAGCTTTTAAGGCTGAACTTATTACTCGACTGGATCGAGTGTTTACTCTCTTGGTTCTCTAATTCGGGGGTTCCAGGTTCGTTTTCTGACAAGGTCAACTACGGAGAAGAATTTGCTATAATTGATAGGGGTTACACTTTGGTTTGATCTTATTGAATTTTTGTTTAAAGGTCAGCAAAGACTGACGTGTAACTAGGCCCGAACAACATGACTATGCTGTGTAGTCTAATCAACAAACTCATATTCGTGTTAGATAGTGATAAGCGAAAAATTTATACGATTTTTTTTTATTGTTTTGAATGAAAACGGAGGCCCGAAAATATATTGTTAATTAACAAATGCCTAACTGAATGAACTTAATTTTTTTTTTTCTAACGGTACATTATTCGTTCAGGTCTATAAATGTATTTTATGTACCTAATGACCGCAGTCAAAATACTGAATCACTAAGTCCAGCGTGGTATTATCAAAAACTTTATCCCTTCAATAAAATACTGGTGATAAAAATCAATTATCAGATAACGGCTGTAGCGACAAGTTGAAGAAAAGTTGTGATTGTTTATTGATACAATACGTTGCCTTGCCTCCATGTTTAAATAACGTTAGTGTAACGTATATTTCTTGAGATTATAAATATGATCACTACAAAGTTGCTTATGCCTCAAAGAAATCTTTTTATCTGCAAATATAATTAATTACTCGCATAATTATACTGTTCGATAAAATTTATAGATAACAATATCTGCTTTGTAAGAGTATAAATATAGTTTGTCACAAGTTAGTGGTACTTACTCACATTTTATTGTATGTAAGTACATAATGAATGTAGATATGATAATGATATGTAACTTTTTGTCAGTAAACGGTCAGTTTCATTCGCATGAATATTTATCACTCATAATGTTTATTGCTTGTTACCGATATGTTTATTCAGTTGAGTCGAGTGACCTCCGCAGTAATCTCATTCGTCTACCCTCGTTCATTACGCGGCCTTTGCGGACGTTTATTCCTCTTTTCACGAGAGCTTTGACCCAAATTACGCCGAGGAGGCGGACACGAGCTATGCCTCCCCTTAATACGGTCGCTGATCTGTCAACCGAGTGGCGATTGTATACATAAAATGTGCACACACCATCTAGGCACAACAATGTAGCAGTTGAATTACTATTGAAACGTTTGTGCTTGTATTGCGTTTAAATTGCTGATACAATAGCCCAAAGCGGCCGAATGTAATTTACCAACGAGGTACGACACTACGGATGGTCGCCGACACCAGCTTTAAAGGGTATGCACACACACAAACTAGGTATATAGTGTGGGGGAAGTGCTGTTGTTGTAATATGGGGTGAGCGGTGGGGGGGACTTGTACAGATACAGGCAGGTTTGGCAGCCGTAAATGTCCCCGTTAATTAGTGGCGAGCTACCGACGATACGGCGACAAATTACCAGGCGACGTTGAGTTGCCACATGCAAATAAAACGACAGCTTTGTACCGACTGTTTGTGTATGGTTGGTACAGACTTGATTGAATAACACACTATGTAATGACCACACTTAAGGCCTCTTGCACATTATAAGGCACGAAAGATGTCTTGTCTTGCTTATCGTTCAATGTAAGACATCTTATTCTCAGTCTGTAACCATAACTAACGGACGAAATTTTCTATTAATATTTTTATAATTTATTTTATTCTATTAATAATAAAACATATTTCGTCCCAGGTGACGGTCTTCAAATTCCTAAATTTATATTCCTCACAAGCTTTGTCCTAAATTACAGGTCTTTATTTTTCTAAAGCTACTGAATTTTCAATATTCACTTTTATGTAACTAATTTAAAGGAAAGCGTGGACACAAAACCTTTTTGACACGCAGATGACAAAATTACTAGTATGCGTTTGTCTGATCTGACATAAGAAGACATTCTGTATGTATCAAAAATTCTTATAAGACATTTCTCATAAGACACAAGAAATTTTCTTATAACTAATGCGCAACTGCCCTAAGGATAGATAGAGAGATGGATAAAGTCCTGTTTTTTTATTAACTCGTACAAGAACAACTATGTATCGCGAACACCAGTCTGATACAAAAGGAAGAATATGATAAAAATAGGTACAGTTCCTTTTTTCTGTAGAACGCGTATCCACGTCAAGTTGCTTTTCTTGCCTAGTCTCCGCTCTGCACTAATGAGCTGAAACATAAACAATCTCCTTTTATATTATTACATTATTTAAATGAATGCGTCAATGTATCTTCCGGTTGATTAAAATCAATATTCATATTAAATGCATAATTCAACAGTAAATGTACATCTATTAATTAGAGCACAATCATTAGTTAGTGTGACATGTTCGGGCCAGGGACTGTCTGTCGCACAAGGTAGTCGCGTCCATCACGTTGATTGGTTTCATATTGAAATGACCGTCATATTGTATTGCCTAGGCTTATCTATCAGCTCGGCCCAGTCAGACATCCCATTAAAGTGGATTTGTTATTAACTATGTCTCGTCTCGCCGCAATAACAAAAATATTTGCTTACTATGTTGTTGTTGCTGTTCTATTTTTTAAATTTCGTACTGACTGATTTTAAATTACTTTGTAATACTGATATTGAATTACTGTGTAATTTGATTAGTTTAAAAGTATTAACAACTACAAAAAAAACATAATTGTTTTAACTATACAAATGTGATTGTACGCCAAGTGGTACAAGGGCGAACGCTGTACTCTTGTGTTCACTCAACGTATATTTTACCTTGTACTAAGTGACTTAAGTTACTAAATTGATACATATAATTATGTAAAAATTAATGGTTCTTAAAATAATTAGTTAGGCGTTTGATTCATTTTTTTAATTTAAAACTATTTCGCATATTTTGTATATTTCGTATATTATGTTATTGTAATATATTACAAATTACAATAACCAAAATAATATAACAAAAAAAGTTTAGTATTTTTAGTCTTTATTTTTATCTTTTTTATACAGTTCCCGCGGCGCCTGATTTTGACTTTATTATCCGTTACCTAATTTTTTTTTGCATTATCGCCTCTTTCTTAACGAAAGTTTGATTATGTTTAATGTGTACTGAAATAGATTGGTTAAATTTTAGTTTCTGAGTTTTAGATTTGATTATCTGAAGCAAGTAATTTGTTGTAACACTCATACTTAATTTCTTTTAGTAGCAAACAAAATAGATAATAATATGTGTATTCTAAATTATTATTGTATTAAGGTATTTAAAGGTATTATTTATGTAGTTATACGTAGTCTTGTATTGTTTTGGCTAGACTCCAAAATGCTCGGCTAAAGTAATTCATAGAGCCGTAGCACTCGGCATAATAGCACAATTTAAACAATTTAACTACGCTTTTCACCCTTAAAGATACACATAATATTATATGTTTTACATTTTGCAGTGTTTATAAATAAAAGTATACTAACTGGTGCCGGCAACTGCGTTGAATAATTTGATGGGCTTTAGATTTTTATTTTTATGGTGTTCGGTTGAGTAGTTAAGACGTGAAAAGGTAACAGACTAAGTTATTTTCACATTTTTGATATTAATATGGATACTGACAAAATTACTAGTCATCTCAGATCTCAAAAAAAAAAAAAAAGTATTAATATAGATAATTATTTAAGTAAATGAAATAAAAAGTAATCGCTACAGACTATGAATACCTACTCTTAGGACTTAGGAACAACTATTTTATTTACTTATTTGCATCACGAACCAGTTTTAAACTTCATACTGAAGCACTAGGTCAAATAAACGCAAACTTCATTCGCCTTTTTGCTACTTAGCGCGGTCGTGTTAACTCTGTTAGCCACACTAGTTAGTTAAGAATTTCGCATCTATAATTTTCCTGTTTTGTTTAAATCCCTACAAAGTGCATGCGCCGGTGTCAGCGGGCAAGCCGGGAGCAATTTGCGTGTGCAACAGTGCACAGTAGGAGTTCGCATGTAATGTATAGTCGATTGCGAACGGGCACGATCGCAGATTTAGCGTAACTCTATTGAATCGACCATTGCAATGTAGAAATAATTTGTGACTCGTACACCCATCTTTCAGTATATCTTTACATATTATATAAATTTAAGTCGCTTTCCGCGTCTATCTGTCTGTATTACCGCCATCGTCTCTTCCTAAACCACGCACAGGATTTTGATGCAGTTTTCATCATCAGTTAGATAATTTTACACGGAAGGTTTAATAAAACCTAATTAAAGTTTTATGTAAATAGAAAAAAATCTATATAAAAAAAGTTTTAAATAATTAAAAGTCCATGACGTTACATCCGTTTATTTCAAAAAAGCATTTAATTTTATAATGTTTAACGATCTATAAATACTTGAAAAAAGTCTATATGGTTAACTAAATAAGTAATAAGTAAATATGTTAGTATGGTGTATTTTATGCCAGTCTACTAATGAACGTAACATTCCACTTGAACTCTCTAGGAGGTCAACGGGTACTTACTGTTACACTTGGGCCCCTAATTTTAGGCCCCCCAATAAATATGTACTTATGTATTTTATATTCCACTTTTTATAAAAAGAAACACTTCTTTTCAGTACAATTTTCTTTTTTTAGTTGAGTAAAAGTTTCCATTTGGAACACATTCTTATTATTTACCTGAGATTGACATTAGACCCTCGGAAGATTACGTCAATGCCGGTTATGGGTTTTGTAATAGTGGCACATTGCGTTTCGTAGTGATCAATTAAGCAACCTGTCTGGAGGCAGTATCCATCCCCTGACAGAAGAACAACCGTGAAATTACAGCATGTGTGCTGTTTGGTTTCTGTGTAATACCTAACATAAGCATAAACCTGGTGACTATCACTCCCTGATGGGATAACTTTTGGTGGAACTCTGGAAACGAAGGTTTTATTTGTTATAATAATAATTTTACCTACATTTTAACTTTCAGGTCATCAGTAAACCGTATCAAGCGGCGTCTGGCGTCGAATTGACGAAGCTTTGCAATCATAAGAGAAAATTACTAGCGACACTACAAGCGCGGGCGCAGTCGCCCGCGACTCCACCACCCCCTCACATGGATCAGAAAAAAGGTAATTAAATCTTGAAAATAAAAAAAATATTTTTTTCATAAGTACGAATAAAATCACACAAATTTCAATTTAAATAATTAAACCGAATTACATTACGCACCATATTCGTATTATTGTGACCAGTGTTGAGCTAAGTAAATAAATATATAGTAAATATAAGGTAAAACCTGGCATACCAGCCAGTAAAGTTGAGATGTATACAAAAAAAAACAATAAGAAATAATGATTTCAACATTTGAAGACAATGTCTTGTGAATGTTTATTGATTGCCTATTATCAAAACATCTCGTAATATTACCAACCTTTATTCTAAGTAACTCATTAATTTCTAAAAATATCCAATTCGTCAAGCAATTATTGCTAAGAGTGCCGTCAGAACAAATAAATTACTCTGTGAAATTCAATCTCCAATTTGACGGGTAAACACGAAGAAACGAGATAACAATAAACAAATTATTATTCATGTCGTAAGAAACGGAGAGAGAACTGGGGAATGGGAAGAGAATTTTATTGTCAACAATACACAGAGGGTACACTTTCGTGTTTTAAGTGTTGTTGCTTAACCGGCATTAATGCTAAAAACGCAGTGATTAACGCGACAGTTAGTGACGTTGTCTCGGAGGTTGTTATTTTTGAACAGTCGCTTCAAAGAAAAAACAAAATAGCTTTTCTCTAAGGTGCTCGGAAAATAAACTCTCTTTTTGTGAGGCTAAAAATTAATTACATAGTTAACTTTATTTACCATCATTCTATTCCGAATTAAACGCAAAGCGTAAATATTTGTTAGTATCAATCATTTAATGAGGACATATTAGAAATGTTTAAATAGAATAGCTACTTAAAACAAAACTCACGGTTGAGTACTTTTCCACACAAACATTTTAATTTATAAATTGTCTCGTAGTGTTGTGCAAGTGTAGTTGGATGTTGAACAGGGGCATTATGAACCGATTAGCGGGCGGCGGGCGGTCGTTCCGGCTCCAATCTCCGCATTGGCCTCCTTCATCCAATTACATGAGTGTGAACCGAACAGCATTAGTCAGGAAATCGGAGGCCGACATGCCTTCCACGGTTTACGTTTCAGAAACGCGACTTCGTTCACCTTAACAATTCTATTCTTCAAATTTATTCAGGAACCTTTTTTTATCATTGCTTTAGATTTATTCGAGACACATAGCAACTGAAAAGTATAAAATACTTGTACTGTTTGCAATACAGTATTAGAATCCATTAAGTTTTGTCACCCCTTGCACGAGATTGTTGATTCATTATTTCGAATTGGGTAAATTTATCTATTCTTAATTGAAGAAACGAGCTAACTTGGATAAATCATATTGATGTAAAATAAAACGACTTCAATTAAGGATATAATTCACTTTATATAAATTACAGCAACGGTATAATGTCAAGTATGAGATTAGAGGAAAAATATAAATGCGAGTTAAGTTGCCACTATCCGTTACCAAGGGACTGAAGCAACACTGAAAAGTGGTTGCTCCGAGGACGAAGTTGTTTCTTGTAACAAAGAGGGTAGAGCGGTCTCTTTGTTGTTAAGTGGCAGCGAGAGGAGTGGCGGGCGGTACGAGTGCGGGGGTGCATTTAGTATGGCATGAATAGCGGGTAACTGCACTTCGTCAGCCGTCCGTCCGGGAGTAACAACCTGCTCGCACCCCACGCACCCCCGCGCAAGCATTACTTACACAAGCAAACTTATCTCCATCGCCCGTACACAAAACAACTGTAATTTTTACCATTTCCACGATCTCGCGACCTCTATACTTTTCCAGCAAAACGCGAACGAAACCCCATTAAGTAAACTCATTCAATGCAAAGAAACTAACGAGTGCTAATTAAATTGTAGTAAAAGAAAGCTTCACGGAATTCCTACTTCGCCAACCCTCTTCCACGTATAGAAAATTATATCGTAGCGAGAGTCCCGCAGTCCCTATTTAGATGCCACTCATTAAATCCCCGCTTCGCGAACTGTTTACTTGTTTTAATGTTGTTTTCCAGTATTTACATGGCCTATTAATTAATCTGCATTTGTAAACAAGTCTAATTGTGCACAGGGGTTCTTAATAGCGAGGAGTCGTGACATAATAAAAATATCGCTTCTCAAGAAGTCCGTTAAGGAGATGAGAGTGAACGAGATTAAGCGACTAGCGAAGTAGCGATGGGAAAGTGTGCAGGGCGAGCCGCAGGATTGCGTAATTACCGTAAAGGAAGTCGGACGTTTAGGGCAAACAAAAACGTTGGCGACTCGATCGGTGGCGGTGAACAAAGGGCGGGCGTAATTTGAAACAATCGACGGTGGTGCAGGCGGAGCGGCCGTCGGGCGGCGGCTTGGCCGCGCACCCCGCCGACTATTGATCTGACGAGTGGCGCGGGGCGCGGGGTGCCACCCGTGCCCCCACCGCGCGGTGGCACCGTGCACCCCGATGGCGCCCCGAGACCACCCCGCCCAAGTTTCGCCCGCCTCGGCCCACAGCCCGTATTTTAATTGCAAATCTGCGAGATAATGTGCAAATAGATAACGGTATTATACTCGGCTCGCTAACTAATTATAAAGTGCTATCGAATTACAAGTCCACTGCAGACAAGCTCAATGTAACAATAAAGTAAATGAATGCCGAGATAAGCTTTGTCTTGACTGCTGGATACCTGTCTGTCTGTACCTACTTACATTTTTATAAAAATAATGGAACATCAATATACTAATTATATAAAATATAAAATAAATAAAAATATGTACCTATGGTTTTGTTAGGTATTTAAGTATTAATGATTGGAGATTTTTTTATTGTTTTCTTATTTATTTATTTTCCAATTTGTTATAATGATTATTTAATTTATTATTTATTTCCACAAACAATTAACAAAAATAACAAATAAGATCTATTACGTAACTTTTAAGCTATTACGTAATTTTTTCTGATCACGAACAAGATTTAACCAATCTACATATTTTAATAATGTCATCTTTCTTTTCACCTGGTCACATTTTCTTTGGACGTGCAAGACTCTCTTATCTTTGTTTCTAAAAATGTAACCTGCTCATTACTTAAGTTTTAGTGCCTGTTGTAGAGCATAATATGTTAATTTGGTTTATTTTTTTTCATCTGACTTTGTTTCCAATATTATAATCTACTAAATCGTACGCGATGATAAATTAAAAATACACTCACCGGCAAAAAATGTAGCCCAAAGTTAAAAGTTACTTAAACTGTTTTATTATAAGAAATTTTGTATGAGTTTTAAATTGTAGTTAATAGTTATTAATTTGTTATTAGTTATATTAACAATTAACTGCAATTTAAAACTCATACAAACTTTTTATTGTAATAAAACAGTTGAAGTAACTTTTAACTTTGAGCCAAATTTTGTGCCGGTGAGTACTATATAAAAGCAATTATAACGCTTGACGCCTTGTTGCTATAACACATTGTTACGCCAGGCGTTAGTTACAGTTTTATATTTTAAATAATCCCTCGGGAACAATACTTTTTTCCTGGATGAAAGGTGTCCTTTTCTGGTGTCGGAAAAAACGTGTTACATGCAAAATCGGTTCAGTAGTTACATTTATAATATTAGTAAGGATAAACCAAATCAATGTCTAATTGTTAACTAAACTAGTGTCATGTTAAATAGGAGTATTATTTTGGTTACTTGAAGTTAAACGTATTGAAATGGGTCGATGATCATTGCTCTATCGTGTTTGGTTTTGTTGTGGAATCACTTATTTTCGATTTCCCTCTCCCACAATCTGGATCGTTCGTTCGCAGTTTCCTTCGGAAATTGATCTGGATGAGGGGAAATGTTTTAATAGATTTTGTTATCGCTTACACCGGAGTAGCCAGCCACGCAAACCGTGGAATAAATTAATTTGCTATACAGTATTATCCTTATGTTTTATAGGATTAATTGAAACAAGATCTTTACATATTATAATCGTAATTGAGTTGTGTCCTTTTAAAAAACAACAGGTACCGTAAGCCGTCTAAGAAAAGGCTTAACAGATTTTAATGCGGTTTTACTGATGTATTGATGATTGATTAGATAGATTAAACTATACAACACTTTCGGTTCTTGAAAAGTATTCCTTTAATATTTCGCAAGCGTAAAAGGTATATTAAGACCTATTTGAAGGGTCAACAAACATTGCCATTGAAGAAGGTGGCATTATCTTTTAAATTATTAGGTCGTCTAGAGAGCGAGGCAAAGTCACGCGGTCGGTCGACCCCCGCCCGTGGCTCGTACTGAATGTATCTTCTACTCATACTACTTTTGTGAAAGTTTAATTTAGCGTCTATAATGAATATTTAACTTAACTTTTTGGTTTGTAAACCTATTGGAACGAAAGAACAAACACTAAATGTCACGGAAAGCTTACTACAATAAATCAGCGCATTCAAAATATTCAAATATGTTATACCGTTTCTAGATAAGATTAGCGTGCATAAACTCGCAAACAAAAATAACAAAAAAGTAAAAACTATTTTTCTATTACATGAACAAAAATTTTTTTTAACTGTTTTATGTCCAGACACGGCACATTTACAATTTTTATTATATGTATTATTTATTATATTTATATATATATATATTTAAAACTAGCGATTTGCCCTTTTAAATTTTTCTTATTTTCTCTCCATAAAAATCTTTCAAATTGTCACAATTATTGATCGCAAGATATACAAGAGAAAATAACACTGACCACAGTGACAATTGATTTTACCCCATCTCAGAAATGCCCAACGCACCTAAAGAAATTTTCACTTCAAAAATTGTCGATTTGGTCCAGCCGTTCTCGAGTTTTGCGCTTAGCAACACGTTTAGTGATTCATTTTTATTTATATGGATGAATAATCGATTTAGATTGAAATATTAGCTTACAATTGTACAATAATATGTTAATTCCAGTAGCGGGCACGGAGGTGGCGATGTTAAAGAAGAAAACCAAGAAAAGAGCCGGTTTCCCGCCAAATATGAGCGTGTCGCAACTTATGGTGCAGAGGGAACGACCTCTCAACGAGTTCAAAGTATGTACTTGATATTATTACGTATTCATCGCCGTGATAAGAGCTGAAACGTTGCCAGCGTCGCTGAATGTGCTCTACCTTATTTTTGTTATTTATGTGGAAAACTAAACGGTTTTCTTTCATTTCAATGTTTCCCTTATGTCTCTAATGAAAATGAATGATAACAGATTCTTTTAGTTCGACGAAATTATTATTCTATATTGTGATCATTATCATTTACAAACGTTGCAAAAACGAGTATTAATAAAGCACACAAAGGTTATTTAAATAAAGTGAGTGGTTTTTTTTAAACGAAAAATACTCTTACATTATAATAAAAGCATTTTGTCGTATATTGAAGTTCAATATGGTTAATACATAATAGATTAAAGTTTGATTAAGATTTTTTAGATTGATATTTTTTTTTTATATTAAGATAGACAGACAGGCTTACGGTTCACTCGATGGTAAGTGGCTTCCGTCACCTATATATAACACAAGTAACACCACAGGTGTTGCAAGTGCGCTACCCAATATAGCAGGATTAAGGATGAGGGATAGGGAAGTGAATGAGTAAGGGATGCCAGAACCTACTTTCCAAAATAACAGCACACATACCCGTTAAACAGTAACACTGTATTACTGCGAAATGCAATACGCACTGTAAATGTAATAAGTATTATGGTATATTTTCAGTCTCAAGAGGGTGACCTGAATAGAACTGTCTCGCCGGGAACGACGTCTCAACGTATCAATAGCCAACCACAGTCTGTTTACGCAAATGGCCAACAGAACCTACTTTCTCAAGAAAATGAAATAAAACCCGAAACACATATGCAAAGAACATCACATTATTTGACTGTTAACAGTGGATGGATAACTCAACAGCAAGAGAATATAGAGAGTGTGCAGAAGGCTAACAATCAAAACGCTGGAAACACAGTTAACACTCCTTTAAATGTAGGAATGCCAGTGCTTGGCACTAACGGACAAATAATCGGTGTTAATACCGGATACAATAAACAAAATACTTATAAAAATATTATGAATATAACGCCTCATAACCTAATGGAGCAAGAACAAAAGAATGAAAAGAAAGATGTATCACTGCAACAGAATGTTCACCATACAAAACAATCGTCTAAAGAGGAAGAATCTCAAATATTTTGCGGTCTAAATCAACCACTGACGCAGGAAGTTATGCAGAAAATTAACGAACAACAACAAATTTTTATACAGCAAAATCAAAAACAGATTGAAATGGCCATGAAGGGATTCCGGAATCAGTTAGTCGAAAACCCTAATGCGCCCAAATCTCAAAACCAAAGTCAATACGTTCCACAAGGCCAGCTCGTCATTCAAAATGGAGCTGTCGTGAAAACAAATCCTGCAAAAACACCTCCTTGGCAGGTCAAAAGAAATGACTCGAGTAGTTCGAACTCTATGACGTGTCCGAGTCCCAAACCTCAGAAGCCGGAAAATATAGATTACGAAGAATTAAATATGAACTTATCAGAAGAGTCGTCCGGTTCTAGTGGCTCGTTTCATAACAACGAAAACTTAATGAACCAACCTATGTGTTCTAGAGTGCCACCTTTACCTCAACACTACGGCATGATGAGCCAGCAATGGTCAGGTGCCGACCTTAATAAGAAAAAAGTGAAAGTTAATAATAACAAAGCAGCTAAGAAGAAATCTAGTCCAACGGAAAATAAAATGATGGCATTGAGCGCCAATAGTTTGCGGACTGTTCACGAGTCTAAAGGCAAAGTTTGCGATAACGTGTCAAATAATAGCGGGCCATCTTTCATGGAAGATCCGAGCGGTTTTCTAGCACAACAGACAGTTTTATTGAATAATACAATTTCTAGACAAGTCGGTATAAATTCCTCATACGAAGGTAAACATTACGACAGTTCTAATAATGGTGCGAACGTTTATGGACAACAAAATCATATAGAAAAACTGCGATCAAACAATAAGTCCTGTGACAACACGCCAAACATGTACAGAAACAATATGGTGCCAAATCCATCGCCTTCGCCGAATACTACTCCAGATAGCAGCATTCTTCTCGACAAAGGCCCAGATAACTCAATGTCACAGTGTTATAAAGGTTGCAATTCTACGAGAAGTAACAGTATAGAGTTTGATAACAATATGCGAATGAAATACATGAAACATAATATGTTTAAAATGGAATCAGAGGGAAACCGTCCTGTGTCTAGTCCTAAACACGGCTTCGACGATAATCCTGTAACGTCGTCGACGTTTTTGGATCGTAATAATATGTTAAATGAACATTGTAGTCCTATACAAGCGGGAACGGTTAGTACGAGTAATGTGTCACCGATTGAAACGTTGCAACCACCAGAACTTTCGCCAACACCATCGAACAGTTCTCGCAGCACTGACACTCCGCACAGTGGCGGAAATAATAATTATCAAATGCAACAAAGTTGTTCATTTCCTTTGCCGAGTCCGGCCTATTCTAATCCGGGGTCGTGCAGGGATCACTTCAATAGTAATCCTTCGACACCAGGCAGCAATCAATCTTATCAATACAGTTCACCGGGACCGTCCACGACACAAACGATAACTGGAAGTCAGATGTTACACTTTATATCAAATCACAATGTCAATAAGAACCTCATGGAAGTGGATAATATATCAATGGTCGGTGTCAAACCTAACTTGCGTGATGCACAAGAGATGTACGTAACAGATCCCAGTAAAAGAATGGAGAACACGATGCCCGGATACTGTCCGCCGCCACATTTGGGCGGAGGTCCCGCACATTCACTGATACAAGCTTGTTACGTTCAAACGTTCATAACTACTATGGCCAGTGGATTTTCTGTCACTCGTGACACAGTTACTTCTGTGTTGGCCGGTAGAGCTAAAACTGCAACAACATCTATAAACGCTTCGCAGGCTAACTTTATTCGACCACCGCCTCCGCCGAGTGTAAATTTAGCCACGACATACGCCATTCCCAACAATCAACCTGATCCGTTCATCAATTCTGTCAATTTACCGACCAGCTATCCATTGCATATCGCCGGCACGACAGCGCAGAACATGATATCAAAATCTCCCTTGGAAATGGTACAACACGTGATGAGTAGTCTTCCGTCAAAAACTGAAACTGGAAATGTATCGTCCGCTACGTTGACTTCGAACACTAGGGAGGCAGGTAGGAGGACGATACAAGCGACAAATTCCGGACAAATTCTCATATCATCGACGGGACAAATTATTATGCCGCCGCCTCCTCCGAAAGTCAGTACTGCAATTTCACCCGGTCAGGGTTCTGCGAGCGTGACGAACGTGACAGCGTCTATGACTCAGGTCGTTCCGGCTGTCGGAGGAGTATCGCCCATAGTCAATCAGCCGACCGTCGTTGTCAACACATTGCCGGCGCCTTTTGTTATTCAACCTCCTATAATGGCGGTCGACGGACAAGTCGTTCAACAAAACACAGTGCTACCACAGATCGTGACAGGAAGCGTGGTACCGGGACACTCTCCCGGTGAGAGTTCGCGTCAAATGGAGGTTAAAAGCGGTCAAAATTTTGTGCAGGGTGTCGCAATGCTCTCCCCGGAAAGCTTAAAAAAGAGAAACAAGAAAAAGAAGAATCAGACAACAAACATAACTAACGTGTTACAGATTACAGCGCCCCAACAAAATTCAAACAACATAGTGGTTCATCATTCGTCTCCGCAACAAAATTCAAATGCGCAGTTCTCCCCGCGCGGCTTTCAACTTTCCCCAAATAATAATATATCACCGGCACCGATGTTGCAAGCTTTAACCATAGTTCCCGGAAAATCTGGAACACCCGCACACATTGTGATGAACGGGCAGAACAGCACTAGCAATTTTGGATCACAACAGATAATCACCAACACTTCGCCTTCACAACAGATCAACTTGTTGCAACCAGTGAATTTAATAAATAATGCGAGCAACGTTATGTCAAATTTTCCCGCTTTCCAACAGTTTATAGTGCCAAACTTAGGTGGAATGGTGATGACGGCTGACGGAGCGACTATAATTCAAGACAACTCCAACGGAATGCCAATGCAATTGCAGCTGCAAACGGTCAACGGTCAGAACGTGTTAACGCCCGTTCAAAATGCGGGCATGTTCGCCACCGGTGCGAATGGAGGCGTAGTTATCCGCGCACAGAATCAACAGGGAAAAATTATACAGTCACAGCACAGCCCCGGAGCGCAATTCTTGCCGTCTAACAACCAGGTTATGATGAACAGTCCTAACTTTAACGGACAATTGAGTCCGCTTCTCGCTAACTTGAGTCCACCGAACGTCACGTTCAATACAAGTCCTCATCAAGTGCGCTCGGGCAATGTGCAAACGCAGGAGTACATTCAGCAGACAAATCAAATGGGCCAAACATTAATGGTGCCTCTGTCGCCGAAGCAAGCTTCGATGGCGTCGGCTACGACCAGAAGCAACTCTACTTTCGTCCAACAGAACACAACGATAGTGCAACAACAGACAACTCTCGTGTCGAACTCTCACAACGTGAATCCCTCGCGGCTGTTAGACGCGAACGTTCTAGCTAAACAAGTGACGACGAATCAGAAGGGTAGGTTTATTGAGTTGCCGCCTGACAACGAGGAGGGGAAGGAAGATAAGCATGATTCGCACGTGCGCCAGTCGAGTGTGTCTACTCAAACGCTAGTGAACCAACAGGCCACACGAAAGTCGCCAAGCGACGCGGTGTCCGGAAGCAGTCCTCCGGATACTACGACGCACAGTCCCCTGGGGGCGGACGCGGCTGCCAGTCCTCGCGTATATCCTGCCCGTTGCCTCTCCACGCAAGCGAACTACGCCGACACCACTACTAAGTCGCCCGAACCAGCCGACCTTCATTCTTCGGTGAGTTGCATGTTTAATTTATTTTGCT
This sequence comes from Synanthedon vespiformis, assembly GCA_918317495.1. Taxonomy (NCBI): domain Eukaryota; kingdom Metazoa; phylum Arthropoda; class Insecta; order Lepidoptera; family Sesiidae; genus Synanthedon; species Synanthedon vespiformis. The sequence continues at coordinate 3,381,521 of OU906953.1, forward strand.
AATAGAGTACCCGCAGACTACAAACTTTTTATTGGCCGATAGTTTGGTCGGCGCACATTCAGTAATTCACCTCTTCATACTAATTCAAAAGCCGATTCAACTATCGGCCGATAGAAAGTGTGTAGTCTGCGACGACTCTAGGCATACTGTCCACGTAGCGTCTCTTAATACAAACCAGCATTGACGCTCTGTCCACGAAGCGGCAAATTGCATTTGCGTTGGATACCTCAGACTTGACAAATATAAAAAAAGCTGTGAAGATTTGCGCATAGCAACACATTTCGATATTATTATTTTTATATATAGATAGGTTTATTTAATTTATTAAACGCCAACAATATCTATTATACTTATAATATTCTGATATGTTTATGCACTAACTAACTAGGTAAACTAGCTAGAATTTTGTGTAAGCTTGAATAAATGTAATTGTAAAAGCTTGAAGTGACCACGACAAGTGTTGAATTGTTTGCAGGCGATGGTGCAATGCGTGTCCAGCAGCGAACCCGATGTGGCCGAGTGGGCAGCGCCGCGCGGCCCATACACCAACCCTGCCAACAACCTCCCACACAACGCCAACGACACGGACGCGCACAGTGAGTTCCTTTCTCTTACACCTTACTCTTTCTAATATTATAAATACGAAAGTCTGTAAGTTGGCACACAAATACACAGAAGAGTGACCTTATTTCTAGAATCTTTTACTTTTTAAAAAGTATCTAAGAAGTCTGTTCTTACATCTTGATAACTAAAAAAATAGTAATTGAGTACTGATAAAATATTGCAAATGGTAGTTGAAGTTTCATCCAAAGATATTATGTTTTATGAATTTTTTAAGAAGGACTTGTAAATTAATATTTTTATTGTTTGGTGTTTATTTAATGTAATATAGGCGAACCTTTTGTACATTTTTATTTTCTCGCCTTCACTATGTTTTATATGATACATAAAGCTAAAATTCATTCATCTCATTTAGTGTAATGTTGCTAAATTGCAGATGTAATTCCAAACATGTCGCTAATGCGCCAGAATCGCACACAAATCCCCATAGAGTCGAGCGAGTTGCACTACAGTACAAATTTGAGCGGATCTCATTCAAGAAACAACCAACAGAACAATATGTCCCTGACGCAAAATTACTACGACCATTCTCAATATAAGAGGAAGAACGATTTCGGAGACGGATCCACTTATAGGAGCGATAAAATCATGAGGACAAACTACGGTATGGTACACGGGCTTCCGAAGGAGTCTGAATATGATCCTATGGGCATCGGCTCACCGGATAAAGCTCAGAGACACTACACACCATCGGGAACTAGCACAGATTCGATGCAAAAAGTATACGACAGACGTAATATAGGTTCCGGTAATGGTGAGTGACATTTTCGTTCGTCTTCAATTTTATCTTCCTGCTACGCTTCATTCTCTGCAAACTTTAAACTTTTTCCATCCAATTCTAAATATGGGAATTCTTGATCGATCAGCTTGAATGTTATTGAAATTATTTACATACTACCTATACATTTAAATGTTTTACAATGTTGTGACCTTCTATTATTTTAACGACACGAAAGAAGCCCCTTTTATTGCATTTGTCACACCACTTGATTAAATGTTTACAATAATTAGCACAAATTTTAGCGTCATTCGAATATACACGTCTCGCTTATTGCACAAATCTGTAAAAAGGGTTTTTTTAAATGAATTTTTTTCAAATATATCTAAAAAAACTTATTCGAAAAGATCGATGAGAGCAGTATGTTTGTACTAATTATCCAGAACCATCTCACGCTTTAGTCACAGCTAACAAAATTCAAAATTTACTACAATGTTGTGTCTTGTATTGGTTTTGGATTATTCTATGTACCAGCGTGTTCGCCAAATTGATATTATATTATTATTATTAATTTAAAATGAACGTTGTTTTGTTAAAAGCCGTTTTCTCCATGAAATACATTTTGATGTATATTGTGATATATTTCAGCTTCTACATAATGCGATACTATTGGTCATTGGTTTTCTTTTGGTTGGGTTAATACAAGATACAGCTGTATATAAAAGGGTGTACTGGAAACTAATCAGAATAAAAGTGATGTGCAGCGTTGAAATGTTCTCACCCTGGCTTTCTGTCGCTTTCCATTGCACCGTACACATTGAAGTAACTAAATTGGCTCACAGATTGGGATCCCATTACTAACGCATCATTGTAAAGCCATCATCATTTCATCCGTTCATCATTGTAAGTAAAGCACATTTCTTTCATGTGTGATTCTTTTTTGGTGTGGGAAAGTAACTCGTTTTTATATAAGTTGTTATTTTTACCACTATTTCTATAGATGTCAGTCGAATAACGAGTTAGGCATCGTCGACACAGCCCAATAGACGTGTGATATTTGATTCAAATGGAACTGGACAAGAATTCTTTATGTGTATTTAATTAAGTAGAAAATAAAAAAAATATTGTGTACATCCATTATTACGTGAAAGTTAATCAAAAAGATCTTAAAATATACTTACTATTTACACATATGAAGACAAGTTCTTCAATTATATAATATCAGCTACATGATGGAATTAAAACAATAATAAATGACAGTAACACCCGTGTGAACAGTTACTGGTCGAACTGTATATAAACCGGCACCTAAGTTGGCAAGAATGGCGAGATTACTTTATAATAAATTTCTAAATTTTATCTAATTGTATTTTATATTTCATCCTAAACATTGTTATATAAATATTATGAAAATAACGTGACCCTGTATTGTTGCACGCGAGTGTAGGATTCATAAAGTTGCCAAGTTAGATGCCGCGGGCGCATATTGGGCCGCGTCGTCGACGGAAGTAGGTGTCGGGGTGTTTGGTGAAGGCTGACGCGGTCTAAAGGAGTGGTCGGTCGGTAGATGAGGCAGGGCCGCAAGAGGGGCAGGAGAGGGGAGCAGAGGGCGAGGAGTCGGGGCGGGGCGTGAGAAGATTCTCGGCGGGGGACGTGGTGTGGGGTCCGGTGAAGGGTTACGCGTCGTGGCCGGGCAAGCTGGAGGCCCGTTGCGGGGGCGGCTGGCGGGTACGCTGGTTCGGCGGCGAGCGACCGCCGTCGGTGCTACATCACGAGCGACTGCTCACGCTCAGCGAGGGCCTCGAGGCGCACCACGCCGCGCGCACCAAGCACAGGAAGTGAGTCCACTCACCGAACATCGGTCTACTCACTTTTAATATCTACCTTTCGTTCGCGCTAATAGCGGATAACCCACATGCGACTGTACCTACTTATTGAGTTCCATTCGCGTTTCGCTGGACGATTTTAGTTACATTTAAAAAGGTTCGCTTCGTAAGGGACATTGTAGGGGAGACTACTTTTATTAACTTAAATGTAGTCACGCTCTTATGTTGCGATTATACCCCAGTATTAGATTTCGTAGTTACGCTTATTCGTCTGTTCTCACTCATGACCAAAACCGTTCTGATACCAACATTCCTAATTTCATATTTTTGTCCGTAAGAAATTAATTATATAATGTAAAGCATTACTATATCAACACATGCGTTTATTTCGTATTCTATTCCGTTTTGTTTTTAACGTTGGTAATATTTGTAATTAATTAAATATTATTTTGTGCACTTGATGTAAATTAGTTGGTTTTCTCCATTATTTAACGGATGTATCATAACCGTGATCCTATCATTCAAGGATAAAATGATAAAAATTACTCTATGGTGCGCTAACTTACCTACATGAAAATTATATGTGTAAGAAATATCTTGTGAGCTTTAATATTATATAGTACTTGTATTATTATTTATTAAAACTTATTAAAATAAAATATGTTTAAAAACTTTACCCGATTCTGGCATTAATTAAATAAAAGCTTCGTCTCAAGTTTTTTCTTTATAATTCTTTGCTACGACTTGCATTACTCAAACAATATTTTGATTTTCATTAAAGTAAGAGCTATATTACTGTATTGTGAGATTAACCCAACCCAAAGATTTAAATTTTCAATTCAGACACGATAAATAAGTGTATAAATAACAGCGGTAGCAGGAACAAAATAATAAAATATTTTTGTGAAATTGCATCCCCATCCCAAATTGCATTTGTTTTATTCTATCAATGCTTACTGCATTGTTAGAATAAACCAACTAGAAACCTGCGTGCGGATGATAATAGTAGTTATTGTAGAGATAAACAGCTAATGTGTTCTCCCAACTATTTCACAGGAGTAGAAAACTGAACACGCTCCTCGAGAACGCCATACAAGAGGCGATGGCGGAGTTGGATAAGAAAAGCGAAGCCACCACGAGTTCAAACGATGGCATTGAAGATGTGCTCAATGAAGCGTCCATCATTGAAATGCCCAAGAGAGCCACCACCAAGAAAGAGAAAGACAAGGTGAAGAGTAAAGATAGACATCGCAGGAAAAGTCCAGTGAAAATCGCACCAAATCCCAATAAGCCCGGTGACGGTGCCAGGTTGAGAAGTTCTCGGTGAGTTGGGTGCTTCGGGTAATTGTTGGGAACATAAACATTAGTGGTGGGACCCAAAGCTAATTGTAGACCTAATCATAGTGGTGTCAAATGATATTTTATATTGTGGGTGGATAGAAAGTTTTTGAAATTGTATAGAAAGCAAGCTGTTACTTTTTCTAAATCCATGCTTTAAAATTTAGACGTCATCTTTTCATTATATTTGTAACCAGAGAATTGAATCGGCAGGTTTATTATCTAAATGTCTCTGCTGAGCGACAGGTGAAAAATTTGTGCAATATCACACTAAATCGTATCACGTAGCTCATAACGCTAGTGTAGTTTGCGTAAAAATTTACGATTTAGTGTGATATTGCACAAAATTTTCGCATTTTTCGCCTGTCGCTCAGCAGACGAATCTAGATAAAAAGCCTGCCGTTCAGCTTCAGCTTATTGAAGTAAACATTTGAAGACACTTGAGTTCGGCGAGTTATTCCTAGCAGTTAGCTAGGAAACTTTTGAATTGGAATCCGTTCAGCTTCAGCTTATTGAAGTAAACATTTGAAGACACTTGAGTTCTGCGTGTTATTCCTAGCAGTTCTAAAAAATGTTAGGAATTGCACAAAGTTGACCTTGATTTGGATTTCGCTTCCAGACTGTCTGATTGATATAGTGGTTGTTATTATAAAAGGACACAATTTTGAAAGTATTTGATTAAGGCTTAACGGATCATTGCATACATATTATATTATAATAGTAAAAGAACGCATTGATTTCGAATTACGTATTTCTTTTTATGGTTGAATTTTTTTTTAATTTTTTATCACATTGCATCACAATTTTATTAGGGTATTTTATTTTTATTTAGATAAAATTACGTGAACAAACAATCATTGATTTGTGACACAATTATTAATTATGTAGACGGTATTAAGTTATTTTCAGTTTTATTGTCGCAAATACAAAATTCTAATACAATATATGTAGTAGAAGAGTTTTTTTTATTACAACAGATTTTTACAATATTTCGCTTGTCGTTCGTCGTCTGTAGCATATCATATCATTTTTCTTGTGTATTATTTTTCCAAATAATAATAATTAGGTGAATTGGTGTTGATATTATGTGTAAAGATATTCTGTAAATTATTAATTAACTTCTAGAGATTGTTTTTACATTTCCTATTATAATTTAATGAAAATGCTTGTATATTTGTGCAATTTGTATTGAATGTAAAAAAGAATTTTGAATCTAGAACTTGGACGTTAACTGTTCCTATGATTTTATTCGGAATTTCCATTTTTCACATAATGTATGTATATTCTCATGTATGTATTTGTATAGAGCAGACATTCGAAAGATACTTTAAAAATATAGTAGAAATGTTTTATGTATATGCAAACGTGATTGTAAATCATTGTTGTTTAACTATATAGTGTGTAGGTGTATATCTCTATGTATAGTTTATATTATATTGATGTAGGCAAATAATTTTCCGTTTTTGTTGTTTGTAATGTACGTTGCGTATTCTTGTAAGTTGCACAGTTTTCTTGAATTTCATTTAGTCACATTTCACGGTATTCCACGATCGCGTCCCTACACAACTTAGGCTTAATGTAGACCGAAAGCCAGACTTAACTCGCATAGCTGACGTAGTTTTTCATACTTGGGCACACAAGTATGTAAAACCGCCTCAGCTTTAGCGAGCTAAAATCAGAGCTGTTAGGATCATAAACATTATAAATTATCATGAAAGAAGGAGACATATTAGTTACACGTGTATCTCTTTTTGTCAATACGAACATATCCATATGTTAGAGTGGTAAAGTCGGGGTACGAAAACCTTCGTCAGTTTTCAAATTCATTCCTTTATCAAATTCATAGACGCTTAGTACCTTTTGAAACTAAAGCACCAAGCAGACAACTGACAGATGTTTGAAATGGAATTTTTCGATTCAAGCAAATTTCGACTTTAAGGTGACGAATCTTTTCTTACCGACTATACATACAGCTATTCTATGTCTATACGCATAGTCCAGACGCCATCTTAGATCTAACCTGTTAGCTTTTTTACCAAGTTCATATTTCTCTGGAATATTATGTTGTTATATTAAGTATACATACACTCAGTGGTACAGGTAGTAGCAGTTATTTTATTTGCTTTCACATGTGAAGTCGTTTTCCAATAGCACGATCGTCCGGAACCGAGTGTCCATGAGATATTCATTTCCACAACACCCATCATCATCGATGTCATTGTACAATTTTATCGAACCGTATTTGATAGGAAATTATGGTATAAATAGATTTTTGTGTAAATTTTTATGTGTGTTATTAGAAATTAAATAAGTATAACATGATTTCTAGTCAAAATATTAAGCATATTATATGATATGTAGATTTTATAGACGAGGTAATTGACAATAACACTGGCCTGGCGTTTGTTGACGTCACAACAACAAGTTTGTTTTTAAGGTACCTTCTTAATGTGTAAGTAAACATATTCATGATCATTTTTATAGGTACTATATACTTGTTTGCGCTAAAATGATAATTTTATATTTTTGTTGACATTTTGACGCGTGAACGTATCGTTATGGGTCAAAAGTGTAGGATAGGTTTATAGGAACAAAGTCGTCGGTGTGAGTCAGGCCTATATTTGATTTTTTTTTTACAAAACTGCATATTATTTTTAGAACTTGACGACAAAGTAAACAAACACTTTAGTCCTTATCGCTAGGCTATCAAATTTGATTTCCTTCATAAAGTATTAACTTTCTTATCATTCTTAACTCAATCAAAAGAAAATATTTTCGTTAAAACTAAATAATTTCACTAAAAACTGAAATTTTATTTGCGGTTGACATTTGCACGTCAAATTTTTGTCTCTTTGCCATCTATCTTGTCTCTGAAAGTCAATGACGTTGCAAACTTAATTTCAAAAAATTAAATTAAACTTAATATTTTCCAAATCAAATATGTTCTTTTTTTATTGTACAGTTTCATTTAAAATTGTACAGTAGTTATCTTTATTTATTTCAATTTAAAAATACCCTGAATATATATTTTAACCCAAATTAATAGGTGTTATTTTACATAACCTCAAAAACTTAAAACTAAAATCTCTTTAATTCCAGACTTTTCTTGGTAATTAAAAAACCTTTAGATATTTTTCATTTACTGACGCGATTTTTCATTTGTAGTTTTCAAAAGTTCCCATCACTAGTTTTTTGATCCAACCATTGACAGATAATATGGCGGATTGTTTACATTATCGACAAGTTCTAAAAAAAGAGACCTATAGGTTACTCATTACATTTTTTTTATTTTATAATAAAGTAATGAATCTATTGGCACTGTGATTGTATACACCACAAGGCGAAGGCTTTATATAAAGATATTTTAAACGACATCACAACTGTAATCACATATCTTAACTAACATTGACATTTTTTTTATTTGTTTTTAATTAAGGTATCCACTATAAGTGTTGCTATAAGTATTTCGTTTGTGGTACAATAAATTATTTTTAAAATAATTACTAAAATGCTTTAATAAAATCGTGTTGAATTTAATGTGTAGAGTGAGTACGAAAAATTTAATTCCACTGCAAGTGAAGTAATTTAATTAGTTAAATAAAAACTAATTTTGAATTTGACCTTATATTATTGAGGTATAATAAAATTAATTTTTCCTATTTCCTCTATGTATTAATTCAATGCTAACGATATAAAAGTAATGTAATAAAAGATTTTTGAATCTATCTAGTTAGATGTAATGTTAACTATTATTATAGAGTCACGTCATATAAAATAAAATAAAATAAAATAAAGTAAAATACATAAAGTAACATTTGCTAGATAATTTGTTATAGAGTGTCACTGTTAGATATTATCAATGTGATCTTTAGATATATTGGTCCGGTAATTTTTAAAATAATTATTATCTCATAGCTTACTGTTTTTATATCTAACGTACCCTAGAGATTCCACTTGAACTTTCCTAAATATATGTGTCTCCAGATAACGACATAGTATTTAATGTTAAAACGATAAATTAATGAAATATTTGTTTATTACGTTACACGGATCGGAGCGCGAAGCATCTTCCTTGCGATGTGCGATGGTATTATGTAAATAATCGTAATCTAGTTATATTATAGTATTTTATTTCAATGAGAATTAATGTTTAAAGATTAATATACAAATTAAGATTATTTATTTGTTTTGCTGTGTACATATTTTTTTTTTCAATAAAATGTACCTGTTTTATTTACGTTTTTTTTAAAATTATTTTTGCATTCCCAATTCACTTTCCTCATTGATCCGCATTCTAAGAATTTCTTGGAATAAAAAAGGTGATACTTAAGTAAAGTCGGGGTACGAAAATCTTAGTCAGTTTTCAAATTCATTCTTTTATAAAAATCGTAGCCTCTTAGTATCTTTTGAAGCACTAAGCAACTGACAATACGTTTGAAATGAAACTTTGGCATGACTGACAATTGCCCTGGTGCAAGCAAAAATAGAACCTTTTCTTAGAAGAAGAACCATTCTACTGTACATGACTACAGTCGACTTTACGTACGTAAAGCATTACGTCGTCACGTATGCTCTATGTCTTAAGTACTAACATCACCATTCAGCAAGGTACGACGAACTTATTTTACCTTATAATGAGCAACAAAATGAAACTGAACAACATCAAATGAAAATAATACGAATATATAGGTCAAGTTGAAGTAGTTGATAACTAGGATGAAGGCTAGTTGATAGCCCTTTGTAAATTGCTTTTAGCGTACTACCTTCATTGTGAATGTAGTGTTCTGTGATCCTACCATAAGTACTAAACATACCTAATTTTAAATAGGTACTTTATATACTTTCCATCCAAAGGTTGTTTTTGCTTTATTTCCTACATGAAGCGCAATAAGCGCCATCTAACGGATATTGTTCCAACTATGTAATCTATAAAAAACAATACCTAAACTAAGGCAATGAACGTTTTTGGCGTACTCATCGCTTTTTAGTCTTTTTACCTATAGTAAAAATGTAGGTTTCACATTTGCACCCTAGAGTTCTACATACATATTATATTCCTATGATATAATAATACTTATGTAAGAATACTTTCCTATTTGGCAGCAGTTCAACTTATAAATGTGTTTCTTTGCTTGTAAATAAAAGTAATGTGCTTGTTTTGATATGACCACTTCCTTTTCACAATAGACGAGTTAGTACAATCCCGCCAACATTAAAAGATCCCTCAATAAAGTTGGCTTTGTACACAGTAAAGAACTAGTGGATGTATGCTCTTATAATGGTTGTGTTGCAAACAAATTCCGGATGGTGAGTTTAAACATATCCGCGGTCGTTAGTAGCGAACTTGCTGCCCTATGGCCCGTGAACGTATTGCTTGTACGACTTATTTTTACAGCGATAGGCTTCCTTTTTAAAAAGTGGTAAAAGAGTTTACTGTTAAAAATACACCTAACATATATTTAGTGTAAAAATTTTTTGCACATGTTTTTAGGTGGGCCAATCAGTTTACTCGATAATTAAAAATCAAATCTGATAATTAAGTACCTAGGTACCTAACAAGAATGTAATAAAAAGCAATAATATTCGTCTAATCGATTATCTAGCTAGTTAATCTATATATATAAATTTCCATAGTTTGGAAGATTTAATCATTGCAGGTGTCACAGAATGTGGGAATCATATTATATATATGATTGGGCTCGCTACGCTCGACTAGATACGGCCCTACGTAAAAGCAATAGCTTCGTAAATGCGGCAACTGTTTATTGTAGTGTGTGTAAACCACTATTTATCACTTTTCACACAGTTTAATTATATTTTTACACAGTTTCACTACGCGGAACGTATATATCACAGACATTGTAGTATTTGCAGTGTGACTAGCTCTTTTGAAGTACGGCGGCTGTATCTAGTCGAGCGCAACGAGACCAATCAAAATATTTTTGGTGGGAATTATAATGAGAAGTGTGAATAATATTTCCAAGATGGCGCTAGAAGTCACTTTTTTAGTTTAATTTAGTATTTTTAGTTTTGTTCTATCAATAAATTTTTTATCTACGAAAACATATGCTTTCTTGCATGTTGAATTAACAGCTATATTCTGTAATAACTGTAAACTTTTACAGTTTTTTTCAACAAATTAAATCAATCAATTAGATTAAATTATTTACGTTACCAAATATTTAATTATTGGTTTAAAATTGAGAGTAAAATGCTAGCCTGTTTTAAACTCTTTGTCAAAAGTTTTAGGCACCCTATAGACCCTTCATATTGATTTAGGTATTAGGTAGGTACCCTATACCTATCTACAAATACATGTATGGATTGGAGATGACCAGCAATCCACGTGAGATACCTATCCAGTATCCCGAAAGGGGGGGTGCAACTCTTTTAATTTGTTACGAGTTTATACGACCCCCAAGCAAACAAACCTGGGACTATTATATAGGCGCGCCCTAGAAAAGTTCTCGCATGCAATATGTCCGGATTAAAAAATAACATTTTTCGCTTTCGAATTGAAACAGACTGTTTGCATTGATGGTTTTGTGGACTCCAAACAATTTTCGTCCAGTGAAAAAATATTTAGGTATCTAGGTATAGAAAAATTGAAATTTCAAGTTATAAATTCCCTATACGTCGAGGCATAAAAGGTATGCCGGTAAATATAAATTGCCGGTAAATATAAATTGCCAAATGATAGATATAAAATTTAGCCTATGCCTCTCTCGGCAAAAGATTTATTTAGTTATTAGTTTTCAGATTATCCGTTAGTTACAAGTTAGTTACATAAAAAACAGCCGAGAACATCAATTGAATAAAAGTTTTCATACGACATAATTTTATTAATAATAAATATAAATTATTACATTTTTTTTGTATAACCTGTTACAAACAACAAAAAGCCTATGCACAAGTTTACTCTTATGTTACTCCTTTGTTACATGACTAGTAATGAAACTCTCCCATCCCTTCACACGTGCTCTTATTTTGAACTTAATGAAGAACATAAATTGTTTCCTTTCTTTTTCCTTACATTGTTTAATACCTCACAAGGGTAATAATATAAATTTTGTTTCGATTGTAATATAAATAGTTAGTATAAAAGCCTATATAGGTGAAGAGAAAATCGGAGGGCCATTAATCTGTTGTGAGGTCGGGCGAGCGGTCCACCAATCGCAAATGAATGGTCATTGAAATGAAGACGTATGGAGCAAACATATCACTCGGACATTTTATTTCGTTACCATCTGGAACCTGTCGGGGATTGTTACGGAACACATTCGTTCCGTTAAACTTAAACTAGGTATATAGCTGGCCGTAGCCGAGCCTTCTGAACTTCTTTCCCGCAGAGAGCGTTCTTGTCACTATAATTTAACAAATGGCAACGAAACTGGGAAATTGTGGCACTTAGCATGGATTATTTTCATGTACTGTTACGTGGTTTAGGAGGAGTTGCGGCTATAAATAGTGAAAAGTAGAATAGGATTAGTAAGTATTTCTAAACATATGCCTCTCCCATGACTTAGCTACTTTATGCCTGCAAAGTGTTGTGATAATACATTATACTTTTAAAAGGTGACAAATATAAGTACCTATACCGATTGAGTGTTTGATGTTAAGTTTTACTAAAACGTGAGTAAAGTAAGGTGTGTCATGACACGTTCCCGTGAGATTTTAATACCTACGTCACTTAAGAGTTCCTTTCACGTAAAAAGAAAATTGAGCGAGAATTCTCGTGTGGCATCAACGTGCGTTGAAGCCTGACTGGAACTACATAAAAATGTTAGAGCCAATTACTGTGACACTCAAAAATTGATCTAGTTTCTTTTTTAAAGTAAAGGTTATAGTAATTAATTTTTGCAACACATTGTTCTAAGTTTGTCAAAACAAAGTCTTATTATAATGTTTAACTTACAAAGAAACTAAGCGGGGTTAAGTGAAGTATGACCGTCCGGTCATAGTTGTTATACATACGCCTCTCCTTACACCTTTATTTATCTACTAGCTTGTGCCTGCGACTTCGTCCGAGTTGAAAAAGAAAAAAGTAGTATATCCCGTGTCCCAAACGTCTAATAATAAATCTGTAAGTGTCCCACACCATACTTACAGATTTATTATTAGTATTGACGATTTCATGAGTCAGTGTTATAGTAAAGCCACAACAAAGGTCTTTTTCTCGCACACGAAGCGGCCGGCTATATATTACATGGTATAGCTGAAGCCATCTTAACAATCCTAGCAGTTTGTTTACATTTTTTGCATTGTCTCATTAGCCTTGCTTTATCTGAAGATTTAAATCCCTAATTTTATATTCAATAAAGATTACAATAGAAAACTTTGTGAATGACTAGAAATTCATAGTGTATGTGTAACCAGACTAGTGCTTGGTAAGATAGACAGTGGGATTGTTAGAGGAGATTGCCGGTGGAGGCTGTCATGTCACGTTATCCAGTGTGTTAGGCCGGTAAGCGATGGCGGCACATTTTGCGCCCACAGACCGATTGCACGATAAATTGGACTGGTGCTATTTCAGCCGTCGAATGAGCGTACAGGACAACTGTAAAATACGGTGTTGCGTCAGCGATCAATAGTCCTGCCCTGTATTGAGATGGTCCGACCATAAATTGCATTTAAGAGCAGCGCGATAAGCAATCGATGACCGGCGACGTGCCCTCGTTAACGAAAATGTATGATACCTTTCTGCGCTTCGTCTCAGAAGATAAATACTATTGAATTTTATATTTCTTAAGAAATACTATCTCAAACTTCAATGACTTTTGGTTTTCATTGGAAAAATCTCTAGATTGCATTGCTCGTTTAAACAACTCTACCAAAAAATGAACCATTGAAAAGCACCACACCTCATTAAATAAATCTGAATAGATTACATTATAAGTTACTTTTAGTTTGTATTTATAGTCTAACTAAAGCATTAAAATCATCCATAATTTATAAGAAAAATATTATAAAAAGTAACATCATTTACACATAAATATTAAAAAAACAAAATGGGATAAGAACTTCGAACTGTGGTAAGTACATCCTATACCTAACAATTTTAACAGCCAAATAGCCCTCATATGGGTGATTTTTTAAATTTTTAGACCATTGACTGAGTCAAAAAGCGTTGCTAATGCGAAGGTTGTTGAAGGCACCTACCATCAAGTGGACAAAACTGTCTACCGACCATAACATAAAGAAATATCTTGGGTGACAGTTTATCTTTTAACATTATATTAATTTAATGTCTCGATATAGTATCATAGTTTAGTCAAAATCAAAATCAAAATATTTATATATCAATTAGGTTTCTACAAGAAGCTCATTATAAATTTAAAACCAGGGTTTCGGAAAAAAGCCAAGATGACGATCCTGAGAAGAAACCCTGAAAGAACTAGTGTGCGCTATAATTAGTACCTACTATGAATTGAGAGATTTGCGTAAATGCGTTGGAGTGGGATGTGATACCGTGGTAGGACATTAGTCTAGTCTCTAATGTGGTGTAGTGCGTTGGCAAGCGCAACGTTTGCTGTCGATGTCGCGTTGGAAGATTTATCGTCCGCGCTCCGCCCCGTCGACGGCGAGACGCGCCCAGGACCCGCAAGCTTCCAGTTCATTTTGAGATCGCCGACTTTTATTTTCCTTTACGTCTCAACACTTTAATGGAACATTTAAACAACTGCTATATCGAAATATTATCACAGTCAAATCAAAACTTCAAAGGTGGTAGGCATATTTTCTTTAATTAATTTTGTACTGGAAAACTAACCGCCTTGAATATATCAGATTGGCATGATGAAATGGGAAAACTTATTGACATCTTTGGTAAATCGTTACCCATTGTAATGGCAAATAAAATATTACTATTTACTTAACTCTGTCTGTTACACTGTGGCAGCCCTTATTGTTGCTGACATCCTTAGGAGCCTATTAACATCGAAAAATAACGTTAAAATGAATTCAATAGCGAAGTATTGTCAACACATCGTGGGATTATTGCGCGACGCGGGACTTTGTTTTGAAATTTAGTTAATATCCTCAAAATTTAAAGATAGACAAGGAATGAGGGTGGATTTTATGGTTGTCTGTGCAAGCAGCCGGTCTTGAACAACGTCATGAAAAGGTCGTAAACGTTGCGTACTCGCGTGTACGAGTGAAATTTTCTACTTGAGCGGTCGCGAGATCTACAGGAACATGCAAAATTTTACGATTCTTGCCTCCATTCTTTGTACGCTACAGTAACGAGATTTTACGAGTGGAGCTGTTAACATTACACGTTCAATTTTAAGCAAATACGACTTCATTGTATCGAACTCTTATTTAGGATCTCTTCAACGTTTCAATGAGTCTATTTATATGTATATTGCTTTACCTCGACCCATATAGACTCTGCTAGGGATCTCTTATTTGTTATATTTACTAATTTAAGAATTACGTGAAAATAAATGAATGTGATCACCGTAATACTTTGGAACTTTAATAAAAATATCGTAAATAATTATTATATTGATTAAATAATATTTGTGTGTCTAGAAAACAGTCTTATCCGTTATCGAATCCTTGGTTGTAACTTAAAGTTTACAGTAGTTTTTATTCTTCCTGTAAATTCCATTAACTTTTAGTATTATACTCGTAGATCAGTATGATTGATGGCTATCAAATAATCACATTGGCAGATTTAGTCTCAAACTAAGCGTTGTATTTACTATAAAATGTATTGGGATTGAAATCCAGTAGGTACGAGTTAACCTCTCAAAGTGCAGTTCTCAAGTTAACTTCATGTAAACCAATCCCAGCTAGAGCTAGCTGAACGGGCGCCTATTTATTTGTGTAACGTTTCGTATTGAATAAGGTGGGTTACATTGGTGCAAGTTGCATCGAATAATTGTGCAATACATGGCAGCGAGAGAGTTAGTTTCCGTAGGCCGCTACACTAGCGTCCGGTCGGTCGGCTTGAAAGGCAATAAAAAGCTTTATAGTAAAGTCGGTGCCATGCTGCCAATGCACTGCACCCGCCTGCATTCTGTATCGCACGACGGCTGCCTCCGCAAACATGGGATTGTTTTTACTTTCACGTTTCCGATTCAGCCAGTAACAGCTACATTTACAAGATTTATCTTTTTAATAGTGAGAATTGTTGAACAATCCGTACCTACTAATGTTATAAATGCCAAAGTTTGTTACTCTTTCACGCAAAAACTACTGAACCGATAACCATAAAATTTTGCATACACGTTGTATGGGACACCAAAAAGGACATAGGGTACCTTTCATCGTTCAACGCGGACGAAGTCGCGGGCACCAGTTAGTTATTGATATTTTGTGAAAAATAACGCTGAAATACGGTAACTTCAACATTATTTTTCACTAAGCTGGATTTAACTTTATTTTTTACAAAATATAAATGTACCTATATTTTTATTTGTACAAATAGACGAGCCCTTGTATACAAATTATTATTATGATAATTAACCAACATGTAGCCAACTATACCTTCGTTCGAATGCATTTTAATAAGAATGCAAAGTCGACTGACTGAACATTGCCTTCAACGAATGCATTATTAATCGAAATACGAGTCTGCGAATCTTCACTTTTATTACCTTTAAAAACGTTCTCGCTAAGTACATTATTTTCACGTCTAAAAATAACTAAAAATCTATGATTACAAAACTTTTAAATGAAACCCTTAAAAATTCTATCTCATTTTTCATGTTCCCTTTCAATTGGAAATTAACGAAAATTATTTACATTTGATTATTGTATAACTTTAGTGCCAGTGAGAAAATTGAACTTTTTATCTTTATATGTAACTAATATAGTATTACAGAAACGTAACATAAAATATGTGTTTCATGAGTACTTTGAATTACTCAACTGATTTTAAAATACACCGTTTTGTTAGTACATTATAGTTGAATACAAGAAAAATAAGTACTAGAAAAATATTGACTTAAAAAGTCATTGACATTGTATTTATTATTTAGCTTAAATATAGCTAGCTTATTAAAGTTTATTTGGTTTATTACTAACGTATTTATTCAACTGAAGCATAATTGCCTAGCCCTCCAGCGGGATGAATTTAATTTTAAAAATAATAATAATTTCACCCTGATCAGGTTCAGTTATTCAGGCTTAGTTTTACAAATTAATAATTTTTTTGTCTTATTTATTATGAAAATTGTAAGCTAACTGAAGTAATTAAGCAGATATCAACTGTTAATACATATTATGTTAGTAGAATGTATGCAGTCAAGAGGTTAGTAGTGTGTCTTTCGCAGTTATAATTAGAGAAGCCTGTCTTGCGACTGTACTTATACCTCTATGAAATATATATCTCATACAGAAAACCTGAAGAAAAACAGAAAGAAAAAAATGTGTGTTTTTGTGTTTCGGTAATTGAATAAATAATGCCAGCGCTCATTTCCCTTATCCCTTATACCTAAGGACAGCAGTGCACTTGCATCTGTTGCGTTGCTGGTTTTAATAGGCGACGGTAGCCACCCACAGTCATCTTGATCAAAGTCTGTCTGATGACCTTTACATAAATAAATGCCATCAACCAGTGAAGTCTGATATTATAATATAACACACATATTACATTAAGACCAATAAAATACGAGACATAAACGTAGAACAATATTAAATGAACACTTTCTATATTAAAAAACGTAAAAAACGACATTAAAAAAATACTCTGAATGAATTTGAACAACACTTGAACGCAGACAGTTTACTTTTCTCATTTTATTCGTTTTATGGCTCCGTAAAATTTATTTCGCAGCAAGCAGTGTCTTATTAAAATTCTCGCGTCACCGTTTCTATGTTAACAGCATGAAAGTGGTGTCACACAAAGAAACTGTGTCAGTTGACACATAAGTACGTTGCCTGAACATCACGAATACCTATACGACATACGACAACTGACGAGCCGAGAGAGCTACGAAGGGGGATGACTTTAAACAGAACGCATTGCGCTCTATTGACTGAAAACTTGTTTGAGGACGTCTCACGTTTAATATGCGGTTGATTCAGAATGCACATTTAACTAGGGGCACAAGGCCTCAGATTAAATAAGAGTTACTCAAGGCTTCTATTAAGTAAGGCATAGGCAGGTTCTGACTTCTAACTAGAAGCATAAGGTTCCATGTTTTGATAAATACGCTTTTTAAGAACCTACAATCAATAGCTATGCCCTATATGTACGAGTAAGTTTATTAAAATTATATAAAAAGCTAATATCATTGTTTTTATTATAATACAAAATGAATTTATAATTTATATTATTAAAAATGATGATTACTCATTACATACATATATTTTCCTGTGTGTAAGGACTTATTTTATCTTCGAAGTACCTACATATACAGGTTTTTTCACATGTAGGTGTAATGAACAATTCTGGTTCGAGATATAAATGATGAAATGCAATATTCACCTCATCCCAAATGCTGTCATGTCAATATATTTATGAAAATTTAATTTATGTGCACAAAAATATTAGTCAATTTAATAAAAAATGTGATGTACACAATATCAATACTAGGTCCAAAAGTGATTTAAATCTTCATAAAACACGACTACATAAGATAAGTAATTCTTTTATGGGTCAAAGTGTCCGGTTTTATAATAAACTGCCTCAAATAATCAGAGCCTTATCTATAAATAAATTTAAATGTGTCATTAAAACTAAACTCCTCTCGAAAGGCTATTATAAAATCACTGATTATTTGAGCGACAAAGAAGCCTGGATTTAAGCTATTCGGAGTTCGTACTATGTTTTGTATTGTAAAACTATAATTTGTATATATATACTTTAAGTTTGTTAGTGTTAAGTGATGTGTATTGTACTATTTTACATTTTAATGATGACAAAAAGAATAGTATCCTGAGTTTCTTTCGGGGTTTCTTCTCAGGATCGTCATCTTGGTTTTTTTTTTCCGAAACCCTGGTAAATTTAAACTTATAATGACGATCAAAAGAGTTTCTTGTAGAAACCTAATTGATAAATAAATATTTTGATTTTGATTTTGATTTTGCTATCATTAAACAAGATTACAAGCAGTATAATCCATTTGATTGACATTGACAAATTCGAAAGCCGCTCGTTTCGTCAAACTAGCAAAACAACCTGTGTTAGGGATCAGTAAACTTGTATTTTTGTTTACCTGTCAGCTTGATCTTAAAATCCCGTACAGGATTGATTCGTTACTTGAGGGCTTCCTTCCTGTCATGTGGATGCAAGACGAAGTTATCTGTCGGCTTACAAACGGCTACCTGAGGGGTGAATTTTTATCCTCCCGCTTAGTATTCAGGGGTTGTAGGCCTATAACTCGCCTGAGGGTGCGACCACAAGGGGCAGGCGTAGAACCACCCACACCCTCTAACGGCGTCCGTCAGCCTTGTCCTGTCATTCCAAGTAAAATAGTCAACTCACTCTAATTGAAGAGTTGGCAGCGACCGAACTAGGGTGTCTTCTTTGAATTAGAAATGTATTTGAACTCCAATGTATCATTTCAAACGTAATAGTTTAAAAATATTACAATCAGTTATATAATATTTTCTATAATAGTGATGTTGTTCTGCTAGTATACTGGCAAGAACATTGTTTCGGTTTATTTAACAGTTCCTTTCCTGTGTCATAAAAATCTACAAATTTACTTCAAAATCACAACAGTCAGTATTAATGTTACTCTCTTCTTTTTTTGGTTATTTTTAACCTTAACGAATTAAAAAGTATTAGAAATGAATTTTAAAGTTCTAATTGGTATTTTTTTTTAATAAATAGTTAAGTAGGTAAATAAAACGGATCATATAGGACAGAGAACCTGAACATCGACTGTTTTATTTAGTGAAAAGAAGAAACATGTTTTTTTTAAATGTAATATTGTATAAGTAAATTTATTAAAAAACCTCTCTGAACGTTTCAAAATAAAAATATGCCTTTGTGGATTTCCCCCGTTATATTTATTTTTATTGGCAGTGGAGCGACGCTGAGTCATTGACAAGAGCCAGTTTGTGTCTCAAATATAATAAATGTTTTACGAGATAAATTTAACTTGCAACATTAGCACCCTCTGCTTCGACGCAACGATTACACACCGAGTGCAATTTTTCACTGTTGCCCACCCCTGCCGCTAGAATTTATGACGCGGGGAATGATTTTTCAACATCCACAAGTTAGATTTATATTTAACAGCCGAAAACTTGCCACTGCTAAATCGCCTGCGTAGGGAGAAAGCGCTGCCGTAATTTTTTTCCTAAGAAAATTTCCGCTGACTCACAAACACTTTCTGTATCGCGGTGAGTGAATAAGCACTTAAGGCGCTATGTGCCGTCAAATGGGTATTCCCATTTATGGCTAGACTCTTCGTTTATGGCTAGACCAAACGCTTGGTTTTATAAATTATAAGTTTAGATAACATTTGTTATATTGTTTATAGAAAAGTATAAAACGCCATCTACCGTATTTACTTTTATTTTAGATTTCCCGTAGGAATGAAGCATTTTCCCGCTGTAAAAAGTAGCCTATGTTTATCACGAATAATGTCGGCTTCTAATGGTAAAAGAATTTTTCAAATCGGTCCAGTAGTTTCGGAGCCTATTCTATACAAACAAACAAATCTTTTCTATTTATAATATTAGTATAGAAGTATAGATTTCGTATCACCAAAACTACTATGTATATTTAAAAAAAATGTTAACCAGTGGTTTTTTGTCCCTACTGCTTCTAAGCGGGCAAGCCAATCGGAAAGAATATTTTATAATTTAAACACAACATATCATAATTATAATATGTGAATCAATCAAAATTTTTATTCAAAAATAAATTAGTTCCGATATGCGGCGCGGGTTTAAACTCGCCGTGACGGCCAAAGCCATTTACGACCCCAAGCGCAATAAAAAGCGGTCTTAGCTTGTAGCTTATAACCCAGTGAGTTAGTACCTATAATTAAATGTTAATAACAATAATGTTGTAATAATTAATTTATTGTAATGACTCATTAACACGCTAATTAAGGGTCGCATATAATAATAACCGTATATAAGATAATTATGAATTATAACAGCGAATATATGGGCAGTGCGACGCTCACACACGGTCAATTAATCAGATATTACTGAGATAAATGAAAGTAATTTATAGCAATTTATATACACGGAACGACCGCTCCATTACAATTAAAATATTGCTCATTCACACCAAGCTCACTGTGAAATATCAGCATTCGATTTATTAAGTTGGTGAAGTAGATTTTTTTTAATTATGTTGAAACCAATCAATGAACTTGTATTAAATAATGTTTCAGTAAAAATACAAAAGTAAAATTTCCTCTTCTTTTTTGAGAAAATGTATTTTTTTATATACCTGTAAGAAAGAAACACGAAATTGGAATGTTTTGAGTTTTTTTTTTAAGTTAATTCTTTTAATGTTAATTAAATACTGCAAAATGTTTAATACTGTTTTGATATAGGTATTTATGCTCTACACATGACAGTGTAGAACAAAATAAAAAAAAAACTTTAAAAATAAAAATTATACCTGTACCAAACAGTCTTATATTAATATTCCATTTAATGGCTTAACTAATTTTTGTCTTTAAATTTTATAAGTTCAGTAGTTCAAAAGTGTATTTGAATATTGAATACATGAATTTTCGCCTTTATACTTACTCTATGCATTTTTTCATGCGAAGTTTGGGTTGCACTTAAGTATAAACATATACAAACAAGTACGCCACAATCCCTGATGGGATAAACATGAATCCCTGATAAACCTGGGTGGATATTATTAGCAGTATTCAGTCTTTGTGCTAACTGTCGGTTTAGGTGCCAATCAGAGCACAGCATCGTGTCAAATATCACATATATTTAGCTATAGACATTCTAAGTTTCGCAAAAGTTCTTACAATAAAATTATAACAGGCTTCGCACGAATACTTTTTTTTTCTACAAATTATATACCAAAACATTCCTGGTTTATCACTTTTTCCATTGCTGAAAACGATATCAAAATCCGTTGAATATTTCAGAAGAAGAGGCTTAAAAACAGACAAAAGCGTAAAGCGTTCATATTAATTTTTATATCAGACATGTAAAAATAATATGTTTTCCCAAAGAAAACTTGTATAATTTTGTGAATCTAAGAGCATTCGTTATAGGTGCGATGGAGTGTCCTAAGTAAACTGATGTAATGGCCATTAACATATCTGTGCAACGCAAGAACAGGACGTCCGACCGCAAGTTGGGCGGATCCCAAATTGAGGCCATGCACGAGACGCCGAGCCAGCAAATATCTAGACTGGCATTTAAGCGTGATTTATGACGACATATTGCAAGATGATGGAGCTACGTAGAAGGGACACTTTAGCTCTTTTGACATGACTAATGAAATAGGAGACATGATAGTGTACTATCATGTCTATAATATCAAATAATATAAAACATATTCACGTTTTAATACGTTTTTTATGTTTCTTGTTTAGCAATAAATGCTGATACTAAATACCTATTTTTTTGTTTTAGTTTAGTTATTACCACATATTATAAAGTAAAGTCCTCTGCCGCGTCTCTCTGTTCGCGATAAACTCAAAAACTAATGCCCCGACTTAATGGATAAAGAAAGGTTTTAGTATATAATTTACAAAGTCGCGGACAGCAGCTAGTTTCATATAAATGACTAGTGACCCACCCCCGGTTTCGCCCGGGTTCAAAATAAAAATTATCCTATCTTTTAAGTTGGACCAAATTACACATAGTTACGAAGTTTTATCAAAATCGGTTCAGTAGGCATCGTGTTATCGTTATCGCTCTTTCGAGTTATTTTTAAAATAACACGAAACTGACTACATCTCAACATCTGGTCAATACCAAAATCGGAGATAAGGAATTTGGAATGTAATGAACAGAATGTAGAACAATAGACTAGAAGGAACTGGCTTACCGCTAAGTTAAAGTTAAGTAAGAACGTACCTTCTCTCACAGTAATAAATTGATTCCGCTCTAAGAACAAACAACCCACGTTTGGATTCTTTCTTAATTGGCATGGCTAGCTAGCCAGCCGAAGAGAATTTATTTTAGGATATTAGAAACACAGTTTGCTCCCTAAAGAGCGTTGAATAATATACTTAGTCTGAATCCGGAGCATCGCTAAGCTCCGTTGCGAGCATCCAGATGCACTTGTTCAAAATTAATTGGCTCGCGCTACTCAAACCGAATAAAAATCTATTCGGGACTTTGCCATCGCTGACCGCGTCTAGTGCTGTTCACTCTTCATGCCAATTAATTTTACGCGACGGATGACATTAACATTTTTATTCTGTTTAATTTTTTTTCCATATGTTTGTTAGTTAGTAAAAAAGCCTGTGCGGTTTTAGCTACCAGCATACTTTTTACAAAAAAATATATGAAAACTTGTCAGTCGATTGTTGTAAATGAAAAAAAAAATAATAACATAAAGAGTCGTTATTTGTAGTCTGGGTCTACTCACACGTATATATTTTTATAAGACCTCTTGCGTTAAACATTTCGGTGCAAATTGACTTGGAATTATGTTGGGATAAAGAGCTATGGTATGTGTATACATCTGGAAAGTGGAAATATCGACGTAATCTCAAATGCTTCTAGAAAAACATTTCATTTATTAAAACTATTAAAATTCCTCTCTGGTTTAGTATTGGAGTGTGATCGATACTGTCGCCTGTCAAGTGGCACACAGCACTAGGCAGCACGCAGTCTTGTCACGTACGTGGGTGAAGGATCACTCACTACATCTCCAACCTTTACGCCGCTATTGAGTTTGGATTTGCGCAAGTCTAATGTATGAGTGTAGAGTTTACACTTCGTCTTAGCGAAGAGATTAAAGTGACCCAATTTAAATAATTGACCTTAATTTAATTTGAAAATTTAATTACCGTGGGAAAAGCAACTCTGTATTTAGCAAAAAGAATAGAGCTCGCGTGTGTAATAGTATTAAAGGATTTTATGTTCGTATAAGTTATTTTTGCCTTACTGAAACAGACAGACGCTTCGATCGTGCATCATCGTAACAATTTACAATTAACAATGTTTTTTCAAGATCTTGTAAAATATTGTCATTACTAATGCCTTATTTTAATTTCATTTAATCCGTTATTATATTCGCTTATCTTATCTTATAATACTAAACGAGGAATTCTTGTATGCCACGTCGATCTCGCAAACGGCTCTAACGGTGTTGACGAAAATCTAGGGTTAGGGACTTTTTAGGTTTAGAAATCGATCTGTCAAAGACTTATCTTTGAGAAAATTCATTTTAGGTAGTTTTTTTATTGGAACGGTTACAAAAGTAATACCGCTTGCTCGTTTTATAATATTTTGAATTATTATTATTAATTCAAGTATTCTTGATTTTTTCTATAATTTCATAGACTTTCTTTTCTATATGTAAAAAACTATAAACCTTTCATTGGCCCTTTCAGTCACCCAGTCTAGTATATTAAAAAAATGTGAAATAAATAATTCATTGTACGAGAAATTTAAACTATAACCTCAAGTTTTCAGTAAATATTTAAGTATCTATATATTCAATAGATACACAAACCATGTCAAACACAACTGTCTACAAAGTTATTACAAGTTCTGTAATTTGATTGACACAACTCTGTGAGGGCTTATGCTAATATGGGGTTAAAACTGTGAGCTGTACCGAACAACTCAGTTTTATGATGTAGCTTTAGTGACGATTGAAGTGCAACTTTACTAGGGACCCTACCCTAATAAAATGTACATTATACTCTTCGGTGTATTGAGACCGTAGCTATTGATGCTACGAGAGTTACGATGTAATGCTACGACGCTACGCGATGCTACACTATTGCCTAGAAAGCTACGACTTATATTGTGCTTTTATTTGTTACGGGCAATACAAGGAGAACTAGTAAACATAGGTTTATCCAAGTGAGCTCAGTATTACATTCGTATCTAATCTCTTTTTTCATATAAAAAAGAAAGAGTGAGGTTATTTATATATTAATTTTTGATTCAAGATTTATAGGTGATTAAGCAAGATAAGATTTTGTAAGTGTTACTAACACCAATGAAATCATATAAAGATAAAAATTCTTATGAATTGATTATTTCTTTTGAAACCCATGAAAGACGATACAATGAATTATTCGTTTCATTTCCATATAATTCAATAGTTGGGTGACGCTAGTTGAAGTAATGTCTGACGTTAATCAGGGTTCGATACAGATGAATATGTATGCATGTAGTAAATACGGTTACGGTGACAGTGTGTTGTGTTATTGTAAGGGCCTTCACCCATTTAATTAGCCGGTTCCATTAGTGTGGTGTCCATACAAATTTGCCGTATTAGAGTCGACGACGGACGACATCGAGCCTACGAGTAACATATAATGGTGTTGACGTGATTGGTTCTTGGTCCCTTGTAGTGACGTAACCAGATTTTACGTAACAGATAGATATATTTTAAAACCAGCACGTATTTGAAAACGATTTTGTGTCTGCGAATAAACAAATATTTACATTAATATTTATATAAATTAATGTTTTCGTATGAAGACATCTATTTTATAGTTCTTATTCCTTCTCATTCTTACTTTCTTATATTAGATGCGTTTAGACTTTGACACTGTTCCTAAAAAAAATAACTTATATCTACTACTTAAAATTATACAGATATGATGCGAAAATCCGTCTGAAAACCAAGGTGGTCGTCATAGCCCAATTAATCAGACACTTGAACGTAGCAGACGTAGCGTGGAGGAAATACCTAGATATGTCGTGTATGTCCGGCATGGGTGCTGGGGTAGACAAGTATTGAAGTAGAGACCAAGGTCGAAACGCCCTGTGGTCTACTAACTGCTCGCTGGACCCATCTGCCTTTATTATATAAAAATACATGTATGTGTCCCCACACTAGTTTGAAACACGGGCAGTGGCAAATTGTAACAACAGATATAGACCAGACTGCATCTGTACTGAAACACCTTTAGCTAACTGCGAAACGGTAAAAAACGCAAACTGAACTGAACGGAAGCCTGAAGTATGTAATCCACTACAATGGTCGATTATGATTCAGCATAAAGATACCTAAAAGTATCTATATATTGTAAAAAAACATAGTTATCGACAATGAATGCGCTATATAGATCTTACTGAAAACACAGTTAAAACCTTTCTATTACGCAGATTACATCACCTAAAAGGTTAGATAAATAAATGAAATGTTATAACAAAACTTCGTGTACAAACCTAGGAAACACAATTGGGCGAGTCACATATGTTGTTTCAGTATTACTTTTCCAGGAAATTATTTAGTCAACGTATGTACGAATGTAGAGTACCTACATTCGAGTATGTGCACAAATATCGTTTTCCAAAACACCAACAGAACATTTTGTAATGAAATGTTGGAAGTTTCTTTTAGTTAGCGCTTTCAGTAGTTTAATTTTTGTAAAGGTTTAATTTCATTTAGCAGGCTTTACCATTTTACGGTTTCTTTGCCAATGCATTTTCAATATTCGTGCCTGCTTTAATAGTAATGAATAACTGAATTCTCAACTCCTTGAAAGATTATAATTTTCTTTGAATTCGCCTTATTTTTAGATATTTCTCACTAGATAGGATTTACAGGGTGAAACTTTTTTCAAAACGGCGTACCTACATCTCTAGGTTCGCTAACAATTTTTACTATTGCGCATACTAAAAGATCA
The DNA here is from genome assembly GCA_918317495.1 of Synanthedon vespiformis. Lineage (NCBI taxonomy): Eukaryota > Metazoa > Arthropoda > Insecta > Lepidoptera > Sesiidae > Synanthedon > Synanthedon vespiformis. The sequence continues at coordinate 3,407,743 of OU906953.1, forward strand.
AGGTTTGTAAGAAAAACCATAAGATTATATAAACACTAGCTGTTGCACGCGACTTCGTTCGCATAAATTTATAAAATATAATACCTTCGTGTCTGTGAAACCATGGAAATACACATACAAAATTTCAACCCAATCGGTCAAGCAGTTTAGTAGTAGTGACATACCGACAGCAGCGCCACCTACCGGATCCAATTGTATTTTTAGATCATCCAGGAAACCGTTGTCCTATTACCCGTTTTCCCGTAGGAATGAAGCATTTTCCCGCGGTAAAAAGTATCCTATGTTCATCACAGATAATGTCGGCTTCTAATGGTAAAATAATTTTTCAAATCGGTCTCAAGTTTCGGAGCCTATTCTATACAAACAAACAAACATACAAACAAACAAACAATCAAATCTTTCCTCTTTATAATATTAGTATAGACATTGTGTACAATATAAGAAAAGTGTAAACCGGATTGAAACGATTCTACGAAGATGGCTGATGTCTGCAATGACAATAGAGCTGAAATGTGCCGTGGCCGGAGCTAACGTTGGCCGAAATCTTTTGAGCTAGCGTCAGACTTATGGTCTAAGATCCGGCCACAAGTACCTATCGAATAGTCAATAAAAATATTTTTTTATGTACAATTATAAAAGGGGCAATATGTTTTGAACAGGGTGCCTATTAAAATGTGCCCTGTAATATTTTTAATTAAATTAATTATTATTGATTTTAAGGGGAAAAAATTCTTTACTAGTTATCAAAATAAAGTATACTTCAAACCACAGCCATATAGGTAGAGAACTTGAAAAGTTATTGCTCATTGCTCACCTGGCCGGAACCTTTTGGCAGCCAGGTAATATTTTGATGCCAGGTATAACAAAAATGACCTACTACTTAGATGAATAAGTTATATTATGAAATTAAAGTAATTTTTTTTCTGTATATGATAAACTAAGTCTGCCTATGTAAAAATGCCCGGGATAGGTCGGATCTCGTACTATTACAGACGCGAAGTTTCGTGTAGTTGTGCCAAGAGCTTAGTAGGTACGCTGTCTAATTTTAATATTGGTTTGAGAAGTAAATGTTTTCATTTTATACTTTCCTTTTAGGTTTCTTTAAGGGAAATCAATGTGTGATTTTTTAAAGCATAAATAATAATAAATGTATGTACGGTGAAGAAATAATATATCATCAATACTAATAATAAATCTGTATTGGTCGGTCATGGAGTATTTTACTTTGTTTTCAGAAATATCGTGTATATAGTCTCTATACATGATATTGAAACTATATTGACGATTTTTAGAATTTTTTCCTCTATGTATGTATGTATGTATGTATGTATGTATGTATGTATGTATGTATGTATGTATGTATGTATGTATGTATGTATGTATGTATGTATGTATGTATGTATGTATGTATGTATGTATGTATGTATGTATGTATGTATGTATAATAATAATGTCTTTTTGTTTCAAGGAAATGCATGTGATATGTGAGACTATTAGTCAGGTCAATAGGGGTTTCTGTTCTGCTTAGGTATGGTAATTCTTAAAACGTGTCCAGACTAGCTTCTAAAGAAAATGTTGAACAGCGTAAAATTTTATCAAATTCTTTACCACGTCTTATAATATAACAAAACCGAGATTTAGTTTTAGTACTCATACTCATATACTCATATAGTCATTGAGGGACTTTCCTCCATGGATTTAAGTTAAAATTGGTTAGTAATTAGAGGGTGCCTCAAGTATAAAAAGAATTACTGGAAATTAATTACAGAACTTAAAATGTTGTGTGAAACTCAAACCATTGTCAACCGTGACATCATTATGTATGTATGTAGACTCCGAAGCCTGTGCCAGGAGCCCTCGCTCTTCCATAAAAGTTAGTAATTAATATTTACCCATTTAGTTCGAGTTTTCTTTTTAACCCTGTTATAAGACATATACAGTAACTCATCCCGTTTTAACCTGCGATAAAATGTCTTCTACATAATGAACCGTGGTGACGCCCTTGTCGCTAATTTCTTATTAAGATTGAGATTATTATTATTTATGTATGTGTTATATAAAGATGTAATTCGGAGCGTTGTGTGAGTTCATACCGCCTTCTCCTTTCTTCCATCGGACATTTAACGTACGGCAGGTTACCATCCTCTCCATCGTCGGCCTCGTCTTTGTTGCATGACAAGATGCTGGCCAAGAGCAAACCCTTGATGGGTTTAAATAATACGCACTTGATACATTTCCAAAAATGGAAGGAAAGTTGGCTCTCGTCCGGTAATCTACCTTTGCAGGGATTACCGCGAAATCGGCGGCTAAAAATATTCAGCTCTACGGGTATATCGACGCGGCGGGCGGTTAATTACTCTTGAATATTTATTGGTCGTTTGAATAAATCGCTCGGGGCGGATAAGCCTTTAACTTGTATTATATTCATTTTTCCTACCGACAATTTTTGGTTTTCCGCTTAAACCTGTTTTGCTTCGGCAAACCTATTAATAAAATATTTAATAATTTCGTATTATAATGAGATGGTCTTTAATATTTTTTCTGCTCGTTTGGGAAATAATTTTAATGGATATTTGCGTTGTTTCACCTTTGAATAAAAATGTCGGTTGTTTGTTTAGGGAATTTGATAATTGGAATCAAATATTTTCCTCGTTCCCCTCATCTGTAAATAAATAATAGGTATTTAATTAAATGTTTACATATACATAACACAGTGTTGGACAATAAAAAGTAGATAGAGTCGTCTTCTTCATTGCTGAAGGTCGTGCGACCGTTCTGAAATGCTTTGGTGGCATCGAACACCAGCTGTTTCTACTTGGCCTGTTTATCGGCTAGAAGACCTCCTGCCATCCAAATTTATCAAGTTAGAGATTTTATCCTGGTCAATTATAACGGGTTGATTCCTGGGTGTGGCAAGGGAATAAAGGCAAAAATAAAGGAATGTGCTCTTTGAGTAAAATTTTCTATCTACAGTATGAAGAGTACTTTCCCTTCAGGTGGCATTACGAAATTCCACCCTCTATAAAACACTATAAATAACCGCCAAATAAAAGAACAAAAGAACACAGCTTAGGCCGTAACATGGTTACAGGCCGCAACATACATTGAAAATAAGTTACTTTTTGTAATAATATATGGTGATTAAAAAACACATAGGTATATTCATTCACATACCCGCGCTAAGAAGGTATATTATACATTTATCTGATCAACACGAAGGTCCCAAAAATATCAAGAAGCTAGGTAGATGTACAAGATTGAGCTTCCCGTTTAGCCGAGTTAGAAGGCGAATGTTAACTGAATTACTTTTGCTGATCCTTGGAAAAGTTTCACTATTATGGAGCGGAGTGTGATCCCTTTCGCGTTACTTTTATGAGTACGCCAGCAGTTGCCGGGACCTATGTAAATGTTATTGCGTTCACTAACAAAACATGCCCACTGAGGACGCAACGCATCCGACATTTTTACCGTAATGCATAATAAAATTTATTTGTTCTCTCTATATTTGAATACGAATTGTTTCAGGGTAACATGAACATTTTTTAACAAAACTTTATTTTTTAATTGACAACAGATAATAATAATCGATAACTACCTATAATATAACGTTGATTGAGTGTTTAAGCCTTAGAGCTCTGCTGTAGGGTATCAGATATGTACAATTATCGAGCGCACTGTTTCGCAGTTATGAATTCGTATGTCAATCTGGCAGATTGTAGTTCTAAGTTAGTTAAAGCCCTGTGGTATATGTTAAATGAACTATATACTTCCTTAAGCGGAGAAAAACTGAGCTGTCTAGCTGTAGGATGTACATGTAATGCATATATGATTATAAATAAATACAAAAAAAGATTCTCGCTGCCATTTCGTCACACACTTGATTGCTATATGTATTTTTGAGTAATTTTTAACAATTGACTTTTTGATTATTTTTATATTTTACTTTTTTGATATTTTACTTATTTTACTTTTTTGACATTCTTCTTCTTAAAATTTGACATAATTTGACATACATTGTAATTTCTTTGTTTGTAACTAATTTTATTTTTGGACTATGATATTTACTTTCTATTTTGTTTTGATTTTGTATAATTTTTTTTTTCTTTTATTGTTTTGTTTTTGTTTTGATGTACCAAATTGAATTACGTACTCAGCTGTAATTGGCTTGCACACTGGACCCTGATGTAGAACGATGAATGTTAATGTTAAGTGTGCTAGGCTGTCGCTGTTTTACCAAATAAATAAATAAATAAATATTATCATATAGATAACAATCTAACAGCTAAAACATTTATAGCACGTAAGTAGATTATGGAAATGGAAACGCCTCTGGAGACAGTGGAGAAACACAGGCTGATGACGATGGCGATGATGATGATGATGATGATGACGGAGATGATGATGAAGCTTAAACAAAGTCGGTATCCACATTGAGTCATTAAGTTTAGTTCCTCTGAGCTACACAACCGAATATAAGGTGATTGAATACACCCTAGAAATCTTGTCAAGGCGCTAACAAAACCTAACAAAGAGTATAATTATACCTATATATAACAAAGAGTATATATATAATATAGAGTTATCATTTGAAAGCATAAATTTAGGATTTCTTAACAATATCCCATATTGAAGAAAATAATGGTGCATTTCATAAATTAGTTTCCACATCGTGACTCTTAAATTGTATACGAAGGATTAGAGTGTGCAGCGTAGATAACTGGCAATAGGGTAAAATATGGTGAATGAATCGAAGCGAGAGGCGGCGTTGGGGGGCATGGAAGGCCTGTCTGTCTGATGGTATTCCGAGAGAGTAGGATCTAACGGCTTTCAATACGAATGAATCAAGTTTGGGTGGAGATAGGCGCGGTCTAGCTAAATTCAACTTTTAATTGATTTGACATTATTCCATTTGTGGATCACGAGCGATTGTGAGACGCGCCCCTTCAATTAAAACTCATCTCCCAATGAAATGATCAAACGAAAATTAATTTAAGAAAGTTAAGTAAAGTTATTAAGATAATATTAAGATGCCCATGGAGACGTTCTTTGCAATGGCTAAATCTAGGTTTGTACAGCAGAAGCAATTATCATTTCGAGTTTAATTTCAAGGAAAATTCTTCAACAATCTTTTCAAAGGATTGTTAATACCAAGAGGAATTGTAATACCTATGGTCATTAGGCTCGGGGCCCTTGAGTCGAAGTGCTATGGTAATCGCCTTAAACATTCGAGCAGGGAGTTTCAGTGTGTGAGTAAGAACACTCATGTCAATCATACTTATTTAACTTATTTTTAACTTCGTCCAATTCTTTATCTTTTCTTAAGTCGGCAGTCACGATTCCCTGGTGTTGCTTCTATTTATAGGCGACGTTGATTACTTAATTTAAAAATAAGTTAAATGTCTGATATTATGGAGGAAAGTGTGAAAAACTTTAAAGCTTTTGATTTGATTTGCAGTTTCTTAGACGTGCTATTGGTAAAGCGAATTTCTCCACCGATCCTTTCTACAGATTCACATTAATGAATCACTCGGTATGCTTTCAAAGTATGAAAAGGTAAATTACTTTTTGAGTGGATTTAAGTTGTGAGACCCTTTAACTAAGCAGTGAAAGGGTCTGGGTATTTTTTTTCTATTGCCACTACACTTTACAAGTTGCTCACAGGTTAGTAATAAACAGCTTCAAATGGAGAAGTGACTTCGTTTTAAACTAGCTTAAATTACATTAGAAGTATGTAAGTTAAGCTTATCTATAAAGTTGTTTAATATCCTAAAGTTCGTACGATGCTATGGCAGGAAGATACGTTGAAAGTTGCAAATGAAAAGTTAAAGTCTAACTTTGTGACAGGCGCGCGGTAGTGGTCGGTGCTCAGTTCGTTGCTTGGTATCGTGGAGCCTGTTCGACCTTCTCACGCCGCTCGAACGAATCTAAACTTTTTAATTATTTGTGGCGACAACGACCCAAAAACGTCACCGGCGAGATCGACCCTGCCTTATGTTATGTAATAATTTACACTAAGAACTGGCACCCGCGACATCGTCCGCGTTGAAAAAGCAAACAGTAACCTATCCTGTGCCCTGTACGTCTAAATGTTTATCTGCCAAGTTTTTTGAAAATCAGTTAATTTGCTTAGGAGTTATGGAGGAACATACCTACACTTACAGATTTATTATTAGTATTGATGATGATTGATATTATTTCCGGATAATAATATTAATTTTTAATTTTCTTAGCATTAAAAAGAAGATTATTACCAAACCAAAGAAATAAGTTAGAAAGTGCATTACTTATTTCATTATAGCACCAAGGTTATCTTTTAATTTTAAATATCAATAAAGTAGGTATAATTTATATCTTAAATATCAATTAAAATTTACTGTAATCCATTTTAGCTTTTATTTATGTGTTAATAATGTAAATATTTTTACATTCACGGCTACACAAATCGAAAGCTGTTGAAAATATTATTAGGTACTTACCAGATCAAACGAAGCAATATTTTTTTCATAAATGGATCACGTCCAATCCGCACAATACTTACTTACGTATTTATTGAATTCAATCAATAATTCAACATTCTTATATAATGTCGTCCAGTCGTATGAACTACATTTATAACAAGTAAATTTTTCTTAATGTTTCTTTAAGACCTAATGGCACGTTAAAACGTTTTTGAAACTTCCCCAGGAGATTCAGTCATTATTGTTAAAGAGATAGGGAATCTCGGTGACTCGGTACAGAGGGAAAAAGTCTTTATTACCTATGTAGCGAGAGTTGAAGATGTGCGATTAAAGTAATGCGGATTTTTAATCGTTCTCGGTGAGCGTGAATACAAAGGCGAGCGAAAGAGTTATGTGTGCGGTAGCGAGCTGTGAGCCGTGCGCACGATTTAGCAGCGACTGGCTGAGTCTGCACAGATTACCCAAAACGCGGTTGGTGCAAAAACACAAGCTATCAATTATTTCTATTCATAACTTTTTTCCTCCTTTTCGGACCAAGCGTTTTGAAACATCCTTTATAATGCGCACTGCCAAGGTTTGAAACTCCACGCTGGCGTCTGTATTTCAAAGCTCATCTTTTCAAAGTTCGCATGACTTCTATATTCTATCTTAATCTTCTAGACTTCTAGATGAACTCGCTCCATCATAGGCCTCATCCTTGCTACTCAGGTTGTTGGCCAAGACCAAACCCATTTCTAATAAAAAAAAAGAAACTTTTATGGCTGCAATTAAAACAGAGTTGCAGAACATCAGGTTCTTATACCTTATAAAATGTTGTTATACTAGTTGTAAGCGTACGCTAAGAAGCGAGGGAATTTGTAATAAAAAGAGCCATAAACGAGGAAGGTAGATCTATGTGTATAATTTGCAGGAAAAAATAATTTGTGTGAAGCCGCTGGCGAATCGCTAGTTATATTTTGTTTGATCTCAAGTAAAACTAATCTCGAAAAGCGACGTATTTCTCAGTAATAAACCCGAGATTCGTTCTTTGAAAAACAATTTATGGGTAACAACTATTACCTAACGACACTATTTAAAAATAAATATTTAAACACTATCGCTTCAAGCTCAAAACTTGGAAGGTCGAAAGGTTTTCCCGTCCTACCACACCGCCCACAGCATGGTTCAAATTAAACGCACGCCTAAGACCCGTTCCAAAATTACATTAACCTTATATTATCGTAAAGAGCGGTTTCGAGTACTCGATTAAAAGGACCCATATAAAGATAATTGTACTGCCGAATTAATATTCTACGGCTGATTAAATGGCTTAATCTAAAGTCAAATTCAGTTTTACATTTTACGCGAATGCTGTCAAACACAATATGGTGGGGCGGATTCAACAATAGTTTGTGGTAATGCGCAATAATTTGACGAACATTGTTTCCTTAATCCCCTCTGACAAAGGTTGAAATTAAAGGGATTAAAGTTTACAGATTAGATACAGAAAGCTTATGTATTTACTAGTTAACAGAACTGTTGTTACTTTATATTATATGATAAGGGTTTAAAAGTCGGTTTCGATTTAACTGTCGATTAAACTTGAAAAGTTTAATATATGCGTATTCTTTTTTAATTAAAGTTTTTAAATTAATAAAAGTCTTTTATTTAATTAAATTTTATAAACTCCAATTCGCATTAAATAATTCAATATCACAAACAAAGAGTCATTCTCCTTCAGCGGAAAGTTCTTACCTTGTAGTACGTAGTATATAATGTTTCTGGACCACATTTGCAATTTTTTATAAATGCACTTTTTATAATATTTTTTATATATTTTTTTTTATAATATATTTTTTTATACACGTTTTGTGAGTCATATACTTACAATTTCTTTTCATAATACCATGTTGCAAACAATTTCTTTTAAGGTGGTCGAAAATGTTACCTGGCAACGATGTAATTACTTATGTAAAAAGTTACTTGGATTTTACTTATTCAGTAATAATATGTACATTATGTTATGAAGATATAAACACAGTTTAAGGAGACCTTTTTAAATTCAAAACAAATATAAATTTATTAAAATAAAAATGATTTGTTTAATATCTTAAACTTCAGAATTGTTTAGAAATTTTGATGCTTGCATTCGAATAGGCAGTAAAGTCTCGTAGCGTCGAGTTTTGTTGTTCGCAGTGCGAGCACGTCGAGTCAACTCCGATCACTAGAATGAAATTAAAAAAAAATGGTATGGTTCCCGTGGAATAAGTTTGTGTAGAATGAGAAATATATTTCCAATTAGAACTATCGAAAAGTAAGTTTTCCAAAAATAAATTTAAAAATAGCTCCTATATGTTTCAGCAGCGGCAACTGCGTAACCATGGCGAATCCAAATCGAATTAAAAGTTTGAACATTCAGTGTTTTCACGTTCACTTTTCCTATTTACTTTTCTATTAAACTTTGTTTTCCGTAGTGCGGGATGAAGCAGGCTTGAGATTTATCTACGCGATACCGTTCTATTTGGCTGAGGGAAAATTCAATTTGGTTTTTACCTGAGGGTGGTTCGTGCGAACCCTCGCATCCTCTCCTTAATGTTGTTGAATGCCTCCAACGAAAACATAAACGTATTTTACAGCATACTCCACAGTATTTTATAATTAAATGACTTTTATAATCATCCGTTTGTCGTAAAAGTTCGTTTTAAATGGATGTTATTAAATAGATATATAAGTACTTGAAATTTATCATTTCAGCAAGTTAGTATCATTGTATATTCTGCCAAATAAACCTAATAAAATTTATAAATTTTCGAATTTATAAAACCATTTTTTTTTTCAAAATTGCTTATGTGCTTATTCAATGAATAAAAATATAATAAATAACCTTTAATATGCATTTAAAAATTGTTTAATATACTTAACCATCCTAATGAATTGAATACGCGACTTCGTCAGAATTGAAAAAAAAATCTGACATTTTTATCGCTGTGACAACGGTGGTGTCCAATTTTTTATATTTTTGGATGATCCTATAATGTCAATCCAGGTAATAATCTGTGTGCCAAATGTTATACAAATCTGTTAAGCCGTTTTTGTGTGAGAGTAACAACCATCCATACATCCTAAACATTCGCAGTTATAATATTTTGTATTCCAGCGTCTAAGATACAGGCCCGGCCTAGTTTAGACGCTGGTACTCAAGGTAACTGAACTGTATATTTATAACATTGAATTGTGTTTTACAACCGTTTATATGTTTATAGATTACTGTGAATAAATAAATATTATTATTATTATTATTCCATTTTCAATAATTTATATGCAATGTTTAGTTGTTTTTATCCCCTAAGTAGATAATAATATATTTAAGGTACTCGTACGTTATGATGACATACATTATATAGCCGAAGCAAGGCACGTTCTTCATATCTTTTTGGCCGGACGAAACCGGCATGGCCAGACTATTTTGAGCACAAACGAGATGTAATTAAGTTGGAGCGGGTAGGCAAGAAGGATTTTGCAGGGAAATTGAAAATTCTCAACACGTGACGTCGATGTGAAATGTACAGTACAGTAGGTAAACACAACAGCCATCCGAACGCCGAAGTTTCCCTCAAATTTGTAAAATTGTTGTTATAAATTCGTCCGATGAATTCGTAAAGAGATATACACAACTTTGAGCCGCTGCGTACATACTTAAGGCGTTTTTTAAAGAAACATTTCCGAATGCCGACAATGGGCGAAGAAAGCAGTTGACAAAAGCGATTTTGCTGTTTTCATTTACTTTCCATTATTCCTTCATCTCGTTTGTCATTCTTTTCTTTTCGCCCGACGCGCGTAAAGAAGAAGAATGACTGTTGTTTATATTTACGTAGCTAAGTGACTGGGGCAGAAATGCGAAACATTTACGGGTGCCGACTGGTGTTTGCGCTTGCGACGAACTTTTAAATAAACTCCTTGATAACTTCAACAATTTGTTAACAAAAAGTACATTGCAGATATCTCTGTGAAATCTAGATAATCACCTCCCGCTGTCGCTAAACAAAATAATGGCAGTGTTGCCTGATGTAAAATTACATTCTGTCCGCGATAATGAGATTATATCGGGACCATTCCCTGTTAACGAACGGGGTGATTAAAAGCAATCTATGCGCGCGACATTCTATTACAGAAGCCCGAATGAAATTCATAACAGCTATGTAATAATTATTTGTTTTAAACACACACACGCATTTAAGGGTACATTTTAAACTTAATGCTTCGGATTAGTTGTAATTTGCTTTTTTTATTAATTTTAATAGGATCATATATCCACACCTACTCATATTATGAATGTGAAAATAACTCACTCATATTATAATGTTTGTCTGTTATCATTTCACGCCTTAAATACTCAATCAGTCAACATGAAATTTTGCATACAGCTGCACACCGCACATTCTCAGGGAAACTGAAAAGGAAACAGGGTAACTTTCACCCAGGAAAAAAGTAGGTACTGTTCCCGAGGGATCACATAGGTAAAGATAAAAATCTAACGCTTGGTAAAACTATAACAGCAAAAAAGTTTGAATAATCTTTGTCAGGAGTATTATTTTTTATTTTTCAACGTCGACGAAGTCGCGGGTAAAAGCTAGTATTACAATAAAACCTTATACATAGGTATGCATAGAAAGATATGAAAACAATTTAGATGGTGACAACACGAAATAAATTAAGAAAGTTTTAATTTTCTGTTATGAAGTTTTATTTTGAACGTTTTTTTAACCTCGGAAAGCCTTGCGTTTGGTATGAAGGTATTAGAGGATAAATTTTTTTAGCCCTAATAAGGTCCATGCAGTTGTAAAAAGCGAAAATGTGTTCGTGAAAGCTTCTCCAAACAGATCTTTGCATTTGCAATAGTTTGGATTAAAATTAATCACTTAGTCGAACAAGGTTCTCGTCCGCTAAGATATCGTTAATTTAACACTTAAAACGTTTTTATTCGAGTGGATAATTGCAAGGGGCGTCAGTAATGGGCCACGTTCGGCCCCGGCAAAGATTGATGATGTGCTGTGCTGAAACATTAAGAGCTGACTGTATATTTGAATAAGAAAAACTCGATTGCCCGCGGGATTACGCGATGAAGCGATCGTTTGTATTCTTTGCTTGCTATTTGTAAGAGGTTTTTGGCAAACGAAGGATGTCATTCTAGTATTCATTTTATTTTTACATTTTAAAAATGTCTTTTGTTAACAAATAGGCAATTTTACGAAATATTACGTACTTCAATGTTGCAATTCTTAACAAAAAAAAAGTTATGAAAAATATAAATTCAAAGAAGAATCCTTACTTACTAATATTACAAATGTGAGTTTGTTTGTTACACTTTCACGCAAAAACTACTGGACCGATCACCATAAAATTTTGCATACACGTCGTCTGGAACACCAGAAAGGACATAGGGTACCTTTTATCGTTTAACGCGGACGAAGACGCGGGCACCAGCTAGTAAAATAAGTATAAATATTTTAGAGATATCATTAGTAGAGATCATAAGAATATCATTAGAGATGAATCGGTTATGTTGTGGATGTAAGCAATGGTTACAGTCGAAGTAAGAAAATTATACATTAGACCAATTTATGCCTTTAAATTGATTCTAACATTTGATTACCTGCGTATAAGGTTATATTAAAAAGGAATTGGTTTTTAATTTACCTATTTATGTTCCAGATAGTATAAGCATGTGATTTATTTCTAAACTTAGCAATTATGGCGGTTGAGCCGATTTCTTGTTTTGAAGTATTAAGTATTTACTAACACCAATTTCTCTATCGGTAGGACTATAACCTTGGCCCCAGGACATTCCCTACTTAAAGTTACCTACGCTTAGTTTTGTTATTGACGCAAACATTAAATATATTCCAAATCTATGTTATACATATACTCGTAAATAAATCTGTGTAAATTGCAAATTGGGACGTTATTTTTGTATCGTAAATGTTATTTCAGGTAGCTCGTATCCCTGTTTAGGGCGGCGTATTTGCAAAGTTAAGATAATGTTAGAAAAACAACGATGTATCCCGGGGGTTGGCAAGAGGGGTGCTAATCTGATGCTGAGTGAAAAGATTTAGTGCACGCCCTACGAAATTAATCTTCACAAGTTATAGGGTATAACAAGCTAATCTCTTACGGTATACGATAGGCCCTCTCCAAGGGAATACTATATTTAATTAGAAGAGTAATTAATGTTGCTCTGAATTATATATGACCACCCATCTATCTATATTGATTTAAGAAGTTCCCTTTGATTTTATCTTATTTAGTAGTAAGAAATCAGTCGATTTGAGTAAGTATAGGTACTTTCTTGTTAGTAAAATGGTTTCTTCGTGCAAATTTTAAGATTTTTTTGCTGGTAAAAAGATTATAATATTGAAAACCAGAATAGGTAAGTAACAATAGCAGACCTAATATACTATATAATTTTTCTTTTTAGCTTATTATGTCAATTTCATTCATTTAAGATTACTTTAGAATGTTTTTTTTTCAATTGAGAAAAAAAAAACATCTCGAGTTTAGGATCTGGCCTAACATATTGATTACTAGCTGGTGCTCGCGACTTCGTCCGCGTTGAAAAGTATAAAACGCCATCTACAGTGGAATGGATCGCTAAAAATATCACCAAGCAGTTGTCATGTTAGCCGCTTCTCCGATTCTGGATAGATGGCGTTGTCAAGTGTATCCCAGCCCAGGCCAAGCCGCTAGTATTTACTTTTATTTTAGATTTCCCGTTAGAATGAAGCATATTCCCGCGGTAAAAAATAGCCTATGTTCATCAGGGATAATGTCGCCTTCTAATGGTAAAAGAATTTTTCAAATCGGTCCAATAGTTTTGGAGCCTATTCTATTCAAACAAACAAACAATCAAATCTTTCCTCTTTATAATATTATTATTTTTATAGTATAGAAGTATAGACTAGCTATTGTACGCGACTTCGCTTGCATAACTTTAAAATAATAATATAGTCTATGTTACTCGCTGAAAAAGTAGCTTTATATAGTTGAATGAAAGAATTTTTAAAATCGGTTAAGTAATATAGACTTGAATATTTAGTTATGAAACTCCATATTTTCTGTCCTAAATTTCCAAACAAGTCTTGCCTATACGATGGCAGCTTACAATCTAACTGTGGACAAGGGCATCACAATCTTCAAATCGATAATGCTTGATCAAAATAGACTAGATAGTTCTTAGTGCTTTCGTTTTTTGAAATCTTATCTTAAGAATTAAATTAATAAGTAACTTTTAACGCATCTATATATAAGATAGGTGAATAATATTATACCTACGGCTTTATCTAATTAAAAAAAAATATTTGTATTCAAAGTTCATTTTAGACCTAATAGGCAAGCAGGATGTAAAAGTGACAATTTGTTACAAAGTGCAGCAGATGTTTGTTGCATGAATTCGTGTTTTTTCACGCGAAAGCAGACGGTGAAATGAACATCGCAAAACAAAACAAACAAATTCACGAATCGTCATTTTTTAACTTTAGTTTTATCGTTACAAAAATCTAAATAATATGACATTTCTTTTCAATAGTAGAATGCCACATTGAAATATTTTTACGTTTATTCTGTAAACTTTTATTAGCGACATTCGTTACCTACTAAAGTGGTAATTGACAAGAATAAATTGATTTTTTAGAACTCCTGTCGAAATTATACCTCAACTAACGACCAGCTCCCAGCTTCGCCCGGGATGCAATTTTTTATATAGGTACTTACATAAACAATTCTCTGCAATATATTTATAAAAATTTGGTTATACGAGTATTTTATAAACCTACCTCGAAAAATTATCTAATAGTGAAAACCGCATCAAAATTCGTTGCGTGGTTTAAGAAAAGTCGAGTGTGACTGCTAAAATAATTTCAATAATGTTAAAAAAATATATTTTGCAAAACCTAAAAAAAAGCGGAAGCCCCCCACTCACTCACTTAATAAATGTTTATACACCTTATACCTTAAAGCTAATTCATAGCCATTTCTAAATTCTAAATTTTATCGTTATCATGTAGTGGCTTATTTGTTAAAAAAAATTTAATACCTAAAATTGTTAAAAAGCTAAACTTTCATTCTTTAAATCCTTTAAGTAAATGTGATTTGTTTTCTGCATCATTTATTTTATGTTAAAGCAATATAGATATTGAGTCTTTCGAAAAGCACCAATTTCCTTTTCTCAATAACACCCGGCTATACAGTTCGCATAACATTTGCAATATCGAGCCGAGAAGACACTCGCTATCTTGCAATCAAAAGGAAATGTGAAAATAACATGTTTCTATACATACTTACTCGTACCAAGCATCGATATAAAGACCTAACTAGGTATGTACTTATTTAGGCACTAGTATTTCTACGAAATACTCCTTAAGTTTTAGAAATACATATATATGTATTTAGTTTTCTTTTTAGAAACGATAATCGATTCCTTAAACTCTTGGGTTGCAAAAAATAAGCTAAGTACAGTCTGGGTGAGAAAAGATTCGTCACCTTAAAGTTGACCTTTGCTTGCCAGGGCAACTATCAGTATGCTTAAATTTCATGCTTAGTCTGCTTAGTGCTTTAGTTTCAAAAGCTACTTATGAGACAACGACTTGATAAGGGAATGTATTTGGAAAACTAGCTGGCGCCCGAGACTTCGTTCGCGTTGTAGCCTATCCTGGGCCCTTAGCCAAGAGCACCCAGTGCAAACGGGAGCGATGTAGATTGACGAAACGACAGAAAATAAAGCCCGGTGATTGGTTGTTATAACGCCCACATAAAATTTTGACTAATCATCGGGCTTTATTTTCTATCGTTTCGTTAATAAGCGCAACGCTCCAGTTTGCATTGTGCTCTTGGCTAGGGGCCCTGTGTTCTGTACGTCTAAATGTTTATCTACCAAGTTTCATGAAAATCAGTTAATTCGTTTAAGAGGTATGGAGGAACATACATACATACAATACCTATACACTTACAGATTTATTATTAGTATTGATTGATGACGAAGGTTTTCGTGACCCGACTGTACAAGTGCGCTGTCGACTTCAGAAAGGATAAAAGATAAGAGACTATGGCTTATCGCCCACTAGGAAGTCTGGCTGCGCAGCCAGTTATGGCAGCCAAATCGACGGCCAGTTACCCAAACGTCGATATGAAAAAGTTTTGGAACATACGTCTGGCTGCTACGACAAGTGCGCGGAGACTGACGGCACGGCAGCCACATACCAGACTGACACAGCCAGACCGAGAAGTCGCTAAACTTCTCGGTCTGGCTGCGCGCAGCCAACGGGCTGCCGTGCAATCAGGCGCGTTTTGTTGGCTGCCGTGCACTAAGGCGCGTTTTGTTGGCTGCCGTGCACTAAGGCGCGTTTTGTTGGCTGCCGTGCACTAAGGCGCGTTTTGTTGGCTGCCGTGCACTAAGGCGCGTTTTGTTTGCTGCCGCAGCCGGAGCTCTCTCCATCTCCATACCTTGTTGAGCGATGTTGAGATAAAATATCATTGCCTGAAATTTATTTACTAGCTGGTACCCGCGACTTCGTCGGCGTTCTGGATGAAAGGTACCTATGTCCTTTCTGGTGTCCCAGACAACGTGTATGCCAAATTTCATGGTGATCGGTTCAGTAGTTTATGCATGAAAGCGCGACAGACAGATTTACTTTTGCATTTATAATATTAGTAAGTATGTTACTAGCGGAAGATCAGCGCTGTATGTGACTCGTTGCACACACAGCATATGCTGAGTTGGGTGGAAAATGTTATTAATAGAAAACAATTGTTCTTAAAAAAAGTTTTTAATTGTTTTGACATAATAACAAACACATTATATTTATTCGGAATCCGAGTCATCTTGTATGACGGCCCTGCGCCTTTTCTTGTCACGTTTCGATAAAACAATGTCCTCATTTTCACTGTCATCTGCAAATAAAAATCCCAATTTACTTGTCAATACACGATCCAATACTTCACGATTATGCAAAACACATTTATAAATAATACTTGGAAAAGTTCCTAAATATATCGCGTTGAAAAATGAAAAATACAACATCTGATATAACGATTGACATCTTTATCGCTGTATGTATTTCTGGATGATCCCTCGGGAACTTAATTTTTTTTCTGGACAAAAAGTATCAATATTATGTTAAGGACGTGTATGCGAAATGAATATTGAATATGAATATTTTGACGCGACTTTTTAATTTTTTGTGAGGCAATTTCTAATATTTTTAGAATTTTTTTTTGACCAATGTTGAGTTGATTATGTCTGCTATCCTTCAGTATTTTTAAACAAACAAAATTTGGAACATAAAAACATAAAAATGATCCTAAACACGACCACTTTTCGTAAATTTTGTGTGAAGAGGCGATCAGTAATTGTATTTATAGTACTAAAAATCATATTTTTTTTTTTAAATATTTTTTATAGTATTTGCAGATAAAGAAGTAATCTAACTGTGCCACCTGTTAGTTTTATTTGATTTGGTTTCATTTGGTCGCAAAATTTACCGAAAAACAACTAAGTTTTGTCAGATTCGTAAACACGTCCTTAATCCATGTAAATTAATAAACTAAATGTGTGCAAAATTTCATCCAAATTCGTTAAGCCGTTTTTGGGTTATAGAGTAACAAACATCCATACATCTATCCTCACAAATTTTCGCATTTAAAATATCAGTAAGAATTATTAAACACCTTAGATAAGTTTTATAAATTACTTAATAAAATTTATTTTCATCAGTTTTAACTTAGTTTTGTTTTTATCACAACCAGGTAAAATTTAGAAGTAAACCATTGCATACCTACTCATAAGAATAGTAATTTTTAACAACTAATAAATAAAATGTAGTTCTAGTTAAAATATAGCTTAGAGAGACAAATTATCATACATCATATTATTCGTTTTATAAATATGGCGACTGTTGCCATCTACCATCAAGTTGACCTTCAGTCTGTTTGTCGACCTTAACTTAAAGAAAGACATAAACTTTAATATTTTTTTATTAATTTAGAGACTTACCACTATCATCGTTGATATCTTGTGGAATATTCGCCAAAATATCCTCAGTGTCTGGCAATTTTTCGTATTCGAGTGTTTTCTTTGCGAAAGACAATATATCTTCATCGTCACTCTTGTATTCATCTTCATCGCGTTCGACAATTTTCTGCAATTTTCGTCCACCGTCGTTCGCACTATCGAACGAGTCGTCGCTGCGACTTCGTTTGCGATTCGGACGTTTCGACTCGTTTGCTGTTTCATTGCTGCTTTTGTTCGCTACACTCTCCGCGTTGTTCTCTCGCATCCTGCGCAGTGTATCGAACACATCGTCTTCGTCGCTGGAGATCGCGTCCGGTCGATGATGCTCGACACTTGCATCGATTGTGGCCTCCAATATGAGCTCTTTGTGTAACGCTTTCATTATAATCTCGCGACGTTTTCTTATAGTCTCATAATGCAACCCACTGGGTATTCTCCAATACGTTTCCTGCAAGAAAACGATGGTTTTGTGGCGTTAATGTGACAGAAAATTTTAGGGAACCAGAAGCTGGTTTCATATACAGAAACACCATAATTTTATAATACACTAATTATTGTGTTCGCGCGACTTCAGAACACTGCTTAATATAGGTATGTACATAATTATAATTTTATTTTTCTAAAATAAAAGTGGCCTGAGTATCTTTTAACATCAGCTATCTGCTAGTGAGTTCCTTTAAAATAGGACTAGCTTTCGCGAATTTTTTGAAAAACTTTTTTTTATAAGTACCCAACTTACATAACATGTACTTTGATAAACATTTAGAAAAAAATTAGTTTTTTTTACATTACAGACACTTTGCCTTTGTGTTATTCTGGACTAGCTGGTGCCCGCGATTTCGTCCGCGTTGAACGATGAAAGGTACCCCATGTCCTTTCTGGTGTCTCAGCCCAGACAACGTGTATGCAAAATTTCATGGTGATCGGTTCAGTAGTTTTTGCGTGAAAGCGTAACAAACAAACAAACTCAAATACACATTTATAATACATATTAGTTTAGTATGTGTGTCACCTGTTCCATGTCCGGCGAAGAAAGTCCGAGTGCTCTGAGCACTTCGCAGAAGAGAGAGTTCTCTAGAGCGTCCTCGGCGGCTGAGCCGATTGGCACCAACGGGACTCCCTCTCCATTTGGGTCGTATCCCTCCGCTTCCTGATCCAGGGCCACCTCTTCCAGACACTCCGCCACCCAGGACAAACCCTCACTCAGATCTAAACAACACATACACTTAGTTTTAATGGTTCACAGCTGGGCACAATGCGTGTGTTCCGATCATATCAGCACGAGACTGTTGGTTGGAGCATGTTGCCTTAACCACTCAGGGGCCCCGGGTTCGTATCCCGGCGGAGTCAACTTGGAAATTAGTGGCGGGGCACATTGCGTTTCGCAGTCATTTGGGTGGACCGTATGGCGGCAGTAACCAGAAGACCACCGTGTGTGTTCGGTTGGTGATTAAGGGATGTCAGAGCCCATTCCTTATCCTTTATCCTTAACTATGGTAGTAACTATGGTAGGCAGCGTACCATCATCCTGTCTGTCGATTTTAACATAAAACAAACTAAAAAAATGAATCTTAAGAAGCTATGAAATGTATTTGTTAACTAATAATAAATCTCATGAAACTTTGTAGATAAACACTTACGACGTACAGGATAGGCTACTTTCTTTTTTAAATATGTCGTTAAAAGTAATTATTTTTGAGAGACACATCTAACAAGTTAACACGACTTTTTCTAGACCTAGCTAAACTAAACATTAATATCTCATATTATGCTATTATATACCCACTAGTTCTAAAGATAAAAGAAGCATAAACATTTGAAATAAATTGGATTGAAATTGGCATATATAGGATTTGAATAAGTTGAGAGCACTCACCGGCTTCGACGGCGCGGACCAATAACTTGGCGATGTCGTTAGCGCTAACTTCGATCGGTTTCGGGTTCGATTTCTTCGGCTCTCGCCTTTTCTTGACGGTTTTCTTCGGTTTGTTGGCGACGGGCGGAGGCCTTGACGTATCGCTATCGCTATCCGATTCGGCCGAGGAAGCCGAATCCGATGAACTTTCTGTTGAATATTCATTTACTTATTTTTTGATCTTTTAAAATATTTTATAATTTTAAGATCACGCGGTCACATCGCACCGCGATACTTTTAAATTTCAGACCAAAGTAAAAAATTTACAATTCTTAGATTTTTCAATTATATTTAAGTTGGCAATAAAAGAATGTATTATAAATTGTATTGTTTCTTTTTGGATTCAAGATAAAATATTCCCAAAAAAATATTTTATCCATGATCAGTCTGACTGAATCGCACGTATTTCATTTATTAGTTAAAGTAAAACACAAATGTATATTAGGGGAAAATACCCAATTATTTGCACTATAACAAATACGACCATTTATTGGCACCTTTCGACCTATTGATCAATTCAAATAAAATTTGAAAGTTTGACAATGTTTAAATCATTTAACTGTTTAGTGTTAGCAATTCTCATAAACCTAAGATTTATTTATTTTTTGTGGGAACACAGTTTATGGAATAGTTTTCTTATTTTTTAGTGAATAGTTTAAGGTGCCGATAAATTGGAGGGGTGCCAACAATAGGTCATTTTACCCTATATTAATTAAGAGGAAGATTACCATCAGATTGTTTATCGTCGTGTTTTTTGCGCCTCTTCTTGCGACACTCGCTTTTGTCGGCGACTAATCCGAGCTGTATCAGTCGCTCCACATAACTGCGCTTCTGACGTTTGCGTGGCATGCGCGACATTATCAAACTCATTGGATCTACAATATTATTTTATTAAATTTATCATTGATCTTTATAGTGAATACAGGCGGATACAAGTTACACAAATATACCTATTCAATCAATGTGCGTATCCAATAAATTTATTAATAACTCTTTTTAACAAAAAAAAAACCGACTTCAAACAGTTTTCTCATGGATGCCATTGTCAGAACTAGACCAAATTTAAATGGGACCACACGGGAAGCAGCAGCTTTCAAATAAAGAAAGAATCATCTAAATCTAATTTAATTATGAGGTAACAAACATTAAAAAAAATACAGTCGAATTGAGAACCTCCTCCTTTTTTGGAAGTCTGTTGAAAATTACACAGAGTTTGTAGCCTCTAACATTTGATTTGATGAGAAAGGTCAAGAGTATATTGTACTCAATGTACAATGGAAATATATTTCGAGATTTTCCCGCAAGAATCCGTAGAGCAAATAATAATTAGGAGTTCTAAAATTGCAAATACTATTGTTCATAGAAGTGGTTACTTAATAGAACCTGCAATTGTTGGCTAAGAGAAGGTCTTTCGACCTTGCACTGTGGAAATCTTCACATCAAAATGGAGCCTGTCTGTCGACTTTATGAACTGAATTTGTCAAGGGTCAATCAAAATCATTAGACTCACCATCAGTTTCTTTGAATTGTTCCCAAGCGTCAGCGAGTATCTGATCTTCTTCTTCGGAGAACTCTTTGGGTACAATAACATTGCTGGAGCGCGCCTTGTTGCTGCGTTTTGTTGGAGCTTTGAATATTAGTCCCAAATCTTTTAGCTTTTTGATGACGCCTCGTCTGGTTCGGTTCCGTTCGATCAAGTTGTCCAGTAACCAATCGATTACGTCTGCATTTTCAAATCATTATTGAGGATGGAAATACAAATATTTTTTTCTCTTCAACAATTATTATTACCTACTATTCATTTTATTAACGCAAAATGTCCTGAATGCAACCTTCTATAAAATATTCGCCGGCCAAACTGACATCATCAAACAATACTGGAGAGAAGCAAGTACTATTACCTATTGCTTTGAGAATATTATTTGAAAACTAAATATTTATTTTATTTTATTAACATAATGGACATTCCGCTTACGATGACAAGTCCTGCGGTAGATCTTAACATTAAAGAATAGCTCTTGAATAATGACAAAAAAAGAATATTTAATAGAGATTTTAGACCTTGATCAGTTTGAGGGTTAGCTTGATTCTCCATATACAAATTGCGCAACTCTTCCTCTTGTTCTTCGGACCATTGACCTTTGGCGGGCTTGTCTCTGTTAGGACAAATCATCAATTTAATGCTGTTGTAACGAGAGTCAATCGCAATACAGTAGTGCGCAGTTTGATACCTTGATATACAGCATTTTGAGAAGGTTATTAACGCCTACGTCGATCACGAGCCGGAGTCAAACCTTTGCTAACACCTTTAAATGCTTTTTTTTTTTTAAATATCCAACACAGATTCGAAATAATGACCACTTGCTATAACTGTGGAGGAAAATATCATGCCCTAGCTAGAAAATTAAAATCCTGACACATGAAGTTCTGACATTTTCTAAAGTCCCTCCCTACCTCACAAAATATCAAATTATAGCATTACTTACGAGTTTTAATATTTAATAGATATATCTTTCGGTAAATAGAAATTTAGGCAAAAAAAAAAATCAAACCACTTAATTTACGAGAATACGAGACGTTCTCCAATAAAGTTATGGCATGGCGATGAGGTATTAATATTTACGTTAATTGGCTCTTTGAGAAAAACCTTTCAAAGGATAGCTTTCAATTAATATTCGAGGGGAATACCTATCGTCTGTAAAAAGATGCAAAACAAATAGCGCTCAATGATTTACTCGTATTTAATGAGTATACTCAACTCACCTCTGATCCGAGTAGAGGTCGTAACCGTACTCTATTTCTGCGGCATCTTTTGACGATTTCCAGAACAGCAGCTCAATAAAAACCTTACTTTGTTTAGACGCCACCTCAGTGAATTTCCTGAATATATAAATGGCGAATTTCTCCAATTCCTGCGAATATTGTTATCGGATTATCTAACAATAAAAATGGAAATAACATAATATAATATTATGTTGTTTATTCAAACACGTGTACCAATCTCATGAAACTCGGGAGAGGATTATTTACACGTTCGAACAATAACATTGAAACGGATTAGTGCTCAAAAAGAAAACGACACGAAGCAATATATGGATGCAATTCTTTTATTTCTACAAAAATATGTGAGGATTTTAATGTCGCTTGGGACATTTCTTCCGACTGTGTGTAGAACTTAATTAGTACAGATGTAAATCTCAAAACAATTGGACATCTGATTGAAAGAGTATCTGAATGAAATAACTAAAAATTTTTAATTGACTCTTTTGGATGTTAATTAATTTCTCAATTAATTTTAGTATATTTAAGTTCTTTTTTTAAATTGTTTGGCATGACTTTGTCTAGCAGCACATGACCTGTTTACAACATATCCAACAAGGTGGTTTTTGATCTAGAAAAAGATCTAGATAATGTGAGAGGTGTCATGATTAAATCGTCATAAAACGTGGCGCAGTCGTACCTTGAACTGTGGCTGTGGATCGTTAAATACCCTTTGAAATATGATAAACAATGTGGCCTGGAACATCATTGATGGCCTCTTGCAGTCCCAAGCGATCCTGTGCAACATTTTGATGGCGCAGTGGTTCGTAGTTGGCAGGTTCGTTTTGAAATGGTGCAGCAGAGAAACGCAAGCACTCACTATAGATGGATGACAAAACCTGCATCCCAAATATTATATTTATCAGGGATACTGAATGAACTTAGGGTAATAGTCATTATAGAAATAATCCCATTATTTTTTCTTACGTGATCCACCACGATACAATATAATGTTTGATGCGTAAATTAGAATTTTCGCAATTCAAGATTACTTCAGATTTGTTATTATTTTCGAATTACGAGCAAAAAATATTATAATATATATTGAGATCTATTGTATACTTTTATTCAACAATGCACCATTAGGCGCTGATAAAAATACAAAGTGATACAAACTCATTCTTATAAGATACCTTTTATTATTTTGGAAACTTATTAAGTAAATCCTTTGAAAAATTAAAGCTTTCACCGCTCGCTGGATAATTGCACTATCCAACTTCTCCACAAATCCTATATTTATCTTAATAGGACTATTAGGAGAAAGTGATTTTGTGCAAAGTAATATCCATCGAATCAAGTCAGGTTTTAAGAGTAACTATAATTTAAGTTATAATGCGAGTGATTTGTTTATTTTTATTCTTAAGTGCCTCGTAACATAGGTTTTCGTTAAATGCGTTGATATAAGGTCACTCAACGACGTATGGAGAGGTTTATTTCGAGGTTAATATATGCGAGATCGAATCAGGAACAAGGAGATCCGTAGACCAAATAAGTTACTCCTATAAGGTATTATCCAATGATATATAGATGCTTTGTTTGGAATTCGTAATAATAAATAAGCAATTAATAAAATTTATAAGCAAACACTTACCTTTGTACAAAATCTGCAAAATCGAAGTCAGTTTCTACGATCGCTGCACTTTTCTCTCTCTCCTCTTCTTCAAGAGACATACAAAAATAGTGTTAGTATAATTATATGTATAACAAAATATGTCAGCTATCAAATAAGTAAGTATACCTACCTTCATCTTCATCTTCGTAATCTGAATTTGGTTCATTTTCATTTGGTATGATTTCTGCAAAAAATAAAAACGGAATCGCATAATTTAAAAACTATTATAAGGATTCAGTTAAATATAATTGCAACAACCAAATTAGTACTCTAATCAATCAACAAACACAAGTAAACCATCGTAATAAATATAAAATGTTACAGAATCCGAAGATCGTTCTTCATCCATTTGTTTACCAGACGAAAAGTATGAATATTTTACAAATTTTATTGTTATCTATTGAGAAAATAAAACACTATATTATGTTGCCTATTAAAACAATAATTGATAAAAATATACTTGTCTGGTCTGTTTACCAGATGGATGAAGGACGATCTCTCTTCGGACTTTAGAAGACCATATTATGACATCTTATTTATCAACACCAATAAAAAGTCACAGAAATCCAAATTAAAAGCGTGTGACGCCGCAGAGCGCAGCTAGTGTTTCATACAGTTTCATGATTATAGTCCACTTTTTGACCACTATACCACTCTAATATGACCTCTATACGTCCCTTCATGATTAGTTGAAATAAATGTTACGTACCCGTTGTACAGGTTTAGGTAGACCGTGTTCGGTTACCGCAACACTATCTAGTATCAATCCCTTTTTAATTAAAACCCCAACACTTGTTGCGCTATGCGTACCTCTACATACCGAGCACTAAACAGGCGGCTAATTACTTCATAGCTAAGTGAAGTTTAGACTTGATCATGTACATAAACACAAACATTCCTTTTATAATACATTTTAATAGTAAAAATGTAAATTACCTAATGGTAACCAGAAATTATATAATAATTACTTTTATTAAAAACAACCTTATCTTTTCTCTCAATTAAGATTTGCTATGATTTTAAACAAATTACGACTACCATTAAATTAAATTAAATTACGAATTTAAATTTATTTTATGTTACAACTTTATGTGTAAAAAAAGTTATGAGACTGTAAGAATAACGTGTAACCGCATGGCAAAGATATTTAATAAGACTCGAAAATGCTTTAAAGTAATATGTTCAAGGCGACATTGGAGCTATAAATTTAAGTGAATATGCTTACCGGCATCCTCGACTCCTAAATCAGAGGAGTAGATAGTCTCCAACATATTGAGCTCTTCGTCTTGTTGTATGCCGGCCGCGCCGAATATGCCTTCTTCGGGCCAAACCTCCCTATGGTATTTTATTTATGTTATAGCATAATATATGAATTTTATATTCCAATTATGTAACCTTTGGATGCTATCTAAAGGTATCATTATCCGTTATTAAATAATGTTACTAGCTAATATAATATAGCCCACGTTACTCGCTCGTAACGTAGCTTTCTATATTGAAAGAATTTTCAAACTCGGTCCAGTAGTTTTGGAGTTTATTCATTACAAACATACAAAATAATCTTATTTCTTTATAATATTATATATGTAGTAATATTATAGCATATAGTAAGTAATATAGTGTAAGTATGGATAACATAAGTTGGGCAAATAGAGAAACGCTAACACTTGTTCGGGTAAAACATTTTTATTACACTCGCCTTGATGAAGTTTTTATTTTTGTTACTTTTTTTAATACCGATTTGACCGATGACCGATTGACTCAATATTGGTAGTAAATCAAAACAATTTTGTCTAACAAATTTTAATTTTGTCCGAAAATTCAATATGGCAAGACAATGTATTTTAAATTTTTCAACAAATCAACCGAGGAAAATTTTCTTGAATTTTCACGTGTTCAAAAAAATCAACTATTTCTACGCCCCATGTGGATACGAAAAAAATATTGCGTGGGAAAAACAACTAATAATTTTTATGGAGAGCGAGTGGCGAAAGACTTGGTGAAACATTGGCTATGTTCAAGATCGCGGTAAAATAATCATTTCCCTCCCCACGCTGTCGGGCAAGGGGACGTTATTCATTTCGTCTTGCATAACAAGTTTGTGTGTTTTTGTTTGGTCAAACAGATAGACCACGCTCCCATTTCGATAGAAAAACATTTCAGACAATTCTATTTTAACACAAAAACATCGTCACAGAGGAGACGTGGCTTTAAAAGGAAATGTTTTAGATCTTTGTTTTTATCGGACACTAACACTCTAGTGCATGTTAAAACACTCAGTCCGTCAGATGAATATTTAAATAGAGAAAATTCATAGATAGTAGCGAAGCAGATATAAAAAAAAAACTCATTAAACCAATTTAAAATGAGAAGGGATATAAAAATATAAACCCGTACGAATTAATTTGAGACCTGGGCCGATGACAAAAAACATTTGCACACGCATCAGCGTCGTTGTATTTTTTTTATTTGCATGAGATAAAAGAACAGAATAAAAGAGTCTCAAGTTAATTCGTACGGGATATATATTTCAATCAAGGCAGAAAACATTTTCCAGTGTTTTGAAACTAGAAAAATAGTAATGACTATTGTATTCATTCGATGGTAATGCAATAAAATGCTTATATATACCTGGCAGCGCGCAACATGCCGACGGCGTCTTCGTACTTGTGATCGCGCATCAACTTTTGTATTTTCTTCATACAATCCTCCCTATAGAGCAAATAAATCATGCGATGTACTTCAAAGGATTCCGTGCCCGTTTGTAGAACGACTATTTTTAGCTCCAGAGAGATTAAACGTTTAATATTATGTCCACATGATGTAATATTACGAGGGATTTAATTGCGAATTTCCTCTTTTTCATATCTAATTATATCATATCAATTAGTGTAATATCTAATTAGTTAAGTACTTGAGCTAAATCACATTTGAGATATGTATTTCTGAATTTTATTTATACTAACTCTGAATCTTTTAATGACAACCAAATAACCCATATTAACATAACATTCATTTAATTAAACTTATGATTTTGAAAAAACTTCTAACCCATACACTAATTATATTAAGTAAGCAACTGTTCTCGAGCTTTGCACTAAATAAATATTAATAAAAATGTCGACATACAGGCTGATTAAAAAAAAACTTTAAAAAATATTTTATGCTTTTTACGCTTAAAATGATTTTTGGAATAAATTTCTAGACTTGGTAAGTAGTTTTGGCTGTGAGTTGATTTTATATAATAGATAACGCTCAGCAAGTCACTTACTTTTGCTGATCTATTGGTAGTTCGGAGGCGGCGTCGAATGGTGGCGGATAATTGTCAAGGTCGCTGCTAAGTACGGCAGCCAGTTGAGGTCGAACACACTCCCACTCGGGGACCTCTTTCGGTGGATTTGTGGGAGCCTTGGGCTTATGAGGCTTTTGTTCTATTACCAAAATAGATGTACACATTAAACATTGTTGGAGTGACAATTATTTTGATGATTTAACGTGCTATAGTTTCATATTTTAACGGAACCTATGTTGTAATAATATTGAACCATTTTTTTTTGTTGACAGGCGAGCTTGAAAGTCCGCGCGATGGAAGGAGGCTACAGCAAGCAACGCTATACCTATGTAATGCAAGTGCAGAACCTATAAGGATTAGGAGGGCATACTCGCTAACTTAATTTTTTTTTGTGGCAAGTGAAAAGAATGACAAACATAATTTACTAAATAACCTACAAAATACGCAACCAAAATGGTCATGTTGTCTTCAGCTCATATAGAATAGAATAATGTTTTATTTGCAGCAAAGGACATTATAACAACATATATAGATAACATATAGAAAAACAAGCACAAACGTCCCCCGCCACAAACCGGCTCCAACTCAATATTAATAATAATATATATAATATTAATAATAATATATTTAATATTAATATACTTGCTTTAATATTCGTAATAACTGTCGCACATACCTCTTGATCGTAGTCAAGGTATGTAATCATTTAATTTTATGGACGTGAAAATGAGAGGGTTAATTTGCTTCAAATACCGTTTGGCGAAGCCCATAAATGAATCATCCTGCTGCGGTCGCTTCTCCGTAATCAAAACGAATTTGGTTTTCGTGGAAACAATAAATTAATAAGCTGATGGCTTTTGATATAGGGAATTAATAATTTCTAGTCTCATTTTGCCAATAAAATAAGACTAGGAATGATTTCGTTACAAATTATAATATGAGTAACGACTGAATGATACTGAGTTCATTGGACTCAGTATATGAGGCCCACGGGCGGATATTGAATCTTTCTTTTTGCTTCCACCTACGATAGAAGCACAACTTACTTTTTGGTTTATTCTTCTTTCGGACCTTCTTTTGAACAACCAAGCCAGTTTTTTTACAATAATTCTCCAACATTTTTAAAAATATATGCACAGTTTCCACTAAATCCACCAAATAACACCTGCAAAACGAAACGAAAGGATCGCGAATAAGTCTACAGTCGTAATAGAGCAAGCACAATGTACGCGAACCGACCGTAAATAATAACAAATACCTTGGCATTTTGTTCTCGTCATAACTGAGAAATATGTGGAGAATGAACTCTCTATATTCGAGCACGTAGAATATGTTGCTCTTCAGAACTTTAGCGGATTCCTTAACTGTGGGATCTTCGGTTCTGTCCATCGCGAGTAATGTGTTTAGCAGCTCCTTGTAAGCGCGCAGAGCTAAGTGCAAGCGTCTCACCCAAACGGCGAACTTTTTCCTCTCAACTTTGATCATGTCATAGTATATTTCCATTTGTTGTTGTACGTAATGGAACATCGACACCGACATCGTTTCGCTGCGAATTGGTTTTCTTTTAATAAATAGTAGGTATACTCGTTTTGATTTTATCTTTAAAAGGGTTCGAGACTATCATTAATTTGTTTAATCTAGTTTTACAGTTTTTTGACGACACGTTTGGTCTAGTTGTTAGTAACCATAGCTGTTAAGTTAACCAAACGGTCGCGGGTTCGAGTCCCGCTATGGCAAATGTTTATTTATGTGGTAACCTTCGTATCTGAGTCATGGATATTTGTATTTATAATATGTAAAAAGTTATCATACTGTCTGGTATCCCTAATACAAGCATTAGTTGCTTATTGTGAAACTAGATGGTGCTGTGTGGAATGTGTGAAGATATTTATTTATTTATAGAAGATATTTTTTATATACATATATATATATGTACTTACATAAAACAATTTTATATATCCGCGAAAAGCGTGAAAACATAAAAAAATACAAGATTAAGAAAACTGCGTAGGTACCTATATATATAAAGATAGGACCTTACCTTACTAAACCAACTTGAAAATTATGCCCTCTATTAAATTCCATAAAAAATTTAACAGCCCACAAATAATAGGATTCGTCGTTTTGCTGCGCCTTGGCCCTTACCAATACATCTTTGACGTAATGCATCAGGGAATTATAACTGCTGTTTAGGAACTCTATACAAAACTCCTTCAGAAATAACCTAAAAATCATCAAATAAAAATTAGTTGATGCTTGCAGAGCACAGTACCTATGTTATGTTTTATTAATCTTCAAATATTTAATTAAACACTAAACAAATCAACGTCGCGATTAACTGAAAATGAATTTCCTACATTTACGACGTGTTAAAACTAACAGTTATTTATTTAATACAGATGAGTTTCCTTATAAACAACATAATTATAAGAATACACACAATGCCTGTATACCTATCTATATTTCACTTACCTTACAGCGAACGCCGATCTTCTCTCTAACACGGGACTCTCCACGGGTCTCCTATTCTTGGGCCTCACAAGTCTAGACTTTTTACTACCGCTGAAGTTCAAATCCATTATATTGTTTACAGGTTTCAAGCAAATCAAGCTGTTGTCTGATATTGACTTCATGTTCTGCACCGTATATGTTCCACCAAAGAGAGAGTGCCTAAAAGTATGCAACGAGGATTATGCTGGGTGCACTTCTATTTTTATGGATTAAGATACCTTTATTGTGACCTGGTACTGTGACCTTAGGCATATGCAAGTGATTATACTTCCTTGTAAATAATATTATTACATGTCGGATATAATATTTACTAAAAATCAAGCAATTACGCTATACAAGTCATGATCGAAATAAACCTAATAAGTAAAGTAAGTAATATTACTTTACTATATAGCTTAACAAACAACCAAACAAACTCACATTTATAATATTAGTAAGGATTACAGATTGAAAATAGCGCATTATTTCTTGTTTTTCCAAATATTTGTAATGACTCCGTAAGTATTTGAAAATTATTAGTTATGCATCCACGAAAATCAAAATGGCTGTCTGCAGCCAAGCATCATTCTATTTCTTTATAACTACTTTTAACGCTGTTTAGGTACAAAATTTGTTATTTTGATAACAATATACCATTACAAGGGAAATTGTATATTATTTCCTTTAAATGTAATTTAAGGAATTACATTTAAAGGAATTAACAATTTTTATGGGATTGTCCAAAAGGATAAAAAACCAACTAACAATTACATAATTAAAATAAATCTCTAAAAGCACAAGATCTAGTAAAGATCATAATCTTACAACAAATTGAGTCAAATAAAATGAGAATAAATAAAGGTCCTTCTATGATTTACCTACCTTCCAGAAAATCGTTTCGTCTTATTTAATTTCTCCTTATTCTCGGACATTCTCAAAGAGAGTAATTCCTGATTATCTCTTATTTTTTCATCCATATGTCTATGTAATGCTGCATCGGCCAAGCTCATTGGGTTTTGCTCTTTCAATAAATGCGACATAATTTCCAATATGTGCATAAAATATTGCTTTTCATTTTCCGATGACATGTAAAGGATTATGTCTAGGATACCAGATTGATTTAGGACCCAGAGTACCTAAAAAAATGGACTAGACTAGAGTAAGAATAATAATTATTGTTACTTGAACAATTGAAAAGATTAATCATAAAACAATTAAAAACAAATGTTAAGTACAGGCTATGAG
This sequence comes from Synanthedon vespiformis, assembly GCA_918317495.1. Taxonomy (NCBI): domain Eukaryota; kingdom Metazoa; phylum Arthropoda; class Insecta; order Lepidoptera; family Sesiidae; genus Synanthedon; species Synanthedon vespiformis. The sequence continues at coordinate 3,438,616 of OU906953.1, forward strand.
TTTCATATGAATTGTTTCAAAATTTAATAAACTTATTGCTAATAGTTATTACATAACCTGGATATCATAAGTGGTTTTAAATAAAACTTGTAACAAAGTTAATTCAAATTCTTTTTTTGTAAGGTATAGACTGATGGGAGTCAGGATCAGTTCACTTGTTTGCAGGTGACTACTGACTTTTATGTTTAACATAAGTACAATAAAAGTCTTGATAAAGCAATGGTTTCCATTCATTCATCATCTTCTATAAACAAATAAAGTAACTAACCTGATCGTGTACACTGGCTGATTTATTAAGTTGCTTTTCATCGTCTGGTATATGGAGTACATTTCTAATTAGAATCAGAATCCTCTCGATAGTTAGACCAGTGTCCTCATCTCGTTCTGAACAATCCTATGTAGATAAAGTTGCAATGGATTAAGTCATGACACTTTTATAATACAATGGATAAGACTCTGCTCACAAAATATTAATATATAGTAGGATTACAATATTAGGCAATGTCTAACTAGAGGATATTTTAATGTAAGGGTTGCTATACATATAGTCGGGCTGGCACATTTTATTCAAAAATTTTTGTTGAACAACAAAGTGGACCTGAAGTACCTTCTATGTGTGTTTTCAACATGTGCACACGATCGGCAAAATCACCTGGGTTTTGTTTAGTATATACGCTGTGGCCAAGAGGCCTTTCTGTCAAACATTCATCTATATATATTCGATTCTACCACCCTTCTATATGAAAAGCAACCCTAAGTACTAAAAAAGTTACTAAAACAGTGGATTGTATAATGCGCTTCACAGTCATTTGGACACCCCCTTACAGAAATCCATTGTCAAGTAACAGCATGATAGATAACAGAACTTAGATAGAATAACATATAAGGGCTAAGAAGGTAATAACTAGGAGAATGGAATTTAAAAGTACAATGCAATACATACGATTTCTAGATTTTTAGTAAGTTTTTTTGCGAAAATTGACCATGTTTCCACTTTGGTAAACGTTTCTTCTTTATAGCTCTGTAAATGTGACTGTATTTGCAAATAATTTTGACGCGAAGTCGCTTCTACAGGTACCTCTTCTCTGTACAATAACAGTGCCGGGTTTGTGAGGTTAACTAGTAGTCTGCGAAAAAAAGCAATGTTTTATATTGGTTTTATAGTTGGCTATAATCTAATTTATTAAATCTAATATAATTTGGCATCTCCCAAATGAAAGATATGTTTGTGGTGTTGTACCTTAGTGTGACGTCGAACAATTCTGTGTTTTCCCAGTGATCTATTAACATTGGCAAAAGGTCAGTCTGCAATACTTTGGTTTTACCAAAATGTCTTCGTATTTCATGGCTTTCACCGTCACGACGCAAATACCTTATTAAATCCTTCACGGTGTTTAATGTAAACTCATCTATTAAATATTTGCCGGTTTTTTTATCAAATGTTCCTAAAGCATTACAAGTGGCAGAAAGTTCTGCCGACAAAAAAGCACTCATTTTTAAACTTAAACTGCACTGAAACGTTAAAAGTTTTTTTCCTCTATTTCTTCATAATGTCATAATAAAACAAATAAATTAAATTCTAACTCAAAACTAGAAAATTAACTTATAGAGAAAAGTGTTTTTAAGAGTTTGACAGATGATTAAACTGACGTTAATGAATAACAAAAACCCGCGAAATGTGATAACACTTTTTTTTTATTCCAAGGCTTGGTTACAAACGTCATTTTTATAGCTATTTTAAAAGGCTTTTGTTTTCAAGTCTGGGTCTCAATTTAATTCTTTGGGCCTTAGTCAAAGTAATATTTTTAAAAACGATAACGAAGTTCGATAGAATAAAATGTATGGGAAGTATCACGTGATTTCGCGACGGCATGTGTCAATCCCATACATTTTATTTTTAGCGAATCGAATCGAATGCGAATCGAATGCCATTTGTCTAGGGCCCGACTCTTTTTGTTAATTTGGCTGTCTGTAATTTTTAAAAACAAATTAAAAAATTAGTAAAAAAAAAAACTTTTTAAAAATAAGCTTTTATTTAAGTGCCCTAAAAAGAAGAAAATAAAGTTTAAATTAAATATAAAAGCTTGTCGCGAGATTTACCTGTGTACTAACTAACTAGTCTTGCTTGACATACATAATATAATAAGTAATTCCATGAAAGAAATGTTTCCTATAAAATATGCAAATCTCGCGACAAGCTTTTATATTTAATTTAAACTTTATTTTCTTATTTTAGGGCACTTAAATAAAAGGTTGTTTTAAAAAGTTTTTTTACCCTTAATTTAATTTTTTTTCTACCTCTTTTACAAGTTGAATTCGAAAATTTCTTTCACTTATTGATATTACAATTCTCGAAGCCTATATCGAAGACTCCCCTGGACTAAGTAGGTACGTGTATGTATACAGAAATACAGCGAAGGCTTGATTTTACCGGATAATCGTACACAGGTGTCTATCGTTCCCAATTTATCTGAGGAAGGAATTGTGATTATCAGCTTCAAAATTAGGTAGGTATCTAGAAGGCAGTTAAACCATAATTTAACTATGTATAAGTATTTATGGTATCAAAACGATATAATAACTTATATATCACATATATTTTCAGTGAATTGTGACTGTGAACGAGTTCTATTTAGATAAACCTTAATTTACGATATCCAATTACATTTATTGCTTCAATATTTCACGAAAGTGGGCGGAACAATTTGTGAGGAAGTTCAAAATGAGAATGGTGAAATCGGTGTTGCCGGTGAGACAATGCGTAATATATTTAATTATCTACTTGAGAGAGTTCAAATTACGGCATGTTATGAACAACTCGATCAATATGTTTAGTTCGGTAAACATGGTATTATAGCGGTGCATAATATAATTATGCGGTGAATTCGTCCGCATTGAAAAAGAAAAGATATAACGCCTGACAAAATATACAAAGCAATATTACAGTTCTTTATACTTTTGCCAAGCGTTGCAATTTCATTTTTAGATACTTATTTAGCTGGTTTTCGCGGCTGCGGCTGCGTCTGCGTGGAATCTCCATCCTGAATTTGGTGAAAGATTTTTTAAAATACGATGAGTAGTTTCTAAGCTTACCTCCTACATACATAGAAACACACAAACTACATACAAACTTTACCTCTTTATATTGGTATATATAGATGTACCTACCTCAGTAACTAATTAATTAGAAAAAAAATATATAAATGCTGGTGTTAAATTTACTCAGATGAGGTTAGCTAAACGCTTGAAAGATTTCTTTCAAGTTCATTCGTTGTTTCTTTCAGCCTTTAAAAAAGTTTAACGAACAGTTGCACGAGAGCCTAAGGGTAACAAAGGAAATTAAACCTTACTCCCTTACAATAAGCGTCCCTCTTTAATATTATGATTTAAATTTATATTTGTTAAGATATTCTTTCTTTGTGTTAAAATGCTTTGTCTTAAGAGTTTGTTTATTCTCGTGACTCATTGCTTATTTTAAGAGGGAAGCTCTAATGAATAAGTGTACGATTTAAGGGACAGCAGGGATTTCGGAGCAAAAGTCAGGAATTATGTAACTTGAAAGGCGCTTACTCGTGTTTTTAAATTTTGCAAGACAAATGATTTACGTCTCGTTATTTTAAGAAGACCAGGACTTTGTTTTATCTTTGACAAATTTTACCCTTATTTATTCCTTATTTGATAAAACTTTTATCAAGTAATGTGTCATGTTAATCTTCATTATATACAAATCTAAGTCTAATATGCGTGTAAAATGTAAAATATGTATCCTTTGAGAAGATATGTGTGTAAAATAAAATAAAATAATTTATAGTAATAAAATTTATATTTTTTTGTATGTTATTGAGCTATTACAAATATTGAGCTATAGAGAATGTCATGTTCAAGTAAGCATTGAAAAAGAGATAGAACGTACGCATTTGCTTGTACCTATTTTCTGTTCTCGGAAAACTGGCTGAATGCCAAAGAGAATCCCAATTGGATTTCCTAATAAGCAAAGTTATTCTGTTGAATTATATTTGGGATAGGATTCACAGACTTATCTAATCTACACGTGAGAAATATTAACAAAGTAATCGAACATGGTGTGGTGATAGAGCAGTTGAAACTCATCATGTTAGCCGGGAAGCCTTTTGAACCCCGGCTAGCATTTGTATCTTGTATAATTATTATGACCTATAATTATATTGTATTGGTTTAATCTTTTACGATTTTCACATAATTTGTTTCTCATTTATTTTGCTGTAAAAATATAGATACCTACTAATAAATCTGACTCATAAGCTCATATGTATACTATTTTTACTAATATTATAAAGAGGAAAGATTTGATTGTTTGTTTGTTTGTTTGTATAGAATAGGCTCCGAAACTACTGGACCGATTTGCAAAATTCTTTTACCATTAGAAGCCGACATTATCCGTGATGAACATAGGATACTTTTTACCGCGGGAAAATGCTTCATTCCTACGGGAAATCTAAAATAAAAGCAAATACTAGCGGCTTGGCCCGGGGTAATCTATCTAAAATACGATAGATGGCGTTTTATACTTTTCTACGCGGACGAAGTCGCGAACACCAGCTAGTTGTAAATAAAATTTCTGTAATCTAAACAAATAAAAATATATTTATAACCTACATCATGATTATTTCTTATATAATATCTGAAAGCATACAATCTAATGCATCTTAAAATAAGTTTGAAATTTAGAAGTGAAATGGACGATAAGGAAAATCCATTTGCTAACCACTTTTCGCGCATTATCGTACTTTTTTGCAGTCGCACAACTTTCTTTTAGAAATAAAAAGGGTTTAGTACCTACAGCCGAGCGACAAAAAGGTTTCATATGTACTCATACCTACCTCTACTTTAGAACGAATCTTACTTTGTAGCACCTATCTTCATTAGGGTTTGAAATAAGGCGAGCCATATTAATTTAGGTAGTGAAATACTGTTATTCAAAAATAAACTGGTTCAAAATTAACAGTTGAAAGTTCTACAATTTCTATAAAGGTCTTTTTGTTTAACATGTAAATATAACCGGGTTTAATTAAAATATCACATATATAATAAGTAGGTACAAGAGAGCAAAGTGTACTTAGGTCCTTCGGTCGATGTATTTTATATTTTAATATAAAACATTTTTCGACATATTGATGAAATAAAAATTTTGCAGATATTGGAGCCAAGATATTAAAGTTTTTTTCAAAGCGATCATTAAGAAGTCAATCGTCATATTCGAGCTACATATTGCTTTATAGAACAGGTCTTTGACCAGTGTGTTTTGTTAGTGATAACTATGATAATGTAGCTTTCTATAGACAATTTTTTTATAATCGATACAGTAGTTTTTGAGTTTATTCATTACAAATTATAATAAAAAAATAAAAATCTCCTGTCTTTATAATCATTAGTAAGATTGCACAATCATATGTAGGTACCTATATAAATGTGCAACCATGATAGGTATTTCAATAGTCAGCACATGCAAATTAATACTTCCACTACCAATTATTTCGCACAAAAATCCTCGTTTAAAGTGTATCTCATTAGGTGGGAGTAGGTACAGTACGTAAATCAGGCGTGAAATGCAGTGAAAGCTTCGCGTTTTCCGCTTTTATACTAATGACAACGTGCCTGTGTTCATTAATGTCATCTCAACTGTGAGAGTCTCGTTACGAACTTTTATCCTTTCCAATTTCCATTTGTAGAACCGTATTCTCTCATACCAGATCTTTACTGACGTTAAATCACTCCCGAAAATTGAAAAGAGATTAGATATTTGTCGTTTTAGGTGGGTTACTGGCATTTTAAATTCTGATAAAAAAGAGGAGTACATGTATATGATAAGAAAAGAGTACAGATATAAATATATAAATAAAATTAAAATATACTTACAATTAAATATAAATACACCACACCGCTGATAAGCCACTTTATACTCAATCTATAAATAAATATACATCATCATCTCAGCCGTAGGACGTCCAATGGTGGATATAGTTCACACCTATAATTTTCCAATAGGACCGGTCGGAAGCAGTCTTTATCCACCGGATTGATCATTAGGTATAAAGTTTTAAGTGTCTCTAAAATACTTATTGAAATGAGTCAGATAGACTTGCAAATAAAGGTAACGATGTGTATTATTTTATTAACAAAAAATGTATGTTTAACAAACTATTTGAAATGTTATTTATGACTACACAAGAGAAGTTTGACCGATTATCAGTGAATATTTTAGGTTAGGTCCTCGAATTACTGGTTTTGTGAAGAACACACATACGTAATTGAATTTCATATTAAACTTAGATTATCCCCATTAAACTTTGTTATTAAAATTAGAAAAATCGCGTTACTCATAAACTTTCATTTATAAATACGTACAACAATGTATCAGTGGAAGTTTATTTACGGCTGTGGTTGGAGAGGCAATAAAAGAAGTGGTCATCTGTCAGTGGCACTCGCGAGTCTCTGGAATGTAATCAAGACATTCGTCAGAGGCTCACACAAGACGCATCACTCAAATGCCTGAAACCAGACAAACACAAAAGACTGATTACTTTTTTATGTTTGATGAATGAGATCAAATATAATTTGTTTTTTATTTATCTTAATTTTGACTATAGGTTTGGATATAGTCTATATTTATCTTAAAGTCAAAACCATGTTTTGGAAATATCACCTAAGTTAACGAAGTCCCTTTGTCTACTAAGAAATGGGCTGATGATCCTCAAACACAAAAACAGACCTCCATAAATCTAAGAACCATCTCGATTACGTCAGCTTTCGAACAAAAACTCATCAAAATTGGTCCAGTTGTTTAAATAATATTTTTACATTTGTGTTTTTGGTGTAAACCGACGTTTTAGTTCGTTTTCGTTATTTCGTTTATGCTTAATTTCCAAACAGTAAAAGGATTATTCCCTTCAGTTTTAGTCCACGCGAACAAAGTCGCGGGGGTATCGGCTAGTAAAACATAATATGAACTATCGCGTCGTGATAGATTAAGTTTGCCCTCTGCCACTACTCAATCTTTGTAGTAATATTTTAGCAAAGAATTAAAGCACAAGTATTTAAGCATTTTACTTAAAATAATAAAGTGTGTAATCGCACAAACACAGTAGGTACCTGCTTGCTGAAAAGGCACAAAAACGACGCTTCCTTACTGGTATGGAATACTAAAATTTTTGCACATCTGTGCAGGAAATAGGGATACCTACCGGCCTCCCATAAACCACACCCTATAGCTTTTCCAAATTCTTAGGTAAGTGCTTACGTGAAAATTCACTGTTTGTTTTTTCTTGTTATTTGTTTGTATGTTTAGCTTGCAAAGTACGATACATTTATTGTCTCTATTTTGTTCGCATTCTTAGATATAGAACACCTAGTAAATTATAATTCCTAGAAATCATCAATCAATATCAATCTTACTAATAATAAATCTGTAAGTGTAGGTATTGTATGTATGTATGTATGTTCCTTCATAACTTTTAAACTTGTTAGATAAACATTTAGACGTACAGGACACAGGATAGGCTATTTTTTTCTTTTTCTAGCTAGCTAGTAATTAAATAATTTTATACCTATGCTTCAATTAATTAATTGATTCAATGAATTTTCACCTCGGTATGGTCTTGGTTTGTCTTGAACACAATCTACAACACAATATTTGATTTTTGCCTAGAGCTTAAATTTACTATTACATAATGAGTCGAGCACTCAAATTTGTGTCATAGTAGATTTGAGTGCTCGCCTCATTATGTAGAAGTCAAGTCAATTTAAGCTTTAGGCAAAAATCAAATGTAGTCAGATTACGTTCTAGACAGTCCGAGACCAACCCAGTAATAGTTTTTAATTAATTAAATTGATAAACTTAAAACACGGCTCGTTGCGATTATATTATACGTATTGACTATCATAGTCTATTATAGTCTTGTGTTACAATAAGATGGAATGTTTTGTTTAGTAAGGGAACGCGTAAAAATGGATCGGTGATCTTTTCTGTAAGACTGCGAGGGTGCTTCGTACTTGGGGGCACCCATGCGCGTAGCTAAACGCTCCTCATTTTTTTTGTAGTTGAAGGAAAATTGCTGTCGTATTTCCGGCTCACATGTCCTTAAGCCGGAGACAACGAGATTATCTGCGGAGAATAAAATTGAGACATGAGAATCATCAATCTTTCCTAGTACGTGGATGGATACATACTTATCTTATAAATGAAGCTAATAAAACCGGATAAACTTAAATAATACAAAGTGCCACTTCATTTTACAGTAATTGTCTTATTCTTGGCAGTGTGATACTAATTTTTTTTAAATATAATATACCATAACATCCATAATTTAAAATTTTTATGAAAAGTAAAGTTACCGAATAAATCTTCTTAAATTATTAGATGATTAATATGTATCTTATTTCTTCTTAACTTCTTGGTTTTATGAATGCTGTATGAAAATAAAACAACAAAGTTTCATCATATTAATATTGACGAAACAAAATATAATATATTACTATTTGAAATTTCTCTCATTTCAAAAGGATATTGTTTGAGTGTATTACAATTTCAAACACAAAATTCATGATTTAATTCAACGGGAGTGACAATATAGGAGCTCAGTTCCCTCCGCTCATAGTCACTATAAAAGTGTGCGTACATTGTCAATCCGTGGAAAAAAACCCATTATTATTCATTTATACCACATTAATTTTTAATAACGATAGTATAATAGTGGTTGAGAAGTAATAAAAGCAATTATGGGGGAATAAGTAAAAGTTGGCGGCAGTCCCACAGCCGTCGCATCAGCCTAGCTAGTACAACTTGTGCCAATTACGTGTACTGTGACCATGAATGACGTCACCTAAAAAAAATTTAAATTGACTAAACTAATACCGTATTACTAGCCTTTGGCCATAACTTCGTTCATATCTATGTGTTATTATGACGTATTACCTATACTGAGTTTCATCAAAATCGGTTCAGTAGTTTTTGCATAAAAAAGTACATCGAATCATGATATCGCACTTATAATATTAATGGGATTATGAAAGTTCATTGGAACAATGTACCTACTCTATTTCTCTATTAATAATATTAATATGTATAATTTCTCGATGTAGATAATACTCTAAAAACCTAAAAATAATAATAACAACCAATTGCATCATGACACGTTCCAAATTCAAATGTATTAGCCGGATTCAACAATCATTTGATAACGATTTTCATCGCAAAGTTACAATGAAATGGAAAATTTTGCATATAATTCAAATCAATAAACATTTCTAATCACGTTTCCAAGAGAGTTTCCGCGAGCCTACGATCGTAGGGCCACCCTGTTAATAGCGAAAGTACCCCGCAAGGGGACGCCGCTAGGACCTTATCTTGCCTCTACCGAACGTCAACTTACATTTAATTGTCCAAGTTTTATTGTAGAGCCTAATAGCAGTATTATATAATAACTGATATCAGACTATGGAGATATTTACTGTAGTCTATTTAGAACTTGTAACACAGGCTTTCTATTCAAAGTCATCCTTCTGTTTCGCATTAAGGATTTTTCTCAAACGTTGTCTACGTGTTTTTCTATTTCATTATTTTTTATTTTTCTTTCGAAAAAATTTCTCGTTTGGCTAGCTGTGTCTGTATAATTATAAAAAATAATATCTTATGTTATACTAGATTGAAGATGTAACTAATAAAGTGTACCCTCGTACATTTTCCATGTACTTATGTGCTATCTTACATCTATTGGACACGAAACGAAAGCCTATTATTTCTATGTTCACATTTTTCTTTTGTATTTTTTTCTGATATTTAATTGTAGGTCCATCCATATCGCTTCCATGAGTTAAAACCGTATCAAAATCCGTTCGGTGAATTAGAAGTAGTTAGCGGAGAGTTAATGATGAATGAATTAATCCTTACATAGTAATATTATAATATAAATTGCAATAACTAAATATAAATACATAATATGTATAAGTCGCTTTCCCTGAATATCTATCTGTATATCCGCTAACTCCTCCTATACACCACGCAACGGATTTTGAAACCTTTTTAACTAATATAAAGACCCATTAAACGAGGAAGATTCCTTTTATATAATTTTAAAACAAATGCATTCATGCGATGAAGGGGGCGGGTCGCTACGCTAGTAAGTAATATAAAACTAAGTTAATAGGATTGCATAAAACGCTCTCTTTCCACAAGAAACTTGAACTCAAAGTCAGCTATAAACCCATAAAAGTTAAAAAGGTACACAATAAGAAAGCGGCCATTGGCTCATGCACCGTGGATGGAACAGCAGCCGGGAGAACAATTCAATTACTTTTATAGCCGGGCTGATCCCCTCCTGAGAGATCAGGTTCCTTGCCGAGAACTAATCATCGAATCCGCGCCTTGATTCGTTATCTATTCTTTTGAACCGATTGCTTTTACGTTCGAACACTTCACTATGAAATGCGTCTTTTATATGCGTACTTTATTTACATTCTACAGAGCTTCGGAAACTTTTTTTGGCTTTGATATTCCGTTTCTTTATACTTGTTATTGGTATCTACATTTACTTAAAAATCTTTTGAAGCGACGGAATCAAGTGAATTGTTGACGTTTTAAAAATGATAACTGGTAATTTTACAATGAACCTATAGCAACGATCGCATTTAAACGAATTAGAAACTAGCTGTTGTTAAATGACTAGAAACTAAAACTAACTAGAACTAAAAACTAAAACAAAGGAACTGCTTGCAAATTCATACCTACGAGTGCAACTAGTCGGAAATTTCATGACACTTCGCAACAAATTATTGTATTTTAATTTTGCTTTGTATGTGTCATACATACATATTTTATATGACACATATTTTACAAAAAAATAAACACACTAAATTAACTATTTTTCCACAATAGAAATAAACTTTTTATACTGTTCTTTATTTGCTGACTATATAGCATGCGTACTTCATATCTTTCAGCTATTTTTTTTTCAAACTAAATGTAATGTGATGTCACACAGAGCACTTTATCGTGTCAAATGTATGTGAAAGTAGTAGGTGTGGTCAATAGCCATACTACATTCTGCAAAGTCATAAACTCCACTTCACACTGTGTGTGTGAGGTTCTTATTTTGTCTATATTTTCCTATTTTTTACAGTGTAACAATTGACGGTCCACTTGATGGCAGGTAGCTACCGTCGCCTATAATATTTACAAGCAACGCTACGTAAGTGCTGTAACTGTAAGGTGCGACAGAAGATTATGAACAAGAGATCGGGAGGCGAAATTAAAAATGGGCTTTGACATCCCTTTCTCAGCACATATGCCGTTATTTCACGGTGGTCTTCTGTAGGGGTTGCAGTCATTTGGATAGCCGCCAGATGGGGTACCCAAATGACTGCAAAAAACGGTGTGCCCTGCCACTACAATGATTATAACAAATGATATACAAATGTGAGCTCTTAATCGATAAAGTTAACTGCTAATAATAGTCAAACTAAAGTTACTCGAAAAGTTGCCTTGTCAGTGTTGGGGTTTTTGTTACGTAAATCACAGATCTAAAGCAAGAGGGCAACTTTGAAAAATTACACTCCGAGGATCACCCCGCGCTGCAACTTTTCCCTTGTTTACTTATCCCGGACTCACCTAAACTACAATTTCACCAATTTACTTCAGCCGTAAGAACTGCGCCAAGTACTAAACAAGGGGCTTGTTCCTCTAGAGGAAATTTTCATATGCAAACAGACAATACAACTTTTGTATGCAGGTGTTTGTCTCACATACGAAAGTTAAATTTTTGCTCCAGTTTTAAAGAACACTGTGAAACTGTAGATTTCCCAAACGAAATTGAGGTTACTGAAATTTCTGTTTAGATAGAACTGACGAAATATCTTCCATTAAACATTAACAAAATTTCTGCTAACCAAATGGAGGTTCAGGTGCGATGTCAATTAGTGTGATTAAACCGTCTAGACATCCTGAAATAAATTCTGTGGGCTACACCGCGTATCATAATACCTGTTCTATTTTACAGGTCACTAACTGCTGCTTACGGATATTTAGAACTATAATCATTCTAAATATTGCATTTTCAGTGGCACTAAACTTTATAGCTAATCCATTATTTTTTAAATATAAATAGCCCAAACAGTCTAAAATTAGCACTACTAGTATAATAAACGAATCGGATCTAAAGCCCAAGTCAAAGTTTCTCTTGGAAACGCTTTTATTGAGTGCATAAAAATAAGAATAAATAAAAATAATGTCAAATAGGATGATTATATGAAACTTCTTGTGTTGTCAGATATATTCCGGCTATATTCTGTATACCTATAAATTTAAATAATGCTGGAACTGCTTGAGTATTTTGAGGTGCCCTTTTCAACTGTAAAAATGTGATACATTACAAATAATTTACAGTTGAATCGGGCACCTAAAGGGTGGGTTGTGGATTTTCCTTGATAGCACCTGCATTCCTATTAAGCGGATTTCACACACCATTGTGACTTGAAATCGTATTTTTTCAGCATAATTTTCCTTTCAAAATACATAAGACCAACAATATCTAGAATTGATACAAGTAGGTAAGGCCACTTGCCTTACCTACTTGTTTCGCATTAAAAACACATACGCATGGTCTATCCTAACTAATATTATAAATGTGGATGTGAGTTTGTTTGTTTATTTGTTACGCTTTCACGCAAAAACTACTGAACTCTTCACCATGAAATTTTGCATACACGTTGTCTGGGAAATCAGAAAGGACATAGGGTATACCTTTCATCGTCCAACGCGGACGAAGTCGCGGGCACCAGCTAGTATTATATATCGTAACTACTGTAAAACAGAGAATCAGTATAATTATTTTATCATAAATATTTCGCATTAATGTGAAAGTGATAATCTGAAAATAAAATGTAAACTGTTATTGAGTGCGTCACGCCACCTTTATATATTTTATTCTGCAGACATGAAAGGGACCGCGCGGTAAACATTTTCGGTTCACACAATTTAGAACCTCCGTTAAGGCGGGGTCATAATATTATCTTTAAATAACATGCAATTGTAAATAGAAATATATTTTCTCAAAATGTGTAGGTACAAATAATTATATCAATAAAATAATATATTTGTTAATTTCATTTTATGGACTTTTATTGTATATATGTACTTTGAATATTATAATTTGAAATTGTATTCCTAAAGCACGCGAGACAAACAGTCAAAAAAAAATTTTATAATTTTTTTATGATTACAAGAGAGTGTTTTTAAAGATTACTTAATATTTCTAGTTAAACATTTAAATCAATGCTGTCGAGAGATAATTATTGTTTAATTGCTACCGTAAATTAATAAGACTCAAATAAGTTTTCAAAATATTGTGCTTAAATCTGCGAAGTTTAATATTTCCGTAATATTTTAAATCACAAATAAATTATCCCAACCAAAAACTCATTTTCATTCCGTTTCCTTTATCCCCTGGCTCCATTGTTAAGAAACAGCTGAACTGAACCCGTTTACTTTTCCAAATTAATGAAATTTTGGTTATATGAAAATATATTTCAATGCAGATTTTCTTAAATTGTTTCGATATGATTTTTTTTAGTTATTTATAGGCATCTACTACAGTAGTTTAATACTACAGTATATTAATACACGTGTTTCAAGTGCGTTGCTGACCTTAGAAAGAATAAGGAATTCCGAAAGAATAGGGAAGTAGGCTCTGGCATCCTTTAATTATTCACCGAAACAACAGCACATGTATTCGATTACGAACATAGAAAATAGGAATAATACCAACAGTAACAATAACGGTTTCTGATCCTATGGTTACGAACAATTAAATTCGTAGACTCGTATCGTAGACCTTGTAACCGTACATTCTACGCTAATGCTACACCGTAGCATGATTACATTGGTTATCTTTACGATTCGTCCGCGTCCGATCGCTGCCAAACTTCACAGGATTACCCGCTGGACTAATCTGAAGATTATTTAAAAATTTCATCAAAATCGTTTCAGCGGTTTTGGAGTCCTAGGGAACATACAAGAATACATCTCATTATTGCCTTTTATAAATAGTTATTCTATTACTGTAGTTTTATTATTCACTTTATACGATAGATTTTTTTATACGATAGATAAGGGCAGTGTACTGTTTCACTTAGGTCTCAGACTAAATAAGAGTTACTGTCTTAGGTCAAAACGATGGAATATCAAAAAGGTGCTGTAGCAGATCTTGGTTTGACAATGACGATATGGTATTACGTAATTAGTTAAATTAATGATTGTGTTGGTTGGGGACGAGGTAGGTATAGTGGTCGTATATGTGCGGTATGCGGTCAGACGGGCGTAACACGAGTGACGCGTAGTGGTTTCGGCCGAAGCGGCATGGCGTTGGGCTTCCAGCCAATTCTCCTAACTAGAGATGTACCTTTAATCTCATATATGCATCCATGGTATTGGCCTTTGTAGTTTCATTCTACAAATAGGCTTCAAATCATATTAGAAACTTCAATATACGCAATCGCTTTTTGAACTAAAAAATATACTTTACCATGTAGCCACCCATCACGACTTTTGGTAGTAATAATCAGAAAATAATATTTTTAGTAAAATTATTCCATCTCTTCTTCGGCTATTTGCAATGAATATTTAATAACTAAACTATTTATGAACTGCTAAAAGGAAATCTGGGTCATGTTGCATTTTTAAGCTGATTAAAGTGGAAAAATATGCAAAGGCAAATATAAATTTTGAATTACATTTGAAAATAACGAAGAATTTTTCTCCTAATTTTAAAAACCTTATCAACTCTTTCGTGTTCTTTTTTTCTACTAATTATTGCTCATATTTATATTTTTGTCAGAAGTTGTTTTTTTTTAATTTAAATTCTCAAGCAAAAGCACGATATAGAAATGTAAAAAAAAAATTGCAATACCTATAATGTATGGCTAGAATTGTTCATTACGCGCGAACGGAGAAACCCAAATTCTTTATCTGTCATTGTAGATGTAGTACACCTACGTCATAGAGAAAAATATTTCAGGAGCAATTCCACGCAATAACATAAAGTTAATAAATAACGGTTGGCGTAATGTCGGGACTATAAAAATGTTGCTAACTCATCTTGGTCGGCTACAATATAAGATAATGGAGCGGGGTCAGCTCACTGAAATCTGTACCTAGTTATGATAATACACTTCAACTGCGGTGACTGGAGAGTTAACGAAAGAGTTTCCTTTTTTAATCTTTATTTTTGACTCAAAAAACGCGATGCTATTGAATACTGCAGCCCTTGATGTTCTTATCTATATAAAGCATTGGTAACATTAAGTTAATAGACACGTTGATTTGCTACCGTAAGGCACAGAGGTGATTGATTAAAGGGTAACCTCCCCCTTACAGAAGACCACTGTGAAATTACAGCAAGTGTGCTGTTGTTTTTCGGTGAGTGAGTAAGGGTTGACAGAGACAATTTCTCTATCCCGCATTTGAAATAAATCTATTATTTATTACTAGATGTTCTTATACAATGCATTGGAAAAATAACTACAAATACAACTAACCAGAAGGTTGCAAGTACGCTGTTTTTTTGTCACATGATTTTTTTACCCATAACGCTATTACTTATAAAATTATTGTAATCACCACAGCAAAGAAAGCAATATTTAATTATACAGTATACCAGTGTGAAAAATAGAGAAATATTAGGAAAGCCAACGTGATTTCATATTTTACGCGCATGGCGGATTCCGTATTCATTTTTTAAAGATAATAAAGCAAAGGGAAGACTAAAAGTCTGACTCCAGCGGACTTGAAATCAAAGCAGTCAGTATAAATCACGAATATACGTTTTGATTGAAAGAAATGGGTTTACGATGCGTACTAATCAGTCGACCAGCCACATGAAACCGGTCATTTTTCAGTCTGCTACACACGTTTCGCGTTGATGATTCTTGTCTTCTTCATTTTTTCCACATAACTAATGAAATACAAAGAAATTCTCCACCTACGCGGACCTTCAGTAGCCAAATTCATATTTTCTTTCATAATAATTTTTTTTAAAATTCTTTTAAAAAGAAAAGCACTCTCTACTTAATATTGTCAAAAAAATCTATAATTATGTAAAAAAAAAATTGTTTGTTAGTTTGCAATGACGCCAAAATGGCTTTGGATGAAATTTGAATTTTTTTACCTAGACTAACTCACAGAATACTTTTTATCCTAAAAAAATGTCTCTTGATCTACTTCCGAGGGACTATACTTAACATTTGCATTTTTCAACTTGTACGAAGTTGCGGGCACAGCCAGTATACCTACAAGTAAAAGAAGAAATAAAGTAGATTTAACATCCGAAAGTAAATCGTGATATTCCCCTCAAAGAGATCAACCACTAATTATGGATAAAGAGGGGAGAACAAATGCAAATAAAAGTAAGTGTTGCCGTCGTCTGGTGCTCAAATGTACCGTAGGTTCGTCAGAGTCGTCGACCGTAGGAACGATCGCCGTAGGAGTGTTCGAGAGCTCACTCCATTCGCCCCCCTTGTTTGTCTGTCAACACAAATATTGAAAATCCATTAGCAACCACCGTTCGAGCGCAAAAAAGTCGATATTAAAAATAACAAAGAAATCGGTTCCTACAAAGTTTCGAATCGTGAGGGGAAGTTACTTTGAAGTGTGTTTGCGTTTTGTGTAATGCGAGGAATTTCAATCGCTTATTTATTATGAAACAAAATCTCGCCAGGATTACTTTCGTATTTAAGTAATAGAAAAGTGAAGAGTGCGGAGGGGTGCAAAAAAATCTGAGGATAACTTTTAATGTTTCAACTTTTCAAAATCACTCGATAATGTAACGTTGAATATTGCATGAAGAGTTCATGAATAATTTGATAATGTTTTTCTTCCTGCTTCATATTAATAATGTTCTAATATTTATTTATATGGCTTTGAATAAGCAAATTATAATTTATCCAAAAACTACCATACGCCTCAAACACCAGACCAGACGCTAAAAAATTAATTTAAACATGATGTAAAAATTTTAACTTGCGTTTTTATTTCAAAAATTTATAGCAAATCGGTCCTTAATCCCGCTGATTCCGAGGCTTACCGGGTTCTATTCCCGGCAGGGTCAACTTTGCCAGACAAGAGCCAGATAGAAAGTAGTGGCAGAACACACTCAGTTTCTCACTCATTTGGGCAATTCGTCTGGCTGCAATCTTGCTGCAATAAACTAATCATCTCCTCACCTGTGCTGTTGTGTTTCGGCGTGTGAATAGTGAGTGATGCCAGGCCTATTTCTAATGCCTTATCCTTAATCCTACAGTCTAATCCTTAATCTTAATCTTTATTAGTCGGCATCACACTTACAGCATCTATAAGTAGACAATTGTAGCCGCCTATTACCGTCAAGTGGACCGTTACCCTGTCTGCCTTAACATAACATTAAAAACCAAGTAACTAGATCCCAATCGAAAAATGATCTTGATGATAACAAGTATAGGATTTTTCATTGCTTTTACTCTACATTCATTACATGTGTTTAAAAACACGTGTAGGAAATGAATGTGGAAATGTTTGTTGCTACGCAGAAGTTACGTGATATCCTATTCTTAACACAATCTTAGTGCAAACGTGTACAAACTTAGAAACGACAGTTTATACATAATAAGCAAGAGGTGGAGAGCTACTCGCCGTCGCCAGTCACGTCTGTTGCAATTAACCCGAGCCACAGCGCTGTGTGTAGCGACGCGCGCGCCTCCATCACGCGTGGTTTCACGCTCCTGCCAATTTGTGCCGCATTGTTACACTATCATATGTACCGAACAATGCATATTGTACACGCGCAATCATTGCTCAACATTGCATGGATTTGAATTTATTTAAGTTATTTATTTATTTCAAACTAGCACCAGCCCGCCACTTCGTACTTACACGTTGAAAAATACCTAATGCCTGACATCTAAGTATATCTACTTCTGCATCCTTGACAACATGTCTGCAAATTTTCATGATGATAGGTTGACTAGTTAAAGTGTGAAAAGGTAACAGACAAACAGTGTTACTATCACATCTATAATATTAAAATGGACTAGCGACCTGAATTTTTTTTCTACAAATTATGTAGGGTACAAAAACCTTCCATGTTTATAGCTCTTTCTATTTGTGAAAACCGTATTGAATTTTTTTTTTGCGGTTTCAGCCTCCTAGCGTGACGATAAAAATATAAACTTCTTCAAGAATTGCACAATAACAAGAACAAGAAAGAACCAACAAAAATATTCAGTAAGAAAGTGGGACTCTCATGATCTCTTGACGAATGAAGAATGTAGGACAGTATAATTTTAGACAACACTTTTAGCACGAGTGTACTTTTACAGGTTACTAAAATAAAAACAAGAAAATTTCTTTTTTCTATTTATATTATAATAAAAGCTGAACAACTTTAGTATTGTTTAATAAAAATGAAAGAGGGTTTATAAACTTATAACAAGCGTTCTAAAGTTTGCAACAATAAGTTGCGTTGCGATCGTCATTTGTTATTTGAAGAGACAAGCAGAAAGATGCTTGTTTATTAAATACTACCGAGAAAATAAAGTGAATAAGTAAATGGTTTTAAAAGTAATATTTGGGTATTCTCTACTTTCTTGTCTTTATGAAGCGTATTTTTTTAATGTGTTCCTATTAACTTTTTCCTATTAGTTAGCTACGATTAGCATACAAATGTAGGTATTTTTTATTTTGATATATTTTTTGTATTTTGATAGTATAGGTATGAAGCTAAAGCCTTACATTTGTTTTTTGTTTGTAATGATTAAACTGAAAAACTACTGGACCGATTTTAAAAATTAGTATTTCACCTATAAGGAAACTACATAATCGGCGGTCTCTGACAATGTTTATGCAAAATTTCATGACGATCGGTTGTGTAGTTAAGGCGTGAAAAGGTAACCGACATACTGACAGAGTTACTTTCAAATGTATAATACTACACAGTATGGGTAGTATAGTATGGATACGTTCACAGTATAGCTATCGATGAATCATGTACTAATTTAATTAGTCGTCTTGGTAATAGTGATTGGGTTCACAGTTGATGTCCCCGAGGAGATGTCACGTGTCCCGACAATGTTCGGAGAGAACAATCTAGTTATCGTAGGCGATTGGCTCCGCACAACGTCGAGAAATGGGATTAAGCGTGAGGATCAACACCGAACTAAGCGGGATAAGGCTTTCCAAACAATAGCATATGTGATACCCACATAATAACAAAATATGATATTACACTTACACAGACGTATGTCTGTAAACTAAATCAAAGTACAGGTCTAGTTGAAATGTTTTTATTAATATACTAATAGCCAACAATATCAAGGATACTAAATTTCCAAGAATTTTGACATCATTTTTTTATCTATATACGAGTGAATATAATATGACAAAAAGAAAACTTTCTTACACTGATAAAAACTTAAAATTAAAATCTATTACTAATTTTAGAAGGATCTTAAAGTTAATTTAAAGGTATTGATATACATCTGGAAATTGTCTGAAAATATTAAAAGCACACAGAACAAAAGTTCACGGGACATTTTTACCTTTTCTTAAATGTTTTCTTTTATCTTGTCGTCGTGAAGCTAAATCGTCGATTAAAAGTTACATTGTCTACTCCGTCACAGTTTAACGAGAATGAATATTTTGGAAGCGAGAGGGGATTATCATTGGAACACAAATACGGATGGGCTATATTAAATTTGGCACACCTAATGAAAATGTAAACTACGCGTTGGGCCGCCCACGTCATGTACTATCTAAAATTTATCGCTTCGGCTTTTGTCTATTCAAACTCGATTGAATACTTGTTCACGAATGGGCATTTATTACATAAGCATTTCATGCGAATCAGTCAGATGTATGTATCAAATAACAAAGAGATGTAATTCAGACTCAGGTTTATTATTCATGTTAATTTCTTTGTCTATGTTTATATCTATATTACTAGCTGGTGCTCGCGACTTCGTACGCGATGAAGTTCGTTTTTGAAAATTCCACAGACAGAAACTTTTTTCGAGAAAAAAGTAACAGACAGTTTAATTATTTGGTAAACATTATTATTGATTGGTTATTATAGGTATTTATTGCGGTTTTCACTTTATATAAGTAAATAACCAGCAGTAATGAAGTCAGCCTACTTGTCGCCGTTAATCTACGCTTATAAAATCATTTGTCCTGACCGACTATCAACTTTTAAGGTAGATAGGTTAGGCAAATAGTTGAAATTTGGAACATAGGTTTATTTTATAACGTAAGAATTGGCTAAGAATGGATTTTTAAAAATTTCATAAAATATATAATATATGCCTCATCTTGAACAGGTATCTGGTATTCGAATGGAACGATTGTATATTGCCGGATATTTATTGAAAGTTTGTATCCTTTTGGAAAAATTGTGACATGTATAGTAACGGAGCGAATGGTAATGGATATTCTTCGACGGCCCGGCTTTCAAAAGCGAACACTTTGAAATAAAAGTTTCGAGTGCTATGAAGTCTTGTATTTATTGCCAATTTCTACCTGCACGTGACAGCGATAACGTACAAGCCAATATACATTCTATTTCCATGCTATATGACTGTGAGTTTACAAATCACCGCTGTCGCCGTGAACTGATATCATGGGTAAGTTGAACTTTCCTTTGATGGAAGTTCGCGCATTCCCGGTTCACGCAAGAATTCATTCTCCTTTAAGTTTTCTGAAACAACCATTGAAACTTCACTGATTCGGTATATGTTACGAGAGTATTATGAAATGAGAACGTGTAGACTATTAAGTTACATACATATAGTTACACTATAGTTTGCCCTTAAATGTAAAATATTAAGTTATCTCTTACCTATGTTATTCATGTAATACGTTTAAAAAGAAATAAAGGGCATTGAAATACGACAAATACTGGCCCTATTTGTATGTGAGCGATGTGTGTCATTAAAGACTTTGATTGCGAATGATGCAGATATTAGACTTGCTGATATATTTTTTTTAATTTATGTATTGTATAGAACCATCTTTTATCTATTTGTGAAGGCATCATGCACTTTTGGTAATGGCAAGTAACTGGTTAGACCTGCCTTCAGCGAGTAATTGAGTGCGATTTGAATCGAAAGAACTATACTTACTGTAAAAAAATGATTTTTTTAGTATTATAGTCTATCAGTAAATTGGAAAGGTAGTAGGTTATTCCATGACGGAATTAAAAAGGCGTCCAACCACGCGAAGAAGTATAATTCGTACCTAGAAAAGTGGATATGTGGCCGTGAATAAAAAGTTTTATAAATCTTATTCTTACAAGGATATAGATAATTAAAAGATTGATTGGGGCTTAAGAAAGATTAAGGCTGAAAAAATGTCCCGAATCAACTGCTAAAAGATACTAGCACAGGTCCAAGATACATTGGAGATCTGTTGTTACAATTGTACGGAATATTTGAATATTTAAAGAACAACAAATGACACTTCAGAAAAGATTAACAGAACAAAGGTTAAATGCAAATTGCTGGGAAAAATAGGGTGAAATGGAAGAAAATAATTTACTTGAACTGGAATTAATTTTCGTAGCAGAACTGTAGAAAGAATAACTATAGAAAAACGAAAAATATACTCTTAATTAAACTACCGATTTTTTTTTTTTTTTTTTTTATGTTAAGGTCGACAGACAGGCTGACGGTCCACTTGATGGAAGGTGGCTACCGTCGCCTATAACACAAGCAACGCCATAAGTTCTACCAGTGCGCTGCTGGCCATAGAAGGATTAAGGATAAGGGATAAGGAAGGGAAGGGGGTAATGGGCTCTGGCATCCCTTACTCACTCACCGAAACACAACAGCACATATGCTGTTAGTTATTTCACGGTGGTATTCTGTAAGGGGGTGGTTACTGCCGCCAGACGGGCTGCCCAAATGACTGCGAAACGCAGTGTGCCCTACCACTACTAAGATAAGATAAAATAAGTTTATTTTTAAGTAGCTGTTGCACGCGACTTCGTCCACGTAACTTTATAAAACATAGCCTATGTTACTCGCTGATAATGTGGTTTCCCATCAGTGAAAGATTTTTTCAAATCGGTCCAGTATTTTCGAAGCCAATTCAATGCAAACAAACAAGCAATCAAATCTTTTCTCTTTATAATATTAGTATAGATTTACATATTATGTAGGAATCGTTTTTTTTCATATAGTTTATGTTGAATATTGGGCTTGACTTTTAAAATTTTAGTTACAAAACTTTAACACTCCTTTTGGGGGCAAACTCATAACACCCCGTTTTTCTATCGGACGTCGGGGTTTAATAAAATAAGTTTAGTTCACAATGATAACTGATGATAAAATCTTAGGAGGATTAAAATATTATCTTTAGGAGGATTGCCTCCCTTTAGAAGATTTTTCCCTAAATGAATAGTAATTTATAATGAAAATTTTTTATTAACTTTAATTTTTATTATAATAAGTTTACTATTCAGTGAGTTACTATAATTTATTGACCACACAAGGTTTCAACTATTAAATTGATATTTCATTTTGTAAGTGTATATTTTGTGTTTCTAGCGCAAATGGTAAGTTAGTGAATAATTAATGGAATTTCCCTGTGAAGCCCACCCGCCATCTAATTTACATCAGTCCCTAAACAATAACGACGAATGAAGACGAGCTTAATGTCGGAAATTACCTGAAAATGACTTGAAACGCTGTGTATAACTTCAAAGGGAAATTGATTTAAAAATTAATTTTGTTGATGGTTTCTTAAAAGGGTATTTTGGTGTACCGAAATTTTATCAATTCTACGAAGTGTGTAAGTAGATTGCTAATTTGAAGGTGACTATTTAAATTAACTTTTATCCATATTTTTTTCTTAATAAATTTTATTATCTACTCAGACAGCTTGTCAGGTTACAGGTAGCACAACTTCTTTAATAGTATTTAAAGTACTTTGAGTTCCAAAAATATTGTCAAAACTTTTTAAATAAAATTGTTTCAGGACGTCCACGTCCTATGGCTAAAAACGTTTATATATTGTAAATTAGATTTGTTTTAAACCAATTTCTATGTCATCTAATTATACAATACAAGATTTCTTTATTTTTTTTAAATATTATCCTGTATTCAAAGATATTTGATTGGTCTCGCTGCGCTCGACTAGATACAGCCGCCGTACTTTAAAAATGCGGCAACAAATACTCCGCCAAATTCGGCGTACCCGAGCTAGTCACACTGCAAATTGTCTGTGATATGTACGTTGCGAATGTTTTGTAAAATTTTGGGCACGATAAAATGTCAATTTGCGTAGTGAAAAATATAATTAACATAAACTGTGTAAAAAGTGATAAATAGTGACGATGTTTTAGACACGCTACAATAAAAAGTTGCCACATTCACGGGGCTATTGCTTTTAGGTAGGGCCGTATCTAGTCGTGCGTAGCGAGACCAATCATTTATCTATGCCCGTATTATTGTATTTATTTTCGTCGACACACACAATAAAGTAATTTACGTGTAAAAGTGGAACTTTTATACGAAGTTTAAGCCGGAGACACGAAACAAAATTTGTAAGGAAAGACAGACAAAGAACGATAGATAGATATTGAATTTTCTTTATCCTCGCAAAGTAATGAGATTTGCCGACATGCGTACCTTACATTTATGGAGCGGAGTCTCCACCAGCTAAACTTGAAATTTATTTACATCATTTGATCAACCAAAGAAAATCATATATATTTATTATAGGCAACGTAGCTTTATTACTTTTGGCATATATAATATAACATATTGAGTTTCATTTGTACTTCCAGTTACTTAATAGTACGGTCAAGTACTGACTGGGGTGGATTTTTTAGGATGGATAACGATAGTTTTTGAGTTTATTTGTACTTTTATATGACAATTTTGTACTTTTACATTTTATATAAAATCAAATAAACTTAAATTAAATATTTAATAAATGTGGCTACATAATAAATATATTTATATTAGTAGTGTATTTATAAATACTATATATTACACGAGTATAAATATAATGTAAATAACATAAAATTTATTTTTTTCGATGAGTTTATCTTTTTTTTTTTACAAACAAAGCTGTTTGTAAATAAGATCAACAAGAAATTAGACAAATTAACAAGAATTCAATCTCAAAATTATTTCAAAACCAACAACTATAATTGATTTTAATAATGAACGATTTTGCAAACAATCGCTATTGCATCTGCAATGAGCAAAGCCAAA
This sequence comes from Synanthedon vespiformis, assembly GCA_918317495.1. Lineage (NCBI taxonomy): Eukaryota > Metazoa > Arthropoda > Insecta > Lepidoptera > Sesiidae > Synanthedon > Synanthedon vespiformis. The sequence goes on from OU906953.1 coordinate 3,462,889, forward strand.
CGATTTTGTTCTCTATTTCCGGAACTTTGAGAAGAAAGAGATTGTCTGATAAGTTTTCCTTTCCGTGAACTAATAGAATTCCATTGTGCCACTCGAAACAATAGCTGTGTTATGAATACGTAACGAGACATTAGCCCGCATATGTTGTGAGCGTTTATTAGCTACACAAATATTATATCGCCGGTGGTGGTAAGTTCCCACAGTATAATTATGTGGACAGTAATAAATCTGCAAGAACCACGCATTGAGAGGGAGTGGGAAATTTTAAAATTTAATTTATTGCTATTTAAACTTCGTAATTTAATTTATTGCTACCTCTAGATGTTAGATACACTTAAAAAATGGTAAATTTAATTTTACAATAATATTTTTTTTTTAAATATTATCAATGGTATCGCGCAATCTCTGTGTTCATGATTTTTGCGTAGGCTTATAAATTATGTCTGTCAAGGTACATATTTTAATCAATGGATTATAAAATGTACAATTAATTAGAAACTTTAATAAAATTTTGACTGCTATCTGTAAGATTATAAAGTTTTTAAACAACTTTATTCAACATTGGGTCTGCACTGAGTAGTTAATTATTTGGACAATTTTTATCTCATTAGTTTTTATTGTTTAGAAAATTCTGTTTAATTTAATTAGTAGTAAGTAACGTTAATTTTTTTAAAAAAGCCTTGGAGACGTGTTACTGTGATGTGTTTGTGTTGTGGCTCAGCAGAGCAATACGTCCCTATAGAGAGTTGGTTGCTTGCAACATTGCCTACCCCAAAGTTAATAGTGCTGTTAAAGTGATCGTCGTAAACCTGAATACTCACAAACCCAATTACGCAAAGTGTAAACGACTTAGTTTTGGGGTAATTAGAATCATATTAATGGACGAAAACACCACTCAACACAATAATATGATAAACAACAGCGTAATACGTAGACGTGCTTAAAATTATAATGAGCTATAATAAAATCAATTTGTCTGTGGTTTTAAACTGCGGCTATATGACTGATATTTTTGAATTAATTTGCTAGATATGTTATACGATACTGCGTCAGGCGTGCAGGTGCACTTTAATTAATTATTCCAATTAAAATGAATTTTATAGCAAATATTGTATTAAAATAAATATTATTACTTACTTCGTTTACTGGTTACTGATGAAATATAACTAATTATCTTGTACGTTAATTCAGGTCATGATGTATCTTACGCGTACTTTACGCGTTATTACCTACCAAGAATGCTAAAACATGTTCTGGAAGTTTTTTATTGTTCTCATATTATCGATATTTACCGATTGATATAATTAAAAATATAAGTAGCTCGATTCGTTTTCCAATTTTGCAAGTCCACGGTTGGCAACGTTACGTAAACGAAGTCTATTTTATAACCTTTCAATTCTCAAGCTACTTTTCCACGAAAGGATTTTAAGGTTATCTTTTTGCCAACTCATTATAAATTGTATTAGGGGATAGATTGTATGTAGTTGGCTCAAATAAGAAGCTTTGTATTACATGTGCGGAACAAAAAGTGTGAACAACACGCGAATATCATCCCAATGAAAAGTTGTTGACATCTTGCAGTTTTATTAGATCACAATAATGCTTCTTCTTATCTTGCTTATCTATAATTTTTTAGTTGACTATTTTAATGATGTTTTTTTATTTTAGTGCAAAAATAAAATTATTTATCCCTCTTTTCTCACAATTAAAATAATATGTCACTGAATTTATCTACACTCCGCTCTAGATGTTAAAATTGCTTTTAACGAGTACATAATAGTAAACCAACAAACAGATCGGGATACGGTTTTCATCCATGAAAAGAGCAATAAACAAGTAAGGTTTGTTTATATGTATACATTTTGCAGAAATATAATTATAGCATCTCTTTGAAGCCGGGGGCGGGTGTCTAGTTCTATATAAAATCTATGACCCTTATACTGTGGTCGGCAATGCACTTGCAGAACTCGTGGCGCTGCTTGTGTTATAGACGACGGTAACAACTTACCATCAAATAAACGTTCAGACGATCATCTAAGTATAAAAAAAAATACCAGTGTCGTGCTAGTGATAAAGCGGGAGAAATGTAACAAAGGTTTAATCTTAGTTCTGAAATTGTAATTCTTTTGTTTTACATGTGTTCGAAAAAATCAACAAACACACAAACACGCTTAAATCCTTCAGAAACTGTGTATAACAAAATCAATGGCGTCACAGACAATAGGAAACAACAATGGATGAAAGAATTGGATGTCAGAGTGAATAAAATATACCTATTGCAGGGAGGGCTCCTATTGTTGACGACAAATTACGGTTTTCTATTTAAGGGCTCAATAATTTATGCTATTTATTTGGTTTTCGGTTTACGTACAGTACAATACAATACATTTCGATGACATAAATAATGGTTTAGGTTGGTAAAAATATAGGCCTTGTTATCGGAGGCCGATGTCCCAATGTGGGTCTGTAGTTAAGGTAAAGCTTAGTTTATGTTTTTCATGGTATTAGAAGTGAAAAGCGGAAGCGACTGGATGTAGCCAGAGCTATGGTGAGGCTGTAACAAGGTATTTAAGCAGAAGTTACGATATACCCCGGCTCCAATAGCCGCTGTAAATAACCCTCTATCTACAAAGCGCCGCGCCGTCCTGCCAAATTGCTTGGCAACCTCCTCAGACTTCCTCCTTGAATAATATAACGAACCGTACAACAAAGCAAAATAAAAACTATTATCTCTGACTTGTAAGCTTTTACTAGATTTTCTGAAATGAATTGTTAAACTTCAGTTAAGTTTTTTTTTTGACTGAAATGATCAGCAGTAATGCTAACAGAATATCAGACAAATGGTGGACAGACGATCTTATAAGGGAGGCATTTCGACGGTGGATCCAAGCTGCTTCCGAACGGTCCTATTGGAAAATTATATCTGTAGTAATACTAGTCATACTCTTAACTTAACTTAACCATTAAGTAATGTCTTAAAGTTCTTATAAAATTTACAATTATCTAATCCCCAACAAAATTTTAATGTGAATAAAGTTGGTTGAAGCGGCAATCCAATTTAACTTGAAAAATATGGATAGTTGGTAGAGATCGCAGCGCATTTTTCCTATTACGACGTTCGTCGTCTCAATTCCTTCTGGTCCGACCGTTTCCTTTACCTTATCAAATAAAATTATATCTGACCTGAGAACAGAATATGAATGAAAAACCACTGAAACGAGGCAGCTTAAAAGTGAAGAATATTTGCTCATAATAAATTTAAAGTTGAAATATTTAAATATAAACTCCTCATTTTTAAAGCAAACAATAATTTTATCGTTTCATATTTTTTTATGAAAACATTTAGGTAGGTGAACATTTACCTTTTATAGAATCTTACCTTCTATATCGTCTTCTATAGAAGACGTAATTAATACTAATAAACAATTACTATATTATTTGACGACATTATTTATATATAATTGGTGCCACAGAATGCTAATTCTACTGTCTACATTAACAATTTGAAATCTATAAAAAAATGTTAGGTTACGGCTTACGAAGGTTGGCAAATATTGAAAATTTAATTAGAATTCATATTTTATTAAACGGGGGGTATCATGGGGTCGCATGAGTGTGTATTAATAATAAATGTTAGTATTAAAAGGGGTCATTTGTTCTTGTTGCCTGGGAAAATAAACAAATCCCCTGTAGATCTCGTAGTAACAATCAAAATAACAATCTATCGAAAATTGTCTGTACATTATTATAAATCGAGTGAAATATTGCTATCTTCATGATGTTATTGTATTTTAAACCCATTTTTATTTATAGGAGCTGTCAAAACTTTAAACTTTTATCTGAAAAACTAAGCGAAAACGTATTTTTCATTCATTAAATATTAAATATAGTTTAATAGTTCAAATAAAATCCCATAAACCAAGAACGAATGACCCTTAGTTTTATTTTAATATGAAATTAAAGGAAATTGTGAAGGAGTAAAAAGCGTTTCGTTTGTGGAAACGGAGATGAATTTCATTCCTTTACTAATAGCAACCTTGATCAACTTTTTCAAAGGAGAGAAAAACGAAAACCCTGTGGTAATTAGCAGTTCGAATCACAAAGTTAAGTAAAGAGTAAACTCGTAGGCATTCTGTTTTTTGTTTAATTAGCTCGGGGAAGAATTTTTTTTGGATGCAAATAAATTGGAGTTAAAATTATAAAAATCCACGTCTCATTAAGTGACAGCTGCGCGTCAATTAAACGTAAAATATAGTCCTTGGAGACAACCGCCTCCCAATCTCTCCCGGTCCCCTAACCTCCCTCCCTTGGTCCTGTGCCGCGCTACGGCCTCAACCTCACCCTACGCGAACTCATTAGTGGAGCTTTAAATGTACAATTTGTTCCGAAACAGACACCAATTGCTATTTTTATAAGCATCGTTAGTGCTCATTGACACTAAATGAACTGTAAAGGCTTAGAAACATGAAGTACCATAAGTTTTGTCCGAGGGAATGTTTGACTATTAGTCTTGTGATCTTTCTATATGTTTGTACTGAAGACTTCAAAGGTTGTATTCTTGGATCTGTAGTTGATCCCACGTATGGTTCAAAAGTGATTGCTGGTTGAATTGTAAAACAGAGACGAGTAGATTTGTCTTTGTATTTTTTACTATAGGACGTTAGACTGTACACTTTTTTGAAGGGATAGGATAGGATAGGATAGGATAGGATACTCTACCCTTTTTATATGTATAATTGTTTCCTTGAGTATGACTATGACTTTTCTGTGCCATTCTTTTACCTAATGTATTTTAAGTACTTACATTAGATTAAGTTTGGGCTGATATGGAAATTGTATAACGCGTAAATTCGTATAGTTTGCGCGGTATACATATTATTATATGTATGTACATAGTGTATGTACATTAGTCCGCATGTACCTACATAACACGGGCTGCTAAGAGGAAATTTATGTTGTGGTTCGAACGTGTCTAGTTTAATCCGTAGCTGAGATTCCTGAAAGCCGCACAATCTAAGTAAGCCGAGCCTGTTAGAACTTTCATTTCCATTATTCCTTCATGTCGTTTCTGCAGACCTTCCTAATCCGGCCCCGCCTCGCGTGCAAACCTTTCTCTCCTTTGTAACTTTCCCTTGTGAAAAAGTTCCAAATTAAAGTCACAAAATGACTTTCTAAACCCACACAACTATCACAGTTGTCTAACTTTCTACTTATTAAAATATTTCTTTTGTTTTTAACTTAATATACCTACATGTGATACTGTAGCAAACTTATATATAATAAATATAATATTTCAAAGTCGACAGACAGGCTACCGTCGTCGCCTATAATACAAGCAACGCCACAGGTTATGCAAATACGCTGGCAACCATGAAGGATTAAGAATAAGGGATAAGAAATGATGGGGTAATGATGGGGTAATGGGCTCTGGCATCCTTACTCACTCACCAAAACACAGCAACACACATACTATAAGGCGCGCGGTGGTTACTGTTAAAATAATTGCGTGACGCAATTTGACCGGCCTTATTGATAATAAATGACATTGAATATTTTTTGTTGAATTTTTCATAATTATTAATATATTTTCTTTATCTTTCTTTTTCTTTCCTATCCTTTTTTAAGGTGAAGTCAAGTCCTCCTTGTTTGTAAAATACGAACTCCGAAACATACTACTCGACTTTTCCGCCGTGATAATAATGCTATAACATAAGTATATTCTCCGGGCATTATTTTTGAATGTATTGTTGGAAAATATACTCGAATTCTTGCATTTCACGAGCTTATTCACGTAGCTCTCTTGGTAATTTATTGTTATAAAATTTATAAACTATATTTTTGGTGTATTACGTGAGCACCGTAGCTTTAATATAAATTTAGTATAAGTGGTACATTGAATTTCCTAGATGTTTGACATTAAAAAACCTGTTCATATATTTTTTAAATTTATATAAACCAAATTTATATAAATCCTGGCTGTGAGCGCATTAGGATTGTAGTTTTTTTTTATGTTAAGGTCGACAGATAGGCTGACCAATTATGTTCATCATCTCAGCTGTAGGACTTCAACTCCTGGACATAGGCCTCTTCCATAATTTTCCAATAGGACCAATCAAAAACAGCCTGGATCAACCGTCAACCTTCGCCTTTACAATGACCCAAAATGTAAATATACTTTTGTAAGTCAAAAATTTATTTTTAGCAGAAATCAATTTAAATATCCGAAACCAGTTCAGTGCTGAAAGTATAGACCCTTTTGATATGTTTTTGGTGTTGCTTTCTGTACTAATAACAATATTATCTATAAAAATATTTTAATTTGGTGGCGTCTGTTATGTCGCACACGATTTGGTCTGACTATAAATTGCGTATAATGCTGATTTAGGTTTTACCCCGTATCAAATTACGGAGAAATAAACGTTAAACTTATCTTATAAGAACTAATAACAAAAAAGCAATTATTGCATACTACAATAAAATTGGTTACCCAGTTTGGTAAGATAGTTTGGTAGGCGGTTATTCAATTAGTAAAACAAAAATCTCACGACCGCTAAACTCAAAGCTAAACATAAAATTATGAATTAAGTTCGTATTTCTTTTAATTTATCTTTATTGCCTTGTAAAAAACTGTCGTGATAAACTTTCGTGATTAGTCTTTGAGCGATAAAGTTTTATGAAGTTTATTTGAGAACTTTCTATCGTAAATATTTTGTACTCGTCTGCAAAAACCGAATTTTATAACTAAATTTATAGTTTTTTGAAAATCGTCATTGACCATAAAAATATTGGACGCTATAGTTTTTGTTATTAGTCTTGGACATTTCATTTAATGGAATCTGGGTTAAGGGTTAAATAATGTATCTTAACGATTCGGCAAAAGATATCGGTACTTCTTAGATTATTCTTATTATACACAACTAGTTTTATTTTTCTCTAGCTTTGACCCGACTTCGTCCGCGCCCCTTTTCTTAGGTATTAAAACATTAGTTCATTCTTTTGCCAGGCAATTTTCTATTGATAACAGAAAGAAATCTGTTTATCCAATCGCTACTAAACTCCACATGATCATCTGCTGGTTTAATATGAAGATTGCCTGAAAATGTAATCAAAATCGCTTGAGCGGTTTTTGAGTCCATAGGGAATATACATACCTATATGCATCGATTTATATTTTACGAAAGTTTCTGTAACCGCATACTCAAATATTGCAAATAAATCCATTAGCTAATAAGTTTTTTTAGCTGACAGGGTAGTTACAAGTACCGATTTAATTACTTAAAACACGTACTCACTATGAAATAGCTACGAAGCTTGCAAAGCATTTTATAATGAATGAAAATTTAAATTACACTTGGGCATCTACCGTTTCATTCCTAATCAGTGTAATGAGCTTTTCTGGACGTTGAAAGAAGATTTTACGGATTTTTATATATCTAAGACATGTTTTAAGTAATGCAATTTAATTTTCAATTACGGCAGTTACTTTTTATGTTACCGCTAATGTTTATAAATAAATATATCGACAAATTCCTGCACTATGCATAGCATAAAATGAAATTAATGTCATTACATACATCTTACATACATAAACTAGTTGGATGAGTGATTAAGCTCTGTCTTAGTGGTTCCAGGTTCGATTGTCTGGCAAGGTCAACTTTTTTAAATGAACTCTTCAAAAAACCTTGATAAAATACTTACTAACTTGTTTAGTTAGACCTTTAACTAGTAGACTAGTAATTTTATAAAATTGTGCCATCTAAAAAAATACAGACTTTCTGTATTTTTTTAGATATCAGAAAAAAAATTAAATATTCTACATGACAGAATTCTCCTCAACATCTATGACATATCCCATAGAACTTACACCTATGTCAGGAAAGACAAACGCTTATATTTAGTTTTTAGTAGTGGCGTGCCCACTGGAATGTTTAATATTCAATCAGTTCGGGGTCGCATTGTGGCTCTTCCCGCCACTCGACGTTGAGTGGGGTAATAAAGTAATAAATAAACAAGTGGCTTGATGGCGCCGAGCTAGCTACGCGTGGCTCCGTGCTCTGTACCCATTCTGTACCCCAACCGACCCACACACATTAACCAGGTCCCGTACGACATGTCATCATTCTACAATGTTCCTATTATTATAAATACAAACTATTTAACAGCCTTAGCTGTAGGATGTAAAGAAAAAATATAAATCCTAACTTGATCTAACTAATATTGTAAATGCGAAAATGAGTTTGTTTGTTACACTTTCACTCCTTAACTACTGAACCGATTTTGAATTTTGATTTTGATTTGAAATGATGAAATTTTGCATACAAGATGTTAAGGATACAGAACAGGAATAGAGAAGGTACATTTCACCTAAAAAAAATACTATGTCGGGAAATTCCGGAACGAAGAATTAACTAAAAATAGAAATAAAAAAATCTACTGACAAAAATATACGCAATAAAGATATGAACAAAATGTTATTATAGAATTTTTTTACTCAACAAAATATATCAATTTGTCATAATTGTTCTTCATTGTTAAATTTTGGACGCCGCACTATGGGACGTAAACGTGATTTGCGTCTCGAAAATCATTTTTACAATACCCAGATCTGCATGATTTTACTATTTAAATGTGTAACTGAATGACCAATACATCATATAAGACTAATAAAATCGACTAGAATATATTTATTGGTACTAGTACTTGACTTTGAACTTTAAGTTGTATACGGTGCTATTTAAATAGACAAAAATACTTGATGTTTACATGAGTATATTTCTATTTTTTTGTATTAAATCATATAAGTGTTCTATATTGTTGGAAAGACAATTAAATAGATTAGCGATTAAAATAATAATTAGGTCAAAAACATTAACCAGAAAAACACAATCTATTTTTTCCGCAAGACTGTGATTTTCCATGACTGAAAATTTTGAATAGAGTTTTGACAGTTACCTCCACTTGCCTCCACTCTCATTTCACCTGTATCGGATACCTCAGTATTTGTATATTGTAGGGCAAAAAAAAAAATTCTGCTCATATTTGCTCCATTTGGGATGAGACGTATTATTGGAAAAAAGGAGACAATTCCAAACTTTGGGAATTACATGTTAGTTTAATTTCTTGATAAGATCCATTAGATTTTAATTTTTTCCAATAATTTTTATATTAGTATGGATATTTTTATTAAAAGTAATCACTTAATTCGCGTCTAATACGAAAAAAAATATCAATTTACTTATCGGTGTCTAAAAATTTAATTTTTCCATTTTTCGTTGATAACATTATTTTGTTCCCACGTGAACATCATATATAGGTAATCTCACACTGAACTAAATAAAAATAAATATTCACGAAATAAGCAAATTTTAGTAAAAAAAAAAAAATTAGTATGAAAAAGTGGCATTTCTTAAATTTGTATGTTTATTTATATGTCGTAATAAATTAAATATATTATGTTAGTGGTATCATTTCATAGCATATATATATAAGGTTCTGTATGCGAAATTTCGTATCCCTAGGTGTAGTAGAAAAAAAGTTACAGATTTATGAGACGCAAATCACGTTTTCGTCCCATAGTGCGCCGGTTTCCTCAATTATATTTGCGAGCTTTTTGTTTCGAGACCACTGTCTTTGAGATTGTTAGTTTTCTTACACGCGTTGATTTCCTAATAATGTTTAGTGCTGCTACGGAGAAAGGGCTTTGCCATCCCTATTGTTTCACTAAAATTAAAATAATAGCGTGCTGTTAATTCGAGATATAGTGCTAGGCTTTTTAGGCGTGCTGCCCATTTTTTTTTTGCGTGGAAAATCTGCGAACTAGATTCCCACCGACCATAGGGAGATTGGTGGAGTAGAATTTCTAATCACTAAAAACCCTTGGCACTCGTGTCGTTTATGGGCGGGGGTTAGGGATTGTTAAGACACGCAACATTTCTCCCACCAGGCGAGGCCTACACATTTGCGGACGCTGCGCTACCTCAATTAGACGCGGAGTTTGATCTCCGCGCCGTGAAGAGACGTGCCGCAAACACACAACACGTCTCTCCTCGTTACTCGGTGTTTTGATGATGGCGGACGACTCTTCGTTCGCCGTCTCCGGGAGAAACGACCCAAGCCGCCCATTGTCACCTCTCGCAGAGGACAGTCAGCGATGGGCTGTGCTTCTGAAGCACCCCATAACCTCTTCTTTGCGGCACAACCTACGTTGTATTTTTTTCTCCTTAAAACGACTAATGATATGTATATTACAGGGTGGAATTTTGTAATGCCACCTGAAGGGAAAGTACTCTTAATACTGTAGATAGAAAATTTTACTCAAAGAAAACATTCCTTTATTTTTGAATAGAAAGAAAACTGCATTCAAAGATTTTCGAAAATTCGCTTGCCACAGCTGGGAATCCAACCGACTAAAATCTGTAAAAATTACACCGTGTACTTTTATTGCATCGATCTTAAGGGTCAATTATAAGGATGAAATCTCTCTAAAAAACTTGATAAATTAAATGAAAGAGTACTTTCTCTTCAGGTGGCATTACAAAATTCCACCCTGTATATGCATGTATGATATGCATTATATGTACTAATGTCGCTTATTAAGAGACAGTTGGAACAACAGAGTACTATACCACATATATTATTCAAATAAGAGGAACAGAATTTTTTTAACTGTTATGCGAAATGGCGAAAACAAACTAATAGAAAAAACATTTCAGTTAATAAAGTTATTTTTGATAGCGTAAAAACGCTACCGTCAAAATATTTGTACCATACCTCCATCCGCCCTCGTCTGAGAAGATTAACGAGGATCGTTCGATGGCAGCACTCATTATTTTGCCTGCTGTCCCTTTAATTACAGGCAGTTCAACGTGATTGTATAAATAATCAATTAGCGGTATTATGTGCTTCACCGGCATCACTTCCAGTTAGAAAGAATAATTTTAAAAATAAATTTGTCTCCTTCGAATAATTTGTTTGTTCGTTCAATGTTTTGTCACTAAATTTTACTTCACTGAAAAGAAAATGACGAAATCTGTTCATAATTTACAGAAGAGCCAATAAGTTTATTAGTGATACAAGTATGTCTATCGTCAGTTAGTACTTATGCTTATGAAATGTAAGTTTTTGAAGATAGTTGAATGTTGAAGCTGTTGCATGAATGTATATGAACAATTATTACGTGCGCAAACTGTCTGAAATTCAAATACAAGTTACGAAGTGTTATCCTAATTGAGTGGAGCTAGTAATAAAGAAAAGTTTGGTAATCAGAGGGCTCAAACCAAGTTCAAAGTTGCGAAAGTATTTCTTAGTTTTTCTTCAAATCTCAACTAAGTATTAATTTCGCGGTTTACAGACCACGCAGTTCGCAGCCACCGTTTCGAGCGGCTATCTCTCCGAGTTGCCTCACAAACTCCGCGGAGGAACTAGTCAGAAAATTAATCTTATCTCAATTTTCTCGTGTTTTCCTTCTCGACTGTGTTTAATTGTGCAAGTTTTAATTACATGCAAATCTCAATGCGCGGAACAGTTGGGGGACCGTTGATTTTGTGAGTATTTTGTGACAACGATCTTTTTTTCGACTATAGTAAAATTCTCTCACACGCCTACAAAAAAGTTCATTTTTGTTTCCTTTTTATAATCAAAAGTTCTTTAAACGCTTTGGGCTCTTTTAGTATGGGGAAAAACACTAAACTTAGCTTTAATTGTATAAAATAAGCGCCATCTACCCGAATTAACACTTCTTGGTTAGTTATAAGCTTGACAATATTAAATAAGTCAATAGCTTGTCAAGGTGATTACAGATGGTTATAAAGTGTTCGAAAGTCATAGCGGCAATATTCCCTAGTTTTCACTTTTGACGTGCAGACGTACAGACAGACTGACAGTTTTTTTTAAACACTCTTTGTTGAAATGTTAGTAAGTTTTTTTCTCTGTTTTCATTAGGAGCAAAGGCGAGAACAAGCGCGTACCGTCATTAATCAATCCAGTCGCCGGATGCTACTAGCGAATGTGAAAATGAATTTTATGAATAATAAATTACATCCAGAGGCAGGTATTATATTCAAGAAAACTGTTTCGGATAAGAGCACATGGTGCTCTCTGCGCGTAAGCAATATGCCTTTGTTATTAATTCACAAAATTCATACCATTGTTATCCTGCTATATGTAAATAAAGGCGTCTTTGTCTGTTTTCTTATTTCAGATTATTAATATCGATGGTGTTTACAACTCAAAACGACTTACAATTAAAAAAGGCTTTACAGTTGTTTCACGTGTATTTACAATTTTAGTAAAGGTTATGTTTTAATTCTTGGTTAACACCTTTTTAATATATAAAATCTATATAAATAACTCTATATCTATACGAATAATTATGTAAATATTAGTTTTATAAGACAACTTAATTTGAAATGAAATTTAATTTAGTTAAAATCACACTAAAATGTAACTGAATCGTCAACCAGTCGAAAATACTAAAGATAAAAAAATCATAAACCGTTACTAATGTCTTTTTTTAATATACTTTAAAATATCTATGTAAATGAGAATCTTACAATTGATTACAATAACACAGAGAAACAATAATGCAACATAACAATGTGTTACAGTAAAAATGCACACCAAAAATTGGTGTGCATTTTATTTTTAAACGCAATCTTGAAATATTTTTGCCTTCTTATAATATTCAATGGTCTGCAGCGCATTCTGCATACCTGGCGTTGTTCAAGTTCTTAAGCCACTGTAGCTACTTACAATCAACTAGAATATTTATAAAAACTAGATGGTACCAGCGATCTCGACCGTGTTGAAAAATAAAATATAAATGCCTGATAAAACTTGTAAAGCAATAAACGCCGGATCTTTCTTTTTAGATAGCTGGTGCCCTCGGCTTCAGTTATTATCATTGGTGAAAGATTTTTAAAATTAGATTAGTAGTTTCGAAGTTCACTTCCTACATACAAATTTTATCTCTTTATAATATGGTAAAAGTAGTGTAAAAAAGATTATTAAATAAAAATCAGGTCGAAATAAAAATGCGTACCTATCTTAATTTTGTTACGTTTCATGTAACATTAAAAAACTCAGTTTAGTGAGGGCAAAAAAAAAAAACAAATTAAAAACCTTATATAGCATAACAGTGTTTAAAGTTACAATGAAAATGTGCTGAAGGGGCGAGCGGTAGAAAGCGCAATAATGATTCGCAGGATTTTTTATTTGACAGTGGAGTGCATTAAGATTTCCCCCCGACGAGGCGGACCACGTCGTCGGCGACGTTACGCGTCTATTTCATTATCATAAACCAAGCATTTTATTTTAATGAAACATTTTAAACAGTAAGTCCGCATGTATTTCTTGAGGGATATACAAAACCAACACCATTTGCTTTCTTAATATCTACTGAAGAAATGGGACCAGCCTGGAAACGCTTTATTCAGATGGCGTATCCTCTTATCATTGTATAGTGCATCTTTCTAGACTTCACATGAATGTCTTCATATATAAAGGTCTAATAAATGTGAAATTTACGAGTATTTTTGTGAACTTTGGCGTGAAGACTGAAAGAAGTTGAAATCAAAAGGGTCAAGGCTACTTGTTAGTATTACAACTTACCAGCCAAATAGTTTAAATTTTTGCTTATGTATGTGGTCTGAAAAGATGAAATACTGTCCTTTCAGTTTATCACTTTAGGTCATTTTATATCTTACATTTCTTCGTCAGCTAGACATATTAGATAAAAGAGTCAATGGTTATGCACAGAGGTGAAAAGATCACAATGAACGATGTCTAGAATGGCACGATACACACACAATCATCACCTCATTTCCTGTTAATCGAGCTTCGCGACAGTCCATGGAGATTATCCACTCTTTAAAAATAACCTTTTCTATATATTCTTGTCGTAAGTAATTCACTTCCCATAACCCGTGATCAATCTTTTCAAAGACGGTTCAGTGTCATTATATTTTAATAAGAGACTCGCATATAAGAACATGATTCCATAAGGTTTCTTTTAGTGAGTTCGTGTGGTGCCCATTTATCGAGCTTAGTTGCATACCCATATTTTTCAAATGAGTTATAAAGTTATAAAGTTGTAAATTTAAATACAAAACTAGAAAGAGCAAAAGTTTTTTTAAGCATTTTGTGACATTTTCCTAATGTAACAAATTTCTACATTTATACATATTTTATGGTAAAATAAAATTTCAATAGTATAAACTGCAGAAGAAAAGGGATTGCGATTACACACTTCAAAGAGTTAAAAATATACAGAGACTGTCTCCTTGAACGTTTATAGATTTAGAAATTTGTAATGTACTTAAATATTAATTATGTAATATTTATATTACAAAGTGAGGTTAAGTGAAATTACCCCATTCTCCCTTATCTCTTATCCTTAATCCTTCTATGGTCGGCAGCGCACTTGTAGCACTTATGGTGTTGCTTGTGTTACAGGTGACCATCAATTGACCTATCATCAAGCCAGTCTGTCTGTCGACCTTAACATAATAAAAAAGAAAGTAATAAAATTTCTATAATATTGATTTGTTATTTTCAATGAGCGATATTAGTAAAACGTCTGAGAGCTGGGCAAAGCAGATAAAAGGCTCAATGGGTTGGTGAGCAAAGAGACATGCTCACGAACTAATCGCATCATACGAGTCCCTTTTGTGCCCTGATAAACTGTCTCGCTCGACCTTGTCTCAATGTCTATGAACTGAGGAATTAAATTATTCTCTGGGATTTTATATCTCCTATTGGACATTTATGTTTATTGTTATGGACGCTCTGATACTACTCTGAGGAGCCCATTTGATGAGTAGTTAGGAGGAGGGTGCTCTGTCACAGGAGTCCCGGCTTCGATTCTCGAATTTGGAATTGAACATTTCAAATTTATCTCCCGTCTGGGTCTTGCAAGTTCAAGCGCTTGCAAATGACTTATTACTTTTATAAGAACCAATCTTGTCGAAATTTAATACAAGGTGTTCTAGTTAAAACATCAAAGTTTTCAAAACTTTGCACAGAATGTTATAATTGCAATATTTTAACAGAAGCAGCTATTGTGAATATAGTTTCGAAATCTGTATTAGTGAGAAATTGCATTGGTTAATTTCACTAAAATAGAATTTCCCGAATCAGGGCAGACTACAAATCAACGATGTGTGATTAAACCCTGTTCAACATACATAAATTTCAAGTTAAAAATATTTTGAGTTGAATTGTGAAAAGTTAACACTATAAGTAATTAATTTTATTATGAAAACTATTGGTATATTTTCATTGATTTTATTTAAGAATTGTATTCCTATGTGGACATTATATGAAACCTTTATTGGATATTAAAGACGATAAATTGTAAGCTCACTGTTCGCCGAATTAGATATTTTAAAAAAAGGTAAGGTGTTTCTAACGCGAAATATCAACACAAAGAAGAAAATAAAGTTGGGCAATGACAGTAAAAGAGACGGTTACGACCCCGTTGCCCCATTGCCCTCTGCTTCAATGACCGGAAATTTACAGATAAGTCCAGTGCGTAAAACTCGTAAATATTCTTTTATTCTTACTATTTTACACCAGGCGGATAAACATTCCTGTACATAAATACTTATACCATTTTATCGTGTTTAATATTGGGTTGGTCGCAAAAGTCCGTGAAGTGTAAAAGCATAAATGAAAAACATAACAAAAATGATCAATACAATATAAATAAATAACTAAAATAAAAAGCCCATTTATTTTTTCACCAAAATATTAAAAAGGAATACTTCTTCTAATGAAGTTAACATTTAAAACATTTTTTACTTAAAATCAACATTTAACAATTTATACATCCCGAATAATATTATGTTATTTATGTTTGTGTATAAAAAACTTAACCTTTACTTTAATATAGTAATTTCGGCTTTGTTTGTGAATTTATAACAAACAACTGTGCAGTCGAAACTGCCCTTTCGTTTTATGTTTTAAAATTAGAAGGGGAAAGCCCAACAGTAATTTGACAGGTTGACGGTAAAGGGATGTAAATCCGGTTGCAAATGACAGGTCGGGGTGACCCCGTTGGGAACGACAATATGGGTACCTATCTAGATGCATACAATCGATTATTGTCGCCCAATACATTGCGCATTCAACTGCGAAAAAATATATTACTCTACGTCCTTCGTAACGGAGACACAAATTTTACACTCATCCAAAAGATTTTTATATTTTGTCGCGTTGTTTTTCTATCTTGTAGGCAAAGCAAAATAATTTGGAAAACAGATTAGTACGCTATAGTTAAAAAAATCATTCATCAAACCCTTTAGTTTGATTACATAGCAAAATAACTTAGATTACACTGAGATTTAACTTAGATTAACCTAACCAGACACAAGATCATGCTCATCATACAACAAAATTAACACTAATATATTATCTCTCGTATACAATCAAAATTTTCTAAAATTAGGTAGTAGTTTTATATAATTAAATTTATGTATATGTGTAATTAGAGTTCTTTAATGAAAAATTATAACTTTCTTATGAAAATAACTTTCTTATGTCCGCGTTGAAAAAGAAAAAAGTAGCCAAAAGCGGGTGGCTATGGCTACAAAATAACAAAAATGTTTTCTTCAAATGTGCGTAACAGAGCTTCATTTTTCGGCCTTGTACAGAATAATCCGTTCAAAATAATTTATAATTAATCATCAATATGATGAAATATTTGTGGTCGAATCTAATATTAATTTGAATCTAATGAACGATTCTATAATTTGGACTCTTGTATTTAGTTCGCATGGGAAATAAATGACGTTAGCACAGCAAATCGAATAATCGCCTATTAATGACCATTGTATAGTTGGCAACTGTAACTAGATTACTGGATTGTAAACCAATTTGCTCATATGTAGATTATTATAATATGCAATGATAGTTAGGCAAAATTGTGAGATTAGATAAATACAAGCAAGTTATAATTAATGTACTTTCGGAGCCTATTCTATACAAACAAACAAAGAATCAAATCTTTCCTCTTTATAATATTATAGTAAGTATAGATTCGTGTCTGTGAAACCATGGAAATTTACATACAAAATTTCAACCCAATCGGTCAAGCCGTTTAGTAGTTGACATACCGATAGCAGCGCCACCTACCGGGTCCAATTGTATTTTTAATCATCCAGGAAATCATCGAAATACTTCATTCAGCCTAAAATCATCATCATCTCAGCCTTTAATTTTTCATTAAGAGCGGTCAGAAGCAGCCTGGATCTACCGCAGTCTGTCAGGTCCTAGCCCTTGTAAAGTAATCTGTAAACCTTCTAATAAGGCCTCTACTCATAAGTCAATAATTCTAATAAATAAGGCAGAGGCCGTCGGCTCTCCATACTATGCAACTTCAACTTACTGATCGGCCGGGTTTCTTTCATTCTAACTCATTCCTGAATCGATCTCACAGAGTAACCTCGAGCATAGCCCTTAGCTACTTGAGCGACGCTGAGCTTTCTACGAGGTCCGTAGTTAGAGACTACGGAGGTTTCAGCGCTATATGTTTATTTATTAACTAGCTGTTGCACGCAACATCGTCCGCGTAACTTTATGAAATATTCGTGTCTGTGAAACTATGGAAATACACATACAAAATTTCAACCCAATCGGTTCAGCCGTTTAGAAGTTATGTGAAAAAGATAAGTACGGAAGGATAATTCTTCTATCCGTTGTCTTATTACCCGTTTTCCCGTAGGAATGAAGCATTTTCCCGGGGTAAAAAGTAGCCTATGTTCATCACAGTTAATGTCGCCTTCTAATGGTGAAAGAATTTTTCAAATCGGTCCAGAATTTTCGAATATAGATATAGGATTTTCAGAAAATAAACCAACTGCAGTGCACACGTCTCCGTTTATTGGGCAATCCCACACATACACACAGCGTTCTTATTGAACTGGGCGATATCTTCAAGACTCGAAATGCAGCCGGTTCTATTGTATTGTATTTTCCATTTTAAGTTCCTCGTGTAGCGGCCGACTCCCATGCGAACTATTTCACGTCACAATCCCGACTTATTTGTACTTTAAACCTCCTTTGTGTTCTATAAAAACTTAAGAGTGTTCTCTTTTATTTCTTAAGTGAAAAGCAAGGTCTTTTCTTGAGATTTTCTTTGAGTTGGGTAAATGTAAGATGAAAAAGATCATCGCCCGCTTAATAAATGTCAACGATAAAATTAAAGTCATACAATGTAAATTTAGAAAATAAGTTTGAAGTAATTTTCTGTGAAATCCTACTGATATTATAAATGCGAAATTGGAGAAATGGATGTATGTTTGTTACTCTTTCACGCAAAAACCGCTCAACAGATTTGGATGAAATATGGCACACAGGTAGTTTATTACTTGCATCAACATATAGGATATATTCAAGACTAACATTAGACTGTTTTTTTAAAACGTAACTTTTTGCGCCTGCCTGGTATAAGGTTTTGGTATCGAATTTAATAAACAGTGAATAAAGAGCAATAAAAAGTTATAAAATACCTAATAAATAACGAAATACCAACCAACTAACATAACAACAAACATTTTATAATAACAAAGTTGTTAAAATAGTTTGGTTATGCTCATATTATTTTAGTGACAACTATTCAGTTTTTAACAAACTCTTTTATGATTTCTTTTCGAATAATGTTTTGCGCCAATGCTTAAAAAGAAACATTTAAAATTTTATAAAAGAACTAGCATTTGCACGTGACTTCGTCCGCGTCAGTCAGTCGAATGGAGGTAAATTTATAGTTTTTCGATAATTTCACAACAATATCTATTATCAGATTTGAAAATGAAACATTTTACAGAAGACCTTAAGTATATAAAAAAGACCTATAAAAAATTTTTTGGTTAAAAAAATTTCGACTTTCTATAAAGAATCAGAATTCTTCACTCCCACGACGTCTTCTTTCGCGGTTACGGCATATGATCACATTTTAATCAAAGATGGAACCTGGAATGATTAAAAAAAAATTCTCCTAATCAGTCAGTTAACATGTTTACTTAGGAATAAGCGGGAAGGAAAGCATAGAGACAATTTGAATAAAAAATCATTGCTCAGTTGTGTAAAGCAACGCTTCGCAAACGTGATGCGATTGGAGTTTATTCCATTAGTGTTATTGAAAAATAGCTATTAGTGCGAGTGCAGTCGAATGGCGAGGCTCGAAGCTAACGTTGAGTTTCGCTGGAACTCATCGTATGAAGTTAATTGGATTTTTCCGTTTCCCACGCGGCGGCGTACGTGTGCTGTGTGAATAATAAGTGCCTTAATAGTGTTTTGAGCGCGCCGCTGAAGATGCTTCCTCGTATGACCTTGTTAACGTCGCCTTTATTATGAAACTCCGGAATATCCTACATTCTGTTGGCTGTGACATTAATAAAAGGTAACGGGGAGAAGCTTTTTCTGCGAGCTTACCTAACAGGCTTTAACAACAAGTAGATATTTATTTTACTACGTTTTTTCTTTCTTTTTATATGGATATCGTATAGCTTGAGACTCGTGTTTGTGTGTTTTTCAAAATATAATTTCATGTCATTAGAGATTTATTTTTATGTGTTCTTAGATTCAAGTAAATATCTATCGCTATTAAAACACGCATATCTGAACCATATTTCAAAGTTGATTTCCTTTTCAAGTTGGGGGTGCCTGAATCCGAAACCCCTGAGTAACCATGCAATCAATGGTCTCATAACCATCCCTTCATTGTTGGCTAATAGTTATATGGGCACAAAAATAGTTACATGGACTCACAGAGATATAAGTTTGACCAGAATTCGACTTAGTGTCAGCGGATCGTCTTACTGTCTAGACTTTTTTTAATAGAAAACATTTTTAAAATATAATCCAATACAACATCTTACTTATGTTTAAGTGAGTAGTAACATTGTAACGGTGTTCACAACGATACATATTAAATTTGTGTTTTCCATGGAATTACACTCATTATTGTTAATTGTTGCGAGCGGCGAAGGTGAGGGGTGAGCAAGAGGGTATTATTCGCAGTTTCACAGGTGAACTAACATGGTTGGTTGGATGTGTACGCATGAATTAATATTAACGTGCATTCCACGAAGACTGATTACTGGCTAATACGACAAATTTGTTAGGTTACAAACAAAATTCAATCTCTACTGTGTTTTAATTACTTTGATCACAAACCCAACAGCAAAACAAAAAACAACATAAACAGATACAATTCACTACTTACATTTCCAATTATAGGGTTTTATTGTGTAAGACTTAAAAGACTTAAAAATTACATATAAGTTGAATACTAGTTATTAATTCTAAACACAACAAAACAAAGGGGGAGGGGATCTGGGGTAGGGTTTGATAAGTGTGTGTTGTGCGTGTGTGTGACTATAACTATAACTACAACACTATACATCTATATCTAGATACTTATGACAAAATCGTAAACGTAACGTGTAACATTAAATATATAGTTGGGTAAAAAAAACTGGATTAACATAAAAAAACTGGATTCAGGTAGTACAAAGTCCTCCAGAAATATATTTAAAAAAAATCTCAAAACTAACCCATACACCGAAACATAACTGCTATTATTTCAAATAATTAACAGTTTTTATATTTAAGTGCAAAAATTGTATTGAGACATTACTTAATTAAATGAATTGAAAAGAAAAGAAAATATGAACAAACTCTCTAAATGTAAACGAAAACATCTTTTACATTAAATTCTAATTCGGACTTTTCCTTCTATTTATTCAAAGATAATTTTCTTTACATTTAAAAAGTCTGCGGTATTTGCATTTTCTGTAATTGCCTAATTAAACGACTGAAGCAGCTAACTTCTGATAATAAATTCGGCTCGAGTTTTAAGTTTTTTTTTTTCTCTCTTCTTACTTCTTTACGTAAAAGGTTTTCGTCCCTCGCCACTAGACACCCGATGCGACAGCATTACTTTTTTTAGTAACAAGGCATATTTTAACAAGATGAAAACGCTTCTGAAATTTAATAAGAAAACAAAATTTACTTTAAAAAGCGTCGATTCCTTTATCTTTTTTCATAGTTATCAAATCATTTAAAGTAATTTTCTTCACTCCTGAAGATCGTGACCGCTCTGAAACAGGTGATGGTGATATCGACCATCACCTGTTTCCACTCTGTCCTCAGCTTTCCTCATAGCCGTCATAAGTGTGAGGCAGTTCGTCTTGCATTAACCACGCATTACAAGACTACCATAAAATAACAGCACGTGTGCTGTTACGTGTGTGTTTTACGGAGAGAGTAACAGATTTTAAAGCCCATTTCATATCCCTTCTTAATTCCTCATTCTTTATACTATTAAGTTCACCAGCGCATTTGCTTCCCATTTTGGTGATCATCTTTAAACTGGATATCAGTCTGCTTGCCGATTACAGGCACAATTTTACCAAGTCTTGTATGTGGACATGAAAGAAAGAAAGGAAGAAAGAAATTTTTAGAATAAATTTTATCCCCCACACTAGACTCTGCGTGTGATACAGAATATATTATATTTACTGTAGGTATACATTACTGAATTAATATAGTAGCCTTTATGTATATTTTAGAATATAAATATTATTGACCATTGAATTACTATGTAAACTTCAATTGAAAATTTCAAATTTATTTAGGTATTTATTTCAAAATTCTTTATTGGGATAGCTAAAAAAGAACTAGAATAAAGACGTCTGCAAATTGTTTAAATAAAGTTACAATCAAATTATTTCGTACACGTTATAAGATTCTAGAAATAAAAGTCGGAGCTGAAACTAGACTATTTGTGATTGTTTAAAAATTCACTTCGAAACATACAAAACCAATTTATATAAATTGTTCTTTTTAGTTTATATTTAGTTTATATAATAAAGTTTGAATTTAAATAGTGTGATTATAATTCTTCGAAAACCGATGCGAACTTGTAACGGAACGACCTTGCGTCGCATTAGATTATCGAAATTATTTAAATAATTATATTATTAAAATTGCCTTGCGTGGGAATGCACGGACGGAACGAAACGGCAGGCAGAAACAAAAAAAAAAAGGGATTTCATAGAAATGTTAAGTTATTGTTTCCAAAAATTGACCATTGACGACTTGCGCGCCTAAAATAACAGCTGCAAGCAATAAATAAACCAAAATGTCATACGTTGCGTGTCCTTCTTTGAAATTGAAATACAAAAGTGTTGGCAATTAACCACGAGAGTTTTTTAATTTTTTGTTAGAAATTTTAAACAATTAGGATCTGTAATTTATTGCTTGCAATACGTTGGCTCTTTAAGAGCTGTACGAAGATCGATTTATGGCCATCGAAGTGTCGCCAAGATTTTTGATTTTTTGTTAGAAACTTTAAACAATTAAGTTCTGTAATTTATTGCTTACAATACGTTCGCGAGCTGTTCCATCATCGAAGTGTCGCCAAACGTGGGAAAGAAAAAAAAAAAGGGAAAGCGTACTGGGAATATGTGTGAAGTATTTGGTTGCGTAGGTAATAAAAAAATAATAGTTTTATTTTATTATGTACATATTCGTTTAGAAATTTAATGTAGGGCAAATATAGCTTAGACCGAATCTCACTAATAGTTAGTATATTAGGCCTTATCTAGACTGTAGTAGGAGCAATTAGGTAATATAGTTGAATGAATAATATTGGATTAAAGCAAAATAAAATTATTCTTTCTATGAAGATTTATCGGTAATATTAGTGTAGAAATAAATCATAGTTTTCTCCATACAATAAAATATTATTATAAAAATTGAAACGCTTGGTCCAGGGGTCTCTAATAACTTCAATATTTTTTATGTCAAAACTAAGGGAAGTACGATGAGTGCGAAAGGGATGTAGATAGTGTTGAGTATAAGGTTAAGGGTTGTAATATGAGTGCAAGAGAGATGCATATAGGGTTTGCATTAAAACAGGGGAGATGGGCGTGATTTGAAATTGGTGGGATCGATTTTGGGAATAGATCGGCGTGGGGACAGGCTGGAAACACGTCGATTGGTTGAAATTGGTGGCGTGGTTAAAAAAAAAAAAGCGCGCTAAACAGATGTCTCTTGGAAGGAATAGGAACAGGATACAAGGACTGGCATCCGGGCTATGATAGGAGTAGGACGGGCGTTCGGGCTCTGATAGAAGTAGGACAGGAATTAATTACGCGAAGCCAAGAAAGCCAGAGTACGCGGAGAAATACTGAGAGGCCGTAACTCTTTGTATGTCGGGTTAATTGCATTTTTATTCTCTTGTCGATATCAAGTGTTGAATTTTATTATTAGAATCAGTGAGTTAGGTAGCATTTAGCACTTAAAGTAAAATAGTATTTAAAGTTTACATAGTATTTAAAAGTAGTAATTGTGTGACATAATTAATTTTATTGGTGTGACTTTTGTAAGAAATTAGGTATAGCTTTAAGTGTGTTAGTCGCGAGTGAAAAGTGGGCATCCAGCGAGGCGGTCTGGCGGTGCGAGTTCAACACCTGCAAAGCCTGAAGGGTATAAGGGTAGGTCATATAAGTGACCTCGAGGTTAGTGAGCATGGTTATTACTAATTATTATCGTTATTGATTGTTGGTTATCATTGACTGTATTTGTATGTTCATTTAATTGAAAGCGGTTTACTTAGGGTCTGAACCATAATTATATTGAAAGAGTTAGGATTTTATTTACATGTTGAAATTTAGTTTGAATTTCACTATTTTATAAACTACAGGTGCAATATTTTGTGTATGGAGTTAGCGACTATCTAGACTATATTTTGACAGATTTACTAGAGTACGTAGTCGTAATAGGTATTTAAAGGAGGATTTATTTGTGACATGTGTTAGGAATAGTAGGCTAGGAGGGCAAGCTAGTAAGGAATTACGCCTTTGTTATATCGCGTCGCCGTGATTAGGGAGATAAGTTATAATTAGGATCATGAGTTGATACTGGAATAGGCAAATACCTTGGTGTGTAATAGTGTTTAATATTGGGAGATAGGTAATTGTTTAATTCTTAAACTTTGAATCGGTTATTCCTATTAGAATATGGTGAACTACTAAATATTTACAAACAGTTACTAGTTACATGCGTATACCACCAATGTAGGAAAGGGCTAGGAAATAGGTAATCTCCTGCTACATAGCTATACGAAGACCTAGGTGGGCAGATAGCTAACGTTCGGGAGTAAATATGAATATATTTTATTATGAGTGTGTGAGGTATGTTAGATAAGAGTTATAATTCAAGTATTATAATATAATTAATTCTATTTAACACAAACAGCGTATCTCATATGAGGTCATGAGTGCGAATGTCTATCTGTACGTATGAGTGAGGGAAGGAGGTAAAAATACGTGAGTAAGAGTAGGGAAACAAGCGCAAGCGATGTCAGAAAGAGTTCATAGTACAGTAGAAATAATTTAATATGATGGTGGAGTATATAGTGGAGACAGAGCAGATTATATAAAACAAAGGGTAAATAGCTAACGTATGGGAGTGAGTAAGTTTTTATGTGCGTAAGGTTAAATTTAGGTACTGCGTGAAGGCAGTTTTGATAGCTAACCTGTGCGATAGTTTAGTAATTAGTAAATAAGAGTAATAGGTACTTTTATATTAAAGTTTTAATATGTAGATGCTAGCATCGTTAAGGTAAACTGTAAGGAGGTAGGAATACGTGAGTAAAGTAAGGAGATAAACACAAGTAATGTCAGAAGGAGTAATTTATTGCGATTGTGTAGCGTATATCGTGAGGACAGAGTAGGTTATGTAAGGGCAAGTGGCAAATAGCTAACGTACGGAAGTGAGTGAGGAAGCTGTGGCAGTTATACTGTCAATACATTAAATGATAGATATGTTAGGTTACTAATTAGTGAGTAAGCGTAATAGGTATTTAATGTCAAGGGTTTAGAATACAGATTGCGACGTTGAGAGAAAACCCTTATAAGAGGTATAAATATGTGAGTAAGGTTAGGTAAATATACACAAGCAATGTTAGGAGGAGTTAATAGTACAAGAGAGATACCTCTGTAGTTGGTGGAGTTTTCATGACATAACAGAAGTTTCAGTAGTCAATTGTAGTACACAAGCAATGTTAGGAGGAATTAACAGTACAAGAGAGATACCTCTGTAGTAAGTGGAGTTTCATGACAGAACAGAAGTTTCAGTAGACAACTGTAGTACGAGTAAGAAAATAAGTATAAATAGTGCAAAGTTGCTATGAGTATATAAGTGGAGTTAGCTAGTGAGGTGTGGGCTAGGCACAACCTATATCATAAATTAGCTAACTACATAACTCTAAGCATATAATGAGTGATTAGGTAACATTTGGTGTGATGATCCGATAGTGTGCGGTGCTTTGCATTGTGGCTTAATAGTATTTATTTATATGGAAATTGTAACTCAAACTGAGTACAATTTCATGTACATTTGTTATATATTAAATTGAGATTTTGAAAGAGGACTCTTGGTCAAACTTAAAGGCATAATAAGCCTCTGATTTATGAGTCTATTACATTTAAGTATTATATAATGAACTTTAATATTTAATTCATACAAAATTACAAATATCAGACATTAGCCATTACAATAAAGTAATACATAATGGCTTTGTCGAGCATTTATTTATATGAAAGTTGTAACTCAAACTAAGTTCAACTTCATGTACATTTGTTATATATTAAATTGAGATTTTGAAAGCAGACTCTTGATCAAACTTAAAGGCATAATAAGCCTCTGATTTATGAGTCTATTACATTTAAGTATTATATAATGAACTTTAATATTTAATTCATACAAAATTACAAGTACCAGACATTAGCCATTACAATAAAGTAATACATAATGGCTTTGTCGAGCATTTATTTATATGAAAGTTGTAACTCAAACTAAGTTCAACTTCATGTACATTTGTTATATATTAAATTGAGATTTTGAAAGCAGACTCTTGATCAAACTTAAAGGCATAATAAGCCTCTGATTTATGAGTCTATTACATTTAAGTATTATATAATGAACTTTAATATTTAATTCATACAAAATTACAAGTACCAGACATTAGCCATTACAATAAAGTAATACATAATGGCTTTGTCGAGCATTTATTTATATGAAAGTTGTAACTCAAACTAAGTTCAACTTCATGTACATTTGTTATATATTAAATTGAGATTTTGAAAGCAGACTCTTGATCAAACTTAAAGGCATAATAAGCCTCTGATTTATGAGTCTATTACATTTAAGTATTATATAATGAACTTTAATATTTAATTCATACAAAATTACAAGTACCAGACATTAGCCATTACAATAAAATAATACACGATGGCTTTGCCTTGTCTTTTATATGAACAAATGACCCTTGCAGTAATTGTTAATACTTTCTGAATATTTGGTGAATAATTATTGAAATTGTAGTTATATATGATTATAATAACATGGAATTCTAAATATTGAATTTGTTCGCAGATCTGGTTGTGAAACAACCGACTGTGTGGTTTAAAATTAATAGTAAAATCAGCGTCCTTAGAGATATCTGTGCCTAGGCTGTGCTAGGTGAGCTACAGGTAGATATTTACCCGTAAATATCTATCTTTTTACCGCTGTATTTACATGAGATATAATTCTTCTGACTTCCCAGCGTACTCAAGTGGTTCTGGATTCTGATCTCTATCATTATCACAGCCCCACGGAAGCTTTAAGTCTTCTCTAGTATTTATATGTGTGTAGAAACCTCACAAGTACAGACTTGATGCAGTTTCTTAAAGGTCGTTCATCTATTTTTGAAATCCAGTTACTTATATAGATATCTGTGCCTAGGATGTGCTAGGTGAGTTACAGGTGGATATTTACCCGTAAATATCTATCTTTTTACCGCTGTATTTACATGAGATATAATTCTTCTGACTTCCCAGCGTACTCAAGTGGTTCTGGATTCTGATCTCTATCATTATCACAGCCCCACGGAAGCCTTAAGTCTTCTCTAGTATATATATGTGCGTAGAAACCTCACAAGTACAGACTTGATGCAGTTTCTTAAAGGTCGTTCATCTATTTTTGAAATCCAGTTACTTATATAGATATCTGTGCCTAGGATGTGCTAGGTGAGTTACAGGTGGATATTTACCCGTAAATATCTATCTTTTTACCGCTGTATTTACATGAGATATAATTCTTCTGACTTCCCAGCGTACTCAAGTGGTTCTGGATTCTGATCTCTATCATTATCACAGCCCCACGGAAGCCTTAAGTCTTCTCTAGTATATATATGTGCGTAGAAACCTCACAAGTACAGACTCGATGCAGTTTCTTAAAGGTCGTTCATCTATTTTTGAAATCCAGTTACTTATATAGATATCTGTGCCTAGGATGTGCTAGGTGAGTTACAGGTGGATATTTACCCGTAAATATCTATCTTTTTACCGCTGTATTTACATGAGATATAATTCTTCTGACTTCCCAGCGTACTCAAGTGGTTCTGGATTCTGATCTCTATCATTATCACAGCCCCACGGAAGCCTTAAGTCTTCTCTAGTATATATATGTGCGTAGAAACCTCACAAGTACAGACTTGTTGCAGTTTCCTAATTCAACATTGCAGCAAACATGCTAAAAGTTACATTTTTATTGTACATATTCATTTTAAATTGTTCATGAATAATACCAGCAGACTCAACTGGGCTGTAGCTCAACCAATTTATAAAATATTATTATATAATTTATACACTGGCGATATTGGATTGCCTTGTTCCAGCTATCATCTACTATGCAGACTGTTCTAATCAGACAGTTTTATTATTTACCAAACCAACATACCTGCCAAGCATATGCTTGCAGAACTATGAAACCTTCCTACTGTGAGTTTACTCACCAAACCACTCCAATCTCTATATTGAAATGGAATTATTATGATTATTTGATTACTTCACATGGAGAAGCTCGTGGTCAGCTAACACGACCATCTGGTGGTCCCCACCCAACGAATTTATATTACTGAATTAAAATATCGTCCTTTCGAGTGACTGGAAACAGGCAGTGCTTCGAACATACGTGTTCTTCTTCGGCTGAAGTGACTCAATAAGTATGGCGTAATTCGGGAGGTAGTACCAACAGAATTGGGGCACTTTGGATTAGATGTTGATTTACTGACGATCTTACGCGGAAGGAGCCGCGAGGGGAGGTGAACAACAGTCGAGGCCATTGTAGTCCCGTACTACTAACCGTAGCACTACAGAGCGCTTGCAAGCAATTTAAGTACATGACCTGCTACAGATCATTCAAAGTGACAACCATGTTCCTGCAACCTTAACATCATGATGATGGTGTTGATTGACCTAGAGATACTCTCTGGTAAATATTGAAATACAATTATATGGGATTGGAGGATTCCTTAAATCCTACCATTTATCGTCTAAGTGACGCAACTATAACCTTTCCTGTCAAACGGAGAAAGGAGACTGTGGATGACTTTCACGGCTCGGGGCGAATGGTTGGGGCTCGCGAGTATCCTTAACCCTTTCGTTATAGAATGGGTTCCTATTTAAATTCCTTTAGCCTGATGGCTTAAAGATTCACTAGTCAATATAGTGAAACCTACCTAACCCTATTTTATATAACTTCTTTTCACTATCTGATTAATATATAAATCTCATTAGCTTATTAACATTTAGTAGATCCATGCTAGAGTATTAAATTCATTAAGTTCATTAAATTCTTTAAATTCATTAAATTCTCCTATTAATTTCATTAAACAGTTTAGCACAAAGTATTACGTACCTCTACAAAGAATCAGTGGGTTACTATTGAACATAACGTAGAGCTCTGCCGCTATTAGACGATCACAATGCCAATAAAATACATCTTAATTTGTATTAAGAAAATTAGTAAATATTCTTATAAGTAAATATTATAAGTATGCAAGTATGAGTGTGTGAAGGAAGGAAGGTGTTTCAGGAAAGCTACGTAGACTTCAGCGTAGAGCTGTGCTACGTAGCGCTGTAGTCCCGAAGGTTTAGGTGTAGAGGGTGAAGCGCCACGTAGTTATGTAGGCGCGTAGCTTCATTCCTCATTTCATCCTTTCATTCTTTCATTCCTTTTGATTTCTTCTGATTGCTTCATTTATTTTCATGCATTCTCTTTACCAGTTGATTATTAATTAGTTAGTTGGATGTTAAAAATTTTCATTAGGGGGGGGCAGTTACAATTTGGTGCCGTGACCAGGATTTCAAGAACTATGGTCGTACGGCTTATTATTTTAATATGTAGGCTAAACATGCCTACAATTTGTTGTCCGTGAAATGGATAGAGGTTTGAAAACGTAATCGATTGTGCTTAATTGTTCTTCAAATATTACTAGCTAGCAGATCTACAAGTATGTTCACCGTTTCTAGAATATGGGGGCGAGATATTTTATGTTAATTTACTTAGTTAGATTTAAAGAGTAAAACTAGGATGAATGGTTGATAGTTTATAGTGAATATAATGAATCAAATTAGTTTAAAATCGCCTAAAATTAGTTTTAAAGTCGTTTAATAGAAGTCTCTAATGTTTAATCATTGATTGTCAAATTAGTAAATAGATTAGATTAAAATAGGGACATTATAAATAACAGCCGTCTTGTATTTAAGAAGGTGAAGACATTCATATCAATGAACCAGATGTGTATCCTTTGTCGATATGTTGAAAATCTATAGTGGGGGCGTATTATAACTTAATGATTCAGGTAATTGATTAGATACTATAAGGTAAAACTTTAGTAAAGAATTGTTTAATTTTGTAGGAGTAATCCATAGGTCTTATATTAGATTATAAATTATATAGCTCTAGGTATTAGGGAAATTACTACTTATTTAAATCCATTGCGAATGCATTTTATTTGTAATATCTTTGTTCGAAGTTGTTATACTTTGTGGTTCAATTAGTAAATTAGGAACCTGGGGGCGTGATTATTTAGGGTGGTAGGAAAAGCTTTTCATCTCTACTCGAACTCAAAGACTACTAGAATCGCATCAAAAGATGTTTTTATAATATTTTCGGATATGGTGGTTTTATATTTCGTGTGCGTTGCATTTCACCAGCTAGACTTGGTCAACGCGGGGTTATTAGGCTTTGTAAATTTTAAGTCGTTTAGTAACTTCTTAAAATTTAGGGGGCGAATGTAACGGAACGACCTTGCGTCGCATTAGATTATCGAAATTATTTAAATAATTATATTATTAAAATTGCCTTGCGTGGGAATGCACGGACGGAACGAAACGGCAGGCAGAAACAAAAAAAAAAAAGGGATTTCATAGAAATGTTAAGTTATTGTTTCCAAAAATTGACCATTGACGACTTGCGCGCCTAAAATAACAGCTGCAAGCAATAAATAAACCAAAATGTCATACGTTGCGTGTCCTTCTTTGAAATTGAAATACAAAAGTGTTGGCAATTAACCACGAGAGTTTTTTAATTTTTTGTTAGAAATTTTAAACAATTAGGATCTGTAATTTATTGCTTGCAATACGTTGGCTCTTTAAGAGCTGTACGAAGATCGATTTATGGCCATCGAAGTGTCGCCAAGATTTTTGATTTTTTGTTAGAAACTTTAAACAATTAAGTTCTGTAATTTATTGCTTACAATACGTTCGCGAGCTGTTCCATCATCGAAGTGTCGCCAAACGTGGGAAAGAAAAAAAAAAAGGGAAAGCGTACTGGGAATATGTGTGAAGTATTTGGTTG
The DNA here is from genome assembly GCA_918317495.1 of Synanthedon vespiformis. Lineage (NCBI taxonomy): Eukaryota > Metazoa > Arthropoda > Insecta > Lepidoptera > Sesiidae > Synanthedon > Synanthedon vespiformis. Next base: position 3,493,582 of record OU906953.1, read on the forward strand.
CGTAGGTAATAAAAAAATAATAGTTTTATTTTATTATGTACATATTCGTTTAGAAATTTAATGTAGGGCAAATATAGCTTAGACCGAATCTCACTAATAGTTAGTATATTAGGCCTTATCTAGACTGTAGTAGGAGCAATTAGGTAATATAGTTGAATGAATAATATTGGATTAAAGCAAAATAAAATTATTCTTTCTATGAAGATTTATCGGTAATATTAGTGTAGAAATAAATCATAGTTTTCTCCATACAATAAAATATTATTATAAAAATTGAAACGCTTGGTCCAGGGGTCTCTAATAACTTCAATATTTTTTATGTCAAAACTAAGGGAAGTACGATGAGTGCGAAAGGGATGTAGATAGTGTTGAGTATAAGGTTAAGGGTTGTAATATGAGTGCAAGAGAGATGCATATAGGGTTTGCATTAAAACAGGGGAGATGGGCGTGATTTGAAATTGGTGGGATCGATTTTGGGAATAGATCGGCGTGGGGACAGGCTGGAAACACGTCGATTGGTTGAAATTGGTGGCGTGGTTAAAAAAAAAAAAGCGCGCTAAACAGATGTCTCTTGGAAGGAATAGGAACAGGATACAAGGACTGGCATCCGGGCTATGATAGGAGTAGGACGGGCGTTCGGGCTCTGATAGAAGTAGGACAGGAATTAATTACGCGAAGCCAAGAAAGCCAGAGTACGCGGAGAAATACTGAGAGGCCGTAACTCTTTGTATGTCGGGTTAATTGCATTTTTATTCTCTTGTCGATATCAAGTGTTGAATTTTATTATTAGAATCAGTGAGTTAGGTAGCATTTAGCACTTAAAGTAAAATAGTATTTAAAGTTTACATAGTATTTAAAAGTAGTAATTGTGTGACATAATTAATTTTATTGGTGTGACTTTTGTAAGAAATTAGGTATAGCTTTAAGTGTGTTAGTCGCGAGTGAAAAGTGGGCATCCAGCGAGGCGGTCTGGCGGTGCGAGTTCAACACCTGCAAAGCCTGAAGGGTATAAGGGTAGGTCATATAAGTGACCTCGAGGTTAGTGAGCATGGTTATTACTAATTATTATCGTTATTGATTGTTGGTTATCATTGACTGTATTTGTATGTTCATTTAATTGAAAGCGGTTTACTTAGGGTCTGAACCATAATTATATTGAAAGAGTTAGGATTTTATTTACATGTTGAAATTTAGTTTGAATTTCACTATTTTATAAACTACAGGTGCAATATTTTGTGTATGGAGTTAGCGACTATCTAGACTATATTTTGACAGATTTACTAGAGTACGTAGTCGTAATAGGTATTTAAAGGAGGATTTATTTGTGACATGTGTTAGGAATAGTAGGCTAGGAGGGCAAGCTAGTAAGGAATTACGCCTTTGTTATATCGCGTCGCCGTGATTAGGGAGATAAGTTATAATTAGGATCATGAGTTGATACTGGAATAGGCAAATACCTTGGTGTGTAATAGTGTTTAATATTGGGAGATAGGTAATTGTTTAATTCTTAAACTTTGAATCGGTTATTCCTATTAGAATATGGTGAACTACTAAATATTTACAAACAGTTACTAGTTACATGCGTATACCACCAATGTAGGAAAGGGCTAGGAAATAGGTAATCTCCTGCTACATAGCTATACGAAGACCTAGGTGGGCAGATAGCTAACGTTCGGGAGTAAATATGAATATATTTTATTATGAGTGTGTGAGGTATGTTAGATAAGAGTTATAATTCAAGTATTATAATATAATTAATTCTATTTAACACAAACAGCGTATCTCATATGAGGTCATGAGTGCGAATGTCTATCTGTACGTATGAGTGAGGGAAGGAGGTAAAAATACGTGAGTAAGAGTAGGGAAACAAGCGCAAGCGATGTCAGAAAGAGTTCATAGTACAGTAGAAATAATTTAATATGATGGTGGAGTATATAGTGGAGACAGAGCAGATTATATAAAACAAAGGGTAAATAGCTAACGTATGGGAGTGAGTAAGTTTTTATGTGCGTAAGGTTAAATTTAGGTACTGCGTGAAGGCAGTTTTGATAGCTAACCTGTGCGATAGTTTAGTAATTAGTAAATAAGAGTAATAGGTACTTTTATATTAAAGTTTTAATATGTAGATGCTAGCATCGTTAAGGTAAACTGTAAGGAGGTAGGAATACGTGAGTAAAGTAAGGAGATAAACACAAGTAATGTCAGAAGGAGTAATTTATTGCGATTGTGTAGCGTATATCGTGAGGACAGAGTAGGTTATGTAAGGGCAAGTGGCAAATAGCTAACGTACGGAAGTGAGTGAGGAAGCTGTGGCAGTTATACTGTCAATACATTAAATGATAGATATGTTAGGTTACTAATTAGTGAGTAAGCGTAATAGGTATTTAATGTCAAGGGTTTAGAATACAGATTGCGACGTTGAGAGAAAACCCTTATAAGAGGTATAAATATGTGAGTAAGGTTAGGTAAATATACACAAGCAATGTTAGGAGGAGTTAATAGTACAAGAGAGATACCTCTGTAGTTGGTGGAGTTTTCATGACATAACAGAAGTTTCAGTAGTCAATTGTAGTACACAAGCAATGTTAGGAGGAATTAACAGTACAAGAGAGATACCTCTGTAGTAAGTGGAGTTTCATGACAGAACAGAAGTTTCAGTAGACAACTGTAGTACGAGTAAGAAAATAAGTATAAATAGTGCAAAGTTGCTATGAGTATATAAGTGGAGTTAGCTAGTGAGGTGTGGGCTAGGCACAACCTATATCATAAATTAGCTAACTACATAACTCTAAGCATATAATGAGTGATTAGGTAACATTTGGTGTGATGATCCGATAGTGTGCGGTGCTTTGCATTGTGGCTTAATAGTATTTATTTATATGGAAATTGTAACTCAAACTGAGTACAATTTCATGTACATTTGTTATATATTAAATTGAGATTTTGAAAGAGGACTCTTGGTCAAACTTAAAGGCATAATAAGCCTCTGATTTATGAGTCTATTACATTTAAGTATTATATAATGAACTTTAATATTTAATTCATACAAAATTACAAATATCAGACATTAGCCATTACAATAAAGTAATACATAATGGCTTTGTCGAGCATTTATTTATATGAAAGTTGTAACTCAAACTAAGTTCAACTTCATGTACATTTGTTATATATTAAATTGAGATTTTGAAAGCAGACTCTTGATCAAACTTAAAGGCATAATAAGCCTCTGATTTATGAGTCTATTACATTTAAGTATTATATAATGAACTTTAATATTTAATTCATACAAAATTACAAGTACCAGACATTAGCCATTACAATAAAGTAATACATAATGGCTTTGTCGAGCATTTATTTATATGAAAGTTGTAACTCAAACTAAGTTCAACTTCATGTACATTTGTTATATATTAAATTGAGATTTTGAAAGCAGACTCTTGATCAAACTTAAAGGCATAATAAGCCTCTGATTTATGAGTCTATTACATTTAAGTATTATATAATGAACTTTAATATTTAATTCATACAAAATTACAAGTACCAGACATTAGCCATTACAATAAAGTAATACATAATGGCTTTGTCGAGCATTTATTTATATGAAAGTTGTAACTCAAACTAAGTTCAACTTCATGTACATTTGTTATATATTAAATTGAGATTTTGAAAGCAGACTCTTGATCAAACTTAAAGGCATAATAAGCCTCTGATTTATGAGTCTATTACATTTAAGTATTATATAATGAACTTTAATATTTAATTCATACAAAATTACAAGTACCAGACATTAGCCATTACAATAAAATAATACACGATGGCTTTGCCTTGTCTTTTATATGAACAAATGACCCTTGCAGTAATTGTTAATACTTTCTGAATATTTGGTGAATAATTATTGAAATTGTAGTTATATATGATTATAATAACATGGAATTCTAAATATTGAATTTGTTCGCAGATCTGGTTGTGAAACAACCGACTGTGTGGTTTAAAATTAATAGTAAAATCAGCGTCCTTAGAGATATCTGTGCCTAGGCTGTGCTAGGTGAGCTACAGGTAGATATTTACCCGTAAATATCTATCTTTTTACCGCTGTATTTACATGAGATATAATTCTTCTGACTTCCCAGCGTACTCAAGTGGTTCTGGATTCTGATCTCTATCATTATCACAGCCCCACGGAAGCTTTAAGTCTTCTCTAGTATTTATATGTGTGTAGAAACCTCACAAGTACAGACTTGATGCAGTTTCTTAAAGGTCGTTCATCTATTTTTGAAATCCAGTTACTTATATAGATATCTGTGCCTAGGATGTGCTAGGTGAGTTACAGGTGGATATTTACCCGTAAATATCTATCTTTTTACCGCTGTATTTACATGAGATATAATTCTTCTGACTTCCCAGCGTACTCAAGTGGTTCTGGATTCTGATCTCTATCATTATCACAGCCCCACGGAAGCCTTAAGTCTTCTCTAGTATATATATGTGCGTAGAAACCTCACAAGTACAGACTTGATGCAGTTTCTTAAAGGTCGTTCATCTATTTTTGAAATCCAGTTACTTATATAGATATCTGTGCCTAGGATGTGCTAGGTGAGTTACAGGTGGATATTTACCCGTAAATATCTATCTTTTTACCGCTGTATTTACATGAGATATAATTCTTCTGACTTCCCAGCGTACTCAAGTGGTTCTGGATTCTGATCTCTATCATTATCACAGCCCCACGGAAGCCTTAAGTCTTCTCTAGTATATATATGTGCGTAGAAACCTCACAAGTACAGACTCGATGCAGTTTCTTAAAGGTCGTTCATCTATTTTTGAAATCCAGTTACTTATATAGATATCTGTGCCTAGGATGTGCTAGGTGAGTTACAGGTGGATATTTACCCGTAAATATCTATCTTTTTACCGCTGTATTTACATGAGATATAATTCTTCTGACTTCCCAGCGTACTCAAGTGGTTCTGGATTCTGATCTCTATCATTATCACAGCCCCACGGAAGCCTTAAGTCTTCTCTAGTATATATATGTGCGTAGAAACCTCACAAGTACAGACTTGTTGCAGTTTCCTAATTCAACATTGCAGCAAACATGCTAAAAGTTACATTTTTATTGTACATATTCATTTTAAATTGTTCATGAATAATACCAGCAGACTCAACTGGGCTGTAGCTCAACCAATTTATAAAATATTATTATATAATTTATACACTGGCGATATTGGATTGCCTTGTTCCAGCTATCATCTACTATGCAGACTGTTCTAATCAGACAGTTTTATTATTTACCAAACCAACATACCTGCCAAGCATATGCTTGCAGAACTATGAAACCTTCCTACTGTGAGTTTACTCACCAAACCACTCCAATCTCTATATTGAAATGGAATTATTATGATTATTTGATTACTTCACATGGAGAAGCTCGTGGTCAGCTAACACGACCATCTGGTGGTCCCCACCCAACGAATTTATATTACTGAATTAAAATATCGTCCTTTCGAGTGACTGGAAACAGGCAGTGCTTCGAACATACGTGTTCTTCTTCGGCTGAAGTGACTCAATAAGTATGGCGTAATTCGGGAGGTAGTACCAACAGAATTGGGGCACTTTGGATTAGATGTTGATTTACTGACGATCTTACGCGGAAGGAGCCGCGAGGGGAGGTGAACAACAGTCGAGGCCATTGTAGTCCCGTACTACTAACCGTAGCACTACAGAGCGCTTGCAAGCAATTTAAGTACATGACCTGCTACAGATCATTCAAAGTGACAACCATGTTCCTGCAACCTTAACATCATGATGATGGTGTTGATTGACCTAGAGATACTCTCTGGTAAATATTGAAATACAATTATATGGGATTGGAGGATTCCTTAAATCCTACCATTTATCGTCTAAGTGACGCAACTATAACCTTTCCTGTCAAACGGAGAAAGGAGACTGTGGATGACTTTCACGGCTCGGGGCGAATGGTTGGGGCTCGCGAGTATCCTTAACCCTTTCGTTATAGAATGGGTTCCTATTTAAATTCCTTTAGCCTGATGGCTTAAAGATTCACTAGTCAATATAGTGAAACCTACCTAACCCTATTTTATATAACTTCTTTTCACTATCTGATTAATATATAAATCTCATTAGCTTATTAACATTTAGTAGATCCATGCTAGAGTATTAAATTCATTAAGTTCATTAAATTCTTTAAATTCATTAAATTCTCCTATTAATTTCATTAAACAGTTTAGCACAAAGTATTACGTACCTCTACAAAGAATCAGTGGGTTACTATTGAACATAACGTAGAGCTCTGCCGCTATTAGACGATCACAATGCCAATAAAATACATCTTAATTTGTATTAAGAAAATTAGTAAATATTCTTATAAGTAAATATTATAAGTATGCAAGTATGAGTGTGTGAAGGAAGGAAGGTGTTTCAGGAAAGCTACGTAGACTTCAGCGTAGAGCTGTGCTACGTAGCGCTGTAGTCCCGAAGGTTTAGGTGTAGAGGGTGAAGCGCCACGTAGTTATGTAGGCGCGTAGCTTCATTCCTCATTTCATCCTTTCATTCTTTCATTCCTTTTGATTTCTTCTGATTGCTTCATTTATTTTCATGCATTCTCTTTACCAGTTGATTATTAATTAGTTAGTTGGATGTTAAAAATTTTCATTAGGGGGGGCAGTTACAAACTGTTTATCTCTATCGACACGACTGAATATTAGGAACATTTCCAAATTTCCATACACCGCCGCATTAAAGCGGTCGTTTGATACTGAATATACGATGTCACTTAGATTAACTTAATACCACGTCTATGTACGCATACAATAATTGGTGGCAATAACGTTCGTTTAACACAAGTACAAAGCCAGTAACGCGTCTCTACAGCTCCAACAAATCAATAACTGTCTTAGCGTTATGGGTTGAATATGTTAATATAGATAAGATAATTAACGAATGTCGTACACACTTGTCTAGTGGACATTTAATCATTGATCATTGTGATAATATATTGAGTAATGTGTGTAAAAACGGATTTTCTATTACTCTGTGTTTAATTCTTCTCAAATAGATAATTCTCGTACGTTTATTACATTCAAGCGTGCAATGCTGATGCTTTACAATTTTCTATTTTACAGGAAAAAAATACATTAAAAACATTATAGTTTAGTCTGTGACATAGGCCTACCCCATAATTTTTCAAATGGAGCGATCAGCCTGGATCCAGCATATGCCAGTAACTTTCGTTCGTCTACGGATGTCCTCATTTGTGATTCGATCTCGCAGTGTAACCTCGGGCATAGCCTTCTTCATATCTTGTTGAGCTTTCTCATGAGGCCCATAGTTAGAGACCACGTTTTAGCGCCATATTCACACACATTGGTCGAAAACTTTAGTTTTGAGCACTGAGGAAATCTGGACGTAAAGATGTGTGGGTGTTTTCCGAACTCTGAAGTCTAGGGTTTTACAAAAATAGTATAAAAATTTAGTATTGAACCACTAGACCGGTGTGCCTTGCATCACTAGCGTTTGACGTTCCAATCAACTAGCTCTGAAAATAATTCATTTGTGATTGATAAATGGATATTTTTAATTAAAAAAGAACATTCATCCCTAAAACATCTGTACTATTTTATGACTTGATAATATAAACGGCAATAAAAGAAGAGATGACGAATAAAAAAGAGGCCCAAACTGTCCCCTTCTGACATCACTGAATTATGCCACTCGCCAAAGTTAAAAATTGTAATAACTTCGTTCAAAGGACGAAGAGAATAAAAAAAACTTTTCCAGCTGGCTTCAAACTAAGTTACGTGAGGCCCTCGGCAAAGGATTTGTGAACGGTCTCAATTACTGGGCTCAAGGAACTTATCTTCATTGCGTGTGCTTTTATACTTTTTATGTAATTTTATATAAAACTAGCGACCCATCCCCGGCTTCGTCAGGGACGAGAAAAAAAATGGGGATAACCGACATCCTGGATGACGTTTTTAAGTATTATGATCATAAATTTTCAAATATTGAAGTTATTTTTTTGTGTAATCCTAAGTAAATAATTATACTCTTGAATGCAGTCATAAATTATGAAGTTGGTTCATTGGTTCTCTAAGTTTTGTATAAAAAAATAAAGTTTAATTGAGTCAAAGTCAAAAATATTTTTTCGGACAGGAACTTTCCTTTGGAAAGTTATTAAAAAAATGGCCCATTTAATCAAGATTTCAAAACAGTGCAACACATTCTGCTAATCTTTTCTGTAACCTCATTTATTTACTAGCTGGTGTCTACGACTTCGTCCGCGTTGAAAAAGAAAAAAGTAGCATATCCTGTATCCATCTTAATGTTTGTCTATTAAGTTTAAGAGTTATTGAGGAAATATTGGAGGAATATTTTATTAGTATAGATTGTTTGGTTGATGATAAGTTCGGTGATTTTGAATTTATTTATATAGCATTCTCCAATGTTTTAAATAACTTCTTTGTAAAATTATAAAAAAAAATGCAGTTGAACTTTTCTGAAATTATTTATTTTATCTTTTGGTTACATTGTATTTGCTACATTTTCAGACAAATTTATTATTACTAACTCATTTGTTTTTGCTGGCACCCGAAGATTTTGTTCTGAGCAAATTTGAAAGTTACGAAACAAGTGAATTGTAAGAAGTTGTCAGCAAGTTGAGAATGGTTTGAATACTTATTGTCACACAACCCCTTACAATCAGTGAGCCGAAGCCGAACACACTCGCGGAGTTGAATTACGCAACCAACTTTGTCAGCTTATAATAAACAGAGACACAGAAAATTATTCACTAACTTTGCCCTGAGCACGAAATTTATGGTAGGTTACCGCGAAATTTCCCCACAATGAACGACTCGCTTGGGTTTTAAGCTTTATAACTTTACCCAGTGCGGTGTACGGATAAGCAATGAGACCAAAAAGGTTCTATGTAGCGGCGACTGTGCAAACACCGGTCGGCCGACACACTCCCACCTTTCGTATACTTCCCCGGGCGGTCCACTTTCCAGGAACAAATATTACGTATCGGAATTGCATGGTTTCAATTCATGTTTATATTTTTCTACAGGTAACTTATTTTTTCGTAACATTTTTATAGTTCAACTAGCCGTGCCTCGCGACTTCGTACGCGATGATCAATGATCAATCAATCCAACGTTTGTAGGATAAAAGTATCCTATATGCTACAAAAGTATCCTTCTTACAATACATAGTTACAAGTTATATTTTTATGTATATGAATTTGTTACAAGATGTTTATGTTCTAAACTATGTGTAGTGAAATGATAAGCTAACTATTAAATATACATTATTTCTATTATAATTTAAGTTATTTTATTGGTACACTTGACACACTTGATATATTTAACCTACTGCAGATCTATATCTTTCCACCCAAAATACTCTATGGTAATTTTGTAGACACAAAGAGCTTTTATAGCGCAAAAAATGTGCGAGAGCACTATGTAAAGTTAGCCCAATGTAGAGTTTAAAACCTCTATTTAAAAGTAACGCCAATATAATAATAAATTATTGTTGTCATGTTTTTAAAATATTAAAATACACCTTTTTAGCGGGAGATATATTTACTTTTTGAATTGTTGACTAGCATTTTGGTCTTAATGTATAATTTCTAAACATTACATAGGTCCTTTAGGTTAGTATAAAATTTCTGACATTTTTAGTCACTTGGCTATTTACTGTTAACTTAGAAAACATGAAATTTATTGAATGTTGACGGTTTATTGATACATTTTTTTTGATAAGATATATTTTACTGATCGACCGGCCTTACAAGCCTTCCCTTTATATTTATTTTTCGATTTGCTTGGGGTTAGTAAACACTTTGTTCGACCAGGCAAAATATTATGAAACAATATTATTAGGATTATATTTTTTTCTCTACATCACTTATACAAACAAATAAAACTTGAATCTCTGAAATTTCGATATTTTATTTTGGACCATATATTCGCAATATATTGTGGATTACCGAGATGCATATACAATAATGTTCTTCCGTCCTGTGTTAAACGTCATTTTGTTCGGTGCACATAAATTAGAGTTTATCTGAGTCAACGGCTCATTAGCGTCGTGTGCTGCACCTTATCGCGATTCATTGTCGCACATCACTGACCGCATTTCGTACTGTAATATGTAATGTGAATGCGGTGGGACCGAGTACGCCGTCAGCACAATCTATGTACTCAACTGTAGCACCGTGAGGCGAGCCACGGCACGTGATTGCATAATTTAATACAATATTAAAAGGCAAACACAATTTTGTCTGAAATAACAGCACATGGTGTTGTTGTGTGTTAGAAAATAAGATTGAATGTGCGGGTGAAATATAAGTACCTATCATAAGACTTTCTTGAAAATTCATTTAATTTACCACAACTTACTTCTCTATAGTATTTGCCCGCGACTTTGTCCGCGCCCCACAAAACATTTATTTAAAACTATATTGTTGATAAATATTTTTGTGAGGCGTTGAATTATGAATTTTTATTTTTAGATGATCCCTCGGGAATACTTTTCAGGATGTAATGTATGTCCTTTTATTTATGCCTAAAAAAGTGTATATGAAATAAAATTCGATTGAGTAGTCGACGCGTGAAAGCGTAACAAGCAAACTATTTTTAATTTTAATGAAATATTTAAAGACTGGAAGAAGAAAGCTCGAGGCTTACAGTTTGATTAATCCTTACATTTATCAAAGATTATAAAACAAAGTCTTTCGCCGCATCTGTCTGTCTGTTCGCAATAAACTCAAAAACTACTGCACGGATTTTCATGGTGTTTTCACCAATAGATAGAGTGGTTCTCGAGGAAGTGTTTAGTATATAATTTACAAAGTTACGTGGTAGAAGTTGCGGGCAGCAGCTAGTATAGTAATATAAAATTCAATAAGTCGCCAAAAAAGGATTTTTAGAAGCTTACAACAACCCTTTCTTTGTTATACTTTTAACATTTCCTAAAGCACGCTAATCGAGTTCAAACTGACTTAATAAGCAAGGTTTTTAAATTTGAATTGAGACATGGAAGCTACTAAATTGAGCCCTTAGAACACAGAGATATTTATATTTAGGGGGCGTACGAGTCAAAGTAATTATGCTAATATTTGTGTTCCGCTGGCGATATAAATGTGGTTAGGTAACCTGTTTAGGGAATCGCCTCTGAGACTCTTCCAAGAACCGTAACCGAACTAGCGGCACCTCCCCGGAATACTGATTAACCGCACCCTTCCTTTAAATATTCAATGAAGAGATTCTCTTTTTGCTTACTTAATTAGAAATTATTTTAATTTGTATTTACTTTCGAACACGTACAGTTATTGTATTACAATGTTAAGAGATCAGAGGTTGGATTGGATTCCACCGTAATTATCTACATAGGGTGTTTGGAAGCTATCATCCCCTTCACTCGTTGTACTGCCTTGTATTACCTATTCGCAAGTATCGGTACAAATATCTTGTAAAATATTTACGCCCACTCACATGAGTAAAGTGAGACCCTTCAAGTTCAACGTACGAGTATTAATGAAAGGAGCAAGGAATTTCTATTTCTAGATAGTAAGTTAATTAAACACTTATAAGGATTTATTATATATGTATAACTCGTTTAATAGGAAGTCTAAGCTTCCATAAACAACTGAAATATAATTTATATAAATCATTTTTTATTTTAATATAATATACATATTAGTTGACAGTGACTCAAAATACTGCTAAATACTGCTTCAAGAAAAATATTAGTAAAGGTTAACTCTGATTTATATATTTAATTTTAACGGGTTTTATGATAGATTAAATAATTTTATCCATTTTTTTTTAATTTATTTATTTTATTGTAGGGAAATTTACAGATACAATTACATAATAATAGTGTTAGTAAATAACTTAAACCTAATAAACAATTTAAATTTTTTAAGTCATAACTTGGTTCTTTCGTACACAGTTTGAGTTTTATATCTCGGTAACTAAAAGGTTCCCATAGGACAGAGCTTCCATTAGTTAAGGGTAGATACGAAGTACTAAAAATAGTGCAAAAGCATTGCCACTCCTTTTGTGCTACATAGATTAAAACAGGATAATTAACGCTCGAGGTAAGAGGTAGAGAGATTTTAAGTTAAATATTAGTAGGTACCTTCTTATTGTTATCAGTTAAGGCAGCATGTTCAAGTGAGTATATTAAGCTTCATTTATTATTAGCTGTGCCCGCTACTTCGTACGCAGTGTTGTTTTTTTTTGTAAATTCCATAGGAACCTAAACTTTTTTAAGGTAAAAAGTAACTCTCTGTGACAAATTTCAACCAAACCCTATCATCTGTTTTTGCATGACTGAGTAACAAACATTCAAACATATAAACCTCGCATTTATAATATTATTAAGATACTAGCTGGCGCGTTGAGCGCGCGCTACTAATTCGTTTGAGAGTTACATACATACATACATACATACATACATACATACATACATACATACATACATACATACATACATACATACATACACACACACACACACACACACACACACACACACACACATACATACATACATACATACAAACATACATACATGATTGATGATTAGCTCATGTTTGTAATATTTAGTCCCTTATTAAACAACAGCTACGAACTAATATCGTATAACCTTTACTTATCTAAAATACTAGCTGGTGCCCGCAAATTCGTCCGCGTTCTCTATAGCCTTATAGCCTTTATCTATAAATGGACTATAAAACACAAAAATATTTTTTAATTCGAATCAGTAGTTCCTTAGATTAGCGCGTACAACCAAACAAACAAACTCTTCAGCTTTATATATTGAAACACTACTACATTTAAATTGCACTCAATAAATAAATAGCAGCTTGTGTACTGAGTTATATTGCGATGGCAAGTAAATTCACGATTCAAATATTAGACTGATGATGATTCGTGGTACAGGGGCCGTGAATTGATAACATTCGGTCCGCAATTTTATAAATTGTTGTTTATTCTTCTCTGGTTATTAATTAATATTCTCTACTTTCATTTTGTTTTATTTTAATTAAACATTTATTTTACACTTCACGAAGATAACGTGAAAGCGGTGATTTTTTATCGTTAGAGTAGATTGTTGTATTACTACAAGCTAAAAGTGTATTTTGATTATTTACTCAGAATGTATTAGTCTGTTCTTTTGAAAGTAAAGGTTTGTATGTGTTATTCAAACATTTTGAATACAGATAATTAATTTTGTTTCATAAGTAGGTACTTAAATTCAATGTATTTTTACAAAAAAGTAATCATCATCATCATTATCGTCATCATCATCTTAGCCTTTAATTTTTCAATAAGAGCGGTCAGAAGCAGCCTGGATCTACCGCAGTCTGTCAGGTCCTAGCCCTTGTAAAGTAATCTGTAAACCTTCTAATAAGGCCTCTACTCATAAGTCAATAATTCTAATAAATAAGGCAGAGGCCGTCGGCTCTCCATACTATGCAACTTCAACTTACTGATCGGCCGGGTTTCTTTCATTCTAACTCATTCCTGAATCGATCTCACAGAGTAACCTCGAGCATAGCCCTTAGCTACTTGAGCGACGCTGAGCTTTCTACGAGGTCCGTAGTTAGAGACCACGTTTCAACGTTATATGTTTATTTATTAACTAGCTGTTGCACGCAACTTCGTCCGCGTAACTTTATAAAATATAATACATTCGTGTCTGTGAAACCCTGGTAATACACATACAAAATTTCAACCCAGCCGGTTCAGCCGTTTAGAAGTTATGTGAAAAAGATAAGTACGGAAGGATAATTCTTACTACCCGTTGTCCTATTACCCATTTTGCCGTAGGAATGAAGCATTTCCCGCGGTAAAAAGTAGCCTATGTTCATCAGGGATAATGTCGGCTTCTAATGGTAAAAGAATTTTTCAAATCGGTCCAGTAGTTTCGGAGCCTATTCAAAACAAACAAACAATCATATCTTTCCTCTTTACAATATTAGTATAGAAGATAAGTGTGAAGTAGAATAGAATAGAAAGAATAGAGGGGACCAGACAGGTTAACAGATGGAATGGCAAGATGAATGAGTATAGGAATAGAGGTACTTTCACCCAGGTTTTGTGATTTCTCTAATTATTTCTATTGTACGTTTCAATAATGTTAAATAAAACGAGCAATCTAATTAATTTTCAATTTAAATTAATACGAACGTTGCCTGTTAACTGCTGTGTATACCCTTGATTGTTTATATTGAGCCAATCACATCACGCTTCAATCATAATACGAAAATCATAAATTACATTCCATATGAAATATGAATGAATACAGCGACAAGTAGCGTTATCTTATACACATAAATACAATAGCAATTATTGGCGAGAGACACAATGCACTGAAACTGTCAATTCGGCAATCAGTCTAGTGCCAGAACTAAAGCCATTTTATTACAATTCATAATTCATAGGTTGAAGGTGATCTTCAACGTATCTGATGAGTAGGTTGAGTAAGAAAACAAATTATTATTATTGTTTAAGTTAAACTGCGAACTCAGATGATAACTTTGATTTGATTTAGACTAACAACTCTAATATATTCACGTTCTATTTAGTTCACACATAAACTGTAAACTTTCGCTGGATAGAACGCTAATTACCGAACTTTTTGTTGGCTTTACATCCTCAGATATTCGCTAAAGTTTTGTGCTGCTATAATGTGTTCCTTTATCATGATAACGTGACTATGAGAAAATTAATGAATATAATTTTTCTTCGTATTTTTTTCTTAATATAAATACAAAAATATTAAAATTGTTCAGTGGTTAGACGTAAAAAAAGTAATAAGTATCTATGTTTTGAAACTGTATCTGTTATTAAAAAAATAATAGAATAATGTTATTGTTTAAAACTATATTATCTTGATCGGTTAAAAATTGAGAAACTCAATACACGGTTAATTTTATTTTATTTTATTATGTCCATCTCCAAGGTTAAGCTATCTGTATACCAAATTCATTAAAAATGTTGCGGATTTGCCTTGGAAACGCCACTGAGTCATTACACATCAATGGAAATGGTGACAGACAGACAGATTCATTACTTTTGAATTTACAATATTAGTATTAATATTGTTAATTTTCTTTGTCTCATACGAAATTTATTCCCTATTTCTACAATATTTCCAAAAACAGGAACAGAGATAATTTCTGAATACTTATCTAATCTTGCACGCGATTTAACTTAGTTGTAGTTTGCAACTACGTCGACTACTTCGCAGGAACATTGAAAGCTGGATTATGTAGAACATTATCATGTCTCAATACTTTCAAAAGTACCAGGTACACACATTCCTCGTCGATTGCTTGGGGACCGCATTGCAGCATTTGAATTATTTATCAGTCTCCTTTGTGTTTCTTCCAAAATGTACTATTTTGGACGAGATATCTAAATTTCCGTCAATTTAACATAAATACCAGCATTGTATGGAACACAATTTAGTCAAAGTATAAGTTATATAATTCCTTTTGGCGTGAATAAGTGTAGTTACGATTTCGCGACATTCTCCATGATCTATAAAATGTATCGCCAATGTGATATTCCGATGAATACAATTAAACGTTTCATCAAAATCAATTTAGTTGTTTTTGTACAAGGAGTAACAAATATTCATATTACATCATCACACACTTTTGCATTAAATATATTAGTTAAATGTATTAGGTATAACACAATCATTATAATATATAGAATTTAAGTACAAGTTAATTCGTCCGTTTTCGTATTGTGTTCCATTCCATATGTGAAAGTAAATTTCTCCTAAAATCGCACGTTCACTAACAATCTGTTTCTATACAATTGCAAATTTCTTGTTGTTCACCTGCGGAGCTCTGTACAATCTCTTTGTGTAAACGCCGTCCTATCTCTAGGTATTATGTTAAGTCAGAGCGCCAGCGTTGAATAAAATGTTTACAGAACGTTAAATGGAAAAATCCCATTAAGGCTTGAATATTGCCTCGGTATTGCCATTAAAACCTCTTTTCAAGAAAGTTTCCAAAATATTTTGAAAAATTTTTCACTTTAACCCAACACAAATACAATATTTTCTCATTATTAATTTATTTTTTAAATTTATAATATTAATTTAATATTTTTTTTTTATTGTAAATCTTTAATGTCGACCACTGTCAATTCAGTTTAATAGTTTTCAACAAATTAGACTTTTGAACTTAAGCATGAAATCTTAGAAACAAAACATTGGTCTGTTTTGTTTCTAAGATTCATGTTAGAAACAAAACAGATCATTCAATGTAACAAAATATGGTTACAAGGTACTTAATAGTAAGTGAAGCTATTTCTTAAAGATATTGATAGAAGATTTTCTTCTAATTTTAGATTGTGTATTATACAATCTAAAATTCTAAAATCTAAAATCTCTAGTAATTTAGATTATTTGAATAATAAAGATTATCGGAAAGCAGAAATATAAATGAAAATTAAAATATACCTGTCTGATTAGGTGACATTTGAAATTAGATGGAAATTAGTAATATATGTTTCTATTATTATAAGCATTAAATTTTCTGGCAGTTTACTGACTTTATTTATATAATCCTGACAGATAAACTGTGAGGATTATATAAATAAAGTCAGGAAAATGTACATGAAAAAAATCGTCTCCCTAAAAAATGGGAGGAGCTTCATAGCTCATGTATAGTCCATGGAAATCACCAAACAAGAGGTGTTGCCTTACATCAAATGAAGTACTTCTAATTTTTTTTTATGTTATGTTAATAGTAATGAAAAATACAAGTTTTTCATCTCGAAAGCACTCAGGATCTTCGTTAATTTCTTGAATTTAGATCGACGTTGACCAGTTGGTGTGTGAAAGATATTTAAATAACAAGCAGTGTATTTAAGCCATGTTTATTGAGATTAGGTACAACGAAGTTTTTACCGGGGCAATATTAATGGTAATTCAGAATTTAAAGAATAGACCGGCGCGGCGTGATTCGCAATCGCGCGTCGGGTGCGGCGGGTAGCACAGGCAGCGCACAACAAGAACAAGGATGTCTTTATGAAATTGTGTTTTGCCCTCGCGTTGAGTAGCTGACGTTGACAAATGACACGAGGGTTGTTTTTCACTGTCAGATCGAAGTGACATGTTTTCCCCTGACTGTGAAGTGTGGAATCAGTAAAGTGAAATAAACGCCCGAAAAACATCCATCGCGGACCTAATGGACGCGAAAGAAATTAGAAAGGCCGGGGAAGTAGACATTGTTTGGTGGAAGTAAATGGTTGTTTTTGTTGGATTTTTTTTTTGTTAGAAATTAAAAATATCAGGCGACAAATTGTCACTTTATTTTGAATAGAAATGGAATATGGAATAGCACTTGGGAAGTATAATAATATAATTTTATTCCATGGAACTTTTGCGTGAATTAAAGTTAGATTAGAGGTAATGTTGCTTCTATTAAAAATTTTATAAGTAAATTATAAAGTCTTAAAATAATAAAAGTTTCGTTATTCACCCCTCCTCAAACAATTATAGGTGCACGTCGTTGCCTAGGTAAATAAAATTAATAACACCAAAAGGGTGAAAGTATACACTTTTAGAATAAAAGGTAAAGATAAAGTGTTACGCATCGATAATGTCTTACGCATCGATATTGATCGGTTGAGTAGTTATGACGCAAAGCGATTTAAAATCTTATTTAATTTTTTTATTTTATTTTTTAATTTCGAATACATAGTATAAATAGCTTCATGCCTATTTGAAAGAAATATTATTTTTAACTCTACATTGTCGGCATTCGCCATAATTCCTTGTAACAAATTTCTATAAATAGACGTATCTGTTACATAAAAGGAACCAAAAGAAATCTTTTTTCTCTGAAATATATACGTCACAGAATGTAGGACGCGTAGCCTCGTGTAGTGTCTATTGGACACTTTATTGATAGGAATGAGCGATGAGTTCCACACTAATCCGTACCGTTACGGATCCACCAAAAAATCCACTCCAATGCATTTTTCACAAATCCAAATTGAATGTTCCTTATCTACTTCAAACCTGTCGGTAACGGAAAACCCGTTGAGGTTTCTTTACGTGAATAAAATGACTGTGGGGAAAGCGCGAAACAGACTTTGTTCAAAATAAGTTCACGTTGCGTTAATGAATAAGTGGGCGAACATAAATGCGCTTACCTCAGTTTCCAGTGTTGCCACTTTAATACGCTTCTTGAGATTAAGTGCGGAAATGCTGTTTTATTCAAATTACTGGAATAATTAAGCGCTTAAACTCTTATGTAAAACTATCTTACCCAAGTAACATGGTAACGGTTGAGTGGATTATTAAATACTCTTTAATATATAATTACTTAATATAACTTAATATAGGAGTCTCAATAAGTTAACTGGTCCTATGGAATTCCTATGGTTGAAATTTTTTTTGTTGTTCTTTTATGTTTGCATATTTCCTCAGAGATAATAACATTTTACCCCAAAAGGGGGGAGTTACTTATAAGTTTGACCTGTTTATCTGTGTCTTGTCTGTGTATTTGTGTGTCTGTCTTTGGCATTATAGCTCCCAAACGGGCGGGCCAAATCTTATCAGGTTTGTTTTTGTTTGAAAGCTTGTTCTTAGTTATAATTTACAAATGATGATTGGAATTTTTGTTCTATTAAAAATTAAATTATATTTATAATAAGATCTTGTATTAACGTGTTTGTCTAAATAGTACAAATTGCTTAAACTAATTAGTAGGCGTCTTACAGTAACAGAAATTACCGCAAACCGCAAGACTTACACAATTTACACATACATAATGTAGTAAGCCCGAACATGTGCAGTACCTACATAGGTAGATAGGTACACGTTTAATATTATGATCAATTTTCATAAGATAGGATTCTCTTCCCCCCCTAGGTGGGCCATGACCTTGTCGTGGTGGGGGGGCTTACCCTCGATAATCCG
This sequence comes from Synanthedon vespiformis, assembly GCA_918317495.1. NCBI lineage: Eukaryota > Metazoa > Arthropoda > Insecta > Lepidoptera > Sesiidae > Synanthedon > Synanthedon vespiformis. The sequence continues at coordinate 3,512,563 of OU906953.1, forward strand.
ATGGGGTCGCGGGGGGCCGGTGGTTCTCACCGGCCTTTCCTCGTCCCATGGGATTGTTGTTGGGGACCAACAAGGCCCACACCCGTGTGCTCCGAGCGGGCTCCGTTCAGCGGAGTTCGTGGCGGAGCGCACTTTGTTGAGGTTCCCCCCGGCGGCTGGGGCGGGGCTTGTAGCCCTCCATGCTTGTCTCGTCAGCTGTCGTCGGGGGTCAAGATGGAGTTCAGGGGAACAGGGAGGCCTGGGGGGGTGGCCCCTGGTCCCCTGCTCGTTGAGGTTTTGGAGGTTTTGCGGGTGGGGGATCCAATGGACACTACTGGTGTCCATTGAATCTCCCTTAACATCATTGCAGATGGTCGGGCAGGAGAAGACGGGCATTCAATGCCCTTCTTCAAATGCCCTTGGGGACCTGCGCACACAGCTGGCTAGCTGTGTGTGCCTGCACGGGTCCCCCCCGTCTGGGGATTGCTCGGGTGTCTCCGGGCAATCCCCCTCGTTGGCGTCAGCCTAGCCAGAAATGGCTAGGCTGCCCGAGGAGGGTGGGTCGGAGCAGTTGCCTCGGCAGAGCCCGTCCACCCCCCACTCAAGGGCAAGGAGACACCGGGGAGTTTTAGTGGGTAGGGGCCAGTTCTGCCTGCACGTGCGCAAGCGGAGTATGCTGGTCGAGTCCCACATACCCCTACCGCCTAGCCAGCGGTGGGGGATCAATAAGACGATTTCTCCTCGACAAAAAAAAAAAAAAAAAAAAAGGATTTTCTTAAGCATTTATTAAGCACAAGCACAAGCACAGACAACCACAAATACTGTGTTCGAATTTTTAACCGCATCCAAGGCTCCTTAGAGCGACTGAGTGAAACTGAGTTCATTGGACTCACTATATGAGGTTCATACGCGGATAGTGAGACACTAATCTTTCTTTTAGCTTCCATCTACGCATTAAAATAATGTAACATAAAAAAGCCCGCTTCAAAAAAGTATCAAAACACCCTTTCCCTTTTATCCAAAGAAGACTTACATGGCTTAAAATTTAATCAACCTACCCATTTGCTCGTACATTCGTCAAGTTTACCAAACATGAGAGCTTTAATTTCGCACAAACAATTAAAGTAATAAAAGTAAAGCGTTGAAAGTTTTATTGACGCTCGCTTTATTTCGTTAAGGAAGTTTAATATACTCGGAGAAGTTTGGACGGATCTCAGTGATTTTGGATTGCCTATAAAACGTAACGGACATTCGCGTTGTGCCTACATTCACTGTGTCAAACGACCGGTCCAAATTCGGCGTTTTGGTTTTCTTAAAATGTCAATTAAAAATCATTGCAAATTAAAATTAAGGCGCTACGTAATTATGTTAAAAGTCGGTTAATAAAATCGATTTGACACGCGAAGCGTGAGAGTTTTACTTGAGTGTTTAAGTTACTTCATGGCTTTTCAATTTGTGTTTTTCTTCAATAAGACATTTAAGAAAAAGGGATATGAGTGTGGCTGTGTCGTAGACACGGCTATTGTGTATGATTTGCGTTAATTTGTGTGTGTTACGAATAATATTTTCTTTGAGCTTATTATATGTAGGTAAAAAAATATTTGATCCTTAAGTTATACAGAGTGGTGTAATTAAATTTTGGATGTAGATATCCGACTCTATTTCACGATTTTTTTATCATGTAGTTTTCTGAATTGCCGCCCAATTCTGAATAGAGGCAAATTTAAAATTTGAATTATTCATTCGTTACAAACCAAGAGAAAAAATCCCAGTTCGTAGCTAGTTACAAAACTTAGTTACGTACGCGCACGAAGGGATTTAAAGACGTATTAATGTCAAAATACAAATTGAAGAACTAAGAAGTAAGCGACATAAGCGCCTAATCAAATAAAAACCTCACAAAGAGCGCCGTAAAATAACAAGACTATGTACTTTTGTGATTTGGTTCTAGCATAAGAAATGTTAGACACCTCACACTTTTCTACTTATTCACGTTGTGTTTAAAGCCGAATGGATACATATTCACGTAAATTGTTTCAAAACTAATGTATGCTATCAATTAGAAAGCTCTTTCTCATAATTTTGAACTTCTTAATGCATGCATTGAGCTACAATGCATTTTGCAGTCATTTGGGCAGACCATCTTAAATAAAACCCCTTAAATACCCATATCAGCAGCATAAGGGGTATGTTAAGGTCGACATACAGGCTGACACTCCACTTGATGGTAGGTGGCTACCGTCGCCTATAACATAAGCATCGCTATAAGTGCTACAAATGCGCTACCGATTATAGAAGGACAAGGGATAAGGGAAATTAAAATTTGAATTATGAATAAGATCTCGAAATGACGAGTACTCAAAATCAAAAATTTAAAGATATTCTGATTAAAATAAAAATTATTAAAAAAAGATTAAAATAAGCGCCTTAAATAAATTAATTATTCACACCGATAATTTTAATTTCGTTTGCAAATCTGCCATTCCATCGAATCAAAATGATTTGATTCATTTCGAATGCATTGCAGTTTTGTCATGAAGATATTGATTAATCGAATTGCTAATAATCCAGTTATAATTAAGCTATAGGTAATGATAATCTTCATAGTTTTTTAATACTTGCTTTAACGACGAAGTACAATGTGAAAAAACTTTCAAATCGAAGCTGCTTGTGGCCTAGCTTATTCATAGCTTCTTCGTTAGTTATTAATTGGTAGTTTTATTTATGGTTAAATATTTAACAAAAATATAATTTCTTGCATTACCAATTTTTCACTGATATCAACTGATTTACTGATACTTGGGCAAGTTTTTTCATTTAACATTGAAAATATATTTTTTTTCATTTAATATATACGTTATACATATATATGTGCCAGAGACCCACAGTAACAATAATCGTTAAATATTATTTGTACGAAGCGTGCGTGGTTAACTCGCTAATTTGTATTAAGTCGGCGAGCATTATCTGACGGTACGCTACGCGACCGACGACCGTCCGGGGTACACACGCTCCCTTCTAATCCTGGATCCCAATCCCGCGTCTCGGCCGGGATTACGCGCATCTCCGCAAGCCCAACCCTCCAATATAACGACAGACTTGAACATTGCGCGCCCACGTGATTGAAATATGACTTTTTCCTCGGATAAAAGTTATTTTTAGCTTGTGTTACGGTCGTTGAAGAATACTACGTAAAATTTAATAATCTGCAATCCCGCACAGATGAGATGCCCACGACTTCGTTGTTTGCGCTGTAATAGTTTTTGTAAATCCTACAGGAACCTAACATTTTTCAGGAAAAAAGTATCCTATATAGTGAAATAATAGGTAATAAACTATCTGTTGAACCGTTTTTACGTGTTTGATTGTGAGTAATAAATATCCAAATTAGGAACGTAGCAGGCTTAGCTAATTTAAAAAATAGTTTTTGGTCACTTATTTATCTCGGAATATTTTTTACTAATACTATAACTAATGTTAATGACGAATTGAAATGATAAAATCAATTTAAATAGAAGTGGCTATCGGTTTCATAGTTATTGAACGGCTCGTTTTGTATTCAGAAATGCAGTGACAGTTATCCAACGTTTATCTTACGTTTAACTCTGAGAACTTCAGAAACCGGGCAAAAAATTTATCTAGTTCAATGTAACTAATTACATTTATTTTGATATTCACACGAATCCCACACTCAACTTGTGTAAATGGTTTCATACATTTCACACAAGTACATGTAGAATACGAGTACAATTGTAAGTATCTCCATAAGTAAATAATGTACAGTTATACCGACACATAATATCTTTTCCAACATTTCGGTTGGTTCTGGCTGGAATAATAAACATGTCTGCGAGTTCGGATCATCAAAACGACCGTTTAGACGGCGCTCAGAACCGCAATTTCTCATCTCGCCCATTTACACCGCGCGCATTACCGGTAACGCCTTATTCGGAAATTTAATGCCTTTTACTATCTGAACGGTTTAATCACTGGGATACGTAAGATCCGCACTTACCTTACAAGGATTTCGCTTGTTTCATTTAATGAACTCACTTGGTATTAGTGTTAGTGTGCTTTTGACCAGTCCTTTTGGAAAATTATTTATTTTTATTTATTTATTTATTTACAATATACATGGTACACTATTACAGGAGTGATCCTAATACAATGTATCTGTTCTTAAATTATAAAAAAAATAATAATACAAAATATGTATTTTTTTTTTTTAAATAAACTTATATACACACTAAAAGATATTTAACTATAAGATAGCACAAATAGTCCCACCATATAATGAATTCATTCAGTGTGCCATAGAACAGGTCAATTAATTTTGCTATTTTATTTAAGTTGCGCTATTTTATTATGCCTATGTATGTGCAACCGCTGAGATGTTAACGATGACAATATTATAATATTTTTATCATGTTCTCGAAGTTATGTTGTTAAGAGTAAGTAGGTATACACGAAATTCCTCGAACGGGCTTATTGGGAAAAATCAAATATTTCTTTAAATAACTTTAATAAAATTCCTCGCGAAGTTTGTATTCGCAATCTCGACGGAGGACGATTGGCTCGATACCCTAATTCTGACCAACTTTACTGAAAACGTCCGCGCTATACTTTTTGCTCTACCGCTTAATATTCAGAACTCGATGCACATAATTCGTGGTGGTGATCACGGGAAAAGGCGGCTGTATCTCGTTATCTCTTTTTCAATTCGTCACAAAACTTGAAATAAATTTTACATTAAATTACTTAGCTTTAAAAGGGTACGAACGATGGAATTCGGGATTGCCTATCATAACTTATTCGCACCTGTAATACTCCGCATACCTACTTAAACGTATAATATTCAATTGCACGTTTTATCGGCAGCCTCGTAAAATGTTTATTAGGTGTAGTTAGCGCCAATGGCAAAATTAATAACGATAATAGGTTACTTATATTTATATATCAATTTTAACTACACATTGAAAATATTGTAATTCTATTAATGCAGTGACATTCGCTCATTTATTTTGCTACTATTTTTCCATATCAATACTAATAATAAATCTGTAAGTGTAGGTATAGTATGTATGTCATATTGTATGTTCCAGTGTTCCTCCTTCATGAAATTCGGTAGATAAACATTTAGACGTACAGGACTCAGGATACTTTTTTCTTTTTCAACGCGGACGAAGTCGCGGGCGCCAGCTAGTTCATTAATATAATTGACTTAAACTCGACCAAATTTTTTTTCTATGTCAATGCGTGGCAAAGAGATAGACGGACCATTAGATGAAGTATCTCCTTACAGTAGCCAAAAAAAAAATCTAAAAATGGTCAATTTAGTTTTAGTATCATGTTTAGCGCCTATAAACACGATATCTCTGAAAACAAAATAACTTACTCCACGACCAACCCTTACAGATTTATTATTAGTATTGATTTTCCTATTGTTGGTGATGCGATGTGGCCGTGGTTTGCCAAAGAAAAAGAAATAACAATTAGTACGTCGATGGTCCGAGATGCGAGCGGTTCGGTTGCGCGTATATGTGTTGTCGCAGTTCGTGGGTAACTAACTCAAAAATGTTATACGATTTGCCGCTCACATCTCCGTCCACCCTCATTTATTAAGAAATAAAATGAACAATTACAGTAACACACTCGAAATCGACGGTATACAATTAAATACTAAAATCTTAAAAACAGGTAGCTTACATTTAATTATTACACATTACATATATATACATAAACACATTAGCCTACAGGCGACCGTCGTCAACATCCTCCCCACCAGTGTCGGCACGACACTCATCATTACTAAGTAAAAGAGCGACCCGTGAAGCGGGCCGCTTCATCACGCCTGACTTACCGGACATAAGGCCCCGTGCACACACCAACCTAGTGGGGTTTCAGTGATGAACAGTCCACCTGCATTTTTTATACATACAATAGGATAAATCAAATTATAATTATCTTGGCCGATTAATATTTTAGGTATCTACAATATCACATTTGCAAAATTCAAAATTATTTAAATTATTATATCTACTGAAATCTATATTAGAACACAATTGCATAGGTAAATTAAGTTCTTTCATTTTACGAGCACTTAGGTTATATCGAACACCACTGTTTTGCAAATTAACTCACCGGAGTTCCATGCGCCGCGGGCGCGCATCGTAATATTTTTACCGTGTAGTCCGGCCTTATCCGCGATGTCGGACGCGATGAGGGTGACCGTCGCACCGTCATCCAGCAGCGCGTGTGTATGAACGCTATCCTTAGGTCCGTGGATAGTAACCGGCACTATTTTTAACAACACTTTCGGACACTGTTGCGCAGTCACATGATTCACAGTCTCATCCGGTCGTTGCTCGGGTGTATTTTGATGACTGGTAGGCTTCGTCCAGTGTAAAAGACGGTGATGTGGACCTCCACATCCCTCGACGTCACATTCGTCGGCGTTACAAAGGCGCGTTGATTCGCTGAATGCTTCCTTGAACTGCAACCACTCCATCGGATCCCCAAAAAATAATGGAAGGTCTTTAGATGTGGCTAATCTAGTTAACAATTCTTGATTGTGCGTTTTTGAGGTCGATAATTGGGATACGACATCACGGAGGGTGCTTGCTAATAATTGGATATCGCTGTGCGGCTCGGGTGCTGTCTGCTTATCCTCTTGGTCAAGTTCAAGGCTGCTGGGGCTGTTTCGCGTGCGGTTGCCGTTATCAAAGGTGCGGTGGTGATGATGGCCACCTCCGCCGTTGGCAGTCACTAATTTATTTTCACAATCGTTCAGTGACGAGCCGGGTGCGGCAACTGACTTTTCCAACCAGTTAACAACTTTACTTGTGCAGGATACAGACGACTTTCTAGATCTTGAACTACGCGAACCGAGTTTAGCCACCTCAACAGCTAGCTTCATATCCAGTAGCTCCTTCTCGATTTTTGCTTTGGCTTGAGCAGTTTCATACTCCAGCTGCAACTGACGTGCAGCAATGGAAGACGTGCGCGTGCTGGGTTTTTCGCTACCCACATCCTCTTTTATTCCTCTCGTTTCTTCCACTTTTTCTTCTGCTGGAGTATCTGATTTTACATCGCGCATGATTTCATCATGCTCCAGCTGTTCCCGTCTACGCTGATTACGGGTCGAAACCGAGCGGGTCGAAACCGAACGGGGCGTTCGGAACAAAGACATCCCTGCAGCACAGGTTTTGTTTTTTCTTCAGCAGATTCGGCTCGAAGAACCACTTTTGTTGGTGATGCGATGTGGCCGTGGTTTGCCAAAGAAAAAGAAATAACAATTAGTACGTCGATGGTCCGAGATGCGAGCGGTTCGGTTGCGCGTATATGTGTTGTCGCAGTTCGTGGGTAACTAACTCAAAAATGTTATACGATTTGCCGCTCACATCTCCGTCCACCCTCATTTATTAAGAAATAAAATGAACAATTACAGTAACACACTCGAAATCGACGGTATACAATTAAATACTAAAATCTTAAAAACAGGTAGCTTACATTTAATTATTACACATTACATATATATACATAAACACATTAGCCTACAGGCGACCGTCGTCAACACCTATCGTGTAAAGAAAAAATACAATTAGATTTTCGCAATTCAGTAAATAAATCTTCAACGGAAACCAATAATATGGTTCATTTTACGATTTATGATAGAAAGGATAAGTAAATGTGCGATGCAGCGTGAAATTGAAATTTTACAGAAATAAAGTGGGGTAACTCGATTTTCATTTCATAGGTGCCGTAAATTTGCGGCGGAGTAAGTTACGCCTTATTTGGCAGACGAATATACTTGACTCGTCGTGAAGTGATACCTCCCTTCTTCAACCCTACTCGAGAGCACTCGCATTCAACAAATCGAAAGCCGTTACTCACATAACAACTGTGATACATTTTTTCTACCATTTACCGCTGCTTCCACTTTCTTGTTTCACTATTTTCAAAGATCCTCATAAATTTCAGCTTTTCTGTGACTGAATCTAATGAATGCACAATTTGTGCTGTCATCTTTTGTCCTATCTCCCGTAGAACTCAGGTTTTTAAAACAAAATAAATAAACCTTTTATTTATTTTCATACTACCTGGCGCCCGCGACTTCGTCCGCGTTGAAAAAGAAAAGAGTAGCTTACCCTGTGTCCTGTATGTCTAAATGTTTATCTATCAAGTTTCATGAAAATCAGATAATTCGTTTAAGAGTTATGGAGAAACATACATACATACACCTGCAGATTTATAATAATAAATCTGCAGGTGTATGTATGTATAAGTATATTGATTGATGATGAGTGCGCAAGGCAAGAATTTTTGTTGGTTGTGGGTTAGCAACTGTGGTATTGACTTTTGAATCGTCAGGAGAACATAAAAGGTGTGTTCTTCAAGGTTACAATAGACGTTAGACAGTGGTTAGGGAACTTATCTTAACGCTCCGGCTCAGAGGTCTCGGGTTCGATTCACCGCAAGGTCAATGTTTGGAAATTTTGAAGGAGCCACCTCCCATGAAGTGGACTGTCAGCCTTCTACTACCATCAAATTGACCGTCAGCCTGCTTGCCGACTCTTATATAAAAAAATCCTTGATCAACTATCTAATGTCTCGTAATATCCAACAGAAGCAAAGAGAAATTTTCCTTCACTTATAATTCAACTCAAGTAGTGAGCGAACGTGCCCCGTTGTTATTAATTATGCCAATATTTGTGTTTCTCAAGACGAGATAAGTAAAAGTAACTTTGTTATTTATTTATCCGCTGCGAGGAACCATTAACTAATTGCTAAGCGAATTACACGCATTAGCGAGCTCAATAAAATAGTTTTCTATTATATTATTATAACGGCGCACAATAAGTAAGCCGAGAGTATTTACCTTGTAATAGTTATGTATTAAATTATGTATGTATGACGTATGTATATTGTATACATACCTAATAGTAATATGATATTGTATATGTCTAATATAAATATGAAATATCTATATTACTTATATATTTGGTACATAAATTCGCTTTATATATTTAAAAGTTACAATATAGAAAATTATGGTTTTTAAAATTATTCTTTAAAAAATGCCCCCAAAAGATTTTCTTTTTGTTAAGAGAATATTCCTTATTGTTAAAGTAGGCTTTTTAGGTTACTTTCTTTTACTAACTTTTTAAGTCTCCTCATATCTGATTTGATCTCGCAGAGTAACCCCGAGCCTATCACAGCTCGTTGAGCGACATTGAGCTTATAGTTAGAGTATACAGGGTGGAATTTTGTAATGCCACCTGAAGGGAAAGTACTCTTAATACTGTAGATAGAAAATTTCACTCAAAGAAAACATTCCTTTATTTTTGAATAGGAAGAAAACTCCATTCAAAGATTTTCGAAAATTTGCTCGCCACACCCGGGAATCGAACTGGCTAAAATCTGTAAAAGTTACACCCTTTACTTTTATTGCATCGATCGTTACGGTCAATTATAAGGATGAAATCTCTCTAACAAACTTGATAAATTAAATGAAAGGAAAACCATGAAATCTGGACTTATAAAATTCCCTCCAGGTGGCATTACAAAATTCCACCCCGTAAAGTACTACAATACAATACAGTACTACAATACTAAGTAATGTGTAATGTAATTATAACATATATTATAATGTACTAGATAATATAAATTTGTAAGTATAATAGTAATGTTACAGAGATTATTAAACATAATATATAACATTCCATAATATAGTTATAGAAATTCAATCGTTATGAAAATAGAATTGCTCAGAAATGAAGGAACTGCCCGAGTGCGAAGAATTTAATTAAAACCGAGTAATAAAAGAGCGCATTTTACAGCTTTTGACCGCGCCGTTGTGTTCTTCGTAATGGTTATTATCTGCTTTTTAAACTTTGCTTTCAACTGTACAAATTAAAAACGAAAATATTACGCTCGGCCCCTCACGTTGTGTGGGTCTTTGTCATGTGCAAAATAATAACAGAAACCCGACAGTGCTTTGTATGGCCGACCAGAAAAGCGCTTTATCAGTTTCGATAACAAATTTCAAAATAAGTAAGGTTTAGATTTGAAATAGGCATTGAATACTGATTGACATAATTGTCACTTTGAATTTTCAAAGGAAAACAGACCTTATCATTCTACAACATACAAAGAATGTTCAATCTTAGGGTGATAAAGCACTTTATTTGTCGAGTTTACCTGTTTCGTTCATCAAAGTGCTTATAGACAAGGTAAAAACTGTTTTTAATACATTAAAAATATTAACAGAGAACCGCGTGTCACAGCTAGTTAATATTAAATAACTAATAAACTGTTTTATTTCATGAGATTCAAAAATATGTTGTACGTGTAAATTTTTTTATGACGCAGAAATATGTACTTTCACATAAATCGTTCACATTGTGTTAAGATGTGACGTTGATTAACGAGCTAAAGGCTGTATTGTTTCCTTCGTCAAGTTGAGAGGACCTTTCCTTTGAATATTACCCAAAAATTACTTAATAAAACCCGCGAAAAAATCGTGTCAACGTATTTGCGATATTTTTAGCTTGAGGTTTTTCAAATTCAGATATAATTATTATATGCATACGTTTGCCTTTGATTTAAAATTAAAATAAATGAAATTTAAGAGTATTTTCAAATACGGTTTATTATATTTTATCTAGAGACTATTAGGAAAATAAAGTTTTAATAAATTAATAATAACAAATAACATTAATAATAATTCTTAGTAAAATAAAATAAACCAAAACTAGTTATTTATTTTCTTGTTAATTGCTATCTTGTTATCTCGTAGGAGGTTTATGATTATAATTTCTTTTGTATCTTGTTTTTCCTAGGATTTTTTTTTCTATAACTTATCGACTTAATATAAAGTGGTAGAGTGGTTAATATAGGAGGTTTAGATTTTAAGAGTTCCTCTTAATACTCCACTAAATATTTCAAGTTCCTAACTCGATTCTTTCAATGTCGAAGCGGTGAGTCAGACGGTCGATCAAGTGAAGCGGTCCGATTAGACCCGAGCTGTACCGAGAAGACCCGAAAAGTTCATGCTACCTGTATTTTACATAATTATGAATTTTCTCCGTTTATCCCTATTTCTATAAATGAAAACCGAATTAGAATTTTTGAGATTTTGAAGCGTACACGAACCAACTCAACATGTTTCTCAATATAAAGACTAGATTATAAAAAACAATTATTAAAATAGTAAGCCTCTGTAGGTGTAATTGATGTATGTAATTATATACTGAAAATAATATTCTATTTACCTTTCCAGCTAGAAACACTATGTTTTTAAAATAGTGTAGCGTTTTCAGCGGTTTCAAGTAAGTATTGTATTTGCCTTAAATTGTAAATAGAATAAGTTTACTAAGACCGATTTAGAAACGGCACCGTTCTGTGTGTTACCGTCGGAAAAGCTTAACAAACTGCAAAATGCAAATGAGGAAACAGTTGCGGGAACAGAAGGAGAGTAAACGTTTGTATAGAGACGGCGGCGAGCGTATAGCACATGAAGGCACTTGCGGACACTAATCCCTTAACATAACAGTGGAACTAGCATTAGTTACCGGGGACCCCGAAACTTATTCATCGCTCAGCGTTTATATTCAAAACTCGGTTAGTATTTTCTACTCCTACATAGCCAGTTGAAGATACAACTAAATTATCTATACTTAATATTATAACCTGAAGAGTATGTTTGTTTGAATGCGTTAATCTCAGAAACTACTGGTTAGAATTGAAAAATTCTTTTTGTGTTGAATAGTCCATTCATTTTCGAGAAAAGCTTTAGGATATAAATTTTGAACGCGGACGAAGTTGCGGGCAAAAGCTAGTGTAATATAAAGTCATATCGCTGATCGATCAAAAGTTTTATTATTATAATAGTTTATGCTTGCGGTTTAGTCTGCATTCCTCTAAAACTGTAGTTTTTTTCTGGATGTATGTTCCTTTTCTGTAACTTCTATTTTCGTTCCGATATTTTATTCCGCATTTCAAAAATTTCCTCCTTCATCCCTACTTTTTTTAGAATTAGTAAAAGTCGGTATAGTATTTTTTGAGTTTATTCTATTTATTATTTATTATATTTATTAGTATAGATACAATCCATTTAACAATTATATCACTGTCGTCAGTCGTGACTCTCTTGTACATTTATTGGCTTATCGATTTTATATAAAAAGAAGACTGCGAAAATGGTGTGGAACTTGGCGAGAAATATAAAAAAAATAAAAATAAGAAACTTAATAAAATAAATGTAACTCAATAAAATAATTTATTCTCTAAGTTGACGGGAGAATAGGAAAAAGGTTTGGTAAGGCACCAAAAATTTTCTCGGTTCAATGAATCATTTCCCAAAGGGTATAAGTGATATAACATAGACGATATTCATATATATATATATTAGGGGACGCATTTTTTGTATATTGGTGGAATTCTGGCGTTAGATTCAATTAAGGACAAGAAAAGAATTATTAATATTACCTTTTCAGGTTTTCGACCTCTATAAACCGCAGTACCTAATCAAAGCAATCATTATTATTAAAATTCCCAATTAGTGAGGCCTTGTCCTTTATCAAAATATTATTTGCAAACGATTTCCAAGTTTTCAAACTCACAGACATACAGAAGTAAAACAAATTTGAGAAGTTAATTAAACGAACAAAGCGAATTCATTAGATAAGAACAAACTATTGTTCTAAGAACAAGCAGTGGACGCGCTTTGCCAACTTTCTTATCTTGTTTGCATGAGTTATCCCAGACTTACTAGAAACCGCCGCCAGGACGCACACAACTATCTAATTGTACCTGTTCTCGTCAATATAGCTTACTACAATTTAACATAGCACTGATAACCTGAGTTACACTAATCTATATGTAGCTGGGAGAGCTCATTTGGAAGTACGTTTTACTTTAGAAGTAGATACGCGCTCGTTTTATCCCATACTTACTTAAAACCGGCGCTAGGACCTGTTCTCGACAAGACAGTTTGCCACAATTTAAAATAACATTGATAATCTCAGCTACATATAGATCAGTTTACACTGATCTATATGTAACTGGGAGAGCTCATTTAGAAGTACGTTTTACTTTAGAAGTAGATACACGCTCGTTTTATCCCAAAATTACCTGAAACCGCCGCTAGGACCTGTTCTCGACAAGACAGTTTACCACAATTTAACATAACATTGATAACCTGATCTACATATAGATCAGTGTAAACTGATCTATATGTAGCTGTGAGAGTTCATTTGGAAGTACGTTTGTCTTTCGATACACGCTCGTTTGTTTTAAAGAGCCATTTATATAGACGTGGACGAGTCGAGTGGAAATTACAAACGTATGTAAGTCCTGTTTGAAAGCGTTCACTCTGAAACGTTTGGATATATTATAGTAGAAATTTTAATTGCGATGGTGCACTTGTCCTCACGGTTTGATTTACAGATTTGATATTTTTTTGTACATATTTAGCCTGTATTTTTTTGTTGTTGTTAAGGATAGTGAAATATTTTCTTTAAAAGTGAATAAAACTGAATATTTCTGCTTTATAAAATCCGTTAATAATCTCTTTAAGAGAGAATCAGGAATCTATGTTGAAGAAGACTCGAAAATAAGTGAAGTCAGCCAAGCGAAGTCAGTTGGGCAAGCACAGTGACCTAATAATACTGTTTACCTATTTCATCCATTTCCCGGAGAGACCTGTACCGAAGAGTGGGACGTATATATATAATATATGGATTGATAAAGTAGTGCAGTATATAACGTATATGAAAGCCACAATAAGTTTTCACCGAGACTTCGAGAAATATTTCTTGATGTTCAAATAATACCAGACTTATATATTGTTATAGTCGTATATGTATTCTCTATCTTTCTCTGGATGTGGTATTGCTTTTATATATTCGTAGATAGATAAGTTAAATATTTATTACATAGTTATACCGTGTGAGTACTCTAAACAAGTGAATTTGGTCTTTGTAGTTAGAATGAAGAAAAACTGCGTTTAAACTTTTTTTAATTACTTCGCTACTGAGAACAATTAAGAATAATTAAAACCGTCGCCTATTAGCAAAAGCAGCGCCACAGGTTTTCTGTAAGATGCCTAGCGGTACCTTACCTGGAAACATTTCCGTTCCTGGAACAGGAACGGTACCTTACCTGGAACATGTGGTCTGTAAGAATATTTTAACCTGGTTAAAATATTCTTACAGACCACATGGTCTATAAGAATATTTTAACTATTCCATCGGCGACTGAATTGTTTAGTGGTCAACATAACAAAGTAATTTATAAACTGAAAGTTTGAAATGTGCCCTGAATTGACACTTCATGTGTTCCATAAAGTAGCACATAACACGAACGACGTAGCTGGCAGGAACCATTAAACTATAATTCTACAGGTAGAGAATAACACAATTCCAGAGGTGCATTTCCCAAATCATTAAAAGTTTTATACGTCCCTCTAAAGCAGCAAAGTGAAATTTATCATTTCAAATTTGCATGCAACCGTTTTATGCTCGTACTATTATGTTATGTTAATATTTAATCCTATTAATATTATAAATGCGAAAGTGTGTATTTTTGTTTCAATGTTTGTTACTCTATACATAACGCAAAAACAGCTGAACGGATTTGGGTGAAAGGCACACAGATAGTTTATTGGCTAGAATCCTAGATTAACTCATTCTAAAAAGAAATAGGTTCCCAAGAGATCGTCTAGAAATTAACTCTTTTTAACAAAAAAATAAACCGACTTCAAACCGTCTCATGGTCTTTTCTCATGGATGCCATTGTCAGAACTGGACCAAATTGAAATGGGACCATAAGGGACTCACCAGCTTTCAAATAAAAAAAGGATCATCAAAATAATTTCACCCAGTCGAAAGTTATGAGGTAACAAACATAAAAAATAAAAAAACATACACGTCTCCTCTTTTTTTGGAAGTCGCTTAATAAAAAACAGCTATAAATATGTCAGGCGTTTCTGATGTGTTATATTTCTCGTTTTTCAACGCGGTCGAAGTCGCGGGCTACTATTATATAAAGCTTGTACAAAATTTGTTGTTATCTTGCTTTATAATAATAATGAACCCTTTCGCGAGAGTTGTGTAATGAGGAAGGACCATTTTATGTGAAGACAATTACTGCTTGTGGCTCAACACTAAACACATGTCTTAATCCGTTGTTTTAAGCGCCATACTTTAAGTAAATAAGAACTGTAACACACAGTATAACAATGTTAAAGAAATTATAATTTTATTATCATCTTACAGAATAGTAAGTATTGAAACATATTCTATTACATAATTTGATTATTACCAGATTTATCGTTTGCACGCGACTTTGTCAGCGTCCCTTTTTTTAATCTTAGAAAAATTAAAAAAATATGGTTTGCTATATTTTGGACAAAAAATATTTAAGTAAGTAATCTTTATTTAGAAAATATATATTTATATATCACTTTATATCTTATATTTATATCTTATACTAGCTGGTGCCTGCGACTTCGTCCGCGTTGAAAAAGGAAAAAAGTAGCCTATCCTGTGTCCTGTACGTGTAAATGTTTAAGTTTCATAAAAATCCGTTAATTCGTTTATGAGTTATGGAGGAACATACATACATATATACATACAATTTATTTTATTTTTGCCATGAATCGGTATTTATGAAATAACTTCAAATTTTCATAGGTACCGTTCATATTAAAGCTAAGAATTAGTTATTTATGATGGCTTCTATTCCCTTTTTTACGGTTCGGATACAGTGGACGATTCGTCATCATCATCAATCAGCACCAGACCGTTAAAAAGAAGCCAAATTCGTTTGTCTTCGGAACTCCTCATTTCTAATTCAATTTCGCAAAGGAACTCAGAGTGTAGCCTTCTTCATAGTTCATTAAATGCGCTACATTAAACTTTCTTGCGAGTTACAAATTGGATTGTATAATTTCGTTATAATTACTGGACCCTACATAATATTATAAGGAAAGAATTATTATTGAAAATGGATTTTATAAGTTTTAACTGTGTATCTGTCTGTTTGTATCATCGTAGCACCCACACGGTTATACAGATTTTAATTCAAGTTTTTTATAAAGTTTACTTCATAAAAATGATTCCTAGCTGTTACAGCTATGAAGATCTGTTCAGGCGTTTGAAGATCATCAGATCATTTCCTTGTTAACGAAGGGGTCTTACTAACTTCCATAGTTATTTCCATAGTATACTGTTATTTCTGTGGTATTTGAATTCAAATTCAAATTCAAAATGTTTTGAATTTGAATTTGAATTCCGCAACTTTTCAATATAATATAGCGTGTTTGGGCTCAATAGAAAGTGGGGGCTTAGTTTATAAATTTTTAATTATATCATTTTATTTTATTACTAGCTGTTGCCCGCGACTTCGTCCGCGTCAAAAAATATAAAAAGTAGGCTATCGCTTGTCCCGTACGTCTAAATGTTTATCTACCAAGTTTCATGAAAATCAGTCAATTCGTTTAAGAGTTATGGATAACATATATACATACATACAGAAAAAAATTCTAAATATTGTCAATTTAGTTTCAGTATCATGTATAAAACCTATAAACACGATATCTCTGAAAACAAAATAACTTAAATAAAATAAAATAAATAAAAAACTCCATGACCAACCCCTACGGATTTATTATTAGTCATTGAATAACAATATTTACAGTATTTTTATATGAGCTATTTAAAAAAATACTTCGAATAGTTTTAGCCCTGTGTACACCAGGTTTAACAATAAGGAGGCTTCCACACGCATCTCTAATTACGGTTCGTGTTCCAACTGTAAAGATTAAGATGTCTGTCCTGAAGATATCGCTTAAACTGCCTAATTGTCTTTACGTGGTAGTAAACTGTAATTAGCTTTGCATTGTTTATACTCGTTCCAACTCTACGGGTAATTTATAAACGTGTTCGTGGCTTACACAAAGTCGATTCAACTTAATTAAACTTATATTGTCTTTTCAAATATTTAACAAGAAATATGGTACAGCAGGTGCTTACAAATAAAATTAATTGACACAAAAGATTTTAATCTTTAACAAAATGCATATTTTATTCTCAGATTAAATAAGAACCAAAGACAGAACGTTTTGAAGAAAATAGTGTAGCTGGATTTAGATAAATGTGTGTGTAGACGTTTTGCTATAATAATACATAGTATAAATAATAATAAAATAAAGTGCAGTTATTTTATTAATACTTTAGTTACAGTTAAATGATATATAAGTGGTTCTAAGTAATATTATTAGAAACCTCAAATGGGTCAGACTCAACGAGAAACTAACAACTCTATTGGGATATTAACATTTATCGTACAGCACTTATCTTGTTCGTTTAGACTAGTTTTAAACTATACAAAGTTTGCCTGAAATAGAATATAATAAAGTATTTTAGTATTTTAATGAGTTGATGGTTGATCAATTCTAAAATTGAATTATTACCTTTTTGATATCTGTTTTCACAACGAAGCCCTGTAAGTGGCGACGTATAATTATTAAAGAAATGCTGTCTCAATTAAGGGTTGTTATTTCCGTATTGTTATTAGTTTATTTGTTGTTTATAAAGCTTTATTTTACAAAATTTTAATTATACGGTGTTTTTCTAGCCAGTAGTATTTGCTGAGTTGCTAAATAAATAATGTGTTGATATTGACAGTATCGATTGAAAAATCGTCCTATTTCACGACTGAAAAAATATCCAAACAGTTTTCACTATTCAAAAGCTTGAATTTTCTATCAAAAACTTGTTTTTTTTTTTACGTTTCCACTATTTTTATTTAGTGTTACTTGTGTTAGGCGACGGTAGCCACCTACCATCAAGTGAACTATTAGCTTGTACGACGTCATTAACATAAAAGAAAACAACATTATGGGCTAATGATGCAGATAATTATGGTTTGACAAATTATTTATTTTAAAGGTAAACATTAAATTGCTTTTTTTTATTTAAGTTCAATTAGAATATTTAAGAAATAAGCTATATTCCCGAATGGACGGAACTTCCCGGACACATACAAGTAAGAGGAAAATTATAGTTTTTCCATAAGAAACTATTAGTTTGTGCACAGTTGAGCACAATAATTCACGATCGAAGCGGCGATAATGACGTCGTCTCAGTACGTGTGTCTTTGTCAATCGGATGTAGACGCTGAGACAGTTAAGGCGTAACTCTCACCTTTCTCAACAAATATTTGATACTATACACTATGTCAATACATATTGTAAATGAGTGCTTCTTGCTTCTTTATATTGTAGTACTAAAACTACTGAATCGGTGGGGGAAGAATTGTTTTTAACTTTTCAACAAAGCGAACCTGCAAGCAAAATCTAGTAATTTATTAAATTAATTGTAATATTATCAGAAAAAATGAGTTTATAGAAGTTTTCTCAGTTTTTAAAATAGAAAATGTAGGTTTTAAAATTTTTATGAATAGGTGAAATAATTTATTAATTTCTGCTAAGAATAAGAAAAAAATAATAAAGCGAAACCAATTGCACATCAGGACATAATTTTTTTTTATATTTCATTTTTCTTTACTTTCCGAAGCTGTGGGAGGAAGATAGTTTTAAAAAAATCGAATACATAGTTTAATATAAGCTTTAATAAAATAAAAAATACAAATTATGCTCGTTCTTATGGAAATTTCTTAAATGTTATGTATACCTTAAAAAAACATAGAATACGTATCGTATATGAAACTAAATCGCTCTCGTACAGGCAAGAAAAACAACGGTTTCCGGATAGCAGCAATGAATATTCGTTTGAATGGTTTTCAAACAAAGCTTTGTTGCTATTTTTACTGAATCATTAGGTAGTTTCTAGTTTATCGCCTCCAGAAAAATACACTTTCACTTTATCCAACAATATCAATTCAACTCAAACATTTTTAAATGTTTAAAAATGTTAATTTTGCAAAGATATATTTGCGATGGTTAATTTTAATTAATTGCTTTTAAAAAGTGCATACTAGCTAGCTAGCTAGTATGTAGGTACCGCTGACAAAACATATAATTTATTCAATCTTTATTGGTGTTTGATTTTTTGATTTTGTTTGACTTTGAGTTAAGGTAACAGACAGAGTTACTTTTACATTTATAATAGTACTATATGTGCCCGTGACTTCGTACGTGCTGTAGTTCGTTGTTTGGAAATCCCTCAAGGAAATTTTTCCAGGTTAAATAGTAACCTATAATATGTTAAACCAGGTTATGTGCGAAATTTCATCCAATTCCCCGTTGCTAACAAATATCGAAACAATCATTGTATTTATAATATTATTAGCGACCGGCTTGCGACTTCATCTAGTTCCGTGAAAAATTTTCTATATGTATAGATTAGGAAAGAAATTAGTATGGATGTATTAGTATAAACACCAACATCTTTTTCATTAAATATAATTGAATGGACTTTAACGAAGTAATTTATAAGACTTGTACTTGTTACCCCGTTTATAATTATAATAATACAGGCTGAAGTCGATAATTTGAGAGTAGTGTCGCCTTAAAAAGGCGTAGCGAGGCGCGTTGACGCCAGCCTCCCTGATTCCTGGCTGCCAATAATACGCACGTGATAGGAATCGCCAACTTTGCCTTTTCAAATTCGCTTCTCTGGGCCTGTTATTGAAGAATGTGTTAATATACGTAAGTAGGTATGTATGTAGGACGCCTCATTGTGTTACACGTGCCTGCGTATCCATCGTTGTGTGATCTGGCTATGAAATCACATTCGTTATTCAGCTCAAAATGGTCCCAATAAATATTACAGGTTTCTTTAGATTTAACACCCGATTATTTTTTATATTCTTTAAAGTGAACAGCTTAGTTCACTTTAAGCTGGCCTGTTGATGATACTAAATGTCATTTATGTAATCAATTCCTAATTCCAATCCCTTATCCTCAATCCCACTATGGTGGGTAGCAATATTACAAGTCCTGTTGGCGTTGCTTGTACCATTAAGTAGACCATCAACCTGTGTGTCGATCTTCGCGTAAATTTCTAATACAAGGTTTATGGTAGATATAAATCTACTGCGTTGGACTTTAAATATAACCTTTTAGTGACATGCTGAATAATTTCAAAGAACATTTTAAAACACAAGAACCGAATTAGTGGAATGTTTCACAGCCATTGCATTCTAATATTATCGTCATCCTAACGTCGGTAGCTTAAATAATAATAAACACTAAGAATTTGAAATTGCGACCATTACAAATCTGTTTGTAGATGATTTGTGTACCTTCCTATTTGTATTGTCTCCCTTTCAACCTTCAGCTGGTTGTCATGAAGAGTGATTAATCATAACGTCGCCGTATCTTCAAAGGCTCGCTTAATCAACTGTGAATGGTTTGAGCGTCTGGTGCCATTACTCAACACGACCGTTCACACATTCTTGCTCGACGCAAGCACCAGTTATCTTGTAATCTCTAACTCATCGTCGCTCGTGAGTTACAAAATGCGTTGCGAAGTAAAAAGTTATTTTCAACTCATCACTCACAACACACTTCGCGAACTGCGTGGAGCAACTTTTTAAAAAGCTGCCTCCCAAATCATTTTCTATAACGATCCATCAATGTTTATTACCTTAACTTTTGCTCGAAACATATTAACAGCTAAAAGTGATAATTTATACACGATGCATAATGTAAGCGTCTGAGAAGCCGCCTTGAGACTTAACACTGGCACCTACATCCAAGGTACATTAGTTAGGCTAACAGCATACATTAAGCAATGTATACAGACGAGACCCTCACTGTATATATCTGTGGAAGGATGCTTTAACGTCTCCTCTTAATCCCAAACTCCGCAATGCGTTAGCCATGCAATATCAAAGCGCCATACGGATATCACCACAAGGGGACTGATATCTACCTAAGTCTATATTGTGGGTCCATTACAGTTAACTGTTGGCAACTATAACAAATCTATATCTAACAAATATAGTATAAATTGATACCAAAAAAAATTATGATCCTTTCGCTATGGTGTAATTAAATTTTGTATGTAGATATAGATAATACAGTATCAAACTGTATCCCCTGATTTCTAAATTGCCTCCCACACTTGGAAGAAAATTTAGGACATAGTTACGTCAAAATCGTTACAATAGTTGACAACGAATCATACTCAATACTAATACTAAATCTGTAAGTGCATGTATGTAGGTATATTCCTCCATAACTCTTAAACGAATTAACTGTTCATGAAACTTGGTAGATAAACATTTAGACGTACAGAACACAGGATAGGCTACTTTTTTTTTTCAACACGGACGAAGTCGCAGGCACCAGCTAGTAAATCCTATAACTTAGAGTGTTCTCTTGATCAATTTACATACATACGCACAAAGAGATACAATTAAAACTTTATGGAGCTCTTTAAACAGATTTATGAAAGTTCATATTTGTATGAAACACGTGAGGGCTAATCGGACATTATGACGGTCGATCAAGGTTATTATCGACTCGACCTTATTATAACCTACATAATTACGGATTCAAATATTATTAAATGTTGTTGAGATTTAACTTCACTTTGAGGGAAACGTAAATGGAGTTCTCGAAACGTGGAAAATATACGTACAAAAGAAAGTTTTTTTCTAAAGGAAATCGCACTTATCCAAGTCGGTCGGTAGCATGTAGAAGGCGGACGAGTCGATAAGGCGGAGATAGCCCATCTGGCGAACTTTTAAACTTTGTCTGCGTTCGGTATGACTTAACTTCCTTATTTTCTAAATCAACTACTTTGTAAGATTACTTTATATATAATAGTGCCGCGTCTATACCTATAGATTCGAAAGATTTAACACAGTTATATAAAAACTATCAATAAATCAACCACGAAAGACCGGAGGAAATGTTATAGGGAGTTATCGGGGCATTGGGTCAAGAAACATCGTAACCATGTTGGATAAATAAAGGCATGATATTGCGAGCAATGATGCGCCGCGCATGGCTCGCCCGGCCGTAGTATCACGTCCCTCGAGACGAAACGAATGACTATTACCCTCGCCGACTGCAGAACATTTCTATAGCGAACTGGAGAATAGTATACTAACAATGTTATTATCCTGAGATGAATGTGAACAGGTCCTCGTTCTATTTTCAACTTTTCGTTTGTAAGAGTTGGAAATATAGAAAAACCTTATTATCAATTTCTAGTTTGTAACTTCAGTCTTTTATTTGAGTCTGCATTTAAGCCTGAAAATGAGTCAGTAAAAAAGGGCGTGTCTGATATTTTAATAATAATACGTAAATATGTTACGTTACTAGATATTTTCTTGGAGCCTATCATTCATGTATATTATATCCAACAAATCCTTACATATCCTTACATATTATAAAAAGTCCTCCGCCACGCCTGTTCGCGATAAACTCAAAAACTACTGCACCGATTTTCATGATGTTTTCACCAATGGATAGAGTAGTTCTCGAGGAAGGTTTTAGTATATAATTTACAAAGTTACGCGGGCGAAATCGCGGGCAGCAGCTAGTATATAATAAATTTGCATAACTGGTTTTCATACGAATTACGAACACTAATTCTATAGTCATAGATAACGTCATAGATATAGTCATAGAGCCCATTACCCCATCCTTATCCTTATCCTTATCCTTAATCCTTCTGTGGTCGGCAGCGCACTTGTAGCACTTATGGCGTTGCTTGTGTTATAGGTGGACCGTCAGCCTGTCTGTCGACCTTAATATATAAAAAAAAAAAAAAAAAAAAAGTTCTAAGACTATAGAATTAGTGATCTATAGTCTTAGATAACGTTCCAAGACTATAGAATTAGTGTTAGTAATTCGATAGGTAAAAATCCTACAAGTTTCCTTATATCTGTCGATAGACAGGCTAAAAGTCTACTTGATGGTAGATGGCTACCGTCACCTATAACAAAAGTAACGCCACAGGTACTGCAAGCCCTCTACTTTTGTAACATTAAGGATAAGGGAGTGCGAAGGCGGACAGAATGTATAGGTAAAGTAATGGGAGTAAAATTCCAAATATGCAATAGAAAAAATAGTTCATTTTAATAGTGTTTTATTAACGACGTGGTTTACAAAAATAATAAAGGGCACAGCGTGATTAAGATAAATGTAGGAATCAGGGTGCTATTAACATCGTTTTGCGGATGAGCGGCGACAGTAATTGCCGTGTCGGCGTGCGGACTCACGATTTATGGCCACACAGCTAGTAATTGAGTTGACTCACTAGTTACTGTCTTTCAGGACAACTACGGAACACAATATACAACAATGATTGACGTACTAGCTTTTGCTATTTGCAAGAAAACAAATAAAGAATTAAGATTCGTATTAGCTAAGAAAATTTGTGAAGGTACATACATGGAGTTTCGCAGTGACAGTGACAAAGTATCACTTCTTATTCTATTTCAGTGATCATGGTCATCACACCGGGCAGCAGTAATTCACTTTCAATCGATTAACATTTATGCAGTTCTTTATATATGTACCTAAGTTTGACTCAGAATCCAGAAAAATACAATTTTTATTAATACGAAAAGTGCGATCATATTTTGTATTAATATTTTGACAATATAAAGTTTAAATGTGAGTAGAAAGGATTGGACAGTGAATATGCTACGAGCAGTTTAAATAAAGCTGTGTTCCGCAGCAAAAAAAGGCTAAAAGGCAATGTTTGTTCATCATTTAGCAACAAAGCCGGATCACGGGCGCGGTTCAGGCGTCTACTGTAACTGGGAGCACGAATTTTCAGTTCACCCGAGGAAATGTTTCTAGTAAAGCACAATAACGTACTTGCGAGAAGCGGTAAGCGGATTATGAGAGGTTCCGAAGTAGGCTGCTTTGAAACTCGCAAGAAAAGCAATATCCATTATGTCGGCGCAGGGCTTTGTGTGCCGACCGCTGCGCATTGTTGGGCAGATCGCACCGCCACACCGCACTCATATTGTTTGACTCGAGGGAAAACGGACCTTGCTCACTCGCAAAAATTAATAAGTACCTAATCAATGTGTAAGTATTGATTGAATTATGAATATTGCTCGATTCAAATATATATGCCTCCTATCCTGTGTCCTTTACGTCTAAATGTTTATCTACCAAGTTCCATGAAAATCAGTTAATTCGTTTAAGAGTTATGGAGGAACATACAGACATACAAAACCTACACTTACAGATTTATTATGAGTATTGATTGATTGATTGATGATAAATCACGCAGAAACGGATTTGGATAAAACTTGGCACACAGAGATAGTTTAATACCTGGATTAACATATGGGATACTTTTTTTTTATCAAAATGTTAGGTTGATTAGGCCTGTAGTTCGTCTCCACGTGTCTGAATATTTAAATTTAAGTTAGGTATTAATTTATGTTGCTAACCTAGCATAAATTTTGCACTAATTAAACAAAATACCTAATATTAACATATGAAACAGTTAATAGTTACCAATACCAGTAGTGTATGCTTTTAATTAAACCGGTCCAGTTTACAGTACATTTAGCAACGCTGAATGCATCCGATAAAATTTTACGATATCAGTCAGTAACATTCAGGTAAAACTGTGAGTACGCTTTTAAACGGGTATCTCGTAACAAAGACTGAAAAACCTGTGCACCTTGTAATATAATATGTAGATTATATTGTTTTTGTAATTAACTAAGTTTAGGAAGTAATTAAAGATAAAGAGTAATGGGATCTGGCATCCCTAACTCACTCACCGAAACACAACAACACATATCACAATGGCTGCCCAAATGATTACGAAACGCAGGGTGCTCTGCCACTACTTACCAATACCAGACCAAAAATCGAACCCGGGGCCCCTGAGACGGAGCTTTAAGGCAAGCACACTAATTACTCATCTAAGGGGCTCCACAAAAAAAATCCTTAAAGACTGCTATGAACCATAGACAAAGTATTTCTTATTTTTATTAGTCTTCTTACGTTTAGTGTTCACCAAAAATACTTGTGACCGTATATTTAGAGCGATTGTGTCAATTAGAGTTTTCTCGGTCATTTCCAAGACATTTACTTAATATCATCGTACTTAATTACATAATTATACGCGTGATATTAGCAGCAAAATATTAGCAGATATAAAATGAAACCTCATTCATTTCGGTCTAATATTTAATTACAAGAAAGTACGCTCCTTGGCAAAGTTAGCTCAGTTACCAGAAGTTTACGTTCGTTAATGAATTCCCAA
This sequence comes from Synanthedon vespiformis, assembly GCA_918317495.1. Lineage (NCBI taxonomy): Eukaryota > Metazoa > Arthropoda > Insecta > Lepidoptera > Sesiidae > Synanthedon > Synanthedon vespiformis. Next base: position 3,537,765 of record OU906953.1, read on the forward strand.
TATCATAATGACGTTATAATAAAACTAAAGGAGATATGATGGCAAAATTGTGAGGGGGTTTTAAACTAAAATTTATAATGGCTTTTTATCAAAGGCTTTTTTTAATTTAATTAACATTTATAATTATTGCAAATGTGTTGTCGGGTATTGAAAAAATATAGAAATGGGCTCTGGCATCACTTATTCACTTAGGTTGGAGTGTTGGAGACCTATCATCCAGTGGACATTAGTAAGCTTTGAATTAGTTCGTCCAGTCCAACAATTCAGTAAAGATATTAGATGCCTGTCGTTTAAGGAGCACTTAATGGGTAACAAGTAGTAGAAGCAGTATTAAATCTCGTTAAACTGTACGTGTGCCACTAACAAACGACACCAGAGCACACACGGGCGGGACCGTGTTGTCCATACACCAACTGAGTTAACAAACATTTGTACAGCCGTTTACTGTGTACACGCCGACTTGCAAGAGCAACTTAGCGAATAGTACACCGCCTGAACTACTTTACTATCTGCACATTAATTACAAACCGCTCTAAGACATCTTTTCAAAAATGTTTATAGCCAACAGCTAACAAAGCATAATTTTAGTTAATTTTACAAAATCGTTCCACATTTATTCGACGTTAAAAAGGCGATTGAAATATAAAAATAAATAAATATCAAATAAATAGAATTAATTCAAGCTCATCCCTACTTTAGAGATTTTTAGACATATTTTTAAAAAGGACAGACGATGTAAATTTTCACTTTTGTTCATCACCAATCAATACAATAAATCTGTAAGTATTCTATGTATGTATGTCTCCATAACTCTTAAACGAATTAACTGATTTTCATGAAAGTTGGTAGATAAACATTTAGACGTACAGGACATAGGATAGGCTACTTTTTTCTTTTTCAACGAGGACGAAGTCGCGGGCGTCAGCTAGTTTTTACTGATTTAGGACCCAACGTGTACAAACCGTCCGTTAGGTCTGATGTCCACTAATTGAAATCGCGGCGTCAAGTGTACTGTCAACAAATCAAAACCTCTGGGTCTCCATGCTACCACATACTTGCATTAGAGAAGGGTCGTATGACGGATTGCGGACGCACAGACCACACATTAATAAAAGAGGTACGAGTAGCAAGCACACTGAAAGTCTCGATCTGCTTGCAAAAAAAAAATGCCCAATGAACTTTTTTCCTCTTCTTTCTCGAGGACATTTTCCGCAATTATTGGTCTTGCGACTTTTGTGAGTGAATGTCGTCAGGTTGTTAGAAGGTTAGTATAATTTCACATGTATTCGGAGATTTTTCACAGACTAGATATTATGTTGCAAAAAATGTAAAAATAAATTAACAAAGTAAATTGTTTTGTTTGTAAAATAACCCATTATTTTGTATACTTGTTTCACAAGTAACATAATACATTTTTAAATAAACAAATACTGTTTTATAAAATTCGTTCATCTTTGTTTATTATCTCATTTTTTTCTTATTATACATTTCTGCTTCTAAGTGGAAGCTTAAAATTTGATTAGAAAAAATGAGGTCGAGTGTAAAAGAGGCTAATTTTCACCTCGTCCCTTTCACATCAACTTTTATAAAGTATATCTAACGTAATTCACGCTCTGGGGAACAACAATATTGGTGTAATAAAAAATAAACAGTGGTTCGCCAAGTTTAAGCGTTACTCATATATTAATAAAATATGTAACAAATCTTTTATTGAAAATTCACATAGAAAATTATACATGAATCTATTTTTAACCGCCAACGCCCGACGTAAAAACGGGGTGTTATATGTTTGACGTGTCTTTGTGAGTATGTGTGTCTGTCTATCTATGGCATCGTAGCTCCCAACCCGATGGACTGAATTTGATACGTTTTTTTTTATTAGACGTGATTCTCTCACATAATATAATATTGACAGATTCAAATAAATACCAACTCACAAACAGACCCATTACTACACTACACAAAATCATTATACAACAGATTTCTCATACAAAATTCACGTACGGTTCAATAATAGGTTCAGAGCAATAAGAACTCCTTTATGACACCTCAACAATGACTGCATAGAAGCTTCCTCCCTCCCCTAGGTACATAATAGGCCTACTCTCTAAAATAGTTACTTTATCTCTTCAAAAATATATTTTTCAATACGGTAATTCCATTATAATTGACATGTAAACGTATCTTGTAACTTCATAAGACGTTAATCCATTCTTACGCAATCTGCGGGACGAATTGCTTCAGCATTGTCACGCATTGTTCTCTTGTTTATTGCTGAACGGGATTAGGGGATAAGTCGTGTGAGGCTTTTCTACAACATTAACTGTAACGCTGATGTTGCTAAATGATGCACGTTACGTTACATCGTACATACGTTTCTTCATTTTGTTTGCCACAAATTACTCCGGAGGCACAGTTTTAAGGCAATCTTGTCAGTTTGTTGACATTTATATTAGCATTGGTTTAATTAAAACGGGGCCTCAGCCTCATTCTGAGATTTGTAATTATATAAAGTGAATATAACGTTCAATTTTATTACATAAGCGCACTCTACAGGGCCATACTTTTAATCGGATATATCTTGAATGACATTAGTATACTTTTTATATAATTAATTTTAACCTATACAATATACTAATATTATAAAGAGAGATGACTTAACTGAGTATAACCCGCTACTACTAAACTGAATTACTACTATTAGTATTTTCATTAACATTAGGATCCAATCGATCCCTCGTCCCATTGAACTGGATAAATCGCAGGACAATTTGCTGAATAATTCGGCGATTGACAACTCATCTCGAGATAAAAATGTTCCAAAAACCAAGATACTTTTAGTTTACGACCACACTATAATGTTCTTAGCATATACGTTCTCGTAGCAGCGCATTCGTAGAGTTTTCGTAGCGTGCTACGAATAGATGTTACAGTACTTTGTAGGAACGCACTGTATTATGTACTACAATTTAAGTTTTAAGTTTTCATTTCTGTCGGCAGTCCTCATGATTGCCTCTTTTTTAGCCTTTTAGGTCTAAATAGTCTAAAGCCTTCATCGATAAATGAACTATCAACACACACACAAAATTCGTTGTCCCTCTTTATAATATTAGTATACATAGAATATATAATATAAGAGGCCTGTCTCTGCTTTTTGCGGTGTAATTTTTATAAAAAGCCAATTTAATCTATTAATTTAATTCCAAAAATAATTAATAGCCAATAAAAGCAAAGTAACTTTTTTTTATTAAATTTTCAATGAACATTTAATGTGAACCATAGGAAAAACATAGTGCTGAAATTTGAAATAAAATATTTTCTATGAAGTTATTTGGAATATTAGTTTTTTGTATATAATTTTACTGTTCTCATATAAATAGGGCTTTTTGTAAATTTATACAGAGGGTTTTCATATAGCATCATATTTTAAATGTCTTGAGACAAATGTTGGGTAAGCCGATTAAAATCAAGACCCTGTATACGATAACTCCTCGACTGTAAGGTTTTATTAAAATCATAAATCGTACGTCAAGTGCACCCGCTCTGCAACGAGATAGAATAAGAATAACTGCCGTACAATTTGTTATATGTATAAATATAAATTGCTACTCTAATTTTTGTTCAGCATACACAACATGCGCGTTGGAAAAATACAGAGAAGAAATATATTTTTAAAAAAAAAATTCTTTAACAATAAAAACGATAACACCGAAATGTATAGTTAAACGAAGTGGTTAATGAACTAGATTAAAACTATTGTAATACAATACGTCTGCCTATACGAATAGTATCGAGTGTAAAAAGGCGTTGCTTACAATTCTTACACATTATATATGTATTGTCAAATATGAATATATATATTTTTAATTCTTATATCAGACATCTCAGGTCCATAACATAATAAAGACTAACATAATAAGAATAAGTAATGCATTCGTGCAGACATGCAGAGGCAATTCAGTACCTCATAATTATCCAGTATAAGCAGCCTCAACAGCACCTTATACTGGATTTGCAAATGCCCTAATTCTTCGCATAGTTAACCCACCGGATTGGAAATATGATATGAAAAGAGTTATTTTCAAGTCTATGTTACAAAGTGAAAATCTGCGTTCCAATGATAATATTAAGTGTGAAATATATGAATTTTTAACATAAAAATGTTTGACTAAGTTCTTGGAGTTCTTGGTCTGTCAGACTTTGAAAAGTTTTTTTTTAAATATTAATAGAAATAAAACATTCATACATACACTTCGCCAATAAAACCAACTTTAGTAGATGAGTTTGTAATAAATTGCAGTAACAATTTTCAGCCAAATCACGTGTCCCTGGTGGCATCAAGACAGATTATGACAGGGTCCACCCTGGGGCGGGATCGCCACAACCCACTTTAGATACTCAACGCTCCAACAAATTTCTACTTGCATTTAGGTTGGAATAAACCTCTTAATAATACAATCTCGTTTATAAAGTAAAACGGTACAAAGGGGTTAATTTCAAAATACGCTTTAAATACATCAATCTAAAAAACAATCTAAAAAAAATGAGAAATAAATTAATTTTTATTTTAACACTAACGACCCGCTTCCGGATTCGCAGATAATCCGTTAGGTAATTTTTGAGATAATTGCCAAGAGTTAGACGCGGTAGGGGGACTTTGTTTTATCTAATATATAAAATTCTCGTATTAGTTAGTTGCCATACTCCTACGAAACGGCTTAACCGGTTTTGATGAAATTTTATATATACATACACTTGGTAGGTCTGAGAATAGGTTTTTATCTATTTTTTATACGCGGGCGAAGTCGCGGGCAGCAGCTAGTAATATGTAAGGATATATATTTCTATTTACTTCGTATGATCATAGTAGTAGGTATATAAAGTCTTCCTTTTTTTCTCTCTGGTTTGTTTCAAGTAAGTCGGTAAAAATATGAACCGCTTGATATAACGACGAAAGATTGAATGAAAAAAACTTCTTTCCTAAATGGTGATCTCTAAAAAAGTCTGCTACAGTACTTGTCTATCTTCTAAGCAGCAGAAGAAGGAAGAACATGTAAAACAATAACTTGAAAGAAAGCTTTAACGTTTAGACGAGCACCGGTTCAATTTGCTTAATTTGTTCATTACCGGAGTTTCGCTTTGAGGCTGCATCGTTTGTTTCAAACTGTTCAAGAGGAAACAATAGTAGCGGAATGCAGTGTTGTGCAATTGATGAAATAATTTATGTACCCAATATATTGTACTAGTGGGTATTTATTATATAACTAGCTGGCTCCCGCGACTTCGTCCGCGTTAAAAAAGAAAATAGTAGCTTATCCTGTGTCCCGTGCGTCTAAATGTTTATCTACCAAGTTTCATAAAAATCAGTTAATTCGCTTAAGAGTTATGAATGAACATATACATACATTCAATACCTACACTATTATTATTAATATTGATTCCTATTACCTCTAGATGTAAGTTCCATACTTATTATAAAATGAAATCGCTCTCCCCTTTTGTTTGTCTCCTCGCTAACTTCTTCTAAACGACCCAATGGATTTGGATAAGTAACAATAGTTTATCTATAACTAGCTGGTGCCTGCGACTCCGTCCGCGTTTTATGTCTTATATAGCCTATGTCTTATTCTGATGTATAAGCTATATTATTGTAAAGTTTCATTGAAATCCATTCAGTAGTTTTTGTGTGAAAGAGTAACAAACATCCATACCTACCATCCATCCATATACAAACTTTCGCATTTATAATATTAGTAAGAACTAGCAGCCCGCCCGCCCCCAGGATTGCACGAACGCATTTTCAACCCACGACGCCCAACGAAAAAACGGGGTGTTATAAGTATGACGTATATCCTATCTCTGTGTGTCTGTATGTCTATGTGTCTGTCTGTGAAATCGTTTGAAGGCTATCAGCCATTTGCTAAATGCCAAAGGTATTTCACTAATTTCCATACGTTTGATTGATGTAAAATTTCGTAGATCTATAGGTACTGTTACTTAGGTGATATTTACATGAAATGGTAACCTTAATCTGATGATGCATCATCATTTAATTTGCTGTGGATAACTCCTTACCATCTTACAGGAGATAAAAGTGTGTTTGGGTTCAATATAAAGTAGAGGGTTAGTCTATAATTTTAATAATTATATGTATGGCTTGTTTACTGTAAATTAATATTGTTGACTTAGCAGAGATTCAGATGCTCAGCGAAACTCTATCCGCCATTTAAACGTCAAAAGGTCGGAACTCATGAACTCGGTATAAATCGTTTTAATTTTCATCTGCTTACAGTATTTTAATAATTTATTTAAAGCCGAAATAATTGAACAAACTTTGTGTTTTAATAAAATCAAACAACAGTTTTGCACCAATCTGTTAACAAAGTGTAATTAAAACGTTCGTCCCAAATTTTAACTAAGCTAAATCAATTACCGCTTACTACGCATAAAGGCGAAACTCTAATTTGTAACAAGTTTCAGAGAGCTCTTAAATATTTATTAATTTAGTTATATTTAAACAAAGTAACAATGAAATGAGTCATTTCGTTGCAAAATTTGGACGAACATGTAAAAATAGAAATAATATTTTTACATAATATGACAAACTGTTACAACGAAATATATTAAAACTAGCGATCCGCTCCCGGCTTCGCCCATGAATAAACTTAATTAGGTTTTATTTACAATACATAAAAAATTCGTGAAAATTATCAAACTAATGGTGAAAACCGCATCAAAGTGGTTTCGGAGCTGTTAGCGGCCAAACAGACAGACCCGGAAAGAGACTTCAAATAACTCTATGTACAGATACTTGAGAACTTTGATGACTTTCTGAACGTGTGTTTAATAATAAAGGTTCATTTTCGTTAAATCTAAATGCCTAAATTTTTAAGAAATATATTTTATATTTTACTCTGTTTTTCTCACTAAAACGGTCTGACGCACAGACACGCTTATTTTTTTTTATTTGCCTGTGGCCTGTTAACACACAGGCAGGACTAATATCCAAAAACATGCGACTTCGCTATGAAGGTCGAAGGAATCACAATCAAAACTCACAATTTTATTATTGACAGACGTTAAACGCCTTCTGATGAATACTGCTGAATTTATTATGTCGTAGGTTTACGACATAATATGCTATCTACTTATCTAGACATTGCATTTCTACCATAGCATCTCCAATTGTGTCCATGTGAAAACTACAATAAAATATAATATTTTGCCAACGTGATTACGCAATAAAAATATAATGTATGTACGTACAGTACAATAAAATTATACTTACCAACTTAAGAGTCATATAGCATTTTTAAGCCAAGTTTCATTTAAATAGATCTAATTGTAGAGACGAGTCGAATTTAAAACAGTCTTTTATTCAGAAATTTACATAATAATGCTAATTAACCAACTAAAACTACTTCAACGTCGTACATTCAATTCTGTGGATTGGAGGATAAATTTGCAGATGTACGTATATTTACGTACGTTGTGGTAATCTGTTAACCGAAAAAAAGACGAATCATGTATGAGCAACGTTGCAGTTTCAGCGGTTTCTTTACAAAATTTAATGGAACAAGCTGCCAGTGCTTGCGCTCTAATTTCCATGTTCCACAAAGAGAAACAGGAAAGATGTTTTTTAATGCAAACACACCTTTCGAGGAGTGAGTGCACGACGTATACATTGCAATTTGAGTTGCTCCCGTCACGGTTTTATATCACTTCAACTATTATGCAAAAAATGCTTTGTACTACATATCTTTTTGCGCAACAAACTACCTAGTACCAGTCAATAAAATGATGCAGTTTTTAAAGTGACAATAAACTTTTTATACGTACATTGTCTATAAGAGACATATATAATCGTTTATCCTGACCGACCACGAACGCACCTTGTGGGTAGACGTCGTAAACTGCGCTTGCTGGTCCGTGAATTCCACTTGAAAACCTTCCGGCTTCAGCTATGTGTGCTGCCGACTGCCATTTTAACTTACACAAAAGTTACTTGTTTACCTGTTATAAGATTTGTTAAGAGGGAAGAATAGTACGTACTCGTCCATACAAAAAGAGAAAACGTTTTTCCACTTCATTAAATATTTTCATATTTCATATATTCATATTTTCCAATCTTCATGATTTTTTTGTATGTTATTGACACAGTGAAATACTAACTTTATAGGTTTTCTTTTTTTCAAAATTTGTAATAAATTCAAAATTATTTAACCTCAAATTACTTAATTTTTGTGATTAAAACTTTGTCGAATTAAATCGTTTGTTTTATAAAAAACCATGTAATTTAAAAAAAAATGCGAAACCTATAAACCTAGAATATATTATGCTGAAACGGTCGACATGAAAATCAAAGTGATTTGTTAAGATTTAATTAGTGGAAACTGTTTTCTCCCGAAATGGAAATTTCATAAAAAAAAGTGCCCATTGTCAGTCGTGAGCTGCAACGCTCTCTATCGCACGATTGCCCCGGGCCAAGAGCGCAGGAGCGATAGCATGTGTTTTCCTAAATATCTATTGCGTTAGGATCGCAAAGCTATACTTCCCTCTTAATTAAAAGTCACTATGTCATGTCATATACATTACATGATATTTATTCTTAATGTATCAGGCAAACGATAAACGACGCGTGTTGGATTAATGTGGGAACCCAAAGAAGTAATTTTACATCAAAACTATTTACTGATACGATTGTTTCAAGTTAACTAAGTCTATTCATAATAACTTACAGTACGTAACTATACATGGAGAAAGGGTCGTATCTCTGAAGAAGGCAATTTAATATCTGATCAAGGCAAACGTAATGCAATAACTCCATAAATATGGAGGAACAATGGAAGGTAAGTTAGTTTCTTAGGGGCAGAAACTCAATTGTCAAAAAGGATTGCTCCTGCTTCACGTACGATATGAGAATTTATTTATTTTCGTGAAATATGTTCTCGATAAAATCTGTTTGCTTTGTTCTCTTTCGTTTTGCGCTTTATTTACGAATTTGGTATACCCAAGGCAAATATTAAAATGGGATGTTAATTAAAACCCCATTTACACTGTGCTTATAAGCTGTATCCTTGTATAATGACTAATCCGATGAAACGAAGTTAAAAAATACGTAACCAAATATTTATTTACCGTTTCGTTATTTTTTCACTGTATTGGTGTTAGTAATATACAAGCAGACTGACAATTACATTTCAAGAGGATGTTTAACGAACAGTGCGGTCCATTTATAACAAAATTTCATGTAATATTTATTTTAGTTATACCTACCAAATATATTGCCTTCGAGATTTAGGGTGACCTAAACAAAATTAAAAGAGCTTTTGCTTTTTATGTATGTTTAAAGCCGTTTATTTTTAAAGTATAATTAAATTGTAATTATAAAGAGTTTACTAGACTTGTTAAAACTCTTTAAAAATAATTATATATATTATGGTTCTTTTTTTTGTATACGGAAAAGCGATCAACCTAAATCTCACCAGATTGTAATTATTAATCAAGAGTTTCTTCTCTTTAAGTAACACAAAATGAATTCAATTGATACATACCTATCCTAGTCTTTCAAACGAATCAATGGAACTAATGAATGGAATAAAAAAAAAATCATTCCGCAGCTAATTACTCGACACTCAAATAAAATATTAAAATTTTTAATATATTTTAACTTATGTTTAGTAAGTCTTATTAAATTTTAAATAGAATTTTAATACTGTTCATTCATCAACTGAATCGCTGACGGAGCGAAGTGTGCTGTAAGTGGGCAATTGACCACATACAGCTCTATTTTTATTTTTTTATACTATTTTTTTATGTAGTAGAATAGTTAACTCCACGTCTGTTGGTTAGGTTCAAAGATTTTAAACGCATTAAGTAGATAGTGGATAGTCTCTATATGGACTCTATATGTAAACAAATATAGAAAGGAAATATAATAAAGCTGTATGGTTTGTAAACTTTGTATTATATATATACGGCTTTATAATAATTTCATTGTCACCTTAGATCTGGAGCGGCGCGGGTAATGAAGTTTACAAACTTGAAATTAGTTGGGGTCATAATCTCGCTTTGTGTGAGTGTATTAGGCTATCTATAGAGCACTATCTCCTAACTTTATTCATAGACACGACATAAGATTAGGGGACTTTCAACTCTATTGTGGCCACCAACACAATCGATTCCAGCAAAAGCGGTCACTGTTTAGTTAATAGAGTAGGTTTAGGCTCTACACTAACTTCTTAATAATATTGTTGAAATGATAAAGGCGCACGCCAGACAAACATACAAGCAGACAAAAATTCTAAAAACTATTTTTTTGACCACGGTAACATAGTACAGTCATTTGGTTCGAAAAATAGTGGTTACCTGGAAAGTTTCCCGGGAGTTTTGAAAATTGGTAATTTTATGGATTTTGATGTGCTCTTTCCGAATTTTGACTTTGCCACCTCGTATTTTTGCCGCTCGTGCCGCCACATTGGAATAATGGCGCCTAAAAGCAGTTTTTTGACAATACCTCCTTTCCGACTTATTTTACGATAAAAACACTTATATACAAAATGAAACTAGAGACAATTACCTATAATTTATGTATCTAATTTTTTTCATAAAGTCAATAGTTTAAGCGTATGAGCGCCGCAAAGTGTACCTACTCCAACATTCAAACCAATTTTCAAAACTCCCGGAAAAATTTCCAGGTAAAACTACCAAATAACTGTACTAAACAACAGTAAAATGTGTGTATTTTTTTGAAAAATATTTCATAGACAGACAAAAGCTCGGTTTCGATTTTATTATATGTATAGAATAGATCCTAGGTATAAATGAATGTAAGGAGAAATAAAATAAAAACTTTTACATTTAAATTGAAGTATGTTATTTTAAATAATATCGTATTCATTAAGCAAGTAAATATTTTTATAAAATTTAACTGTAAAACTGGTTTTTTATTCCAAGCTGTTACTCATGAAATGGAAGCCTCGATATAAAGCAACTCTGCGCAAACTGTACAATTTGACGTCATTCCCGCTTTTTTTTCGCCGCAGACTGAATGTTGCAGTTCCTGTTTCATGATTTTAAAATACTGATATATTTTTAGTCCATTTAAGACTTATTTTGTTTACGTACTGTTTTTTACGCAGACGCAACACTGGAAATTTTGTATAACTAATAATTGATAGATATATTGTTACTTCCTGTACGTGTTTCCTTAAAAGAAAATTGAAAATATTTAGTTTTAAATGTAAAGTTTCGATTTGTTCTCCTTATGAGTTATTTATAATTTTCGTGGTTTATAGAAAGTCTTTTTTTTTTTTATGTTAAGGTCGACAGACAGGCTGACGGTCCACTTGATGGTAGGTGGCTACCGTCGCCTATAACACAAGCAACGCCATAAATGCTACAAGTGCACTGCCGACCATAGAAGGATTAAGGATAAGGGATAAGGGAGGGATGGGGTAATGGGCTCTGTTATAAGTCTGTTAAGTCTGTTATAGATTCGCAATTTATAAATATTTTACACGACCAATCACCAGAAGATCCTTAATTATATTCTCCTTGGGGAAAAATAATACATTATTAATATTTATTCATTCATTCAATTGACCCCTGTCTTACTTGAGGTTACTGACTTTTCAGTGTTTTATACATATAACAAATTTTATATTGCAGTCGCAACCGTTTTAAAATAGCCAACATTTTAAAACTTGTAAAAAGATTTCCACTTATTCTCTTTAAAAATAAATTGAAATAAAATAATATGACATTACACTGTAAAAAGATTGAAATATTTTTGAAATGTTTATTTTTATGGTGGGTTTATTGGAACTCGATAATGGAAATATTATTGTACTGGCTGGCGCCCGCGACTTCGTCCGCCTATCTGCGTCCTGTATGTCTAAATGTTTCTATACCGAATTTCATGAAAATCAGTTAATTCGTTTAAGAGTTATGGAGAAACATACCTAAACTTACAGATTTATTATTAGTATTGATAAAACGCCCGCGCCCCCGTAAGCGTACGTGCCCCGAGTAAGCTTAGGCAAACAGATCTAAAGCCTCCACTAATAGCCACCCTCTAATTAAACTAGGTACGAATCATTATCGTTCAGCAATTTCGCCAGATGATCTTCGCCACTAAACACATATAGACATAGTCAAGAATAATCCAAATTTTGCATATGATTAAATACAAATTCGATATTAATATTCGTTATTATCACTAGTTACGGTAAACATTCAATTTCTGATTAATTTGTTTTAAGCTTGTTTGTGATATGATTAACTTTTCCACGCGGCTTCACCCGCGGTCTATAAATTTCAGAAAACGACTTTGGTATCAACTAAAGTCGTTTTCCGTTTCTTTCGGACGAGTTTTGAATTTGATACTGTTTTCACTACCTCATTAAAAGATACTAGACGAATTTATATATTATATGTAAAATTACGCCCGTACTATAGCAGTGGCTTCACTAAGAACATGACAATATACATGACAATCTATATTTTTATATATTATATTATGTCTATGTCGCGATCAAGTTGCACCTGTAAGTATTTTTTTTTATTTAAAGTGTAGATTAGCTTTAAACTTATGAAAACAAACTAAGCTTTACGAGTTAATTTATTTTTAAGATTGTTTCATTGTATATATATTATTCTGACGTATATGTATAAAATTAGAGAATCCCTACTGCATTTCTATTTCATTGATAGCTCAACTGTGCAAGAACAAGTTTGTTATCCAACCAAAGTGCGCAAGTTGAAATGCCTGTAATGCCGCATCGGAAAATTTGTGTGGTCATTTGTTCTAATAAATTATTGATATAGCGTGAATATCCCGTATAAAACCAGAATAGCAATGGATTTGAGCGTAGGAATATACAAACTGTGACCTTTTTGTTTTGTTAAGTTCACATCAAAAACAGTCAATAGACGTCTACTGCTCGTTTACACAAGTATCATCAAAACAAGTTAGACTGATAGAAGCCCACGTTCACTGTTTTACAACGACCTTTAGCTCTCCCACATATTTCCTTGTTACGTCTCTGTCTCTGGATACGGTCTCAATTTTTCTCTGAGAATTTCATATTACACTGAGTTTTACCTTACACTATCCATCAGGCCAACATTGTTAATAAATATATTATTAACTAGCTGGCGCCCACGACTTCGCCCGCGTGAAATAGTAGCTTATCCTGTGTCCCGTACGTCTAAATGTTTATCTACCAAGTTTCTTGAAAATCAGATAATTCGTTTAAGAGTTATGGAGAAATATATTATTAATTCATTATAAATATATTATTAATTACAACATTTTCTCCCTTATCTCTTATCCGTTATGGTCCCTATGACATTGGGACTACGACTACGCTTTCTTACGAGGCTCATAGTTAAACACCACTTTTCTACTTACATTATAGTTCTACATTGGGATAACTTAATATATGTTTAGTACATTATAATATGTAAAATCATTGCCATACTTAAGATTTATTATTAGTTTTTTTTTTATATTCCGGTGTTAAATAAAACTAGATTTACTATAATTTTAAGTTTCCAATAACAAAACTGTCGTTTAAGTATGTAGTTATTTATTTTACTTTTATTATTACTTATAACAGACATGGGTATTGAAATCAGAAATTAAATTTCGCATTAAATTATGTATGTATGTAAGTAGTTTATATACCATATTATATTTCTAAAAATTGAAATAATGTCAATTAGTTTACTTGTATATTTTAACTAATTGACACTTTACTTTTATAATAGTGTAATAGCCAATTCTATATTCCATATAACCGCAGATGGGATATAGAAAGTGGCCGTAAATTCAATGGAGTGACCTATTTCGGGTGTATCAAACGAAATAAAGTGTCAGCCTAACAAGAACAATAGGAATAAAATGAAAATAATATCTCGATATCTTCCACTCGGAGCTCGTTATCACTACTTTTATAGAAAATATAATATCCGTATAAAAATATAGCACTCGACGTATAATGTTAATACTTTATCATTGATGGCGACAAATTCTTGGAATAAACTGGAGTATTACGTCGAACATTTTTCTCGTCTGTAATGTAATGAAAAACTAAGATTCCATGTAACTAGGTATATTTTTTAAGTACTATAAAAATATAATCATCTTTTTTGAAAGGTATATCTTTACTTTAAAAATAGTTCACTTTATTTATCTTATTCTCTACATTCATTCATTCAATTAAAATTTAATATTTAATTAAATTACGTTTAAAGTTTGAATTTGAATTTAAAACTTACATTTTATATAGAAACTAAATTTAAAAAGACGCAGATATATTATCTCTTAGTTAAAACTAAATCTTGAACCTTTGTTTTTTAAGAGTAAGAGGCCCTTAAAAAGCTTTTAACTAAAACATTTCAAAGAAGTATCTAAAGTCTGGGGCTTACAGGGCTAACAACTTTGAATGAAGATAGGAGAAAATATATTCGATAAATGTTTTAGCACAAATTGAATAAGTAAGGTACCTGCAGACATCTTCATTAAGAAACTCAACGTCCAAGGAATCTTAAATAATGGCCAACTTTATTAAAGAATATAAGTATAGGTACTCAGATAAAAAAAGTGCTAAAGATAGAGCCCTGCTGTGAGTGGCACAGTAAAACCGATAAAACTATGGTACCTATTACAATATTTACTAATGAAAACGCCGAATTGCGGAATGAAAGGGTATAAAAAGAAACAAGTCTTCAAAAAATTCATAAGAAAAATTTTCAATAACAAATTAAATAACATACACATTATAATGACCAGCTTGGAACATAAAATCTCAATAAAATAAATGGCCTATGAACACAGTCATTCTTATAAAACTGGCTTTACTATATTGTCCATAAAATTCTGTCTATAGTTCTTATTTGGTCTGAGATACATACATTATAATGACCAGCTTAAAATCGCTTTGAATATGGTAATAGCAGCCAAAAACATAAAATGCACTCCTAGTACAACGTTCAGTACAACACTTCAGTTAAGTGTTACAAGCAATTAAGTATGAATTCCTATGAGCTAAATAGATTTATCCTACTAAATTATAAAAGCGATAGTTTGTGAAGATGGACGCAAAAACGGCTCAACGCAATTAGATGAAATTTGGCACAGATATAGTTTATTAAATGAATATCATAGGATACTTTTTATCTTGGAAAAATATTACGTTCTCGAAGGATCCTCTAAACATTTCAAAAATTAGGCGTCACTGTCGTAATGGCAATAAAGATGTTGGGCGTTACAAAACTCATATAATATTCTCTGGTATTATATTTTTCAAATTTCAAAGCGGACGAAGTCGCAGGCACCAGCTACTGAAAAAAAAGTTCTTGACAAATATATATGAAATACATAAAGTACAATATTAAACATTTCTTCCCGAAAGTGAATATAATAAGGGCTATAACAAATGAGGTCGCGACCACTATATGAACCAATATTGTTTAACAAATATTTAAGGTTACATTCGTTCTAATATACCTAAATTCTAGTTTCTTTACTTTACTTACTTTACAATGTAACTAAAGTTCCCATTTATGACCCCCGGGGGCTACAAAAGAACCCAGTGACTTGTTTTCAATTCACATTTAATTATAGCACAGGGGACACAAAGTTGCAGGCAATTTCTCGTTAACCCTATATAATGTAAGTTGCTGCCTTGGGAAAAGTTCTTCCATTTCATAATGTTGAAATGTTTTCTTAACTAAATTGTGTGATATATTTTGTCTCAAACTGTAATGCTATTTTAAAACCAATCTTAGAAATTAAGACACCAAACAGATGCTCATATACCCTTCCAGGCCAGTTGTTGAAGGGGTATAAACCATATATCTTTAGGACTATTAAGGTTATTCATAAATTTATTAATAGGCGATCGTACCCACATGAACCATCAACCTGTCTGCCAATCTTTACATAAAAAAAAAACAAAAGAACATAATATTATCATTTTATTTCTAAGTTTAAAATTTTACCATCATCAAGTTTTTCTTAAACACCCTGTACGTTTTATTGGCTACGAATACGTTTAACATCGCCATGTCTTGCTTTTTTCCAAATTATTGTTGGAACTGCAATAAACGTCTCGATATAGCAGTTTAATGTTCCTTTGGCAAGCTAATATATGGACGGAGACATATAAATCAAACGGTGGGTGGACAACTTCGATAGTTATCAAAGAAATTCGCTATAAAGTCACTGTACGTACGCAGTAGCTGGCAGTTTTACTTGGCAACACATTAAATCTTTAGTCGGCGAAATATAAAAAAAGGAATAAACATTCGATTTGTCTCGAGACAAGTTCAATATATAAAGACGCGAGCTGGTACCCGCGACTTTGTCTGCGTTGAAAAATTTAAAATATAACACCTGAGATGTAATAGGTGTAGGTACCTGTAGGAAGGTATATATGTATATAACGCCTGACGACAGTAGCGCCTATTATTTTATATTTTTAGACGATCACACGGAGACCAAACATTTTTCAGGAAATAGTTAGTACACCTCAACTGTGTACCATCTATTGTTTTTTGTGTGTAAATAAATAAAATAAAAAATATATTAGTCCAGGCAATATATAAATATCTTGTCGCACACTTGCATATCGGTGGTCGTGGTCGTGCGGATAATGAACATGGAGGATGGTCGTTTTCGTCCTCCTTGATCACACTGCACCACAGTCCAGGTAATAATAAAAATATAAACGTACAAACTTTCGCAATGAAAACATAAGGTAATGTACCTAAGTACATAAGTAACTACTGGGCGCGTGGAAGAAATACTCACCTGCGCTCAATAATAACTTTTTATTGCCATTGAGCCGACACTCAAATTGTCGAAACTGGAAATGTAATAGGATTATCGTTGATCCGAGACGATGGGCGCCCCTCGTGCAATGCCTAATAAAATTTTCTTAAATATCTCCTCATAAAACTTCCTTCGGTAAAAAATCATTTTTATGTATCTACTCAGTTGTATCAGTTGCTCTATAATTTATTTATATTTTATAGGTATTTTGCCACAGTGTTAAGTCCTGAGAAAATATATGTGTAATAAACTAGGTGAAAAGTTCAAAATGCCTAATGTACGAGAACATTGCATGTTATTTTAAAACATTATTTATGTAACATATATTTGCCTTCTACGCCTGAATCTCATTATCCCTCATAAGCACGGCGTCTAAACTGAGAAGCCCTTACTACCGTAGTAAAGACGGTATCTTAATAGACCATTACCAAATGATGGAAGTCTATCAGCCTTCATTTAAACAAGCAGTTTATTAATGTTTTTTTTAAATATCCAATACTGTACATATTAGCTGTGCCACCAACTTCGTTCGCCGAATGGGATAAAACAAATACTAAATGTTACATGAAGCTTGTTGCAACACATAAGTGAAAACTGCATTCAAATCGGTTAAGCCATTTCTGAGATTAACGTGCACAGACAACGAAAATTCTAAAAAATATTCAATTACCTTGGTAATATTATGTTGATATTTTTCTTAAATAGTTACTTCATATGTCATTAACATTAAGTTTGTGACGTTTAAATATGTAAAAAGTTAAATTTTATATTGGCTTTAGTTTTACTATTAATAGATAGATTATGTAATAGTTTAATTAAGACAAACATAGTTACGGCTATAGCAGTCTAATAAGCTAATAAGTAATTTCAAACTAAACTTTATGATATTCCAAACGTTACAACCCTTTGAACTTATATAAAAAAATCACGTTCTATTTATAACGTGATCAAAGTCCTTGATTCAAACGGCACACCCGGAACTCCCTCCGATACACTCCCTTACATTAATTGGCACAACTTTTCCGCGCAGCAGGCACTAAGTCCGCCTAATGCGAGACCGCAGCCAAGTTTCACTCGTTCCTTCCTAATTACTTTTATTGCTTTCTTCCCTTTTTCATTGACATCAATGTCTCTCGTTTAAATATCTCCCGCAGTATAGCTTCTGACGTAAACACTCGGGCACAAATAGAAGTATTACAAGAAGACATTTAATACAGTTTGAATAAGCTCCGAGACATCTTCTCGTTCAACTTTCAAGTGTGTTGCCAGTGATGACATATGGCGCTGAAACGTGGTCTCTAATTGCTGAACGTGGTCGTTCAGCAATTAGAACCTATATTATAAACTATATATTATATATATTATATATTTATATAGTTTATAATATATAATTTATAATATAGGTTATAATATATTATAAACTAGCTGTTGCCCGCGACTTCGTCCGCGTTAAAAAAGATAAAAAGTAGCCTATCA
The DNA here is from genome assembly GCA_918317495.1 of Synanthedon vespiformis. Taxonomy (NCBI): domain Eukaryota; kingdom Metazoa; phylum Arthropoda; class Insecta; order Lepidoptera; family Sesiidae; genus Synanthedon; species Synanthedon vespiformis. Next base: position 3,556,081 of record OU906953.1, read on the forward strand.
CGTGTCCCGTACTTCTAAATGTTTATCTATCAAGTTTCATGAAAATCAGATAATTCGTTTAAGAGTGATGGAGGAACATACATACATACAGAAAAAAATTCTAAAAATCGTCAATTTAGTGTCAGTATCGTGTATAGGCCTATATACACGATATTTCTGAAAACAAAGTAAATTACTCCATGACCGACCCATACAGATAAGTGAACACAACTGTATAAGTAGCAAAAAAAAACTTTTGTCCGGCGAACATTCAACGATTTATGCAAAACATGTCAATTCTCCCCCGTTGTTGGAGCTCATTCAGCGTCTATCCGCTATTTGTTGGGAAGCTGACCCGGATAAAGGCGTCAAATTACCGACGTCAAATTCCACTGTCACCTGAGCCAGGGAAGGCTGCTGACGCCATTTTTATCCCATTTCGAGTTAATATTCCGTGGACGTCCGCCGGGAGCGGTCATGTAACGGACACCGGTACGCGGTACAGCTACGACGAATGATTAACATCCCCTATACAAACTTTGCGTTTGCTTCTATTATTGCAATTTATATTGATATACTCTGAAATACTTGTGAAGTTTTTGCACTAACAATTCACAGATTCATTTCTATTTAGATTTAGATTTCATATTTAGATAAGCTTGCGCAGGCTATTCTAATTATATGTGGCCTGTGGCTTCGTACGCACTGTAGTATGTTTTCTAAAAATACTACAGGACCTAACAATTTTCTAGCATAAAAGGTATGTTAATCCATGTAATCGCCAATACATAATTGAAAACCACATTCAACATGCAAAAACGCAAAGACGAACAGACAAAAATTCTAAAACTGGGTATTGGGTAAAGGTACCAAAATAATTCGTATAAAATAAGGTTTTTGACCATTTTTTTTTTCCTTTTTAACAATCCTGTCCAGAAAACGTTCAGCTAAGGGTCAATGCAAGTGTCAATTGTCTTGGAGGTCATGACCCAATTTCAATATTCATCCATATAATATTAGATCTCTGGAAGCTTTTCTCTTCAATCGTGTGGATTTAGATTTACATTGCATCATCTGCGTCGCAATGTGTTTTGGATGTTTAACAAATATTTCCTTGTTTCATTGAATGATACTCCGTGATGGTCTACATTTTGAGGTCATTGTGTAATTAATGATATATAGATTATATATGGTAAACTGTTCATAATTATTCTAAGAATATTAGGAATATATTTTTTATCATTATAATAATGCATTAAGTTCCTGTGGGATTGAAAAAAAACAAACTACAGTGCGTACGAATTCGCGGACACAGTTTGTTAAATCTAAAGGTATGTTGCATTAATATAGGAAACAATACAGTTTTACCTGTATTCATAATAATTAATTGAATTTAATATTCCCATTAAAAATATCGTAAAAACAATAAAACGAATGCATTATTAAAAACAAAAAGTAACTTTAACAAAATGGAAATAATAACATTTATTCACGAAATTTATGTAAAAAGGTTCAACTCGGGGGACAATCGAATACTGATTCAATAGCGAACCCGTTCAGCGGAAAGCATTTTGCTTACCATGCGTCGATTGCATTCAATGGTACACTGTTCAATGTAGCTCACTCAATAACATGATTTATAGTTCGCTCCAAAAATAAAGCCCTATTTTTGAAGTCATTATTGTTTGCTCTTTTATTAAATGAGAGGATTCATTCACTTAAATTTTATTTTTGAAGTTTTCTTTGCGCGCGATGAGAGAAAAAATTAAAGTCGAATTTTGAGACACTTCAGTGTAACTGTAACTTTTCTGCATGACATCTACCGCTTACTATATATTATGTGATCCTTTCGTCTTTTTGCTATTGAACCATTCTAAATATAAAGCCTTTGCGGTCTAGATACTATGGGCAATATCGGATGTCATTTCGAAAAATACTTTTTTTGCGGCTGTGTAGCTCGCAAACGACCACAGATCCAGTCGTTATGATGGCTTGGATACCGACCAAAGAAGTTTGACTTCTGACACGCATACTACACGCGCATGTTTATTTTAAAAGTTTACCGAAAATGTTAATGCGCACACTGCGTTTCATAGTCATTTGCAGTAGTAACTACACCCTTACAGTAGACCATCGTGTGTCGCGCTCAGGGAATTTCCCACGGCGACACTGACTAAATTAAATGTTGGAAAACTAACTATTGTTGTTGGGCGCCAGTGAAGCCTAAACCATAAAACCAGCGTGATCAGTAATAAGTAAAGGCGCTCAAATTTAAGGCGCTCAAAGGTAGGCAACACAAAGGGTAGGTCGTGGGTGGTCGGCCAATCTGTCTCCCGAACGCAGTGCAGGCACTCCCCTGTGTGATCCAGCCGACGAAGGTGGTAGATGCAGCGTAATGGGCGCGGTGTAATGTGCTGCCGATGCGGATGGCGACGATGGTGACGCGACGGATCTAATGCGACCCGGCGCCGGCCGACGAATGCAGTTGCATAAGACCAGCAACGAAACTAATGCACTCCGAAGCTGGTCGATGAATGCCGATGTACTCGGGAAATACTAGGCGCGGGGAATGGTAGGCCCGGAAAATGCTTGGCCCGGGAAATGCTCCCTAGCGCGGGAGATTCAAATTATACGAAATATTAAACTACATAATTACTAAACAGTTAATTAGACCGCACCACTCAACTAATGCGCTGAGTGGCGCGGACCGTCCGTCTCTCGGCTACTTTGCCGACTCCGACTGCAATTTCAAAATCAAGATCAAAATCCGTGTTGTAGGTACCACCCGCGCCGGCGCAGTTGCATTTGTTGCACGCCGGGCGTGTACCTACTTACTTTAGTTTTTTCAATTACCTTATTATAATTTTATTTATTTATCAATTTATTAATCCTAATTCGAACCATGTAACGCTTCGTTACACGTGAAATAACAGTATGTGGGCTGTTGAGTTTCGGTTAATGAGTAAGAGATCCTAGTATCACATTTTCCTATCCTTTCCTAATACTTTATTATTAATTTTATTGCAGCACATATTATGGCGTTGCTAGTGTTACTATCAAGTGGACGGTAGTCTGTTTGACATATTAACATTTACTCCAATTTCAAATAAAATACAATAAAATAATATAATCAATAAAATACAATACATATTCAACCCAAAGACTGAAGATGTAACTTCTGTAACTTACAAAAATATTGTACTCTGGTTACTCTACACTTAGAGAGAAATACAACCGTAATAAAATAGAGAGAAAATACTTTTGAAAACTTTCAAGTAGAACCAATTTACAGGTGGTATCTAGGTAGGTTTCTAAATACGAAGGTTCCATCCCAAGAGGGATCTTAATCAGGGGCTTGTCAGGGCACGTGTGGCAATGTACGTGACGTGCCCGAGAGACCATTGTAAACATCAGCATGATCAGGCTACATTGTGTAATGGTAGCTCTTCCTGATTTTTATACGTTTTACAAAGTTTAATATTATTTCAATTAAATCTATCTAATCTATATAAATAAAATGAATCCCTAAATGTGTTGCTAAACGCAAAACTTGAGAACGGCTGGACCGATTTGGCTGATTTCTTTTTTGTTCTGTTTGATGAAGTCTGAGGAAGGTTCTTATGGAGAGAAAAAATGTAAAAAAATATGAGGAAAAATTAAAAACAACAATTTTCTTTTCCCATACAAACCACTCTGTCCCCAGCTGGAAAAACTAAAACGTACGTGTCACCTAGCAACCGTTGTTGATGGTACTTTAGGCGGTACGAAGTTCGCCTGGTCAGCTAATTTTAAATAAAACGTCGAAGTTCTATTTATTATGTTGTAGGTATATCATCAATACTAATAATAAATCTATAAGTGTAGGTATTGTATGTTTCTCCATAACTCTTAAACGAATTAACTGATTTTCATTAATCTTAGTAGATACATTTAGACGTACAGGACACAGGCGCCAGCTAGTAATAAATAAATCTCTCAACTTTGCCTGGAACTATACATTATTATGACACGTATTATGCGGTGTACTGTATTTTAAGTGGGTTGTGTGAAGTTAGCAGAATGAGAGTTTTCTACACGATGTAAAAGCACTTTGCTCAACATCGTGACGCCATTCAACGTGAAAAACTGTGCAACACTTTAGCAAAGAGTACGGAAAAGTGCTACATCGCCAGTTCCAAAAAGTTTTTTACGCCCCGAACCCATTAGTTACCGAGCTATTAGTTAAAATAAGTACCCATTTAATTAAATGCATTTTATTAATTGTTAGAATATTCAAAATTTGTTGCATTTCTATTTATTTATTTAATATTTAATTCCTTTATAAATGTGAATGTGAGTTTTTTTGTTGGTTTGTTTTGTTACGCTTTAACTTAAAACTACTGAACCGATCATAATGAAATTTTGCATACACGTTGTCTGGGACACCAGAAAAAACAGGGGATACCTTTCATCGTCAACGCGGACGAAGTCGCGGGCACCAGCTAGTCAGTCATATATCAGCAGGTGTGGTTAACATGCATTCGGTGGAACACGGGATCAAAACTTACTTACCCTGTATTATTAATTAGGAAAATGTCGCCGAGAGAAGATTTAAATTTTCCGTACTGTATAAGTAGGTACACAAATCCATGCGGCGGGATAAGCTGATTAGCAAGTTAAAAGGATAGCCCGCAGAAGTCGGAGTTAGCCGAATTAAAACAATCTCATTATCCGGCAGACGTCAAGAACCCGCTGATATACGACACTCGGCTCTTCAGCCCTTTATAAACCTAACTGCTATTTTTACATCTCAACTTTGTCCTTTTGTTCTCCATTATAAATAGCTTTTTCTAAATTGTGTATTATAATTGGGTAAGAACCTTACCTTCATTGTTTGTCAAGAACGTTATTTTTTATGTTAAAAAAGAAGGGACATGCTTACAGTTTACTTGATATGATTGTAGTTTGTATACTCATAAGCATAATTGTTTGGAATGCAAGTGCCCTGCTGACTTAATAAGGTTGAGGTATAATAACCTTACCTAATAAGGTTAAGGTTAAGGAACAAGCTACCCTTCTGATGATAGTAACCAGTAACCAAAAATTCTATCGCGAAGTATCAGTGCTTGTTCTGTGATTAAAATATGCTACGAGTATAAATTTCCGTATCTTTCGCTTTTATGTAGCATTATTGCTGCTTGTTCTAAGAACCTTAGTAATTGATTTGCTTTTATTATATATATATTTTTAAATATTTAATGAGCTGTTTTCCATTAGCAACGGCATGGCCCGGCACGGCCGGCACCGGCACAGAAGCAAAAATGTATGACAATGTATGCCGCGCCGTGCCGTTGCTAATGGAAAACCGCCCAATAATCCTAAAGATAAAATCTTGCAGTTCAAAAAAACCCAATTATGGCTCCTTAACCCAATTATAATAAACTAGTTGATAAAATAAAATCATCATCATCATCATCTCAGCCGCAGTACGTCTAGGAAATAGGCCTCCCCCAAAATTTTCCCATAGGACCGGTCAGAAGCAGCCTGGATCCACCGCCCCGCCGGTAATTAAATGATTCTACTGAAGAAAACTAAAATAAGTTCCAAGCATAAAAATCTGGACTATAATAGAAAGTAAAACGGATTGTGTTTATTATATAACCTCGAATAAAGGAAAGTACAATAAGACTTACCCTCGTAAGAGCAATAACAATATAAATTAAACATTTCATATTGCGAGTAGGTACGAGAAATGTTTTACGGCTCCATATATTTCACCCCTTTTTCCTCTTTGATATTACCTTTTTTTTGCTTCTAACATTTTTTCCTTCACACTATTATTCGGAAAATTTGTTGCACCCGCTTACCGCAAGCGGTAAGAACGTTAAAACGTCCCATTTGAAAATATGAGAACGGCCAGCCAAGGTTTAATATAATGAAGATTTATATAAGGTATACCATCCTATCTTTATTGTTTGCTGCAGCAAACTCCACCACTATAACGCTTATAAGCTTTCGCGATTTAAGAATTGCACCCGGAAATTTATATATTATTTATGCAACAGACTTAAATTTTCATTTTTTAACGCAGCTTACATTTTTTGCAGTAAATACATTTCAACACTTCATAAACTGAAGTAGAAATTAAATGTAGACTTAATAGGTCATCAATTTGACTAACTCATGCGATAAACTGATACAGATTGAAACACAAAAAACAATACATATCATAACATTTCCAGACATTTTCCTATCTGGATTGCAATGTATTGGGATTGTAACGTATTCCAACGCCAATGAACTCATAAACTACTGAACCGATTTTGATAAAACTTCGTAATTATGTGTAATTTAGTCCAACTTAAAAGATAGGATAGTTTTTATTTTAAACCTGGGCGAAGCGGGGAGCAGGCCACTAGTAAAAATATATATAGTGACTAAACAGTGGTGTTTCGCCTCTAGTCCTGTGTAAGGTCATCCATTTCCTTAATTTGTAGTTGTATGGACGACTTATTAATCATGTCATTGTGTTTCCCAATAACTGATGTTACTATACATACTAGCTGCTCATAATTTCCGCTAACCATTTCCGCTAAAAATGGTTATCAATAGAAGTGGAAACTCTCGACTTTGCTCAGTATAGGTGATTTTGTTTACTGCCAGTATCAACGTATTGATATTTTGTTCATTGTATAGAGGCAATCGCAACTTCCGATTAGGTAAAACATTTTTAAGACATGTTGACAAACACTCATATTGTGTTGGTTTCGTGAAAACTTAAGGTTAAGTCTAGATTTATTGATGTAAAAGAACTTCATAAGAACTCAAATAAGAGCATATTATCTAGTTGTAAATGTTTAGGAAACAAAAATAATTTTAAATTTCAATTTAAATTAAAGGCACGTGTGCTGTTTTGCATCCTGGGCGAAGCGAAGCATATCGCTAGTCTATATCTATACTAATATTATAAAGATTTGTATGTTTTTAATGAATAAACTCAAAAACTACTGGACCGATTTTGAAAATTCTTTCACCCATAGTAAGTTACATTATCAGTGAGTAACGTAGGCTATACTTTATAAAGATACGCGGGCTAAGTCGCGTGTAACAGCTAGCATATTATAATATAATGTAGTTAATGCGTGTAGTGGCATGTAGGCGCGTCAGAACTACCTTCGCCCGAATGGTTATTGTGTTCCACGGTAAGGGTGTAATTTGGCAACGCGTAACGATGTTATCGCCTCGCATTTCCCTACAGATACCGCGTTATTTAATGCCGCCGTTTGGCTCGTGTCCTGCAACAAACAAACAACCCTTTTTGTGTTTATTTTTGCGCAAATTGAACCATGTTCTCTCTCGTACGCTAATTAACGTACCGGAAAACTTTATCAAAACACACCGCTACATGTCGCGCCATTGATATCGATTAAAAAAGCAGCGTTTAATACTTCTTTGAAGTTTAAATTTTAAATTCAAAATAAACGTTTTAATAATGTGCTGCCACTGCATTTGCGAAAATACCTAAATGCGTAACAAACAAATTAAATACACATATTCACACATGGAAAGAGGGATAAACCGGAAAAGTTACATATATACATACATACATATAAATTGCACCCCGGGCAAAGCCAGGAGCGTTTCGTTAATATAAGTATAATATATTTTAAAAGCCTTGTCATTTTTAATCAGTAATGATCACTTTGTTTTAAAGGTTAGAATATATTATTCGGTATATCATAGTCTTTGTATATCAGTCTTTGTAACTCCTTGATAGAGTGGTTAAGATGCTTGCTTTAACGCTCTGTCTCTGAGGTCTCGGGTTCGATGAATGAACTTGTTAGTTGGCTCTGTGTTGGATCTGGCAAGTTTCACAGTCATGCGGGCAGTCCGTTATAGAAAAGACCATTGTAGAAGACCATATACCTAATAACAGTTAAAGATCCTGTTCTCTCATTTAAAGATACCTGTTCAATTCTTAGCAAGCTAAAAATGCAAACGCAATTTTCAAATGTTGATTTTATCTTGGTGTTTCACCCTCGGTGTGGTGTTTTCCTTTTTGTAAACCAAGTCCTTCTTAAATCTAATTTGAGTCCATACGATTGATGTTCTAGCACGCAAGTAATTTCTCGGCAAAGTTTTACGGTGCAGTAGTAAAATGTATTCATTCATAGTAAAATATGGGTTTTATTAAAACTGAAATCGTTCACCTGGTGCTTATTTAAAATTCCGACGTGTCTCGGGAATTACGGGAAGCAACTTGCCAAACTTGTCGAAGTTACTGCCTCTGCCTTGTAGCGGTGGCGTCAAGGCGACATTTGACACGACGACTTTGAAACTAGACAACAATCGCGAAATAAACTTCTTGAATACTTTAAAGACAAATGGAACACTTAGAGATAATGACGTACTACGAACAAATGTTGTAAATAATCTTCTAAAAGTTATTACTTTTAATTTCATGCTAGAAACTGTGTCGTATAATCTCTTATCGACACAGTTTTAATAATATATATTTTAATAATGTCAAATGTAGTAAAAAGCAAAAAGGAGATCTATCAATTTTGTGTGGTGATTAGGCCATCAGTAAGTATATTTTCATTAAAAACTGTACCTACTTGAAGGTATTGAAGTTTGAAAGTATTAAAATACCGTGCATTTCCCAAATTCAAGTCAAATCTATACAATTTATAGTCTGAATTTTATAATAAGAGAAATCACGAAATAAAGAAAAGCTTTTGTTATTAAATTCTCCAAAGTGCAAGTTACAAAAAATACCCCTGTTTTGAATAATGTAAAAAATATTTTTTAATGTTTTTATTAAAATGCTGTTAGGTTTGCTAAAAAAAAAGCAAAAAAAAATTATGTCAAAATTTTATACAAAATCAACATTTTAATGTTTAAATTTTTTTATAACAAATATAATATATACTTAGATATCTAATTACTTGAATATTTAATACATGTAATTAGTTACAGTTTTAATATTTCTTAACTAACCAGAAACCATATGACTGGCGGCAGTATCTAATGGAAAAAGAAATGTTTTGTATATTTTGATTATATCACATTTTATTTCAAATACACTTCCAGATTAAATATAAGTAAGGAATTTAAAACCTATCTAGATAATAATAAAGTGCAAATAGCTCACTCGGGTCAGACAGAACTCGTCCAAACTAATCTAATTAGTAAAAGCTTAGCGGAATGGAGAGGATTTATGGCTGGCTCTATTGTTATTCACAATCGAGTAAACGTGTTTAGCTAAACTGTAAATAATATGCAAAAATTACAAACAGTTTAAATTATTGAACAAAATACATGCTTCTACAAAAAGAGGAAAAAGTGAAAAAAAATATATTGAAAATTGCGACGAACTAAATGAAAACTTATTAGTTGTTTGAAACTTCAATAGAAATATTACTTTGAAGAGAAAAATATTTTAACAAAGGTGTTTCTAATAAAGTATAAAAGGCTTTCAATATAACGTAGACGTCGAATTCATTTTAATATACACTTTATGAATGTGTGATAATTTTAGACGTGTTGTGCTCTTTTCAATCACGTAAATGGAATTTGGAATGAAATGTTTAGGAATCGTAGGTAAAAATCCAATAAGTCGTTTTATTCTTTTGAAATTACAATTTACATAAAAATAACAATAAGTTGTTAAGTAGAAAGTTAACAAGTTGTTAAATCTTATCTCACGTGCTTATGTCAGTGCCTGGATGGTTTAACTACACAATAATTGTTTCCAGTAAGTGGAGCTGCAATTGGGTTACTGATTTTTTTCGGGTTCGGGCAGGACTTCGTCTGATAGGTCCACCTGTTTGTTATAATTTGTTTATGTTTTGGGTCAATAATTTTATTGCACATCTATGTAAAGACCTGGTGAATTTTCCTTGTTCGATTTTTATAAAATAGTATGAAAAACAGTTTGACAGTCCACTATGCACATAGTTCCTTTTATGACAAGGAGATAATCTGACGTTTGTTCGATTCCTTAACTGTCAAGCTGTATTGGCTCAATTTTCTCCTTAGATTGAAAGAGCCCAACGGTTATACGTCGTTTCACCCCGCTCTAATTGGATTAGTTGGCGAAAGTTCGCAACGAAACTGCTAGGTTCTTTCCCTTTGAATTATGTCCAAATAGTTTATCTTGTTATTGTAAGATCGCGTATCATGTAACATCATTTCTAAGATAAAATTAGCATATTCCTTCATGTTCTGTCTTGACTTTTGTAATAAATATTATACTTTACTAGCTGATGTCTGCGACTTCGTCGGCGTTCAAAACCTGAGAAATTATCTGACATCTTTATCTGATTGTGTGTTTGAGAGAACCTAAAATTTTTGCGAGTTAAAAAAATAATCCAGGTGATATAAAGTTTTTACGTGAAAGAGTAAGAAACATACATCCATTCCTCTTCACAAACTTTCATAATCTGCTATCATAAATTTTCCTATACGAGTATGTAGACAAACAGTTGTGAAATGTAAATATGTAACTATGTATATTGCATACCTATTATTTTAAAAATCATGATTAGTTTATATAAGCTTGTAAAGTGTTTTAATAACTCTTGTTTTTCTACTTAATAATACTTTTTTAATACGCAGCAATACAAATTATTCTGTTAATAGAATTTAAAGTAGTGAGAAGCCTAATTGAATTTTTAACCTTGCTTAATGTCGGCCGTTAGTTTTCATTTATATTTTACCTTTCACTAAAATTACTTTAAATAAAAGAAAATCTTAAGATAGGCTCGTCTATATTAATATTACACAGAGAAAAGATTTAATTGTTTGTTTGTTTGAATTGAATAGACTCCGAAACTAAATACTGGACCTGTTTGAAAAATTATTTTACTGTTAGGAAGCTATAATATTTTATCAGCGAGTAACATAGGCTATTTTATAAATTTACGGAGACGAAGTTGCGTGTAACGGCTAGTAATAAATATAACTTCTATTTAAATCGACATAATTGAATGAATATGTTGTATACGAACTAAAATAAAGGAACCAAATCAATAATACATCATTTACTTCAAAGATCAATAATAAACAAGTTCGTACATCAGACATGTATGTCCAGCTATGAAATTTTGGATAGAAATAAATTTATTTTTCGCTACATAAACATTAAGTTAGATTCTTATGTTAGATGTTCTTCGTAGGAACTGTAATGAGCTTGAAAAGCTTAGAAAGGAATCAGTAGAAGTCTGTTTGAATACCATATTTTGGGACTGCACATCTTAGTGCTTTAATCTTGGTATGTGGATTACACAGGATGATCACTTGCTCTAACTATTAGGTGCCTTTAATTATTAAAGTCTAGCCCAACGTTCGTATAAACTTCGCACAAATCCATTGATCTGTTTTCTAGAGATACGAACTAATCCCTCCTAAAATCGGTTATGGTAACCGCTGCGCGCTTTTATTGCTTTCATAAAATGATCATTTCGTTTTTTTATGGTTTTAATATTTCCGTTTGCTTTAATTGCTTTGAGTGGAGATGAATATGAAATTTATAAAGATCGTGAAAAAAAAAGAAAGCTTCACTACTTTGTTATGTTAAGAGCGAGAAATAATATTCAACGAATGGTGTTACGAAGAAAAGTTTAAATCAAGTAGAGATTAACATTCTGCGTGTTGCTTTTTCAAAAGTAAAGTCATGGTGGTAGAAAACTGGAACTGCAAAAAGAAAATTCGTTTTCTCTGTAATGTCTTTTCCAACTGATTATATCGTAGTTAAAGAGCAGAAGGTCATCTGATGTAAAAATGTATATTTTAAAAAGCCATCAATTCTAAATGAACCTCGAAGTGAAGAAAGAAAATGTCACGCACGAGACAAGTCGTATCTCGTTAACTGCAAGTTTATAGTCGTCAGAGCTCGTAGCAAGTCGCTTTACTACCAACATTACTGCCCTCGTAATTTTACGTCCCTTTATCTCAATTGACAAAACTTGTTGATGTCTTTTGTCCAACTTCACAACTCTGAATAGATAACGCGCCCGAATAAATTTTATTGGTTTTGCTTGCAGATGTACCCGAGTTTTCGAGCTCTCTTAAAGAAACTTACTTGTAATTTTTTTTGTATACTGCTGCCTTAGTTAATTCATATCATTTATTTCTATTTATCTTTATATACATGTATAAAAAATTAATATAACGTATTGTTTGTCTGCGATGAATCGATTAAATTGATTTTAATCATATTTCGCACAGTGTGCAGTTTGATCCAACTTGAGAGATAAAATAGTTTATATTTGTATATTTTTAATGCGGACGAAGTCGCGAGCGCCAGCTAGTAGTGCTGCAAATGTGTTTAGAGTATCAAGGTCTAAAGTATTATCGTGTCGACAGTAAAAAGAACTAAGTATCGCAGGACATTTTAAATCTCCTTGGTTGAACTTATATACGTTTAAGATAATTTAAATGGTTTAGGGGTTTAAAGGCGAAAGATTCATCAATAGATCTAATAATAACTTAATAAATAATTAGAAATAAGAAATACCAAAACGGTGTTGGTAATGGAGGAAATGCTTAAAAAATCGAAAACGGACCGTCTGGCCGAAACAACAGTCCAAATATATTATGTACTTTCTCTACTAATATAGCTGCTTAGTTTCTCATAAAACATGTTGCCACTCCTGCAAGCTGAAGTAATATCCGTTGCTTTGCACTATTCGTTATTTAAAAACGTCAACCATCTAATACAGCAATCGCGACGAAGATTTTTCACATACAAACTTGTCAGGGTTGTAGTTGATGCAGAATTTTCAACATCCGCAGACGCGTATTTTAAGATTTTGAAGTAGAATTAATTTTTAATGCCGAAATAAATTATTCAAATTGATAATTTTAATAATTTTTAATTAATTAATCAAGCTTTTAGTAGAAAGTTGACAAAAAATCATAATTCCAAAAATAATCACAATTATTATTGTAGATATGGATACTATGTTCTGCATTTGCCATGCGGATGCGAATATCCGCAACAATCCTGGTACAATTTGACCCCACACAACGCAGCAACGAAGTTAACAATTCATTGAGACTTATTACATAGATGGCGCTAAACAAAATGTCGTAACTTTTATGTTAGTAAGTAGTGATAACGCGGGTAAGTTATATATAATATATTAGACGTGATAGAATAATAAATGAGATAAAAAATGTATAACAGAATAACTACAGAGAAGATTGAAACGACAATGTAACACCAGATTTTCTTGTTAGGGCAAATAGACTATACATTGTTAAATGTATACTCTATATTGTTGTTTTTGAATTTGTAAAGAAAACATAATACTATTCTCCAACAAATAACTATTTTCTAAAAGTATTAAAGAAACATTGTATTTTTTAAAGACTTGAGAAAAAAATGTGCTCAGAAAGGTTTTTAATGAACGTTCAGCCTTATGAATGGAAAGCTCATGATATTGAAATTGACCATCAATATTGTATGTAGTAACGTTTTGAATTTTTCCTTTCACGGATTGACACAGAAGGCCGTGCAGGTAAACATTTAAGTAGAGAAAATGGGGCGAGCGGTTAATCTTGCAACTCTCACCCTTTGACTCTTTGAACATCGTTTTATCTTTGCTGGCACGCCTCAAAGTGAATCCACTTACACGACTTACCTTTTATATTGATGGGTTCTAACCATCGATGGTTCTAACCTTCTAGCACCATACTTTTTAAGACATTTTGTAAATATATACCTATATACATATTATATCTAAAACTAATTGACCAGGTAGAGTCGTTCTCCTGCTATATAAAAACAAGAACTCGATACTAATAGGTAGAACGATTTTAATTCGGTTTTCACTTATAGAAAGAGGGATAAAAATGCAAGGTTAGTATGCATAAAATTTGCACCACGAGCCAAGCCGGAAGCGAGTCGCTAGTTTCATATTAAAATAATATCCTAATGTTCTATTTTTCTCGTGGATTTTCAAAATATTTTCTTTCATACAAACCTTATTCTGACAATTACGAAAATAACAAAAAAAACAGCATTATCGGTAGTGCCGTTTTCAAGTGATGCTTCATTATACAAGTGGCAATTGGTTTTTATGTATGTAAGTATATATACAACACGTTTGTATAAATAAAAGTCTTCGCCAAAGGTGGTGCCCGCGATTTCGCCCGCGTAGCCTATGTCCATACTGAAATTCTATTCTAACTATTGGTGAGGTATTTTTAGAATAGAATAGAATAATGTTTTATTTGCAGTCAAAGACATTATAACAACATACATAGATAACATATAGAAAGACAAGCACAAACGTCCCCCGCCACAAGATTACCTCCTACATACAAAGAAACACACAAGATTTACTAGTTCATAATGTTAGTACAGGCTTTCCACTTTGATGTATCACAATTCACTATGTTAGATTGCAAAGACCCTGACCACAACGTAGGATATTGTCCAATATTTGTGATTGCACAATGTAAGTACCTACATCGTCCAAAATGTTAACGCATAAAGTGTCAAAATGTTGAAGTGTTTGGTTTAAAATGTTCTCTAAATTGAGTATATTACGAATTTAATTCCTAGAGTTTATGGAATACAAAAAATGTATTTATTGTTCGTTTGAGTGAACGATGCATAGGGCAATAGTTAGTCGTCAATCTTCCTATACACTTATTTACCTATACATTCATGTCCACAACAGATAAGTACAATTAATCCACTTAGTTTTGTGTCAATTAATTTAACGAATAAGTAGTAAACATTGTAAGTAACAAAAGAAATCTGATTTATTAACACAATTACAAGAGATAGGAGGCGGAGCTTTGCCATTGTCTGATCGAAACACAATTCACCGAATCATAAATAACGGGAACAATAGTCAATAAAATTAGATAGCGATGGGCTGGGAATTGGCAAGAAAAATAAATAACATTTCGGAGGGGGATATGAGTTTCCACTTGAATAATATAGTTTTGTGTAGGTAAGACAGACAGTTCCAAAAGAAATCTGTACTTATATTTTTAGTTTGTCGTTAGCGATTCATCAACACAGTGCCTAAACAACAGGAGTGAATGTCCTGTTATGGGAAAACTGTCAACAAACATACTAACTGCATCTCTTTACATTATTAGTTTAGATAGTATAGCTCACTATGAAAAACCCCCTGTAATTGAGATTAAACATAATTTAAGTTGAATTTTTAAGTGTATTTTAATACTTAAATAATTCATATATATTAATAGTCCTTCTAATTTTGTGTATTATTTTATTTGTGTTACGAACACATCAATATTATCTAATTAAACTTGTGGTTTAATAAGGAGTGACATAAGCATGAGAGAGCAGTGGGCGCTTTGTTTATCTCAATGTAAATACATAAGTATAAGTTACCAACGCGACGAACCAATGAATAATTCAGCCTCTTGAGAGACAGGCAGCGAACTGTCGACCTCTCGTGTCCCCACTTGAAACATCTACGGAAAAACCAGCCGACCCAATAAATAATATACACTCGCAAACAAATTAATGCGCCCTTTCCACCCCTAAATGATAACGATCCTATTTTTCAAAGCGTTTGAATTTTTAAGTTCATTTATATTTCTTCCTTTGATTACTCTACAACTCAAAGGAAAGACTATATTCGCAACAAAACAAAGTGCGTGCATCAGACAGCAAAGGCTGATGAGAAAATACAGAATCTAAAATTATTATGCTTTATATAATTTAACGGGTGCGGTTTTAGAACTTCTTAGCTTAAGAAGAGATGCAGCCTCTCATTAAAATTATGCGTGCTCCAAAGAGTTGTTCCAATTAATGCCTACTTACCTCAAGCTTTTACCACCGTTGCACCGCGACAAGGTGCCGATAACGTGCCGCGCGAACTTTGAAACATCCTCCCTTCTGGTGTTAGCATCTAGCTATAATAGGCTTCTTCAAGCGATCAGCAGCACACCTTAGGTTTGCTTGTATCCTTAGGCAATGGTAGCCTTCCATCAAATGGACCGTCAGCCTGCTTGTCACTCTTAATATTTTATTAAGAAATGAATTAAAAAAACCTTTAAATGCAATTCAATTGCATTAGACCTAACCTCTGTAAAGTGATAACGATTTTGATGATTAGTACCTATTGATGACGATTCAATCATTGTCATGATTCAATCATCATCAATACTAATAATAAATCTGTAAGTGTAGGTATTGTATGTATGTATGTATGTATGTATGTATGTATGTATGTATGTATGTATGTATGTATGTATGTTTCTCCATAACTTTTAAAAGAATTAATTGATTTTCATGAAACTTGGTAGATAAACATTTAAACGTACAGGACACGGACGTAGGCGAAATCATGGGCGCCTGATAGTTTATGATAAAAAATCAATAAAGCGCAAAAGATAAACGAGTTCTATTATATATTTTATGTCAGCAATAATTTAATTACTAAATTTGTAGGTACGTACGTACGCAAATGATGAAGATATAAAGGTTAGGGTATTGCCACTGGTATCGCTTAACGGGTGAGCCCGAATATCAATATTTAAGCGAGATAGACGCTATTCCAAGACTGTTTGTCTTGTGCACCGCGACTCATAACGCCTGAAGGATTGTTTACATTTCACCATACAATTTGAAATAACCTTGTTAACATTGTCGTATTTTCGGTGTTGTAGGGCCCGGCTCCCTTGTCTAACCGCATCTACGAGTATTGTTCTATACAACAAAGCTTACACGAACCGTTACATAGGAAGCGTAATATAATTTTATTTCTCTTTGTTGTTTTATATTTCAAACTGCGAAAGCTGGGCAATGGAATTTGAGCATACATACAAAATAACAGAGTGTGTGCTGTATGCATAGAAAACATCCTATGCATACAGCACACTTGCAGCACCTGTGGTTGTTTGCGTTATAACACGCGTTACTTGTGTCGCCTATAGACGACGGTACTACATCATGTGAACCATAAACCTGTCTGTCGATTTTAACATAAAAAAAAGAAATATTATGTATTTTGGCAGCTGTAGTCACATTTCTTCAATTGAACTGCTAGTCTACGTGCCAACATTTACCAAAAAATAATGTATGCATCATGTTATACAACAATACAAGTGTTCTACAATTCTATGTTCTACTATGTTAGATTGTTTTAAAAAATCATGTACAGATTAAGTTATGAAATGTATCTATACTAATATTATAAAGAGGAAACATTTGATTGTTTGTTTGTATAGAATAGGTTCCGAAACTACTGGACCTATTTGAAAAATTCTTTTACCATTAGAAGCCGACATTATCCGTGATGAACATAGGATACTTTTTACCGCGGGAAAATGCTTCATTCCTACGGGAAATCTAAAATAAAAGTAAATAAAAGCGGCTTGGCCCGGGAGGTCTTATCCAAAATACGGTTGATGGCGTTTTATACTTTTCTACGCGGACGAAGTCGCGAGCACCAGCTAGTATCTAATATATTAAATTCTCGTGTCACAGTGTTAGTTACAATACCTACTCATCCGAAACGGCTTAACCGATTTTGATGAAAATTTATATGTATGTACACTGGAAGGTCTGAGAATAGGGTTTTTATCTATTTTTTATACGCGGGCGAAATCGCGGGCAGCAGCTAGTTTCCATATAAATTCTTACATTTGTTTTTAAAGTCATCCTACAACAAAAGATTCATTGGTTCAATAAAGACTTTATATGGTACCCATTAACTGGTAGCAAAGGACAATAGGTACTTAGTTCGGCTTTGTCCAAATACTTCGTATCACTTACAATGGTTTTAATTATCCCATAAGTGTAGAATGTAGGATAGTGTCCGTTATACCCATTTCCCCAAAACCATCAATAATAGACCCTAGTTTATGACCTCGACTTCTTTTTGAATAACACATTTACTTAATAAATAGTGTATAATTAAATTATTTCTTCCCAAAGCGAGGTATTTTAAAGATGATAATTAAATAGAGGCGCTCAATTTTTATATTTTTAGAGACGATTCCTCGGAAACCTAACATTTTTCAGGATAAACAGTATCCTGTAATGTTAATCCAGGTAATAAATTATGTATCTGTGTGTCAAATATCATTAAAATCCGTTAAGCCGTTTTGGCGCGAAAGAGTAACAAACATCCGTACACCCATTTTCACAAATTTTCATAATATTATGTAGTAGGACATTTTTTCAAGATTTTTCAAGATTTTTTCAAGATTCAAGAACTTCTTCAAGATCAGTTGTGAATGTCGGTCCTTGAATCTTCGGCAAGAATGGTCTATAGTCCAGTACCTTTGGAAATACCATAGGTAGTTTTCTGAGTCATAATTATGAAAACGTTAAAGCACGATTTCGTTCCTGTTATGTTTGTGCATACGAATATAGGATTACATCATTTAAATAATCCAATTAAAATAGGATTTGCAAATGTATTAATTCAAAATTAATGTGGGAGAGCAGAAAATGGGCCAACTGGCGGCCGGCCCCGAACTAAAAGTGCCCGCTCAGCACTAACCGAGAGTGAATCGATCTCAAATCCCCGACAGACGTTTGAGTAATACTTACCTACATAATCATCTGACCCGAGCAAAAATCCCACTCGATCTTCATCATTTTTCATATGCACGTAACAGAGATCACTAGCTGTGGTATATTAAATCCGTATATATTTTCCAAATAAATCATGTACTTACATCTTTAATATTAGCTGGTTCCCGCGACTTCTTCATATATATGTCGTGGGCAGATCGTAAAGTATGAAATCAAAAATCTTTCACCAAAAGTAAAAAATAGATTCGATGAGGAGCGAAGCGAAGCAAAGCCAGGAGGAGCGTGTTAGGTTTACATGGAAATAAATTTGGGGAGCCGAGCGAAGCGGAGCGCAGTGAGGCGAACCTTTCAGTTTTGACAGAAATATGATCTGCCCAGGAATATCATGATATGCCCAATTCTACGATGTGCCGACGACATATTTTACATATATATGTTATTTGACGACATGTTTGGTCTAGTGGCTTAACCGTAGCTGTTAACCAAACGGTCGCGGGTTTGAACCCCGCTAGGGGCAAATGTTTATGTGTCAACATTTTACTTTTACCTGAATCATGGATGTATTTATAATACAATTTATTATATTAGCAATAAGTATAACGCTTGACCTCTTGTTGCTACAACACTTGTTGCTATAACAATTTCATGATGATTGGTTGAGTAGTTAAAGGAAAGGTAGCAGACAGACAGATAGAGTTACATTGACAATTATAATAATTAATTATTGATATGAATTTACGGAGAGGTTATCAATAATTGAAAATATTTTTAAAATTTGATTTACGTGTTTATTTGTTCTAAATGGCAAATTTCCGAGAGTATTGTACTTTATCGATCATCATGAATTTTTTCATAATTATAGGTATGTTGTCAGGAGTACAGAAAAGGTCATAATGTACCTTTCATGTTATGTAAAACATATCTAAATACGTCTAACTATCTCAGATTTTTTTAAATTGATTTAAATGTTGGTGTCTATATAAGAAAAACCAAATCAAACAGCCCCGAAACATATTGTAAGTATTAAGAACGGAAACCTTCCTTCGGTATGTCAATATAAATATTGAAAAAGCATTACCTACGCTCATTGCGAACGTTTCCACGTCAGTGTTTGGAAGATTATTTTTCTTTTTCTTTCATATTATGTTAACAAATAATTCGTAATTTTTTCAACAGTTTAACACCATGGATAAGAGAATACTTTACACCTACGTAGTTAGATTACATATATATATAATATATATATAATTTTACTGAAAGAAACCCTCTCCTGGCTTCGCCCGGGTTACAATTTTTAATAACATTCACTGTTTGAAAACGAAATTAAAATCAATCTAGTCTTTCTTGAGTTTTATATATTACTGGGCGTTTGATTTTTATATATTACTAGCGACCCGTTCCCTCATTTAACGTTTATTAAATAAGTTAAAATCATAGAATTTTATGAATTTTATATAGAAGGTTTTACTAATTTCTCTTGTACCTACTAAATATGAATTTGAATGAACACAAATTTTAAAACTTAATATTGTTTGTTTGCACAATATCAAAATTATATTTTTAGGGAATTAAAGTATACACAATATAAACAAAAAATGTGTTTAATTATTTATTAAACCTTTGGCTATCAGTTTGTACATCATATTCTACTATTTACGTAAAAACATATATCTACACACCATTGTCTCCAGAACATTATATATCGAATTACAACCTTAGTTTCAAAATGATAAATGAAATGCATCTACAGTATCTATGTGAAGTATTAGTTAAATGTCCAGTTTATAGTATTTTAATACGATTTTAACGAAACTATAATTATGAGAAAATGTTAGTTTAGTTCACTTCATGACAACAACATAGGTACGGCTTTGAACGACCAATGTATGATTTTTGATTTAATACAATCGCCCCTGTACCCTGTGTTTTCATTCAGTATTTTCATAAATATTAGTCGTTAAATTTGACTATACTTTTATGTTCATCGCACTTTACTGCATCGACAATTTACTTGCATAATTCATCTTATATCTTGCAACATTGATGGAGAGGAAAATGTACTTTTAAAATAGCATGACACTTATTGCTAAAACTTACACTAGTATTATAATAAAATATATAATTTTTAAGAAAGCACTTTAGTCAATAATTTATAGGAAACTAAACTATTTATGTAAAGAGAAGAAAGCACAGAAGAATGGAAAATCATACAAACGCAACCATTATAAGAGTTCGTACGCACTAGCCGTCAGTCTAGGCGGTTCAAGTTAGCGGTTGTCGCTTGACGCAGTTGGACTTGCGGCTCACCGCCATGCGTGCTGCGATGTTGAACCACTTGAGGCAGTTGGACCGCTTCAAGGTAAATAAATGCGTTTCGGTCTTCCATAAACGAATGCACACGGTCAAGGTAGTACAATCACCGCAGTTGATATTTTATGAGAGTTTAAATTGCATCGTAAATGGAAGCAAAAAGAAAGATACAGTCCACTTATCGATAATCCATAATCGATAAATGGACTAGATGCCAAATACTTATCCGAACAACTACAATTCCAATAACAATCACGTGGGACACTGATGCGTCCATTTTTTTTAATGTATAGTGCGTATGCAAGACTGAATGAGACTGAGTTCATTGGACTCAGTATATACATATAAGGTTCATGCGCAGATAGTGAGTCACAATTTTCTTTTTGCTTCTATAAACCGGGTTGCATATCAAAATTTAAAAAACACATAGAACCGTGCGGTTAGCCGCTCACACAACTGACTGATAGTGCATGTGATGCCTTAGTTTACAAAACTATTTTAATTTTAAAATTAACTACAATACAATACGGTTTTATTTTAAATAAGTTATTTGGCACAAGAATTACACATAGAAAACAATTCATAAGACGTAACAAATTCGACGGTGATAACAGGGAAGACATGATCTGCTTACAATGCTTTGCTCGACATCAATTTTTTAATAGTTACACTAGGTTTCTCAAAATAGACTTATAATGTACCTAATTAGTTATCTACATTTATGTATCAACCGAAATGCAAACTTTAATTAACCTTAAAACTATTAATCACAATGTCTACAGTTTTACACAAAAATATCTAGTACTATCTATGGTCTTTGATAATTCAACAAAAATATTTACATTTTGAAATACAAATAGCCTCACTGATCAATGATCATGCTCGCGACCTCTATTTGTACTTAATTCACAAAACGTTTGTCCAAATATATCACAATATAGGCAGTCAATTACCTATCTTCTCAATCGCGTGCAGCCGACCGTATTCAACTGAAACAAATCAAATCGTATACATTTAAATTTATGTAGGTACAGTCGGCCGCATAAGTCGATTAACACATTCAAAAGTGCAAAACATCTAAATACTCAACTTACTTACTTATTTACTTACTTAATGAAGGTTTTTACGATCGTTTGTACTTGAAGTTTATTTTGTTTTCTAGTCATGACAACGAGTTATGTCGTGTTGAGTGTTACGTTGTTTTGCACTTTTGAATGTGTTAATTGACTTATGCGGCCGACTGTACAACATATTATAAATGAATACTAAGGGCCTCTTTCACCACCTGTCAAGTAGGCTAACCGTCATTTAAAGTCACCTGTCACCGGGAATAATTTAACTGATATACCGGTAAAAGTCACACTAAACCGAGCGTATAATTTAATAAAACATAAAATTATTTAACTAATCAACACTTTACTTGTAGTTCGTGAGAGGCCCTAAGTAATATTCAAAAATCTCGTCTATTTATTTAAGATTAAATAATCTTCATAATCTTAAAGAAAATTAGATACATTAATTCGTATATAAATTTTCGTTTAAAAATTACTAGTTGAGTATAATTGGCCTGAAATGAAATTTATTATTTTCGCAATAATTTTCGTAATTTGGAATAATACAGGGAAATGGGATAACAGAGCCTATTTCCCTGTTACTTCGTAATCCCTTATCCTAAATCCTATCCTAATATCCTAATATCCTAATCACAGAGACCTGCGCGAGTTGGTAACGGGTGATTGGCGCGAGGTGGCTCTGGACCGGGATCGATGGAAGCCTGTGGTGTCGGAGGCCAAGATCCACTACGGGTCGCTGAGCCAAAGGAGTTAGTTAGTTAGTTAATCTGTAAGTGTAGGTATTGTATGTATGTATGTATGTATGTTCCTCCATAACTCTTAAACGAATTAACTGATTTTCATGAAACTTGGTAGATAAACATTTAGACGTACATGACACAGGATAGGCTACTTTTTTCTTTTTCAACGCGGACGAAGTCGCCGGTGCCAGCAAGTATGCATATAAATAAATGGCAAATCAAAGAATTGAAATAATATATATAAATTATATTATATAGCCATTTCGTTTTATTGTTAGTACCAATTTTTCAAACATATATAGTATAGTAAACTGAATTTAGATTTTATTAATGAAATATAATTTCTGTGTATGTTAAGTACCTACTAGTAAAAAAATTACTTACATTATTGCTACGTCAGAAGAGAATCATACTCGAAGGGAGTTGGATCGGCTGCCCGCAAATGTCACCACAAAACTCTTCCGGAAATATTGGACACTTCTATCTGGTTCTCCGATTCTAATTCAACAACTGGTACTCGCCTTCTTCTATATCTTAATCTAAAACTAGCCCAAAGTATCAACGATATTACAATTAAACTACATACAGCGACTGTTCCTACATACTGTGCGTAATTAGTGTGAGGAGACTGATACGGCGAATATTCAGTTTTATCTTTTGGATGTGATGTGAATTCTTCTTTAAGATTCTCGTATCCATTTACTGCTGTTGTTATAGAATTGTTTGACTTATTACTGACTTCATCTGTATTTAACCGTGTTATAACATTTATAGGCGTATTTAAACGCTTACCAGATTTGCTTTTCTTACGCAATTCAAAGTTACCACTGAAGTCGTCTTTTTCCGAAATTATGTCTTTAGCCGATAGGTTAGGTTCAATGTCCAGAAATCTATGATCAGTATTAAACTGATCCTTCTGTAGCTTGTTTTGATCTAAGATTTTTGATGTTTCCCTTGCTTTAAACACTGCTGAGTCATTCAGATAGTCATTAAATAATATTTTGTTTTCATTTCTGTTTTGAACGTCATTGTCTTTTTTTGTTGGTTGTAGCCCAAGGGTTTTCTTGTTGAATTTGTTTTTGTTCATATCGATTTCAGATTCGTTATTTTTTCTGCCATTATTATAAAACTCATGTTTATAAGAAACTCGATCAGTTTTGTTATTTAAGTATCCATAGTATCGAAGTAATTTATTTATCATTTCCGTGCTATATAAATTAACTGGAGGCAAACTATCGCTTATGGTAAAAGTTTCTGGAAATGTGCAATTGTATTTTGTTATTTCTTTAGCTTCTGATGTTGAATAGTAGCAAGTTTCTCCATTCGACAGACTTTTATTCCAATTCATCCAGTCTTTAAGCCATAATTCAGCACTACAATTTATACTGTTTCCATGCAACCTTAATGTTTTTAACTGCACTAAGTAAAACAAAAGATCATTTCTAATTTCTGATAGGTTATTCATTCTTAAATCTAAATATTGCAACTGTGTAAATGCAGCCAAAGCCGCTGAGTCGGCTAAAAGTTGTCTTGCTAACCCAGGACTAGACTGTAAATGAAGCATTTGTATACTTTCCGGCGAAGACATAGGAAATGAACCGTCTTGTTCTGGCATAGATAAATTTAAATAACAAAGCCGTAAGTCTCGCAGAAACAATGGGCCATCAAAGGTGCTGGATGACAGTGTTTGGATTGGATTATTTGAAAGATCTAACATTTCCAGGGAGAGTAAATCATCAAATACATGATCTTCTATGTATTTTATTCTATTATATTGCAATAATAGTATTTTCAAACTGGGTAAATCTTTGAAATCGGGTATTGAAAGATTCCCAATCATGTTGTTATTAATTGACAAATACTTCAAATCATCAGGTAGTGATTTTGGTATGGTAACAAGTAAGTTCTTATTTATGTTCAAGAATATGAGCATTTCAAGTCTGCCAAGTGAATCATCTTCAACTGAAACTATTTTATTATCTGAAAAATCCAAGGACTGTAACAATGGGTAACTGTCAAGATCGCCACATCGAACAGCTGATATTTTGTTGCCAACCAACGATAAAAAACGAACGGAATGTGTGAATGCTTCCGGAATCGAATACAGACCAGTTCTCGATGCATCGATTTGTTGTAGTCTTCGTCCTGTACCCACCAGCAACTGGGTATCTACTTGCATTATACCCAAATGAGGATTATCCGTCATCAATAATCTTGCGAGATTAGGGAGCAACTGCAAAGCCCCAGGTGCTAATTTCTTTAAATTATTATGCGATAAATCCAAATGTTGCAGCAACCAATTATTAAAATAATTCTCATTAATAAATTCTATTTTGTTTCTGCTTAAATTGAGATGTTGCAAATTTTTGAGAGGCGTAAAAACATTAGCCAACAGAGTCAAATTATTTTCAGATAAATCCAGAGAATCTAATTTCGATAATCCATCGAAGCTCCCCTCATATATGTTTGCGATTTCATTGTTGCTTAGTACCAGTTTTCGAAGGTTTAAAAAAATATTAAATGTTCCCTTATTAACAAATTGTAGTTTATTGAAAGACAGATCTATATCTCTTAAATTTTGCACATTTACTTTTAGCTTAATTTTCTGAAAACTGTTGTTTTTTATTGCAACTGAAAAAGTGTCTAATGTAGGAAATTCAAAATCAACATCAGACGCATTACATTTATTCGAATACTGGGTTATTACCTCAATTAAAGTTTTGTTGGTATATTTTAGAACCCAATCTGTCGACTTCAAATCGTCACCGCAACATACTTCAACTTTATACACCTCTTTGTTATCTTTTAACAATACATTGTAGGAACATGTTTGACATGATTTTATGTCATTATTGCACGCACATATTTCTGGACACGTCGAGGCTAAATTACTGACTTGCCATAACGAAACAATTAGTAATGTTGAGCACAATCTTAGAGACGATGCCATGTTTATTCACTGCAATTTGAATTAAGTTTTATTTAAGCCGGATTAAAAACCAGATAATGATATAGTTGAGGCATAATTTGACGCACAACGCCACTGTAATGTATCTGAGTTTTCATTGAACAAAACATAGTTTTGTACGATCACACTAACACAATCACTATAAGTTCTTGGATTCTGCCACTCAACTGTCACTCATGTCCTTTTAACGTCCACCCGAGCGAACGTTATAGGATACTTTTGTGTTCACGGATTATAACAACATGAGGATTACAGGATTCCAACGAAACCACTATTATAATGCGACATTGTTGTGTAGTGGTGTTGTTTCGTGTGTGAATTTGTGTCGTAAGCTCACGTTACGAAGCGCGGGTTATGAAAACGACTTGCGGCGTTGCTGGCGCCAGCGGGTCTGTCTGTAAACTGTGTGAAGCCAGGGAGAAAGCCTCGGCGCCGGCGCTCTGATGCTGTCCTTACATCCCTAACAACCTCATTTTTATATAGTCAACTGACTTCCACACCGCCACTATTTATGTCATACTCGGCGCTCCCTAATACGTTATTTTGAGGACTCAAGTATTTGTAAATGTACGTTATATTTTTCGGTCGCTCTAGCTGAGATTGCTCCCTGTTGGGCTCTCAGTAGGAGAACATGATTTAAACGATAAGTTATTATTGCCGAATGGCTTATTTTATACTGTCATAAAGCCAGTGGATAAAATTTATGATTATTATTTATTATTTGATATAGCTTTTTATTAAAAAATATCTTACACACCTATTTATTTCTTAACAAGGTGTTAAGAAAAATTGTTTCAGAAATAGTTTCATTATATAGGCCGTGATAATTATGGTGAAATCTTTAGTACTTACTTTTATCAATATATGCAATATCTTATAGTTCTGACAAAACAGTTATAAAAATGAGGCCTTAGCGTTATAAAAATGAAAACAGTATTTTGGACTTTTAAAATAGTTATGGTCGAATTTCGACCAGTGGAATGAGACTTATTTTAATTTTAATAATAAAATAAATAGTTTAAATCATAGCTATAGACGTATAGATATCTATTCTATATCCATTTCAATGTTTTATAATAGATACTCAAATCCTACTTTGTAACTCAATCCTATCCTACTAAACTTGTTTACCATCCGCTTGGTCATAATAATTTTACGAAATGTCGCCTATCGCCGCAAATGCCACATTTAACGACTGAATAAAGACTATCCTATAATCATTGGAATCGGATTTTGCTAAGCAAATAATAAGCTTCTTTCAGTGTCGGGTTAAGACTCGTAGATTTCGTGTTGGAGGGACAAAAATCACCATCATTAGAGTAATGGGCTCGGTCGACCCGTGTTTCTCCCCTTGCCTGCCGCTCGGCGGCGTCCACTTAGGTATGGCCGCAATGATAGCGAAAAATTATACAATAAATGCCATTTCATGGTAATCTTAATTGTTTGGTTTTTTCTTAATGAAAAATTTTAAATGCATTATTGCAATGTATTATTTTTTTATTATCTAATACTAGCGGCTGCCCGCGTAACTTTGTAAATTACATATCTACTAAAACCTTCATCGAGAACTACTCTGACTATTGGTGAAAACAGTGTGAAAATCGTTGGAGTAGTTTTTGAGTTTATCGCGAACAGACAGAGAGACTATTATAATATGTTAAGGGAAGGATTTGTAACCAACACATACATTGTTAAAAGTATAAAAACCACCTTTAGAGATGGACAACAGAACCTACATTTAATATAGTGAGTCAATCAAGCTGACAGTCTCTAAGTAATTGATGGTAAGGTGGCTACAGAGTAAGCAACGAAACAGGTGCCAAGTGCGCTGCCGACTAGAGTAGGATTAACGATAAGGGATACAGTAGAATTAAGGATCCCTAATAAGAATTAAGATACCCTGCGGCATCCCTTACTTACTCACCGAAACACAACAGCACTAATGCTGTTATTTCACTGTGTAAAACGCCATGGTTGACGGTAATGTTGCAATATTCCTTAACTCTATTCAAATTTCGATAGAAAAGACCCATTCCATTGACTGTCTTATGCTTCCCTTTCCAAAGCAATACACCGCACCATAGTTATCGTCAAAATGTTATATACCTATTAGCGACCCGCTCCCAGAAAAAAGTTTTCATATTTCACATAGCAACAAATTGCTTTTCGCAGCTTTTTGCTACCAAATCAATATTAATTTCGTTAGCCGCAGTCGTCGAGCGAAATCCAAGAAGTCATGAAGTAAATGAAATCAAATAATCAAGGTTATACTGAGCTGTGCCATGGAGTTTCATCATCAAATTGAAGGCTCTGTGAAACTTCAAGTTCACTAAAAAAGGTACGTACAAAAATCGGAGAGAAAATTTTCTTGAGTTAAATCTTTTGTAATGCCGACATACAATCTTCAAAATGCCACCGATGCAATGAAAAACAAATGATAGCAAAGCGAAGCTATTTTGTCATAAACTAGTGACCCGCTCTTGGGTTCGTCCAGGATGCAATTTTACAATACATCGTTTATCCGTCTTCCCATATGTGAAAACCGAATTGAAATCGAGTTTTATATATGATGATAAATCATTTAATTATAAAAGTTACAGTGAAAATCATACTAGCTGGCGTCCGCGACTTCGTCCGCGTTGAAAAAGAAAAAAGTAGCCTATCCTGTGTCCCGTACGTCTAAATGTTTTTCTACCAAGTTTCATGAAGATCACTTACAGATTTATTATTAGTATTGATGATATTATATTAATTTCATTATAATATTATGCGTAAATAATTTAAAAAAAATATAAAGAAAGGAAGCAGGAAGAATAAGTTATTTGCTTAAAATATTTGCTTAATTTCCTAATTAATTACTCGTAAATGTCAATGAAATAATAAATAATTAATATGTTGTGAACTTATAATCAAAATTATAACTAGCAATGAATTTCTTTCAAGAGTTCAAAAAGACCATTATAAGCTCTTTCTTTTATTTAACCCTTCACATATACTGTTTGGAGCATCTTCACTGATACGTTCGACTAGCATTCTCATGAATTGCTCCCACAAGGCTTCCCGAAGGGTCGCTTTATTGCGCTCCTTAATTTGGGTTATTTGAACTTTTCTTGTCCCTTCCAAAATGTTTTCAGACCGAAGACATCATATTTCAGCCACCTTCAATATGTTACGACTGGGCTACCTACACTTTGTCTTAACGGCTTTTGCCGAAGTTATAGCATTTTTATTATCCCTTCGACCCACAAACATTGAGATTAAGACATTAAAATATTTCCATAATGTGCTAACTTGAACACCCTTTCTTTTAAAGGTTTCGTTACGATATATATCATTTGTGCAAGCATCACAAAAGAAACCTTCTACGGATTAGCTTTTCTGAGTTATGATATATTAACAAACGATAGTAGGTAATATATATCTTCTGTATATTAGGTTATTGCGTCCAGAACGTTGCCCATCCATTTCTGCGAGCACCTTTCCCGAATACATTTATTAAAGTGACCCTCAGCTCAGAGGCCGCAAGATAAATCATAGTCAGGAAATGGCGGGTTTTCGCGGTAAACCGAATAGAAAGGAAAGCCTGCGATTTTCACGCGGCTTTATAGAAATAATAACATTAGAAAAAGTAGATACACATTTACGGAAGTGAGGGATATAAATAAACATTACATTCCAAATGTACGAAAGTGTTTTATAGTAGCTAAGTAGGCTAAATATTTAGAACCTTCTGAAATGATATTCATATCAAACAATTTGGTTCTGTTATATTATCTACTAGCTGGTGCTCGCGACTTCGTCCGCGTAGTAACGTATAAAACGCCATCTACCGTATTTTGGATAAATGGCGCTATCTCGCGGGCCAAGCCCTTTACTTTTATTTTAGATTTCCCGTAAGAATGAAGCATTTTCTCGCGGTAAAAAGTTTACTATGTTCATCATTTTATGTTTTGAACATAACGGAGCCTTATTAATTAATAATAAAACCCAAATATCGATCTTTTAGTATTTAATGAATTACAATGCCGCCTTGGCCGTTTTTGCGTGGTGAGCGAGTGCAAGTGCAAGAATGGAATGAAATTGAATGAATGAGTGTGCGGTTTGACTCGTTCGACGTCTTGATTATTCTATACAAGCGCCTGATACATTCTTATAGCAAAGTGTGGCGTGAAGCCGCAACACGGATAATGTCGGCTTCTAATGGTTAAAGAATTTTTCAAATCGGTCCAGTAGTTTCGGAGCCTATTCTATACAAACAAACAAACAATAAAATTTTTCCTCTTTATAATATTAGTATAGATATAGACTAGTATAGATTATTAGTTCTTATTATCTATAAGTGGAATTTTTTTACATGTAATTATATGTGAATACACAAATTTATATGTAATTATACCTGTAAATTTCCCTAGAATAAAATAAATAAAAAAATTGTACAATTATTTAAAAATTTTGAATGAAAAATATTTTTAATGTTCGTATGACGAATTTTTCGTATTCGTATCGTAAGAATCAAGATACGTTGAAGATATTTAGGTTTGTATAGATAAGATTGAACGACTACCAGAATATTTGATAGAAAAACTGAAAAATTATTTTCTATTTGATAGCTTATTACACTACTCATTAATAACTTATGTCAAAACTGCATAAATATTTAAAATGAATTTTTATATTTGTCCTTTTTCATTTTCTGATCTACGTATTAAATAATACAAATTGGGTGGTTTGAATAATTTAACAACTTTGTATGAATGAATATTACCAAACACTTCAGATGTATCTCAACGTTTGGACTACTATAACTCAATCTAGAACCACCCAAATGAACCAGGGAGCAAAATGGCCTGTAACGACAAGTGAAAGGAAATTTAGTATTAATTAAACGACAAGACAAATTGTCTGTCCTTTGTATGTGTACCTAAGGAGTTTAAGCCCCTCCGTTTCAGGCCTACGCAAGTGAAGCCTGAGAGATGAGACTAAACGCCCCATTTACCGGTGCCAGATAGAAGTGATTAAGTAACTAAATAAACGTAGAACAAACCGAAGCATTAGGCCATTAGCGACGGGTAACAGTAAACTGTTCGAAGGAACTGGAACGAAATCGCTGTCATTAGGGTAAATGAGGGCCAGTCGCTGACGCAGCGGTAGTGCCGGGGGTAACTCTTTAGCTTGCAAGACCTAATGAACTGGTATCCCCTTGCCAACCCGTCTGCTACTGATACGAATTACGAACGCGTTTCTACTTTTCCGAAACAAATCGAAATTAACTCTGATTTACCAACAATGATTGTGGTTTCTTTAAAAAAGTGAACAAAAGTTGTAGACCTGACCGCGTTTCAAATGTTAAACTGTTCTGTGAGCCAAACTTTTCTGTGAAATATTCTTTTATATGTATGTACATCGTTCCTAAAATCAAGACAAATTAATGTAAACATTTCTCTGAAATTTAGTGGGGGCTCACTAGGGGGAGGCCCACAGTAACCTTCCCTTAAAGCAGGTGAAAAGTTTTCTTAAATTTCATCTTCTTTCAAAAGAATCAATTGCTATATAATCTTCATTTCGTATGTAGTTTACTGACGGGATGCCCAAATGACTGCAAAACGCAGTGTGTCCTTTTTTTTTTTTTTTTTTTTTTTTTTTTTTTTTTTTTTTTTTTTTAACGTTGGGAAATCCTCTTGGATACCCGGCAGTGAAGGGGGAACTGCGGGGTTATGCCGGATTCCTACCGGCTAAAACCCAACGACTTTCTATCCATCGCGGCCGTTGATGGGCGGGGTCGTGGGGACGTTTTTGCACGACTTCGGTGCCCCGCCACGGCTATCCAACGCAGGGAGGCCTGTGCTCCCTGTCAGGACCACGGCGTACCCGAAAGTGGAGGTACGCCGGCCGAGCAGGCCGAGGGACCTTACGATGGGCGGCCGTCTCCCCCAAACGCAGTGTGTCCTGCAACTAAGTACTAAAAATTTAAAATGCTTTTTCATAAACGATAGCATATGACTGAAATTATCAGTTGAAATTGGTTTTGTAATTTTGTTTGAAGATTTTCATGCTAGTACATACATTCACTTATAAAATAGTTTAATAAAGGAACGAGGCCGTACGGATGTAATGTAACAAGCAACCAACTAAATCTGTTTACGCATTGTTAATCTTCCTGTCCAGTGGAGACTAACGGGTGAATCGTGGGAAACGTAATAAGGGTCGTGGCGTAAAACTTTATTACCCGCTCTGCCAGGCTCTACCTCGGTCCATGAGGCGGGATGCGAAATGACGCCCATTCTCATTAACCTCGCCGCCGACTCACTTTGTATTACCTATTACATTTTTTTCATCTAAATAATAAGTTTAACACACGTTCACCGCCTCACTGCCATTTATATATGCTCGTACCTTACGAAGAAGCCGATCAATCCTACTAACAAATACAGATTTAAAAATATATAGTAGGAATTGCTAATAAGAGTAGGAATGCTATACGAAGTCGCGAGCACCGCGGATAGTGGATTCTAAATCCTAATATTATAAAAATAGAAGATTTGTAAGTTTATAATGAACTAGCTAGCGCCCGCGACTTGGTCTACATTGAAAAAGAAAAAATAGTTTATTTACCAAGTTTCATGAACAAATTCTAAAAATCGTCAATTTAGTTTCAGTATCATATATAGAGTCTATAAACACGATACCTCTAAAAAAAAAACAAAGTTACGTACACCATGACCAACCCTTACAGATTTATTATTAGTATTGATAAACTCAAAAACTACTAGACCAATTTAGAAAATTCTTAACGTAGGTAAAAGCTAGTAGAATGAATATCTGGGTCCGTGGGGTCCCAACCTGCTTAAATTTTTAACATCTTGTCGAAACGTTTGGTCGACATAACCGGCGATTATAGAGCTGGCCAGTATCTCGGGCATTGCCATACAACGAGGTAATGCAGCCAGCATACTTGGGACCCTGCCTAGGGGACCGAAGCATATGCATATAACTTAGTTTAAGAAGTATAAATAGGCTACTTGAATACATCAAAGTAATAGTTAATAAAGTAACTTTGGTCGTAAACTAAATTATACGTATTAATGAAAAGAGAGGTCAACTGTGTGCGGAATTCCGAAGGTCGACACTTAATCAATCACACTTGGTTCAAAATGCACGTACGCTCGTACCAGCTTGAAATATGAGAGCCTGCCTCAGGGAACTAATGTTTTATATTCTGTCGTTGTATTGACAGTCGTGACTTATTGCCCGACAGATTGCGCGCCTCATCTCCCAACTAAAACTTCGCCAAATGTATCTGCGTATATATTTTCAACATTATATCTTGCGTCGACCGTATAAGACCGTATGCTGCTTGATATAAATGCATAGTTATCACTTCTTGCGGAAATAGTTGGTGTCAAATCTTAGAGACTTATTTTGTTGGTACTGAACCAATAGTTAAGAATAGTACTTATGCATTACTTAGTCGATACTTATCACTTACATTTGGTACAGCTAACTACATCTAGTATTTTAGATAAGCAATGGGCTGACCCTCGACAAACACTCTCTTCGTTAAAAAATTCAATCTTAGTGAGTTTTAAATAAAAATACATTAAAATACGTCGTAAAACAGCATACCTCTGCTCTTCACTTTCTTTCTCTTTATATTTTTTACGGCGCTCTAGATGCCACCCACATCATAAAAAATGAAATATTGTGTCTCAACGTGGATGCCTTCTCCCTTTATGAGATTAGATTGAACTGAAATTCGATAGAAACGCGAGCTTTACGTATTACATCGTGTATCTTTTTGATGCGAAACGAGAATAAAGTGACGCCTAGTGAATTCTTTTTTGTCCGTAACTTCGAATAGTAACAATCACAATTGTGCTATTTTTGTAACGAGAAATGTCTGGGTGTAAAGTTATTTACGGTCCAATGTGTGAAGAATTGATTGGTTTTTTTAAATAAAAATATATTTTGGCTTTATAGTCAGGTAAAACTCGTTGCACCGACGATCGTACAGAAATTAATTTGAATAGAAAGGTTAGGATCAAGATATGGATAGGGCATTCTACTTATACATAGGTACGTGTCTTCTGGTTCATCATTACGCGCTTGGGAATTTTCCCTCGGCGACACTGACTAGAATTATGTTGGAAAAAAACTATCTAAGTGTTGTTGGGCGCCAGTTTAGCCTACCAGGAAATAAAACAAACTACATGATCAATTGATCATTAAATAAAAATATAAATTTAATGAGCTCAATAGTAGGCATCACAAAGTGTAGGTGGGTGGGTGGTCGGCCTATCTGTCTCCTCACGCAGTGTGCAGGCACTCCCCTGTGTAATCCAGCCGTGGTAGATGCGGGCGCGGCGGTCCGTGTCCTGCCGATGCGATGATGGTGATGGCTAGTAGGACCGGCAACGGATCTAATGTGCAGTTGGATAAAACCCGCAACAGAACTAATTCGCTCCGATGCTGGTCAATGAATACCGGTGAACAGGACCGCTGGACATTCTGCCCGGAGAATCAAATACCTTATTTTAATTTTATTTATTTATCAATTTATTAATCATAATTCGAACCATGTAACGCGTCGTTACAATCAATCAAAAAACATGTTTAGGTAAAATCTTACTAACAATAATAGTATCTGCATTTAACAATGATAGGTTTCCGTAAGATAACATTCCATACCTCCACCTCTTAGATTAGTTAAGGTTTACTTTTTTTTAATGTAAAACTTATCGTGGCTGCTGGAGTTTTAGATATAAATATTTATTTATTTCTAGTTAAACACAAACAAATTTCTACTTATAGCATAAAATTTAAGAATGACAGTAAATCAGCATGTAGGTGGTGAGGCAAATATGAAAATATTTCAGTTTATTATTTATTATTTTATTGGGCTTAGAGTTTCCAGGTTTAATAAAGGAACTGTGGAACAAGTCAATATCTGTAACTTCCAATAACATTTCATTTAAAAGCTTACATGTTACACTGAGATCTACATACAAAAAAGTGCGATGTCTCAAATTAAAATTTCTATTGTTAGAGGTATGAAGTATTATTTGACAAAATAAAATCGTTGAAGTAATAATATAGGTATATCATTATTATCAGTATTAATAGTCCACAAACATCAACTACTGGAAATAGGGCTCCTCCATTTAGGTACCGCTAAAAGGCACATTAACCGCAATTCCCTGCGATGTTTACTACATCGTCAAATTACCTAATAGGGGAAAATGCAGCGTATGGCCGGTACTTGAAAACCTTTTTGCCCACCCAAAGGTTCTTGGTTCTAGAAGCTTAGTAGCAAGTCCAGTACCACTTTAGTTAACTAATAATACGCTATGAGATGTGTCGTAGGCTGAAGGGCCTGATAGGTGACTACTGTCGCCTAAGGACACAAGAAATACCAATGGGGGTTACAAATTTTTTTTTTTTTTAGAGATGGGTTTGCTCTTGGCCAATAACCAGCTGAGTAGCAAGGATGAGGCCTATAATGGAGCGAGCTCACCCAGAATATACCTATTCACCCGAACTTTGAAAATATTAGGGTTATATGAGCTCGGAAATACAGGACGCCGGCAGGGAGTTCCAAACCTTCCAACAAATACAAGTGTGCTGCCGACGCACATGCGATTTCGTTGTTACGCATTCTTTATCTGGCTGACGGAGTATTGTACCAATAATCTATACCAATATTATAAAACTGAAGAGTTTGTTTGTTTGTTTGGTTGTACCGCTAATCTCAGGAACTACGGTTCACTGGTTCGAATTG
The DNA here is from genome assembly GCA_918317495.1 of Synanthedon vespiformis. NCBI lineage: Eukaryota > Metazoa > Arthropoda > Insecta > Lepidoptera > Sesiidae > Synanthedon > Synanthedon vespiformis. The sequence continues at coordinate 3,591,446 of OU906953.1, forward strand.
AAAAATTATTTTTGTGTGGGAATTATTTTTATCTAAATGGACTATCCATTTATCGAGGAAGGCTATAGAGAACGCGGACGAAGTCGCGGGCATCCTAGTATTATATAATAAGCATACTGGCAGTTTTATGTTAATGTGTGTATAATTATGTAATCAAGCACATGTGTGTGTAACATATGTAACATAATTAAATTGTATATTTTGCTTGCTATTTTTCTCATAACTGTATTCTTATTATTTTTTTTTATCTATAAATTGAATAAGTAAATAAATAAGTTTAATACTCTGCAGGGATCAAATAATTATGGTGACTTTGCGACTCCTAAAGTACCTACGTAGCTCACCGCAGCGCTTTGTACCTTGAAGATATTAGGTCCAAAGACGAAGTTTTTATCTGACATCGAGTAGAAAGTTATAACAAGTTAAAGTTGTGAGTTCATATTCAAGCAAACGTTAGAGGTAAGGTCTCACGTAAGTATATGTAAGAAAATATTAGGCTATAAACGTAAAGGAGGATTACCCCAAAAGCATATTTTACGTGTTAAGATAAGACCGTAACTAAATAACTAATGGACTGAAAACTCGTCCTATCTTATACTTACTGCGGAGCTGCGCCGTGCCATTTAAAATGGTGTCCAAGCATGCATAAAGGCAGAATGATGAACGTTCCACTCGATATTGCCTATTTTGCAAAAAAATACCCGGCACCTGTTCACGGTCCATTGGCCGTTTGCTCGTTGAACTTAGTTATAATTCTCTCGTACTTGTTACTTAACTCTATCTAGGCGATCAATAAAACTAACAACTTCATTTGTCGATAAAGTTATGTGACATAAAGTTTACCTTTTATCTTAGAAAGAGATGTAAGCAAGCTGACAGATGGTGGTATAGTAGGTATAAAAAGATACTCTCGTCCTGAAATAGCATCCCTATTCTAGCTAATTTAAGACTAACCTTAGACCGAACACAATACTTAAATGAGCGCAACCTAATAAATTAAGGTTAAGGTAAAAATTGTAGCTACTCCCCATATCTTAGACTAGCTGGTGCCCGCGATTTCGTCCACGTTCTCTATAGCCTATAGCCTTCCTCGATAGGTAAATGGACTATTCAACACAAAAATATTTTTTCAATTCGAACCAGTAGTATCTGAGATTAGAGCGTACAACCAAATAAACAAATAAACAAATAAAATTTGTATGTTGGTATAGATTTTGTAATTTCCCACATATCTTAGACTAGCGATCCACTTTCGGCTTATTGCACGGATGCAATTTTTTCTACAACTTATAAACATAAACCATACTGGTAATGAAATCTACATCAATATCCATTTGGTGGTTTAAAAGAAGTTAGCGGGGAAACAGATAGAAGCGAACAGCAACTTCATTTCATAATATGACTATAGATTTTAGTCATATTATGAATTTTATTCATAAACTCGTATTTTTGAATCTTTATTTTGATTACATATTTTTGCTACACGACGGTTATCTTGACTTTTAGAGAGATCTCTATATGTATAATAATAATATTTGTTAGTTTAAAGAAACAAACTTATGACGGTTCTAAATTATTAATTCTAAATCAGTCTGAAATATGATCTATTCTCATATTTGCTCTTGCCCAAATACCTTGTTAACCAATTATTGTTTAGTTGAAATATTTCGGTATGTTTACTGACAATCTGTACGTGCCCCTGATCTATTGATATCGGTACAATATATTCTGTTATACCCATATTGTTCGGGGCACGGGAAGGATCAAACTACACACATCACGGTGCTCTTAGTTGTACAAACAAAGGTTAAATTCATAGCACTGAGTGGTCCTGGCTAAGGAAGGCGACAACATGGCTAGACACTACTTTATACCACTATATAAACTCACATTTTTTGTAGTTTTAGTATTTCGTTAAAAAAATTTTGTGATATATACATACATTTTTTTAAAATAAAATACCTTGCACATAAAAAGGTTTATAAAAACGAACACTGAGGCAAACTGCAGTCATCTATAGTAGGCATTATAAATGTGAAATAATCGTGTCTGATCCACCTGTTACCTTTTCAGGCCTTAATTACTCAACCGAACATCATGAAATTTTGCGTCAGGGATACAGATAAGATAAGAAAGTAGGCTACCTTTCATCCAGAAGTGGTGTTCCAGAGGGATCACAGAAATAAAATCTAATGCCTGGCAAAACTATAACAACGATAAAAATTGAATAAATTATTGGGTATATCTGCGGGGTATATATTTTGTCAGGGGTTTTTTATTTTTATTTTTCAATACGCGGACGAACGTAGCGTTTACGACCGTAGGCTTGCTCTTGGCTAGGGCCCCAGCTATTATTTTATTTTGGACAACCCAACTGGCTGCAGTAACTAACCCTTGCAGAATCCATCCTAAAATAATTATGGTGACTTTTGAGCTGTGCAAACAAATACCATTTTCCGTTCGTATCTGAATATGGATACTAAAATTTAAAATTAAAATCTTTAATTGCTTATACTTAGTAGCAGGTTTCATAAGAATTTTCTACACAAACACTAGATCATGTGAGTGTGAATTCTCACGACCCAATTTAAATAAACTTGGTATTCGGACACGTGATCAAATTTGCGTCGTCCGAAATATGTAGCAAACATAATTCCGCAAGCGTCCAAATTATTAAGTAAATTATATTGTCAGCTCTAGACAAACAAAGCTATTTTACAAATTCCTACGCTATTGCAAATTGCAACATTCATTTGTATTAAATATATATACAAATTTAATAATGCAAAATTGATTCAAATAAAATTATTAACTGATCTCAAATATGTTCACATGAGACATGTCAAGACTTCTGTGCTATCAAAGAGTTATGATAAAACCGTTTTTAATCTAGTTTTATACGAAAATAACGAATTCGGACGGAAAAATATTGTCATATTTCTATTGATCAGAAATAGTTATTGGTTATGATCTACGAATAAATAATTTATTCGTAGGTTACGATTAACCGTAATTCACAAGACTTTTTTCTTAATTCTTATCCAAAATAATATTCAAAATAAAATATTTATTAATAACTACTTATACTTATTTTAAAGTGTTTTTATTGTTCACCCATTCTATAATTGAATATTCTATGTTATATATTTCGTAATTATTAGAGAATCTGCTACGCTAGAGGTGTACGGTCATTGACTTGTTACTTCACTTCTTCTAACAAAACTGCTTTGTACTTTTATTTATTTTAACAGTAAAAATTCGGAGATTTACGAATTTTTTCTCGAGCATATTTTCCGCATTCCAATGACTACAACTTATTGATTTCTTAACTCGCTACTGTACTTATTCCATGAAATGGGATTCAGGCTTTCATCGAAACAGTAAGTTGTTCGTGTAGAAGGTACATGGAATTCGTATTCTTCATTTGAAACTCGTTCATTGTTCATTATTCGCGGTACTGTAAACGTCTTGCCGCCCGCCCCCGTCAGCCGCCCATCGTAGCATACCGCCACATCTGCGACGCGCGTCGTCGCCCTTTCATTTGAAGCTAGAGCGACTACAAAATACTCCATTAGAGCGCAGCTGTCGTGCGAATTCGTAATTGGCAGCCCCTATAAATATTTCCCAATAACGTATTCTCGTATTAAGTACACACCATTTAAATATATTACACTCTAACATAGAAACGAAAATCGGGAAATAAATTTAATTGAACCCACTTATTGAGTTTTGGAGTCGTTTTGAAGTATTTTCTCTTTCTTTCTTTTGGATGTAAAGTATTGCAATAGTACCTAACTCGATGTGTTTTTAAAGAAATTATGTTTTGTTAATTTCTTGAACGGGGCTGGCGTCCATAGATTTTCCCTGAATTGTCCCACCTTAAAAAGTGGTGCGAATTCATTATTATCTGAATTTCTGACCTTTTATGAGCTCGAAAAAGCTCTGAGTTATTAATCAAAAAATTTAATCGTATTAAGTAAGAAATCCAAAACACTTATGGCCATATTTGTGTTAAAGTCCTCTCCTTTAGTCGAACGAGTGTTTGTCTGAACCATGTCTGAACGATATGTAGATTTTGTTTAATATTTTTAAACAATATATGACAAACTGAAACACAATTAGATTTTGATTTGTACAAATGATTTCACAATGGCGGGGCACTTTTGTTAGTTGGGAGAAAATATGATACTAATAACAGACAAGATAAGGACAAGGACAGACCATAAGGGAATCTCCATTGATTTACTCACGCAACAAAACGCCAACAAATGTGTCTTTATTCTGGTTGTTTTCATGGTTGGCATATGAATGGAGATGGTTAGTATTTGTAGAAAGCAATATATCAAATGCCATTCAAATCCAAATGCAAGAGTTCCTAATGAAAACATGCAAGAGCTCTTAAAGCTACTATGGATACTTAATGAAAACATGCAATAGCTCTTAATGCAACTATGGCTAACTTAATGAAAACGTGGCTTCTACTTTCAACAATTGCCAATTTTCATTAACTGAAAATTTTAACTGTTTATGACTCTAGCGAAAGTTTAAATTACAGAGCAAAGTGGCAGTGCAGAATGATAGGTTGGTAATCATCAGTATTATTACTCATTACACCCCTACCGTTCGCAGCGAGTGTTGGAAGTTACAATTAATTAATTCTCTTAAATCAAAACAAGGTTGGTACGAAGTCCCGCGCCGCCATTCTCTTCAAATTTAATTGTGGAGGGGAGGACGAGAAGCGGAAACAAATTGCCCGAGGAAAGTTAAAGGGAAAGATCTTGGACGGTATCTAGTTTAGAAACAACTGGACCGCCTCATTTACCGTTTTAATTCCGCTGAAGATTCTAGCGAAAGTTTTAAAACTTGAATCGTAGTTCAATATTTCCGCCTCCAATCGCCTGCTTCATCAAATCAACATAATTATTAATAACTAGCTGGCGCCCGCGACTTCGTCCGCGTTAAAAAAGATAAAAAGTAGCCTATCACGTGTCCGGTACTTCTAAATGTTTATCTACCAAGTTTCATGAAAATCAGTTAAATGATGGAGTGATACAGAAAAAAATTCTAAAAATCGTCAATTTAGTTTCATTATCATGTATAGAGCCTATATACACGATATTTCTGATAACAAAGTAAATTACTCCATGACCGACCCCTACAGATTTATTATTAGTATTGATTAAGTTACATAATTATGTAACTTACTAGCGACTTTTTTTCTGTAAATTATGTAGCTATTACACAAACCTTCCTAGTTTGTTGGCTATTTTATAAGTGAAAACCGAATCAAAATCGATTGAGCAATTTTGGGATCCATAGGGAACATACAATACACATATTTTATTTTTATTTTTTACTAGTTACCTGCAAAAAAGACGCAAAAGAGGGGTGTTATAAGTTTGATCTATTTATGTATTTTTATGTCTGTGGCATCGTAGCTTCCAAACGGATGAACCAATTTTGATCGGTTTTTTCAAGTCTTTTTATTTATAAAGATCGTCTTTTTCGGGCGTTTCAAGATCATTAGCTCATTTCCTAACTTTCACAGGTTCGATTGATGTAAAATTTAGTTTCGGTGTTGCTTCGGTGGTATTTCCATAACATTATAATCTTGACCTGATGTTGCAGCATCAAGTATTCTGCGTGATACGTAACTCCTCAACAACTTATAGCAAATATAGCATGTTTGGGTTCATTAGAAAGTCTACCTATATGTAAATTAGTTTATAATTTTTAATTATAGACTGTAAATAATTTTATAGTGGCGACAGGTTAGATTCGTGTAAAAAATGTAATAAGGTAAGCGATACTGAATCACAATTTAAAACGGCCTGACGCATTCGTATACCAACGAATAGCGGTCGTGACTTTTGCTCGACACGTGCGCAAATAAATGAAGGGGAAGCCGCAAATGTAGAACGACCTCAGTGCGCATGGACCTTTAACCCACACTCATTTGTATAAAGTCTCTTCAAATACATTGCTTCGTAATACATTGGAAACACATTTACCTAGTAGTTATAATCATTTATAACGTGGTTTGCATTTTGCATCCAAGACATTCATCCTAACTATAATATTATTTATGTATATCACCCGGTTTCACATGGATCCAGCTATCCGGGCAATTTTTTTTGTATTCATAAGAACTTTTCTCGGACTTCAGCTAATATTTGAAACATAAAATATATAAAAGAGCAATAAAGATTGAAAAACATTTTAATATCTGAGAAAAAGGGAACGCGGACTAAGTAGCGGGCAAAAAGCTAGTATCATAGTAATTATTTTTAGAATTGTCTTATCATTATCACTACATAGTATAAAACAAAGTCGCTTCCCGTCTGTCTGTCCCTATGTGCGTCTTTAATCCCTGATCTTTAAAACTACGCAACGGATTTTGATGCGTTTTTTTTAATAAATAGAGTTATTCAAGAGGAAGGATATAATTTTCAGCGCGGGCGAAGTCTCGGGCACCAGCTATCCACTAAAAATAAAGATACAACCCCTGAAAATTTTATAACAGAATAGATGTCAGGCGTTATATTGCTTTACACGTTTAGTCAGGCGTTACACATCCCTTACTTTTAACGCGGGCGGAGTCTCGGGCACCAGCTAGTATCTTATAATAACAAACTAGTTAGAAAATACAAGGCATGTGATGCTTGTATTCACTGCTAAATGAGGCTGCACCGCAACATCGGTTAATGCTTCTAAGTGCGGAACACTTGAGCCTACCCCTCGCTATTATTAAAGACAGCGTACGCAGATAAAGGGTACCAGCGGCGGGCATAAAGTGGGAACCTTTCTTGCGTACGTTTTTGTCTTGGTTTAATTTTAAGATCAGAAAATAATCGTCTTGCAGTTTCAGCATATATGTCCTTATATCTAGGTCTTGAGTATATGTACGAGTATGTCCATGTTTTGAGTATACTTATAAGTTGTTATGATGTAAGAATAACAGTAAATATACACAAGATTTCAATAGACCTTGTTAGATAGAATCTAAAAATCATTTACAGATTAAGTTATGAATGTATCTATACTAATATTATAAAGAGAAAAGATTTGATTGTTTGTTTGTTTGTTTGTTTGTTTGTATAGAATAGGCTCCGAAACTACTGAACCGATTTGAAAAATTCTTTTACCATTAGAAGCCGACATTATCCTTGATGAATAGAGACTACTTTTTACCCCGGGAAAATGCTTCATTCCTACGGGAAAACGAGTAATAGGACAACAGGTAGTAAGAATTATCCTTCCGTACTTATCTTTTTCACATAACAGCTTCTAAACGGCTGAACCGATTGGGTTGAAATTTTGTATGTGTATTTCCATGGTTTCACAGCCACGAATGTATTATATTTTATAAAGTTACGCGGTCGAAGTCATGTGCAATAATTTATATTTATAGTGAATATAACGATAATCTATATCTTTCTATATTAAAAGATATCTATATTTTATCTTCTACTAGCTGGTGCCCGCGTAATATTGTAAATTATATAGTATACCTTTCCTCGAGAAACGCTCTATCCATTGGAGAAAGCAGCATTAAAATCGATGCAGTAGTTTTTGAGACACGGAGGAGATCTTTGTTTTATAATATTTAGTGATATATTAAAAAAAAGTCGTGTATTTATAACTCTAAAACGGTTAAACCAATTTTATGATAATTTGATTTCTTGCATTTCTTTCCACTCCGAATAGCAGATTAACTATTGTACGATATATGTACGAAATTAATTTTCATATAGATTTTGTAGATTATTTTGTCATAATAATAAACTGAATTTAATTCAGCTGATAAGATAACACAACATTTAGGTATTTATTTTAAGGTGATACGAAGTTCAACTCAATTAGTAAGAAAATGTGTCCGTATATGTATCCTATTTACGTGTATACCTGGTAAAAACAGTCATAAGTTAATTGTAAGTTATTAGAAAAGCTTTGAGAAAACAGTATTCTTACAATAATTTGTCTTAGAAATAAACGATAAATTATGGAAATAATGCTTTAATTTTTACTTGCATCGATCTCAAAATTGTATACGTCTCTGATTAAGTGGGAATCCATTATACCTTCGTCACAGAACTGAGCTTTCTTGTAAAAACTGCGTCTTATTAGCTCTTTATCTTTAGCAACCATTCTTTCAAAAGCCACGGTGCCGATCATATTGGTGAAAAATTTACGATTTTTTGTGAATGTTGGAGCGACGCCGACTGTAGTCTTTGAAGGATTGTTCACGTTGTTGTAAATGTCATCTATCATGTATCTATAAAACAAAAAAAAATGCGTTACCAAAGCGTTTGGAATAAAGGTTACTCTAGCTTCAAAATGAATTGGCGTGTTGAACAGGACAAAGTAGTATTTCACCAAAGTAGGGCCTTATTCTTTATTAGGCCCCATTATGCAGTACTACTCTACTTGTGGGCTGGCGTGCCAAAAGTGCAATTCTTCAACAACCGTCAAATTATTTACCTTACACAGCGACGCGATCTGAATCACTTAGTTTAAGAACAGATGTTAGGCTGTCTTTTTTGTGTTCTACCTGCTGTACAATGGTGAGTGCTCCGATGAGTTGTTCCAATTAATGCCTACCTCAAGCTTTTACCACCGTACTTGCGCGCCATAGATGAGAAGTTCATCAGCATTAAGGCCGCCATTCACGGGCACTCCATTTGGCAGCGCTCTACATCGGTGGACGACATCCATATTATTACCACACTATTGAGATACGTACTAGAGAAGCCATCAAAAACAAAAGTCTTAGTGCACTTGCAAAGAGCAAAAGTGTGTACTTGCAGGTGAGAGGTGATTCCTGCAATTACACACCTCAGCACACATGAAGGCATATTTAATTAAAAAGAACACAGAACACAAGCGTATCGTCGCTAGCCAGACTCATTAGACTTTTAGTTGGAGCCAGCTGGCACTAATGCGTGTTGCAAAGAATCTGGTTGCCATGTCTTCTCTAGTATGTAGTACATATTATCTCAATGTACCACACACAATTCACGTGGTTTTTTACATTCAGAATGAGATAATGCATGAATTTGGATTGATTGAGTGGAGCGCTGCCAAATAGAGTGTCTATGAATGGTGGCTTTTACTTGGATAAGGTGCCGCAGTGCACAATCCGGATGAGTATAAACTTTATCCGTCGGACGATCAAACTGTGTTTCTGTCTGACTAAAATATGGTCTTGTTCAAGCGTGCAGCATTCGTTTATATGTTTGTTCCACCTTGAAAGATATAATCACAAAAAAACGCGAACGAAGTCGCGAGCAAAAACTACCACCTATGTAAATATTCGAGTTAATTCACTTCTGTGCAAAAAACAAACCAATGTTAACCAATATTGAAACTGTTGTCATTATGTGTAATCATTTTTTTTTGTCTAGTAATGATAATTACAGACGTACCTAATAAGAGGACTGATGGGAATCAAAATAATTATTTACAATGACGACGAATAACGGAATGACATTACTTCACAATAAATTCATCTAAAAAACGATATTCGAATTAACACTTTTTTTAATTTAAGATGCTCATAGCTCAATGTTAAAAATATGCATTATTTAATGAAGATTTTACAAGAAATGGACAACGCAATTGCTTAGAAAAAAGATTATATTATACTTAAACATTGTTATTATGTTTAAAGACTACTTACCGACTTGAAATAGTGGTAAAAGCGCAATTCCGAAACAAATATATGAAATACTTTTGTACATTTGTCGCTATACGAGAAGCCTCCAATAATCTACAAATAAAATAAAAATTACTACAATATGACTAATCTTCTTCTTCTTTTCTATCTTCTTCTATATATCAATCAATACTAATAATAAATCTGTAAGTGTAGGTATTGTATGTATGTATGTATGTATGTATGTATGTATGTATGTATGTATGTATGTATGTATGTATGTATGTATGTATGTATGTATGTATGTATGTATGTATGTATGTATGTATGTATGTATGTATGTATGTATGTATGTATGTATGTATGTATGAATGTATGTATGTATGTTCCTCCATAACTCTTAAACGAATTAACTGATTTTCATGAAACTTGGTAGATAAACATATAGACGTACGCGACACAGGATAAAAAAAAGTAAAGTAAATAAAAGTAAACACTAGCGGCTTGGCTCGGGAGATAACGCCATCTATCCAAAATACGGTAGATGGCGTTTTATACTTTTCTACGCGGACGAAGTCGCGAGCACCAGCTAGTATTTTATAACTAGATGGTGACCGCGAGTTATATATAAGGTTCTATTAATAACATTAAGAATCTCCCATGTACTAAGGTTAGCATCAGATACGGGAGTTATGCAAACTATGTATGTAAGTATGTAACATCATCATCAATGGCATAGGTAAATTAAGTACTTACATAACATAGGTTGACAGATTTAAAATAAATTATAAAATACCTATTCGCCTCTCGCTCTTCAACATCATCACATATAATAAAAACAAATTTAGTTATGAAAATAAATGTTAAAATTATACGACTAGTTACATGTATTCGCATTTTATTTTCTTCAAATGTATTTCGAAATTGAACACGCTAACACCGGACTTTTTTATTGCACTGTTTATAGCGAAAAAATATTAAAGATAAAACCGTCGAAATAATATTATATTCTTCGATAAAACCTACATAACTGTATGTATACCTTTGTTATACTTTTTGGAGTATACTCCTTAAAAATCGATTTTCATATATAATTACGCCCGAGTTATGAAAAATTATGAGAGTAAAATCAAAATTGTCACAGGTCACACGTTGCGCGTTATTTTTTAATTTTAGTGTCATATACACAATATCTCTGAAACTAGAATATGATACGTAATAATACATCCTTGCGAAAACTAGCGAACACATGGCGCTGAATGTTTTTATAATTTTCAACCGACTTCCAAAAAAGGAAGAAGTTCTCAATTCGACGCGTATGTTTTTTTTATGCTTGTTACCTCATAACTTTCGATTTGGTGAAACGATTTTGATGATTCCTTTTTTATTTGAAAGTTGGTGCTTCCCATGTGGTCCCATTTCAATTTGGTCCAGTTCTGATAATGGTATCCATGAGAAAAGACCATGAGACGGTTTGAAGTCGGTTTATTTTTTTGTTAAAAAGAGTTATTGTTATGCATTTTATGATCGAGGAGTAAACTCTAGTCGTGCGTCGGAGCTGAACACACTGCCAGTACAAAATATAAGAGTAACAATTGGTTGCAATTTCCGAACAGTGAGGAGTATTAGGCACTTATGTTAGAAGATAGATTTACTTTAGTTACATACTATATACTTAGCTGTTGCCCGAGATTTCGCCCACGGAACTTTGTAAATTATTTACAAAAACCTTTCTTGAGAACCACTCTATCCATTGGTGAAAACAGCATGACAATCGGTGCAGACAAACAGACGCGCCGGAAGACTTTGTTTTATAATATGTAAGGAATAATTACACATAATTATTGAATAGTATTTTTAAAATTTTCTGAATTTGACTACGATATTTCATGGGTGTAATTATTTTCAAAAGTAAGGTATCTGAAATATAATCTCATTAAAAATAGATTTTCTCGCGCTCCAATGCACATGAAAGCTGTTCTATTTGTAACCATTAGGGTATGATCCTTATCTGTATAACGTATTTGTGATATGAATGGGTCGGGTGAGAGTGAGAAATGAGACGTCTGAACTTAAGGGTCGATGTACTTTTCCTTATTTTTATAAAATAAATCATAAGTTGCAAATATGCAATTGCCTAATACTAGCAGTTACCCGTGACTACGTCCGTGCCCCTTTTTCTTAAGCGATAAAAATTATAAAAAAATTCAACGCCTTACAAAAATATATATATGAGTAGGTATTAATTTACTTCGTCTTTATTGTTGATATTTCTCTCAACGTTGATTTTTTTAATATTTATTTTCAGATGCGAAACATAAATTTATCTCTACATAACTCTTTTTAACAAAAAAAATAACCGACTTCAAACAGTCTCATGGTCTTTTCTCATGGATGCCGTTGTCAGAACTAGACCAAATTAAAATGGGACCACACAAAAAGCACTAGCTTTCAAATAAAATCGTTTCACCCAGTCGAAAGTTCTGAGGTAACAAACATAAAAAAATACAGTCGAATTGAGAACCTCCTCCTTTTTTGGAAGTCGGTTGAAAAGTTTAAGTGTGTTTTTCTAAATCCCTGAAAACGTGTATGAAAAATTTCATGGTGATCGAAAAAAATGAAATCAAACTCTCATCTCATTTATAATTAGATTAATTTGAATTTTTCTTTCTTCTTCCTCGTATTTCGCTATCTTAGTAAATAATACTAATTATCTATACTAATATTATAAAGAGGAAAGATTTGATGTTTGTTTGTTTGTATAGAATAAGCTCCGAAACTACTGGACCGATTTGAAAAATTCTTTTACCATTAGAAGCCGACATTATCCGTGATGAACATAGGATACTTTTTACCGCGGGAAAATGCTTCATTCCTACGGGAAATCTAAAATAAAAGTAAATACTAGCGGCTTGGCCCGGGAGATAGTGCCATTTATCCTAAATACGGTAGGTGGCGTTTTATACTTTTTTACGCGGACGAAGTCGCGAGCACCAGATAGCTAGTTGTAAATAATTTAATTACAATGAATTTTTATTTGTAAAGAATAGAAAAGCCAGAACATCTTAAAGAAAATTCTTTCCTTACACTGAACCCTCTAATATGGGGTGGCGAAGTCTTTGCATTTTGAAATGACGTTTGAAATAAATTTCCGTTGTCAGCCTACGTTGAACCGGGGCTTTTCGATTGGAACATTGGCCCGATATAAATTAATTTCTCACACCGAATTCGATTTTCGAGTACCTACCCTTCGGTGACTAGGTTTAGTCTATTTCCGTTTTGCGGGATGTTTTGGTCTTATTGGCCTTACTAAAGTTTTACACGGAATACTCGCGATGTATGGAGATGGATTCGACTTTGTTCAATTTTTAACAGACTTCCAAAAAATGATTCTCAATGCGACCGTATATATATGGTATTTTTTTTGTCGTTTATGAACCAATTTTGATGATTCTTTTTTTGTTGGAAAGGAGATATCCCAAGGGTGGTACCACGATAAGGAAACCAGGATCTGATGGTGGCATCCCAGAGAAACCGAGGGGAACCTTCGAAAATCGTAGTGGGGCCTAGTGCGTTTGTTAATTAGTTTCCTGTTTGAAGTCGGATTTTTTTTTGTTGGACAGTAAAATAATCTTGTTATGTAAGTGAACGAGAATAATCTCTTATTTGGTAAAATTAAAAAGCTAGTTACGTCAATCATATTAGCATTCACTTGGAAGTCAATTACACACCTAGTTACGAGGCCCACTAGACTGTATGAAAGAAATTAATATCAGGGCTCACATAAACCACTTGTGTCTTCGCCGATTTCTATCGTGCAAGGTTGAAGGGTGATATTAATTAATGCCGCTTTGATCTGTCACATACGCATGCCACCGAACTGCCAATCGCACACGGACCTTCCTACTGCAATTAGTACCATTCGCTCGACGAACGCTTCTGGATTTAACGGCTGAAACAAAATATTATTGCAATTTTATACATTGCTAACATTTTGTCTGCGACTTTGACCATGCATGCCCCTTTTAGTTAGATGTTAACATTTATTCAGTCTATAGACTTCACGCACGCACACACACACACGCGCGCGTTTTTAAAAAAAGAAAAAAGTATTTAGTTGCATGCGTGTGTGCGTCTCTGTGTATGTTTCAGTGTGCGTCTGCGTGTTAGTGCGTAAGTGTGTAACGAAAAATGAAAAAGAAAATGCGCGCGTGTGTGTGTGCGTGCGTGAACTTGAAAAATAAATAAAAATAAATAAAAAAAGATCGTGCGTACGTGCGTCTGTGTGTACGTGTCAGTGTGCGTATGCTTCTGCGTGTGAGTATGTAAGTGTGTGAAAAAAATTAAAAATGAAAAATAAATTAAAAAAATTAAAAAAATTAAAAAAATACAAAAAAAATTGAAAACTTATAAAAATACAAAAAAAATTAAGCCTAGAAAAATACATAAAAAATGAAAAAGCCTAGAAAAATAGAATTAAAAATTAAAAAAAAAACCAGAAAAATACAAACAAAATACATGCACTTTCAAGACCAAACTCCACCTTCCCGTGGTAAAGTGCGTAACTAGATTTTAATATCAAAACTCATAATCAGCGAATCAAAATATAGGTGTATACGAAAATTCAGATTGATTGGAGGTATGGGTTTTTCGGAACTTTTATTTTATGTTAGATCAAAAGACAGGCTGGGCAAGCCACTTGATGGTAAGTAGCTACCAATGCTACCATAGCCTATAACACACACAACACACCGTTACAGGTGCTGCAACTGAGCTGCTGACTATAGTAGGATATAAGGATAAGGTTGCCTTTTAAAATTTGTTTCGAGTTTTCAGTTTTCATCCAATCCCCTTTGGTCGCTAAAGATAAAATCGTATGGCCATTTAGAGAACATTAGGTAGACCTGGGCGTCCATAATTGTCCAATCGTCACGTGTTCTTGAAAGAGATTTTTTTTTTTCAAAATAAAATAGGTGTCTCTCCATCTACAGTCCAACGTCAATAATTCAATTGGAAGATTAGCCAGCTGGCAACGAATTCGTCAATTTCATCAAGGGGATGAACGGCACCGGTAATGAATATTCGCGATTCAGTTCGCATTCCGAATACAATTTTCAGATAATTGAAATATTACTGCAGACATAATTTTCAATTTATCATTTTTTTATGTTGCCGATATTATAATTGTGTTTGTAAAACCTTCACCCTAATAAATATTTGAAAAAAAAAGTTATGTTTAAACAGACATGTTGAGGCTACGAAATAAGTATTGGCTGATAACGGTCAATTCTCAATAACTTTTCCGTGATTATACGATTACACAATTTGACCACAATACCTCGTTATCATTTTTTTATGTCGGCTTAATGCCCTGGGGCTCTAGGAACTAACCAATGCAAACGCTTCGTTGCGTTCTTACGAAACGAATGAAACAACGCCCGGTGATTGGTTGTTGTAACGCTCAAATGAAATTTTGACCAATCATCGGGTTTTATTTCTTTCGTTTCGTAAGAACGCAATGAAATGTTTGCATTGGTTTGGTTCTTGGGTAGGGCTCTCGTAGCGGCGAAATTTATCAAAGGAATGCACGTTATTTGTCAACGAAAAGCCGCGGCGTGATACTTGTGTGTATCTTGCTAATTCTTTTAGAAACTTCCGGCAGCGACCAACATAGGTGTTTGAGGCAAGCTGAAGACTTGTCCTATCCTATACCTCTTATATAATTCCCTAACACAGAACTACAGACTTGGTTGGGGAGTAGTGGGGCTAAATCAAACCTTATAACCCTTATTAAAGATTTAGTGTAGTATACAAAGTAGATTATTGAATTAAAACTTTATAGCACAACAAAGTAAATTAAAAAGTAACAAAAAAGCTTTTAAACCATATTGTTTGTAATAATACCTAACCCTTATAAATTCAAAATGATTTGATAGTATATAATAATAAATAGGCAGGGATCGGGTCGTCCTTAAAGATAGTTAGTAATGGATTTGTTTACATCGAATATTTAATAATAATCTGTGATATTGGAAGTATGGATGGAATCTGAAACCTTATTATGGGTCGTGGGTTGGGACTGGAATCTGGTCGGAGGGCACCGTTCCGTTCTATATTGAATTCTTCGTTTCGTTATATAAGAATAACACAACCGGCATATCGATAAAATTATATTATCTATATTTTGCTTCTTAATACTTTAGGAATTCATTGAAGCCGACGACGTGCCAAGCGTTTTATTCGAAGCACGCAATGCGTTTATTAACGTTTCATTTAGGTATTTACTTGATTTTACAATCTAATTTCAAGATTAATTAGTTGTCGAACCTACTAGAACCGTACTAGGCTTGACCAGTTGCCTGCAATCTTTAACATAAAAAACGACATTTTAATTAAGTCATGCCGTCTTGGGTTGTTTCCAAGAGTAAATTGCCTTTGGCTTGCAGAGAAGGAACTTAGAAATAAATTTTATTTATTCATATTTATTATTATTTTATTTTCAATTTTTTAAGGGGCAGGGCACAATGCGTTTCGCAGTCATTTGGGCTACCCATCTGGGTGCGGTGAACACACTCTTCATTTATCTCGTCAATAATATGAGTAGTGTAGTGTAGGTGCCTACTTAACTTATTCTGATAAAAATCAAGCTTTGACCTGGATCTATGCCTGGGCTCCGACCTCTGTATTGGTTATCCCCAACGGAACGGTAGTAATACTAGATCTATGGTTATCCCATACAAACGACAGATACTTTCATGTACCATTTTGAAGCGCCGACGTACGTACGAAGTGAACTGATTTTGCATATTTTTAATCCGTAGATAAGTTAGATAAGTATAATAGTGTCATAGTGTCTGTTCTGTTTTATTCTATTTGTTGATGTCTTAGGGACTGTTTAATGCTGTTTATTTGTGCCGTTTGAGTTTTGAAACATGAAGAAATGTGTATTCTGTAAATGTACCTATTACCTATATTTTATTAGATTTTTAAATAGACAGATAGACAATTATTAGACATAAAAATAATTTGACAGTAGTATATAAAATTTGATAAAAATAAAGCAAAAACCATAATGTAATTCGCTGACCTGCAGCGACCAGCGGCGACTATGGCAAGGCAAATAGAGCAAATAGCCAAGGAGGATAGATAAAGATCAAGCTGTGTGTATTAAAAGTGTCCATTGAAAGACGACAAACTGATGGCGCTGGTGCAGCTAGTGATAGTAAACAATTCAATTCAGCGCGCACTTCACTCCGTCAACAACTGCTACATTCATTTCATACTCTCCATACCCTCAAACTCTCTAGATCAGTGCCCTAGACACACCAGCGCCATCTCTATTGATCGATTTTAGTTGCCACTTTTTTAGTTTAACGCCCATATAAGATTGTCCTCCTTATCTCTACCCTCCTTACAAATAGCGTTACTTGGCGTAAAAGTTAAAAAAGATAACGTCAATATGTTGTCAATCGACATTCGCCGACAAACATAGTATATATAGTGTTCTGTGTTCAACATGAAAGGTAAATGTCATTAAAGATTCAAGCAAGGCAATGCTAATGAGTAATAAATTCTTATGTTATTGATTCAAGGCCTATTTTTACTCTGAGATCTATTTTAATTATCCAGACCATAAAATTTCAAAAAGAAAAAAATATCATTCAAATTATGATGTCAATTTCAATTGTCATGTCATGTCATTCTAACGTACTGTTGCCAACTTAAGGGTTTTACCCCTAAATTTAGGGGGCACGGAGTTAAAAAGGGGGAATGTTAGGGGCAGATTTTTATTGGGGGTTTTTTAAGGGCTCCGAAGCTCCTAAAAAAATCTGAAATTTAAATCGAAATGGTAATGGTAAATAGTTTTGCTAACAATATCAACCAACAGAAATATGAACAACAAACACAGACGTACGTAGCTATAGTTAGTATGAGACAGGAGTCTAAAATAAAATTTTCTAGTAATTGTTATAAAAAAGGCCATTATGCAAGGATTTTAGCGCTAAAATACACCAAGTATAATAAAATTAAAAATATTTTCTATAGAGACTAATACTAAAGGGTTTTTAGGGGTATTTCATAAAAAAAATGGAGGGAAAATTGGATACGGGTTGGCAACACTAACTATAAATATGCTATATAAATTAAGTATACCTTCAATCGAAACTACTAACTAGCAATGTAATTTAAATTTATTTCCCTTAATATTATAATAAATACCGTAACAATAGTAAAATACCAGTTTGAACGTCAAGATTTATTTATAAAAAATTGTGTTCGCTTACTTGGTATAATATAATATGTACTCTTGACTGATAAAATAGATAACAGTGTCAAGGTTTACTGACCAGTTGCTGACCAGTAAATAACAACCCAACCGGTCAAACTGGGACGTTTCTTTCAGTTAATAACGAGTTATGTAGATGTGAAACTTTCAAAATAACATACACTTGTGAAAATAATTTATACAAATGGCCCACAAATGCGAGGAAACCTGCAAAATAGAAATCTGCAATGGACCAATTTTAGGGTATAGTGTAAAATATGGACCGAAAAAGTACTACAAATTCGAAGGCATACCTTACGCCAAGCCACCTTTAGGACAATTAAGGTTTATGGTATGTATCTACATACTTAAAATGTTTTTTTTTTTTACATACACTTGTTGCCCTGTCAATTTTATATAAACCTTCCAAATTTCAGACTTATATTCTAAAAAATTTCTTTCATAAAACATAAAACTCAAACAACCTAAGTATTTAAGAGAGGTTGTGTTACTAACAAGTAATAAATGTTGATATGACTTAGTGTATAAGTACTTTCATATAATTAGTTTCGCCCAGGTTGCAACTTTTTTATATAGTTACACAAACCTTCCCTCTTCTATTAGTGAAAACCATATAAAAATAGAAGGTTTGTTAGAGGAAACCAATTAAAATACCTACATCAATCTTATTTTAGGATACAGTGCACAGTGCACTACACATGCAAACCTTTTTTTAACAAAAATAATTATGAAATAATTATAAAATAATTGTGATGAAATGTTATGAAAATTTGGTTGTTACTCATTCAATGTTTACTTTACTGATAAAACTGCTTGAGATTGGAATCTGTATCTTTATTACACTGTAGCTGAAATAAAAAAAACTTATTATATTTACTTACTGATAAATGAATAAATATAAATTGGTAGGCCCAAATAATAATTGAACATTATTAACTACATTAATAATAATTAAACATGTATTATTATTACAGCATGTCATTGCTAAGGAAAGTGTTTTATTCTAAGTTTAATCTATCTTATCTATCTATATAACTAAATGTATTGCTAAGCGCAAAACTTAGAACGGCTGGACAGATATGGCTGATTTCTTCTTTGTTGTATTTGATGAAGTCTGAGGAAGGTTTTTAAGGAGAGAAAAAAATTTAAAAACATATGAGGAAAAACATCAATTTTCTTTTACCATACAAACGCTATCAAACATTTGATGTTAATCAAATTTCTGTATTTCCTATATAAACTTTCTGCTCTCTTATATTTAACCAAGATAACATATTTTATTTTAAAATATTTCAGCCACCATCCCGCATAAAACCTTGGACTGAAATCCTCGACTGTACTAAAAGTCCATCTTTACCGTTAAATTACAATGAGCATATGGAAATCGTTGGATCAGAGGATTGCCTATACATTGAAGTGTCGACTCCCAATATAACTCCAGAGAAACCGTTACCAGTCATGTTTTGGATAGGGGGCTATGGCTATGTGTATTACATGGACGCCTTCTTAGATCCTATATTCCTCAATGAACAAGAAATTGTATTTGTCAGATGTGGCTTTAGATTGGGACCATTTGGGTTTCTTTCTGTCAATCAATTTACAGCTCCCGGAAATAATGGCCTCAAAGATATTGTAATGGCGCTGGAGTGGGTACAAAGAAATATAAATTATTTTGGTGGAGATCCAAATAATGTTACTATATTTGGTAACAGTTCTGGTGGAGCAATTGTTCACCTGATGATGCTATCGCCCATGGCATCTGGTTTGTTCCACAAAGCGATCATACAAAGCGCCAGTGCTTTGAATAATTGGGCTTTGGATAAAAATCCATCGGTAGCCACAATAGAGTTAGCAAGGGAACTTAAAATTACAAAGACCTGCAGACTTGAAATTGTTGAAGAATTGCGATCCATTCCAGCTCTTGATATTATGAAAGCTTTGTTTAAATTAGAAGATGCAGCCATGCAGAATATACACACGGTGTTCAATGCATATTTTAAACCGTGTATTGAGGAAGAATTTGAAGGTCAACTTGCATTTATAACTAAGAGTCCAGCTTTAATTTTGAAATCGAAAAATTTCAACAAAGTCCCAATAATTATGGGCAGTAACAATATTGAAGCTTGTTGTGTGGAATTTTTAAAAAGTGACTTTTATGATTATGATAAATTCAATGAAGATGTTAGCTTATTGTTGCCCAGAGCATTGTCATTGGACAAAAAGAGCTCGACAGAAATTGGACGTAAACTTCTAAAATGTTACCTCGACGGTGAGGAGTTGTGGCGGGAAGATACAAAGACACAATATTTACAACTCCTGAGTGATTATTATTTCTTGTATTATGTAAACAAAACTGTTAGATTGCATTATGAATTTGCTCCGGAATGCCCGATTTATTATTACATAAACAACTACGCTGGAGAGTGGTCAGTTTGTGAGGATTTAAAGTTTTTGAACACAGTTGGACACTGTGCAGAAACACCATTCATATTTGGTATCAAAGCCCCTGACGGTTCACATTGTCGTGGGAATCCTGATTCTGTAACAACAAGAAAAAGGATAGTCAAACTGTGGACTAATTTTGCTAAATATGGGTAAGTTATCTTAAAATACTGATTAGTTTTTATTATACTAACGCGTTTTGCTGTAGAGTGAACGTAAGTGAATCATCACGCTCGATTTGGTGATGCTGAATTGGGTTTACTCGGCTCCATTCGACTTGATGTGCCTAGTTACTTTTTACTACTTTGATTAACTTGATACATTAATATTGATTTGTGTCATGAAAGTTGCGAAGATTGAGAAAATAATGGTAATTAGTAGTAGTAGTAGTAGAGCGGGGGATAAGTGGGGTTTGGGAGTGTTTCCAAATTAATGTATAGTTAAGACTTAACTGTGTGTGATTAAGTACAATTCTGTCACTAATTAATGTCTCTTAATCTAAAGATACCTGAACTTATTATTTATACAGAAATCCGACGCCTCAAGATGACGATCCATTGCTACAAATAAAATGGGACCCAATTGAGAGTCACGATAAACTTAACTACCTCAGCATTGGTTCCGAACTAACCAAAGGGAGGAATCCTTTCCACAGAAGAATGACATTTTGGGACGAGCTTCACAATAGTTATCAGGTTTTAAGAGTTATGGTATATTTCAACGAAATCGGTGTTTATTGGTAATCAAAATGACAACGTCAACATCATTAAACTAAGTCGTTAATAATAAATTGGAGGCCGAATACTGAGAGTTCTTTAAAAATTTAAGCTTCTCTTGTGCTACACTTAAAATACCACCGTAACAGTAAGAATGAGTTAAGAAATGTTTAAAGTTTTCGGCAATTTATCTCAAAAGAAATACAGTGTAAACACACTGTATTTCTTTTGAGATAATTCATTAGAGATGATCAAACGATCATGGACTAGAAACAAATGTTAGAATGATAAGCAACTGATTAAGAGTATACATTCTTTATAATATTATGTTAAATTACATTGAATCTTACAGGGAGGTTATAAGGCCAGTAACCAAAAGACTTTATTAAAGCTATTGTACTGATAAATAATGATACCTCTTAAGTAGAATGTACAGGCCACTTGGTTAACTTATAAAGTTAGTTAAATTTTGAAAGACGATTATTATAGGTACTGAATTATTGCTCCAACATGTATAAGTAAACGGCATCGTTTAAACGGACCTTTAAGCTCGATTATGTTGATAATATAATAATTATGAAGAACAAAGTAAAAATTCAGTTTTTAGTTAAGTTAGCCTTGCCTTAAAAACGCCCTTAAGTTTATTGTAGATTCATTTGCAATAGAATATGGTTAAATTTCGATACTATGGTTTCTTTGGTCTTTTGTCCTTCGAACCTTGGTTTTCAAAATAACATTTGGACAAATATTGAAATGAGCTTCTAGAAAACAATTTCTAATTTTTTATACAAAATTAATAATACAATAATATGTAATAGCAACAATAACAACAATTGTTGTATGACAAAATGTGTATATATAACAAAATTTGTTTCAGAAATTTGCTATCGATTTTAGGTATCAAATACAGTTCTTGGTAATTTAATTTATATGCGATACATTTTCTACAACATATATTTTAGTAAAGCCAAGGAGACAATAAGCCTTGAAAGTTTGTGTAATTTTTTTGCGTTGTCTCGTTGGCCTTGCTTTAGAACGAACAAAAATCAAATAATTAAGGAACATAAAGCAAAAACATAGGTCACAAAGAGTAGGTAAGTTTTGGATAATATTTACATTGTATATTGTAAGGGGTATTGTATCGAGATTAGGCGCACAAATATATACTCTATGTTTTAAAATTCCGATAAAAAAACATTCCGATTGATTTGTGATATAAAAAATTAAAAAACATAAGACTGTGTTCATTGACTATTCAGGGTATTTATTTATTAAATAAAATTTTAAAATGTTTATTTATAAAGTTTTGTTTGCATGCTTTTTCTTTAAAGCCAATTTATATGTAAAAAAAAATACATAGAAGAGAGAGAGAGCTATATTTTTATTATTGTCATTAAATGCCTGCTTTCAAGATTGATACGTGTAAGTATAAAGATTTTGAAATTTTATATTTGTTAAAGTTTATATTTTTTAACTGTTTGTTACTCAATAAAATCAAATTCATGTTACACATCTTTTTTTTTGTTCGAAACTAAAACGTCAACTCACATTTATCGAATCGAAGTAATATTTTAAAACGTTTATAGGATCTTTATTTCATGAAAAATAATGGTTACAGGAGGGCTAAACTTAGATGAACTTTAAACTAAAATCTGGTAAGCTATAACCATTAAATGGAGGTTTATAAATTGGCCAGAATAACTTTTACGTGTAGCATTACGTAGTTCATGAAACCACCGTAAATAGAATGCTATTACAACGCCTCCTATTTAATGTATATCTTTACTTCCGTGGCTCTAGTGTGAGTTTATAATGCTCGTTGTCAATATCAAATGGACAATTTTCCACATAAAAATTTTACGCTCTCACTAGCACGCGGGATAATAAACTCATACTAGAGCCTAGAGCCTATATGTGGTAACTGGTGATATATGGCACATTGAAGAACTAAACGAAATTCAGCGGTAATGCTTAAGAGCGACATCTGAAATTTGCAGAAAAAGCTACGTCATTTCCAAAGACCGTGTCTCAATAGTTCACTTGGGTATCGCTAGATGTCACCATGTGTGTCACTTCATAAACGCTAAGCCAGATCTCAGTCGTCAGGGTTCATGGGGTAAGTGAAAAGTGAACTATATTGTTTAGTGTCAGTTATATTTTTTATGAAACAACAGCACGTGTGGTAGCCAATTTCCTACCCCTTTCCTACTATAGTCGACAGCGCACTTACGGCACTGTGGTGTTGCTCGTGTAATAGGCCAGTTGATTTGCGGTGTGCGATTGTATTGGCCGGAAAGTCAAGATCAAGTTTCAGCAAAAAAAATCAATGACGCGAGGAGTCTCCTGGTCATATGATGCCTTGAGCATTTAAAGCACTCTGGTGTTAATTTGCCGGGATGTTCAAATGACTGCGAACACAGTGTGCCACCACTTTCCAGGTCCAGACCAGAGCCAACATTGAAAAGTTCATTTCTAAAGATGACCCTGCCGGGAATCGAACCCGGAGATCCTGAAAAAGAGCATTAAAGCGAGCACCTTAACTGTTTATCCAACGGGCTCGTCTAATATGCAAGGAATACTCCAATTTACTCAAATATTAACGAAATTGTTTGGCCAGTGCAGCGATTCTGCAATTATTTAATCGTTTTAGATGTGTTGTTCCACGGAAACTGCGGATTCATAACATTATTAAGAACCCATATACTTCCACGACTCTGTGTAAAGTATACACTGACAGTTACTTGGATTGAAAATATAATTCACTTGCAAACAGCAAGTAATGGATGTTTATTTGTTCCCGGGGAGCGATACAGCCGTTCACGCTATAGCATATGGTAGGGGGCGTAGTATGGGTCGCCCCGGGCGCGATACCGGTTGGGAGGAGTGATCATCCAACGTTTGTGATACCAGAACAGAAATTTACCCTAAAATGAGGTGAAATTGTGATATATTTTATAAAAGTCGAAAACTTTAGGATATTCATGACTCTTCTTTCCTTTATAATAGACTCATCATTAAATTGATAATATTTTATAGTTGTTGTAGAATCGATGTATAGAACTTAATTATATTGTATGTACATAAAGTTTTCTTATTTTCGAGCAATGCTTATTCTACTAGCACCTATCCTTTCCCTATCCGCACTTCCCTTTCCTTAATATTCGAGAGTTAGTACAAGATATTTTATATATTGAACACATTACTGCTGGCTGAACATTGATATTTCTTAATGTCTTATTGTTTTAGAATTTATTACAGTTACAAAATTCAATTCATTCTCAATGATGATCATTTGCTTTCTTGTCATTGGTCACAATTAAACGAGTAACAGTAATTAAAAATGTATGAGCGAAAAATTATTAAATAAATATATATTATTTTCCAAGGGAGGATTTCAGATTTGATTGCTGGCAACCCCCGGCTGTTAGGCTGTTACCAACACCGTCTCAGTTTACTGCGGGACGTTGTGGGAATCGCATGCATCGCTCCTTCCGCGACCACCAACCAATTATTTTATTAACCACCATACAACAACGTGCGCGTGTGTGACTTCTTATAGTAACTTAAGTATCTATTGTTTGCCCCCCACCACAAGAACTGTCCAGTCAAGGTCAACTTGCAGCAAATTGACACCTGTTATATTTGTATACTTCATGTATGTAATTGAATATTGTTTAATAGTTATTATAATATTTTTGTACTATTTGGGGTCATATGAAAAATTAATTAAGGTTACTTCTTTAAATTTTTCAGCGCTTTTTTTTAGGAATATTAAGAAAAAGTGGCGTTTCGGATTTCGTTTGGTTTTTAAATCTATTTGAGTTTGATATTAAAAAATAAATTATTTATTTGATTTTTTTAAAATATACAACGTAAATAAACACTTTTATGTGCCTACGTATAACTACTTATAAATATTTTATACTGCTGTTTTATCCACGAAAATAAGTTAGAACTTCTCCGATAAAATTATTTTATACTAGCTGGTGCCCGCGACTTCGTCCGCGTTCTGGATGAAAGGTACCCTATGTCCTTTCTGATGTCCCAGACAACGTGTATGCAAAATTTCATGTTGATTGATTCAGTAGTTTTTGCGTGAATGCGTAACAAACAAACTCACATTCACAGTTATAATATTAGTAAGAATAGTAAAGATTTATAATTTAATACAATTTTATATAATTTTTTTTGTGTTAAACTTTAAACTTAATAACTTAAACTTAATCACTTTCATTGTCACTTGAGAACGGCAAGGTTTGCATAATTTTTTTTTTGAACATTCGGAAATTTGTGTGATCATTTTATAAGAAACTAGCTTTTGCACGCGACTTCGCCCTTCTAACTTTGTAAATTATATTCTAAAACCTTCTTCGAGAACCACTCTATCCGATGGTTAAAACAACATGAAAATTGGTGCAGTAGTTTTTGAGTTTATCGCGAACAGACAGACGCGGCGGAGGACGTTGTTTTATAATTTTCTTCGTCTTTTCTATCGTCTGCACTATGGAGAGTGTGCGTCCATTTTATACGATCTGATCCAGCCGGAACCGTTCCACCTGCGAAACACGTATCTGTCACGCACGAAGCGTTACAGTTCCACCTTCCTTGTCTGCTAAGGAGTGGAACTCATTTCCTGCGTCCGTGTTTCCTCAAAATGACAATCTCGGGGTCTTCAAATCCAGGGTAAATGGGCACTTACTAGGTAAGCGTGGTCCACCTTCGGCCGCATCTGCACCTTACATCAAGTGAGATCGAGGCCAAGCGCTGCCTTGATTTTATAAATAATAATAAACATTTGTTAGGATTAATAGAGCAATTGCCGGGCTTTCTTATAGGTTCAATATTCATTTGAGGCTTGATATCGATATGCCTAATGTGGCCTTCAGACAATATTCTATTTATTTTTGACTATCGACCTAACCGGGCTTCGCGCAGGTCTGTGCAATTAATTAAATGAAAATTGTAATCAACATTGAATGTCCTATTTATTTTTAAGGTAATGTTTTTTAGTGTGCAATTTTTTTTTATAACGACTTCCTTGAACAAAAAGCATTCATTTTCTTCTTAATTGAGTGGTATGAATGCCTACTTACCTAAAAATATTTCGAAACAATCTAAACAGTGAAAATGACATTAAAATTAAACTAATCGAACCAACGCTAAAACTCAATGATATTAAAAACAAATATTTTTTCCAAATATTTGAAAGACAGAAAGAAATCGTATTTCAATGATAGATCATTTATGTGATAGTTTTTATCTTACTAGATAAGTATGTAATTAAATTAAATTAAAACGTACCTACTAGACATGTTCATCACTATCTAACTGATCCTAATAATGTGGATATATACTGAATATGGATATATATACGATTGCCTACTGTATAATCGTAAATGAATATTTGATGCGACCGAACTCGGCATAGTTATTCGAACATCGCTGGACTACTTCCCGAAAAATATGCATTATTTGATACCGTTTGATGAAAAAATAATCAAAGCTGGCTATTTCAAATTAAAGAAGGGAAAATAAACCAACTTTTACATTGTATAAAAATCAGAAAACCTTATTGGTGCGAACATTAGCTCTTGAGAGGAGACGCAACCAAACTGATATAAGTACCTACAGGCAGATGTAGGTATAGCTTGACTGGGAGTCAAACGTCTCTGTCACTTCAACTGGCGAGCGTTTGAACTACTGTACTATCATTGCCTTATCGGCAAAACAAGGCTCGAAACAAAATATCTTAGAAAAGTAGCAATATTCAGTCAAGTGTTACACGATTGCTAAACGTGTCAAAATAATGCTCTTATGATCCACAATATGACGAGGCCGTTGGATAAGTGGAAAGGGTGCTTGCCTTACGTTTCAGGGGCCCCGGGTTCGATTCTCAGCGGGGTCAACTTTGAAAAATACTTTTTATATAACCTTTTTCAATTATGAAAAAAGGGATAAACAGGGAAGGTTTATATAATGTAGTACATCGATTCTACTACAACTAAATTGCACCCTGGGCTAAGGGCGAGAAGGGGTCGCTAGTAATTTATATTTTGTAACGAATACAATTAGTTACTAGTAGTGAATTCATTGGTTGTGTTGCGGGTCAGTTAAACTCTAGGGCCAGTTAATAAATCGACTCGGCCGGGATCCGTTTGTGTAAAATGATAAAACTATGATATATTTTTCAAGTGGCAATTGCCATATCCTGCAGCTGATTGCCGCTACGGCTCACAACGGCGTAGCAGCGGAAGCGTCGGATTCATTCGAATAATTCAATTAAATCTCAAGCTGAATAGAGAGAGGGCAGACTCGTTTCACAGCTGCAACCGACCTAGTGATGCTTCGTTTCTAATTAAAACGTGAAACAATATTATTTTCTCTTTTATGCTATAATTTTAGATACTCCAATTTTATTAAAGTTAACATACATAAATGTACCAATGTGGCAGGATACACTGTGTCTTTTAGGCAGCCCTTACTAACCTTAGGGTGGACGACGGACGTCCTACGTTGCCATGCGCTGTCCGTGGTGGCCTCCACTTGAGAAAAATTACTTAAATATAAAATCTCACATAAAATTATTAATTCCTATTATTTCTAGAGAAGGTAACAAGCGTATATAAAACATAAGTTTCATATCTTTAAAATAATAATAATAAATTATGACACGAAAGAAAACACAAGTTTTATGAGTTAGTTAGGCACTAAAAATTCTATTTAATTTACGAGCATTATAAGAACAATAAAAAAAGCTTTAGGTATTTATTTTTTTAATAAAATCAAAAATCGAACGTAACTAATAAAGATTTTTTTTTATAAATTAGTAGATTATTTAAAAAAAATATCGGTGTATGATTTGACGCTATCGTTAATTTTTATCGACAAACTGATGAAGATTGTCGATAAAACTGTTGTTGGTGAACAGCACTAAAAAAGGTGGTGGTGTTGACGTGGTGTGGGCGCAAAACTGTGTTCACTCGTTGACAAATATGCATCGAAGCGATCACTGCATTTTTCTGTTATTTTATAATAGAATTCGTAATGCAATTTGTAAGTTCTTTAACAATGTTGTCTTTAATATAAGTAAGTATCTCTATTCCACTAAGTTCAACTTGTAAGCTCAACCGGATGAAATAATTGGAATATTTTTTTCTAATTATTTCAACTGGTTGAACTTCAAGTTGATCTTAAAGTAATATGGGAAAATTCTTTGCCTAGTTATAATAAGAAAACTCTATATTATAATAGACGGACAAAATATTACAAATAGCAAAACGTCCCTGTTGCAAAGCAAAAGTACAATAAAATTAACCTCAGTATCTTTTTTTTTTTTTTTTTTTTCAAATATTTCTAGGACCGTACAGTTTAAGCCTGATTTTAAGTTATCTAAACTTAATACTGTCCAGTATTCATGAAAAATTAACTACATTATAATATTATATACTATTAGCTGCCGCCCGCGACTTCGTCTGCGTTGAAAATGAAAAAGTAGCCTATCGTGTGTCCCGTACGTCTAAATATTTATTTACCAAGTTTCATGAAAATCAGTTAATTCGTTTAATGGTTATGGAGGAACATACGTACATACAATACCTACACTTACAGATTTATTATTAGTATTGATTGATGATGATTGATGATAAGCAGTCACCTTAATCACACACCTAACATTCGAAAGGCAGAGTTAACATAAAAGCGTCAGCTTAAGTTACTGATTAATCATATCTTCGTAGATAGATCGTAAAATGTATTTTTCACTTTAGAGACAAATTAAATTACTCAAAGCTCCATTTCATTAAGAGAGTAGACTGTTGATTAAAATTGGCTAAATTTAATTAATTGCGAAAAAAATAACTTCTTGAAGAAACGGAAGATTAAATTATCCAGTGGAGGGAGGTGTTTTTCTTTCCATTTGTGAGATTTTTAAATTGAAGCCAGTTAAAAAACTGAAAGGAATCCAAAACTGTGTTCTAAAGAATTTTAACAATCAACATAACACATTATATATAAAAAAGAAAAAAAAAACATATATATATACAAAGTTAAAAGAAAAAAACAAATATTAGTACAAACAAAATTAAAAAATGGGAGGAAAATATGTATAAAAAATAACAAAAAAAAGTAAATAACTAGAAAGTAAACAAGAAAACTATTCTATTAACTATTAATTTTATGAACAGTTTTGCTGTTTTTTATATAAGTTTACTGCATTGTCATTTTCGAAAAAAAAAAAAGCACCTAAGTATATACAATATAGGCTTCTTCAAGCGTGTTGTAAACAAGTTAATATTTAATTTTAATTTGCGAGTACATTTCTCTCCATAATTAAGGGATGAATCTTTTGACGATTCTTGGTTAACGTCTAACCTCTGCCCTTTGACTTTCTTCTTCACATTAACAGTCTAATTGAGACTTAATCAAGAGAAAACTGATTCGAGTTGGAAATCAAGGGTCGTTCATTTTGCGTTCTGGACGTTTTCCAATAGGTCAATGTCTTATCAAAGTGTAAGAAACAATTGCTTTCTAATTTATTTAAGGTTAAATTGGTTATGAAATAAATTAATTGCTTAGTTAACTGCAATAAACTGTTAACTGAATTATTAATTGTCATATAATATAGGTAATAATTATACAGACAAGTGTAAATAGACTAGTTCTGATTAACAAATAAAATTTAAAATAAAAACTTCAATATATTAATTTTCCATAGGGTAGATAATATATAGTTATCTATCTTTTTTTTTTTTTTTTTTTTTTTTTTTTTTATAGTATAGAGGTGGCAGACAGGCAGGCGGCTCACTTGATGGTAGGTGGTTACCGCCGCCTAGGGACACCAGCAACACCAAGGGGAGTGCTAGTGCGCTGCCTACCCTGCAGAAGTTTATTAACAGCTCGCTTGAAGTAGCCCATATTGTAGCTAGGTGGAAACACCTCAGAAGGGAGATTGTTCCAAAGTTCGCGCGTTCGCGGGATAAAGTTTCTGCTCAACCGGACCGTGCGTAGTGGCACCTTATCCAAGTAATGCGGATGAACTCCACATCTATGACGCGCAGTACGGTGATAAAAACTTGGTGTAGACATTAATTGGAACAACTCATCAGAGCACTCACCATTGTACAGCCGGTAGAACACACAAAGGGAGGCTACATCCCTTCTTAAACTAAGGGGTTCTAACCGTTTTTGAGTGAGCATTGGATCGTTAACAATTCGAATAATTCGACGTTGCAAGGCGTCAAATGGATCTAGCTGGTATTTTGGCGCGCCAGCCCAGAGATGAGAGCAGTATTCCATATGTGGCCTAATCTGGGCCTTGTAAAGAACAAGGCGCTGCTCCGGTGTGAAATACCGCTTTGCTCTGTTTAGCACGCCAATTTTTTTGGAAGCTAGAGTAGCCTTTTCTTCCAAGTGACATCTAAACTCGACCGTGTTCGAAATGTCCACACCCAGGATGCCAATGCTCTTAGATATTTCGAGCGGAGTGCCCTGAAATTTAGGTGTCGCTACAAATGGGGCCTTTTTTGCGGTGAATGCACAGACTTGCGTCTTACTGGGGTTGAATTGCACAAGATTCGAGCAACCCCAATTTGAGACTTTAGATAGTATTGTCTCAATCGAAGACACAAGTCTGTCGCGGCTCTCCTGCAAGTCTGAGAGAGGGACATTAGCGCGGCCTTTGTAATATGCTTCCCCAGTGCTGTCATCTGCATAGCAATGAATACTGTTGACTTGTAGCAGATCATTGATATGCAAAAGAAAGAGTGTTGGGGAAAGCACAGAGCCTTGTGGGACACCGGCATTAACTGTCATGTTGTCAGAGCAACATCCGTCAACAACGACTCTGATACTCCGATCAGTCAAAAAGTCGGCCACCCAATCGCACAAACCCTCAGGCAACCCGTAAGATGGAAGCTTGGAGAGAAGAGCTCGATGCCAGACCCGGTCAAACGCTTTTGCAATGTCCAGACCCACCGCCAAAACCTCCCCCCTGCTTGCCACAAAAACGTATCTTAGATACGTATTAAAACGTATCTTAGATATATGCATTTTATAAAAGAAAAATTAAGTAGTTAGGTAAAAATTAACATATTAATGACCGTTTTTATGTGTACATCTATTATTATTACTATTATAAGCTGATGACGAGTTTGTTTGTTTGTTTGTTTGTTTGTTTGTTTGTTTGGTTGTACGCGTTAATCTCAGGAACTACTGGAAAATTCATTTCCCATTTATCAGATCTGGATAGTCCATTTATCGAGCAAGGCTATAGGTTATAGAGAACAGCTTTATATATTAGTATAGATTTATGCACTTGACTCTAGATAAAACTTATACTGAAACTATAAGTAGATAAATATTATATGTACTTACTCGCCCTAAAAATAAAAACTTACTTCACAATGAAAGTGCCGTGTTTGTTTACCCTATTTCGAAGGCTGACTGAAAAATAACTCTTGCTGTAAAAGTCTATGAAGTGTAAGCTTCAGAAAACATTTTGATTCTAATAATAATTATAAACATAGTTACTAATATATTAATATGACAACATTTGTTATTATCTTGGCAATTTTCCGAGACCTTGTTAAATTTAAATTTTAAATAATGACGATCATAACTCTTGGAGAAATCTAATTGATAGATAAATATGTATATTTTTGTCAAATTTTTCGCTTTTCAAATGTTTATGTTTGAGACTTAGCATTAATATTATGCATAGGTACCTATGTAAAAATATATTTTTTTGTAAAATTTTTCGCTTTTCAAATGTTTATGTTTGAGACTTAGCGTTATTATTATGCGTACCTCAGTATGTAGTTGTATAAGTCAGTGGGAATGGAACGTGTGAAATGGGCTGAGCACTGTGCGGTCTGAGCGACCCCACGCGGAACTCCGCCTCACTTCCTTCACCCACTCGTACAGGATATCGCTCTGCTATTTTTCACAATATCAATGATGGAAAATCGAAAAAGAACTTATTGAAGTTCTTTAGCGTAAATGTGTAATTTTTTTAAGTCGTGATGTGCACTTCATATCCATACTTAATATTATAAATGCGAAAGTAACTATGTCTGTCTGTCTGTCTCGCTTTCACGCAAAAACTACTGAACCGATCACCATGAAATTTTGCATACACGTTGTCTAGGACACCAGAAACGATATAGGGTACCTTTCATCCAGAAAAAAAAGGACTAAGTATTCCCGAGGGATCATATAAGAACATAAATAATTGGGCCCTACTGTCGCATGGCGGCGCCATCGTCGTCACAGCCATATAAGATGACATGAGATGACATTACATTAGATGACATGAGATTTTGGTTTTGCAATATTCGTGAAAGTCCAGGGAAGGTTAAAACGGTGACAAACATAAATAATAAGTAACGGAAAATACTAAAAATTTCCAATACAAAATGTTCCTAGCTGTGTATTTACATCAATAATGAACATTATTGATGTATTTTGTCTAAAATTGTCACTTGGTTGTCAAATATTAATTTATAGGTGCGTTCAGAATTTTGTTGTAGTATGAGGTCCGATCTCTAAGACCGATTTTTAAGAATTTTTTTTCGGTAGGTAAGTGATAGTTGCAAAATACCCACTAGTAATGTTATATGTACTTAATGTAGACTCGATTTACTTAATAATAGTCAATTAAAAATTAATTCGTGCCACGACATTTTGTAGAAGTATTAAGTTTCTGTACCTACTATAGTTTGTAACATGGAATCCGATGCAGAAGAGAACTTATATCACTTTGCTAGTGGACATTCACTAACAAAATAAAATAATATATTATTGTTGTAATCTTTGATTTAATATAATTTATTATTAAAACATTTAATAAAAAAATCAAATTAATTAATGTAAATGTCATAAAAACATAATATTTGATGTCAATACTTAGATTGTAATAAAATATCTAATAATTATAATTAAAATATTAAAATAAATAATAAAATTATAAATAATAAAAATATATTAACGTCATGATTGTTAAGAAAATCTTATGACTTAAAAATTGAATGATTATATAGCTTGATAGTTGATTACGAAATAAGTAACTATAACTCAGTAGACATAGTAAAATAAAGTTATAAATTACAAACTTTACAAGGAATACTTACAAATAAATTCCTTTAATGAGAACAAAATATGCGTGACAATACAAACATATTATTATAAAAAAAACAGTCAAAAATAAATCAGCATTTTTTGCCTAGTTAATAATAAGAGATATATATATTATAAGGTTGTATGTAAACTATATTAAGCCTACAAAAAGTGTCTTCAGTCCAAGAATTTTTTCTATATTTTTCAAATCAAATTCGCACAAAATTTTCAGCTCTAGAGTTTTTTTTTGACAAAATTTCTTCCAATTTTTTCGAACCAGTGACAAGTTCCCACGGCACATGTTTTTGTTCCATTTGTTTTAATGCACTGAATTCCATTTGTTTTGCGGAATACGTTTCAGTTAGGTTCAGTCATATAATGATATACACCTGTTTTAAATATATTTTTATGAGTTAACAAAACTACTAGTTATTGTGAAGACAAATGTACATTATGTATTTTTAGGGATATTTATATAGTGATATCAACCATACAAATCAATACTAAATTAAAAAAAACAATTAAACAAAGTAAGATATTTGAATATTTAATTTTACTTTAATAAATGTTATACATTATGTCGGCAATAATAAATTATATGTAATACATCAATATCAAATATGAAAATCAAATTATATATAATCATTGATATTGCAATTGTAAACAGTGTAATAAACAGTTTTATTTATAAATAAAAATACAATATGTCTGCATTTTTATAAGTGTTGTAATTGACGAGGCCTTTGTGGTCTTCGAAATACTGTAATAATATGATATATTTGTGTTATATATCGATATTCGATAATAGTGAAATAATATAAAAGTTTTAAGCAATGAAGAGAGGAAGGAAGGACGGAAAAATGAAATCTGTTTTTCGTCCTATGCCGAGGCGGATAATTGAGAATAATGGATTCCAAAAAAGGTCGGAGAAGAAAAAACTTGGACGTATATGACGGCTCAAATGTAAATAAACATTCAGCCCACGAATGGGGGGCATTGAGTCGGACTCCGACGTGGAATTAAGTGTGATTTATGACTCCTACGAGCCTCTTCAGTCTCGGCTGGTATATTTGCCTAAGCGATCTACTCTGTTATGACATCTACACATCAAACTATAAAGTAATCGCTGATAGATGGAGGGATGTATAACTAACTATTAACTTACAATTTGGAATAAATGAAGTAAAGTCGAGTCGCTTGCAAATAAAAAATTATAAGTTATCACTAATTAATAACTAGAAATCATGGTAATAACAGACAATGTATATAAAATACCCTGAAATATCAACGAGTGGCAATTTACGGGACACAGGATAGCCTATTTTTTCTTTTTCAACGCGGACGAAGTCGCAGGCACCAGCTAGCTGTGAATATATACTTAGTAGTTATTTGCGACTGTGTGAATCTGTCTGTTTCTCCGCTAACTATCCTTCTAAATTGCTAAACGGATTTTCATACGGTTTTCACTACTTGAAAGATGAATGTTTGAGTGAGTTATATATAAAAAAACGGAGGCAGTCATGAGGACTGCCGACAGAAGTGAAAAATTAAAACTGAGCGTCCAACACACACACAATACAATCGGGTATATGCAAGTTGGCGTGATCGCGTACGTAGACAGCTGCTCGCGCATAACTGTGAGCATTAGCATGTTGCTGACGCAAACCGATACATTTTTTCCCTCCT
This sequence comes from Synanthedon vespiformis, assembly GCA_918317495.1. Classification (NCBI taxonomy): domain Eukaryota; kingdom Metazoa; phylum Arthropoda; class Insecta; order Lepidoptera; family Sesiidae; genus Synanthedon; species Synanthedon vespiformis. The sequence goes on from OU906953.1 coordinate 3,626,343, forward strand.
CAAAATCGTATAACGCGGTATAGAAGTTTTCACTTCAAAATTTCATCCCAGGCGAACTGAGAAGCGGATCGCTTTTTATTTTATACAATATATACTTTAGGCCAATCAATCTAGGTTTTGACATGTAAAAAGTCTTAGAAGAAAACCAACTGCGCTATTGTGTGGAGAATAGTTTAATTTGCTATACTGACATGTTTTTCACTCGAGTTTATTATTTATATAATTGTTATTTACACACCGCAAATATAACAGCGCAAATACACACAATGTTATATTCCTTCACCCGATACTCGCGCGCTCGACCGTTTCTCGTGATCTTCAGCTTCATTTTTAACATACTTTTCAGCATTTTAATGCAAAACCAAGATATACGTTTTAAAGTATGAAAACTCTAGTTTCGAAATAGTTTTTGTAAATTGAAATAGGACCATAGCTGTCGCATACAGGCTTGCTGGAATATTTCATAGTAAAAAAATTAAATCACCACAGATCGAAAACTATGCATCGGACAGTGCCTGCTTTTTGCACATATAAAGCTTATATTGATAGCTAATACTGGCCGGAATATCTACGCTGCATGTCAAAAAATAACCGAGTTATGAAGTTTTGAAACTGCAACTTGGCCGGTTTTTCCATATTTTTTCTTTAACTAACGATCCGATCGAGTTATTCGACCTCTCATTTTCTTCGTGTTTTCATTCTCTACAAATTGTCCGGCAACATCATCGTTATTACCCTGATAGTTTCAATTTTATAAGCAAAAAGCTAAAAAACAGCCATTTTTTTCATAAAATTGTTAATAACAATTATATAAATAATAAACTCGAGTGAAAAACATGTCAGTATAGCAAATTAAACTATTCTCCACACAATAGCGCAGTTAGTTTTCTTCTAAGACTTTTTACATTCATTGCATAATACCAAATCTCTGGAGCTTGAACTAACTTAGATAGTGAACGTAATATCGATCCACGGTAAGATAGGATTTTTTGTGAAATGATTTATTTCAAACACGAAACACAGAAAGTAGGTGAAAACGTTTTAACAATTCGTTGTTGATTCGTTGTATAAAAAGAAAGATTCTAATTTACATTTATATAATGAATATTCATGAGGGTTTTTCTCACTTGTTACCCTAGAAATGTCAGGTTACAAGGGGTTTTTCACGTGTTTATTTTTGTTACAATAAATATAACACTATACAGTGAAACCGGATATTACAGCGACAACTACATTTGTTTTTAGGTTTATTTGTTAAATCAGGTTCTGTACTGAAGTTTTGATCGGCTCCTATTTTTTCATATTTTACACAATGTTTAAGAAAAACCTTACAACTACAAATACAAACATAAACCAGCTCAATTATCAGTAATGCCAAACGTCTGTCAGTTGTCTTCTTAGTATTTTAGTTTCAAAAGGTATTTTCAAAATTAAAAACCTTAAAAGCCCATTAGAAGGAATGAATTTAAAAACTGACGAAGGTTTTCGTACCCCGACTGTACTTACAACGCATGTAATGAAATTATCAAAGAGCGTCTGAAGAAAAAATCTAGTTACTATAAGTATGTTAGTTACCTAATATACCTACTTAATATGTAAAGTGAAGCTTTACATGTCAGGTATGTTGTAGGTAGAGCTTACCTTTGAAAGTGACCCAATGCTTTCAAAACCTTCCTTTAAGACCCCGATGTAGACATTTTCTTCATGTCCTACCTATATATAATGTTGGCAATCTTCTTGAGTATCCATTGCGGTCTGATCGTATGATTGTTGTGTTATAACTTTAATTAACTAGCGACCCGCTCCCTGCTTCGCACGGGTCAAATTATATATACAAATCTTCCTCATTTAACGCTCTTTCCATTAGTGAAAACCGTATTAATATCCGTTAAGCAGTTTTAAAAAAAAACAATGACACTCCGGGAGTGAATCGTCAGGAAAATACACAGTTACACGGTTACATTATAGATACATAACAAGTTCACGCGCGAGTTCAATGGTTTCTTCCTTGGTTTCTTCCCATCTCAAAAATTTTTCTTTTTTTAAACTGTAGTATAGTATAGTATAGCTCCTCTATACTGAAAATGTTGACAACCTTTTTAGAATTTGGGCGTTTTCTATTTTTATTTGAAACTATCGACCCGCTCCCGGCTTCGCCCGGGGTGCATTTTTTTTACGTAAAAACCTTCCCTGATTATTTCACTATCCATGAGTGAAGACCGAATCAAAATCGGTACAGCGTTCTCGAGTTTTGCGCTTAGCAACACATTTAGTGATTCATTTTTATTTATAAAGAAGATTACTACTGTGTTCTTTTCTAATTGTCAACAGAGGTGTCGGTTACGTTACATGGTTAGCCCGGCGGGCGTGCGGGCGATTTGTCTACACGGTTACACTACATAACAGGTCGCGAGTTCAATGGCATATTTCCCATCGCAAAAATGCTCAACGCGCTTAAAGAAGTTAAGTTTCATTTAAGCATACGGAGGGACAGACGGCGAGAAGTGACTTTGTTTTATAGTGTGTAAAGATAACAATTACAGAATAATTAAAATATTAGTTTTGAAGAAAATAGTAAACTGTTTTTTATTTACTTACAATATGCTAAAAATTCTAACCAACCAAGGTCGCAGTACACTTTCATTATCCGGTGTTTTAGGTGACAATTACCACATAATATGATCATGATTAAAGGTAAAAAGCAACGGCTTTTACGTGTATATATATCTATTGATTTTAGATAGAATTTAAAAGGCTAAAGACTTAGTATTAAAGTCTTATAGTTTGTACGTTAAAGAGCAGGAAGTTAAGTGGCGAGTCTATTACCACCTGGGGCTTTGTCTTCATTACAAAGTGTAGATACCTACGCTTTGCCAATACATTATGCATCGCGTGTGATACAGCGCCAGTTTTGGAGGATTACTCTGTTAGTATGCGCATATTTTATATAAATGTATGGAGAAATATTTTATTAAAACATATTATTATTGCTGATATTATGAATCAGAAATTAGCTCTGTACGCATTCACGTCTAAACCACTTAACCGCAATATAGCTGTGGATAAAAATCTAGTTTCTTACAAATATAATAATCAGGTAATTTGTTCGAGATAAACTTATAGAATATTGCATTATTGAGTATGATTTTATAGTCAAAAATATTTTCCAACACATTTTTTGCTACTACAAAGGCTGCCGTTCACGATGGAGGCTTTTGGCTCGATGACTTTTACTTTGACAATATTCACGATGCTTTTTTATTGATTCCCTGCAGGCTACAGAATTTTTCAGTTTCGAAATCCTTACTAAAAACTACCGAACATTATGAAATTTTGACATAAGATACCTTTCATTCAGATAAAAATACTATTCCCGAGAAAAAAATAATAGGTATATCTACTAACTATATCAGTCAACAATTATTATTTCAATGCATATTCGTCGAGGTCGCCTCTAGTTTATTCTCGAGGGACTTGATTATATTACAATGAAAACTTCTAACTGATTCTTTGATGTTAGTTCACTGATAGCAACATACAATTATTTTACTAAATCAGCAATTTGCGTCGCCTTGTTTACGTTGTTTTGCTTGACTGTAGCAGGCTTATCTAGGACTTGAGGAATAAGCTATCCATAACGATAGCCTCATAGTGGATTTATACACTTAACGTCTTGTCTTTAAAAGTGACAATCAGTTGTTTAACTATACCGTCTGAAGCCCACAGCAAATTCATCGGACGGGGCCCTATTTAAATGTTAAAATAACTTGAAGTTTTAGATTTATTTAAAAAAAAAATTGATGCTAAATTAAAAACTACCACAATTCTTTTCTGCTTATCAATTATCAAATTATTTACTTAGAAAATAAAAACCCAACTTAAGTTGACTAAATGCCTGCAACATTAATCATTATTTTTATTTTTATTTTATAACAAATTTTAGGGACCGAAGCATTTTGCCCGTTTGACACGCCATTGTTAAGCCCGGTTAAGCCACTGCTGATATTTTTTCTTATAATTATTTCAGCCAAAACTATATATTTTTATAACGTCACCTGCTAGGTCATAATATTCAATGCACATTTTAGAAACAACTCAATTATTTGCATTTAAATCAGATCTTTGAGTGAAAAAACGTCCTTCGTAGCCTGACTCTGATGGAAATAGAAACAAGGCCGGTCGGCTGAGCGCGAGGTCGCAATTTCTTCTATATTTTATTAACCTATATGTTAACATCCCCATCTATATATAGTCAGGCTACCCTTTAGAAGCATCAATGACGATGTAAGAAATTATTAATAAATTTATTGCCACGTAGGCGTACGTCACACATTTAATTTTACACACTCTTACTCGTAAACTTTGGCGACCGTTCACCCAATTCATGAAAAGTTCACATAATCATTATATGTTGCAAGCTTAATCTATCAGTACCTACATACCAGTTTTCCTATACACTGTACAGGCCTCGGACCATAAGAGAAAGCTTGAATATTCCAGAAGCTTGAATATAAGTTCATTCTGGTAGTTCTATGACTTGCTACTCTTCAGTTTTCTAACAGCTAACTACGAGTATGTTGGTGATTAGTACTGGATAGAGACACTTCGTACATAGCATACGCATGCCGTCTGAGTGACTGAACATTTTACGGATAACAACTATGTATGTGTACAAACAAACATAAAATATTGAATAAAGTAGAAAAACTTGTGCAGCGACTGCATAAGTTTTTATTACGTAGTAAAATTGTCGCCGAACAATAGAAAAAAAAGAATTGCTATAAAACTTAAAACGTCCACTTCAGTTTGCAGTTTAAAGTTCTGCTTTAAATTCTTGAGGCGGAAAATCTTCGAATTTTTACAAAATACGCTATTACCCATTTAATTTGAAAAAAAAAACTTGAAAAAAAAAATGCATTATAATTTATAAAATCCACTCCAGTTTGCTGTGAACTTTGATTAGTTCTGCTTTAAAATCTTGAGACGGAAAAACTTAGTAATTTTTCTAAAATACGCTGTGAAATCTTTTCAGGAGTACATGAATAAGGCTCAATGTTCGGTTAGGTATAGGTATTCTTGTTCCATCAATTAATTCAATTAGTGCAATAATTTTTTATCGAATAAAAAACTATTTCATTTAATAATATTAATTAAGTATATGTATTAAAATTCATAAAAAACAAAAGACTTAGGTATGTATGAATAAGACAAGAGGCTCCTACGTCATACACAGGGAGCTGAAAGCTGGTCGTCATATACAACGACTTGCTTCCAGAGGTCATGCAAAGAAAATTATTCATCTACTGTAGTTTGCTACCAGACTCGCTCACAAAATATAATGACGGTTACCTAACTGTATGAGTAACTGTACCTAAATTAATATAATGACATTTTTAATAATTTTAATTGCGTGACTTTTTTTGCTTAAAGAATTTCGTTAAAATTTTACATTCCTTGCTACACAAGATCCTAGTAATAAAATATTTAAAATGAATTTTGCGTCTTGTTTTATATGATTTCATATGAGAAATATAATTAATACTTTTTTACTACACCATTGGTGCGGTTTTGGTGAGACATCTAAAAATTAAGTCTGTAACAAGCTGAGTTGTGTCCTTTTTGTATTTATTTACAGTGTCTTTATTTTTCTTTATCTATGTTTTTTTTTAATATTTTTAAATTTTTATGCCAGTAAAAAAATTCTTTCTTTCTTTTAATTTATGACGCTTACTAAATACAGATATTAAAACAAATTTTTAACTAAAACACATTTTTTGTATTATTAGATACCATTATTTGCAATAAATATATGGTGTCCATTTAAGATGATCAATTGTCGAAGTTTTCTTCTTATAAATTATATTATACTTACTATTTAATGAACGAAGTTCAGTTTACAAAAAAATAAATCTTTGCAATTACAAACAAATAACAATACATATAAGTAAGTAATTAAATTATTATTATAAAATTAGACTATATTTTTTCCAATTAAATTACAGATGAAGACTGATGTAACCCGTGGAATTTATACTAGCTTATTAAATTTTGTTGCAAGAACGCTACTTAGTATTTCAAGCATGTAGCGACCGAATATGAGATTCCTATCACGATGTTAAAGGACCCTTTCATGCTCACTTCTTATCTTAATACTATTACAGTCTCTTAAAGAAAATGTTTACTGAATACGTAAAAAGACCTAATACGATCCTCTGACGACTTTGTAACATATATTTACATGATAATGCGTCAATTAAAATATAATCTTATAGAATGAATAAATTATAAGAATGCGAGACCGAGGTCGCGGTGGCTATAAGTCGTCAACAGTTGAAAAAATCGAACCCGCCAAGGCTCAAAGTAATTTGCAAAATAAATGTTGAAAAAATATAGTTTCGGTACGTCACATTTTCTTTAGTTAGAAGATTTGACATTATTTTTAATTCATTCATTACATCCGATTATAAAATGTATTTTATCGCACTAAAACATCATTTAAATGACCCAAGTCGTATGGTAAAGGTAGAATACCTACCTTATACCCAGGTATTGCCTGGGCAATACACACTAGTCCAATAATTACAAGTTGCTTAGTGAACTATGGTGAAGTGAAGGCAGTACTATGTTCTTTATGTTGATACCAAAGGTAGAGGATATAACCCAAAGGATCTGTCATCTGTAGTGGGCGGGATGAGTCTTGAATATAAAGTCTCTGATGATGATGATGATGATGATGATGATGATGATGATGATCAAAATATGTGACTATTATTGTAGACAGATATATACAATTTTGTAATCGGAAGTGGATTTAATAAAAAAAGAGGTTAGGCTCCAACAAATCAGTACAAACCTTTCGGTTACACATTATAATGTATTTGTTTCCATTGTTAAAACGATACGATAAGAGTGCAATGGCGTCGTTACACTTTCTATAAAATTATATTCGTTTCATAAAAAGATGTGTTCTTGAAACAGTATTGAACTACAATTATTGTACTTGAAAATCGTGGGCACTGTGGTATGACTGATAACCCACGGGATCTAGTAAACGGGATTAAAACATATTGTCACACTTAGATTTTTAATTTTAGTAAATTTCCTGTATAATAAAAACGATGTGTTAGGGCTAATATTGCCAAGAAGGTATATATTTTATTTACTGTAAATATAATTGTGTGCCTTTTCACGAGGTACAGCGAATCGTGGCCGGGTTCAGTCGGTAATTTTTTTTTGGCGGACAGAAATATAAAATATGTTTCGTTATATTTCGTTGAAGTAAATTTACTAAGTTTTGTTGCATTAGTCATTAATTTCTAATGGAGTAGCCATATATTATACATATATTTTATATTGCGCGGATATAAAATTAAAATGGTAAACTATGCTGTCGCAGAAACATATTTAGGTTGGACGATGCAGTGCTCAACTTTCACATGAAATGTCATTATAAATGAAAACAGGTAGTTTGCATTGAATACAAGGTACCTAATTATAAAGTTAACTATGACCGTAAAAACTTCACCTCGCTTAAGTTTGCGCGGTATTTTAATAACCTTGTTACTTCACCAATTTAGTTTGTGTTATGGAAACGGGGTGGTCAGAATGAGTTGTGTCGTCGGGTCACGCCATAGAACTATGTGTGTTGGATTGCTGATTACACCAAGGAGTGGTCTTTCTCTTTAACAACCATTATTTGCAATTTTTGCATTATAATAATTTTATACATAATTTTATCAGTGTTTTGATTCTGTTTTAATTACCAGATTCATCACGATTATTTTTTTTTAAAATGTTTAAGATTTTCTCAGTTTATACGCTTTTGGTTTATATGATAAAATACGATGAAAAAAAAGTATTTTTGTTTGTCTTGTAATTGTTTACAAGACGGTTGAACGTTGCAGTGGACATAGGTATCTATTACATGTGAGGCGCATTACCATCAAAGTTTGGTAGCTCTGTTGCCTTAGTATGTTTTGTTTTATATTAAAGTTATATCTATCATAATTAGCAGTTGATAATAATTCATTAATAATAACATCAGTAAAAAAATAATAATATTTTTTTGGGTTTCTGTTCTAATGCGTAAATTCTGATTCTAGACATCTAAAAATAGTTACATTTTCATTTTTAGCTTTTAAAGTTTGCTTTTGCCTGATTTATGACGATAAGTAAGATACGAGACAGCCCATACAAACATAAGAGAAACCATAAAAATATTCATTTTTGAACTTAATTTTTCCGTTGTTTTACATATATTTCCTGTTGTTTATCAAAAATCTTAAATGACAAAGGCTCTAGTGTTCAACAAAAACTTTTCTAATTATAATTGAAAATAAAAGTATGGAAATAATGTATGAATCTATCATTTGTCTTAAAAAAATAAAAGAAATGCTCTAGTTTCTACAAAAGCAAACTTTGATCAAAAAAATTATTTATTCCCTTATTTTTAACATAGAAGAAATCAAAATTTCATATGCAGAAGCCAGACCCAAAAATCGTGTTGACCCGTGAAAATCGTAAACAAAACTTGTCTTTCTTATACGCGATGTACTGCCTCATGCCATGTAAATTAAATATCGTTAAAAAAGTAATGAAAATTAGAAATCTAACTTACTAGACGATCATTACAATATGTTTCTACAATTATCATGAAAATAATGGGTTCTTTCAACGGCGCATGATTCAAGGGACGTTAATTTGTTTGTTCGCGTGCCTATTATTATTACAACGTAAACCGAAAACACGATCGCTGTCGAGATTCATAACAAATAACTACGGTACGCTAACGACGAAAAGCAACAGTTCTTTATAATTATTTTCGTGGCGAATTTTCAAAGTCTTACTTTGCTCAGCTAATGGAGTTTTTGTTCGGCTTCTTGGGTCAAATATTTGTAAGTCATTTGATGTTACTTAACGTACGAAGGAAATGAATAATTATAATTCCATCGTAAATAAGTTATGAGAATGTAATTTGACTCCATATATAATATAATAAATATTGTATTGTATTCTGTCCTCGTATGCAGTAATACAATATTACTCGTAACTTGATTTATTCTATTTCTTGTATATTTAGTTTATTTAGTTGCCGTTTTGTATCAAAACGGAACTCAATTATGTAGTCTGTATCTACAACCTTTTCCCGCGACTTGGACCGCGTCCCTTCATTCTCGTTTTTCGGGCGTTGAATTTTTATTTCTGTTTTTGTACTTTCTTTTGAATGAAAAGTAGCTTTTCCAACGAGTATATTATAAAATCAATAAATAGTTTAAATATTTATTACACTAATATATTGGGAAATATTTTTTTTTGTTATTGTGGTCAGTTGTGTCTTTTTTTTTTAATATAAAACATAAAATGATCTTGATACATGTTATTTCGGTATATGTTATATACAATCACAAAAAAATTGCCTATTTAACTTAATCTTTCGTTACGTATTACGAATACATTACTTACAATTTAGTTGTACCTACCCTTATTAAGGGTTTATATTTAGTAACATTAGATTTATTTTATGTACTAAAACTTGGTATTGAGTTCAAGGTAACAACTAGAACACGTCAACTTATGAGCCTATGTATACTTTTTGTATGTTATAATATAAATACATTTATAGCATACTTATGTAACAACAATGATCGCCTATTTTGCGATCATTGTTGTTACATAAGTAATGTTTATGTCTACGACTATGAATTACGGTTTTGTCTACACGAACTGTCTTTTCATTTCACTGTTACAAATATAGTATTGAATATCGTTTTAATGTTTGTAAAAACATAATGTCGAGTATTAAATATATTATTTTTATGTACTAACAATTTAAAAAAAAAATGAATAAAATATAAGTAGTATAATAAACCTACTAAACGATTTTTTTTCCATTTTATGAAAAACTATTGAAACATAATAATACTTTCGAGTAAAATATATTAAGCAAAATATATTAAGCAGTAAAACGTCTTACGCGTTGTACGTATATACATTTATATACCAAGATGTATGAGAACATACATACACACAATAAGTACCTATACTTTCAGATTTATTATTAGTATTGACTAGCGACCCACTCTCGGCTTCGTGTCGTGCAGGTGAATATTTTTTTCTGCAAATTTTATATAAAAATCTCCCTCGTTTTTCGCTCTTTCCATTAGTGAAAAATAATATAAGCTGCGCATTGAAATAAGCTACGTAGCTTAAAAGATCTAATAAGCGTACATACAGACAGAGGGACAGACGGCGGGAAGCGACTTTATTTTATACTATGTAAATGTATAGAAATTCCATTTCAGATTGGAGCATTGCTATCACAGAAAAAAAAACAATGCATTGTCAAAACTGTCATGAAAATGAGATCGAAACGAGGAGCGAAACTTTCCCAACATTCTGTTTATGCTTTCAAAAGTACATAAAACTAATCCCAACACCGCCGAAGTTTTCCGAAGTCACTCAAGCAATATCACGTGACAATATAATTTAGTTATCGATCCCTTTCAACCGATACGCCTTCAAAATTCCGAGACGAAAATTAATTTTTATTACATTTTACGATTCAACTGAAGATTATGTCTGAGTGTTTGTTGGAAAGGGGTCATTGCGTCTTCAGATTAGCACTGTTTGTGAAGAGTGTTGAAGACGTGTTGGCAATGAACTTGGGTAGTGAGGCGGGGGTGTGTCTTGCAAGCTGCACCGCTCAAGGCCATCCAGCCGCATAGCATTGTGTTTTTCACATCGATTTATCGAGCGGCGCGCGCCGGCCTCTTTATTGCCCCCATCTCACTCCACAACCCCTACTTTTCCCACCTCACCTTCGGTGACTTTATCTGCTGTTTTTCTCTTAACGCCTTCATCTTAACCTCAAAATTTGTAATCACAAATCAATGTATAATAAGCTCTTTGTAGGGATTGTTATTCTATGATTTACATTGATTATTTTGCTTGTATAATGAATGTAATTCCTCACTTAGTATTTAGGGGTGTTATGTTAGGTAATATTTGGAAAGTTACAATGGCAGAAAACAAATCATCATCATCATCATCTCAGCCGCAGGATGTCCTGCTGCTGCTGGACATAGGCCTACCCCAAAATTATCCAATAGGACCGGTCAGAAGCAGCCAGGATCCACTGTTGACCTGCGGCCTTTATTGGGTCGTCTGTCCACCTTGTGGGTGGACGTCTACGTTGCGTCGATAGCGTTTGCTGGTCTGTGACCTCCACTAGAGAACCGTATACTGCCACTTCAACTTACTGATCGGCCGGCTTATGTCAGTGACTTTCCTACATCTACGGATCTCCTCATTTCTGATTCGATCTCGCAGTGTAACCACGAGCACATCCCTTTCCAAAGCTCGTTGAGCGACATTGAGCTTCCTTACGAGGCCCATAGTTAGTGACGTTTCAGCGCAATAACATTTTATACTATAAAACATAATCAAAAAACATTTTATACTAGTAGAACTATAATTTTTTATTTCCTTTCGTGCAAAACCGGGGGAAAGTTAGTTAAAAAATAATATGGATAACTTTGAATATATATAACTTAGGTTGTATTTGTAGATCTGAAGTTATTTGTAGTGACTTCTCTCTACACTACACTACAATATGAATCAAATTCTTATGAAAAATACGGGAGGTACTTGAGAAGGAAAAGTAAAGACATTTACTTACCTACATAAAAAGCGACGAAGCAGAAAGTGCTCTCTAAACGAATAAACTCCTATCCTAAGTATGTTGTAGATATGCGATGCGATTTTACTCTGGAAAAGCGTTCCAATGGATAAGTCAACAGAGAATCAGGCCCATTTCTTGAACGTTTAAATATTGAGCTTTTCAGTAGAATTATTTAAAGCGAATGTTATGCGTTTTAATGCTTATTTAATGCTTTTAAAATTCTCTCTCACAAAAACAAAAACGCTGTTGCCTAAGCAAAGGATTTTTTTCTTTAATAGTTATGCCTATTTCAATGAAATAGGTGAACAGACAGATTTGATAAGGACCGCGTGTCGACGGTGGATCTAGGCTGGCGGCAGTTTACTTGCAGCACTTTGGGGCGTTGCTTGTATAGGCCTATATAGGCTAGCTAGTACTTTATGTGATGGTAACCACCTTCTATCAAATGGATTGTCAGCTTGACTGACGAAAAAAGGTATATTATTTGCAAATGACGTTTTTTTTTGTTTTGCCTATGTTGAAGAGGCCTGTGTACCCAGAAGTTGCCTATTCACTGGAACTTTGAAAAGATTGGGGTTATATGACCCCGGTAATACCTTGGCAGTGCGCATTATAAAGGATGTTTCAAAGCGCTTGTTCCGAAAGGGAGGGATAACTATATTATATAACTCATAAGATACTTTCAGACATTATTTTTGAGACTATACTTTATGAAAATAAGATAAATATACTACTGAGAAAACATTTTGTGTCCACTTATTTGTTATATTTAATATATAAAGTATATAATTAGTGTATAGATACATGAATATCAAAGCGAAGCGTACAAACGTAACATTATGTAACTGAAATGTCACCTTACTAATCAGCTGTCATAGCCGTGAGTTTTGCCTGTGCGTGTGTTATTCCCAGTAAGAACACACCTAAAGGCCATGGTTTTACGGCTTCACTTTAATAATACGCCATGATATGACTTTATCTGCAGTTTCGTTTGCGGAATTACTACTATTCCTTATTGCCAGTATTCATGCAGTCTGTATTAATTTCAAAATAGGAGCAAAACGTACAGCAAAACGTCTTTGGGTTTCTGTTTTTCCTTTTACGGATAAGTGAAACACAGGGAAAATATATTGAATATTTTCTTTGCGTTTGTTTCTGTTCTTAGAGAATTAACTTACAATATTTTAGTCCTTGTATTAACTTTAGAAGCCATGTTTTTTTTTAAATATAATTTATTACCTGAATAATAAATATGATTTATTATTCAGTGCTTTGTATTAAGCTGACCAAAGTGAAGTTAAATTTGATAAGAAAATTTTTGAAGAATTATCGATTTCAAACTATAAATATATCAACAAAAAATATATAAAATCAAGGTTAGATTAAAAAAATACTGCACTGACATACAATTTGTGTTACCCCTTAACAAGCATGATACAAGGTCAATTATTTACACGAGTTCTCTCAACCCAATCCGTAGAGACGCGAAAATTTACAGCAGGTACATCGTTACCCGGGATAACTTAGAGACGACACGACACCCCATTTCGTAAACTTGTATATAACCCAGCAGGGTTCCGCAGGGTCTCGGACCTCGTTAGACTGAGCGACATTCTGCATACAGAGTAACCTAAGTTAATTTACAACCAGAGACTACTCCTGTGGGATTCGCCGCTGATCTCGACAAACTGGACTCCGATTTATACACCATATAGATACACGAGCGGAATTAATTCTTGTTCACTTCTTAATTGCAATCTCTCATGGAGATTTTCCATTTTAAAAGTAAAAAAAGATCAAGTACATTAAAAATAACATCATTTTGAGTTTACATCCCAATTACCACCACGTAGAGGAGGCGACTTGGTGACAAACATGGTGGTGAGGAATGAGAACATACCTTCTATTGGGAACATATACATACATTCCATTCCATACATTCCTTTGTATAAGATGAAATCCTTATCCAATAAATGGCATTATTACATAACGTTTTCCTATAAAGGCCTTATGATTGCTATTGGGGTCAGTGCACATGATTGGAAATTCAGCTTCGTATTGTTACCAAGCTACTTATTATGTACACTTATATACACCACAACAACACTCCCCTTGTTACAGACACCGTATGTGCACCGTATATGCTCGTATGTGCAAAACACTAACCGAAGGCGAACCGCCATTTGTGATTAAATTTAAATGCGCAATTTTTATTACCGCATACTCTATACCTTTCGATCTTACCACGAATGTTACAGGCAGAGCTATTAGGTTTTAGAGATCTAGATTAGATGTTGACATAAAATCAATATTTCCTTTGTTTACTGACTATAATTTATTGAGCACATTGTCAACCTTCATGTGAATAGTAACTCTAACATTTAGATTGTTAAAATGTTACACAAAGATTTTAACATTTAGATGTTAAAAGTGGTTACACAAAGAGTTTTTAGATTGAATGTGTAATAGTAAATGCTTGGGATACAAAGAATAAAAGTGTGACCTATCTGGGACGTGAATTGATGATAAGTTTCGCCCGACAATCTGTTGAATGTGAGGGAAAATTCCTGCCGGATATTAGAATGCGGAAACACAAAAGCCGTTTGCGGTTGGAGATCGTAACAGGTGGATTTTAGGTGGAAGAAAAAGTGAAAATCAGACACACGCAATCATGCTTGCTTGCTGTTTGTTAACTTAAGTGACTTAAGGTTGACATTTGTAAAATTAATTTTAGTCTAATTACTGCTAACCAGTAGACAAGCAGCAGATTAGAATTTAGAATTAGAAAAACAAGAACGAATCGGTGCTTGAACTGCTTATTGATCCGAAAAAATACACTTACCTAAATTAAAAAAATACAAAATAAAATATCTCGATAGAGTATATAAAATATTTATAGTATATCTACGGCCATAACTTCCATATAAATGAACCCTTACTTTTTTCTGAAAAAGTATAATAAAAAACTTAACTTTGCGCCTATATCAATCAAGGTTATTTTATCAATGGATATTGTGCCAATATTTATAAGATGGAAGTCAGTGGAATATCAATTACCATATTTATAGTTACGATAACAATTCTTTTCAATGGTAGACATCTCCGTTGAATAAAACAACTAACCAAAAAAGCCTTACAACTGACCAAACGAGTGGCATATAATCTTAATATATTATGTGATCTAAGTATAAGGAAACTTTCATGTTAGAATTGTTCACATCACATTTAAAAATGCACTCTGTATTTGACGTCAATAACACAGCTTCTAGTAGAAATTGTGTCAGTTTAAGTTATTTAACAAAGTTAAGTCTTAAACCATTAAATTGTTAGGTGATACCTTTTAAGCTTTTAAGATCTTGTCCTAAAATAAATAAATAATTTGTTAAACAAATGATATTGGTGTATTTTATTGTTCATTCATTTAATTACTTTGATCGTGATTTATTGTTAATACAATAAATCACGATCTAATTAAGTAATCTTAATAAAATAAAGTACAAACTCTCGAGTAGTTATTAATATAATTGCTTAGGACTTAGGAGTATTGATTCTCCTTTACTGCTCTATCGGATAACAGTATTACGATCCCGGCCAATCCACTGGCAGTCACGATTTGATTGTGATTGATTTACCATTTCCACGGCAGTAAAACCCTTGCCGTTTAAAAGCAGTTAATGGATCTGACAGTTTTGCTATCCATCACTGGCTTTGAATAAGGTTTATTAATTCGTCTAAGCTTGTTTAGGAGACTTTTATTGAATGTTATTACTAAACATCATCTATCATTGTAAAATAATATTATATGTGATTTTTTAGTAACCATTCTTTTTTTTCTTTTCAGGTATGACAACGAAGATAAAGGACTTATTTGAAATCAGAAATGTGTTTCAACAAGTGGTTGATAAAGCTAGCGGACTATTTCCGGTTACATGCTGATACATTTCGTTAATGAACTGCTGGATTTTTCAATTCGAAATGATTCGTAATAGTAAAATTGTGTTCACGAAACTTTTGTTATATTTTTTCATATCAGGTGCATGGGGACGATCGTGGGCTAATCCCCATGACACAACCACATCTACTACACAGACTACACCCACCACGAGTCCCATTCCGAAAAACTTTCACAATGATCCACTTATTGTAGAAACAAAGAGCGGTCTTGTTAAAGGCTATGCTAAAACTGTGATGGGACGAGAGGTCCACATATTTACAGGTATTCCGTTTGCAAAACCACCCTTAGGTCCCCTTAGGTTCCGTAAACCTGTCCCAATTGAACCGTGGCATGGAGTACTAGAAGCAACTGCTATGCCTAACAGTTGTTACCAAGAAAGGTACGAGTATTTCCCTGGATTTGAAGGAGAAGAAATGTGGAATCCAAATACTAACATCTCGGAGGATTGTCTATATTTAAATATTTGGGTTCCTCAACATTTGAGAGTCCGTCATCATCAGGATAAGCCTTTAACGGAAAGGCCAAAAGTGCCAATATTAGTGTGGATTTACGGTGGGGGATACATGAGTGGAACAGCTACACTTGATCTTTACAAAGCTGATATAATGGCTTCTTCCAGTGATGTGATAGTAGCTTCTATGCAGTACAGAGTTGGTGCATTCGGATTTTTATATTTGAATAAATATTTTTCTCCTGGTAGCGAAGAAGCGCCAGGTAACATGGGACTGTGGGATCAACAGCTGGCAATTCGCTGGATCAAAGAAAATGCTCGCGCTTTTGGTGGGGATCCTGAACTAATAACTTTATTCGGCGAATCGGCTGGAGGTGGTAGTGTAAGTTTGCACATGCTTTCGCCTGAAATGAAAGGACTATTTAAAAGGGGAATATTACAGTCTGGCACTTTGAATGCTCCATGGAGCTGGATGACTGGCGAGAGAGCTCAAGATATTGGAAAAGTTTTAGTAGATGATTGTAATTGTAACAGCAGTCTTTTAAGTGCTGATCCGAGCTTAGTCATGGATTGTATGCGCGGAGTGGATGCCAAGACTATATCTGTGCAGCAATGGAACTCGTACACAGGAATATTAGGATTCCCTTCAGCTCCAACAGTTGACGGCATATTTTTGCCTAAAGACCCGGACACAATGATGAAGGAAGGTCATTTCCACAATACCGAAGTGCTTCTTGGAAGTAATCAGGATGAAGGTTAGTATCTGAATGTAATAACAAATTACTTTAAAAGTCTAAATACAATTTTACTCTTCACGTTTCATTTATTACAATTGATTTACTGTCTAGACGGAATAATATTATGATGCTTGAATTCTATAACTAAATATGTAAGTACCAATCGTATCTACTTATCCCAAAGATTCTTTTACTTAACTTTAAGTACAACCGCACAGAACTATTGACCGCTAAATAAACGTAAGGGCGTCTGTTGCTAAGGCGTCAATCGTAAAGTTTAATACCCATCTACATTTTCATTTTCATGTGTTAATTAGAAAACAATAATACTTTTTGCGAGCCACAATGTCGTAACCACCTATTACGATTAAGCGAGAAAGTTCGCACGTGTCGTCTATCAGGAAGGTGGGTGTTAGTGTCTCATAGAGTTCGAGGTCATTTGAGCCTCAAAGTCCTGTGCGGTGTACACCTGTCGACGGCGGCGGTGTATCGGGGGTGGCGCGCGCCTGCGCAAACGTGTGTAGACACAACAATACCACGCTGTATTACTTCGTACTACCAAGTACTACAGACTCGCCCACGTAGCACGTTCCTCTCCCCCCACCACCCCATGTCGGCCGCCTCAACCCCCGTAGTTGCCGACTGTTGCCATGTATCTCACCTCGCCAGAGACGTTCAGCATGATCTAGTGGTTATTAATTTAAGTGGAATAAAAACGTTACGTAACTTTATAATAAGGAGTTATTAATTAAAGGATATATTTTGCGATGAAGTTTATAAAAAAATAACTAAAAAGTTAATGTAGCACTTATATATCAATATTATGGGTACTTATACTCTACGACAATATTTTACATTGTCATCGTAGAGTATACAATTAGAATTTTTAAAAATATAGTTTACGAATTTTTATTCTACTTATATCTATGTGAGAAAGCACTTCTGTAAAGCATTCTGTCTAACCCATGGATGGTCTAACGTATTATTTATTTTTAAAGTCACTTCTTCGCACAATTTGTACGAAACAAAACTGTGCGAAACCACTACTAAAGTTTCTTTCTAAAGATCGAAGGCAGGCTGATTGGTAGCTGATTGGAATTATAAAAACTTCTAAATAAATTTATTTACTAAAACCGATTTGTAGTACTTAATACTTAGCGTAATGAAAATTTCGTAATATTGATAATACATTTAACATTAATTTAATAATCGATGTGCTTAACAACCAATTATATTTGCATACATTAACCTCTCATTGTTGTTTACAGTCCTCTCTTAGTAGGGAGGGTGGCACATCCCTCCCCGATACGCTCCTTTCTCATACCTAAGTGGAGTTTTGTATACATAATTATCATATTAAGTCATATTGGCAGAGTATTACCGACACAAAACATTGTTTTTTACTGCAGAAGAGAAGTTATCGAATGATTTTGAATAGAGAAACAATAAACAGTAATTTATTCATTAAATAGGTCTTTTTGTCATGAAAATTAAAGATTATATTACATTTAAATAAATTCCCAAGACATGACATACACACAACAGATATAAACTTAAAAACGATTAAGTAGATGAATAAATATGACACAGATTAGATAGATTAGATGAAAAAAAATAAAAACGACAAGAAAATGAATAACCACACTTACCGCTAAGAACAGAACGTAATGCATTTAGGTAATGTACTGTACATTAATGTTAAAGAGAACTTTTATGGCAAAATACATAACAATTATTATTTTATGTTAAAAAGAAATATGAAATAAACTTAAAAAGAATATGATTTAATTAATCAAAGAGGCTTAGCAGCGGGCTTAAATTAAATCGCGCGTTAATAACTGCTCAGTTTTGTTAACAAAAACTTTGTAAGCTCTGATTAATGGTGACACTTCGCGGGAAGTGATTTTGCAGCGATATCCATTATTATTACCCTGGTACAAACACGCTGGGTTATTAGGAGTTTTTTTGTATATTTTTTAGCCCATTAGAAATAACTGCTGTAGGTATAATATATACTTAATAACTGCTGGTTGACGTTGAAAAATAAAAGATGTCTTAGAAAATATGTATCTATAAAACATTAAATATAACATCTGACATATATTGACGCATGACATTACACTTTTGCCAGACGTCAAATCTTTACTTTAAAATAGTTGGAGCCCGCGGCTTCGCTCGCGTGGAATATTTAGCCTATGTCTATCCTGAAATTCTATTCTAACTTTTGGTGAAAGATTTTTGAAATGAAAATTAGGTATTTTAGGCATTTTCGAGATGGGAAAAAATCATTGAACTCGCGACCTGTAACCGTAATGTAACCGACACCTCTGCTGACAATTATAAAAGAACACAGTAATCAATACTAATAATAAATCTGTAAGTGTAGGTATTGCATATAATATAAGTATGTAATATGTATATGTTTCTCCATAACTCTTAAACGAATTAACTGATTTTCATGAAACTTGGTAGATAAACATTTAGAGGACACAGGATAGGCTACTTTTTGCTTTTTTAACGCGGACGAAGTCGCGGGCGCCAGCTAGTTTCAAATAAAATAATAAAAATAAAATAATATTTTATATTAGTATTATATCCTGAAATTCCTCTAACTATTGGTGAAAGATTTTTTTTTCCTGGCGGTTAATGCTTTTTAATAACCCTCTCACATCTCTCACAAAAGACCATCGGTAAATGACAGAATCTAGGCTTGTTATTTCAATACGAGAGCTTTTTGTTGCGTCTCTATAACTAACTTGTTATTTGTCCTTTATTCTATTTCCTGTGCCCTAATTCGCTTGTGCCCCATTGATCTTACAAAGGTATATCTAAACAAGCATATCAATTCACCATCGATGAAATACGATAACGAGTTTGCCAAAAAGCATTTTACGAATTCTACCCTTTGATGTAAAGTGACCTTTAATGTTATTTTGTTTGTAATATTGTCCCCTTGCAATACTGTAATATGTGCCTTTTAATATTTGTTTGTAACCTTATATTTGAAATAAAGCAAACTGCGACGACATGTCATCTCGCAAAACAGAGAGAGCCCTCATTATAATCTTGCATTTATAAGCACGACATGTCTCGCAGGTAAAAAGCAAAGTAAGCGAGACAAGGGGCTGAAAATGTTCAAATAAAAACGTGTATAATTCTCAGTTTATTTATTAAAGGGTCAACCTGGATAATTGTAAAAAGGGGGAAATGGAAACAGTCATTCATAAGCCCTCTTTGATTAAGAAAAGGATGAAGTTGCGTCAGTCGGAACGCTATGTACTCGCTATTTTATTTTCTACTAGTTGGTGCCCGCGACTTCGTTCGCGTTGAAAAATAAAATATATAATACGTCTGACAAAATAATTATGTAAAGCAATAATTTATTAAATAAAAATCCGCCCGCGTGGGGTTTTTAGCGTATGTGTACATTTTGAAATTCAATTCTAACTACTGATGAAAGACTAAAGATTTGTTCGGACTACTTTAGTAATTTAGTATTTAATATAATAAATTACTAAAGTAGTCCGAGAAATTAAGTATCTAAATCTAGTCGAGTACTAGTACAGCACACAAATGCAATAATGTGAATAAGCGAATAAAGCTATTTTTGATGGCGTAGATGAAGTTTTTTTTTTGATAACTAAGAAAGGATTTTATACTGTAGAGACTTAACATTCCACAAGCATTCATGTTATTTAGAAACATTTATTTATTAAAAACACATGTTAAAAGTTACATATTTGGAAACAAATTTTAAAGTTGCTTTTTTTGCTTCAGCCTAACGAAATTTTTGCTGCAGCTAATGAAATTAACTAAAAAAGTAGTCTGCTACCGGCTAAACCAGTCGCCCTAGCTACTCGCCCGAAAAAAAAAGCAGAAACAAAATGGATTGACTCAACAAAATTTTACTCACTAATCTCTTCGACTAATTTTTTGGTATTCAGACATGTTTAGTTACTAAATTACTTGCTCCTCGACTAAATTACTAGCCTAGTGTGAACTAGCCTCAACTATAACTCATTAAGTCGTGAGCGTTATTTCGTTATTGGTTATTTATTATTCTTTTGAAAGTATTGTCTTTTTTATCATTGAATGAAATGAATTTAAAAAGAATAGTTTAAAAATCAATATGATAATTCCAACTTTACGATGACAAGAAACTACTATACCTAAAGTAAAAGAAAAACTCAGATGGTTTATCTATTACGCATATGTACCTAAGTATTTATACAAAAGTAATGATTTCAAGACATGTTATTTCTTCAAAAAATACGATATGCTTTTGTCCAACTGTAATATATTGCGTAAGCAATGTTTACAAAATAGTGTTTTTATTAATTTTATTAGTCACCGGTTCTGTAATTGAAACTGTCCCCCGAGGGTTCAGCAACGCTCGTATCTTTCAGTAAACTGTAATTCCCTTTTTAAATTGTAATATATGTGGTACCGACTTCTGCGTCTCTTTGTAAATTTTTGCTATTATGTACTTACTTTTTGCACGAAAAACAAAAACTCAAAATGATATCACGACAAAGTCTTGATACGTTTTGTCCGTGACATTTTTGTTTAGTGAAAAAAAATATTTTTATTCAAAAAACAAATACAATAATATACAATAATGTAACTTAAAATCTAACCTAATAGGTACCAAAATAATATATTTAATTTATGTAAATATTATAATATAAATTTCTAAATCCTGAAACACTATTTTGTATATCTCTATAATAATAATATTTTCTAGCAAGTCCAGTTTATGTGGTTCCTCTAGCTATATTTTTTCTATAAGTATACGACTGACTTATTTGCCATCAATCTAATTCGTTTGCAATAAAAAATAATAATTTAGACATCACACATTTTCGAAAATCGTTCATTTTCAATGTTTTTCTTCGAGGTTGCTTTGATTTAAATAGATAAAGACAGACTATTTATAATATTATTAAAAATTCACTAAAAATTTAAAACAATTTATGTACTAACTTTTTTCATTGTTTATCAACAGATTTCTTTTTTTTTATTGTAGCTATTGACGAGCTAAGTAATATTAAAAAAAAAACCAGAATGAGTTTTTCCCACATTCGAAATATGGTCGAATTCTGTTGGCGAATCAGTTGGCGAATACTAGTAATTTTTAAAAAGATTAGATATGACGTTATTTTTCACACATCATTGTTTCTATTTCTATAAATTCATTAAATTATAGGCCTGTTCTACATATAATTGAAATTGTAGTTATGGGTAATGTAAACGGATTTCTCCTCGAAAAAAAAAAGTTATGTATACTTTACAAAATATTGGATATACATAGTTTTTTCAACCCATTTGAAATAGAGACGACAAGACAATTCTGTGGCCCATTTGTACATTGTACAAGGAACTTTTATTTTTGCAATCTAATTTATCTTCGACACTCACAGTCAACTCTTGAAATAAAAGTTTCTCTAGCAGTTCTTCTAATTGCCCATTACTTTTATAAATTGTATTACAGTAAAACTGTTACCTAACTAACTTTCACATCTTTTTAGAACTTTGGAATGTATGTAGTCTGTGAGCAACGAACATACCTTGTTTCAACGTAGTTAGTTTATTGCTGAAGTTTTGTTAAAATGTATATTGAATCTACTCAAAATGAATAGGTAGAGCAATACATCTAGGCCTATATTCAGAGTTAGTAATCGGTTACAAAGTTCAAATTAAATGCTTACTGAACTCTCCCTGAATATCAGTTTTTACGTGAAAGAGTATCAAACATTCATACATCTTCACATTCTTTCGCATTTATAGTAGTGCATTGAAAAGTACCTATTGTATAAGAATAATAAACGAAAGTATGCGTCTAGGTCAAAAGTGATTCTCTTTTTGCTCCATTTCTGCGCAATTACCCTCTACCGATGCCGACGTCGTGTTAACGAGGACATTTGTCAGTATGCCTGCCTTCCCAACACATTCATTTATGAGATTTTTCTCTATTTCTGTTATTGCTTTTCCCCGTATTATAGGCCGATTCACGACGGCCTATTAACTGTACGCGTAGCGACTTCCACTGACCACCAATTATAATATTTATGATAATAAACTTAAACACTTGTCTTTATGATTACCTAATTACTTTTCTTAGAACTAGACTTAGAACTATTACATATTTAAAATTACACACATTTGCATCCGTGCGGAGCCATGCCTTTTTTCTGCAAATTGTAAATATTTGAGTTAGGAACTAATAAAACATAAATTTCATTTGAATGTACTCATAGTTTAGACCACAGTGGTTATCGCCCATAATTATGTTACTCGTCAAGCATTCATTCTATCTATAAAACTGCGCTTCTATTTGGTCCTTCTTTATCTATGTTTCTTTGTCGCAACTCTAATTAAAGTTTATCTCATTATAAAAGTAAATAAAATTGTTACAAAGGCGGGTTTGTATAAAAAAGGTACAACAAAAAGTCATTTATTATTTCCTTGATAAGATAGTTTTCTTGGAAGTGTTGACCTCTTGCCATTAAATTCTTAGTAATCTGTATTTGAAATAAGGTCATCAGAATGGTTGGAAAGTGTTGGCTTTCAATCTCAGGAATATCAGACTCCATTCCTGGTAAGGTGTGGAAATGAACATTTCAAAGTTAGCTTGCTGGGTGTATCAGGGTAAACCAGAATCATCATATTTAAGGATTTACAAATCTTAGGCTGGAGCTTACCGGGAGCTTTCATCTGTATGTAACTTTTCAGATTTGATTTTGAACATTTTGTTTAGTAAGTTGATAGTGTGCACTGATGTTACAAGTTATATGAAAACATACATAACAGATATGTAATAATACAGGTTGCGCACTGTATCGGTTCTCTTCCCTTACTGATGTAATGCTCGAATATGTAACGTTACATTTCAAGTGAATGCTCCCGATTGCTCGTCGGAGTAGTTCACTGCGTTAGCTATCCCTGTCCACTCTCTATGTTCTTCAGCCACGACATCTTTCTTCGCCCAACTTTTTTCTTTACAGCCACTTTTCTCATAATCACCAGATAAAACAGGTCGTATCCCTTATTTTACGCTATGAACTTATGAAACTTTACGCTTTTATGAGGTCGCATAATGTGTATATTGCGTTACAATTATAAAGATTAACTGTAGTTTACCCGAAAATGTTGACAATTAATGCAAAATGACATCAAATAAAAATCCTTTTAAGGGAGAGAAATAAAATTGTGGCATATTGTTAATGCACTAAATGTTCTTTACAATCAACTCACATAACAACCATTTGCTGAATGTAATATTCAGGAAAAATTTCAAAGAAAAACAGAAAAAAGAATAGTTCATCGACCTTTATATAGGTAAATCCACATCGTTAGACCCCACCAAACAGTAATCTTACACCTCTTTTATCCTACACAACAAATTCAGTTCAGAAAAATCCTTTTATACACAATAAATTTTACGCAGACATTCAATTTCCCAGAAAACGAGATGGGGAGACCTGCTTTCGTTTTTTCGCAAAAATGTTCCTTTCAAATTGATAAACGTGTCAGGTTTTATAACCCAATCGTATAACCCATTTGGGAACAATCATAAGCTTCGTAACGTTTTGTTTCCATATTACGTAAAGTCACGACATCGAACGATATGGTGCCATGGGGTTGTTAATTAAAACTGAATTATTAATGTTCAAACTTTTCTGTCTGGATTTTATATTGTATTATTATATTTTATATAATTATTATATTATTTGCGTGCAATATCACGTTTTCAAATATCGCGTGCAGTTTTAAAATGTAGCCTAGAGTATGGTTCCGAATCACGGTTCATACTATAAAATTACATCATATCCTACAGAAAAAAAAACTATTTCAAAAATGCTAAAAATGAGGATATAGGTTCTTTCGAAAGCACGCTTAGTAAAATAAAGATTTAATAATATTATAATTGATCATAAGTGTGGATAAAAAAGTATTCTGTAGGTATTCATCATCTCAGCCGTAGGACGTCCACTGCTGGACATAGGCCTCCCCCAAAATTTTCCAATTGGACCGGTCAGAAGCAGCCTGGATCCACCGTCGACCCGCGGCCCTTATTAGGTCGTCTGTTCACCTTGTGGGTGGACGTCCTACGCTGCGCTTGCTGGTCCGTGGCCTCCACTCGAGAACCTTCCGGCCCCAGCGGCCGTCGGCTCTTCGTACTATGTGCCCTGCCCACTGCCACTTCAACTTACTAATCCGACGGCTTATGTCGGTAACTTTCGTACGTCTACGGATCTCCTCATTTCTGATTCGATTTCGCAGTGTAACCCCGAGCATAGCCCTTTCCATAGCTCGTTGAGCGACATTGAGCTTCCTTACGAGGTCCATGGTTAGAGACCACGTTTCAGCGCCATATGTCATCACTGGCAACACACATTGGTCGAACACTTTTGTCTTAAGACACTGAGGTATTACTGTGCCTGAAAAAAGTTTCACAGCATTTTTAACTGAAATAATAAATGCTACACAGATTTGTTTGTATCATTTGTTTTGTGAGTTTTCTTTGCTGTACGACGCGACGCGACGGTGGTAATTTTTATCTTTCTTTTTTCATAAAAGATTGTGCAGTGAATTACTTTTCCAAAAAGTTGTGCATTGATATTAATATTATTCTACGGTCCATTGGGAGCCAGGAGAGGTAAAAATTCTCTAGGACCCATATTAGCTAAAAATCCAAAAAATTAGCCTTATCATGGAAGCCAAGTGGACGAAGTTAACAAAAAATATTAGCAATGTTTCGCAGTTATAAAAAGGGCAACCCGTCCTTTATGATACTGAGGTCGACAGCATAATTGCATCACTACTACGGTAGCCACCTATCCTCAAGTAAACCGTCAACTTGCCTACCGACCTTTAGATGAAAAAGCTTGTTTTTTACAGGTTCATTTCTGTAATAGGGACAAGAGTGATATACATACGTTTGTTGGTAAACACTAACAAGCCGGCACGTTGCCGGTTTGTTGCCCCGATTAGGACGATGACGTGCCAACTGGTTCGTTACTGTTTCTGATACCATCGCCTCTGGTTGTACGCCGATGTTTATCTATAAGTAACAATTGTAGGTCTCCAACGTACTACCGTTATATGATTTTATATTGATACATTCGTTGTCTACTGCTAAATATATTCTAGGATTATTTTTTGGTATACACATGTATTGTGTCAGCCAAAACGTCCATGCGGTAACGAAGCGATGAAAGACCTATAATAATTTTTAATATATACAACACAAAACTGCTCGATTCAAACTTTTTTAAATGTAGAGTATTATACACTGTATTTTTATCTAAGTTTTAATTTTACTTTAAGAAATCAAATTAGGCGACGAAAATAAACCATTTTTATCTGAGTCCTCACCTTAACATTTTCAAGAGATTCGCCTTTATATTTAAGAAGAAAGTTTTCAACGATTGATAATATTTAATTTGTTTTATCTCCCCTTAACTATACTACAGGTGCCTCATCAACCCTTAATACCTACATAATGTCACAGTTGGAATTTATTTATTTGCAAATAGAACTCATTTAATTTGTAAGAGAAATATATTGGTACACTTGGTTGGCATTGTTTTAAATGAACATTATTTCTTTTCAGGGACTTATTTTCTTCTTTACGATTTTCTCGACTACTTTGAAAAGGATGGACCGAGTTTTCTCCAACGAGAAAAGTTTTTAGAGATCGTTGATACGATTTTTAAAGATTTCTCCAAAATAAAGAGAGAAGCGATTGTTTTTCAAGTAAGTTTTTGTTATATCTATATTTTTCCTTGGTAAAAAAAATACATGCTATAAACAATTTAGATAACCTTAATGTTAAACACGATGAAGGTTGATAAGAACATAACAATGTCACTTAAAATGAAAGTGTTGTTTGAGTACACATTTATATAATTATTAAATAAAAACAACTCATTCATTTTAATGAAAGATAGATTCTTTAACTGCTTCACGATTGTCAAACTATAAAGTCAAAACATATTATGTGATTATTTATATTATAATCACTAATATTTTTATTCTATACGTGTAATAAAATCATAAACGAGCCGTGCCTTTACAAATATAAAAAAAAAATTGTACACTTATGTTATACTTATGTTATCGAGTAACCGTTGAAAAACCTTCATATTTTTCATAATTTGAAAGCTTTTTAAGTGTATTAAGTGAAGTCTTTCCGACACAATTAGAAATCTTTTAACAAAAGTTACAATGTATGTTTTTTATTCCTTTTTGCTTTAGGTATTGTGAGTAAGTTGCATCTCTTTCCTAAGTTATTTTTCTTTTTAACACTATCAATATTGCTATTACGTAAAATAATTTTACAGCGATCCTGAATTTCTGTGGTAAATAAATGAATGCTTGGCTGTAGATAAAACATACGCAGGTTCAAATCCGTATTGCGCCTGCCATTCAACGTACAATGTACCACGAAACAAAACAGAACACGATTAGTGTTGAATTTTATCACAACTAAATTTTCATCTGGCTTTCATTGGCGATAAAATGGAACGTTTTATTTTATTACGTTTCAGTATACGGACTGGGAGGAGATCACAGATGGCTATCTAAATCAAAAGATGATCGCTGACATTGTTGGTGACTATTTCTTCGTGTGTCCGACCAACTATTTTGCCGAAGTACTCGCTGATGCTAATGTAAACGTGTATTACTACTATTTTACACATGTAAGTATTATTAAAATAATAATATTTATATTAAGTTAAAAACTTTTGAGTCTAGAGTAATTCATTAACATTGGTTTCTTAAACTTCTATTTCTCAATACAAAAGATTTTTTAATAATTTTTCTTTAGAAGTGAATTTAAACAATTAGCTCTGCTCTAAGTATATATAAGAATTGAAGAAATAAAGAAAAAACACTTCTTTATCGATCTTTCCTCTAGTGAAAACTGTATCAAAATCCGTTGGTTGGTTTAGAAGTTAGCGCAGTAACATGTATGTATAGGTATATTAATTATTTATTCATAAAAAAATCCTAATAAATATAATACAACAGTGTAAAATAATACATTTCTAAACTAGATAATGAAAAGACAAAGAAAATTAAAAATTCATATTTTACGTCAGCAACTTAGTGACCCGTCGCAATATCTATCACGGCCGCTATACAGGTCAACAAATATTTGAAGTGTTCCTCTGACGGACATATTTAGACATCCAACCCGTCTCCAGCTAACACGTTAATTTGGCTAACGAACCAGACGCGAGGGCTCTTATAGAGAGCTGCCAGCGACATTCACTTTTTGCTTTAACACCGTACATGACGCTTCAGAGCTAAAACCCTCTGTGGCAGAAATGTGTGCAGAAAACATTTATCTAGAGCTGGAAATGTACGGAGAGCTGCATGCTTATATTTGAATAGAAAGCATTTTTGCTTTTAGTTTTATTTTATTTTTTTATCTTTACTTGCGCCATTATATAAGTTCATAACTAAAATGTTGTCGGTTTTAGTTCTGCTCCTCTTGCACCATTTACTGGTTATTTGCACAACTAGATTTACACTACATTTTTAAAAATTGGTATACTACTATATTATCTTGGTATCCTATATATCTTTTAGTAGCCCATTGGCTATGAACATTGATATGAACTTTATTCATAATAATAATAATATGAATATGAAATTATTATTATTTTAGTTTTTTATAGTCAAACCATCTTAGTATTTTAAATTTTGTTTTTTTCTATAATTTGCCGTCGCTACGTCATCAGGTAATTTATCTTCAGAATGGATAGCTTCAAAATAATTTCGAAATAACTCCCATAAAGTACCATACTCTCTATGCTGTACTATATAAAGATTTTTCTTATTTATAAAAATATATTCAAACTGTCAATATAAGATTGGGAAATTATGAAGTTTACCAGAAAAGGCAAAACTTGAACCACAAAAGTATCTATATTTAAGCAATATGAAACCTACAAATCACAATTTCTAAATGGAAGCCATTTCTCGGCATATTTCTATTTTAAGAAATAAAGATAAAACGAGAATAAAGTTGACATTTTGTTGTAACAATGTGACGTTTTTTGACAACGACCGCAGAATAGTATATTCTTATTATCGTATCCAATTCGGCGAATCTTTTCCCTCACAAAGTAAAGTATTCAAAAAGTCCGTGAAATTATTTCGGAGACGAAAATAGAAATCGCTGATTTATAGGAAGTAAGACATGAAAAGGGAAAAATACTAACATTTACCCTTCAGTTACCTAAGGGCCAAAGTTCATTGAGTTCTCACACAAATTTCGTTTA
The DNA here is from genome assembly GCA_918317495.1 of Synanthedon vespiformis. Lineage (NCBI taxonomy): Eukaryota > Metazoa > Arthropoda > Insecta > Lepidoptera > Sesiidae > Synanthedon > Synanthedon vespiformis. The sequence goes on from OU906953.1 coordinate 3,655,462, forward strand.
GTTTCCTCTCAAGAAAAATACGTTGATTTGTACAGCTGTTAATGTCAATTAACCAATCAATTGAGGATTACAATCTCAGGAAAATTATAACTACACGAAGACATAAATATTCCAATGAAGATATATATTCATAACCGTCCATAAGTCGTCTTATCGTTGTAGGTACAATTAATTGTAAAAAAGAGAATGTTTTATTTGAAAAAAAAAAATATATTAATAACGTAATTCAAAAACTGTTACATATATTTGATTTTTAAATTGACTAGATTGTAAAATTAAATATCAAATGTGAACTAGGGTAGGTATCGAATTGCAGGGGTCTGTAGGGGCGGCAAAATTTGAATAGCCTACGGGCGGCAAATGTGAAAATCCGCAACTGAAACTAGACTCATATAATACTAGCATATATATGTAACAATTGTCCTTAATTTCAACTTTGTAACGTTTCGTCCGATTTTTAGCTCAACAATATATCAAAAACGGGCGGTGGTTCCTGTATGGATTTATTAAATAGATTGAAAAATAGATTAGATTATTTTATTTTAGACATACTAGAACTGATCCAATAAAGATTGTAAGGCTCTACAGGAGTGTTTAACTTTAAATGGGTTTCTTTTGCGTCATTCGTAGATTTCTCTAAGAAATGAACAGCAACTTGCGTCATTGCACTGTATTAAACCTTGCATATCCCATTGTATATTTCATCTTTTGTCATTCAATACTGAAGAATAGCCACTCAACTTCGCGTCTTTTATTGCCCTTGGGATTTAACGATTCATATCTTTAGTTCGTATTGAAATTATTTTCCCTTGGGACGATACGGTGACGGCGCGAATGACCCTTGGATTAATGACGTCACTGAAAAATTTTAGCTTCATGGCTAAAAATTTTTCAAATGTTTTGAATTAAATCGTGATTATCGTATAGAATTCAAAGATTTGTATTGATTGGTGCTATCGTAGTTCGCCTTCTTGTTCGTCGGTTTCATTCTTGACAGAATAGTCGTGGTCATCATTTCAGGTCACATCAATGTCAATCAATCAACAGGTCAATGTTTCAGGTAAACTTCATGATGACTTTCATGAGAAAAAAGATATGCAGTGGAAACTCCTTGCCTTCTGCATTTAAGCCTTTTAGGGGTAATTTAAGCCCCAAGACCTTTTTAGCCTCTTCCAACCGTTTTCCCAACCAAGTGAATGGTTATCCCGCGATTTACCCGCCTTAGCATCACATTTTACATTAAAAAAAAAACTAGTTTCGTACTCCATCATTGTACGAATAATTTTCGCGCCTCACCTCAATGATTTCTGTATAAGATCTTCATTTCTAAGATACAATTGCGAGGCTAATATAAAATGCCATTTTACGCTTTACCTATCAGACAAATACTTAATGACACATTATTGTCTTCATCCGTCTAAATTAAGGAAGCGCCAGTTAAGCGTCTTGTAAGTGTAAACCAGCACTTTTAGCAGGTTTTTAGTATAACGATTTTATTTACGCAAAGTCTGTCAGGCAGACTGACGGACCACTTGATGGTAAATGACTACCGCTATAGGTGCTGCAATTATAAGGAATAGGAACGGATAGGTTAATGGATGGGCTCTGACACCGAAGCACAACGGCAACATGTTGTTATTTCACGGTGATCTGTAAGAGACTCCGCTCACTGTAGAAGGGTCGAGGCGGCGCGGCGACGCGTATGAGGTGACCACAAGCCGCTTCTATATTTTCAAGAGTATATTCGGGAGGCACGGCGGAGTAGAGACAGAGGTGCGCAGCGGCGTTTAGGTGGAGGCGCGCGTAGTCGAATCGAGGGCGTGCGGCGCGCTTTCTAGTCGTCACCATGGCTTGCCTATTATTTTCTATGTAATCATAGGGCGCAAAAGTCGAGGCGGATTCTTAGCGGAGTCAACTTGTCTTTTCCTCGACGCCCTTACAGGGAGTGGTTACAGCCACCAAAAGGGATAACCAATTTATGACACGAAATATGCCTGGCTACATTTTTTTTGTATAAAATATTTACTAGGTATACTTTTAAGGTAAAAGCGATATCTCATACATGTCGCTATTAATTTCGCTTCGCTTTTCACACTTATTAGATTACTATGTGGGCGTAAGAGAGGTGTAATGTTGAACGCTTAACATTATTGGTAACATCGATTGTTGGCAAATACTCGTATAACACCTATAATTTTTTTTTTTATCTTCTCATTGAATCTTTATTCCTATAAAAAACTTGGCACAAATTTAACAGGTGTTGCTTGATTGATAGGGTGCTTGTTATCTCTGCGACTCAATATTCAGGATCTTAACCCGGAAAGGTCAATAGGTACTCATAGAAACGAACTTTTCAGGTTTGGCCTTGACTGGGTGTTAATGATTTTAGTTTCAGTTCGTTGAATGGTTTCCCTAATACAAGTTTAGTGTTACTAGTTGTTAATTTAAAATCAATAATATTTGTGTGGTTATCGGCTTTACAGTACTATTTATTTATTAACAATCTTATTTTTGAGGTGTTTCCATCTGGGGTTAGTAAAACGTTATTATTGGCCTAGCCACGTTCAAAGCAAATAAGAATTTAAATTATTAATACATTGCATAGAAAGAACTGTACTCACATGCTTTACTCTAACCCTCAGTTTATTTTGAATAGGTATAAGTATATTTAGTAAGTGAAATAGAGAACTATTGTAAAATATTTTCCTAAGTATATGATACGAGTTATGAATATGAAGGCCCCCAACCGTCGACGACAGCAGCGTAGGCGGTATCAAATATTAAGTTTCGGATGATCGATACGACCTCAGTCCTCATTCTAATCTGGCTCAAGCGTGCTCAAGTGAAGAAAGGGAAATTTTACACTGCCAAGATGACTCTTGTCACGAGAACTGCTAATGTGTTCTACCGGGCACTATGCCAATCAAGCCTGAACTATTATATAGTAGCAACAAGGCTAACTAATTAAACAAACCAATTAGTTGAATTTCATTTTCTTAGTATTATAATAGATTAGCTGTTGCACGCTACTTCGTCCGTGTAACTTTGTAAAATATAGCCTCAGGTGAAAGAATTTTTAAAATCGGTCCAGTAGTTTTTGAGTTTATTCATTAAAAACAATAATACACTTCTTTTCTCATTATAATATTATGATAGTAAAAAAATATAAAAGGAATTATGAAATTTATTCTAATTTTATAAATAGACCTTTAGTTGCTTTTATGGTCGATCATTCTCAGTGTGAACCGGTGAATCAAATTATTTAGCCGCAGATGAAACTTGGCATACAAATTGACGATGTTCTAAATTGAGATATGGCATCCTCAAGGGATATTATTTCCTAGTTTATAGTTGGAATTATGTATCTGGCATTAATTTAGAACTTAGTTCCAATGTATTAAATTAGATCGCTATTCATGTTCTTAATATTTTAACATTTTTTTTTAATTTTTTATATTGAAGCAGAGCTTTACTACGCAGCCAAGCGTTCAAACTACTAAGCTTTTTCTCATTCCGACTTCAGCTGACTGATTCTTAACATCATGTACGTACACCACATTGACTCTCCGACAGATCTTCTTATTTCGGTTCATGTCGCCCAGAGAAATGCCAAACGCTAAAGACGGACGAAACTTTATTTATTCTGTGCTTTGGCACACTAATAGTACGTACACTAAAGTTAAAAGGTTAAAAGTAAAAACATTTTATTTAAAATTTTCCTATAGAAAAAGAATATCTAACAGCAATTACAATCTTTACCGTAACAAAGTGGCTAATATATTTCATACGCCGACCTCTATAAAAACGTAGTGAGGTGAAAAGGAATCGCGTTAATGCGAAAAAAGTGTCATCAACGACCCGAATAAGAAAAAAAATGAGATAAATGGCAGACAATAAATCAGGAAGTTAGGAGGGGCGGCGGCGATTTGTCGCAGATATAACGGTTTGACAGACGACTACTCAGACGACGTTTTATGGGTCACGAGCCTAACTGGATTCAACCATATTCCATCTAAATGACATTTTAAATGCTATCCGTCGTATTTACTTCGAACGGAGGGTAAAAAAAAGAATTGTGGTTAAGTTTCCTACATCATTATCAATGATGTTCGTATATAAATGAAGTCGGGTAAATGGATCGCGAGAAAGAAAAACTAAAGGAAGAAAAACCCTCCCAGTATTGATAGTTTTCCGGAATAGTTGTACACATTAGGAAAATTAATATGTACCAACACAAAACACATGACCACAAATACTTAATTATAAAGTATAGCCTACATTACTCACTGATAATATAGCTTTCTGTAGGTGAGAAAAACTGTATAATATTTTATTTGCTGCTATATAATTTTATTTTAAGGGTCTGGGTTAAATTGTGAAAGGGATCCGCCCTAGGAAAGAGGTTAGAAAACTCTGCACTAGAGATTAAATATAAAATTATTGCCTTCTAGAACCCGTCCTCACCCTTGTTCCGCTTTTGATAGCTTCTAAGTAATAAAAATGATTTTTATACGTGCAATGTGAGATAGATCTTAATTATTAAAGCTCCGACTATCTGGCTAGATAAATAAAAGTGATGAGCTCGCAGTTTGTTTGCTTGTTATTGTAGCTCGTTAAAACGGGAGCTGAAATGAACGTTTACATAAAAATATCCGACGATCCGTACTAGTTTCGTCCGCGCTCCATTTGTAATTTATTTTCCATTTAATTTCATATAAAATAATATTTTCACGAAAGATTTTGACGTCAATTGAAGATTCAAATCGTCTCTAGTTTTGGGAGAGTCAAGTTTTTGTTGTATTCTATTTAAATGCCACACTTCTAAAGAGGCAATTGTTCCAAATTTGTATTTCTGCTTTTGGACGTAGATCAACTGGACAAAATAAAATAAACACATATTTTTTATTGAGATAACAGCAATAGTAAACTAGTAATTTACAAATTATATGAAGCTTCGTTGCCCTAGGCATAATTAATTAATTGTTCGTCAAAGTGTTTAATGCCTAGTAGGTAATTATATAAGGCAGAGTAGGGACCTGATAAAAGCAGTTCGAAATTTGAAAGGAGGGTCATTGTTACATAATGTACACTTAGGACAGCCGATGAATGTCTGTAACAAATGAATGTGGTCTGTTTCAATAAATTATGGGTCAGCGGTGGCTGGCGGGCCAAAGGTCACAGATTAACAACGCGCTATTTCGGTCTGCGACCCGCCACCGTTCCATTTCTGTTCCCGACACTGCGTCTAGTTTATTATCGTACCTTTATTTCCTGCCTTTATAAAAAATCCAATTTTCTACCCGAACACACGAGGTATTCATCGCTTTTCAAGAAAACCAAGTAGGAATTAGTAGTAAAAGTTTTTAGCGTGGCAGAGGCGCCGGTAAATGTTTGTGGAAGTTTAATTTTGTTTTTGACGCGAACAATTGTCATTTTAACGTGTAACCTTGACCCAATTCGATTGTACCTGCGCGAAAAGATTGAGAAATTCATGAGGTTTGGAGACTTTTGTTCTTAGGGCAAATTATTTAGAGACACGTTTTATCCAAACCCAATTTACACATAATTATTATAGATGACAAAAATTTGTTTTTTCTTTCTTCATAGATTAATGGATTAATATTTAATTTTAAGATTTGATTTAGAAATAACATGAATCTCGCTAAGACACACACTTAATCCGTTGGTGTGTATGGTTTGTTTGTATGTTACGGCTTCACGCCTTAACTACTCAAGGAACCATCATGAAATTTTATGTAACAAGTTGTCAAGAAAACAGGATAACACATAGAATTTCAGGATGGACATAGGCTAAGTTTTCTAAGCGGCCGAAGTCGCGGGTACCAGTTATCTATGTATAATAGAAATCCAACGCAAAGTACTTTCGCAAAAGTAGGTTAATGTCAGGCGCGTCAATGTATGTCAGGCATTATATTGCTATATATAATTAGGCGTTATATCTTTTATTTATTAACGCGGACGAATTCGCGAGTATCAGCTAGTCATCACTACATGTTATAAAACAAAGTCCTCCACCGCGTCTGTCTGTCTGTCTGTTCGCGATAAAATCAAAAACTACTGCACAGATTTTCTTGTTGTTTCCAATAGATAGAGTGGTTGTAAAGTTACGCAAGCGAAGTCGCGGGCAGCAGCTAGTTTGACATAAATCGCTTTATCTCGCCTTTCTCTAGGCGCTTCGCTAAGTACAGAATAAATTATGTTGCTGTACATGAAGTCGGTATTACATTAGAAGTTACAATGTACCCGTTGACCTTTCGAATGGCATGCATACATCATGACAACGCATACGTTGCCGCTCCACACCGCTCGTAGTGCCGGCGTGTGTCTGCATTATTAAAGGGACCAAGCGTATGAAACCGTACAGCTCTTTAATTTTACACAACCGTAATTAAGACTACACAGCTCTATCAAGATTTAGAAAACGTATGGTGATTGTATCACAATTTTATAATAAAAAAAAATATCTGTCCAATAGATGTCATGTTGTATGGCTGAAATTATACAGACAATAAAAGCACCCATTAATTTCTCATATAACGAATCACAGCTGTTATGTATTAAACATGATAAAATATGTCTTCGGTTAAATGTCAACTCCATTATGTTATTTTCTCAACATTATTATTATTATTACCCAATTTTCCGTGTTATGTAAACTTGGTTTACTTTGTAAAACTTTTGAATTAAAACTGTTTATTCCAATAAAGTTTGAAGTTTGAAATATCGTTCGTGTGACTTTGGAACTTTCGTGAAAGGTCATCAAAAAGGTTAAGTTATGTTTTATTTACTTGGATACTAATTGCTTTGATTACATACTCTAATATTTTAAAGTTTTTAAGAAAAGCGATAATGTTGCGTTGGCCGCCAGGACCGTTTAATTTGGAATATGAAATGCTATAGTTACTCGCGGGAAGGGTCCAGTATCGAACTCAGTTAACTACTAACTATACTTTATAATTATAGGTAAATATGCTTAATCCTTACTAAGTAGTAGTAGAAGCAGGGCAGACGTTTCGCACTCATTTTGGGTAGCTTTGACTGCAATAAAACCACCTAAAGAAAACCACCGTGAAATATGCTGTCATGTTTCAGTGAGTGAACTAACACATTTGCCTATCCTTTATCCTATTATAATTCGCAGCACACTTGCAACACCTGTGACGTTGCTTGTGTTAGCCAACTACCATCAGTTGGAACCATAACATAGAAGAAGTCACATACAATCTGGAAATTCAATAAAATAATTTATTATTATTGTGTTTGTACCACGACGTTAATTTCAATTAGTTACAGTTGTTTTGTCAGGCAAAAAGACAATTAACCTTCGTCGTAAAGATACTTATACATACAAACTCCAATTCTTGGTGATAACTCACTGATGATACAACTAAGTATTTATTAGAATAATCAATAAACAGAAGGCCACGTGAAATGTGACATAAAAAAAGGAAACCACTCGTTTCGTAATCGGTGTTTTATGAAAACCAAAACCTTTTCAGTGTTTTTTTTTTCATGGGATTATAGGTACATATTGATATTATGTTTACTTGTTTGCTAGCACTTAAGTATTACCAAACTAATTTTGAAACATTAACTTAGTTTGCATACTTAGTTTATGTTTAGTTGTATCTACGGAAGTAGTATCGGCAATGTATGACTCGCCTTCAAAGTAAGCTCGGTACTTTGCTTGCCCATGTATTTATTGAAAGTTTACTGTAGTACACACCATAATGTACTGCATTGTTTATTTTATGAACATATATAAAGTATGCCTAATGGTAAATAATTAATATAAGAATGGTACCTTGTGGTGAAAATATAGAGAAACCGCGTGTACAAAAGCAATTAAGTAGTAGAATGTGTATCAATGATGAAGTATTTGGTATTTCCAGCGAACGAGTACCAGTCTCTGGGGTGAATGGATGGGAGTAATGCATGGTGACGAGATGGAGTACGTGTTTGGTCATCCACTGAACATGTCCCTTCAATATCACACCAGAGAGCGTGATCTGGCTGCACATATTATGCAATCGTTCACCAGATTTGCACTTACTGGGTAAGCTACAAAGATTTTTCCATTATTAAATACTTGGCAAAGGCCTCCCCTAGAATTTGCCACAATCCCTTGTTCATAACCTTCTTTCTCCAATAGTGGATCTGCAGTTTCCCTGATATCGTTCTCCCATCTTTTCTTCTCTTTCCATCACGAGGGTCACGAAGGGTCACGAGGGTCGAAAGATATGACTACATCACTATGTAGTCATATCTTTCGACCATTTCTTTTTCTTACTCCTCAGTGTATGTCCAATCCATTTCGCCATAATTAGGGACTGCCAAATCCAAAAAAATACAGTCGCTACGGCCTCCTGGTATTGAAATAAGAGAGTGTGATTGCTAAAATCATTATAATAAGGTTAAAAATAAGGTGCCATCCTGAAACGTAGAAACGAAATGCAAATGATAGGCTGATATTTACGTTTTAGATAAAAAAAACACGCTGCTTCACAATTTATTTACAAATAGTTTAAATCATCGTGTAACCTTAACTAACTGATGTTTTAATAAAATGTTATTATTATTATTAAAAAGTCCATAACATGATATTCTTATGATTATTTCAGCCAGCCGCACATGCCAGACGAGAAATGGCCCCTGTATTCAAAGGCATCACCGCATTACTACACCTATACAGCAGACGGTACGAGTGGACCTGCAGGGCCAAGGGGTCCGCGTGCCTCCGCCTGCGCCTTCTGGAATGATTTCCTGAACAAGCTCAACGGTGTGAAAGGCACTTACCTATTACCTCTTTATCTGTAATTCGTTTGCTTGCAAAACAACAGCTTTAAGTGTATGTAGCCTTGATTTCATAAGACCAACCCTCTCCTCTTGTATGACAGGACATTTTTATTCGCGTACTAACTAGTGCCCGCGACTTCGTCCTCGTTGAAAAAGAAAAAAGTAGTGTATCCTGTGTCCTGTACGTCTAAATGTTTATCAACCAAGTTTTATGAAAATCAGTTAATTCGTTTAAGAGTTATGGAGGAACATACATACATACATACGGAAAAAAGTTCTAAAAATCGTCAATTTAGTTTCAATACATATAGAGCCTATAAACACGATATCTCTGAAAACAAAGTAACTTACTTCCATGACCAACCCTTACAGATTTATTATTAGTATATATTATTTTGAAGAATATACTCGTAGTTTAGAGTTAAAATGTAACATCACTTATTACATGACATAATTTTAACGAAAATACATAAAACTAATGTGACTTGTGACTTGGAGTTTTGTAAATACTCGTAGTATCTTTTAATTTCCTTATCATTAACATAATTTCTGTTAACAATGCAATCTCATGATGATGTTTCAGAGTTAGATAAATTTAATTTAAAGTACTCCTATTGTAAACCTTTTGGGATAGCAGCTCTTTGCATGTCATGTGCGAAAAAGATTTCATGCTTAGATTACAATTTAAATTGATCTTAAGAAAAATAAAAAAAATTGTATAGCATCATCTGTTCCATGCATGTTTTTCAAGCTTCTCAATGTTTTTTTCTCATAATTGTCATTAATATTTCAGAGATGGAACGCGTGCAATGCGACGGTGCCGTGACCGGGCCATACAGCAGTGTCGCCGGTACCTTTCTTCCTGTAGTGTTGCTCACAGCCCTTGCCACAACGGCCGCCTTGTAAGCTCGTATGACAAATTATCTTATTGTAACGAGATGTCTTAACCGTTACTACATACTTCGATACTATTCCTTTGAGAGCGGTGTTAGCGAGGTATGGCGCAGAGTGCGAATGAATTTAGATATTTAGATCTTCAAGTAGCAAAACTGTTCATTATTATATCGCTTAAAATGAAATTATAGTTAATTATTTTATATTTTGTAAGTATGTATGTGATGTGAATTTTTATGTAGAATAAAAATTATTGTCGATTATGGAAACGAAGTGATTTGGAAGTGAAATTTGAGGACAATTTGTGAACTCTATGGAAAAAAAATGTGTGAAAATACGTTTTATGGTGATAAAGGTTTTATGGTGGACTCGAGGTCGTAAAGTGTATCGTAAATCGTGTTAATGAATATGTCAAAAATATAATTGCATTGTAGTGTTAATTTTTTTAACGATGTTCCTGTATGTAGTTGGTTCTCAAAATGTTTGATGTTGAACGTTTAGTTTTTGTGTATTGCCTAATTAAATGTCCCATTAAAATGTATAGAAATTGAGGAAAAATCGATCCTTAGTAGATCCTATTATAATATTGCACGTGCGTGTATAAGTTTGATGGATGTAAAGTTTGTATGTCGGCTTTGATTGGCAAAGCTTCACATAATAATTGAAGTTTCTATAATCACTATACATATCAACGTGTGCCTCTGCTTGAATAGCAAAATGATACATATCTTTATTGTAGCTAATTTTAGAAGACTATATATATATATATATAAATTGTAATTTGTAAAAGTCGAACGTATACTGTGAGACGAATTTTACCAATCCTTATACAGCGTGTTACGGAAAGGCTCGTTAACAAACAATTTGATTCTTCTCGTCTTTTTCAATAAGAATAGTTCACAGAACTATAAAAATTGCAAAATTATATTATCGGAGCGACTGCATAATTAATAATTATGTATAATGGCTTTTGTAATGAAATTTCAATACAAAAACTTTGTCAGCAATGCCCACTCTGTTCGGATTTTAAGAGCCCTTTCTGTAACATCCTGTATAATATATATAACATTTAGGATGCTACTTAATTCGTACCACTCGAAAATCTTATGAACTCCAAATTCTTATGACTTGAAACAGATACTGATATATTATTGTAAATAATACCCTTCTTATGAATAAAATTCTATGTATTGACGCCACTTATACATTATAGACTTATGTATGTACGTACCTAAATGTAAATTTATATACATTTATTGAAAATCATTATAGGTATTAATATTTCCAGAGTAGTCTTACAAATAGGTAACGTCATTTTGCACTGCGATAACTTTGCTAGCACTAAACCTGTTGTTTTTTTAATAGTTTATTCTGTTTATTTTTATTAAAAAAAAAAACTTCAAAACGACAACAAATAACAGTGAAATATCACTTGAAACAGTTGACAGACAGTAAAATCCTCGCTTTAATTATTTATATTTTAAGTGGATGAAGTCACTATGTCACTATTGTATAGATATTTGGATGAATGCTGATGTACAATATCTGAACTATTTATTGTATAACAGCGTAATGAACTCGTCCATTTTTAGTCACTTTGCAACGGAATTCGTATCGCTCTTAAATGTTACTCAGCGATCACACTATTCAATTTGTAGGAATCCAATTTAGGAAATAGGAAGGTGTAATCGCAGTTAGAACAGGATTGGATGCAATTTATATGATATAGAAATCAATTTAGTATAGTGTGATCACTAGTTCACTACTTAGGTTCCTAAATTACTTAGTTTCCTTCAAATTGAATAGTGTGATAGCGGTTTAAGTCAGTACACATGCACATAGCATATTATAATATATGTGTATGTTGGGGCAGGAGTCCGACATCAGGAAGGTGGGTATCCATGATTGATTCCTCTTGTAAAAAAAACCCTCATTGATCGTAAAAAAAGGATTGCCCACAACGCATTTTAATTTTAACAACGCGTTGTGAGCTATTTTTTCGTTTAATGTGCGTTTGCGGTCTTTAAGCCTAACATACATATAATTATATGCATACATAAGTATCAGAGAACAAACAATAGCACTAATGTAACCTAAATTATTAATATTTAATACATATAATCAATGAACAAATACCTAAATCTTTAGACAAATATTTCTTGGTCAAATTTAGATCCAATTCGAAGTAAAAATCTGATAATAGAGTAAAAGTACCCATTTAGTTACTTGTATTGAAACAAAAAATTGTTTATAGATATAATTATTAATTCATTCACTGCCGAAAATTGTTACATTATTTCTATGCTCTAACTAAATGTAATTGAAAAGGCAGTTAGTAAAAAATATATATCCCGTTTCCGCAAAAGATAAACGGCAAGTGATATAATAATCTGTAGCTTAATAATGCTTTAAGTGAAAAGTATCTTATGAATTTAAAAAAAAAATGGTTTATATATTTTTAACATACCTTAATAAAGTTTGTACTAAGAAAGAATACCTTAGCAGTAATATTAGGAGAGGCTATTGTCAATTAATATCATTGATTGAAGTTGGTACTTGGAGTAAGACAGGAAATAATTATGGAATATTGAATATTAACATTTAATACACTCTTTGTAATAATAGATGTGAATCTTTGTGATTTTAATTTGTCAACTATAAGTTTTTTTTATGCGATGTCTTCTTTGCATACTAGATTTAGTTACTTATCTCTTATTTCTCTGGGAACAACCACTGAATGTAACGACCTCAGCAGGAGTGTCTATAAAATTGGTTCGTGAGTCAAGATTAGCAAGAAGATATTGTGGCAGTTCCTTGCTTATTTTTTCAATTGGATTAAACTGACGTAAAACATAAACAAATGACTGCTATACCAAACCTAAACATATCAATATATATTAATATTATTAATTAATATCCATGTTTATTAATAGTTTATTGTATTTTATGCACATAAATATCACATACGAGCTAATAACCTAAATTCTATTTTCATTTCTAAATATGTTATAAATTAATTAAAAAAACACAAAGGTGACACAATTTACATTTTTATACCTACCTTATTAACAAGCGATCAGAATTATTCTGAATTCCAAAAAGGTATGAACGACTTCTCGTATTATTATTATAGTAGCTGGCGCCTGCGGCTTCGTCTGCGTTGAAAAAAAGTAGCCTATCCGGCGTCCTGTACGAAATGTTTACCTATTTACCAAGTTTTATGAAAATCAGTTAATTCGTTTAAGAGTTATGGAGGAACATACATACTTACATACACACATACAATACCTACACTTACAGATTAGTATTGATTATGATACACATTAATTTTGTTATCTTACAATTACAATAGAAAACATTTCCCAAGACTGTTTCGACGTTTTGGAAATAATATTTCATAATATGTGAGAGCCAAATACTCGAGATTGTTCGGGCGCACGTTGGCTTGCACTATGCTCAAAGGTAAACTCTAAACTCATGGCTGCCACACCAACGCCACACACGGTCAGTTTTACGTGATCAAGCCAGTTTGATCAAGCCATTGGATCATGCCAACTGATGGTAAGTGGCGGCCAAGTAGCTGCAGCAACAATTATACGGCTGTCTATATCTGAATTTTCTGTTTATATGCCTCTGCGAGCAGGCTAATTCACCTGCAGAGATTGTCCTTCGCTATTATTCTATCGCTTGTAAATAAGGTTTTTAAAAAATAAATAAAGGGTAATTGTATAAGGGTTGAACGATACTGAATTGCTCGGCATACTTGCGCGATTTTACACACTACACTCATTAAATAGATGTTTCATTAGTAGTCTTAACAGTGTTTAATAATGACAAAAAACATTAATCGCTTTCTCATTGAATTAAGCACAATTTGAAAAGTTGTATGGGATAGCTTTAATTAGTTAAAAGTAAGTTTAAATATGACCTATATAAGGACTATAATGTAGGTAGAGAATTGATAAATCATAATATTGAGAATTCATAAAATTATTAAGAAATTACTTTGTCCTGATTAATTATGTTCCATAAACAATCCCAAACCAAAGATTATCGTAACCTCTTAGATTAAATAAGACCTATAGATAGAATTTGTGGACAACATAGTGAAGCCGGTTTTATAAACATGTGTGCGTAGGCCATTTACTGGATTGCGATTTTGTGTTCTCACTAATAAGCTCAAATTTTATTAATTTTTTATGAAAATATTGGTTTTTAAGTTTACTTACGCGTGAACGTTATTCCTTACTACTTTTTATTTTTTTAAGGTTTCTACATCCCTTCACTACGCAATTCGGCATTTTGGCTAGTAAATATTTTAATAAGGCGAGAGTAGTTTGATTGGTATTTGTGTGCGTGTAACCGTGTATGCACACGGCGATGGTATAGTTTTACCGGCTTCACTCTGCCGCCCACAGGGATATATCTTTTAGTTCTTATTTTATCTGAGCCTAACCTTATCAAGTTATACATATTAAAAAATTTTATTTGGAGTCAAACCTTTTCTATAAATTATTAACGACTTTCATTTCGGTAACAAAAATGTTTTACAGTTATAGATGTTAACTTTTATGTATGCAAGGAACAATTCTTTTTAAATAATTACAATTATGTATAATACATTCTCAACATGTCTACGTGTAAAAAGTTATCAATGAAAATTTATTATAATAAGTTCTTTCAGTATGTTCGATAGATATTATATCAGATATATATTTATTGTCTATTCTAGTTACAGATCTATATTTAGAAAAGTTGTCGTTTTATTTGTTGTTACGGGCCTAAACTAATCTCTGTTACGTTTAACTAGTATGCAATTTTTAACGTTAAAATGCCGAGTTCACTTCTGTGTTATGGAATTTTTCTTTCACTGCGATCTCGCTTTGTATTTGTGGTTTATCTGATTTAAATGAATTATTCATTAAATTAGACGTCTAGCGTTTTATAATAAGTAATTAGATTTGAATGTTACTACTGTCATTGAATAGCAACTGCGTAATATGTACCTGTATCGAATTTCCCGTTAGTTTCTGATTAAATGCAAGGCGTCATTAAATAAGTTTAAGTATGTTTCAGTGTTAAATTATATTCTAAGCATTTGTGTCATACAACTCCTAAATGTGTAGTCAAATTAGAAACGAGCAGTCGTATTGTTTATTAGAGAAGTAAATGTTCAGTGTTGTTTGTGTAACAAGCTTATAATCTGGTTATACGCAAACGATTGTAGTCAAATGTATACCCACTGCTTTACAAATTAGGTGCTAATTTAATGTATACATGGGAGTGTGCACTTTTGTTTTGTATTAAAACAATGACAATGCGAATGACGTCGACAATATGTTTCTATTAACTGGAAGTCTCATGGGCTTCAGCGTTTCAAATGCAATATGCCAAACGTTCTGCTTTAAAAGACGGTATATATCTTTATATTTTATCTTTTATCTTTATATATGCCATACTCTTCCGAAACGGCTTAATCGATTTTGATGAAATTTTATATATGTACACTTGGTAGGTCCGAGAATAGGTTTTTATCTATTTTTTATACGCGGGCGAAGTCGCGGGCGGCAGCTAGTTATATATAAAAGTAACCTTTAGAGAAAATGCCTATTACTCGTTACTTAAATTCACGTAAAACACACGGCCGTTTTTAAATTTTTAACTTGCTTTACTTACTAATTCTAAGAACGCTATATTTGTTACCTAATGTTTCTACACCAACCATGCTAAGTAATAGACCCGATTCAGTTTCGTAGGCTGAAGTTAAATTTTTGTTAAATGTTGTTATGCGTGTTAGTCATAATTTGTGTTAAAGGAGTAATTGGTTTTACATTTATTTACATTTGTTATTACTTCAGCAGAACGATTGTCAAATTGCAATATATTTGAAAAAGCCCATTAATGCTCTTAATGCTTGTAGTTGAAGAATTTCAGTTGTTCACGCGTTAATATTTCACACAAAATACTGTTAACAAGTTAATATTCAAATATTTTCACATGCCTAGTTCAATTTTATTATTGTAGATTTTAAACGCATCCCTTAAACGATTAGATGATCGATAGAATTTGAAATTACGTAAATTCGTTTGTACAGTTGCACGGAGATTTTATTTGAATATAGCAAAATGAAAACAAATATTTTTATCTGATTACGTATTACATTAGACAATAGTTGTAATATTTTAATTTATATCTGATACTCTATCCTGAAATTATTCAATAAAATTTAATGAATTCTTGATTTTTTATTTAAATATGTTTGCTAATTTTTGTTGGGATTTTTCCTCAGTTCTTCCTCAGTCCTATTCCTTCTCGGAACATTCCTCCTCTTTATTCCTCTTTATAGGTACTTTAATCTTAGCAAGGTCAGGTAAAAGCTATAAATATATTGTTTGTATAAACAAACTACGGTGGCCACATACTTACCGTAAGTAGAATGAATATCGGCCTGCATGCCAATATTGATATATGCAAAAGAAATTACTGTTAATTTCAATGGCGCCGAAATTTCGTCACAACGATAAAGATGTCCACTTGATGGTAGGTGGTTACCGTCGCCTATAACACAAGCCACCACAGGTGCTGCAAGTGCGCTGCCGATTACAGTAGTACTAAGGACAGCAGGGGATTGGGAAGGGATGAGGAAATGGGCACTGGCATCGCTTACTCATTCAGCGAAAGACTGTCCAGCACACGTCCTGATATTTCACGGTCTTCTGTAAAGGCTTGGTACTCAAACATTTAAGTCACCAATGCGCCCTCGCCATACTTCAGGTGGCCGAAAATGTGTCAATGTTGGGAAGAGTGAGCTCACTCTTCCCGCCTTAGTCGCAGTGAGCGGTTCACGTTGCATACAGAAATATTACGTGGACAGTTTTCAGAACCACAGGACGCATAATAATATCTGTGATTTAAATCTTTGGTGGTACTACTAAATTCATAATTTTTATTTATCATTAACTTGAAAGAAAACTCATAAAATTAATAACTATTTTATTGACAAATAGCTAGAACATTAATATTTTTAAAGTAGGTACGCTATCATCAAATGTGACTAGATAATGATACTAATACATATAGGTAATTTCTACATTTATCTTATAATTTAAAAAGAGCAAATCAATAAAATTACATACAAGTTATATAATACAAATTAGTTTATTTTCTAATTTCCGCTAACAATTTGTAACTCATTTAAATGTTATTAATCGGTAAGCTGAAGATATTAAAATTCTAATAAATAGGTATAAATATTCGTTCGTACTGTAAATGTTTCATTTATAAACTACTATATAATTACTTATGCTGAAAATGATGCGTTTTAGAAAGCATTTTGCAGCCTCTAGCTACTAATCTATTGAACATTACTTGCTTTTAAAGGAAAATTACATCACAATTAAGTTGGCGTGTGACTTAACAAGTTCAGCGTCAATTAACATTTTAGCTCTTAAGCACAAATTATTCTAGATATAATCTAAAAGAAAGTGTAAAATTGAAATAGCACATACACCTACAGATACACTGTAATAAGAATGTCGAATTTCATAGATCTTTTTTATTACCGTTTACAAACTCATAAAACGATTTCAGTCACATAACTTTTTTATCAAATTCAAATATTTTTTACATCTATCTTAAGGTGTCTACACACCAAAGCCGCCGCGCCGACTCGACGGCTCAAGCCGCCTCTCTTGAAAACAAACGCCTTGCGCCCGCGTGAATTGCCTACCCGGTGGCGAGTGTTGTGAGGAGATCACTATCATCCTCATTCATATCAAATACTGAAAATACGTCGTAATAATTCGAAACAAGCGAAATCTCTCCGAGCACTCGAGAATCACTCATTTGTCCGACTTTGGTGTGTAGACACCTTAAAAGGATGCATGATGCCGAATTCTAGAGCATCCGGTAAGAAGCCACCATTTCTGATGCGGTGAAATTAAAAATTTATAAACATTGTGGAAAAATGCATAATACCCTGTGAACATAAACTCTATTAAGTTTACTTTTGGCAGACACAATAACATTTACTATTAACAACAACGAAGAGTAGGTTTTTTTTTGGAGTTTTAGTAACGCCAATAGATTAGCTGACAGTGAATTATATAAGGTCGAGCAGTATCGTCGGTTTACAATTCGTTAATGCCACAAATAAGGTCCGCGTGTTCAATATCTTCGGGAGGCAACGCTGAGAAAGCAACGGTCACCGAGTTGTGATACCGACCGCTGGACACGAGTCTGATAACTGTGTCTTCACAGGCTATGTAGGCTGGACGACGTCCTGAAAAGATAATCATATTTATTTGATGAAGATTTGTGAAGGTCTGCAATTTCGAAAGTGGGCCTATTAATATTTTGTTTTCATACAAAGTTGTAGATTTATAAGTCTTAAGCGCCTCTTTCACAAACGTCAAGTAGGCCGAACTGTCATTTAAAGTCACCGGTAACCGGGGATAATGGAGCTGATATACCTTTGTTTGTACGGTAAACGTCCCAAACATTGAATAGGAAATAATAATAAAAAATCGGCTATCGATGGATGCAGTAAACCGAGTGCATAATTCAATAAAACAGAAAATTATTTCTAAATGTAACTAATCAACATTTTACTCGTAGTTGGTGAAAGAGGCGCTAAGGTTGCTTAATGTAAAATGCTTTTTTTACATTTATGTATAATATATATACACAAAGCTATGAGGCGCACAGGAGATACCCGAAATTTAGATGTGAAAAAAGAAATTATGAATATTATTTTTGTTTCGTAAAATGTAAAAATTTTAATGCTGACTATAACCGATCGATATCACCTAAAAACATGTGATTATACCATATTAAATTAAAATTTACTTCGAGTACATTCAAGTGTTTTATTGTGTGTAAGTTCACGAATGAAATTTACCTTCATTAGAGTCGAGTCCACAAACGCTGTCGAGTATCTCCATTTTAGTGTGATCAAGTCCGCTGGCACCGCCAATGTCAACATAATCGGGTAAACCACGTTTCGTGCACTGCAAACAAAAACAGGGAATTTAGTACTAGAATTTTATTGGAAAACTGAGTTCGTGTTATTGTATTGTAGTATAATGTCAATTTTTTAGTGAACATTCCAACCGACAATGGTAATTTTAAGATAATTATATCTTTTTATTAATCGCCGCGTGTTAGTCTTACAAAAACTCAAGAATGGCTAGACCGATTTTCATTCAGTTTTCACTTAGATATGAAAAGAGGGATGCGCTTTATGAAGTTCAATAATTTCACTAAAATAAAAAATAAAAACAATATAAATTTAACAATAAATGCTAATACAAAGATACATATCGATTTTGCTAATCGGAGCTCATCTTAACCCTTCATGTAACATAATTTTTGCAAATACTTGATTAAGTTAAAAGTTATTGAGAACTAAGCAGATATCCAGGAGTCAAGTGATAGTAGATAAATCGATAACTCGTTATCTCGAGAGAGGAATTATTGGAACTACTTATTTTTATGTAATAACTTAATATTGGAAATATGGTTAAACTAACTTCAGTAATAGCATTTTACTTATATGGCAAAAACTTTGTACTTAGTTCACTTAATGAAACGAATCCAAATGACGAGTAATTTCTTGCAAGAGGCAAACATTTCTCGAGCAATGACTTCTCTTCTTGTATTACACGCTACTATACGATAAATGAAGTAGGTACCTAACTGTTAGGTACGACTGACATTAAATTTGTCATCCTTGGTCGTTCGTTTGGTTCCAAGAACTCTTGATATGACTTTTTTTGCAGATGTCGCAATTGTTCCCAAGCTATTAAGTACTACTTTGAAACAAGTTTCATAGCAGGTTTTCCATGTACAATATATGGATAAATAATACAGATAAATAATACAATTATTTATCTGGAATTTTTCACGATCCTCCAATTTCTTGTAAAATATAGGACAATAAAATTTTTGCCTTTTTTCTTTGCATCTTTAAAAATTATGGAACTTCCGTATTTGGTACTATTTTATCCCACGATTTTTTCTACTTGCTTACAGAAAAATATGTTAAGTAAAACTATGTAGTAACAAAAAATAAGTATGTCATTACCAATTTTTAATTTGGAAAGCTTAAATGAAAAAAGGTTTTAAGCGTTAGTTCGTTTTCATCAAAAATGGTCTAGTCTAGTAGGTTTTATTTGTAAACTAGCTGATGCCTGCGACTTCGTACGCGTAGAAAAAGTAAAAAGTAGCATATCCTGTGTCTTGTGCGTCTAAATGTTTATCTATTAAGTTTCTTGAGAATCAGTTAATTCGTTTAAGAGTTATGGAGGAACATACATATAATATATACACTTACAGATTTATTATTAGTGTTGATGAAAATGCTACACTCAAAATTAGTTATGGTCTTATACCTCTTATTAGTAAATTATGGATATTAATTATTACTAAGGTCAGCTGCCCAACAATTGCAGCACTTGTCTGACGACTTTTACATACAAAAATATATTCTCTGTTTCAAATTTAGAATCACGTCTCATAAAGCTTAACTAGAAACTTGTTTCAGTCTTATCGCCATCAATCCCCCCCCTCTCCGAAACGAATCACCGCCAAATATTGTCAGGTAATCTCCGAAGTCGTTCAGTTCGCACGTACATTTCTGCCGTTACAGCAAAAGGAAAAACTTATTTCCTCAACATTAGCACAATCTATAATGAATCTGGATATTGTATGACTTGCGTAGGAGTTTAAAATTTTGATTATATTATAACTGCTATTGGTTAGGTAGATTTTTGTGATTCCAATGTTTGGCTTGATCAGTAACAATCAGATTGTTTTCATGGATGGATTGGATCAACGCAGTGCGCATTATTGAAAAAGTCAAACTCTTTGAAAAGAGTTGCGGTTTTGGTAGTTGTCATAGATAAAACTAGCACATAGCAACGGTTGTTTACAAATTTTCACTGTCATTAGAAATTATAAATAGATGTACATATTAACTTGTATTTTAATTTAATACGTAACAAATTGGCGACGATGTCGTTGGAATTGAAAAAAATAAAACGTACACGAGCTGCCCTACGTGGGGTGCTAACGAAAACAAGCAATACATTACAAGAAGAACAAAGATTATACACTTTCGAAGAAATAGAAACACGACTAAGTACACTACAAAATACGTATCAAGGACTACAGGAATTACAGACACAAATTGAACTAGAAACGGAAGATGAAAACATAGATACGGAAATTCAATACAGGTATGAGGTAGAAGAAATGTACACTATGCTACGTACAAAATTGACACATTTATTGAATTCTTACAAAAATTCTGAAACAAGTACCAACCATGCGGCTGCCGCGTCTTGTTCCCAGCGCGAATCACAGCCGAGACTTAATTTTCAACCCTTTCAAGAAAAAGAAACTTTCAAGAATTTTATTAAAAGGTTAACTGTATATTTATTACTTAACAACATTTCGGACTCCAAAACAAAAGTATACACGTTACTCTGTACATTACCTCCGGATATACATGAAAGAATTCACGATCTATGCTCTCCAGACGACCCGATCAACAAGACCTTTGAAGAACTGACAGATATTTTAGACAATTTTATTGATCCAAAACCAAGTATATGGGCGTCCCAACATATTTTTATATCACGATTACAACATGCAGACGAAACAATTGCTATTTACGCATCGGAACTAAAGAGATTGTCACTAAATTGCGATTTTAAATGCTTACATTGCAAGAAACCCTCCCTTGATCAATTCTTGTCATTACAATTCATTAGAGGTTTAAGAGATGGAGATATTCGTACAAAAATTTTACAAGAAAGAGAAGGAATATCATTTACAGAATTAATTCATATTGCAACATCTATGGAAATGGGAAAGAATGAAAATTCAAACATATCTTCATTTTTAAAATCGTCGGAAGACAACACTGGTATCAACAAAGTGTCGAAATTGCAAAACAAACCAGCACTCGAGCCAAGGAGCAATTTCAAATCACCTACCTCTATTAGAGATCTTAAGGGCAAATGCTACCGCTGC
The DNA here is from genome assembly GCA_918317495.1 of Synanthedon vespiformis. Taxonomy (NCBI): domain Eukaryota; kingdom Metazoa; phylum Arthropoda; class Insecta; order Lepidoptera; family Sesiidae; genus Synanthedon; species Synanthedon vespiformis. The sequence continues at coordinate 3,677,209 of OU906953.1, forward strand.
GGAAAGGATGATCACAAAGCAAATGATTGCGGTGCAATAAAAAGTACGTGCCGTAAGTGCCAAAAAGAAGGACACTTAGCTCGAGTCTGCCTACAAAAACGTAGAAGTAACGAAACGAACTTAGTGGACAACTCTACGAGCAGTCTAAATGCTGATAGTACCGGAGAAATCAACCTCATTAAGAGTGAAACGTCAGACAAATACATAATAACCATAGATATTGAAGGGAAAAAAGTCAACATGGAATTTGACACCGGAGCGACACTTTCTACAATATCACTGCAGGACTACAAAAGGCTGAACATTAACAAGAAAATATTCGAGACCAACATGAAACTTAAAACTTACACCGGCGAAATTTTCAGACCCATGGGCGTAATCTATGTGAAATGCAACTACAAAAATCAAAAATTTTATGGAAAATTATACATAATAAACAAAGATGTAGATCCTATTTTAGGTCGAAGCTGGATGAAAGAATTTAATATAAAACTCGCCGATATGAGAAGTATCCAAACAAGTAAAAATATATCACAGGAACTTGAAAAATTACTTCAAAAATATGAAACAACCGTATTCAACCCAAATCTAGGAGAAATTCCGAACGTACGAGGCCACCTGACACTCAAAGAAAACGCCCAACCAATCTTCATCAAACCACGCAGAATACCATATGCATTACGAACCAAAGTAGACAATGAAATCGACCGACTTGAGAAACTGGGAATTATTTCAAAAATCGAACACTCCGAGTGGGGAACACCTGTCGTACCGATAGTAAAACCAAACGGTAGCATCAGACTGTGTGCCGATTACAAAATCACCTTAAATAAAATGATTAAAGACGAGCAATACCCAATACCGATTATTGAAGATATTTTAGCTGAAATGTGTGGGGGTCAATTTTTCTGCACCTTGGACATAACCCAAGCTTATATGAACATGGTAATGGATGAAGAAAGTGCCTTATTACAAACTATAAGTACAAATAAAGGTACCTTTAGAGTAAACCGGCTAATGTTCGGAGTTAAAGTAGCTCCAAGCCTTTGGCAAAGATTTATGGATCAACTACTACAGGACCTTGAAGGAGTAAAATGCTTCTTCGATGACATAATTATTCAAGGCTACTCTGAAGAACAACTACTATTCAGATTAAGACAAGTCCTGGAAAAATTAAAGGATAGCAACCTTCGAGTGAATAAAGAAAAATGCCAATTTTTCAAACGAAGCATTAATTACTTAGGACATACCATAGACAAAGACGGATTACATAAGAACCAAGACAAGATCAAAGCAATTTTAAATGCACAACGCCCAACAAATGTTAATGAATTACGAACATTCCTAGGTATGGCAAATTATTACAACAAGTTTATTCCCAACCTCGCATCCATCACGAACCCATTGAACGAGCTATTGAAGAAAGGTACAAAATTTAATTGGTCAGAAAATTGCGAAGTAAGTCTTAAAAACGTAAAGAAAGAATTATTAAGTGAACGAGTCCTAATACACTTCGATCAGAATAAACCATTAATACTGGCCACAGACGCCTCACCGACTGGGCTTGGTGCTGTTCTCAGCCATAGATTACCAGATGGATCGGAACGACCGATAGCATTTGCATCAAGATCCTTGACTAACAGTGAAAAGAAATATAGTCAAATTGACAAAGAAGCAACAGCAATCTTCTGGGGATTAAAAAAGTTTTTCCACTACTGTTATGGCCGAAAATTCATTTTAATCACGGACCATAAACCTCTTACATCAATTTTTCACCCACATCGAACCCTACCGACCTTAAGCACGATGAGATTATTTCATTACGCGCATTTTCTTTCTGGGTTTGATTACGACATTGAATACAGAAGCTCAATAAAACACTGTAATGCCGATTTTCTATCACGTTTTCCCGTTGAAAAGATAAACAATGATAACATAGATCAACATTACATATTCCAACTATGCCAAATAAACTCACTAAATATCTCTCCAGAAATAATCTCCAAAGAAACAAGTGAAGACCAGGAATTACGAAGCCTGCTGGAAAAACTGCGATCAGGCGTTTCACTCAGAGAGTCAGGATATAAAGAAAATGAACTAACGATACAAAACGAATGCATCTTAAAAGGAACAAGGATAATGATCCCTTACAAATTAAGGAAACAAATTTTAGACGAACTTCATACAGGACATATTGGTATATTGAAAATGAAACTTCTAGCCCGCAGTTATGTTTATTGGAAAAATATAGATAAAGATATCGAACACAAAGTGAAATCATGTCGATCTTGTCGATTAGAACAAAACGAACCACCGAAAGCCCACCTACACCACTGGGAAGAGCCTTCTGGACCATGGCAAAGAATACACATTGATTTTGCAGGCCCTATATCGGGTTACCAATTATTCATCATCGTAGATTCATTTTCAAAGTGGGTAGAAATCATTCCAACCAAAACGACAACCAGCACATTCTGTATCCAAAAATTAGATGAAATATTCGACACCTTTGGAATACCTTATATAATAGTATCGGACAATGGTAGACAATTTGTTTCAGAAGAATTCAAACAATTTTTAACCAAGAATCAAATAGTACATAAAACTATAGCTCCATACCATCCGGCTACAAATGGACAAGCAGAACGTTTTGTACAAACAATAAAAAAATCGCTGCACAAATTAGAGGGGGAGAGTGGCGGACTGTTACAGAATCTTCGTACGGTCAAGACCACCCTCAGAGCTACGCCAGGAGTAACTGGAGATACACCTTACATGATGATGTTTGGCAGAGAAGTACGAACAAGACTTGTAGCCAAACTACGTGCACCTCCGAAGGTTCCTCCACGAGCCAATACAAGTGTAAGGGAGTTGGCCCTAGAGAGCAGAGTACAAGCTCGGAATTATTCCATATCAGGAAAGAAGTGGGAGTTTGGCTCAGTAACCCGCCGTCTAGGAAACGTACACTACGAGATAAGGACGGACAGCGGACGTGTATGGATTCGACACCTGGACCAGCTACTTCCTGCGCCTCTGATTCCTGGGAATAACGGCGGAGGCGTGTCATAGATAAAACTAGCACATAGCAACGGTTGTTTACAAATTTTCACTGTCATTAGAAATTATAAATAGATGTACATATTAACTTGTATTTTAATTTAATACGTAACAGTAGTAATAGTAGTAGATAAGGACATTACGTCGTTCAAGAATTTCTAAACCAAGTTCGAGAATCGCTATGTTCAATAACATTTTATTTCATTCACACTGTTCTCACATAGAAGCTGATAGCAATTAGATGACACCACATTTGATAATTATAACACGACGGTTTAATATAACATGACGCGCTTTACGAAGTTAATCCGCAGTTATACTAGCTCCAACAACTCCATATCCTATTACGGAGAAATGTTAACACCTGTACTTTATACTAATTAAGAGAACGCTACATATACCTATATCGGGAGGGTTATGGAAATTTAGTAACACTACAACTACGTGTATGTAATGCTAATCTCATTATATATTGCCAAAATTACTTCGTAATGTCACTGCTGTTTCGAGGTCTTGAAATATCTACGTGAAATTTCAAACAAAAAAAATGAAAATTTAAAAAAATGAAGCTTTTATTATAAATTACTAGTAATGTTATGTAGTAGCTTATAGCAGCTTGAAATAATATGTAGAAATCGATGCAGTAGTTTCAAGACCAATTCACGTCTGCAAAATATCAATGCTCTCACATTAATTTTCTATCACATTAATTTTCTATACGGAATGGAAATATGGACAATACGAGCCTGAAAGAGGAGAAAGACAAAAAATAGCCGCTTTCGAAAGGATCCTTTGGACGGCCAAACACACGAAGTCGTGTTTTTTTCTCATTTACAAATAAAAATACGCCTGTCTATAACGATATGTCTGCAACATATTATACATTTCGGTCACACTGTAAGATGAGGTGGCGACTATCTTGAAAAGCTGGTCGTTGTTGGCAACATCCAATGTAACAGATTACGAGGCTAATTATCACATGATTATTTTACGATGCTATTTATCAATCAATATTAGACACTTACACGGTGAATAGTGCCAGTTTCAATATCCAGAAGACTGCTTCTTTTTGTTGACTGTCCCACATTGAGGTCTAAAATTCGTACTATTGACGGAGACACAGCCAGCACTGAACAATTTCCCGTTGCGCCATGATTACGAAGAGTGTAGATGCCATCCGAACCGAATAACATTATATTACAGGCTAGAACAAAAAAAATACATATAGAATTTATTATAATAACTAATAATAATATTTATAATAGTGTGTTTCTTTTTCAACGCGGACGAAGTCGCAGGCACCAGCTAGTAATATAATATGTCCTTAGACAGCTCTAGATTAAGTTTTCGCAGTAGGTACAAGAAAACTAATTTATCTTAACTTTACGAGTCTCAGTTATCATTTGTACCTACATATGTCTCGATAGAATCTAGATGAAATGATGAGATGAAATATTATTGCTAGGTAAAAATAATATAAATCTTTATATTATCAACTTTTGTCGCACAAAAATATAATATAAGCTTTTATTTATAAATAGTAAACGTCTAACCAAAAAGAGGAACTATGAATGATGAAATCTTAATAAAATGAAAATTGAAATATAAATCTTGTCCCCACAACCTTTTTGGGACCACTGTAATAATTTTGTTCACCACATTTTGTTCGCCTATAATAGTTTCCTATTTAATTTGTATTTCTTATCGCCATGAGTTACGAATTACCACGAGGAACAAGCTAAGTACCTACTAAACCATAAATTTTTAGCTCCTCGCTTACAAACATATTGTGAACTCATACTTTTAAAATAAATTCTAAACAAAATTCTGTTTCTATTTTTAAAAGTGAATTCTAATATAGTATAGTGAAAACAACATTGTATCCAACAGCCAGCGTTCCAGAGCTGCTTCAGATCATTTATCTAATCTACTACAACATCTGCTCTCTACGTAACGGATATAAAGCAAGTGTCTTGAACTGCAGTTCAGTGGTTTTTGAAATTAATTGTGTTCGATATTAGTTAAACCACAACTAAAATAGAGTAGCTATTTTTGTATAAGTATTCTGAAACTTCGCACAATTAATCTTATTTAACCTGCTATTGTAATAGTACTATACTTAAACTACATAGACTAACTATACAAGTCTAAGAAGATTCTAAGCTATGTAATTAATAGCCAATTCGCAGATTAGTACCAAAGTCCAGGTTTATTAAGAAATCGGAGTTGTTCTTTCCTATAATTTTAATAGAATCTTTTTTAATAGAATTTTAAATAATCTTAATACAGTAAAGATTTTCTTGTGTTTATTGTTCTTCATTGTATTATTTAATAACTTTAAATGAACAATTTTTGTATATTTAAATATTTATCTCTTTCGTGTATCTCGAAAACGGTTCTAACGATTTCGATAAAATTTTGTATGTGAAAGGTTCAGTTCTGTTTTTTAAGTCTACCTATATACATCTGTCTGCATTTCCATTGTAAAAAAAGCAATTTTACACCAAAAATTTTTTTTGCACCATCTATATGACCTCCGAACACAGATCGCTCGCCCAGGTATTTAAGGTTAATATACTCACGTCTAGAATTTTTTAAATGTCGTATGGTGACAGCAAATCCTTTTCCCTTTGCTGGTACACGATATTGTATCAAAGCCGCATTCTGTCGAGACATTAGCTCCTTTTTTGGCCGTCGATCGCATGACTCTACCACGCGATCGTCATCCCAAGCGTCAGCTGGCCATACTTGACCATTCAACTCCCATCCATCAATCCACTGAAACAATACATAGATCAACATAATATTTGCATATCATGTAAAAATTTTCATTGAATCGCAACTGAATATTATCTTTATCAGCTGAATATAGTTAGGTAGAGACATAATATCCTTGTGTGAAGAAATAGTTCACTACATGGGTTATTATGACAATGTGTTCAGAAACACAGATTAAGTTATATTTACGTTACGATGCTTCCCTATACATTCCTAAAATCTTAAAGGCTCACAGGTTTACGTTAAGCAGGTTAAAAATTATATAGGTAAATCTGTCGTTCTCTGCTGTAGAAGAATCTACTTTCACTTCTCTGTCCAATTTGTTTTCTCAATTGTTGGACTAACCCGCGAGTTAGGTTAGTTGTAGTTAGTTATTAGAGTTCAAAAATTCACTAATAATAACAATAAGTTTTAATTAGTAACTAAGTTCAAACATCGACCATAAAGCTATAAAAAAATAGTTAAAAAAATATATTCCCGAGCTCCTTGCCGAACGAACGAATTGTGCTCTCTAAAGTATTCATAAAAGCCTTGTTAAAGTTTACAATGTAAAAAACACACTTATAACAGGATTAGTAGAGCCACAATTCTTTTCTAACATAAGTTCACTATGGCGGAAATATCAAATTAATTTATACAAAGAAAATATCTATCGTATTTTGAATGGAATGTGAACCGCAATTTTAGTAATAAGTGTGAGCGAACCATAATATGATAAAACATTCATAAATTCCACCATTTACAAACATACTTGGAACGAAGTTTCGTAATCGTAATTACTTAATCTTGTATCTTGTAATCTTGTGTTGTAAAGTTAATCATAACATAGCATCAGGGTATCAAGGTTTTACGAATTCAGGCACTTGTATTCGTCATACTAGCAATAAGAAGCGCGAAAGCATCCAATAAAAATAATAGGAAATATTTTGAAATATATGTATAATTGTATATCTATTTAAATATTTATATATTTAAATATATGTATAATTGTAAAAAAACGCCTGACACTACATATACTTTTGCCAAGCGTCGGATCTTTATTTTTAGTCAGCCTAAAATTCTATTCTAACTATTAGTGAAAGGTCCTAAAATACAAAATAAACCTTACCTACTTTTTATTAGTATAGATATGTTGCTTTGCATTTTCTTTAAACTGAAAATTTGTAGTTTGGGTATTTCAAGGAATGTTAAAGTATCTCTTATAAAAGGTATTTTAACATCCCTTCAAATACTTATAAGATTATCTTATGACATGCATGAAATTATAATTTTAAGTATCTAAATAAAAAAAGCTTACACGGGTTGCTTCACTATTTTATTCCCAAGGGCTTTATTATATTCCATATATTACCAGGAAATTCATATTGCCTCCATTATAAATTGATTATCGTTTCCAAATGAAATTAATATAAATATAAACTTTATTCATTAACGCTATAATTATTATTTAATGTTATTAATATTAAGATTGTTATTTCTTTTATATAGAAATCGGCAGACAAGTAGATGGTCCATTTGATGGACCGTCGATGATATCGTCGCCTATAACACAAGCAACGCCAACTGCTGCAAGTGCGCTGCCCACTACAGTAGGATTAAGAGATCCCTTACTGGGCAATCCCTTATCCAGTAAGGGAGTAAGGGGAAGGGATAGTGAAAATGGCCTCTGGCATCCATTACTCACTCACTGAAACACAACAGCACGTCTTCAAATTACGAAGCTTTTGTTAATAATTTTGTTAATTTGCAACAATGAACTTAGTAATTTTCATGTCCTCGGACATGAGGATACGCGCGAATGGTTTCAAATAAAATTGATGGAATCCCTTTAACCTAAATTGACCGTGCGTAACTTAATCTTCGTAATGTTAACGCGAACCCTTTTTACGGAAGTAATGTGAAACTTTTGCCGGCATTGTCTGCAATAATCTTTTGATCATTACATTGAAAGTCCACTTGTCTTTATACTCTTTAGGTGACAAAAAGTGCATTATTTGTGGTTGCATGCATTATTGCATAACACATCAACGGTAGTTTTTTTTATTAAAACGCAGTAAGTTAGTTAGTTAAAATTTAGTTTAAATAATATGTCTGTCGATTTTAACATAAAACAATATTATAAATTCGGATAATTCGATTTGTGCATTTGAAGAGGGTGAAACAATATGATTCTAAATATTCTGATATTCTAAATATTCTGATTCCAATGCTGGCTTTTGGTTTGTTGTACGCGTTAATCTCAGGAACTTATAGTTCGAATTGAAAAAATATTTTTGTGTTGGATAGTCCATTTATCGAGGAAAGCTATAGGCTATAGAGAACGCGGACGAAGTCGCAGGCACCAGCTAGTAAGCAATATAAAGCTTCACATATTCATTGCTGCGGGCATCAGCTAGTATAAATATAATTATGTTAAATATTATCAAGATAACATTTACGATATAGATAATAATACTTAAAAATTAACCTACTATATAGTATTTATTAAAATATTAAAACGTAAGCCTCTAGTTTCTGAAGTAGAAAGAGTAAGTATTGAATAAAGAAATACAATCAATAAGAACAGATAGTTAAAGTGGATGAAGCAGCTGCTGTTACCTCCTATGTACAATTAGATAAGAAATTGCAATCTTCTTGAGTGGTTCTTAACTTTAGAAAACTATTACCAGTTTTTCCTAAGAAATTACTCACTTTAGTATATTTGCTTTATCTTTTCATGAGTTCACTTGAACATCACTTGAGTTATGTTGTTGTTGTCAATTTCAATTCAATTCGGCCCGAATGCAATAAAAATAATTGAGAAAGAGTTTTTTCAATAATTCCTTTACGGAATATAAATTTATTTTGTAGAGTTTAATATTTTTACAATTTTCTCTTTTTATTTTATCAGTGCAAATAACGATAAGTGAAGCTTGATATTCCTTGAAACATTATGAAAATTTTAAATTGATCCAAAGTTAATATTAGTTGAGAATTAGAATTAATAACAATATTAAATTTATTAGGTTTTTTTTTTTTTGAGAAATATTTCAATAATTCTTGATAGTTTCTTCGAATTATTTTTAAAATTTACAATATATTATAATATTTAAATTAAAACCTTCCTCTTTAATCACTAACTATTAAAAAAACCGCATCAAAATCCGTTGCGTAGTTTTAAGATCATAAGGACAGACAGACGGGAAGCGACTTTGTATACTATGTAGTGATTCTCCTCAGACGATGATAATTATATTTTGACAACATATTAGGTATCCTTTTAAGTTGCTTTATTTTTATTTATTTTGAATTAAACAATAAGAGTTCTGATTGGCTTACCGCAACTAGGCCTCCGTTGTCGCATGGCACATCGAGGTAATTAAAGGTGACCTGAATCCTTTTATCAGGCTCCGCTATCATGTAGATACCGCACACAATCGGCTCATCGGACCGCGACTTGAAAAATAGTTCGCCTTCTTCCGATGTCACTAGGAAGCAATCTGTTGAAAAATTCATTTACATAAGTGAAAAACCATTTTCATTTCTTGATTTATAAATGATGGGACAATTAATCTCAACCAATAAACCGCCGCCGATTCATCGCCAAACCATTTAATCGCTGTTCGTTCCGGTCTTTTGTTTATCATGTGCAGTGTTGTATTTTTTTTTTTATTAAAATATTGCTCATAAAATATATAGTATAGAATATACAGTAAAATATATAGTGAGTAGGTCTTTAAAGGTAATTAAATAAAACAAGGTGGATAGAAACCAAACCAAACGAACGGCCGGCGATAAAGTGGCGGCGGTGAAAGGGCGGCGATGTGTCGGCGGCCGTGAATTGTCCTAAACCGTTACAAGTAGTATTCTCTTAATATATTAACAGATAAAAACATATGTTATTACGTTCAACAGAGAATATGTCACTTGCATTGCAAGAATATCATCATCGGGTCCCTTTGAAGTACTGAATGTTACGAAAAAAAGGATCAGCCTTTTCTCTCTCTACTCGAAGCGATTCAAACAGTGGATTAATATCAAACAAAAAATAGTTATTACAACCGCCATCGATCCTGATTTCAGTTTGATGCTCGGTTTAGGTCTAAAGAGAAACTAAGTTTATTTCTATAAAACCAGAAGGCCTATCATTTGGTATTATAAGTAGATTCTATATAATAGTAGTACTAGGGATCCACCCCAAGCGTTGCATGACCATAGAAATACCATGGACTTACTTACTTAGTAGACGCATTACAAGCGTAAAAAGTAAATTAAATTAAAATATTGTTTAATGGTTCTTGATATGCATTTTCTAATTGCAAATGCAGTTCTTTGAGAAAAATAATAAAACGAGTTTATAAGAAAATATATTTATAACATGTCTAGATATGTTTGTGTTCCTGTTTCTCGGTACAAAATTAGATGAGATAATATCCTTTCTGACTAACTAGGCATGTACGGATGGTGTGAATAGTAATAGCACTTATGAATAATGTAGCAAGGGATAAAGAGAATGGCTAAGAACATGCGAGACCTCATTTATTTCAACAGAGTCGTTTTATATGGAGACATGTAATATGATTTGTAAAAAGAGTACACCAAAAACCGAAGAGAAAATGTATCTCTATATTAAATTCAGTAAGGACACTCTTCTCAAAACTGATTCAAAGTTACTGAAGATTGCAATACAACAATAATGTAAAGGAAAAAATATATCGCTGTTTAAAAACTCAAAGGCCATAAATCAAAATCACACTTTTTACAGGAGAGCTAATCAAAAAATTAAATTCTTTTTTGTCTATTGTTTCTTATTAGATATATATATCAAATATATGCATATTATACATCATTAGAAGCGTATTTTTAAGGGGTAGTATTTAAACGCATATCAAAAAAAGTACGTTTTGCAAAATCAAAAAATAATCCGAATTCACAACAAAATTAATGATTTGCACAGCAAAATACTCACCTCAAAATATTAGTAAATACACTACAATTTATATTCGTGGCGTACCGCTATTTATCTTAATGTATAGCTTTTTTATTAATGCACAGCTAATAATGACTAACGCACATTATACCTATTAACGCTTTTTTTTTCTAAATATAGCTTCTATTTTTATATAACATACAGCAATTTACCTAAATAAAACAGCATTTTATTTGACATATTTTTCTTCTTATTATAACTTACAGACAAACACAAACGTCCGTTTTGCCGTTTTATAAAACCGTAATCAATGCTTTATAGAACATTAAATAGTTTAGAATTAATATTAAACTAATTAAACTCCTACTCCGAGGTATGTATTTAATAAACCATGCCCAAATAATAATATACACCTTTTGCCTAAATTTTTTACCCGGGTGTGCTCACTTCGCTCACATTTTCATATACATTCCTAGAATCTAACCTAACTCTTTTTTCTAATAAAAATAAGTATTTTCTAGTATAAAGTACATGTTATACAACCCCTTTAACCTCACGGTCAGCCAACTCGACAGTCCATAATCTAAATTTTAGCCTTCTTTTCGATTATTATAATTTTTATTATGAGAATATTTTCACAGGTGACATGAAATATTACAAATAATAGCTATATATTCGTAGTGGTAGGGCACACTGCGTTTCGCAGTCATTTGGGCAGCCCGTCTGGCGGCAGTAACCACCACCTTACAGAATACCACCGTGAAATAACAGCATTATGTGCTGTTGTGTTTCGGTGAGTGAGTAAGGGATGCCAAAGCCCATTACCCCATCCCTCCCTTATCCCTTACCTTTAATCCTTCTATGGTCGGCAGCGCACTTGTAGCACTTATGGCGTTGCTTGTGTTATAGGCGACGGTAGCCACCTACCATCTAGTGGACCGTCAGCCTGTCTGTTAAACTTAAGATAAAAAAAGGGTACAATTTACTTAGTGACAAAAAAGCGCGCGAAATCAGATAAAAAAAATTATTGCTATACTTATTTTGCTGAGCATATGTTCTTAGAAATTAAGACATATATGATGAGTATTAGGATATATGCTTCTTGGATAGTTATTTTGCTATGAGAATGAGTATTATCTATGCACGCTGTGGTTAATTTGCTGTGCAGTCAGTATTTCTGATGAGATTGTATTATTTTTGTACCTAAAGGAATTTATTTGTTTCGCATTAGAGGAAAAAGTAATGTAGTGTTGATGTATATTTTAGAATTGTCTGCAGTACTAGCTTTGTTAAACATTTAGTTTATTTGTAGCGAAATAACTTATTTGGTGTGCAATGGTATATAAATGATGAAAATAAATTGATAAGTGATTATTTTATTTTATGTGCAATTAATAATATCCCATTTTTAAGTGGTATTAAATGTTTTAAGTACTAGAAGAGATATAAGCATAATATGTCATGTGTTGGGATTACTTATTGTACAACAATGAAAATGTATTTCCATAATAATTAAAGAAAATAAAAAATAAAAAATTATATACACAACTTAACACATTCTAAATAGAAGTAAATTATAACAATATTGGTGATTGGTATCTAATAAGTGTCGTTAAATTCTGCGAATTCAGTTGCGTGGGATTTGACAGGTCACCTTTGACATATGAGTAGGTGGACGTCGCTGGTGGACGTTTACTGACAGAAATAGGTTTCCATTAAGAAAACAATATAACATTCAGTATCTATAATTTTTATTACATAAATGTAGAAAACCATAGTGATAAATCTTTATATATAAAAACTAGCTGCAGCCCGCGACTTCGCCCGCGTAACTTTGTAAATTTTATACTAAAACTTTCCCCGAGAACCACTCTATTCATTTGTGAAAACAGCATGAAAATCGGTGCAGTCGTTTTTGAGTTTATCGCGAACAGACAGACAGACGCGGCATAGGCCTTTGTTTTATAATATGTAAGGATGTTAAGTTGGTTTGTGTAACAAAAACTCGAGAACGGGTAGACCAATTTTAATTAAGTTTCCACATGTGGAAAGAGGGATAAATGGGGAAGACTTTATATATAAAAATTGCATCCTGGACGACGCCGAGAGCGGGTCGCTAGTTCACTATAGAATCATTATAGGCTTATACGGTAAAGAACCCATGAATAGATTACTGTGAAACTCTCTCATTACATTTAAAACAGTTAATAATACTTACTTACAAATTATTAATATCTTCTAACATAACATAAAATAAACAACCGTTTTCATGAGATAAACTACGAAATTTAGTTTATCAAAGTGGTTTATAGTGCTCAAATAATATAATTTCGTATGATAATATGTACTCGATAGATATTACCTTCATTGGGATCTATGATGCGATGCGTAGGCCGCGATACGCGTCTCACTCGGGAGAACCAAGACAAGGAAGGCGCTGTGTTCCTTAGTCGGCCGTAATCCATTTCCTGTAAAGGAATTACATTTTATCTCTCATACGAACTTACTTGGAATATAAATTCCTCGTAACGTTTGAAGCAATGTCGTTTGTGAATGTTTAAGACTTTTCATTCAAGGTAAAACTTGTATGCTTTGTGTTCAGACGGTAACATAAGTGTCTATGAAATTGTTATTACATTTGAAATACAAGCTAAACTATAAACTATAACTTAAAAACTATAAACTAACCCCCAACTAACAACTAACTTTCTATTGAGTTCAATAACGCTATATTTTACGTAATTTGCTAAGGAGTTGGATATACCGCAGACTATACTTACTTGTTCAAGGTAATCATAATACCCCGGGAAGTATCAGTATACTAGATTTCACATAATTAAAACCTGTGAAAGTTAGTGTTTAAAAGTAATATAAAACTACTTCTGTGAGAACTTTTACCTCACACCTTCGAACATACTTAATAAATTAATTTTAAAATCTACTTATCGGTAATGCAGTTCCAATTAAATCTTATATGCACTGAACATTTTACATGGGAAGTTAATCTTGTGTCCTCATTATAGAGAAGCTCTTTGCACAGCTTGTGAAGCGTCTATGAGGTGAATTTAAATTTGATCGATACTGATTCTAGCAAACTTAATTGATACTTAGTGTTAAAACGATGTACATATTAAGGGATACGAAATAACACAAGTAATTTGTTTAATAAAATGTTTTGATTACATGTTTTGATTAGGCCTCTCAACGCCTAGTCCTAAATACATCCAGTCGTAACTACATAACATTTTTACCGACGAAAACGAAAAACGGAGGAGGTTCTCAATTCGACAGTATATATTTATGTGTGTTTGCAGATAATTTCGTAGTTTATGAACTGATTTTGATGATTCTTTTTTTATTGGAAAGGGTGGTCCCATATAAATTTGGAAAAAAAATTATAACCCTAAGGGTGGGAAAATAGGGGTGATTTATTGTTCACTCACAGATTTTAATGCGGAATTGTGTATTACAATTAAAAAAAAGTAATTAAAAATTAAGCATGTAGTAATTTGTAAATTATATAATAAAAATTTTTTAACAAAAAATGTTTGTCAGTTTTGAGGTTGAAACAAGTGAAATTCGTATGAGTAACAATTAATGTAAGAAAAACAAGGTAAAGATAGATAGTTAATAAGAAGAAAATAAAATTAATTAAATCATATCTAAGTTATCCTACATATTATATTATAAATGCCAAAGTTTGTGACGCTGGATGAACGTTTGTTACTCTTACATTAAAAACTACTGATCATATTAGCTTATATACCAGAGCAACACATTATAAAAATAGCCTATAATTAATAAAGATATTCAAACGAAGTAACGTACAAATGCTTGTAGAAACTATTAATATGTGATAAAATAAACAAATATTATGTTTGTAGGTACATACTTGATAGTAGGATCAGAACATCCATAACTCAAGATAAACGTTTACTGTTGAGTGATTTTAAATGTAACACTCCTACATAATATTCACCCCGAACGTGAAAGTCACACAAAAGAAGCGTACAATGAAATTTTCTTTATGGAACGCAATAAACGCAACCTCATATTGTGCTCAAACCGTCGCCAATGATGAAAAGTATATTATGCCCACACAATTTTCTAACAAAGGTTCTGTATAATCTGATATTTTGTTTTTGAGGGATAAAAATTAAGCTGAAACCATTCAAGTTGCTGGTACTATACTGAACAAGCTTCAACAAAAGGCATTCCTTGTTTTGTTTTGTAGTAATTGAATTACGCACGAGTATTCAGAGGACAATATCTAAAAAGGGTTTATAGAGTTTGTTAAACTTTTACTGATCAAGTAGGTACCACTTAAAATGGGTATCTACTTTTATACACGTGTACTAGCTATTGAACGCGACTTCGTCCACGTATCTTTATAAAATACTAGCTTGTGCCCACGACTTCGTTCGCGTTGAAAAATAAAAAGTAGCCTATCCTGTGTCCTGTACGTCTAAACGTTTATCTACCAAGTTTCATGAAAGTCAGTTAATTTGTTTAAGATTTATGGAGGAACATACATACATACAATACCTATTCTTACAGATTTATTATTAGTATTGATGACTAGCTGTTACCCGCGACTTCGTCCGCGTTAAAAAAGAAAAAAGTAGCCTATCACGTGTCCCGTACTTCTAAATGTTTATCTACCAAGTTTCATGAAAATCAGTTAATTCGTTTAAGAGTTATGGAATAACATACATACATACATACACACAAAAAAAATCTAAAAATGGTCACTTTAGTTTCAGTATCATGTATAGAGCCTATATACACGATATTTCTGAAAACAAAGTAAATTACTCCATGACCGACCCCTACAGATTTATTATTAGTATTGATTGATTGATTGATGATGATGATATTAGTATTAGTATTAATGATGATTTATTATTAGTATTGATAGCCTACTCGCTAATAATTAGCTTTCTAGATTAATTTTTATTTGATTTTCCCTAAAGATTTTCCCCTAAGACGAATTACGCGTCAGAAAACATTTCCATCCTTTAAACCACCTGGGCACAGGTTTGCAAGAAAATGACCGCGGTCCACTCAAGTGGACAAATCAGGTGGTGTAAGACCGAAATGTACTCGTATAATATTATACTCAGCAAACCTTTACTGGAGATTGCTCTATTAAAATTCAAATCATAAAATATTCCCTCCAGGTTTGAGTGACAAAAGACAATTTACTGTGAACCACAGTGACAGCTTCGAAACTGGCCCTTAGCGAAGTGACATTTCCTGAATTCCACAAATGTAAGTAATGAATATACTTTACATAGTTTAGCATTGTTTATTATAAGTTTACACCACAACTATTAATAGAGTGATTGATGTGCTTGTAGCGGATCTAACCCAAAATTAAAAATTGTAATATAAGTGACACTCGAACTGTTAACTGATTCACGTACATATAATTGAATACGAATACGAACTCAAACACAACCACATTTATCCTATACAAATCCACTCTACATAGCGCATCAAATTTTTTATTACTGGTAGTTTTAGCAATTATTTGACATCTATCTCTACAAATATATATAAAAAAATCACAGATTTCGTGCTTCACACGACCATCGAGCACATTGGAAATTGATCTACGGAATTCGAAAAAATATGTTGTTCTGACTTGTTAACTTTTTTCAAAAAGAACTACAGGGCAAACCCTTAATTCGATCTTCTTTATTTTAGGCTCAAATTGTAGCTGACTAAATTGTCCAGAGAAGTTTTCTCAAATTTTTTATATAATTCTTCGTTTCCAAAATATCGAGCGCCAAAATCAAAAATTCGGAAAAATAAAATTTTTTCGGCCGTAACTTTTTCGTTTTTGACTTTTTCGAAAAAATCTTTTTGCACCTTACAGCTCTCGTGAATACGCGTCTTTTGAGGCTTTATCATATCTTCACAACTCTCCGAGAGGGGTCACACTTTTTCGTGAAATCGGGGTCTATACTGAAGCGAACGAAAAGACATTTCCAATGTCAAAATATGTGTCACATGTTTGAGGCCAATGAACTCCTAAACTACTGAACGGATTATTGTTAAAACGGAACATAGATCTAGTATTACTAACGGAACGGTAGTAATACTTGATCTATTTAAAACTTCGTAACTATGTGTAATTTGGTCCAACTTAAGAGATAGGATAGTTTTCATTTTGACCCCGGGCGAAGCCGGGAGCGTGTAGCTATAATAGTATATAATATAATACTATTTTATTAAATTCAATTAATTAATTCAGTAGGTTTCACTAGAAAGATATTTATATATTATTAAATCTGAATGTCTGCTGCTAAATGCTAACTGTTCTTTGTAGAGATTAATAAGCGGAATGTACGATTTAAAACGAGGCATCGTTTTTATTCTTTTGTTGGGATTTGAAACGGAAGCTCATGGGAATATTTTTATCCGGGAGAGGGACCCCCCTCACGGATAAAAATATGTTTATTCGCACTAGTTCAATGTTTGATATAAATGAAAGATATGCGAAGCTACAGCATCAAACTGTATCTCTTGATTTTGTTATCACCACTTTTCTGAATTGCCTCCAACTATGTATATTCACGTCACGTGACATATCTGAGCTTTCAAACTTAAATTAGCATTATTACTTGTGACAAAATAATGGCTACCTACCGAAATATTTATAACGACAACTTCAATCATAATATATTCAGGCTTGAAAACGCAAAGTTACAAAAAGCAAAAGTTCAACCCACCTTAGCCAAATGTTTCCGTTCAACATCAATAATGAATGTACAAGTTTTATTGAATTTTTCACGAACGCAAACCGAACCTGGTGAAAATGGGTGTTTATTTTCGTAAAAAGCCCTTCAAAGTGATTTTTTTCCGTTTGACGACGATCCTGTTTGAACTTTTGTCTACATAAATGCCAGTCAACATTGATTCATTTCGATGAATACAAATGTTTTCAGATCCGAGTCATCAGCATCGATTTTGTAATTGAATTTCATTTAACGGAAAATCTTGAATTTAATTTTATGACTCAATTAGTAGACCACAATCAAATCATATTTTATACTATAACGTTAAAAATTTTATGACTATTAAAAATTGCGTCTAATAGATAACTAAAAAACAAGAATAAAATCATTACAAATTTCTAAAAGAAAAATCCCACCCTAACTAAAGTACTATGTTATGTTATAACACAACATACACCATAACATAACATACATAGCATAACTATGTATGTTCACCTACTTATGTTTTCTGAAAATTCATTCATATTTTTTTTTTATTTAAGGTTTTAGTTTTATACTTTCAATAAGGTATAAAGGAATAACAATGAAAAAATATTTTATATACTCTTATTCTTATTAAAAGCTACAATTTAACAATTTTCATAGTTTAAAAAGATTTCTCTGTCAAAAATTATTATGTTTCAATATAATTAAAAATTGCTCTACGTAAATATCCGATAATCTGTTTAGTGATCTAGTTAATGCAGCGGAAAATTTTCATCGTCAAGAGATTCGCACATCAGTGGGGCTATTAGAAATTTTAATGTAACTTTAATGTTTGTTTATTAAAATGAGGAAATTAAAATGGAGTTATCGCAAAAAGAGTATATGCAAAGAATCCTGTGTTCAGGATATTAAACCTAAATAATTATAAATGTACAATCCTAATAATGATATTATAAATGCGAAAGCTTATATGTTTGGATGATTAGATGTTAATAGTGTTTGCATGTTTGGATGTTTGTTACTCATTCGATAAAATTTGTCGGACAGATAGTTTATCACATTTTTTTTTTACAAGAGGAATCCATCATGGATACCCACCGGCCTGGGGACAGACCGGTGGGTTATGTCGGACTCCTGCCCCGAGATGGTATTGGGGAAGACCTACCGACTAAACCCCTTGGCGTCCTGGTTTAACATATAGGATAGGTATTTTTTATCTTGAAAAAAATGTTAGGTTCCAGCCGGATCGCCTAAAAATGATTATTTATCCACGTAGGATGTTTGAAAGTAGCTCATATGGCTTTATTTGTTATTTATTTGTTTGTAAATAAAAATAATAATAATCATTTATTTGTTGATCATATGTACATAAATAGGTATTTTAATTACATAAATTATTGGATCTATTTATGACCCTACCATTGCTGGCATACAAAAATCTAAATAAATAAATGTAATAAATCTGATCTAAATAATAATAAAGACAAACTTAGTATCACTACTAATAAAAAGTGTGAAAGTAATAATACGTGAACAGGGAATTGACTTCAATATTCGCATCAATTTCATTAGGACTCCACACCCACAAAACATTTCCTGGAAATAATTTGATGACGTTTGCGTGGACGTTAGACGTTCGCAATGGAACTGTTATGATACTGCTTTGAGTAATTGTGAATTATTAGGAGACACTTCTCATTCTGATCTATAGTAGGAGATATTTCCCAGAATTACTTAACTAAGTTATCGATATCAATCATCGAATTAACTAATTTTCATGAAACTTGGTAGATAAACATTTAGACGTACGGGACACAGAATAATCTACTTTTTTCTTTTTCAACGCGGATGAAGTTACAGGCACCAGCTAGTCTAATATATAAAATTCTCGTGTCACAGTGTTAGTTGCCATACTCCTCCGAAACGGCTTAACCGATTTTGATATATCTATATTCATATCTATATCAAAATTTTGGAATATCAAAAAATGTACATAGCAGTTTTTGGTTTAACACCGACCTTACATTTTCATATTGGTAAAATTCCGATATTGCCAACACTCTTTTAAACTTGGGAATAGAAAACACTTAGTTTAGCTCTGAAAAAGGTTTAAACATAGCTTTGAATTTGATTCATTTATAAAGAAGCATTTTATTTAGGTCATTGACGATTTCGTTTGTTTCATGCGGATATTATGTCTCTATATGTTTTGCAATGAACGACAACAGGAACTGAACAATATTGTGCATTATATTATATTATAACTGGCTTTAGTTTTAACTGAAAACAGTTTGCACATCATTCATCATTGAGGTATATGAAATTTCGTAATTATGTAGGTATGGTAAATAATGTCATAAATAATCTTAGAATGACAAATTACAAAAGCATATATTTTTATACATAAATAAAAATCTACGTTTAATCTACGTAGAAGTTAATAAAAGTTCTTAGGTGGACTTTTTTGAAATTCGTTTACATTTTTTTTTATCTTCTAATAGCTGTTTCTTTCTCCATAAAAATAAATTCCTTATTAGATACTTAAAGATTAAAGAAACGACTTATATTAGCGAAAGCTTTAAATTTGTATAATAGTTAAAGATAAATCTTTTATAGTCTGTAAAATATGTAACATATTCATTTTTAATTATTATTTAATTTCTTTCCCGTTTTAAAGTGTACCTCAATAAAATTTGATTTTTTATGAGAATAATTATCCGTCTAGGTAGATTTTGTTTTGTTACTAACTAATAAATCTTATTTACCTTCTTTATCTTTATTTTGCATATGTAACTTAACTAAAATTTTTTCTGAGAAAAATGAAAAAATATTGAAAAAAAATCTCATTAAAAAAAATTGAGATTAGATTTAAAATTTAGATATTTGGTTTACTTATAATCTTAAGGAAAACAATCATAGGTATATAATTTTTAGGTCCCTAATGTGTTTAATACCATTTGACTACTTTTTTTACATACATATATATCAAATTTAGCTATTATAGTCAAGAGGTCCTAATAAAAATAAGTCTGCAAATAAAGAGTCCGCCTACACTTAGTAATTACTTAACGCTCCCGAAACCTACGATTTCCTTCACGTCTATTAAAAGTTGTAACTTGTTGGTCGTTATTGGTATTAATATAATCGTAAATGAGCCGTGTCTGTACGTTAAATATTTCGAAAAAAACATTATTTGTACATGTTGTAGGGTTCATGTGGGTTTACGTGCTTTTTGTAGGGTTTATGTGCTTACTTATGTTGGTATCAGGACCAAAAACGTAGTTATTAGATTTCTAGTCTGAGTTTCTTTGCGTTTGTTTTCACCGATGTATTGATGATTATCTACATACCTAAATTAAACTATAGGATACTTTTTGTTTTGGAAATTATTAATAGTCAACCAAATAAATAAATAAATAAATAAATAAACCAACATAATTACCAAATGAAAATTTAATTTTAGTCTTTTTGTGTAATTAATCCCCTAACATTTTTAAATATTGAGAGTATATTGATAATAGGTATAGTATCCATGAGCTTCATTATGACTTTAATAAATCAGTAGGTTCATATTAATTAGTTAGTTTTAATTACAATTATTTTAATTTAACCGTTAGCATATAAATAAATAAATAAATATTGACAAGTCACTTACACGTACAAATAGTCCATGAATGTAATCGCACGCCAACACTACAACCAGCGTGAAGAGGAACGCTCTCATATTGTCTGTTCAAATATACAAACCGTTCACCACACAAAAAGTTCGTAATGCAAAGTTCGTGAATAGTTCGTACTAGTTACCCCGTGTTGTAGTGACGTCGGCGTCAAACGACTAGTGAATGGGGAGAATATATTCCTGCTCCCTTTATAGGGCTATGAAACGTCACTGCGCACTCTCCACTGCGCTTCTTTGCCCATAACTCGCTTCCCTTAGACCGCCGTTAACACCTCTTTTAAGCTAGGTTCCCTAATAGTTTATAAGTTTTGATCAATATGTACCTAAGCAATCCAATCACACACGCGTTCACAGTTTATTGAGCAGTTTACTGTCGAGACACAACGTAATTAATGGGAATAAACACTTCTTATTGTTGTCCATAAAACATAATTTTAGTACAAATCGGAGAATGTTATCGCTTGTTTGAGCACGAGCGTAACTTATCAGAGATCTTTTTGTTTGATGGACAAATATTTTCAACGTCATTAAGTATTTACGTTTAAAGTGTGAACAAATTACGACTAGGATTTATACTCTAATGAAAATTCTAGGAGGTTACATATTATCTAGTTTGTTAAGAGGCGTTCTATATTTAGAATTTATAAAATTACACACATAAACTTCCCGACTAATTAGTTTTTCTTTGATGATTAAGAGCACAGGTAGTTTGACTACGTTTTTATTCCTATGTGACTATATGGCTACCACCTAGACCCAAAAAACGTTAATTGGGATCTAAACCCAATTAGGGACCCCTGAAGGGACAAGGGATAAGGGTTTTACATAGATTTTCTGTAAGAGGCCTAAGTTGCTGCCAAACATCTATCCACTAGTAGCTAATTCATTACTGACCTACATCACTATCATAAATCGGGGACTACGCTGAAATCGTCCATGTTTTCAAACAAATTAAACTGATAATATTATAAAGCATCAGTGATGTACCAAGATACGATTCTTCAATAACTATATCATTTCAGCAAGGTTTCTGACATCACCAGAGGTTAAGATTGGCCGTCATCTAGTTCTGATCTTAATCCACTCCATTAAGATTTAAAGTGTATTTTATAGCACACTCTAAACGGCATGATAATATTCCTATAGTATTCCATAACTGTGGCAGTGACGAATTTTTCAATGAAGGCATGTTTTCATTAGATAACTGGCCAATATTTAAACGATTGCACCCTACAGAAAAATAAAATCATTATTATTGTTAGCATTGAGTCCATTATTACCTTGTGTATGAATCCTTTTTTTTTTAATAAAACATAAAGGCATATAGTCGTCATAGTGACCACAACCGCTCGGTGTCGTAACGACGGCATAGAAAAATGATCTAACGACCATACTCGTGTAAAAAATCACGGAATCTGTTGAAAATGAACTACCCATTTTTGTAATTAAAGTTTGTTGATTCCAAAACGCAAAAATAATAAAATATACCACACCAAAATATCTTCACACTACCTTTCAAGTTATTTTTAGATATACTAATTCATTGAGTTGAAATCTTCAGAAGGAACTTTAGTTTCTCCTAAACATGTCTTTAAATGGAGTTTCGAAGCTGATTTATGACAATTACAAAAGAGCTTTTAAGCTTCAAAAGGCTGCGATTCACGGTTGGTTTAACAGTAATTTTAATCAAACCTAAATTAAAATTAATAAGGTAAGTCCTTACAAACTCTTGTACCGGGTTAACTTCATTTTCAGTTCGCTACGGTTTATTCATTTCTATTTATACTAAGTAGTAAGTGGTAATAATATTGCAACGTTTAATAAATAAATTAAGTAAATTAAATATTAAAAAAGCTGCATTTTTTAATCTCTTTTACATAAAGTTCGGTTAAAAGGCTGACAGTCTATTTTAAAGAGCGTTAAACGAGTGGAGGAAGTTTTTATATATAATTCGCAAAAAAAAACCATTTCATTTAGAAGTTACGACGGATATAAAAATGCTATAAATAAAAAAATGCTGCAGAGTGAGCGAACAACCCCACGCTTCTATTAGCTATATAATATATTTTTAGTTCTTTAAAAAATTATATATTCATATATTAAAATTATATATTCCACACAAACGAAATCATGTATGAAAAGACAAACAATATGAAATATTGTATATAATAATAGAAATTTTTTGACGATACTGTATATAAAATAGGAATATTTTTTTTGATCAAACGGTGTTCATATGTCAATAATGTTCATTAGGAGTTAATTTACTATTGGGCATAAAGCTCGCTGACATATGTCAACCTTCCTATAAATCAAATGTAATCAAATTATCCATCTCCGTGATTCTCTTGCCCCTTTCATGTTTTTTGAAATATCCATGTTTCCGAGCATTATTTGACAGTACGCTGAAGCTGAATTTAACATAAACTTTTTTATCAATAGCTGTTTCAATCTGTTCCATAGAAGAGTCAAGTGCATAAATATAATTATATCCAAAGAATTGTTTCATTAATTAAAATTCATATATTTTTAAAAACGTTTATTAAATTATTATGTCATTGTAATGTCCCAAATTTTTTTCCATAACATGCATCAGTTTTGATATAATATTTTAGATAGTTATAGAATATTACTTGCAATATAAAAAAATATATTCAAAATATAATCAAGTATTCATTCCTTTTATTCAAAAATTATTTCCTAGCTTTGGGACATACTGTAGTTAGCTTGAAACATAGTGATAATATGCAAAAACATATTATTGATCAGAAAAAACATATTAAACTTGACTGTACATACTGAAATCAATGCCTTATAATTTTGATATCATTCTGAATATATATTTTTTATATTTTTTATAGGAATGGCCCTGTAATGGCCGCCTCTGCTCGGTTACCATGGTAATGAAATGACGTCACTTGGGTACGTAGTGGCTTCGATGTCGAAAAGCTTACTTGTACGGAATGTCGCCGTCATCCGCGCCGCCTTTGGCATCGAGTCGTATTACGAGGTTCAGTAACATATGAGCTGATATTTTTTAGTTTTTATTTTCCTTGCTTTTGATGAATTGATATTAAAAAAAGTCGGAGTTAATTTTATTGACTATGTAATCTGATAAGATTTACATAAAAAAACGGACGCAGTCATGAGGACAGTCTGAAGTGAAAAATTTAAAACTGAGCGTCCAACGCACATACATACAATCGGGTGTATGCAATGTTTTGGCGTGATCGCGTATGTAGACAGCTGCGTGCGCATAAATGTGAGCATTAGCATGTTGCTGACCCGAATCCATACATTTTTCCCTAGGCAAAGTCGTATAACGCGGCTATAAAAGTTTTCATTTCAGAAATTATAGCTAGCAAATATAATAAAAAAGAGAAACCGAGAAAGTGATAAGAGTTATGTACCGTAAAAAATGGCAACTCGACCAAACCCGTAGTAACTTTACCGTATCATAGGTATTTGATGCAAACTCAAGTATTACCAATCTGACTGTGAATAGACTCTTTGTCGTAACGGTAGTAATATTTCGATATTTTCTGGCATCATTTTCATGTTTTTCTTACGTGAATACACTGATAGTTTTTTTAATATAGCTATTGAAAGCCGGCTGCTATCAAAACGTATTTAGTGAATAGGTGTGAAATTGAAGTTGCAGCGGTTAAACTATACGTCACAGGTTAGTGAGACTTTGATATTACATGTCAAAAATGGTTGGGATTGCTGTCATAATACCAACTGTTGATATTCCGTCAATTCATTAAAATATTTACATTTTATTTGAGATTGAGATTAGGTAAAGTTACCACTGGCTGGAATTTGGCAACTTTACCTACAGCTAGATATTTTTGGATACAATATTGCAAAATAATCTTAAATATAATGTGTTATACTAAATGTAGAGCATGCCAGAATGATATTTTGATTTTTTATTGCTTTGGAGGTAGGCTTTAGTTTTATTTAAGGCACAGATATTGTTTCAGATAAGAAATGCCTCCTAAATCTAGAAACCGTAGAAGACTTGGTGCAAGGTCATAAAAATTACAGTGACGGAATGATGAGTTTAGCTATTGAGAAAACTGATTTGATTTTAGTTTAAGGTTAATCTATACTTGTATCTAATGTGATGAAAAGAAAAAAATTGAAGTATCTATATAAAATAATATGTTTTCCAAATAAAAAAATAATAATAATCGCATTTCTGTTTTTGTCAACCCTATGCAATAAAACTTTTTTGTATGTAAGTTACAATGAACCCAGTGTCAACTATACCTACGGTCACTTTGGTCCACATTTGAATCTATTTTCTCTGTATTCTCGTTTTTATAATAAAGTTAGTCTATGAAACAAAGTAACTTTATCGAAATTAGTATCAAATATGCAATTGTTTACGAATAAATGTATGTAGGTAAAGTTGCCAATTTGGTGGCAATTTTACCTGTGTCCTTTATTTCTCTCTACAGGCTTAATTATTAAGTTTTAGATAATGGCTTTTATTGAATACCGTACCCAAAGGTATAATAAGTAAATACAAATTTTATTTCCAGTCATTTAACATACAGATAAAAAATAAAACAATAATTAGTGAAAAAATATGGTCAAGTTGCCACGTTTTACCGGTACCTACCTATTTACTCTTATAGCAGGAGTTTTAAATGTCTCAGTTATAATTATGAAATATCTATATCATTTAAAAATTAACAACTACACGGTTAAACATAGGTACAGTCGGCCGCAAAAGTCGATTAACACATTTAAAAGTTCAAGTCGGTGATTAATTATGGACTATCTAGTTATGGTAGAACTTACAAAACGCATCTAGACAAAATATATACTCCGCAACTAAGAATTCTAAAAACAATTATACCACACAACATTAAAAGACAACTTAATGACGATGATAAATCAATATTTGAATTTTGTAAAATAATCCCTGTCCATAGTAAGGTACAGCTAACACTATTACTAGAAGAATACTTCAACAATGAATTGAAAAACGTTAAAATAGCTAATCCCAACAAAATAAATACACGAAGCAGCAAATATGAAAAACTAGAACTACCAAAATATAATAACTTATATGGTAAACGTAGATTGAGTTTTTTAGTACCTTACCTTATTAATAATTTACCAACAGATTTAAAAAATAATTTAAACATAAAAAATATTAAATACAAATTAAGGAAATACTTTCTCCAAACTAAGTAGTGTAGCGCAAGTAGGTATATATTCATGAGTTTGTATGTGTATGTTGGTGTATGTATATGTGTGTGTATGTATATATGTATTTGTATGTATGTATGTGTATGTGCATGTGTGTATATATTTATATATAAGTGATAGCAATAAATAAAATAAATATTAAGAATAAAAAAAAAAAAAAAAAAAAAATTACATCATCCTGTAGAAAGTGTGCAAAGTCAACAAGGATGCACTTATGCGAGCAGGCTGAAGGTTGGAGTGGGACAAGCGGGTGCGTTGGATGTATTAAAGATGTAATAATATTAATAGCTGCCAACAAATTATGTACTTATTGTTTTTGTAGTATTTCTGTGTTATGTTTGTAATTATATATGATGTATTTTCTATTACTAAGGACAACTCAGGTGTACGCTAGAAACATAACCGAGTTTATAGTGCACCTTATCTGTATACCATTTATTGTTTTGTGTAAATAAATAAATAAAAAAAATAAAAAACAACTGAACACTCAACTTACTGAAGCTTATTACAAATAAGTGAAGTTTATTTTGTTATCTAGTCGTGACAACGACTTATGGCGCGTTGAGTTTTCAATTGTTTTGCACTTTTGAATTATTGGGACGGCACGGGATATTTCTACTAAGGTTCCTTTAAAGGTAAAAGCTTATTATGACACAAACAGAAGCTAGTACAGGACATTAAAATTTACAAGGACTTAGAACTAGGCAGACTTAGATTTAGACTTAGAAGATAATGTGCTTACCAAACTAAGCCATAACCAGAGTTTCAGGGATTGTCATTCAACGTTATGAATTTAAAACATCGCTCCATTGTCGTCGTACCATTTTCGAATAAAAAGGAAATTTGGGACCTTAAATGAAATTTAAGGTATCCGCGGATCCTTTATCTAAAGGTATCCGCGGATCCACTTGTGGACCCAAGCTGTGGATCCAAGTGGAAGGAGAGGGAAAAAGAAAACTCCAAAGGATTTTCTAGATTTTCATAAATTGACTAGCTGACCCAGCAAACGTTGTTTTGCCAAAAAAATTGTAGTGGGCCACTCTTATCACTGGGGTATACTAGTAAAAAATAGTTCTCAAACCTACGGAATATACACATTTTTTTTTTTATAAAAATCGGTCAAGCCGTTCCGGAGCCGTTTTATTACAAACACTGTGATACGAGAATTTTATATAATTATATAAAGATAAATGCCTATTAGGTACATAATTATATTTTGTTTATTAAATGGTTGATAATATACTTAGTAGGGAAATCTCTAAAATCACAAACAGTCGAGTTACGACCATTAAATAAAATGAATAATGTCAATACTAAATCAAAATGGACATCTGTCTAGAATAATTTATTTTCTTTCTAAGTTATTGAATTTATAATATTAGTTGAATATTGTCCGTCTCATCGATTTAATTAAAAGATAATACCTAGCGAAGCCTAATTTATGCATGGCTTTTATTTTTCATTTGTATTTTCTTTTTTTTTAACCTTTTCAAGGCGAAACCAACGAACCGATTAAATTTTGATATGGAAGGACCAAAATCTCGACTCTTTTTGTGAGTTATTACCATTGTCTGTAAACTTACTGCACATTTATAGAGATAAATGTTCAAAAAGTTTTCTTTAACCATGCATATATTATTTGAAAATTATAACGATTTTTTAACCTTATGTATGTTATACTTGAATACTTTTGAATGTTTTTTTTTTTATTATTATTTTGAAATTATGTCCTCGACTTCGTACGTACTGTAGTTCGATTTTTGAAAATCCCATAGCAATCTAAAATTTTTCCAGGATAAATCCTATTATAATTATAATTATGTTCATTCCGGTTACTATCTATGTGCCAAATATCATCTAATTTTTATATGAATTCTAAATACATTCGGCCGTTTTTTATGATTGAGTAAGTAACAAACATTCAAAAATATTAACTTTCGCATTTATAATATTAATAGAATCAGGCTTTTTGATAGAAATCAAAAACATTAATAAGTCCTAAAGAAACAATAATGCTATAAGACATTCGAAACAAATCTTCGTTAATTAAGTAGGTTAATCCATGTCAGCGTTATTAAAATCGTAAATAACATAATGTAGACTATAAAATTTGTAATTAAGTTTGTGAGATAAAATAAGAAGCGTTCTTTATTCCCTTGGTAAATGTAAAAGACAGCTAAGAATAAGGTAATATTTGGTAGAAAGCCCCTTTGGGCTTACAAAGAAATTAACTACTGATTTGTATAAGTAATAAGTAGAATTTCTGCTTTCTGTTGGATGTTCATTGCGAATAAAATATTGTTAACATCACAGTGATGGATTTGTAAAATATATGATTTATGATATTAGATGATTTATTAGATAATATTAAAGTAATATTTTATTTATATCTTACATAAACCATAGACCAAATTTACTTTTAACTTGTTTTAAAAGTTTCCCGCTAACCTTTTCGTGATAAAGATATTAGAGTAATTATAACAAAAGCATTTTACACTTTCACAGTACTATTTAATTAACAGAATTAATTAACAGTATTGTTAATTTCTAAGTTAGAAAGCCGTTTAAATAAATTATTCATATTTTATGAATAGAAGAAGAAAATTCTAACATTGTTCCTTATGTAAACCAGCGACGTCTAACAGTCAATCCTTGTTCCAGAACATTTTGCTACCTACATATTGTAGCCAAGTGCCAAAGCCCATTCAAACCATACCATAGTCCCTTTATCATTAACTACACCGCAGTCGGCGGGACACTTGCAGCACTTGTGGCGTTCCGTGCGTTATAGGTGGTGGTAACCACCTACCATCAAGTGGACCGTCAGCTTGACTTCCGACACTAGCATTAAAAAAAATATTACTGCATATAGTTTTTAATTCTATTCAAATACTACGATAAAATCATACGAACATTTTACTTCTAAGAACAAAAATATACTTAGGTCGGTAAATTATTTTCACGTCGCTCCAATTTCCCACACACACAGTCTCTCATTAAGTTTATAATACCTTAATCCACTTCCTATCCCGAGGGAAGGATGTACTGCTAATGTTTTACGTACTATTTTCTTAGATACATTAAGAAGTAAGTACCGTGTACACTTAATTAATACAAGATTTCCTGACAGTTTATTTTCCAAACATCTTATGTATATTTACTCTACTTTTTATTTTTATGGACGCCCACATTCATTTGTGTTGGTAATAATCTTTTTTACAAACAAAATTAAATTAAAAAGCGCTATGAATAAAGCAATTTATTTCCTTAATTAACGTTTAATATAAAAATACATCTCCAAAACATTTAGCTCTTGTTTATTGTTTCGGAATAGCGCGAAACTGTGTTTGGAATGAAACAAACATTAAATGAAGTTAAGAGAAGCTTGCAATAATACATCAGTGATAACCGCATCCATATCGGTTAAGCTATTTCTGGGATTAACGTACAGACAAACAACGATTTTATTGAATATCATTTTAACTAATTAAATACTACGTTTTTCGTGTATGTTTTGTTATTCTTTTTTCTATAAAATAAAAATAAATAAATTAACATAGTTATAATTCTTCATTTTATGTGACTGACAATATATTAGTTGTGAACGTCATATGTAAACCTCAGATATACCCCAAGTCATGGAATTGGGTCATTTATGTATGAATGGATTTAGTTACACCATAGCACTTAATGATAGCTAATATTAATCTTTGAGTAAAATGAAACACTTTAACCATTAGTTCTCATCACAATAAAACTGCTGGAAACAAATTTATTACGTTGATAGTATTAGAGGAAAGGTACTAAAATTTATGTTACAGAAATATAAAATCAATAAACTTTACGATATTTCTGAACGTTCGTTCATATTATGTTTCACATTTTTTAGTTATTTCTTAAGGAGTTATTTTACTAGTGGTACAATTGTTAATAATATTATATTATTAAAAACGAAATCAATACTACGATGAATTAACGTATTTTTAGTGAATTAGGAAGATCTTTACCTCAGAAATGGGTGACCGATTCGTCAGAAAGCAATACAATACAAGGACGAATTTTATTAAGATATTAAGTACTTCGTATTGTAATGTTAAATATGCTACATCCTTAAGCATCCTCGCAATGGAGTTATGTCCTCATCAGAAGCAAAAAGAACAGAACACACCTGTGGAAATAAATGAATTTGGGTAATGCAAAAATAAGGACATTTCCTTGCATTTTATGAGAATGCCATTATTATGCTGTTACAAGTTACGAGTATGAAGCACCGCTCGTATGGCTAGAGCCAATACGTATTCATGACGTCACGATTACATAAAGTACACAATATAATTAATTTATGCTAACTTGATATTTATACGTTTATGTTCAAAGTTCAATAAATCAGTCACAACAATTTGTGAAATCGCAAACTGTGAGACTAATAATATAAGGTAATTTCAACTAGAATTTGAATACACTTAACTTTATATTAGGTATAAATGCGAAAGAGAGTTTCTTCGTTACGCTTTCACGCCTTAACTACTCAACAGATAATAATGAAATTGAGATACAGAAAAGAATATGGGTAACTTTCATCAAGAAAAAATAAACATTCAGTTATTGGGTACCTTTTATTCCTGTTCTTGAGGGGTTATTAAAAATGGAAATTAGAAAAATGTTATAAAGGAGCTCGGACATTAGAAAAATGTTATAAATGTATACTATTTTATCATAATAATATTGTATCATATCAAATTACTGCTATAATGATTTTCTTTTAAACCCATACAATTGGTACCTTAACTAACAGAAGTTTTCAATGGGAACATAAGATTAAATTAAAAATAACTTCAATATAAATAGGCCTTATTATAATATGATATTGCCTGCTCCAAAAAAATTGAGATCTTTGAGATTTGATTGATGAAACGGTTGCCCTTTCCCTGTTAAAGGCCAATAATTTCAATTTAACCGTGGTTGATTTATTGTGTACCTACCGAAGAAAGATATTTTCGTTCGAAAAATAAGAAAGAATAAAAATAATTTAAGGAGTGAGTGGTCGTAGATGAATGTTTTCTTTGTTAAAAGTATACGCTTTCAGGCAAAAACTACTAAACCAATCATCATGAAATTTTGCATATACGTTGTCTGGGACACCAGAAAGGACATAGGGTACCTTTCATTGTTCAACACGAACGAAGTTGCGGGCACCAGCTAATATTATAAATGCAAAAGTTTGTATGGATGTTCGTTACTCTTTCACGCAAAAACTACAGAATGAATTTCAATGAAACTTTACAATATTATAGCTTATACATCAGAATAAAATAATACATAAAACGCGGACGAAGTCGTGGGCAACAGCTAGTATTAAAATAATATATCTTTGCAAGGAGGCAGAACACTATGAGCTTGACAGTTGTAAATTGGGCAGTCCATCTATAGGTAACAACCGAATCTAAGTGTAACGAATTTATATTGATGATTTGGTCAAAGATTTTGATCTTTTCTTATAAACAACTTCATTTACACCAATGTGACTCTGTCATTAATATATTTTTTACTTGAGATTAAAATTTATTTATTGTATATTATTATTAATTTATTTGATTTTTATTTAAAATGTACAAGGATTAGGTATTTTGGAAATAAAGAACACAATTAAATGCTCTACATTTATTTCTTACCTATAAATTTAACGACTCACAAAAATGTAACTACATGACACTGATCTAAAGTTAGAAATGCTTCAAGTAAATATCCTACTTACATATTATATGAGATAATGAAAAACATTATATTTTGAATTTACCTATGCATATTTCAATATGAAATTAATACAATTAACAGGAAATATAAAATATTGTTTAATAAATGGTGTATACAACATGTCTTGTTGGATATAGTACTTGAGTGAAAAAGTTGTATATATTTGATAATACATCAAACAGGGCTCGGAACAGATGTGCGAGGGTATTAAGTTGAAACGACAGTAGAGGGACTTTGAAAATGAAACCCATTGTAAGGCAAATCTAGAGTATAATCTGCTTGCACTTCTCCAGGTTTCGTTGTTAAATCCGCTAATGATGTTGGAGCATCGATCGCTGTTAATACTGTTGGCATAGATCCAGCATCATTCGTATAAACTGGATAAAGTCTTGATTCTGTTTCCCTTTTAACAGCTTTGGCCAATTCCGGCTTCCATGTAACTATGTCAATCTGTTTGTCCTGTCTTTCATGACCTAAGTTTATTCTATCAAATTTGATTGTGCCATCTACGTTAGACCATGGATTTTGTTTCGACAGGGTTGGTGGTGGCGTCGCTGGCATAACTGCGGGTGGAGGCCACTCGTTACTCCTTTTCTCGTAATGTTCATAAGGCGGATACGAATGGTAAAATCCGTAACTCAGCGGACTTGAAGCAATCTGGAACAGAACATCTGTTAACCGGTTATAAGGGTGGAATATTAGTGATCGTGCTTTATAGCCTAAACGGTGGTTCACATGCGAATTAAATTATAGTCTATTTCAATATGAAGTCACTTCGGACTTGCCGTGATTGCTTTAAACTCAATATTTTCTATTCGAATGTTGTGGTAGTGGTAGTACAGTCGGCCGCATGAGTCGATTAACACATTCAAAATTGCAAAACAACTGAACACTCAACGCGGCATAAGTGGTTGTCACGACTAGAGAACAAAATAAACTTCACGTACAAACGATCGTAAAAAGCTTCAGTAGTAGTTGAGTGTTTAATTGTTTTGCACTTTTGAACGTGTTAATCGACTTATGCGGCCGACTGTACATCCCTAAAACTATCAAAAAACACCAAAACGACTGTGTCGGTGAAGTCCCAAGTGACTTCCTATTTGAAAACGACAATATCAACAAAGCAGTCAACAATGTTAGAATAATATAAGAACAGAAGAGTGTAATTAGTTCGTATGTTAAAATCATACCTTCCCCCTCTCATGTAACCCATCATACGGGTAACTAGGGTCTACCTAAAAGAGAATGTTAATTTTCAATACAATGTTAGTTGAAAACTGACGATGTTATTTAGAGTATCAAGAGTTATTAGCAGTTATAGCTATGTTAGGAAAATGTTTGGTTCACAAGCTCTGAGCTATTTTAGCCCGATCTACAAGCCTTAGTTACTTTAGAAACGATATTTTGTAACTTTAAACAAGAAGGTAAAATGTTACACACTCATACAAAAGCAATCATAAAAATTCTCAGTCAACAATTATGCTGATCTATGTTTAGTAATATTTACTTTAATGTTTGTGCTATAATAATAAAATTGTTATCAACTTAGATAATCTATCTACATCGAAAAACAATCGGGTATATTGTATATTATTATACATACATACAAGCAGGTACCAATTATTTCAGATACATAATTGAAAGTATATTACTACGTCATTAATTTTGCTATTATTGGCACAAGTGTGGATCAATTCTGCATTAGCAATGAAGTGACAATAAATGTTTGGATTTTATTAATTTATACTTTTTCATTAATGTAGTTAGTAAGTTAAACATAATAAAAATTCAAATGAGTAACTTACTTTTTTAAGCCCTTGAATGGAAGCAAGAATAAGCGCCATTTTGGCAAGAAGAAGCGCTTTCCCTCCAAGAACAGCGAGAAATTGGAAACCCATAGGGATGACTACCATGCCTATAGATACTACTCCAAACATCATCATTGTCATCATCTGGTGACGACGGCGACCACGGTATTCAACAGCTCCTGAAAATTATACATAATATTACCCCAAAAATTCGATAGTCGATAGTAGGTGGCTACCGTCGCCTATAGCACGATGTCGACCATTGTAGGATTAAGGATGGGGAAATGGACTCTGGCATCCCTAAGCTTACTCACTCACCGAAACATAACAGCACATATGCTATTATTTCACGGTGTTCTTCTGTAAAGGGGTGGTTACTTCCGCCAGAAGGTGAGTCTAAATGACTGCGAAATGCAGCGTCTTCCACTACTTTTCAAATCTTTATTTCCAAAGTTGACCCTGCGGGGAATCGAACTTGGGACTCAGGGGTTGGGTGTTAGGGAAAGTATCTTAACCACTCATGCAAATATTAATAATATGATACAGTTATACAAATAAAGGGTGTATTCCCAGTAGTTCGGTCAAACGGACTGTTAACCGAACTACTGGGAATAACCATATAAAGGAATATATAAACTTACCCTTCTCTGCTCCTTTGAGATCTTCGAAATCGAATTTAACAACGTGAGTGCGCAGAACTTTTGCCATTCGATGTAAAGCTAATGTACGCCATTCGCCCTCCTCCAATTCTTTTTCCGTCCATGTACTGGAAATATTGGATTTTATTTGAGACACAAAAAAAGTTTTAGTCTGAACTTTTTTATCATGTTTTACATAAAATATACAGTCCTATAATGCGTGCACTTTATCTTGTAGTGCAGATAGATAATAAATATAGAACCGTATTCAATAAGTATAAAATAATAGAAAAGTATTAAAATTACTTAGAGTGAAGAGAAACAGTTATTAATTTTTTTATTTAGTTATTTAAAAAAAAATCTATAGGTATATCCTACTAATCCTACTAATCGTTCCTTACAAAAAAGTCCTCCAAACAAACAAATAAAAAAACTAATAAAACAAAGTCTGTCTGTTTGCGATAACTGTTTGCGATGTCTAATAAAAAAAAACTCAAAAATTACTGCACCGATTTTCATGCTTTTTTCACCAATGGATAGAGTGGTTCTCGAGGTAGGTTTTAGTATATAATTTACAAAGTTACGAGGGCGAAGCCGCGTGCAACAGCTAGTATTATAATAAAATCGTAAACGAGACGTGTCTGTACGTTAAATATTTTTTCAAAAAAACTATTTGTACACGTTGTACACCGAGGTCAAAATAATATTTTTAGAAATTTTGTCTGTTTATCTGTGCGTTTCTCAGAAACGGCTTAACCGATTTGAATGCAGTTTTCACTGTTTTATATATCAATATAAAAAGTATACTTTTTATCCTGGAAAAATGTTATGTTCTTGTGATTTGCAAAAGACGAACTAAATACGTCACCACAGGCACTGGCTAGTATAATAATAGTATAAACAAGAATAAAAAAGCCTTGGGCCTCGTTTGCTCATTAATTTGAGTGGTAGTTGTTAGTTTTTGTTTCACAATAAAAGATTATTCATAAATGCCATTGAGACTTACAAACATCTTATAAACTCTAAGAGTTCTTCAATCACATTTGGTAGAAATAGGTTAAGATATTTCTACCATTCATCCTAAATGTGAAAAGACGAAATATATTGATTTCAGAATATTCGTGGAGACTTATAAAGCAGTACGCGGGAATGTTATTTCGGTTGTGAGACATTATTATAAAAGAAAAAGAATATTATAATTATTTTATATTTAATACTATCTATATTAACATTTCGATATTAGTTTTTCATTATAAAAATCTTCAAACTATAAGCAATAACTCATACCTAACCATTCTGTCAGAATTATTACAAAGTGTTTTAAAGTTATATTTGTATGTTTCATCATTTTCAATAAGTGGCTTAAGTTTCCAGTGATTTTATCAAAATTGCATTATAATTAACAAAAGTTTAGTAATGAAAATTTAGTTTCTATTTCATACCGTAAACATATTATTATACAAATAAAATGCTTAAAACTCGTGTAAACATTTTGCAATTGTGACAAAATGTATGTTGAAATTGGAACATGCATTTGCGTAATATTTTGTGAATCAATGCAATAATTCTGGGTTCATTGACTCTCGTTCCATTTCTGTTCACGAGTTGTTTTTACGTATTACTAGCTGATGCCTGCGACTTCGTCCGCGTTGAAAAAGAAAAAAAGTAGCCTATTATGTGTCCCTGTACTGTACGTCTAAATGTCTATCTACCAAGTCTATAGTACCAAGTATCTATCATGAAAATCGATCAATTCGTTTAACAGTTATGGAGGAACATACATATATACAGAAAAAAATTCTAAAAGTCGTCAATTTGTTTTCAGTATCATGTATAGAGTCTATAAACACGATAACTCTGAAAACAAAATAACTTACTCCATGATCAACCTTTACAGTTACAGATTTATTATTAGTATTGATGATATTATACTTAAATACAATATTTGTATTCGAATCTGTGAATTGAACCGTTGCCAGGGATTACAGGCAAGGACATAGGGTCCAAACAAAAGGACCTTCTATCCAGACAAAAGTAGGGACGGTTCCCAATGGATATTTTTAAAGTTAAAATA
The DNA here is from genome assembly GCA_918317495.1 of Synanthedon vespiformis. Taxonomy (NCBI): domain Eukaryota; kingdom Metazoa; phylum Arthropoda; class Insecta; order Lepidoptera; family Sesiidae; genus Synanthedon; species Synanthedon vespiformis. Next base: position 3,713,860 of record OU906953.1, read on the forward strand.
AAAAAAATATAATAATAGGGAAAAAGAAACTGAAAGAACTTTAGAAAGGAAAACACAGAATAACTCGAGATGGTCCTAATGAAAGTAAGTAAGTGTATGCAAATGTAATAAAATTACCTTGTCTCGTTGTCGGGCATAATATTCCCAGATCGATCAACAAGTTCGAATCTCACCAAGTTTACTCCGTCGGCAACAGGTACTATGTCTGTACTCAGCGAGCGGTCCAATGCCCGAAGCGTCTTTCTCTTCATACACCTCACGAACTTGGGAAAGTATTCCTTGTGATCGATCACGTCCTTTACGTCCACTAGCTGCGAATCAAATAAATAGCTATGAATTATGTTATTAATGCGTTTCGCAGTCATTTGGGCTACCCATCTGGGTGCAGTAACCAGCACCCCCTTACATAAGACTACCGTGAAATAACAGCATTAGTGCTGTTGTGTTTCTACTCACTGTTGGGGATTCCAGAGCTCATTTTCCTATTCCTTCCTAATCCTTGTCCTACTGTCCTGTCCCTTCCCAATCCAGTAGGATTAATCTTACTGTAGTCGACAGCGCACTTGCAGCACCAATTATCTATACTAATATAAAAGAGTTTGTTTGTTTATTTGGTTGTACGCGCTAATCTCAGGAATCGAATTGATCGAATTGAAAATTCTTTTTGTGTTAGATAAGTCGCAGGCACCAGTGTGATTTTGTAAATCACTATTTTTAGGCCCAAACATTCTAATCAGAACTTTTCGACAGTGTGTAAGTTTGTTTGTCTGGTCTATTTTTGTCTGAGAAACGGCTGAATACATTTTTAATATGTGAAAGGATTACACTTAAACCCTTTTAACTTCTAATTATTTAGGGTACTAACTTAAAATATTAATATATTCACAAAGTTTGTTTTGAATTTGAATAAAATACACTAGTGAGTCGTAGGAAATTTCCAAGCTTTAAACAATAAGATATATTTATTGTAAAAAGACTTCAGCTGACTGAACAATCGGGCTAGCTACATATACTGGATATCTCTGTATTTTACCACTGTGTAGTTCTCCACATGAAACATTTATCTGCACAGACAATGCTCCATTAAATTGTGCACAGGTCTGATAATGCACTCTATTTTTTTTAACTCTGCTCGGTATTGCAATATCTCTTTCCATAAGTGATTCTGGCCGGTTACAACAGATAGTAATAAGGGCTGGTAATAATTTTACCCAGGGCCTGGCGTATCTATTAAATAAATTTACATGGATGTTGCTGGGTTGTATTTGAATTAGTACAAAAAAATATGTAGTAAAGCTATTAGTACTATATAGGATCGGCAATATTGTTTTGTACCTACTTCTATAGAACAGTGGTCGCTGTGCATCGTTAGCCTGCTAGATACACTTTCTAATAAAAAATATGTTACTATATTACTCGCGTTAGTCCGCGTTAAAAAGGATAAAAAGTAGCCTATCACGTGTCCCGTACTTCTAAATGTTTATCTACCAAGTTTCATGAAAATCAGTTAATTCGTTTAAGAGTGATGGAGGAATATACGTTCATACATACATACAGAAAAAAAATCTAAAAATCGTCAATTTAGTTTCAGTGTCATGTATAGAGCCTATATTACACGATATTTCTGATAACAAAGTAAATTACTCCATGACCGACACCTACAGATTTATTATTAGTATTGATTGATTGTAGACACTCCATTAAGGAAATTCATCTAGTCAGACGCTTTTCTGATAAAGATGTTCAAACTTAAATTACAATTAATCGCCTACGATTCAAGCAGTTCCGGCCAATATTGGCAAAGCCGATTATTGCGACTCAAGGCGGGCATTATGTACTTACGAGATAATGTAGAGACCGGAATGGCCACTAGACATAAAGTAGCTTTATTAGAAACAGTATTGCAGTCTTTGAACAACCTCTTACGATAAGTCTTTATAAATTCCCTTTGTTATAAGTAATCTTACAGACAGCTAATTAAAATTTTACCAGCGTGAGTAATTGCAACTGAAAATATGTCATCAACATAATAATTATGACACCCTAGTAAGTCTACTATAAGTTAAAAAATCAGCATACTAGTAGCGTATCTATATCATATAAATATTACGACTATAATATTATAAAAAAAAATATTATAATTTTGCAGAAATACTTCGATACTGTTTTATTAAAATGCGTGCTGTTGAAGTCTCAAAGGAAATAAAAGTACGGGGATAAAGAATAAGCCCCAATATGGAAAGAATGTAGATTAAACAATGTATCAATATAATGGAAAAGTTAAAACACAGGCACTTACTTTCAGTATATAAATTTATTATTGATGATTCATTCAATATTCTTGTTAAATATAACAAGTATTAAAACTTAATATCCCAATACTTGTGTTTTAGGCGACTACCATCAAGTGGACCGTCAGCCTGTCTGTCGACCATAACATAACGTAATTTTTGTTTTTATAATAAAAATAATTTATAATTTTTATAATTTTTGTTTTCAAAGAATTCTAATATTGATGCCAGGCCTGAGTAGTATTGATAAGTAGGTTCTTTGAGATTGTTCGTGATGGTAATTTTTCTTCTTAATTTCTTTACATAGTCTATACTTCTATACTAATATTATAAAGAGGAAAGATTTGATTGTTTGTTTGTTTGTATAGAATAGGCTCCGAAACTACTGGACCGATTTGAAAAATTATTTTACCATTAGAAGCCGACATTATCTGTGATGAACATAGGATACTTTTTACTGCGGGAAAATGCTTCATTCCTACGGGAAAACGGGTAAACGGGGTAAAAGGACAACAGGTAGTAAGAATTATACTTCCGTACTTAACTTCTTTTTCACATAACTTCTAAACGGCTGAACCGATTGGGTTGAAATTTTATATGGGTATTTCGATGATTTCCTGGATGATTTAAAAATACATTTAGAACCGGTAGGTGGCGCTGCTGTCGGTATGTCAACTACTGAACGGCTTGACTGATTGGGTTGAAATTTTGTATGTGTATTTCCATGGTTTCAAAGACACGAATGTATTATATTTCATAAAGTTACGCGGACGAAGTCGCGTGCAACAGCTAGTTTAACATAAGAGTAATATAGTATCATATTTTTTACTAGCTGTTGCCCGCGACTTCGTCCGCGTTAAAAAAGATAAAAAGTAGCCTATCACGTGTCCCGTACTTCTAAATGTTTATCTACCAAGTTTCAAGAAAATTAGTTAATTCGTTTAAGAGTGATGGAGGAACATACATACATACATACAGAAAAAAAATCTAAAAATCGTCAATTTAGTTTCAGTATCATGCATGCATCACGATATTTCCCGTCGTCTCTCCCTCTGTATGTACGCTTAGATGTTTTAAATTACGCAATGAATTGTAATGCAATTTTCAGTAATAGTTTTTTATAAAGTTACGCAGACGAAGTCGCTTGAAACTGCTAGTAAAATATATACATACTTTTTTAGAACAATCCCTCCATAGAATTCTAACGACGTCAGCCCCCTCTATCCACAAGTCAGCAATCAATCGACTCAAATAAGTGTCCACATCTTCCTTCCCATCACCATGGCAACGAATTACAGAGACTAGCGTCAAAAGAAATATAACTTTCATATCCACTCGAGAGCGTTGCGTCACGTAATTCATTTTGAACTCAGCTGTTCCATCTCCTGAGAAATATTTCTGTCGGGAGTCTGCAATAATACAAACTTCACTTACCGACAACAATAGATGTGAATTACATACTCGTAGGTACACCTACACAAATAGGGTACCTAGAAGAAAATCCGTTAACTAATACCTCATGCGTGGAAAAACTAAACCACAGTGTTACAATTGTTAGTGTTTTTGTAAAAGAATTTATGACCACTGTGCTGTAAAGTGTATTTCTATATTACGTCTCTATATAGAAGTATTATGTATATAAGTCGTTATCTACGTCTGTCTGTTTCTCCGGTAATCTCCTGTAAACCACTCATATGGATTTTGATACAGTTTTTACTAATGGAAATAGCGATGAATGAGGAAAGATGTATTTTGTATAATTTTTGTATACTCGCATAATTTTCAGAAAAAAAAATGCAAATTCAAATTCTATGTACTTATATTACAATCAGTTATAAGTTTCAGTATATTTTCGATACTGCTAGAACTTAACCGTTTCGCAAGTATAATAAAACTTATTTACATAATGGATGTGGTTACAATTTATCCATTAGGTAACGTTGATATCCATAAATTTGAAATTCAGAACTCAAACAAACTTACCGAAGTTCGAACAAAACAAACACTCCACACCAAAGATAATCTTGCACTTAAGTTTCACAGTACAGATTTCCACCCACATATAGTCAAGGTCAACATATGAATGGAAAATTCTGATTGACTCCCTCTTATATGCCCGTTGTACGGTGGAAAGCGGACCATTTTCTACGCACCCACGAACCAAATCAAGTTAATGATTGGTCATAGATAGATAACTTACTATTTGTGCAACTCCATGACGATGACGAATGTCCATTATAATTTTTAATATTGTTAGAAATTGTTCAGGGAAGTACTTTTTGATAGTCCATTTGTTGAACCCATTAGTCAAATAGTTAAGGTGGCCTTAGCGACCTGACTCGGGGGTCCCGGGTTCGATTCCCATCAGTAGACCAGTATTTGAAATGAACTTTTTTTAAAGTTAGCAGTAGGTAGTAACCACTCCGTTCACCGTGAAATAATAGCATCTGTGCTGTTATGTTACGATTGGTGATTAAGGGGTGCCAGAATCCATTGTCACACTATCTCTTTTACTGGTTTTTTACTGGTAGCATCTGTGCCGTTTTTGTTTGTTTTAATTGTTAGTAATTAGTCACCTGCCGTATGCCTCTCTGATGATGATCAATCATATCAATACTAATAATAAATCTGTAAGTGTAGGTATTGTATGTATGTTCCTCCATAACTCTTAAAAGAATTATCTGATTTTCATGAAACTTGGTAGATAAACATTTAAGACATACAGGATACAGGATAGGCTACTTTTTTCCTTTTCAATGCGGACGAAGTCACGGGCGCCAGCTAGTTATAATATAAAAAAAGAAATAAGTCCTAAATATCAATTATCTTAAAGTCTGTGAACCTATGTATCATTTAGCTAACAACAATAAATAATACAAAAACTAATATATATGTATAGTAGCAAGTATAGTACTAGTATATATAAGAAAGTATTATTATGTGGACTTACGTCTGCTTCAAGTTGTATTTCTTATCAATTAAATTTTATTTGTAATCAATATATGTTGGTACTATACATACATCACACCTTTCCCATGAGGTATATTAAAAGCGTGATCATGGAAGTATAAAGATCTATAAAGTCTATACGAAGGACGACCTAAAATAACAATGAATTCCAATAAACGCGAAACTCATATAGCGCTCCAGTACAAAATAACCAAAGGGTTTTGCGTTTGCAATGCAAATCAGCTTTTCTCTCTCCACTACTCTCCAGGTATGATTCGGACAAACAACTTTGATCTCTATTTTTACAGAAAATTTAACCTATTTCATACCCTTTGGTTGAGCCAAGTTAAGCCTCGAGGAAAAATGTTACCCGTCCACCTTTTCTTTTTAATTTATTTAAACGGTTTTTAGAAGAGGCAATTTAAGGAAAAAATGTATAAAGGAAACGACTAATCGCTTTGGTTCGTCATAATTTGACGGCCAAGAGGTAAGTCTTAATAAATTTGTATATTTAGTTAGCAATGAACGATAAGTGAACTCGGTTACCAGGGGGCCTAACCAAGTCTAGTCAAAATAACAATTACGATAACGAAGTTCGAAAGCAATAAAATGTATATGGGGATTGACATAATATGCCGCCGTCGCTAAATCATGTGATACACACCGTACATTTTATTCTTTTGAAGTTCGTTATTGTTTAATATAAGGCCTCTGTCATTTAAAGAAGGCAATTAAAGAGTGTTCTGACAACCATTTTGTCCAAGTTCTATTAACATCATCCCACGTACAAGTATTCTCAAAGAATATTCATGTTGTTGTATACAGGTTGTGTAGCACTAAGTTCCTGTAAATGATAAGATACCTATAAATGATAAGGTTTTTCGAGACATATTAACTTAAATTCTGGAGCTTATTTATCCCATTATTTATCCATTCTTAAGACTTTTAAGTAATATTTGTTTACAAAATGTACTTAAGGGTGATTGTTGAAGTAGACCGTTAACATAATTATATGGGAAAGATATGTCAGCTACGAGTAATTTGCTCACTAAGGGAAATTTCATCACAATATCCGTTAACACAATCCGAGAATTTGCTGAAAGTAAAAGATATTATACTTCTTTAATATGTGGTTATTTCCGCTATATTTTTATTGGAAATAATTTTTATTTGAACTTAAAAAATACATACATTTTTTGGTATTATAAAAACTGAAAATAAAAGTTTGTTATAAGAAATTGAATTACAAGAAAAGATATATTTATATTTTCGTGTAGTAGCAATTAACTAATGGTTAACTAGAATGAACAATTACTTTGTCTACTTAATTTGTTCTATGTCGCCATCCACACCTTATAACGGAAGTAGGATACGGGTATACTGTCTTATAGTATGTTAAAAGTGATTGATCTGATAAATATATATAGATAAGAAGATATTGATGCAAAAATATATATTACGTAGATTTTGACAGATTATTTAAAAAATAAATAGCTAATTACTTGACTATAACCGTCAGACGCAATAGGTAATTGCCTCTATACAGAATATCCTGTAAGCTGGAGTATTTAGTTATGTCTATGCCAAAAAAATGAGAATGTTATAGGTAATGTAAAATATACCTATGACCCATTTTCTATAAAATTACTTTTTGAATTTAATATTAAAATGCGTTACAGCAAATATTGTAATTATGAGTCGATTACAATAAAATAACTTATAATGCAGAAAACATTTCGAAACAATTTCGGGTCACCAACGCAGACTTGGTTTTTGATGACTTTGCTGCAAAGTTTGACTACTGTGTATACGGACTTACACAAAATTTGCAAATAATTTTCAATAGAAAAATGAAAAATTATGATTTTTTATTTGAATACTTAATATATTATTCATTTTCATTGGTAGAGCCAACTTCGAGAACGAGGACAATCGTCGAATCCAGCTCGGATGGGCAGCGTTCGGGAAGCTCCGAGACATCTTCTGGTCCAAAATTCCTCAGAATATCAAAACAAAAGTTTTCGACAAATGTGTGTCACATGGCACTGAAACGTGGTCTTTATCTATGGGCCTCGTAAAGAAAGCTCAACGTCGCTCAACGAGCTATGACGAGGGCTATGCTCGGGTAACACTGCGAAATGGAATAAGAAATGATGAGATGATGAAAAATATAATATTACTTTTTTTTTAATTAGTCATAATTAATTCGTTATTAAACATTTTTTAAATGAAATTTAAAAAAATTAAAAATAATTTAAGCTCAGAAGGGTACGTTCAGTAGTAAATTTATTTTGTATTAAGTCGCAAATTTAAGTGGTTTCGATTTAATAAGAATGACGACCTAACAAAATTATTCTTATTGCACATATCATAAATCAGCAATTAATTAGTCGCCTTATTGCTGTGGCTCTGGTGAGTCGTTCGTAATGTGCTTTGTGATTATTCCCATCGGAGGTGACTAAATTAAATATTGGGTAAGACTCTTTTCCGTACCTATATTTATTATGTAATTTGTAAATTTGCAGTTTGCAGTTTGCTATGCTTATCACTACATCTTATCCTTCCTTACCTGTTCCTTACATATTATAAAAGAAAGTTCCCCGCCGCGTCTGTCTGTCTTTTCACGATAAACTAAAAAACTACTGCACCGATTTTCATGCTGTTTTCACCAATAGATAAAGTGGTTCTCGACGAAGGTTTTAGTATATAATTTTCATCGCGGGCGAAGTCGCGGACAGCAGCTATCTACTACAAATAAAGATACAACCCGTGAAAATTTTATAACAGCCGCTCGCTTCCAGCGTATAAAATCGGCTGTGGCGCCGTAGTTCGACCGATTCATTCGATCAATCGGACGCTCCAGTCAACATTTTTCCTATTGATTCAATTGAACCACGTGGATCTTGTTGACAGACCACGTGGTTCTACTTTCATAGTCGAACCATGACGACCGATCGCATTTACTGAAACTGTAGGGTGTATGGGTGTGAAATTAAAAAAAAAAAAGGGTGTATGGGTGTAATATTATTATTCTGTCATTGTATAATAATAAATTATGCAACATATTTTTATGTAAATTTCGTTGACAGGCTGACTGATTGTTGGTAGGTGGTTCCCATCGCGTATTAACACAAGCAATGCCATATCTGCGCTGCCGAAGTTAGTACAAGTATTGGGATTAGGAGTGGTTTATCTTCGGCCGCGCTAGAAAGTCATTGGATTTTAGCCGAAGCGAATCTGACATGATGCTGCAGAGTCCCCTACACTGCTGGGTATCCAAGAGAATTTCCCAATGTTAAAAAAGGGAATGAACTCTGACTCATTCCCTAACTCATTCACTGAAACACAACAACACTAGCTTCTCCTGTTACCTACTACACAGTGGCCTTCTGTAAGGAGGTAGCTGCCTCTATTGTAATACCTCTTCAGAAGGTATCACACCTTCAGAAAGATCTCTTTTTTAAGTTCCATCAACTTTAATCTCAATAAAATACTAATTTATAAAGTAGTATTGCGCTGACCATAAAATATTGGCCCGAATCCACTTCAAGCTGAACATATATTTTATCATCGCATAAAACATAGTGGTAACTTATTACATTACATGTCAGTGCATCATAGACAATTTTTCCTTTTACCGAAGTCATCAATGATTATAATAGTTACAGTTTATACAGTATTTACAGGTTACAGTTTAATGGAAATATAAAATAATTTTATTTTAACATATTTTATATCATATTTTTATGAAATTGAATGAATAATGTTGTACAGGCAATTTGATAACAGTGATTTAAAATCCCAATGCAAATTTCAGATTATGTCAGCAGAAATTAAAATTACTGATCCTCTTCCATTAGGACCACCTATGGGACTAGCAGAAACTAAAGGTAATTGAAAATTAAATATTTTAAGGATGTTTTAAAAAAGGACTAACCATTAAAATGTTATATATTTATACTTTTCCAGAGGACTTGGTAGCGAAGCTACAATGTCTGAGGTTTATTTTCAAGACCCTTATATCACTGCTGTTTATTATTCTCGCATTTAGTATTGGAATATACATATTAGTAAATAAAGTTTACCAAAATGAAGGTATGTAGAAAGTATTAACCATTAATTTATCTTGTTTTAAAAGTTAATGTTATGTTTAATTTTAATGTTAACTTTATTTTCAGATACTGATGTAACTATGACTAGAGGATTAGAAAAAATATCAAATGTTACAATTTTTAGAAACGCCATTGAATCTAATAAAACCATTAAAAAATGCAATAGACAAAAGAGAGATGTCAAGAGTTCCCGATATAATGATGAAATAAGTGAAGATGTTTTCAAAAGTCTTAGTAGCATAGAAATTATGAGAGCAAGACAGATAATTTTAAACCATAAGGCGATATGTAATAAAGAAAACCAGAACGAAATCTGCAGAGACATTGTGATGAAATTAAAATCAATAACGCAAAATGATCAAACTTCCAAAATAACACAAGACAGAGAAGACTTAGAAAGTGATATGAGAACACGTGAAAAATTTAATTCAAAAGAAGATAATGATACCGATTTTTATTTTGATGACATTGATCTACTTACAACAATAACAAAGCGTGAAACCCCACCTTCTACGCATGTTGATACGCTATCAACCAATTTACCTCAAAGTTTTGAACACACCAGTCACGAACATAATCTTCCGCATAAGTTATTTACTAGGATTTCGACTTCTCAAGCCCATGCACATTCCGACTGCCCTAATCAAGGTAGAAATTCTTAAACATATTTTGTTAAGGTATCCCTAGACGATCATGCAGTTTGTGTTCGGTATTTGAATTATATTTAGGTATATAACTTTATGGGGCCCATTTGTCGATTACATGATGTTAAGAAAGTACCGTATCTTTTGTTTAAGATGTACTTCATTCTGTTTCAGATTTATACTATGCGACAAATTTTGATAATTTACCACAACAAGAATATCCTATTTCGTACAGCGGGTTCGTATAAATTAAAATAGGTTTAAATTTCAATTTACATAATATGAGATTATTAATGCATTTTTTTTAATTAACAGTTATTACAATCCTTCTAAGGGTCGTAGCATAGAGACAAGACTGAAGAAAATACATCCTCAAGACGCGGAAATTTTTAAACGATTTTTAGAAGACACGTAAGTGAAAACCTTAGTTATATTTATAATGTATTAATATAAATATGTAAGTATTAATATAAATATGTAAGTATTAATATAAATATGTATATTTATCAAATTCCTCTCGATGACGCTGGCAGTACACTAATGACGCGTGAAATCTAAAACCAAGTATTTTTATTTCAACCGTTTGCATACGTTGCGTGACCTACTTTACCTATTCTATACCTACTTACCATACAGGGCGTCCCAAAAGTATGCGACATGATCAAATATCAAAGTACATTAAATAACGTAGATAGGATATTTTTCTGAAAGAAGACTTTTAAAAAGTTAGTGATAACTGCATTCAAAGATTTGCTAAAAATTACGTATAAATTACGACAATAAATAAGTATTCTTGTTTGAATCAAACATTTTACGTTATTCCTTTCTTTTAAGATACTATGTTACTAATGCAATATTATTAACTTTTAAAAATAACATAATCTTCTGTCGCAAAATATCCTATATACGATATTTAAAGTACTTTCGCAAAATAAAAGTATTAAATTAAATTAAATGTTATTAATATACAACTTGTTTTTGTACACGTAGTATTGTACTAATGTTACCGGTGTCAAAAATTGTTGTTAGAATTTTTGTCTGTTTGTCTGTGCGTTTGTTCACGCCTATTTCAGAAGCAGCGTAACCGATTTGAATACGGCTTTCACTTACTGGTAATTAATTGTAGCAAGCTTACGGGAACGTTACGGTTTAAAAACAAATAAATTAATATCGAATATCGAGATATCAACTTGGTATTACCAAGTGTAATGCCACGCGTACGAAGTTGGAGGCACAGAAGTAAAATTAAAAAATCAACGCTTGACAAAAATATCCCAGTAATAATAAGTCTATTGATTCCCAAAAAAGGCGTAAACGAGGTTCTATAAAATATTTCAGCGTTAAAACTCGCAATTCTACATTGCGAGAAGCGCCATGTCCAGAAGGGACGATACTTTGTGCAAATGGCAACGAATGTCTTGATGAGAAGCAGTGGTGTGATGGCTATACGGATTGTACAGATATATCTGATGAAACACAGTGCAGTTGCAAATCTAGGGTTGACAAATCACGGCTATGCGATGGATATTTTGACTGCCCTTACGGAGAAGATGAAATGGGATGTTTTGGTACGTATACATTTTGTTGAAATAAATTTTATAATAGTGATTTATTTCAGATTTTATTGTATAGATAATTGGATATACTAGATATATAATTCTATCAAATCATAAGAAATACTTATATGTATGATTTAAATTATTTATTTAAACAATAATTTATCTAGGCATCACAAATAAGCAGTTATTGAATATAAGTGTTTTATGAAATGACATGACACAGCATACTTACTTCGAAATTTATAATGAAAATTTATACTTGAGCGACTAAGATAATTTGGTTCATTTTTGGTATGTTAAATAAATCTTATGAGTATAACCAGGAAAAAGATTGACGGACATCGTTATCATATTTTAATAGTAAACGGCCTTACTCGTGTACATCGTTTTTGTCTGTACATTTATATTACATTTATTTATTATGTGTATGATTAAGATAATATATTAGGTGATATATAGAAGAAAAAGAAGTTCTATAAATTAACTGTTATTAAATACCTAAATACTACAAATTAATTTAATTTAAAAATATTTTATTATACATATTTCAAGTAACATCTGTTAATAAAATATTACAGGATGCAGCGAAAACACATTTAGTTGTGAAGGTCAAGACTTAGAATCACAAAAAACCTGTTTTAGTAGAGAAGAAAGATGTGATGGTCAGGTCAACTGTCCCAATAGCTACGACGAGATCGATTGCAATCTGTTATCACCAAACTTACTTGAAAAACCAGTAAGTAACAAAATTTTTATTAACATACCAGTCGAGGTAATGCCAATTAAACAAAAACAGGAACTGCAAACACATTTATCGATTTTTTTTTCTGTTTGGCCATTTCTATCAGTTAAGGAGGTAAGTATTAAAAGGTATAAAAGGCATTTGTCAGAATTTGCATGTATTATAAAGTTTGTTCTGAGAGCAGGACTTTTTCAATAATTTGTCACAAATAGTATGATTGTACTCAAATGTACAGAAATGAATGAGGAACGAAACGAACCCATATTTTGTTCGCTTTCAACGTTAATTTTATGTAAACTAAATATATTTTGTTCAAAACTGTATTTCATTTTATCGAACTTAACATTAACACATTTTACTTCAGTAGGTACCTAATTTCTTTTAAATCCATTACAAAGAACCCAAACTTGTTAATTAATTATGTTAATGATATTATAAAACATTACATCGAAATAACTTCGGAAAATGTCTCAGAAAGTTTTTAAATGGTTACATTTAGTAATAATAATGAAATCATTCCGGAGCAATTTCAGAACAAAAGGTTTGTAACTTTGAAAAGAAAGTTTAGTTAATACATTGTTTTCTTTCGTTATAATCAAAATTCTACCATGTCGCTCGCTACTCATTGCTTTGTTATTTAAAAAAAGAAATTATTTAGCTACAGAGATTGTCATTAAAATTCTTAAACAGATGTATGCAGTATCAAATACAGAAGGTTTCTTACAAAGAAATCTCAAGGGAAAATGGTATGCTATCTGCAGAAACGCTTACATGTGGGCTCATGATGTATGCCGTAGAGAAGTTGGCCTCGTAATAAGGTAAAACGATTATTCCTTAAATTATTTCTACTAAGCTTGTCTTTTAATTCTGTTTGTATTTATTTATTTCATAATGTTCTAGGCCTCCTCTTATCCGAGCTATACATATTGATCCTGCTCAGAGAATAAGTTATTTGAATGCTGACACAACGGGAATAGTATACAAAAGTGAGAAATGTTTCAATTCGACTGCCATCTATGTCATATGTCCTTATTTGATGTGTGGTACTAGAACTAAAAGCAGATCACAACTAATAAAGCAGGTAGGATTTTGCAAAAGTTTTTTTTTTTTAAGTAAGTGGCCTTAAATCTTGTAGTCCAACGAATTGGTGCATGAATATGTTCGATGCAAACAAACACACAAAGACCGTCATAATCATAAACTATCATAGTTTTCTTGTAGTAAAGAGTAGAGTGTATGAGTGGTAATGTGCATGACAAGAATATTTTAATTGAGGAATGATTTGTTATGTGAACTTTCAGAGACCCAAGGAAAATCTGTTTGGTCGCAACAAAAGATACCTTTCACCCAGTGAGTCACCGTTTTACAATTCTGATGAATTTGAAGATTATTCAAAGGGCGCAAGAGAGAAAAGAGTATTAGAAAGCAGGGTTGTAGGTGGACAAGCCAGTCAACCTGCTGCTTGGCCCTGGATGGTGGCTTTATACAGAGATGGTTCGTTTCATTGTGGCGGTGTTATTATAACAAAGAAGTGGGTGATGTCAGCAGCACATTGCGTTTCGAAGTAAGTATTAAAACAGTTGTACAGTATCGATAAAATGTATTTCAAATCATAATATTTTACCATGGACATGGTCAGTTATACAACCAAAATTATTTTTTAAATATATTGTCTGGTATTTATTATGCCAATACTAATGTTATAAATGTACAACTTTGTCTGTGAAAGTAACTGTGTCTGTTAGATAAAAACATAAATCTAACTTTTTAATGTCAATTAAAAAGGTAAATTGAATTAAATTATATATTAAAACATAAAGATGGGAAATATTAATATTAACAAGCAATATTATAAGAGTCTGGTGTTAAGTTCATGTATAATTCTACTAGTGAATAAACTTACCTCAACTATCGTTAACTTCGTTATTGCTAAGAAATAACGCAAGTTTTATGAATATTTTTAATGATATTGCGTGTAAAACTGAAGAGTGCATAATGAATTTCAGTTTTGCTGTGGTAATAAATGTTAAAACTTATATTAACATTAATTTTGTAATATAATCCGAAAAAGATCTATCTTATTACTAGCTGTTGCACTGGACTTCGTCCGCGTAGTTTTACATTTTAATAAAATGTAAGCCTATATTTAGCTCAATAAATGTCCCAATTTTCAGATTTTGGGATCACTATTATGAAGTTCAAGTTGGCATGCTTCGGAGATTTTCTTTCTCTCCTCAAGAACATAACCATCGTGTAACTCATATTTTAGTCAATAGTAACTACGATAAAGTGGACATGAAGAACGATCTTTCGTTGTTGTTGGTAGAGCCAAATATTCAGTTTAGCCGTTGGATTAGACCTGTGTGCTTGCCATCACGAGATACAGCTGGTCCGGATTGGTTGTGGGGACCAAAGGAAGGAACGACATGTATTGCCGTTGGTTGGGGTGCCACTGCTGAACGTGGAATGGATCGTAAGTATTTTGCTTTAATTACACTAGCTAATTTAATTCTAAAATAAATGTCGGCGTCAGATGTCAAACATAATATATGAAATTTCTAAATTCTTTTCAGCTGATCATTTGCGTGAAGTAGAAGTACCAATTTGGGCACAATGCAAACGCAGAGAAGATAGAGAAGGAAAAGAAATATGTGCAGGATTTTTCCAAGGCGGAAAAGATGCATGCCAGGTTTGGTAGCTTTATAAAGCAAGCAATCAATAGAATTGGCTTCAATAGAATCTTAGTCATTGTAACTTAGATAGGTAATAAAAATAAGCGTCAAATTTAGTTTCTTGAGGATAATAGGTCTTTAACTCAAAAGAAACTCGAATACCTAAGAGAGAAAATCTATCTAACTACTCCGACGTTGGAATAAAGGTTCATTAGCTAAGCTTATGTAACAAAAATAATTCTAGCGGAATATTTTGGCAAAATTGTTAAAAATTAACCAGATCTTTTTTGTCATAATTTAGGGTGATAGCGGAGGACCATTGCTTTGTAGAAATCCATCCAACGCACAACAATGGTATGTGGCTGGGGTGGTGAGTCACGGAAACGGATGTGCTCGTAGAAATGAACCCGGTGTTTATACACGAGTTAGTCTATTTATAAAGTGGATAAAATCCACCATGGGTTAGTATTTAATAACTAAGTAATATATAAGTTTAAATAAACATCTATACATATTCATTGTATCAAATGGACACGACATAAATTAATTACATACTAATAAAAAAAACATTTATTACAGACTCCTCTAACTTACCAACAATTCAACCAAAACAGGAATGTCCTGGTTTTAAATGTATGTCAGGAGTTCCTAAATGTCTACCCAAGAAACGAGTGTGTGATTCAATAATCGACTGTCTTGGTGGTGAAGATGAAATTTACAATTGCAATTTTAGATCAGCGCAAAAAATTTCAGAAAATATGCAGGAAAACCTAAGACAAGACAATGACAATATTAAAATAAATTCAACTTTCAATATACTCAAAGAGGATTTATTAAGAGAGAAAACTGAAAAAAATAAAAATCTATCTTTAAGTGTTACAGAACTCGTGAATAATATGAGTAATGCTATAAGTCAATCTTTGTTAGATGGGACTACTGAAGAGGCAACGCTTGCCAGTAAAGAATTCAACACCAAAGAAAATTTTGAGCAGTTTGACAATATTTTCCATACAACTGAAAACCCCACGGAAAATCATCTCGATGCAACATCGAGTACAGAGAGTGCAGAAATAACACGTGGTGACTATAATGAACACACATTTATAACATCTTCACGTGATCAATTACAATCAAAGTCTTTAAAACGCAATGAAGAACAAACGAGAATACAAAATAAAGAAGCTGATATAAATGAAGATTGGTCCGATATTTTCTCTGACCCAGAAACATCTACATCATTTATGACAACAGAAAAAGAGGCAATGCAAACTGTTGTTAATCAAAGTCAAAAGGTATTAACAGTAACTGAAAAAACAACTGTGACCACCAATGAAATGACTACTGAGAAGGAAACAAAAACCTTGGAAATGGAACTTTTTACAAGTACCACTCCAAGCTTATCACATAATATAAATAAAGACATCAGGGAGCAATCAGTGGGGACATTGAAAAACAATATCACCTTGCATGATTTTTTAACTAATAGTTCAATTCCAAAAATATTGGAAGGAATTCAAAATAAACGAGGTGTGCCTCTCGAAAAAGAGCACACTGTGAAACTACATCCAGCTAAAATAAGAAAAAGACATCGTGTTCCAAAAGATTTTACATGTGGACGGTAGTAGTAGCGCTTTTTAAAACACATACACTTTTTAAATCTTAATACATATAAGAAAAATAACATATTATTATTATTATTTTTCAGAATATACCAAATCATACCTTATCATCAACGTTGCAACCAGAGAGCTGATTGTGAGGATGGCACAGACGAACTAAGTTGTACTTGCGTCGATTATGTAACAACTTTTAACAACGAATTAATATGTGATGGAATTTTTGATTGTGCTGAGGGCGAAGATGAAAGTGATTGTTGTAAGTTATTTTCATCATATTACTTTGAATTAAAAACCTATAAATAAAATAATTAGAGACATTTAAAAACATTTAAGACTTATCTAATTTTCACATTACAATAATTGAAAACTGTTTCTAAGGCTAATTTTGAAAAACAGAATGCCCTGAACCATTAGGGTCGCCCTTTCTATATATTCTGCCAATTGCTACCATTGACCAGCAACGACACACCTTTTCTGGCGCTAGGTTTTGTTGATCACCTAGAAACTGTTTCTTCCTAAAGTAGTGCGTTCATCTACAGATGACACGTTTTACATTTAAATAGTTGAGCTTCAATGCAAAGTAATGTTACGTATTTTCATGTGGCTGTACAGATGGCTGTGAAGGAGAAAATTTTCTGTGTAAAAAAAGTGGGACCTGCTTGCCATCCCAATATGTCTGTAATGGAAAAAATGACTGTCCACAAGGTGAAGATGAATCAGAGTGCCGTGAGTATTAATAAATAATTTTACTTTAACTAAAATATTTTAACGAAGAATCATATGAAATAAAATAATATCACAATTTCTTTTAGTTACGTTATCCAATGGACGAGAAATATTTTACGATTTTGCCGGCAAGCCAAAGGTAAACGTAGAAGGATTTCTCACAAGAAAACATTCTAATGTATGGCGTGTTGTTTGTGAAAGCAACAGATTATTTGCTGAAAAGCAAGAAGAAACTGCTACACACGTTTGTCGCTATTTAGGATTTAGGTACAATTCATAATGTAATTATGCTATTAAATAAAAGTTTTGTGTTATTGTTTTATTAATGAATACATTTTACAATTTCAGCTCTGCTATTAGATTTACGTTGAAATACATAAATATAAAAGAAACAAGACAAAATAAATCAGAGCCACTTGAAGGAAAGTTACGATCTAGAAGGACGACTTTTAATAGAGAACTAGTACACTTTATGTATAGTGAATCAGATGAAGATGGGAATTCGGCTAGACATGTCACAATCGAAACACCAGATTTCATTAAAGAACGATGTGTTCCTAATGTGACCAAAACTTGTACTTCCCTCTATATAGTTTGTGATCAGTCGTTGTTTACAAACTTTGAAAATCCTGAACTTTTGAATTACGAACGATCAGCCGAATCAACAACAAGTGCGATGTGGCCATGGATAGCTAAAGTTTTTGTAGAAGGCAATTATAAATGCACTGGTGTCTTAATTGATGTGTCATGGGTATTGATCAGTCACATGTGTTTATTGGATTCAATGTGAGTTGTGTATCTTTTTATTTAAGCACCATAAACTGTCCTCTCTTTATCCCTAATCCCTATGTATGTTTACTTTAATAGAATATTGATACAACCTCTCATTAAATGTATCGTTAGACTGCTCATCAACCTTTACGTTATAAAAAGTAGTGGACATTCATCTTCGTTTACAAATGGAGGGCTTATATTATAGATATTTATATGTAAACATTGTAGGTAATATGTAAATTCACAAACGATGTTATGAATGAGATATGCTTGTTAGTATTATATATTATTTATATATATAAAAATCATAGCAAAGTTAGATACTTTGAATTTGATATATTATGATTTCGTTTAGTCGTGGATAAATTTTATTTAAACTGTTAATGGAATATTTTAAAGGGTTGCATTATTGGTGCTTTAGGTACAGTCATGTAACACCACATATATCTGTCGTTCTGGGATCACACAGAACATTAACCAATATCAACGGGCCTTATGAACAAACGTATCACGTGGATGGAAAGATAGACATATTCCACAGCAAGGCGATACTATTGCATATGAGAGAACCAGCGTTCTATTCAGCAATGGTGAAGCCAATGAAGATTCCTTACATGTAAGTTGTATATTTTACTGCAAATATTTTACTCATAGGAGTGAAAGATATTTAAAAGTTTATGTAATGTCAGGGTAAGAAAAGAAACGGAGTAATATTTAAGAAAAAATATTATCTACACTCTTAAACACAAATTATCTAATGACATGTTTTAGCAACCCATATGATGTGACGAACAAAACGTGTGTAGCTGTTGGAGAAGATAAAGACAATACTACTATCACCATATTCTTAGAAGAAACTAATGAAAAGTGTGATTATAACAGCGTTTGCTTTAAACGACAAACTAACGCCAACATTTGCTCAGTAAGTTTTGTTCTTATGATTCCTTCCCTGTATTTACGACGCAGTATAACTTCATTCATTAATATTTAAAATGATGTTAATATGAAAAAATTGTAATAACGAGAGATATAAATGAGAGATACTTTAATTTGTATCCAGTATTAACCGTAACTCGTAAATCGGTTTTGAATGTGTAATAACGATACCTACATGGATTTATACATTGTCATTAAGCATTCAGGACCGAGGATCTCAAAACATAATTACGCAGCTGAGTTAATAAAGACATAATTAACGCCAGAAACAGTTCGTACAATATAAATATAGAAATTAATCGTGATTAATATTTCATGCTTTTGTATGGCTAGATATAGTTTGCCTTCTTTACTGCTGAAGACCGTTTTCTTTGCCTACTCTGAAATGCCTTGGTGACATCGACCACCAATTGTTTCCACTCCACCCTGTCCACAGCTTGTTCAACCACTCTTGCCTTGCCTCTTACCACTTTTCCAACCACCACCAGCTTCTCCAAGTTTTCTGGTTCTCTGCGGGCTATGTACCCAAAGTAACAGAGAACTCTTTGATAGCAGATAGCGGATAATCTTGTCCGAAATTCCGAATCGCAAGCTGTTAGAGGATAGCGATTTTTGTTTTCATAGGCGTTACATCATCAATACTAATCCTTACTTATTATAAAAGAAAGTCCTTCGCCACGTCTGTGTGTCTGTTCGCGATAAACTCAAAAACTACTGCACCGATTTTCATGCTGTTTTCACCAATGGTTCTCGATGAAGGTTTTAGTATATAATTTACAGTTACGCGGGCGAAATCGGGGACAGCACCTAGTATCAATGTATATCAATCAATCAATACTAATAATAAATGTGTAAGTGTAGGTATTGTATGTATGTATGTTCCTCCATAACTCTGAAACGAATTAACTGATTTTCATGAAACTTGGTAGATAAACATTTAGACGTACGGGACAGGACAGGACAGAATAGGCTACTTTTTTCTTTTTCATCGCGGACGAAGTCGCGAGCGCCAGTAGTCTTAAATAAAATTTAAAGTACTTTCTTTTATAGAAGTGATGGTAATTTTAGATACTAAACTTATCGACATCACATTTACCTAAATTTGATAAATTCGAAATTGAAGCAAGCAATTGAATGTAATATAAGAAATCCAATATATTTATTTTTAGCCAAAGAAAACGTCGCAACGCCCTTGGGCTGGTATTATAAGCTGTCACACGTCACAGGGTTGGTACCCAATGGCAACATTTGTAGATAGCAGAGGCGAATGCGGTGTTGAAGATAGAATTAATGCTACAGAAATTGGAAATATAAGGAACGACATTAAGTTGTATTTTGGTTTGTAAAATTTTCAATTTATTTATTTATATAATTAATTTATCCAGGTCGAGGGTTGACAGCCGAGCGCTTGTCTTAGCACTTTTAAAGTTGGTTCTGATCTGAATTTTAAAAATAGTTGCATCATTTGGCCAGCCCGTCTGGCGGCAGCAACCACCCCCTAACAAAAGATCATTGTAAAAAAACACATTCATGTGCTCTTTTGTTTCGATGTGTGAGTAAGCGATGCCAGCCCCCAATACCCCATCTCTTCTTTATCTCTTATCTGTAATCCTTCTATGGTAGGCAGCGCATTGCAGCACCTATGGCGTATCTTTTGTTATAGGTATTTTAATTATGATTTATAATCCCTTTATTGCAGGAAAAATGTTACAACGATTTGACTCTGGTCTATCTTCTGCTACGTGTGAAGGTGAACGGTGTGGACGAGGAAGATGCATAGGATTGCAACAATTGTGCGATGGTGTCAAAGATTGCGAAAATGGAAACGACGAATCCGAAAATGCTTGTGAGAAGAAAAAAAATATTTGCGATTCAGAACCTTATTACGAAGGATGTGGTAAGATTACTTTTAAACATATTTTTACCTTTATTATATTATATTCTACAGGTATCTCCTCTATGTGAGGACACAAAGCTATAGTCAATTAACGTCATATGAGCCCACTGCAGCATGTCTTTTAAGATTGCTGCTATCCCGGAATCACAAGAATAACATAAATTATCATACTACATACATATATCTATTAGACGCAGTTATGAATTCGCATTTCAATAATTTAATTTTTATTAATAAATAAAATGGCTATTTTATATTAGCTATAGCTAAAATTTTGTTTTTGTAGTATGTACAACAGGTCAAATGAAATGTCGCAACGGAAGGTGTATAGCAAAGGAACTATTCAGAGACGGATTTAATGATTGTGGAGACGGCACTGACGAGCCGGAAGAAACCACATGTTCTGATTATCTAAGAACAGTGATGCCTTCAAGGCTTTGCGATGGAATACTTCATTGTGAGGATAAAAGTGATGAGGATCCGTCATACTGTAAATGTCACGCAAAAAATGCCCACGCGTAAGTTTTTATACTAAGTATAAGAAAATAATAAAAAAAATGCCTATAGAAGGATGCACTAAACCGAGTACATAAATTTTAATAAAACACAAAATTATTTCTAAAAGTAATTAATCAATACTTTACTTGTAGTTGGTGAAAGAGGCCCTAAGTTGAATACTGCCAAATACCTATTATTAACTTCCTATGTCCATTAATTTAATGAAATATTTCCAGATGTGGTAGTAATGGACTGGACCTAAATAAATGTGTGGCGCCTGATATGGTCTGTGACGGTATTCCTGATTGCCCCAATGGTGAAGATGAGTCTACTTGTTCTGCTTTATCTGGTCCTCCTGGAACTCCGTAAGTACATTTTTAGCTTTACAGCTATCTTAAAAAAATTATCCGGATATTGAGTTTTGATTGGCTTATTTGTTTCTATTTAAGTCCTATAAAAAGAGTGGATACTGTATCAATACTAATAATAAATATGTAAGTGTAGTTATTGTATGTATGTATGTATGTATGTAACTCTTAAACGAATCAAATGATTTTCATGAAACTTGGTAGATAAATATTTAGACGTATGGGACACAGGATAGGCTACTTTTTTCTTTTTCAACGCGGATGAAGTCGCGGGCACCAGCTAGTCAGTAATATGATAATAATATGCCAATATCCATTTTGTATAGGCTTCTATAATTTTAGAAATACATTATGTAATGCAATCTTTTTTTAAGTCGATTAGAAGCTATTCTCCAGTTCTATTGGTGTGACCTTATTATTATTATTATTATTATTATTATTATTATTATTATTATTATCCTTATGCACAAAACATAACGTAATAATTTAGCCTACAAGTTTTGTTTATTACACTGATTTATCACACCACTAAAAATCACCAATGTGGTCTACAGATCACAGACTTGAAATAGATTTTCTGGATTTTACCCTTTTTCAGTTATCATCGTAATTTTCTTTTTATTTATGTTTAAACTAAGGCAACTTGTAAAATTACTTGTATATATACCAGATACCTATTTCTAAAATAAGTAAACTACAATCTAAAATAAGTTAATAATGTTAATAATTTTAATAGTGTTAATAGTGTTAATAATGTTAATAATTTTAATAATGTTAATAATGTTAATAATGTTAGTTTAATAATGTTTAAAATGCTTCATGGACTAATCATTTATTTGCCTATCCTTTTTCAGACATGGAACCGGTCTAGTTATAGTCAGGTCACACGGTCAGGGCTGGCATGCAAAATGTTTCCCGAAACAACACCATACAAGATTTGAACTAGAAAACATTTGTAAGCAATTGGGCTTTCTTGGCGGTCATGCGAAGCAATTGATAGCATCGGGAAAATCAGTATACGACGTCCCGACAGAAGTGATTTTAGACCCTTTCAAGGAGATAGTCTTGAATAATAAAACAAAAATTAAGCTGAGAAACACAGACTCGCCTATAGCTAGAACAGTATTGAGTAAAAATATTACCAATTGCTATTCACTTTTCATAGAATGTTTATAATTTTTTTCCCTATTAATGTAGTTTCAATGTGCTGATGTGCTGATGTGTGTGTGTTAAGATTCATGTTTTTTATTAAAATATATTTGTAATTCAATGTTTATGTTATACTGTACTAAGTTCAAAAGGTTTATGGTGTTATTAAGACAACGATGTATCTTAATAATAAAATGTAACTTACATTTAAAAACTTTGTTTTAGTGGTGACATCTATTAATAATACTTCGAATTTAACTTATAAGGCTCTACAATACTTAAAGGTTGTTTGATGTCTTGACTTCAAGAAAAAGTCAAGACGGTCTAAAAGTTAAAGAATTATACAAGAGATGGCGCTAACTAAGACGCACCAGCTGCCCTTTATTATCTTTTTCAAGTTGTTATTCTTCTTCTTCTTAGGTTTAAATGGCAATGCGGCTCATTTTAAAATGGCCATTATCTGCCAGTGTCAAGTTAAACTAGCAATTTGTAATAGCCTCTTTTTTATAAAAAAGAGAAATCAAAATCAAAAGTAGCAGACTCAAGTCTAGTCAGTCAAGTCAAGTCAGTCAAGTCTATAATTTTCTCTTGTTAGTATTCCAAAACAGGTCCGTCAAGTCCAAAGCAGTCAGGTCAAGTCCCTTTTCAAGTTATTGTGGAGTTATGTTTTCCCCTCTGACAGTCAAAACGTTATATAGTACGTAGTTTTACAATAAATGCTAACACGTTTAACTTTTAAACTGTTAGTCAATAATTAAGATTGCACTATTTTTTCGTAATTTCTCCAATCCTTACTACGATGTGACAAGGTTACGTCAGGTGCCTATTTTTGTAGATCTAGTGATGTGCCATGACAATATAATAATCTGTCGATTAAATGAGTTTGTGAAATACATACTGTGAAAAACTTGTTATAAATAATAATTTCTATGTTATAATAATATCATATGAGTCGGTACTACCGTCAGTCGTCCGTTGCCTTTACTTTCAAAAGGATAGATTTTCAATGGTCAGTTTTTCAAATTGTCAGAATTACAAATAATCAGTTTGGTGTACAGTCTACTAAAATTACAAGTAAAATTTTTATTTTTAGGTTATTTAGTCAGATTCCGTTATTACCAGCAACGAATATTTTTGAAGTGGTATTGGATTTATGTGAAGGACTTGCACGAATAAGATGGTTCATTTGTTAAAAGAAGCATGCGCAAGTCACGAAAAACGATTGGGCTAAGGTCGTAGAAAAAACCAAAAAAATAATTATAGCAGATTTTGAACGCGATATGAGAATAGACTGCATTATTGATAATAATATTGTAATTGATGTCGGTGAAGATGATGACGACGACAGCGTTTTAAACTATTCGCTGTCCGATTGTGAATAATAAATATATTTAATTTTTTTTTCTCGAAATTGAAGTGTCCGTTAGTAATGTGAACATAACATAATGTAATAAATGTATGTGTATGATACTAATTTTAAAATATGTCGACAGTGGCACCTAATTCTCTTATACTATATCCATCACTAGTTATGTTAATCTGCTAAACGTCAAATGTGCATACTTAAAGCGGCTCCACGATAGCATATTTTTCACATCTTTTTAGATTTAAGTTCCAAGACATTTACATTATGAATATTATTTTAAAAGTGCCCATAACGAATAACATTAAACGGTTTTTTTAATGTAGTTATCGATTGATTAAAGTTTGCAATTTTATGAGACCAGTTTGAAAACGTTATGATTTAAATTAATTATGGAGTAACATGAAACACAGGTCATTCAACTTAGTGTTAATGCGGTCATATATAGAAAGATGATTTTATGCTCACTCAACCGTAAAATTAGAGACAGACATATAAACTATAAAAGGAAAACTAATCTAGAGATGGACACGAATGGACAAATTGAAATTGGTTATTACTATTAGCATCTATTAGTAAATGTAATGGTAGGGATTTTGTTTACAGGATAGAGGCTTTAGTGATTTGTTATCTATTAAAATATAGAAGTTTCGACAAGCAGGCTGACGGTCTACTTTGTGGTAGGTAGCTACAGTAGCCTATAACACGAGCAGCACCACAAGTGCTGCAAGTGCGCTAAATGCTGATGATCGCAGTAGCATAGGGTAAGGGTTGGGGAGGAATGGGGATACTCGCGCTGGCATCCCTTATTCACTCGCCGAAACAACAATACACGTTTTCTGTAAGGCATATTATCAAGCATATAACCACCAGACAGGCATATTATCCCAAATGACTGCGAAACTACATACACATATACTTATCACATCTACGAGTACAGTGTTTAGAGGACGACGATCGATTTCAATGGATTCACATGTGACACCAGTGCTTGTAGCATTTATCCTTTCTACGTTTTTTTTACCTTTGATGCACGACATGAAATCGGGGTATTGTAGTTTAACCTATAATTTGACCTGACGATTGACCTATAGATTGATGAAAATAATGATAAAATTGCAATAAATTTGAATTTGATTGAAAGTGAAAAACTAACTGCAGAAGACTGCAATAAATCATCACAAATCACATATATAACTTATTTAATTGAAATTTTAAAACATTGTTATTTTTCTATTAACATTGCACAGTAGCAGACCAAAATAAGTTAAGTTGTCTTTTAAGATAGCATAGGTCAAAGAAGTCACATGCAAAAAGTTATCAACTTAGGTCGTTGAGACGGCTATTAAGTCTTAATACTTAATATACATAATGGATTTATATATTAAAGGAAAAATACTAAAGTGGAACTAAATTTATGTGAAGTCAGTTGAGATTGAGAGACTGCACCGTATTCGACTTTTCCTATTTATCATGTAAACAAACTCACTATTTTGAAGTCATCATACATATATGTAGATACAGACTTTAAAAGAAAACTACTTTTAAATAAATCTTTCACCAATAGTTAGAATAGAATTTCGAGATGGACATAGGCTAAATATAATAGATTCAAATATAATAGGGCACCAGTTAATGTCCGTCGTGAGTAATTAGTAATAGATTTTATTTTCAACGCGGACAAAGTCGCGGGCACCAGCTAGTTAACATAAGGTGTACGTGACTTAGCAACGGAGTGAACATTCATTTGATTGGCTTCATTAATAGATTTAAAATGTTTATGGACTATGAATAAATTAATTTGAAGAGAACACTCGCTAATGTAGTGATACGAGTCCGAAACGATACCATAAATTATATAATACAAACGAAATATCGAACGAATCAGACGCCATAGAGTCTACGCGCGACAATTAAGAACTTTTTCAATATGAATTATATGAACTTGAATTTTAATGACAACGATTAATATGCATGCCTATTTTTACACCCAACATTTCTGTTACAAATATATTTACTGAACCTATTCAATTGTTGATACCATTTCATCACTCTATATACGGCTGTAGGAAGTCCACTGCTGGAATTTTCAAAAGGACCGGTCAGAAGCAGCGTTGACCCGTGGACCTTGTCAGGTCGTCTGTCCAAGTGTCCACCTTGTAGATGGACGTCCTACTCGAGATGTTTCCAGCCGCAGTTATCTCTCCGTACTACTTACGTGTCCTGCCACTTGCCTCTTGAACTCACAAATTCGCCGGTTTATGTCGGTTAGTTTCGTTCATCTACGGATCTCCTCATTCCTAATTCGATCTCGCAGTGTAACACCGAGAATAGCCATTCCATAGCTCGCTGAGCCACGTTGAGCTTTCAAACTAATAGTTGAGATAACGTTTCAGCGCCTATCATCACTGGCGACCACTTGGTCAAAAACTGTTGTTTTTGACACAGAAGATCAATAGCTCATTGATATCACTTATTTAAGGAACAGAAAAAAAGAAAAGAATTTATACATTGAATTTTCAATAATCTTGATTGGCACTGAGAGAATAAAATTTCAATAAAAAGTCAACTTACTCATGTATAATGCAGTATCATTGAATACCGCATAATACATATATTCGACAAAACTCATTGTATTATAATTTCTGTGACATATCTGAATTTTAATGCATTCATTTTAACTTGTGTCGAAAGAGTGATTTTCAGCCACAACTCAGATTTCTGTCTACATGTAAATTATTACGCCAAAAATATATTTAATTTTTAAGTACGCGAGGTTTTTCTAAACAATAATAAGGCAAAGAGACCTTATTTTATTTGTATTAAGGGCACGAGGAACAAAAGAAGCGATGAATTATTGTATAGGTAAGCAAAAAAGAAGGTTCGCGCTTCACGCCTTTTGTAGCGGCTGATCGGCTTCAGAGACGCGGACAGGTTTGACACATACCGTATTTTACTACCTTGACACATGCAAAGTTTATCTTTTTTAACAATTTTGTAAATGAGAGAAAGATAAACGACGATTATGCGGAACGTGTGTACGTTATTCGCGACTCCGCGCCAAACAGAAATACAAGTAAATTAAGTAAATAAAACATCGGAACGGACATATTTATTTAGTGGACCGTACAGAATAACGATGAATCAGCGAAAGTGCGTAAAATTGATCATTTGTTGTGATGTCATTTACACTGGCGAATTTATTTGGGTATCGATCAGTCGGTCTCATTATTCGTTTAAAAAAGTCGCACACGGTGTCGCCTTGACTCCAAAGGTCTCTCGGATATTACAATTTATTGGACGATGCATCACACGAGATCTGCCTTCCGAGTGGAAAGTTCAACTTCATAATTATTGAACAACTTAACAGCAACAATACCATAAACAACTTAACAACAAAAAAACTATATAATGAGCATAATTACGAACAATTGATTTCGATTTTAATAAAAAATCTCGAGTTTAATTTCCTGTAATTATATGCGGAAAAATAATTCATTCAAATAATACTTCAAGTGTAGTTTATAACCATGAAATCATATTTAAAAAAATAGGACTAGATTTTAGGGAAACGAAATTCTTTAGTCCCTTAACTTATGGTAATATAGGCACTCGTTGACTTTTTGTATGCGAAGGCCCTTTGTTTCAAGGTCCAGTGGAGAAGTCGGGTTTTTATTACACGCATGTAGGTAACTGTTTTACTGATGGTTATCGCCAAAAATAACCTTTAATTACCGTGTAGTTTGAGCTGCCCTGACCTTTTACAAGCACTTGCGGAGTCTGATCGGATTCAAAGTAAGAAACCGATAAATCTATTAGAATCGGCAAAAGGGTTAGGAAAAGAAGCAATGTTATATTCTTTTCATATAAAATAAGTGAACACTCAATAAAAATTCTTACAACTAAAACTGAGATACGACAATTCAAAATAAATCGACGGTCCACTTGAATGTAGGCGGTTACCGTCGTCTATAAAACAATCAAGGCGACAAGTGCTGCAAGATCGCTGCCGACAATAGTAAGGAAAGTAGGATTAAGCACAAGGGATGAGGAAAGTATAGAGTGGGCTCTGACATTCTTTACTCACTTACCGAAA
Organism: Synanthedon vespiformis; assembly: GCA_918317495.1. NCBI lineage: Eukaryota > Metazoa > Arthropoda > Insecta > Lepidoptera > Sesiidae > Synanthedon > Synanthedon vespiformis. The sequence continues at coordinate 3,742,255 of OU906953.1, forward strand.
ACAACAGCAAACAGTCATGTTGTTCCTGCAGACGCATTTAGTATTTAGGTACAATTTGGGTACTTTGGGTTCTTGCGCTGCCTCTCCAAGTACCATCTTACTTTGTCTTTTATTCTTTTATTCTCCGCGTGGCATATTTACCCTATGTCCACCCTGAAATTATATTCTAACTATTGTTGAAAGATTTTTCTTAATCGGATGAATAATTTCGAGCAACACCTTCCGACATCAGTATTTATGTAACTTTTAGCACCTAAATACAAACAAATAAACAAACTTTTCCTCTTTATAATATTAGTATAAACCGTATAGCACTGCAAATAATCGGATGTTGTAAGTTATTGGGGACATCTGATAGAGTATGAGGTCTACATCCGGTCAGTCCATGAGTTATGCGACACATCGATTACAAAACGGAACACAGGATCAATTCCGCTGCGGTCGCTTTTGAACTCGGCTCGCTTTATCAAAAGGTACGTAAATCAAAACGTGTTTAACGTTTTCCCATTAAACAGTAACAAACTTTTTCATAACTTTAACAATAAACATGGAATACAGATCAATATTAAATAATTTGAAATTCATTTAAAATAGATTTTTTACAACAAAATATCAGCGAATGGTAAAAATTAATGTTAATGTATTTTAAGGCCAAGTCTAATTACTAATTACTAATACTAATCAATAATATATTGATTTTGGTTAAGTAGGTAGGTGATGACTTGGCCTTACATAGATCTACGAGCTTAAGCTTCAGGAGGCATTTGGGATAGTTTCAAGGTATACATAAAGAGCTACAGCTACAGTACGTATACATGATGTCAAAGTACAGTACATTAGGCTAGGTAATAGATATAGGTCAGTTTTTTATCATTCAATACAAAAGTGTCATGATTTGTTTTTTCATAAAATGACCTGAAATATCACTCCTTAGTATATTTTCGTATGAAATGCAAAAACAAACAGCATTTATATAACTTTCAAATTGCAATACTCGTATAATATGTGGCCATCATATATTGAATATAATTATTTCTGTATTTTAAAAAATAATAATAAAAAACGATTAATTAATTTACTATCAATATTTATTACCATATCTCCGGAATGGTATATTACAAAAATTGAAATGCATAATAACGGAACAACCGGAAGATATAACAAAACATTACCTTGTGCATGTAATAAATCTGTCACTCGGCACATATCAGAGATCATCACCGATAACGAGCCAATAAAGAGGCTTCTAATTAATGATTGTTTAAACTTAAAAAAAAAACCGCCTCAACGCTTCCGACATCAGTATTTATGTAACTTTTAGCTCATCAAAACGAACAATACTACAAATATAAAGAAACATACACACGTGTGTGCTTCTATCGGTTATCGACGGTGATTTTTTCTTCTCTCTTTTCATTCATCGGTTAAGCCTTGCCTTTTCTCTGAAATAATAGAACCCAAATACCACCCGACACTTTCTTATAAGTATAGGATAGATGGTTTAACCATCACATTCAATGCATATAATGACAATGGCATCATCTGACATCCTTTACAAGTATAGCCTGCAATTCTCTGCTGGAATTGGGGATGAAAGAATATTCTTTCTTAGAAATTAATTTAGAGACAAAGCGTGTGTGAATTCCAAGCAAAGACCTAACGAGGGCAGCTCCGTAATGCGTGCCCTTACTGTTATATTAATACCATTATACTGTTATGTATTAACTGAATTATGGTAAATATTTAAGCGCCTGTTTCACCAACGTCAAGTAAAGTGTTGATTAGTTAATTTTAGAAATCATTTTCTGTTTTGTTGAATTATGCACTCGGTTTAGTGCATCCATCGATAGCCGATTTTTTATTATTATTTTCTATTCAATGTTTGGGACGTTTACCGTACAAACAAAGGTATACCAGCTCCATTATCCCCGGTTACCGATGACTTTAAATGACAGTTACGTCAAGTAGGCCATACTTGACGTTTGTGAAACAGGGGCTCATTGTTATAAAGGTCCTAAGTAATTTCACTAAGTAAATGAACTAGATAATTTTAAGTTTTAATTTTAGAAAATCTTTGAATTCAGTATTAAAAATAATATAAAAACTAACTAACTAATTAACTTTTTAAAATTACATAAAGTCTTGAATTAATGAAGTCTTCTTCAGCAAAATATCCTACCTATCTACGTTATTTAAGGTACTTTCCCTTAATGTCGCATAGTCTTGGACACACCCTGTATATTTAAATATTTCGTATTAAAATGTATGAATTAAAAATAACTTCAATATTGAATATATATAGCTCGTATGTTCTGACCTTTTCCGCAACTTTTTACATACTAAGATTTATTAGCAAAAAATCGAGTCTCTTTTATCTTTTTTCAATCAATCAATACAAAGTGCTGTTTACATGTTTTTGCAAATGCCTCCTTATCTACTATTGGCATTTCCTGAAACGTCGCCGCTCTTTAATTTAGATGTGTTTTTGATTTATGGCTGGATGTGCGTGAGATGTTTGAGGACGAATTATGCAAAACATTATTAATTTATATCTAATTTAATCTAAAGTTTTATCCAACTATAAACGGAAACACACAAATATATATTTGCATGTTATACAATCATATTATTCAATTTAATATAATTTTGATTATAATTTTATATTCTAAGTAAGTTATCTGTTATTGTTTTAGTTAAATGTAGCCACTCTTACCTTGAACTAGTGTAAGAGAGTGATATCAAAATTTTAAGACATTTAGGTATCATTAACGCTTTAACCGTGGTTATGGTATTAACGATGGTTAAGACAATGGCTACCGCTAACCATCCAATGAGCATCCAAGGTAGCAAGAAGCAAGAAATTACAAATTTAAACATAACACGAAGTTCTATCTTACTGATTATGAATTATTGGGTTTACATAGAAGAAATTACACCCTGACTGAGTGTTAGTGTTATGGTATCTGGACATTATTGTAAACTATTTGGACATTCTGCAATTAAACTAATATACCCCAGAGACCCCCATAAGTATGTGGTTAATTTTGTGTCTCACTGTTGTATTTTAATTTTCATGGTTTGTTTGTTAAAATTAAAGCAATTAATTTCTAGATATACAACCTTTTACTGGGCGCACAGGTAACTATTTTAAAATAACTCTCAGTCTAAACTTACCTTAGTTATTATAAAAGAACTAGGCATCTAAAATTAGAAACAAAAATATTGTTGTAAACATTCAGCAGCCCAAATACAGAATTTGATGATCCTATAACAAATGCGCCAGCGAATACTTTATCTCATATTATAGACACAGAACACATTGAATATAAATTAATGGGTCAAGCCTTCTTTTTAAATGCCTTCGAAGAAGAAACACAATAGAACCATTTGAACCTTATTATATATAAAAAAAACAACACTACTTTGATAGTGTCAATGTAGATAGACGATTTATCGTAAGATCTCGTTAAAATTCGTTATTTAAATAAAGAATGAGTCAGTTTCGTCCGTGACATCATTTTAGTGTTTTACTAAATGTATACAAAATGTTAAAAAATCGAAGAATTATTGATACTGCGCTTGAACTGTTGACCTGAAACTAGGCAAGCCATTTATTGCGTAGTTTTTTAAATTAGTATCAGTAGTAAAATGAGTCATTGTTACATAAATTTATTCATATAAAAATTATTAAATGTCAATGAGTCATTTATTAGGAACCCTTCTTTTGTCCGATAAAAAAATCTAAAAGTTACCAAGTTCATTGGAAAATTTAATTGGGGCCTCTGTAGTTTCTTTTTCCTACCTAGATTAATTTAATCACTAAAAAGTATACGAGCCTTATATAATAGTAGTCGCAAAATATGTGTAACATTGTGACATTTATCACCGTGGTAAAAAGTCATTGTTGTGGCCTCTCTATTTTACAATGTTTCTATGAATTTTACAATTTAAATTTTCTATAGAAATTCTTCACAAATTATTGCTGCTAAAACATAAATATTCTTATAAAACTCTCATTATTTTTTGCTAGCGGCAACGTACGCGCGCGATCGTTGGTCAAATCAGATAGCACGCGTTGACTTCCTTTGACACGTTTCCGTTGCATTTACTATTCAAACTATTGGTTAAAGAATATTTTAAAAAGGATGAGCAGTTTCGCATATTTACCTGCTATACATACAAACAAACAAACATACAAAATTTACCTCTTTATAATATTACTAGCTGGTGCCTACGACTTCGTCCGGGTTTAAAAAGTAGCCTATCCTGTGTCCCGTACGTCTAAATGTTTATCTACCAAGTTACAGGAAAATCAGTTAGTTCGTTTAAGAGTTATGGAAGAACATACATACATACAATACCTCTACACTTACAGATTTATTATTAGTATTGATTGATTGATTGATGATTGATATAGTACAGATGAACCCGATCTCAGATCCTCGTGTTCAATTTGTGACAATAAAATTATACACTCCAATACGTTCTAATATAAGATGATTCCGTAGTATAAGACCTTCGATTTATTCCATTTTATTTCGACTATTTCTGTTATAATTCCTAAATTCTATTTTCGTATAACATTTTATAATACCTACTGCTAATTACTAACATTGAGATATACCAACCAGTATCAGACTGCGGTAGGTAAAGAACACTTGGATCGAACAAGAAAAATCGAAGGCTAACAAGGTGCTAAAGTAAACGCTATTCCGAAAAGACATAAAAATATATGATTGATAATTTATACTCATCGCAAAAAAACGTATTTTTTTCTTCCTCCTTCAAGTATGTTATCACACATCAAGAAAAAAAAAAATTCTCAAATCACTTATTCTAATTATATAAAAAAATTGTTTATTTATATAACTATCGTATTCGGTTCTAGAAAGTTCTTATTTGGCAGTTAGTTATGTTGTGCCTTTGAATATTTTAATTATTATTTCTTACGGGATTAGTAATTTTTCTTGAGCATGTGTGTGATGACTTTAAAGTGATATGACATGAAATATTTTTTGAGCTATCAATATTCATCGTTTTCTCTTTTTCTTTAACTATAAAAGTATCGAATTTTATCTAATTATCGCATACAGATTAATGTAGTAATAGTAACACACTACATAACTCGATTTTATGTTAAATAGTAAGTGACGCGGCCACTATGGAGATTTTAACTGCATATATTTATAAAAATATGAAATATTCGTGGTATTTCTCTCCAGTATAACTCTCGAGAATACTGGAATACTACATATGCGAAGTCGCGGGCGCAGCTAGTCGATCATAAAGTTTAAGATGACCTGTAACCACTTAGTTTGAGAAGCAAAAAGAGACCAAAAATGCGTGGCGCCCCCGCTACTCAATGTCAGAACAGTAAAGAAGACATTATGATAATATTTTTCAATTTGATTCTACATTTTAATATTCTTTATTGCACCGTTAAAATGCAAAATGACCATTCTCGTCTGATTCCAAGAAATAATCCACTTATTCAAAGGTATCGTGTTATTATTGTATCGCTGCCACTCTGTCTGCAATCTCTGTAGACGACATTTACATAAGTCTCATGACCATTCATTACATATTCAACGTGTATCGTAAATTCTCGACGAAGAATAAAAAGGAGGCAAGACTATTATGGCCACCTGACCATTATAACAGAGATCGCCAGATAAAATATAGCCCAACAAGATTTATTTCAAGCAGTTTCTGGGATTAATCGAAAAATATTAATTAGTTAATTTTGCGAGGTCATTACACTACGTCCGAGTGGTAATCGTCAAAAGAATTAGCATTTTGTGAAATATGGAACTTCGTGAATTCGCATTGCTTTAGTTAATTTTTTCTGTCATAAATATTAAGTATGTATTAATATTAAGTATATTTAATCAATTTCAAGCATTTTTTTAACTATCGACAGACATGCTGACTTTCCACTTGATGGTAGGTGGTTACCGTCGCCAATAACACAAGTAATGCCACAGGTGCCACAGATAAGGGATTGGGAAGGTAAGGGATTGGGATTGGGAAGGTAAAAAATTAAATATTAAAAATAAAATTGTACCTGTTGCCTACTTACGTTACCGAGGTCAAAAATATTTTTTTTACAATTTTTTTCTCATTTTCTGTTAGTGCACACTAATCTTAGAAACGGCTTAGCGGATTTGGATGTTGGCAAACAAATAGCTTATTACCTACGTTAAAATATGGGATGCTTTTTATCCTGGAATTCATGCGCGTACGAAGTCGCGAGAACAGCTAATATTAAGAACACGCTTGCAATTAAATTTATTTTACAGTCTTAATAAATAGCAACATCTAAGCTCAGATAGTAAAATAATATGTAGAATATTTTAAAATAATAAAAAAATATATATAATAAAGAACTTTTACAACCGTTGCTAAATTGTAATAAAATTACCGAATATCATGACATATTGTTATTTAATTTTTATAATGAGGTAAGATTTAAAGATTTAAAATGTCCACGAATAACATTCATTTGTCCTTTGTCACCTGCACTATTTATTTCTATAAAGTTTTTATGTAAGCACGCGTTTCCAAGAAAATGAGTATCAAATGTTAATCAGGTTTTTATAGAGATCATCGTTTAGCCGCGGAAACGACTTCACTTAATCACGGTACCATAGAAGTAGAGATTGCGAGTATGGAATCTGCAAATAAATATCCAAAATCTTTCCTAATATTTATAGCAATTTCACTGTACTATGCTCATTTTAAAATATTACGACTAGTAAGTAGTCATAGTTCATTTTGGTTTAACTATAGTTCAATTACTATAATTAAACCGAGACTATATTCAAGAACATTATACGTTTTCCGACGAGGAATACCTATACAATCAGTTTTATACGGTCTGTGGTATCGAGATAGGTTTCATCAGTTTATGAGAATAAATTGTAGATTTTAGTGGCAAAACATATGTATTTAACTTCATAAGTATTAAAATACCGTGTATTTCCCAAATACACGTTCATCATTTTTATATTTATTTCTTAAATCTGTATATATTATAATTTGAATTTTATAAATCTGAAATATTTACAGGAACTTACAGAAGTTAAGAAAGACCTTTTTTGCCAAATTCTCCAATGTGTAAGTTAAAAATGACAATGGCTTGGTTTTGAATGGTGTCATTTAAAATTGAAATTTTTTTCGAGCACACTGTCCATACTTTTACAGTGGTCGTCGACTTGTTCTTAGCTTTATAAATATTTATTTCCTATACTCGTGTTTTTGTTGTGAAAATATATCGCGAGCTTTATTTTACTATTGAAGTCGACAGCTCCACTACTATTTTACACTAACAGTGGCCATCATAAATAATATTCGTATAAGCTCCAAGGCACGGCATTGACAGTAGTCCAGTTACATAATGGTGTCACTGAACTCTACGGTTTACTCATTGCTTAAGTATATCTAATTTATCCTTATTAATGTAATGAGTAATCATCGTCGATTAGCTTTTTATTTGAAAATTGTTTATTAAAAAATCGAGTAAAGATCGATGATATTAGAAATTGAAAAAAATATCACAAATCATCTCCATTTGAGCATTATGAATATGAAGACTCAAAGATGCCAATATCGTGATGGTGACATTTATCTTTGGTAATATATATGTATGTATGTTCCTCCATAACTCTTAAACGAATTAACTGATTTTCATGAAACTTGGTATATAAACATTTAAACGTACGGGACACAGGATAGGCTACTTTTTCTTTTTTCAACGCGGACGAAGTCGCGGGCGTATATAGCATATAATTAGTATATAATATATATTAATAGATATCACTTTTCAATGTAAGAGAGTATTCGAATTAATTGGTAAATAATTTGAATTGAACACATGTACTTATGTATGTAGTAGTGGTAGCCGTCAGCCTGTCTGTTGATTAACATAAAAAAAATGTAATAAAAAAATCCATAGCTAATTTACTACCACGAAAAAAATAGTCTTAACCCAATACAAGCGGCAAGCATCATGAAATCAAGGACAGAAATAATAAAAAATCGAGTTTTTTTTTAATATTATCAATATTGTCACTGACTTTTTTTCTCCAAATTCACATAAATTACATAAATCCTTAAATTTATTACGTTTCGTAACGCTATCTAACTGTAAAATTAAGATTTGCTAGTCGCCATTTACGTAAATGTAGGCCTATAGATCACTTCTGTTATAAAACTGACGTTTGTTATGGTTCTATGACTTCATTAATAACAGTAATATGCTATTCAATGTATATTTTATTTATTTATTTATTAACAGGTTCACTTACGTTAACTACATTATTACGTTTACAGTAAGTAGTTCAATTAATCGAAATAATTTAAAACAAATGGTAAACAATACACTAACAATACACTAAAAGTATTGTAAGTAAGTAAGTGAAATCATTGAAACAACATAATATCATTGAAGCATAATATGTGATGTTGTGTTTCGGTGAGTGAGTAAGGGATGCCAAAGCCCATTACCCCATCCCTCCCTTATCCTTAATCCTTCTATTATGGCGTTGCTTGTGTTATAGGCGACGGTGGCCACCTACCATCAAGTGGACCATCTTATGTATTTTTTATGTTAAGGTCGACACCTTAACATAAAAAATAAAATAAAACATAATTATAGACGAATAGAACGGACTAGAATGTCCAGTAGTGGACGCTCTACGACTGAGATGATGATGGTGATAATGACAATATTTTTGACATTGGAATTGTGCGATCCCCTTATATCTCGGTATAAAGATGTATATTCAAAGATATACATTCGGTTGTAAAGATATGATATTCAGAAAGAGCTGAAAAGACGCATATTCACGAGAGCTGTAAGGTGCAAAAAGAAAAATGTTATGGCCGAATTAGTGAAAAAAATTTGAATTATTTTCTGAATTTTTGCTTTTGGCGCTCGATATATCAAAAGTTTGAGAAAACCTCTCTAGACAATTTAGTCAGCTACAATTTGAACCCAAAATAAAGACGATCGGGTTAAGGGTTAACCCTGTAGCTTAACATTTTTGAAAGAAGTCAACAAGTCAGAACAACATAATTTCTAAAATTCATTTCCAATGTGCTCGATAGTCGTGTGTGGCACGAAATCTGTGAATTTTTTGTAACTAACTTATCATTGTTCATAAAATTTGATGAAATAAAATTATTGCTTTAAGTCATGAAATCAACTGAAAAACTGAAGTACAGTAAGTAGAGTCTCGCGTAATATTTTTAAAAGTATCTAAAACACTGAAAAATGTATTTGAGTAAATACAGGGCATTGATTAACACAATATTCTGCATATCCCTTCTTTTTTTAAAATGTGTTTTGAAAATAACTTTGCGTCTGATCAAGGTGTTTAATATAAATTAATCAGTAATCGCTATAATATTCAAATTAACATTTAAAAATAAAAACAAATCTTTTAAACCTCAAGTAAAAAATATAAACTTTTGTTTTTACTTTTCCATATTCGTTTGGGAATATTTACGAGTACCTATGCACACAAGAAGAATGTATGTATGTATGTATGTATGTTCCTCCATAACTCTTAAACGAATTAAGTTATTTTCATAAAACTTGGTAGATAATGGATAGAGATCTCTGCTAGGATAAAAGATAAAAGAGTTTCAATGAGGGCACAATACAAATGCATCATTTTATTATAGGTACACTGTGACGAAATTCAATAATATATAATACTTTTGAAGTAGGTGTGGAAAATATAATAATACCTACTACAAACTATAGGCATGCACATTATAATAAGTAATTTCATTCGAGATTCATTTTTATTTTTATTTTATTTCAAACATGTGTTTCTACCTGAACCAAAGACAACCTTTTAAAATGTATTAAGAGCGTTAGGACCTGTCTGTCCTGTTTTCTGATAAGAAAATTATTGTGTGCACTAAATAACTATACCAGTTTTGTGTGACTTTACTCGCTTGAAATTTTAAAGAATAATCTTTTAACTTCCCTGGGGGTCTTGGTTATACATATAAGTGTAAGCTTACTTTTATAAAAAGCAGTTTAATATTTTATTTTTATATATTTACATCCCATTATGTTTAGCCAAAATTATTGCTAAACATAATGTGCCCTGATATACTACTTGCCAGACCAGAGTCAACTTTTAAATTTTCATTTCCAAAGTTGGTCCTGCTAGAAATCGAATTTAGAACGCCTGAGAGAGAGAGAGAGAGAGCTAAGGCAAATAAAATACCTTAACCACTCAGCCAATGGGTACTAACTAAGGGTTAAATTGCATGCATGCACTCAAAATAACTATAAACTATTTCTTATCTATACTATTATATAAACCTAAAGAGTTTGTTTGTTTGTACGCGCTAATCTCAGAGACTACTGGTTCGAATTGAAAAAATATTTTCGTGTTGGATAGTCCATTTATCGAGGAAGGCTTTAGGATATATAACAATTTGAACGCGGACGAAGTCGCGGGTGGCAGCTAGTATTTTATAAACTGTATTTTTTTTCCTCCTTTGTCTCAATATTTGCATACTTAAACAACTTAAAAACAATTCGCCGTAGCTCTACGCAGTCGCTTTTACAGTTCATAATAATCGTCATAAAGATCGACGTATTTAACACATATTAAGCAAACATTACTGCATAACTGTATTAAGTTAGTGGAGCTCGCCTTTCATTTTACGCAGTATCGCTTGTTTTGTCTACTTAGTATTGACGCGTCTCCTGTGAATTTACATTAATATACGTCATAATTCCATGTTGTTAATAAATAAGGAATCAAGATTCTGAGCAGTAGCTTGTTTTTTGTTTTGAAAAGCAAATTTTCCCAGGAAATGTACTAGTATTTTTCCTGTTTACTAAGAAGTGACAACTATAAGTGTAACTTTTCCGAAACTCCTCTAATTTAGTGTTAACACAAAAATATCAACACTGCGAGACCATGGTTTAATTAGAAATAACTTTCATTATTCTATGAAAGGATAACTTTTATTTGTTGGACTAAAAGTTACATAGCTAACAGCTTTTTTTTCATGTTAAGATAGGCTGGCTCGCTTGATGGTAGGTGGCTACCGTCGCTTCCACACAGCAACGCCACAGGTGCGGCAAATTCGCTGCCGACTATATCATCATCATCTCAGCCGTAGGACGTCCACTGCTGGACAAAAAAATTCCCAAAAATTTCTAATTGAACCGGTCAGAAGCAGCCTGGATCCACCGTTGACCCCCGGCCTTTATTAGGTGGTCTGTCCAACTTGTGGGTGGACGTCCTAACGCTGCGCTTGCTGGTCCGTGGCCTCCACTCGCGAACCTTCTGGCCCCAGCGGCCGTCGGCACTTCGTACTATGTGCCCTGCCCACTGCCACTTCAACTTACTGATCCGACGGCTTATGTCGGTAACTTTCGTACGTCTACGGATCTCCTCATTTCTGATTCGATCTCGCAGTGTAACCCCGAGCATAGCCCTTTCCATAGCTCGTTGAGCGACATTGAGCTTCCTTACGAGGCCCATGGTTAGAGACCACGTTTCAGCGCCATATGTCATCACCGGCAACACACATTGGTCGAACTCTTTTCTGTGTTCGACCAAGCATACGTGATTAGAAAAGGATGGGGCACAGTGGTCTTCTGAGCATGGATACTGGAGCGTCAGACGGGCTTAAAATTCTGACCAGAGCCAACTTTGAAAAGTTCACATTCAAATTAGTCCTACCTGTAATTGAACCCAGGAACCCATAACCCCTCCTAACAGATGACCTGTACAATAAATGAAAATTACATAAATTAATAACAATTAAAATATACCTATATGAACCCTTTAAATTAAATTCAAATCGATAAAGTCGCACAACAGGTTTTCGGTTATTACGTCAAAGCAAGAAAATTTATTGAACTTACTAAGCTAATAAAGACACATTTCGCTTTTTAGCTTTATTAGACTGACCTTCAAATTTTATGGGTGGAAGATTATCAAGCGATCACATCTAATTTTGACAGTGATGCCGGTTTCCACTTGATCACTTTTACAAAATATACATATAATCGATACCCTCATTTGCATTATTCTTTTATATAATAAAATTATTGCGATATATGTTTGTATACATTTAGAGTAAATGCTCAAATGAGTAGTGTTGATGGCTGTAGTAATACGGATAGTATGAAGAAATGAAATGTCCCACTACCTGGTGGACGGATGACCACTCGTAATACTAGTACGAGCCACGGGTCGACGCTGGATCCAGACTGCTTCTGACCAGTCCCTATATACTTATTATCTTATATACTTCCAGCAGAGAACTTCTTACAACTGCGTTACTTATATTATGTTCACCTTAGCAATCTTATTATATTCACCTAATCGTTATTAGCTATTACAATTTATTAGCTGGTGCCTGCGACTTCGTCCGCGTTGGAAAAGAAACTATATGAGTAATATAACGCCTGACATCTTTATCGCTGCGACGACGCGACGGTAGCGCCACCACAGCGACGGTGGAATCTTAAATAATGTCAACCCATATTTCTTATATTAGAATATTTTTGAATTTTCTCAAACAAAACCATGAAAAAATATTAACTCATATTTTTTTTTTTTGGTGGAACATTAATATGTATTTAAACAAATGCGTAAAATAAATCTGTAAGTTTAGGTGATCATTAACAAGTTTGTTCATTCACAAACGTCCAGTTTCCTGTCAAATGATCACCGAAACGTTTAATGTTAATTTGTAACATTATAATAATATTAAAACTAACGAAATGGGTAAAGACTTTTGATGGTTCCTTTGAACGTGATATGGTGTGAGTGTGAGCAATCTGATGAAGTCAACGACAGTAGTTGCTATGCCTATAATATATATTATTATATATTTTAAATAAAATAGCTTGCTGGTTGAGTATTTAATTCCTGACTTAGTGTTCCAAGTTCGATTCCTGACTACCTCGACTATATGATCAAGTTACAAAGTATGCGTCTGGTAGTTTGTTCTGTAGAACAATACCTACCACAACTCTAAAATGTACACATGAATAATGTCACAACAATATTTTAGAAATTTGATCAAAATTTTGACACAAGATTTTTATATAATAAGATATTTGACTCCATGTAAAATCGAAAATTTCATTTTGGTAATGAAATAATATTCTTCAGTCACGAATTATTGCAGTTATATTTCCAATTTTATTCAGTTACACTCTGCATGTTATGTAATAAATGAAAAGTGCTTCAAGAATTTGACAGTAACATACGAGTATAATTAGATTCAACTATGACATCATAATCGATGATTTAATAAAGGTCATCTGATTAAAAATACATTAAACAATATAGTGTAACTAATCATCGATTAATTTATCGATCAAGGAGGTGTAACAAAACAATATTTATATACTTAATTAATAAAGAAAAATATAAATTATTCATATTTTTATTATGTTTTGGGTCTAATATCAAATTACAATAATTAAATATTCTGTCATCATATTCATGTACAATTTTAGCGCCACGTACATTTACATTTAAGGAGTGATTCACTAAATAAAATTAATAAAAAAATTAACGTTTGCTGTTGTGTTCGGTTAAGTAATGGATGTTAGGGGCCATTTCCCTCCTATCCTACTACCTTATCCCTAATCCTACTGTAATTGACAGCACACTCAGAGTCCCCGCAGACTACAGACTTTCTATCGTAAAAAAATTACGTATTATTGTAAAAGTTATTCATAAATACAATTGAAAGACAAAAAAAGCAATTGTTTATTGAGAGAGTTAGGCATTCGAATCCAGCCCCATAGACAATGTCACTTTCTGGATTCATGGAAATGACATATTTCATTGTTATAAAACAATGGAATAATGAACTCATAGTAATTTAAATCGCTGCTCTGACGTAACAAAGTCGATCATGTAAAAAAATATTATAAGCTTTTGAAGTGAACTTTAGAATTAACATCGAAAAAGGTGTTGTTTGTATTATTATGATATAGACAATATTTATATTTTTGTGACATTTGAAGTGCATACATTAAAGATATTTATACCAAGCTACACAGAATAAACAAGAGGCTTGATTACCGGTAAATATTTATTTGTTTTTATTTTTCTTATAGTCTTTGCAGTAGGTAAGATCAGCATAGTAATATCAACTTGGTTACCAAATAAAAAAAAAACGCTTTTTAAGGTTAATAACGGTAAGGCGTCTGCAGTTACAGATAACTGCTCGTTGCACTCTAAGCTTGCGAAAAAATATAAATAAAATTAAAGAAAAATAAAATGCTGCTAAATACTTCTGTTAAATTGGCTGGCAAAAATATTAGGTATGTATACTAAATTCACAACTTTTTATTATAAAACAACAAAGCGATTTACAACTAAATTCATAACTGACAAAACGAACAAAGAATGTCACCAACAAGACATACTAAAAAAATAAAAAAAAATAGTCGTACATGTAAGTTTATAGCCCTTATACACCTTTTATGGAATGGACGTCAGAAACATGTGTTTACGTGCGTACAATTCTGCACACTTCACAATACAGAAGTGACTCATGTGAGATGGGTCAGGTGTGACGTTACTGTTTTTAAATGCCGATAGGTAAAGTAAAGACCTACCTTTTAAGCTACAGTCGGGGTAAGAAAAGGTAGGTCCAATCGTCACCTTAAAGTCGACATTTATCAGTTATACCAATTTCATTTCAATAGTATGTCAGTTGAAAAGGTACTAAAAGTCTACATTTTGATAAAGGAATGAATGTGAAAACTGACTAAGGTTCTCGTACACTCATCGTACATAATCTCTTAATACAGTCTTACATAAATATTCTATAATAACAATTTTAAAATGATAACGAATTATTGTATCAATTTACAATTTAAAATTTAATGAGCGAATAAAGTATATTTTTTTGAATTATTGGTAAAAAGTAGGGGTTTTGTACGTAGTGAGTATAGCAATATACTATATATCACATAGTAGTATAATATAGTAATATATAGTATAGTAGTATAATGGGGTTTCCTATACACCTAAAGTTAGTCCATTCCATTCCAAATTGTGTTAGGTTTTTATCCTAAATTATATAAAACTAGCTGGCACCCGCGACTTTGTCCGCGTTGAAAAAAAAAGTAGCCCACCCTGTGTCCTGTACGTCTAAATGTTCATCTACCAAGTTTCATGAAAATCAGTTATCTTAAGAGTTATGGAGGAACATACATACATACAGATTTATTTTTAGTATTGATGATAATATCAAAAATAAAATATTTTATGTTTTAATTCCAAAGAAGACTTCGCTTTAAGTATTGTTTTTACTGTCAGATATTCATATATAAGCTATAAATTGTAATAAACCGTTTTTCCTACAAAATATTAACTAAAATAACTAATATGAAATAAATTTAACATACAACAAATTTTATGTGTATTTTGTAATAATAATATATAATGATCTTTTAAAATATCATACCAACGATTCGTTCCTTATGTTTCTTCTGACTTTGAAAATGGTTTATGACCATGACCGTATAGTTGTTAAGGTGACATTGAAATTGAATACAAAATTACAATACTTTAACTGCCAATCATATTTCTAGCACAACGAATTTACATAATAACCAAATACTTGTTCCCTTACATTAAATGGCAATTGGGACTACATACTATAATTGCAATGAATATAATTTTTATTGTTTAATTTTTATTTTTTGTAAACCCAATTTTATTATCAACTACATGTATTTATTTTAAATAATAATAAATTTTAAATGTATTTATTTTTTTTATGATTATTTTAAATAATTTTATAATTTTTAAGGCATATATACTAATTTAAAAAGTATAAATCTGAAAATAAAACTAATATAAACTTAAGAGTGTGTTTGTTTTCACTCAAAAAACACTCAATGATTTTTTGTATATATACGAGTATATGATCTTAGGGCACCCTTTATCCAGAAAAGAGTTCACGAGGAATCGACTAACAATAAGAAAAAAATCAAAACCTTTTAGACAAAGGGGAAACGCGGCTAAAAGCTAGTATTTAAATTTAATGACACAGATTCCACAAGCCATCAAGCCTAAATGCATATTTACCGCATCTAATTCTTACACCACACGTGCCGTGGACAAAGTGTTCTGTTAGTCGACCTTACCTACTTACTATTTTAGGTGGACATTCGGGTCAATATAATTCACATTACAAGATAAAAAAGCAGTAACGGTTAAAAAATTAAAAGTTAAGGTTACTATGAAGAGCTTAATCAAAATGTTCACGTCCAAAAGGTCCAATAGCAATTAATCATTCTGCGAATGCCAAAAATTATCATAAAATAAAGGATACGCGAGACCAAAGTTTCGGTACATAATTTGAACAGGAAAAATATATTATTTTTAATAGCTTCAAATATACTTTAGATGGTTTATGGTGTATTTAAATTCCAGCTGTTGCAACTGAAAGACAGATATTTCCCCGTAAGGGACAACTAATATTTTCTGATATAGACTTTACTAAGCTAAATCGGTTATTTACACTATTACACTATTAATTACATTCCTTAAATTGTAAATCGTCTACAACGTGATATTTTCATATACTGTAGATAATTTTAACCGAACAAATAATATGCTTCGCTGCTAAAGATGGTGCTGAATTTGAGAAGCTAAAAAAAGAGGTTTTGCTAAAAAATATTACTATTTTTATCTATGAGAAAATAAATCGCGTTTTGACAAACGGTTATAAAGTAGATAACAACTAACGATCACAAGCAAACTTAAAATTTGGACATCATATTATTACCTAATTATTTTATCAATAAAAATTAATGAAGTAGCAATAATTTTAAGGTGTGTTAAATTATATAAAATACGAAAAAAAGAAAAAACCTATTAAAACATAAGAAAATAGTATTTGATTAAATCTTTTCCAATGTCACTCATGATTTTATCTTCGTTATGATTTACAGACCGGTTTCATACCGTGTCATATTTGCGTCATAACGAAGAAGTCTGCTCTATTAGTTACAGGTTACAGCAAAAAGATGTATTTGGCTCGCTTGTTTTACGCACTTGTATTATTTCTCCTCAGTATTTTACAAAATTATATAAGTAGTAAAAAAAATATCAGGCTGTTTACCGAAGATTTTGTTGAACGTCGTTAAGCATTCTTACAAGGCCTATAGTACCACGTTTCAGCTCTATAATTAAAAAAATGGGGTGTACATTACAAGTAATATTTTCTTTGAGCAAATTATATTGAATTGAGAGAACTTATTGCATTGCACTCGAGTTGCCAAGCTAAACCGCAGACCTCATTCCATTATAGTTCAAGTCACTTCCCCAAGAATTCGTGATGAATTTATTGCGTCAACTTTGAAATTCAACAAGTCAAATTCTGGGAACAAACTTAACACTGCACAAGTGCACATGTAGGCTTTGAAGGAAATGTATCTCCTATTTTTATCACAGAGCACCTTTCCCCTTTTAATAAGGCTTTACACATAGCTTTACAACTCGCTAAAGAAAAGGGCTACCAATACGTATGGGTCCGGAACTGAAGAATTTTGGCTAGAAAAAACGATAGTTCTGAATATATTGTAATTAAGAATATGATAAATTAGTTGCATAAGGTTTTTGTTTGTTAAGTATACATAGTTTATAGTTTTTTTTAGTAAGTTCGTGGTCTTCGCACTAAAACTGACAGATTTAAACGTGAAGTATGTTGTAATAACTTTGATATTATTATTTTGACTGAAACATGGTATGTTAAGTAACGAATTATTCGATTATGTATGCTGAAAAATGGTATGGAATTGAATGCAAAAAATGTTATCACATACGATTTTCAAGAAAACGTAGTTCCTTTGATTCAGTATATAGAATTGGTAACGCTGCGATTGCAACTGTGGAAAATGATCAAAACATACTAAATATGAAATAAAACAACCATTAGTCTTTTTGCAACATACATTATGAAGGATTGTAATTGTATTTTTGCAATAAAAACATTTTTGGATTTTAAGCAGCGATATAATAATACATAATAATATATACCTATTTATATCCAACGAATTCGAATATACCATACCAAAAAAAATCTCATCTTTTATCAAAGGTGTAAAATGCATGTAGATGATAGATATATAGCTATAGCATCAAACTGTATCTGAATCTGAATAAGTATTCTGAATTGCCTCCCACCATATAAGCAATTGTAAAGACGTATTCACGCCACTAAACTCTCAGAATTTTCCCCTTCCAAGAAAGCCTCTAATTAAATTAAATAAGTAGCTAATGAAGCTCAAGTTATTACGTATAAAGTACGATACTTACATAATGATAATGATTAATGGTACATTGTAATAATATGTAATAATGAAGACAGTTACAACAATAACAGAAATTTATTACTTATTTTTTCCTCGCCGACTACGTACGCTACATTGACGGCAATATTATTAAATTTTACATTAATAGGTGTTTTATTTATCTGTAATGCCAAGGCGTTGCAACATTGTAAGTGTATGAATGCGTAAAGTAATAAAATTCTCCTCTTACTTAGCACACAACAAAATGAATTTAAGTTGACAACGAACATATTAACTTATATTTAATCCAATTAACGTCATCGTTAAGATCTCCATGTCTTTCGTTAAATTATAAGTACCTATACAAAAAGTATTTTCTCTTCGATTTTAGTTAAAATATACTTTTTGAAAATATTTTTAAAACAATTCTAAATTAATTGAATGAGTTTAACTTTAACATGACTTTTTTGAAAGCTCTATAAAAATAAATTTGAGACACTCATAAATATATTGTAGTGTATAGCAGATAATGTTTGGCGAAATAGCTAATAGTTTCCATTAAAAATAGCATTTATCAGTGAAACAATTTAATGGATAAGACTCTTTTTTAACTTCTAACTTGAACTTTTAATTTCCAACTTATTGGGAGCACAGCAGACACATAATATATTAATGGTATCTATATATACACATTACATATACATTTATTATAATGGTACATTAAAAACCCATAATTTATCAAACTAGTAACTTATCTGAAACTTTATCAAACTATGTATAAGTATTAGGTATAAATGTAATATTAAATGTAAATTGTGTTTAAATAAATAAGAAAACATAAAATATGCACATGAATGAACACAATCATAATAATCTTGGTGTGATTTATAAAAGGCGACATATCATATCAAATCAAAAAAGTATCATCAATAACAATAAAACCTGAATAGCCTTGCATAGAAAATGTGCCTTATTTCTACACAGAATAAAGCAATTTACAAGTTAGTTGTGAGTATGCTAATAGTAGGCATGGACCCACGCTCGCGAATATTTAATTGACGCTAGCCTTTATATGTCTAAACTACGTAGTTAAAAGTTTTAAGCTACAGCTCAATTAAACTAATAAAAAATGAATTAAATATATACGTGAACAACACTAAAACAAAAGAAAAAAAAAGAAAAGTTTCACTTTTCATTTAAAAAATAGCAAAGTGTTGTACCATTTTGAAATGTAAGCTTGCCAAGGCCCCCTTGGCGTATAGTAGGCACTTTTTTTTAAAGACGAAGTATCAAAGTTGTCTGAAAAATGATATTTAATTGAAAAATTCAATTTTCTTTTTAAAAAAAAACTTACAAAATCAATTACTGAATTTATGACTTTAATCAAGAGCATAGTTGTTTAGGATAACATTAAAAAAGAATAACTGCAATTTTGGAAATTTAAATAAGGACAAGATTATGAGATGACTAATTTCACACAAATATTTCCCTTAAGAAAATATAGGAAATTAAAACACATTCTATTAATATGATTAAGATTCCCTTTTAATGCTCGGGGTCGTTTTCTATAAATAAGGAAAATCACTGATTGGACGTGTCAAGGCTCAACCTCTTAGCGTTAATTTTAACGACTGTTAAGAGACCGCACAGTGGTAAGAAACCTTTTGATACTTGACAAAAGCCAATTAATCATTTTAATTATTTCACTTCCAGACAATTAATGAAGAGTAGTAAATTAAGAGTGCATTTACAAAATTTTTTTTTTTCAACGCCTAACATTTGGATGGGAATTTAAGAAAGAAATAATAAATTTCAACGAATTTACTAATTAAAAAAGGAAACTTAAGTTCTTTTATGGTAACGTATTTTTTTAATAATCATACATATGATAAACTCGTTATTTGTCTGTACGTTTGTGCACGTTAATCTCAGAAAGGGCTTAACCAAATTGAATAATAATATGATGTATTGTAGCAAGCTTCCCGTAATATTTAGTGTTCGTTTGTTTCCAACCGATTTAGTATGTATAGATGTTTGTTAATTTTTCACGCATAAACATCTTATTTACACACCTGGATTTACATATTATATAGGATTATTTATCCTGGCAGAATTTTAGATTCTACAGGGATCGCCTAAAAATATAAAAAATTGATCACCACTGTTTTAATTATTTTTTTTTATTTTTCAACGCGGACGAAGTCGCGGGTACTAGCTACTAGCTTAACGTATAAGATAATTTAATATAAAAAAGTCTTATAACCAATAAAGATAATCGATTATTTTAAATTTAGATAAAATATTTTATATACCCTTAAGCTACTTTCATGAGAGGGCCCAAAATACACATGACTCTTTACGGAAATTTTTTTTTTTTATTATTTACACACAAATAACAATAGATGGTACACAGTTAAGGTGTACTATAAGCTCAGTTTGTGTACAAAAACAATAACATAGAACATGTTTAAAAAGTTAACATGTATTTATCTTTGTTATTTCGTTTATACTGAAATGTCATTGTACTAAAATGTATTCGTTCGTCGATGACTTAAATATGAGTTTTAAATATAGAAATATTAAATATTTTATATTGTATCAGCGACATCATATCAAAGATGTAGTTGGCACTGTGGTCAGCAAGATTACATCATGCCTACATATTAAGTTTTTATTGATCGTCTAATCTCCTCACAAAGTGTCCTTTACTAGTATCGGAAGGCAGTTTATCGGCGAACAGTAAGAGTTTCTGCTGTAAATTTTCTGTGTGGGTGTAATAGCATAGTATTTAAATCTGTGTAAGTATATTAAAACTTTTTTGTTTTTAATATACTAAACATTTGTCTTAAAGTTATCGATTAAAAAAAATTAAGAAATATATTTATAATAGAAACATAAGCATTTTTTTTTAAGAAATATTCAGTATTGTCAACTTATTTTTACGTGTCTTCTTATTATATTTAAACAGAGTTGTATCACAGTCAGTTCAGTTCAAAAAAAACACAGTTCAAGTAAATAAATATTTATTTTTCTAAAATATTACTTTTTAAAATAATTGCTGCATTTATTCTTTAAATATTATTTTAAATTTGTAACACATTAACCCTTTAAATGTGTTGCTATATTAAGTAATAACCATGTATCTACTGAACATCTAAATGTACGAAATTAAATAAAAAAAGTCAAAATTTATAAAAATATCTCAAGTATAATAATAAAAATATTGAAATTGTAAATTATAAATCATTACTATATCTTGTAACCATAATAATTATTTTACTAATAATTTATAATTACTTTTTTTCTATATAATATGTATTTCCAAATAATCATAGTATGTTGTGACCTTTACGATTATGTGAACTTTATGACGACGTTACGGCGATCCTTCTTGAAAGAAGTGATTGAAAATGTAAAAGCCCTTTTTTCAATTATGTAAATCCTAATATTCCTAGAAGGAATTTAGTGAGAGCGATGTAGCACTGAGTCGGAAAATAGTTGGCGTTGTAACTATCAAGTAAATTTGAAATCCAGGGTTTTCCGACAGGGTAAAAAATTTAGGTAAAAATACCTTGTAAACCACGCGCGATTCACCTATCCCTACTAAGTATTCCCACAGGGATAAGTGGAATTTTAGTACATTACAGTCACAATCTAAATTTGATTTTCCATATACTCGATATTTTATTTGAAACATGACTCTAATGTAAAAATGACTATAAAAGCTTCGGTACTTATTCAATTTATCAACATTAGAAAGCAACATCAAAGTATATTTATAAGTGAAGTTTGGTATTACAAATCGAAAGCTTGTTTTAGTGGTCGGTGACCCCCATTTGTTGTGTTTTTGTGTCTCGCGCATTACTTACTGATGTGACTCATTCATTGCATTCACATCACAAACAATACTACGAATACTATCGGCTTTACGTGCTCATCGCAAGACACAATCGGTACTTGTATTAAACAAAAAATGCGAAAATGACTCACGGCTGCATTATTTATGTGTACTTGCGGGTGAATCGTTTTATGTTGAGGCGATTTTATGGTCGCCTAAAGTATATTTCATAGTTATTTTATAAGGATATTACTTTCGAACAAAGTGGCTAGGTGAATGGTGGTTTTCTTCTGGACAATTCATTTGATCGCAGTTACCATACTCTTCAGAAAATCATTGTTTGTGTTTTTGTCACGTGACTTTTTTGTGTTTTTGACATAGCCGTAACGATTATATGGGGCCACGGGGCTACAGGGCAAAAATTCGTAAAATGTTATCCACAAACACACATAAATGTTAGGCCTTACACTAAAATGAAAACTTAACAAAATTACGTTAAATGATGGTATAGCATAGTATTCATTTACTAACTAGCCTATAATTATTAATAACACTCAATAAGACTTTAAAACTTAACCCTTGGTAAGTCTCGGACTTACTAGTGTCTTTGACTGCATTTGTTTTGAATTCAGACTAACGCATTTTTAAATCTAAATGCATTGCGTGTAAAAAATGCGAGAATGCGTAAAAATGTGGTTCTTTTGTAAAAAAAAATGCTCTCCATTTAGGCTTCATTTCACCACAACCAGGTTGAAAAATACTGACAATACTGTAAGGCCTCTCAGATATTCAGTGGTATAATTCGAAAGTGAACAAACACATTTATCCATCTTCACACCCAATACATACATACCTTCGCATAAATAATGAAATATCAAAATAGAATACAACTCGTCAATGTCAAACGCTCTCTCTGATTGATGTTATCTCGGGCTAATTTGTGATGAATCACAGTGAAAGTGAATTGTAATGAGTATATTAAAATATCTTTTAGACATGCTTTAACCTCAAAGCTGATTCATAGAATCAATGAGTACCGAAGTTAACATTAAGGTGCGTTTGGTTTATACTTGACCTCAAAACTGATCATGCTTTGTCAGTTACTGAAGCACTTATTTTTTAAGAAAATTGAGAATATTATTTTCTAAGAAAGTTTATAACTTAATCTCCTATGATTCATAAACAAGCTAAGATATTGCCGATAGATACCGACATTATCTGTTACATTTTTATGGCATTTATAATATGATTCTTTTTTCTTATAAATTTTTAGTTATACTCTGACCAAAAACTCGACTCTTGGTGTGGTAAAATTTAAAAATAAAAGTTTTAGAAAATACTTGCAAGCAATTACTAGTGATGTGCTAGTAAGCGATAAAATACTAGTAGTGTACTAGTAAGAGTACGCAAGAGATAGTAGTGTTCTTTTTGTTATGTGTCTTTTTCTATAACCTGCAATTGGCAATCGCGAAATTATTAGATATTAAAATTGTTAGTTTAAGTTGATGAAAAAAAAGAAATAGTTGGTGGCCACCGTCGCCTATAATACAAGCAGCACAAGGTGCTGCAAGTGCGCATAGTAGGATTAAGGATAGAGATTAGGAAAGCATAGCGAAATGGCATAACTCAGTGACCGAAATATAGCGTGATAACTGCAAATTGTAGCGTGCCCTGCCAATAATTTCCAAAAGACCAGAGCCAACTATGAAAAGTTCATTTTCACAGTTGACCCTGCCGGGAATCGAACCCTGCCCTTGAGACAGAACGTTAAGGCAAGCACCCTAACCGCTCACCCAACAATATGGTCAAAATAATTTAACAGTTTGTTCAATAAAAGCAGTCCTTAAAAAACAAGTAGGAATTAAACATTTTCCGATCATAACATACTCGTATGCGATAATTGATGTGACCTTAACAGGTCACATTAATTCACACGTTTCTAAGAAAGTAATAAACGAATTAAACATGTTCAAAAACACACCTGTTCTCGAAGAGTATATTTTTCCTCCTAAATATAGATTTGTCAGGTAGTGAAATAAGATTTATTATAGCAGATGTCAAGATTATCTCGAATTTTAAAGATAGGTTGTAAATGACTACCGATCATTAAATAATGTGTTAAAATTTAATTTAATACTGGCCTATGCTAGTAAATATATATGGGAAATGTTATAAATTGTCCATAGTCTGTCGAACATTTAATTTCTTAATTAATTAATGATGTAAAGCGAAAATAAAACAGTTTATGGCAAAAACTTCCCACGCTCGTAGTTATTTATATGAAAAAAAATATATAAATTTTATTCCACCAGTGAATAAACATAGTTTACAAAATCACAAGTACCTAACCCTATCCCTTCCTAAACCTAAATATTAATGATAAAAAACATATTAAGTTCAAGTAAACATACAAGTTTGCATATTATTTGAGCTTAAGTTTTAGTATTAAAGACAACCATGATTATTTTAAGTCATCAGGATTTGTAGTGAAAATGAATCTAAATGGAACTATGCTATACAAATGCATACATTACATAACTCCTTACATTCATTTGATTTTCTTTGATAAAGCTAAATTGTTAACAACATGCCATGGAATATTCCTTGTCTTGTTTGCAGACTCTATATGAAATGTGTAAATTTCATTCAAAATTTGTAAATGTAAATGTAATAAATGTAAGCTTGATTTCACTGTATGGACTGTAAATTCTACACTATCGTTTGTATTAAAAAGTAAAATCTACAAACCAATATTATAATCCTACCAGATTATTATTCCTACATTATTTCCTCACAGACTCGATAAAATATTTCTTAGCGAGATTGTAAAATTTATTGCCATTTGTTTGCAAAATTGTCTACATTTATTAAGTGACTAATAAAATTATAGCATACAAATAAAGCAGAAATAAAATTCTGGTTCCACCAGTAGTGTTTAATCGATGACACACGAATTTATAGTTTGTTTGCCGAGGACAAAATAAAAATAATACCGTTTTATTGCCTTTGCAGAGTAACTCTATATTAGATTTTACGACGAAGCAGAAATAAATTGACACAAACGATTGCTTTAATATAAAGTAGAGGAAAAGTGATTGATGTTTTATATTAGCTTATTATGGATAACGAAAGGAGACGAGTACTATTAGCCTTATTTATTTAATATTTATTACATTACTGCTAGTTGTACATTGTAGAGAAGGCAAAAGCATCCTCTATCCAATTCGTGCTGAGGGAAGGGTTATAGCTAATTAAATAAGCTATGTAAGCGCTAAAAAAGGCTTGGCTGCCTACACAGGAGATACAGGTTCAAATTGCGATCTCAAAGGATCACGATTCCTGACATCTAAAGAAAAATAAAACATACTATATTTACATAGGTGAGACTCTTGATCTACAGTGATATAGATAAAGATCTACAGGGTTTAAAAACAAAAAATGTACCTAAGTACATAGGTACCTAAAAATAATTTTTTTATATATAAAAAAACTACTATTTTGTATAATAAATCTTGAATATGAATTCTGTCGGTTTTTATTCAAAAGTATTAGAAATCATCTTCATCAATCATCAATCAATAATAATAATAAATCTGTAAGTGTAGATATTGTATGTATGTATGTATGTATGTTCCTCCATAACTCTTAAACGAATTAACTGATTTTCATGAGGATTTTCATGAAACTTGGTAGATAAACATTTAGACGTACAAAGAACACAGGATAGGCTACGTTTATCTTTTTCAACGCGGACGAAGTCGCGGGCGCCAGCTAGTCCGTCATATGACTTTTATTAAAAAAGCTATTTTGAAGTTAAATATAATTTTTGCTGTTTTGTAAATGTAAATAATAAATTTAAATAATAATAAAACACCATTTTTCTTTTAATTTAATGGCAGAAAGTAATTACAAAAATATAACAAAATATTTTTATAGCTATTGCGTCAATAGTACTTGAGCTATTGGGCTATTATGGAGTTCAACTACACTTTCTGGATAACGAGTAGAATTTTCTCGAATACACGACTTCTTCACTATCTTAGCTGGTACCTAGTCATATTAATCATGACCTAACTTTTATAGCAAGTCGTGTCATGAATTTATTTAAGAGGTAAATAGTATAAATGAGACTAGCTAATTAAAATACTGTAAACAGAGAACGTCGCATATATTTACGTGATTTTTTTCTCGGTATATCTTAGCAGGATGTGCTATATTAGTCCTGAACAAACTATGGAAATGCGACAGCAAATACATACGCGATTTATTAAGCAAACAAATATGGAGACGTAATATTGATTTTAAAGTAGAAATAAAAATAATTACGTATTAGATGTGTGTGGAAAATAATTAAAATATAATGTTCTAGAACTGTGGTCATTTAGGAGAGATTGTCAATTATCCACTATGACGTAGAGTGAAGGAAGTTCCCGTGATGGACACAGTATCAGGAAATTTTGCAACGATGCATAAAAGATGTTAATACTTATATGCAATAAAAATAACAAGAAAAAGAAACAACATCGAGTATTATTTCATATTAACTTCACGGCAAAATTGATTGCGTCGGTACGGCCCGACACTTTGTCTGCCGATGCCGGTTGCGGGCGACTACGTCATCTTCTCAAAGTCACTGCAATATTAACCATTACTTTGAATTATTTATTTTAAATATCTTTCATTTACAGTATAAAAAAAAAACATAATATGAAAAAACATAAAAAAAAACATTTCAATTTAACATTTTGCTTTAACATAAGTTTTAATTTCAAAATATTACTTAATTACATGACATAGTGCCAATAGAAATTTAATTAAAGAATAAATTATATTATGAGATTTAACCAGTTTCCATAAAAACGTAAAGTCATAGACGTGAGTTATATATGATTATTTTTTACGATGAGTACAAGTTAATTGGCAATTTAAAAGAATCATTCTAATATACTCGTACATCGTCTCTAGTATCTAAGTTTCTAGGTCCGCCAAAAAGGCAGAGTTTTCAAAGTCCGTCAAAAAGAAAAAAGGGTTGTTTTTTTTTTTACTTAAAGTTCGAAATTAAATTTATTTATATAGTAAAACATATGTTCGTCAATAAGTATACCTATTTTGTTTTATTTTTCTTGAATGAAAGTCATTTTTACCTAAGTATAATTATTACATATAATTATGACCTTGACACCTTCATTTTTTTTTCATTTTGGACATAATACTATTTGCAAAATGTAAATAAAAACCCACAAAATCTAGATTTGCGCATCTTCGATTGCCAAACACAAAGTGCGAAAAGGGCGAAAATAATAATTTTGGCATTTAATTACCTAGGTATCTTTTGTATGACATTAAAAAAACATTGATACATTTCTTCAATACTTTATAATTTTCCTCGTGGAAGGAAAGGTCAAATCTACAATTACTTAAAAAAAATTGTGAGTGAAATTTACGTTTTTATATCACCTTGGAAGACAGATTTAAACAGAAACCATATTACACAGATTTTATAGTAATTATGGCTATAATGCAAGTACATCTTAACTTATGGATTAAAGACTAAGTTCAGAATAGGGTAATAAACTCTAAACATCCTTGCACATGTATAAAATCCCAACCACATCGTTAATCTTTGTATGTAAATACTTAGCGATTTGTTATAAAGTAAATGGGTCTAATAAACATATCCGAAATTAACCTATTATTTTATTAATAAAACGCATTCATCCTCATAATCCTCATATTATGTCTGTTTTAAATAATCGACAAGCCAAAAGAAAACCATTACATTTTTATTACTATTGTGAATATACAATGAACTGAACACGTTATGACATTAACTTATTTGTAATAAAAATTCACACCTATCCGTCGATCGCTTGTAACTTGATATCTTACGTATAGAAAGGTGTTTGATCAGAAAGGTCAAAAAGGTCAAAAAAGTTCATTACCGAGGCCTTCGTTTTATGAATTTAAAATGAACTCTTTTCAATGCTATATTCAAATCAATTATAAAAATTTAATTCATGAAATAAAAAAAAAAGTGGTCCCGACAACAAGATCATTTGAAATTGAAATAAAAGTATATGATCTTAATGATGTCCTGTGGTGTAATGTTAAACAAAACTCGGACAAATAAAAGTCATTAACATGCAAATTGATAGAGCATCAAGAATGTTCACCTCAGGTGGTAAACCGGATCGCTTGGTAACAGACGACTTGTCACCTACCATTTTGCTCGAAATTCGTTCGTATTAACGACTTTATACTGATATTTGAGTTAAATTGTGGTAAAATTGAGATTTTTTTTTGTATAAGATCGTTAGATGGACGGGATAGTAAATCCTATATGGACCACTGGACCATATAGGAGACCATAAGACCATAGTAAGATTGGGGGTATGGGATAAGAAAATGGGTTCTGGCCTAAATGAATTCGAAACGTCATTACTTGTCAGATATTGATCAGAGTAAACTTTGAAAAGTTAATTTCCTAATTTGTTCCGACCGGTAATGGAACCGAACCCGGTACACGTGAGACAAAGCTTTGAAGCAAACACTTTAACCACTTGATCAAGGGGCTCGATAATATTTAATAGCCTTACATATTGAAGGACAAAGTAACTACCCCGTCACGTCTGTGTGTCTGTATATGTACACGGTGACCTCAAAAACTACTGAACAGATTTTCATGTGGATTTCAATAGTAGTAGGTAGGTGCAAAGACGAGGAAGGTTTTATGTATGAGCTAAAAAAAATTCAACTGTGCGAAATCGCTAGTACGGTTGTAATTTTATACATAGTAATTGCATTAGGAATTTTATTACAAAAAATACTTAAGGACATAATGTCTTCAAATGTCAAAGAATAATCTCATTATGTTGAAGCAGAACAAATATAGCATCGTGTACATTATTCTTAAATACTAATAATAAATCTGTAAGTGTAGGTATTGTATGTATTCCTCCATAACTCTTAAACGAATTAAGTGATTTTCATGAAACTTGGTAGATAAACATTTAGACGTACAGGACACAGGA
The DNA here is from genome assembly GCA_918317495.1 of Synanthedon vespiformis. Lineage (NCBI taxonomy): Eukaryota > Metazoa > Arthropoda > Insecta > Lepidoptera > Sesiidae > Synanthedon > Synanthedon vespiformis. Next base: position 3,771,440 of record OU906953.1, read on the forward strand.
TAGCCTACTTTTTTATTTTTCAACACGCATGAAGTTGCGGGCGCCAGCTAGTTTAATATAATGACTGCAAAAAATTTATTTGTATATCAATTCAATTTCGACAATTATATTGATGAGATTTCTGATAAAAAAGCCTTCTCTCTTACAACTTATTTAAAAAATTATATATTCGTTTAGTTACTCAAAAGATTTTTTACGAATTTAAGTAAGTATTTATGATAATAGTTATTTGTTTTTTTTTTCCGTTTAAAGTATGTAATATAGACAATTATTTAAAAAATCGAAGAAAAAAATTGTTTCGTCCGCTTAGTTCTTCTAAACTAAATATGTATTGACCTTTTTCAGCACTCAAATTAAAATACTATAATGAATTGGCATAATGTATTATTAATATCAATAACACAATTTTATTTTACATAGTATAATATGTACAAGACAAGCTATAGTGAAAGGTATTTAACACGAATTTAAGTTGAAGTTGAATATAAAGGGAGATTTCAGCAGATCAGAAAATTAGGAAGCTTGTTTTCTCCTTATTACTCTTGAATATTTTTTCTATCAAAATATTTTTATTTGTATTTAAGTTACGCACATCCTTCAAAAGAGAAATGACAATATTCATAGCACACATAAAAAGTAATAAAATGCAGTAGCCTTTTACACAAAAGGACAGATTACATATTATTTTTCCTTGTTTTCGAGATGCCTATAATTTCATTAAAAGAACACTTCCGTTCCGTCGGCCAATATCTGCCAGAACATTTCCACGTTCGGCACGAATACATCACAAGAACTCGATTTCATTGACAACCGACGGGTGCAGCATAATGAGTTTTAAATTATCACCACACATAAAAAAGTATGTACGCAACGTTGCCTTTGACATTACATTGAAGACACTATGCTTTTAAAAACAGAGCGTAAATTTCACCTTACCTGCCCATATCTAATTAAGTGCAGGCAGAAAATACAATTTATTTGTCACATTTTGGAATTGTTAGTGGATTAGTAAGTACTGATAAGTAGATGAGAAGTGAGGCAGTTGGTAAAAGAGTTGGTCGGCTATATGATGCGCAGACGCAGCGAGCGGTTGGCGTCGCTACGTCTCCATGGTAACAGTCGACGGCTACTTAAGGACCCGCGTGCTGTAGAATTCGCACAGAACGCTAAAGCTTGGAGAGCGCGCCGCACCTAGTGCAGCGGATCACCGGCATTTTTCTGTTAACATAATTTTGACGTTTCGTAAATATAAGTGACTTAAATAAAAGCTTTTGTTACGAATCGCAAATATAAGCGTGCCATTTCAATTTCAGTTACAAAGTGTTGTGAAATAAACTTTTTAAAAGTCAAGATGATGTCCTTAGTGTTGTTTGTTATGGGAGGTCTCCTTGCTGCAACAGAGGGCTGCGGCTACGGAAAACAGATGATAAGTAAGTTTTCCAAAATATACCCATTTTCTTCCCTGTAAAGGGAAAACTGCAGGGAGCTTGCCGATTACCACATACATTTTTTTTTTATTATTTTGTATGTTAAGATCGACAGACAGCCGGTCCACTTGATAGTAGCTGGCTACCGTCGCCTATAACACAAGCAACACCTCAAATGCTGCAAATGCGCTGTTGACTATAGTATATTGTCTATAGTTGACTATATAGTTAATTATAGACTTCCCAATCCCTTACCCTTAGTAAAGGATTGGAAAGGGGCAGGGAGGAATTTGTTACACCAAAATTATTACCAATTTTTTTATTAATGATTAAAATATTTTTTAAAAAACTCCGATATATTTAAAATTAAAACTATTGTAAAATTTTAAAAATATTCAAATAAAGTAAATTAATCATACATCGAGAACGTAATTATCCAGAAGAAAATAAAAAATAAAGCCGCAAGAATAATAAAAAAAAATACAAAATTATTGTCGCCATCTAGTCTAGTGTGAACGTAACATAAGTTTCTTTAAAGCAAACTACTCATCGATTTTATATGTTAATAAAGGTGTCTTTTTTTGGTAAAACTTGTATGGGTCGAGGTCATAAAATTTTATTAACACAGACACCTGTATAACACGCTCCGGTCTAATAAATCAGATAAATTGGACGAATTATGCGACAAATATTAAAATTAGGGATTAGTGCTTTTAATTCACCTTGACTCTTTTTTATCATTATCATACAGTTTAGTCAATAATTTAGGTTTCGGTTATTGCTTGTATACGTATAGTAACTAACTAAGAATTTTGTTTTTGTACAGAATCAGGAGGTTTGTCGGCGTATGAGAAACAAGCTATTGTTGACGCACACAATCGTCTGAGACAATCCGTGGCATTGGGTCAAGTTTCTAGTCAGCCACCGGCAGCGAACATGATGGAAATGGTGAGGAAGATGACATTATTTTAAACCTCACATATTTCGTAGATATCAGTGTAAAATAAAATATTGATGGTCTCTAAGAAAAAGCAGTTTCGACTTCATGGCTTAACGTTGTCTACTCAACACAAATGACATTTCAAAAATTGATTGTGTCTGATTTATACATAAATTTATAAATTAAATAAGTAATGGAATCATAGCAAAATTAATTTTCTTGATCAACATTTTTTATTCGAATGCATATTAATATGTGACGCAGTTTTGATTGTGCGTGTTTCAATAATGTGTAAATGATTTCTTAAAGGTTTGGGATGAAGAGTTGGCAGCAACCGCACAACGATGGGCCGATTCATGCACTACTGCTCACGATCATGCTTCCCAACGCGACGTGGGTCGTTTCCCGGTGGGCCAAAACCTTGCAGCCACTTGGACTACTCGCCCACCAAGTGACACCTCAGACTACACACCTGACTTCATGAAGCAAATCAACGCGTGGTTTGATGAAGTTAGGATCTACGGATTCAAACCGATCAGTGGAAGTCATGGGACAGGACATTACTCTCAGGTAATCATTTATCTAAATCATTGTTTATAGAAATTAAATGAATAATTTCTAGTCCCAAAACTTGTGTAGTTTACAGTAAACTCTAAAGTGAGATGATTTTTCAGTTGGTGTGGGGTGAGACATCTCACGTTGGCTGTGGGTACACGTTCTACTACGACCAATCTCGCGGTTACACCAAGCTATATGTCTGCAATTATGGACCTGGTGGTAACGTTCTCGGATCCAACCCATACGAGAAGGGTCTTCCATCTTGCAGCAGCTTTGGGCTCGCGGATTCGAGGAAATACGCGGGGCTTTGCTGTAAGTATCCGTATTTTATGTTTATGAGAATTTGTACATCGATTAATTTCTTAAATATTAATTTCATTAAAATTTATACCATTTAAAGGTGACATCTTGTCAGGCAATTGACTTAATTTATAATAACCTTATATAGAGGTCACAAAAAGACGTTAGATTTCTAATGGACCATATTTTTGAAAATCATGAGACCAGTCTGGTACTCCAGATACATATTAATAATGTTATGATTATTTTATGCTAAAGCGACACAGTATTGTTCGAATTTTTCCAAACTGCATATCGCATTTGATGACAACAATATGATATTAAATTATGTATATTTCTTGTTACAGCGGCCGGCTTCTCCACCTCAGCCTACAACGCGAACAGTTATATCTCGAATGCCATTCCCGACAGTTCCAGCGACACTCAAGCTTACAACTATCAGTTTAACAATCAATTCAGCAATCAGTACCAATATCATTATCAACAGCCAGAGACTTTCACAACGTACGCAACTCAAACTGCTGCTAGACCATTAATTAGTATCTTTAAAACTGCTTCAAATCTTTTCACTCAACCAAAGTCTTCTGGCTTCAGAATCGGTACTTTATACGTATGAGCGTATTATTAAGAATTTATTTATAGCAGTATTTTTAAATTATTGTGACAGTTACACGACTGATTAATTCGATATTGTGCGTTTTGCAGAATTTCGGAGAAATGTAAATAATGTTGTTATTCCTTGGTTTTACAAGGAACTTAGCTTAAGATTTATACACCGTGTTGTGTATCATAAGACAATTTTGAAGGTCTGTCGCGAATGGCCTTCTAGTATTAATAGTGTTTGTGAGAGTTGTTTTTATTATATTAGACAAAACTATTTTTGTAATATTGTACAATAAAACAATTTAATTATAAAGCCCTTGTTTTCTTTAGTGTTTAAGTATAAAAAATATCCATCTTATATTTTGGAGAGCAAGAATAACATCTGAGGTCAAAGTTTATAGGCTCATAGGAGAAGAACTTATAAACCTAAAAATGTTCTGTTTAGACAACCTAAAAATGTTGGGCTTGGAATAAGTTGTTACCAGTCTGGTTACAGTAAAACTGTTTCAGTTAAATTTTACAAATGTTACACAAGAGACGAGGATTCTCTTTGCCATATCTTACTCAAAGTCAAAACGAAGTTACAAAAGTACAAGCACACTAAATAAACTAGAACCAAACTCAGTAAATAGATGCATTTGCTTAATGTGGAAAAGCAGTTTTACGATCATTGTATTCAAGTTATGAAATATTTGAAAAATCGAGTTTAGTCAGAGTTGGAGAGCAAATTAAAATGAATTCGTAGGAATGTTTCAAATTACACTGATTTCTATTTTTTCTACAAGTGGGTATGTAACTTGTCTTAATAATTTTTTTATCAAAGTCAATGTGTTATTAATAACAATATGTATTGTCCAGGAACATACATACATACAGAAAAATTTCTAATAGGAATAAATCATTACTACTTACTATTACCTAGTAGGTCCAGTATCCCTCAAAGGATTTTTTTCTGATTATTAGTAGTAATTAGGCTGTTAGAGCCTGAATCTTCGTGAGTAGTTTCAGTTTGCCGAGACGAACAACTTTTTCCTCTGCGAAAATTCTCGATAGAGGTAGCTAAAGGAGTTAGCAGCCGTAAAAAACTTCCAAGCGTAGGACTGGGAAAACGTGCCACTCAATTTGTAGGACAATGCGGTCATTTTATTATACAAATGTTTACTAAGCTGCAGACAAAAAATCAGCTGGTTAGTATACCCATCCCTCCCAAAAAACCACTTCCAATAAATCATAATAATGAGGTCATAAAAATTATTACTAACCAGCTGAACTCTTAAATGAATTAACTGATTTTCATGAAAACTTTGTAGATACGATAAACATTTAGACGTACGGGACGTATAGTCTAGTCGAGAAGTGAGTTTACTGAGAAAAATAGTTAAAACAGTCTTAAAAATATGGGAATTGTTTCATTGGATTCATAATTTCATTCTGAGAAAACGGGTTTTTTTTTATTTTATAATAAAAATTGCAATTGTATAAACCAAAAAACGAAAAGAGAAAAAGGGAGTGTCCATTTTGTAGCTATTACTAAAAAAATATTGAAGATAGCTCAAATTTGAAAAACGTTCCTAAAAGAGGAGAAGATTTCAGTAAAATAAGTCTCTACTCCCGGATTTGTAGCTCCATTATTTATAATTTTAATTTAACGTTGAAAATAGGTTTCTATCACTACTTATTATAAAACAAAGTCCTCCGCCGCGTCTGTCTGTCTGTCTGTCTGTTCGCGATAAACTCCAAAACTACTGCACCGATTTTCATGCTGTTTTCACCAATGAATAGAGTGGTTCTCGAGGACTAGTATATAATCTACAAAGTTACGCGGGCGAAGACGCGGGTAGCAGCTAGTATATAATAAAAATGCACCCGTGCGAAGCCGAGAGCGGGTCGCTAGTTTTGAAATAACAAATTACTATGACCAAGTGAAATAGAACAAATTATATATACCAACATAGAAAACACACATTATTTTTTATTATCTACTTGAAAACCAAAGAAGGTGTGAAGAATGGGTGATATTCGCTAATGAAAATATTTCGAAGTTAAGTGAAGCATTGACCTTTAGTTGTTTTCGAGCAAGACTTAAGACTGTGTCTATAACCTAACATACATTTTTTTTATATTCCACAAAGGAAAAACGTTTTGAAGTTAAATTATTTATAAGAATTCCTAATTTATATAAGAATGAGCGCCTGTTTCACCATCTGTCAAATAGGCTAACTGTCATTTAAAGTTACCGGTAACCGGGGATAATGGAGCTGATATACCTTTGTTTGTACGTTAAAAGTCCCAAACATTGAAAAGAAAATAATATAAAAAAATCGCACACAGTAAACCGAGTGCATAATTCAATAAAACAAAAATATTTCTATGTATCTATCAAACTTTTTGATTATAATTTATAGAAAAATTGAATCTATTGATAGAAAAAGAAGTCCTCTTTTTCATATCATTTTTATTGTCGCTAAGGGTTGAATAGACCACCGTGATATAACAGCATGTGTGCTGTTGTGTTTCGGTGACTGAGTAAGGGATGCCAAAGACCATTTTCCTCTAACCCTTCCTAATCCCTTATCCTTAATCTTACATACTATGGTCTTCAGTGCTCTTGACACAAGCAACAACAATTGCTTGTATCATATCAGCCTATTTGCCGACCCTACACATAAAAAAATATATAGCCAGTAGAACACACAAAGAAACTACATTCATTCTTATACTAACTTTTGTTGTCAATAATTTGTTGTAATAATAATAATGTCAATAACTGCATTGGATCGTCAATAATTCGAACAATTGGACACTGCAAGGTATCAAATGGATCTAGCTGGTACTTTGATGCGCCAGCGCAGAGGTGAGAGCAGTATTCCATATATGGGGCAGAATCTGAACTAAGCTCTTCGGTGTGAAATAATTATTTAAAAGTAAATAAATAAAAAACTTTAAATAACTGAGTAAAAAATAGTTATTGTGAAAGTAGTGGTAGGGCACACTGCGTTTCGCAGTCATTTGGGCATCACCCGCAGAAATAACAGCATTCTGTGTTGTTGTGTTTCGGTGAGTGAGTAAGGGATGCCAGAGCCCATTACCCCATCCCTCCCTTATCCTTCTATGGTTAGCAGCGCACTTGTAGCACTTATGGAGTTACTTGTGTTATAGGCGACTGTAGCCACCTACCATCAAGTGGACCGTCAGCCTGTCTGTCGGTAAGAATAAAATAAATAAGAATCACTGTTTCGAGAAAAAAAAATGTACTTATCACTTCGTGATAATGACCTCTAGGTACATAATCAAATGATGAGAAATGTTACATGGTTACACTTGTGCAAATACGTAGGAGGTGTTAACACATTAAACCATAGTTTTCCGATTGACACCTACCTGATATGGAAACCTGTCTACGTTTGTACAGATTTGTACAAAAATCACTTTAACGCGAGTCACAGACTGACAAATATTATTACTGCCAACAAGATTAATTAGGTAATGTTTTTATTTCATTTCGAGTTTCATTTATTTGTAATAAATAAATTATTAACAAAATAACACAACAGACTAGGGTCAAATTCTCCAAATTCTTGGGGTAAAATTCGCACTATTTTAAATGTAACTGTGATAAGTATACCTAGTAGAAAACATGTTTAACTATTGAAATCGGGAATAGACTCACAGAAAAAAGAGCTATGGTAGCCACCTACCATCAACTGAACCTCAACATTATAATAAAAATAGCAAAATTTATAGCAAATATAGCAAAAATAGCAGACATATAATTTTCTATTTTTTACTTCTTTTTCTTAATAGCATTAACAACAGCCTTTCCATATCTATGGTAAATTTTTGTGGGTTGAAGTTGTGTATTTAATTAATTTAATTGAGTTACTTAAGTAATTACATGCTTGGAATAATACTGTTTTTCGGTTACTTGTTAAAGTGTGAAGCATTGTAGTCAGATTTGTTGAATTTTGGGGCTACCTTAGTTTCCATTCAAAGTATAAAGTTATTGTATAATATTTGCATAAGAGACGACAACAACACTGGAAAGTTCCGTCTAAAAATACGAGTTTATTCTTTATTCTGGTGTCAAATATTCTCGATTAATTTAGGTATAATTAATTATAGGTAAGTCTCATTGGTTTTTCCGAATCATGTACAGCAGACAGACAGTCTAATACAACAAATTATAAATGCAATGATGGGATTTCAATATCCTCGCCAATTCATAGAAGAAACTGATCAAAATATCATGTAAAAAGAGATTGTTTCTGTAATTTTCAATTGCATTGCAACTTGATTCGGTTATTTCTCATTTAAATATCATAGAGGTTCCATTCCTATCGAATATCGCGGAGTTTATACATTTGCAATATCCAATATCACTAATATAATGTAATGAATTCATTATATGAATTACTACAAGTATTAATTATTGTGTGATCATAGCTTTACTGCCCCATCTTTATTTGAATAAGATGAACTAAAGAATCTGCCTTGGGGAAATCAGCTAGGAGATCCTAGTGAAGATTTTTTTTATTACTATATTTTCCAAAAGTATCGACAGCCTGAAAAAACCTTTTGAGTTAAAAATACAGCAAACCCTGTATTTTTTTCTATACCTTACAGAAAAAAAAATAGTGCTTTATCTTGCATAGTAACCACTTATCCTAAGCACTGTACTTATAAAGTACAGTCGTTCATATTATGTAGTATGTTATACGCTTTGCCACTTAAGTTTTTTTCTTTTAAAACTTAACCTTTTTGTGAAAGAATTTCCCTTCGATGAATTCTTCTCGATGACAGTGTACTATCAAAGCCTTGTAGAACCGACAAGCTTTTAAGAAAGCTTCGCGATTGGCGGCCAGCATAGCAATAGATATATATATATATATATATATATATATGTCAGTGTGTATTTACTAAAAGAAATCCTCATTAAATAATCAGTAAGATTTTTTTTTTCCATTTAACTGTACTTACACAATATTTGCACAGATATTACATCTATAAGTACCTACTCTCTAAGTCATAAAATATTATCTATATGTAGGTATTGTTATTTAGATTCCGTTCACATCTCATTTGTATTATTTACACAGCAATTGGCACTTTTGTATTCAATAAAACTATTGACATTATCTTTGTAGTTGTTACATAACCTACTCGTACGTTATGGAAGGAAACAGCCATATATAACTATGTATGTACTATCAAGATTTTTTTAAATTTGTATTTTACAATTTTTTTTAATTGTAATTAATTTTCATAAAGTTTAGGTATTTAAACCAAAATTTCCATTCCAATTATTTGCTTGTGAATACATTATAGCTACTATTATTTTCTTTGTGTATTATTCTTAGGAACTTACTTTAAAAAAATCTTTTACATTACTTAACTTTCACCAACTACAAGTAAAGTGTTGATTAGTTACTTTTAGAAATATTTTTATGTTTAATCAAATTATGCACTCGGTTTACTGCATCCTTCGATAGGCGTTTTTTTTTTATTATTCTCTTTTTAATGTTTGGGACTTATGCCGTACAAAGGTATCCATCATCATCATCCCCGGTGACCGGTGATTTTAAATGGCGGTTAGCCTACTTGACAGATGGTGAAAGAGGCCATTAATTGTATTTATATAATGTATAATAAGTATAATAATATAACATATGGGAACGGTTGCCTGAAAAAAAATGAATTAAAATTTTTAATTTAATAATTCCTATAACTCAATTTAAATCATTAATTTTAAAAATGTGTCATTAATTTTAAATCTATTTCAACAAATTACAATTTATAAATAAGGATTTTCCATTGACTACATACTTCGGCCACTATTTGTCTTGTATTTATTATCTTTTACAATAAAGCCATAAATTGATGTTTGCTTATGTATTATGTTGAATCAACATTTAAATCAAGGTTCCGTTTTAGCCTTCCTTCAATCGTGGATCAGCTTGAGTCCAATACTTGTACAATATTTGAACATGTTTTTATTTGCAGTTGGTGGACGCTACACTTGAATGGTCTTGCTTTAATCACCCACTATAATCATAACTGCATAAAATATGCTGTTTAATGTTTATTTTTTGAGGCACAATGAACAACGTAACTATTTTTCGTCGCCGTTAAAATTCTGTTTGAAATAAAAAAAATATGTTTTTACAATTTGATAGAGCCTCCGTTCAATAAGTCCATGACTTCCCGTAAGGTGGCGCTCTTATAGCACGTTTCTTTCCACTTTAAAGAGAATATAATCTAATAATATCAGTGCGTAAATAAAGTTTCAGTTTGGTTAGAATTTTTTTCCAGCAATTTGAATTTAGCTTTTCATAGTTAAAACAAAATCATGGAAAATAAACGAGTTTCGAGTGCTTATTGAAAATAATTTTCTACGAGGAAAAGAAGAAAAGCTGACAAAATATCATAAGATTGCTCCACCGCGTATCATAATCATGGTTCACTAAACTTCGTAAAAAATTTAAAAATTTTATATTTCTTGTTTTATTTCTAAGCGACATCTACTCGTAAGTACGTAAACTAACACAGCGGACAGAACAGATAAAGTCGCTACTCAAAATACCTTTCGTACAGTCAAAATTAATGGCTTTCTGTTTGTTAAAAAAAATAACAGATGGCGACTTTATCACGATCTGATTACTGTATCACAAGTTTTGATATTCTATACGTAACATTTGAAATAATTGTAAAGTAATAAATTAAATTAAAGTAATAAATAATTGAACAAGTAATAAATAATAATTAAAATAATAAGTAATAATAAGTCATTAATTTAAGAAAAAGGGTCGTTAAAAGTTTATATCAACTGAATCTTTTTAATTCTCATTCGACAGTTACACTTACACCATACATTTAAGTTGAAAAAAAGTCGACATTTTTTATTTCTCTCTCCAATCTCGACCTTAATTTTTATTAAACAAAAAAACTAATTAATTATTAATAAAAACAATTAGCTTTACAGCAAATAATGCCCAACTCAGAAGGAATATAGAATTAATTTCGCTGTGAAGACCTCGGATTAAAATAAATTATTTACACTTCACGGAAGAACAAAGTTTACGTAATTATCTAGAGATAAAACTATCTACGTAATACAGTATACAAGTCATTTTTAGAACAATAGAAATTGTAATTGTATAGGTACAGGATAACTACCTATAATAATAGCAAACGTACAAAAATACAAATCTTCTCTCTTTGTAATATCTTTGTAATATTAGTATATTAAGTAAGTGTATTGTGCTATTTTACATTTTAATGATGACAGAAAGAATAGTATCCTGAGTTTCTTTCGGGGTTTCTTCTCAGGATCGTCATCTTGGCTTTTTTCCGAAACCCTGGTAAATTTAAATTTATAACGACGATCAAAAGAGTTTCTTGTAGAAACCTAATTGATAATAAATATTTTGATTTGATTTTGATTTGATTTGATTTGAATATAGATAAGGAATAATTGAGAGAGTATAATGGAAAATGGCCTTTGTCATCCCTTGTACTTACTCACCGAAACACAACATGCTGAACCGAGCACACATGCTGTTATTTCACGGTGGTAAGAGTGATGGCATGTGACCTGTTATTTCACAACACACTTTGCCCTGCCACTTTTCTAAAGCCTTCTTTAAAAAGGTCATTTCCAAAGTTGACCCAGTCGGGAATCGAAACCGGGAGCTCTGCGACAGAGCGTCTAACAACTCACTCAAAGTGCTCGTGGTACCACCAACTTGCAAGTTCTATCTATTTTAATAGTAGGTTGTTTTTTGTGTTGTTTGCAATACCCAATTTTGTAACTATTCACTCAGAACATTTGTAAGTTATAGAAAATTTCCAATTATTTTCTTCAACAGTTAACTAGACCTCAACCTTCTTTCTCATTTAAAATTATATTGTCTCGTGTAATTGAACTTTAATAAAGAGAAATATTGGATCTCGTTACTGTATAAATGGAGTGTTTAGTAAAGACGGAGGAAAATTAATTGGCTGCTATTGGTTACGTATAGTTAGATACAAAATTTATTATTTGGATATATATTCTGTTCAAAATTATTTGGAATCTTTAAATAAGATATAAGAAATGATAAATTTATTCAAATTTATTTTATGTTCCTTGTACCTATTAGTAGTAACAGTAAGTGAACTGTTCATTTTCCTATAAATTCTCATTCCTTTATTTTCAATCAAGTTTCACCTAGTTTATACATTTAAGTTATGATTTAAATGTGTGAAATCTTTAAGAAAATTATCTGTTATGTGTAGCTTCTTGCACTCAAAACACTTTTTTGTTGGCTGGTTTTCATGTCAAACACTATGTTGCCTTCATTAGATGTATTTTTAGACGAGATATCGAACTCCTTCGGTATCAGTCTTGCGTCAACTCGTTTCATTTCCAAAAACATCAGTTACAATGTTTTAAACTGACTTAAAAGGGAAGATCACTTCTCTCTACGACTCTTATAAGATTTTCGTTCTCGATCAGAAGTTAAAGGTCGATCAGAACGAGGCGAATATACGATTTGATTTGAATACGGTTTTCATTAATGTGTTACCCAGTTACGCACTATGACGAATACCATGCGTATGATTTTGAGGGCACAGTCTGAAATTGTATTGTATGTATGTATGTTCCTCCATAACTCTTAAACGAATTAACTGATTTTCATGAAACTTGGTAATTAAACACTTAGACGTACGGGACACAGGATAGGCTACTTTTTTCTTTTTCAACGCGGACGATGTCGCGGGTACCAGCTAGCATAACTAACATTTATGTAACTGTAACATCACACAAGTATGATGGTGATATAGTAAAAAAATTTCACATATTGTGAAAATTCAACGATTGGAAGCTCTGCATGTGGTCTAAGCGAATGAATTGAACTATTATTGTACATTGTACGAATACACAAAACTCCGAATAAATTGATTCCCGATACGAAGCGCGAGATTGACTCTGCGGATTGACTATTTGAAAAGATATAAAACACAACAGCGTTGAGAAATGACGACGTCACAATGCTTTTTGATTTTTTACAAAATTCGAAATCTGAATGATGTTGAGTCACAAAAAAGAAAAAACAAATTTTTTATTAACGAAAGCAGTCCAAATGCTGGTGTAGGGCCTGTAGGGTAATCATACTCACTATTTACTAGGTTATTATTTTACTGAAAATATGGCAATTATGTACAGAACAAAATAATTGTTATAACTAACTTACTACATACGCAATGGTAATACATTATCATGAGAAAAGTAGGCATTATTGTGTTCAATTCTGTACGACCTATTTATTCATCACTACTTTGACCTGCTACCAATTAGTTTGTTTACAAAAAAAAACATATTTTAATCAAATGCAATGTCAGTGTGTGTCGATACAATCACATATTCCATTTAACTGTTTGCGATGAAGCGCTTTATTTCGAAGTTTCCACGTTGTCACTTTAAGCTTATCTTGTTAACGGCGTGTTCATGTTGACATGTTTATAATTGAATTGAATTTTTATATCTATTGCTTAAATTTTATCTTTAAGTATATAAAAAACTTAAAAATTAAATTCATTTTGTCCGTGATTTCGTCTACGCCTCTTTTTCTATGGCGTTAATTAAAACATTTTATTCAATTTTTGACAGTCGGTGACTATTTTATTTAAATTTTTAAATGATCCTTCAACAATAGTACATACTTTTTTACCCTATGTCATTTTCTGTATCATGTTTTGTTATGTATGTTGAGGCAATACTTACATAAACTGTAATGAACTTCGAAGAAACGAATGAAATGAGTTGACTGCAATAATCTTAAAAAAAGTAATTCGTATAATATACGTTTTATATTTTATAATACGTTTTCTATTAAAGAAAACGTATATATACGTGTCCGTTATTTTCAGACGGTATAATTGTGAAAGAGGAAAACAACTGCCTTACGGCGTCATTGTCTACAAGTTCGGGAAAAGGCGAAAGGGAAATAGAAAAGGTCTGTAATTAAATTTCAAATGATGTTTGAAAGTAAACTACATTGCGATCTTTAGAGGTAAACCTTCAAATACATTTATAATAAAATTATATTTATAAGGTAACCTACTCATGATTTATTTACTTATATTATTTAATAGCACACCTAACAGCATATAACCGTTTAATAATAAATTAATTAAAAAATTATAAAGTTTAATTACTAGATGTGACAAATTAAAATTTAAAAGAACAAAAATAATTTCAAAATATGTAAAAGATAAAAATAATTTAATAAAACAAAAATAATTTAATAACATGAAAAAAAAAACTAACGTCATATATGTACCCACAACATGTAATGACGCGTTGTCGCGTGACGACCGAGTAGCTTTTTGCAAAAACGCAAAAACAGTTTGCGATCCAGCATGACTCCAAGATATTCAGAGAATAATTTTATCCTTACATATTATAAAACTTTCCCCCGCCGCGTCTGTCTGTCTGTTTGTTCGCGATAAACTCAAAAACTACTGCACCGACTTTCACGTTGTTTTCACCAATGGATAGAGTGGTTCTCGAGAAAGGTTTTAGTATATAATTTACGAAGTTACACGGGCGAGGTCGCGGGCAGCAGCTAGTATTTTATAAAGTTACGTTTCCTAGTGAAGGTGATAATTTGGCACCTTTCATCATTTAAATCTTAGAGATTCAAGTTCCGGTTGAAGCTTGTTACAATCATCCACAAATTCAAAGTATATTATACCTTATAACGTGAACGTTATACTGTGTTCCCGTCGTCGCCATTGTATTTATTAATTCCGTATGGTATAATTTCAATTTAATTACATCTCTAACTACAAAATAATAAGAATGCTCGCGTGCGCATGAGTAATTCACGCTTCTCAAAGTAGAAGCCTAATTATTTTCGACTCCCCAATTTCATGACTTTCATGCTTATGGAATGCTGCCAAATTATTATAATTACATTACCTCGTGATACGTACTTATGTCACACGCATTTGTTTTGAATTAATAAGTAGAAAAAATCCTTTAAATGCTACATACTAAGCTACATATTAAGCATTTATCAGCGACTGCGTTATTTTTAAGTTTTTTCAAGTTAGTCTTATTTCGAGATATTATAAAAATGTACTCAATATTGGTTATATTTAAAAAAAATATTATAAGAATGAATTACAAAAAAAAAATTATAATAATAACATTTTACAAATAAAAATATAATTAAAATGTTCATATAACTTTTTTATAAGTATTTTTAGATATAGAGTTCATAAGTATTTATTAAAAAAATCTCAGTGAGCAAAAAATAATCTTCTAACCTCCCTAACTCTGTTAGGGATTTCAATTTTAGCAAAAAGTTATATGAACATTTTTATGTAAAACTAAATGTCTGTAACTTTTTTTGTATAATAACTATTACCATTTTTTTTTATAATTTGAGGATTTTTTTTTCCACCACTTCTACGAATTGAATTGGTTTTTTTTACCCATCGATATTACATATATCCTAGAAACTTTCTAAGGGACTCAAATTTTGATTTAGTAGTAAATTTTCCTGGACTATTAAGTGAATTTGTAATTCGAATTCAGTATCAAAATCTGAGAGTAAGTGTAGGCGTTTGTTTAATAGCGACGCTCCTTTTACAAGCGACGCACGTATTTACAAGCTGGGAAACATAAATAACCAGCGAAACAATTTACCTACGAGCCAGGGTGAGGTATTCTTACAACTGTTTAGTTTGTTCAATATACAGCCGCTGATACGTGCCGCGAATCCGTTCCTTACAACAACCTCCAACGCTTGTTTTATGATGCCTCGCACTGTACCATATTGTTACTTAACCGCGTATAATATCATCCCTTTTATTTCATACGTATTTATTCGATTGTTGGAACTATGATTGCAATGCATTACTTAATACGTGACTTTGCATTGGGATTACATTTTAACTTTCCATTTTCCTTCCTTAACTCGTTTTCATATAAATAAAGCAAACAAAGACATTGAGTTTACTTCTAAACAAAATAATTGCAATGCTTTGTGAGGACAATTATGGAACATATTACATTTAAGTTAAAAAGCATGTTTTGACAAAAAAATTAGTTAATTTTTATTAAACAAAAATTTTGTTTAATGAAGGTTTACTTATCGCATAAAAGCGACAAGAAAAAAGTCGTAGAATTACAATCTTCTTGTTAGAACGCCACATTTTCTGCAAGTGCAGTGCCGAAATGAGCTGTGGGTTCCCTTACTCGCTCACCAAAACAACACAACAGCAACCTTGCTGTTGTTATTGTTATTTATCTACATACAAGTATGTTGCTTCACATACGCACTTACACATTGAATATGCATTCTTTATACATTCTTTGCGTAGCATAATATCTTTATATAGGGATATAAAAATTACGTGTCACGTTGTGTCTCCGGGATGAACTCCTAAACTACTGGGCCCCTAGCCAAGAGCACAATGCAAACGGGAGCGTTACGCTTATTAATGAAACGATAGAAAATAAAGCCCGGTGATTGGTTGTTGTAACGCCCACATAAAATTTTGACAAATCACCAGGCTTTATTTTCTATCGTTCTCTAACTTCGTCAAGGGAGCATTGGAATTGATGTGCTCATGGCTAAGGGCCCTGAAACAATTTCGATAAAATTCCGTAACTATGTGTAATTTGGTCCAACTTAAAACATAAAAGATTTTTATTTTGAACCCATGCGAAGCCGGGAGCTGGCCACTAGTAAGATTTAATGTTAAATGAATGCTATAAAATATGTGTAAAAAATCAATAAGTCGTCGCGTGAAATCGTTCAATTGAATTACATTTCTTTTAAATACCGAAATGAGTCCTTTAAATGTTAACCAAAATAGAGGTATAATATTTGATCACACGTCGTCTTGGAAATCCTTTTAAATCCAAGCTTAGATCGAACTCAAAAAGGTAATAAGGCAATTTTCTTGAAAATCCCTAAACGTAATAATGTTCCGAAAACGTTTCCTAAATTTACACATATTGTGCTCGCGGTCGAATCGACGGAGTCGCGTGCGATCGGAATACCCAATGCGATAGGGGTAAAATACCGACGAATTACGCTCCTCTAATGCCCAGTAGATAAAAATAATGTTATCTTACACACACAAAATGAAGTAAATAGTAATTAATTAGGTACATATAAAATGCACACAAAACATGAAGAACGTAAACAAAGGATTATATCGAAAGGGTATCCAAAAAGCCAAGCGAGTACTCAAGCCGGCTTTTAAATAGCAAAATAATTTCGTTCGGATAGAACATTTAGAGTGTAGAACATGGAGTAAATTTATTATTTGAGCGGCGGGCCGCGGACAAAGGATTTAGGTTTGTTGAATTATGCAAATAAATTCACCATTCTGTAACATTTGTTGGAAATGTCTTTATTTCGGTAGATTTCTTAAAAGGCCCTCAGGACTAATCCCGCTTTTGGCTTTTGAATCTTCTTAAGTTGAATGAATGTTCGCTTATACCTGCGCACGAGTATTTACATATATTGTTTTAAGAGATAAAAGGTGACAGTTTTTTTATGTTAAGGTTGATAGACAGGGTAATGACACAAGCAACGCCACATGTGCTTTAAGTGCGCTGCGACTGCGGTAGGATCTTAATCCTACCGCAGTCGCAGCGCACTTATACTTATATAAGGGATTGAGATGGGATAGGGAAAATGAGCTCACTACCTTACTTACTCACCGAAACACAACAGCACACATACTGTTATTTCACTGTGGTCTGTAAGGGGATGGTTTGCTGAATGGGATGCCTTAATAATGACGCAATGCGAAACGCAGTGTGCCCTGCCACTTCTTACCAAATCTAAACCAGAGCCAACATTGAAAATTAGGTAGAGCCAAATAGGTAGAGCTAACTACGAGAAGAAGTTAATCGTCAAATCGGCAGCGTTCCAGAAGCTTCGAGACATCTTCTCGTCCCAAATTCCTCAGTGTGTGAAAGCAAAAGTTTTTGACCAATGTACCAGTGAAGACACATGGCGCTGAAAAGTTTTTTTTAACTATGGGCTTCGAAAGAAAGCTCAACGTCGCTCAACGAGCTATGAAGAGGTCTAATTTGCTCGGAGTTACACTGAGAGATCGAATTAGAAATGAGGAGATGCGTTTACGCACGATAGTTACCGACATAAGCCAGCGGATCAGTAAGTTAAAGTGGAATTCAATTGTCCACCCACAAGGTGACCAGATAAGGTCCGCCAGTCAACTTCTGGCTACTTCTGGCCGGTCCTATTTATAAAAAACATCATTGGTTATTCTAAACAATTTAAAGTGCAAAAATAACTTTAATTTATTAGGCGAAACATGAAACTTTTCACGATAATAAACGTCGTTCCAATTATTGTAATTAATTATAAAGCATATTTAGCTACCAAAAAGTTTGAAAAAGATGTACGTCAGAACCCAAAGTGGACCGCATTGAAAATCCTTTAACAATTAACTTATTCTGGCATTGGGATAATGAAGTCAATACCTCGGACACACTTTAAAATATACAAGAATATTTTTGGAGAAATTAGTATAAGTAAGAGGAAACTGCCAAATTAATTTTAAAAAGAATGCCTGGGGAGGTATAGCTTCGTTTTCCCGGAAAACTTGTTGTGTAAGAATTATGGGTAGGATTGTATACAATTTAATAGAAGAACATTTTCCGGTCAGTTAATTTTTTACCTATTAAATATTAGGGTTTTTAGCCATCTTATGTCTTTATATAAGTTGGCATAGTAACTAAGTATAACCCATGGAAGTGAATCAATTTCTTTATTTTTTAACAGCAAAAGTGATCCTAAAATATAAATATAGAACATTGGTTCTATATTAGAATTTAGAGTTTTCTACAATTGTGTAGAAAACTCTAAATTTAAAACAAAAGTTCAAAACTACAAATTGCATTAAAATATATTTATATACCTATTGAAATCCAAACTGGCCAGTTATTGAGGAATGAACTTGGAATGTTTATTTATGTACGAAGTTAAGGTCTGTCTACTGTCTACGTGACTTGAACTAATAACTCTACAACACAAAACAGTCAGTTTTCCTACAAATATTTTTTTGTTAGCACACTTTTAGCAAAATTAATTATACTATCAGCATCTTTTGCATCTTTTACTTACACCTTTATAGATGTAGCTAGGATGTTTTCATGGAAAAATATTTTTGCTTGTAGTCAGTGTGAATTCAACCAGTGAAAATGTCACAAATTGTAGGTACTAGACGTGAAATTAATTTCAGTTCTTTGTTTCCATCCATACCCATATTTTTAAGAAATGTCATATTTATGTATGCTACGACCAATCACTAATAATGAGTAATCATTGAATTGCGTAGTATAGAATTGGTAAACTGCTCGAGGTGAAAAATGGGCTCAGAAGGTGGCAGCTCAACGACGCTTTATCGAGTTTTCGAGGTGGAAAATTTGGATTTATCATTACCATTTCATTCAACATATAAAAAAATCATGAGCTAAAAAGGTAATGGCTGAAAACATGGTTTTCCTTTCTTAGTGTCGAGTTTTAAGAACTCATAGTTTAACACCATATTATTCTTAGAGTGTAGCAAAAGGCGCACCAATTTTGGTACGGTATGTCAATCGGACGCATTGCTACATCTAGTGTGAAACTGGTTTATTTGAAAGTATAATTAAGAAAATGCAATTAATATGTAATATCACATGATTTAATTTTATACTAAGATTAAAACCGCTGTAAACGTTCCGCAGAGTAAACACTGTGAATCCTTCATAGAACTAGGATGCACTATCGGACGTCTCGTCGATAGCTCTGCAAACCATCGACGTTCCGAATCTCATCTCGACATTTTCAATTTCAAGTAGTTATTTTCATCGACTACAGGACTACATGAGAAGATAGTATACGCAAGTAATTGGTCATTTATATTTTAATATTTTAATTAGTTTGTACTCAAATGAATACAATAGTAAAACATCGATTGATATTTATTAAATTATGAGAAAATATGTGGTATCTCTGTACATTTTCATCATCAATAATATTTTTAATCAGTAACAAAAGAAAAACTTAGTAAAATTCTTCTTCTCATAATAATTAAATTGGTTTTGCCAACCTTAAATTTATATATTACTAACTGCTGCCCGCGACTTCGCCCGCGTAGCTTTGTAAAGTATGTGTATATAATAAAACCTTAATCGAGAACCACTCTATATAAATTGAAAATTCAATTGACTTTGAAAACAACATGAAAATAGGTGCAGTAGTTTTTGAGTTTATCGCGAACAGAGAGACAGACAAACAGGACTTTGTTTTATAATATGTAAGGATTAATAATTTACATCTTATTTTTAAAGTAAACTTAAAGAAGAGGACATCAATATTGTTGAATAAGTGCAAGATTTGCAAACAGAAAATTATGTATTGAATTTTTTAAACTATCATGTCCACCAACCTGCGGCGTCGAGTCATGGTTTTCCCCTAAAGTGAGGGTATCGATCGACACATAGCCCATCACTTAGGGGAAAAGGTAATAAACATCAAAGAAACATTTATTTTATTGAATAATACAGAAGATCAGAATAGTAATTTTGTTTTCCTACACGATAATTTATTATCTATATAGTTGTAAGTTGCAATATTTGTGCTCACAGTTAAAAAATAATAGATAAATAGGAATAAAGCGTTGGCCATAACAAAATTAGCCATTATTATCTACTTATACCTAATCTACTAGACATATTGTTAATTAAGTATATTTACTGTATGTATATTTTCTTAATAATAGAGTGCGGTAAAACTCTAATGAGTTGTGTTTACACCATTATAAAATAAAAAAGTGTTTCAGACTACTTGTTCTTACTGCAGGCAACTTGTCTAATTGTAAGTAGGAGTTTTCATTGATTTAAGTTGGCATTTTGCCTATTCGCAATGTAAATATAAAGTAAAATAAAATATAGAAGACTGTAATTAATTAATAAATTAGTGTGATGATAGATTTTCATCTCGCTTAGAAGTCATGATTTAGTTTAGTCAAAAAGGATCGAAATGAAATACAGATTGTAAGAGGAAAAGCAAACAGGAATACTCGTGGGCGCAAACAGCTTCTCTTTATATTAAAATCTGCTAAGTACCCAATTATCCACCGCTTACGTTTTGTTTCTTACATTGAAACAATAAAGCGAGAATAAACATTGGAATGAGCTCCGAAGTTATGTCAATAAAGAATTTTCGTAGCAACTTTTCGTTGGTGGAATAAGTATCATATTGCACCATTTTGCTCTTGTTCTGAGGAAACGAGGCGTAGTTTTTGGTTTTCATATTTGAAGTTATAGTAGGTACTAAAGATTTTGTTTAAGTGCACAAGTAGCATCAAGTAAGTCATAACTTTTAACTTTTCAATTCTAATATACTAGTTAAATTTTAAAATGAAACATAAAATTAAAACGAGTCTTTGAGAACATCTTGACATTTTAGACTGAAACAGAGCTAACTAGTTTATTAATATTTATAGGAATCAATTGGGTACTCAATTTTAATACTAATTCAATCAATTGTATGAAACCAAAATAAATATTCAAAACGATTTTTTTCCCTTAATGAAATTAATTCCGATCTGTAATTATGCGAGGCTCGGACATAAATCTTCGTATCCAAATTTATGCAAATAAAACGAACCATTACGCTTCGTTACACAGTATCAGTCAGCTTTTGAGAAGGATTGTACAAAGTTCGATAAAATACGCTAACAATTTGCTTATTTTTTTTTAAATCGAATCTTAATACTTTTTGTAACATTTATATTTTCGTATGAAGAAACAACTTTATTCATGTTGGTACGTACTATTATGCCAAAGTTGGCTGAACAAAGATGGCTGAATATGGCTGAATTTTTGACTGTGACTCAATTTTATTTTTCATACTACACTTACAGAATCAAATACTGAATTTTATGACTGAATTTTCAAATATATCCCTACATAGACTTTGAGTTCATTCTTAACAATTCAGAATCTAATAAGATATCGCAAATATTTTAGGAGCTTTATCAAAAATTAACATCAATTTGAACTTGTGAACTAGACTGTAAAAGCTTTAGCTTAAGGGCTGTAGCTCTGTTGGATTTATGTGCGTATATAAGTAAAGAATACAAGCACCAATTCCTTTATTTCCACCATGTACTTACGAGTATATATCCTGTCTGTATCACAGTACTGCACTTTCCACTCTACTGGGGTTTTATAACTTACTAGCTACATGCGACTTTGCTTGCATAACTTTTTAAAATATAGCTTATGTTACTTGCTGATAATGTAGCTTTCTATGGGTAAAAGAATTTTCAAAATCGGTGTAGTAGTTTTTGTGTAGTAATCGTCTCTCTTTATAACATTAGTATATATATAAATTACATTATGGGCTACATTCATATAAATAATGGTATCCATAGCTGTTTAAATTTTTTTTATATATAAATATTTCAACTCAGAAAATCATGTATGAGAACTGTCTAAAGTGTGATTGAATTAAGTTATATTTTAAGAGGACTAGGAATTATTTATATGTAGGGGCGACATCTAACGGAAAATTGTACATCGATTTATACTTTTTAACATTAAGAATTTATTTCCTATATGTGGTAAGTATTTCACATACTTACATCTTAAATAAATCATTCGATTTTGTATGAATAATCGAGATTAAAGTGAGTATTCGGCTTTTAGATTGCTCGCTGCGCAGCGACTCCGAATCTGTTCAACACTTCTTATTTACAAAGCGTAATTGGATTTTGCAAGAAGTGTAAAATACATTTCTTTGATTTATCAATAGCGCTTACACGTATTATGTTAGACTAATCTCATTTCATCGAGTAGGTATTATCAATTGGTAAACGTATCTAACACCTAACATATTTACACCCTAGTATCTAAATAATAGGTATGTATATTACACCCACCCCCTTACAGAAGACCACTATGAAATAACAGCATATTATGGGGATGCACATTACCCCATCCCATCCCATACCATTAACTATGGTCTTCATCGCTCTTGAAGCACCTGTGACTTTGCTTGTCTTATAGAAGATGGCAACCACTTACCATCAAGTGGACTATCAGCCTGTCGGTCCCAATAAATAAATACGAAATATAATATTAACTTATTAGATTTTTCTTTCATCTCATATATTCTTGATATCTCATATATCAGTAGATAAACAGTAGTGCAATGAAAAAGATTTTATAATGATGTTATCCCCGAGCGTATAGCAAAAATTGGTTCTTTTCATGATTTTAATTGAATTGATAAGCGGGCGAACAAAAGACAATAGCGTTAACAACGCAAGAGAACATCTTGAGTAGAGAAAGAAAAACGAATCACTAGTCATTGAAAGCCCATTTTCAATCCACCTCGCATTCGATTTCAATTTATTCGATTTCTGATGATCGAAATCTTGCTCAATTGAACACTCGATTACTCGTCTACGACACCGTCTCTGTTTGAGTTTGTCTAGTTTGATTGGGTTCGTGTTGCCGCCAGATATTATGACTGCATAAAATTAATGATTACTTTAGACAAGTTGATTGCTACTTGACATTCAAACCAACAATAAACACTGCAAATAACACAAAGGCTCAATAAACTTTGATCAATAACAACTATATTTAAGTCCTACTTTAACATTATGCGTACAAAATTGTTTTATTTTTAAGTATTTTTATACACTAATTTAATTTAATATTTACGATTTTAATCTACATCTACAGAGACAATCGAATTTCGGAATCATCGATGTTCGGAATACAAGGTCCATTGCAAAACACACAATTTTCAAATAAAACCTGTCAATGGCTTGCCAAGACAAAGGTCAGACGCAGCCTGGACCTCAAATTTCAATTTCATCTGTTATTTTAACAGAAAGTAATACGATAACGTATATAATGCCATTTGTATTGCTCATCACACAACAAAGAAACACTTAAATCAATAAAAAGATCCATCCGATGCCATCCTTTCAGAAAAGATTTGCTATGAGATCTGTTCTGCACAAACTGACTTATATAATTATGTATATTCGTGACACAAACTATATTTCTTTTTATTAAAAAAGGGCCACTGGCGTCTGAGAAAGAGTTTGAAATTAAAGGATGTTGCAGTGGTAAGCCCTGATGGGTTTTAAAGCACTGAGTCCGCTTCTAGGACACTACAGATTCGAGTGGGCAGCGCAAATGAAAGTTACCTAATTAAAAAACCACTTACAAATTAACGAGAAGCCTTACAAATTAAGCCAGGTACTTTTTTCACGTTTTAATTTGTTATAGAAAGCATAATTGTAAATTTTCTTTAGCATTAAATTTTTAGTCACAGTCCACAAGTAGAAGTCTCATGAATGTATAAACTGCTTTTATACATTAATTTTTGGACAGTTACTACACAGTAAATGTTAACTACAACAAGTTTTATCAGTCAGTATTTAATATAGTATGAAAAAATTACTTAAATTTGATTTTATTTCTAACAAATACCATTTCTCTCCATAATTTTACTAATATTTTTTCGTACGAAATTCAGTCATCTATCTATACATAATTTGCAATAAACGATTGAATTTAATTGACTTGAATTGACAAAACTAATCCATACGTCCATCATATAGTCCATACTTCATACAGTTTATAGCAAATTGCTTTGTTCTGAATTTGCTAGACAGCTCGTCAAAAGAGGATTCTGATTTTCAATTTGATGCGCTTACGACATTTAGATAGAGTGACAAATCAAGTTCTGCTTATATTTTCCATCCGGTGCCTACAGATTATCTATACTAATATTATAAAGAGGAAAGATTTGTTTGTATGTTTGTTTGTATAGAATAGGCTCCGAAACTACTGGACCGATTTGAAAAATTCTTTTACCATTAGAAGCCAACATTATCCGTGATGAACATAGGATACTTTTTACCGCGGGAAAATGCTTCATTCCTACGGGATATCTAAAATAAAAGTAAATACTAGCGGCTTGGCCCGGGAGATAGCGCCATCTATCCAAAATACGGTAGATGGCGTTTTATACTTTTCTACGCGGACGAAGTCGCGAGCACCAGCTAGTTTACGATAAATATAAATTATCTCGTCTGCGCTGTGTGTGTTAGTTAATTGAATTAAATAGGAGTCATGTTGAAATATATGCGCTTAGATACAGATATTTTACCGTATCTAACAAAAACGATCGCCGCTAATCAGTAAACGTGATATAAACTAGCGTACATCCTCTTTTAATATTAAAAGATAATTAGGCCTTTAAAATTAATATTGATATGATGTAATAAATGTGTTATAGTATAGCCCAATGGGAAAATTTATCTTTAGCTTGCCAAAAAAATCCATGCATAGCCAATTGGCTGACATATGGAAAAAAGAAAAAGAGAAACCAAAAAGTGTGACCCTATTTAAGTCTTTTGTCTTTGTAATCTCGTTTAATTAATTAATGTTTTATGCTGTTTGATTAGGTACGGACAAGGGCCACAAAACTTGTAAGTATTAAGCCCAAATACAGTAAGAAATTTCAATCCCATTTTATACTTTTTCCTGGTTAGACCTAAGTCCGTTGAATTTTTAATTACTTGGCACAAGTTTCCCACTTAACGCCTGGATGTTAACTTATCTCTACAAAGATTTATCACTCTTAGATTGAAGAGATAGTAACCATCAACCGCTTGACAGCGTGTCGCATCGTACACTTATTTTCTATAACCGCCGACGCCCGACACTAATACGGGGCGTTATAATTTTTATGTGTGGTATGTGTATTTGTCTGTCTATGGAAGTCCCAAACGGGTGGACCGACTGATCCGATTTTTTCATTGAAAACTGACGTGGTCGAAATAGCTCTTTGGTAAAAAATTTGAACTAAAATTATCTATTCAGGCGTTTGAAGACCATCAGACCATTTCCTAGTTACCAAAGGGATTTAACTTCCACACGTTTGATTGATGTGGAATTGACTATATTGTCACTTCTTCGGCCGTATTTCCATAATATGGTATTTCCATTAACCTGATGACCTGATGCTGCAGCATCAAGTAGTCTATAAGATCCCAACTCCTTAGCAATTTACAGCAGATATAGCGTGTTTGGACTCAACAGAAAGTCGAGGCTCAGATTATTACTTTCATTCATAGCTTATTGTTGTTTCAATCTTTCAACATTTGTATTTAAGAAAAAGACATATAGTGCAGTATATTTCTTTTATATTTTGAAACATGTGGAGTTGAAAATGTCGTCTCGCTGTACTTCTATCCGCAGTCACTGAACCCGTCGATATAAATTTTACGTAATTGAACTAAATCGAAAAACCGAGATTTTCTTATTTCTCTGTTTTTATGTCTAAAATAAAATGGTTCATGAAATATTTTATAAATTGCGTTTGAAGTCTAACTAAAAAAGAATATATATCCAAAAACTGTTATCTAATTAACATACTATAATAGCATAAATTTTATACATAATAAATAAGGTATAATACGTATATTGAGTATAAATCAGCGGGCTATAGTAATCGATCTGTGAAATCTATTTTTAGTGGTCAAATATATTCAATTCAAAAATTTTGAGTATAAGGGTCTCTTTCACCATATGTCAAGTAGGCTAACCGTCACTTAAAGTCACCTGTTACCGGGAATAATTTAGCTGATATACCTTTGTTTGTACTGTAAAATTCCCAAACATTAAAAAGAAACAATAAAAAAATTATTTCTAAAAGTAACTAATCAACACTTTAATTGTACATGGTGAAAGAGCCCTAATTATAATTAATAAAAAATAATTCCATAGCTTATAAGAAACTTCCCGAGATTTCTAATTACTTTATATATTTTATAAAAATTCAAACAATTAATCGTTTAGGCTATAAATCTTCATCAAATTCTCTTTAGATAGGTATTTTATAGCATATATACGTTTTACTTTATAATATTTGCACGATACTATATTTTTTCCAAATCCTCACTTATTATGGAATATGAAAAATCACATTTTAATTCAACAAGCCTGTACCTTATGATTTGTGTATAGATTGACAAATGTACCATTTGTAGAAATTAATCAATGTAACTCTGCACCTCGAGCTTTGATCGATGACGCGTAGGTCTTAACACTTATTTCAACATGATCGAACACCTTTTAATACTTAAGGCTAGTTCTGATCTTAATATTGCTCAAATCATAGGATTTGCGACGACAGATATTTAACCTAATAAATGAATAACCTGCACAGGTAAAGGTATACCAGAATAATATGATGGCATTTCAAACATCAAAAAAATGTTTAAAATCAGTATTATTCATGACTAAACCTCATATAAATACTTAATAATATGCAGACTCCTATTAAAGGCAAATAAAAATGTAACAGTATCAAGATTCTGGTATCAGTTATTTTACAATTATTATTTTTTTTATATTTCACATAATTTAAGTAATATTTACTTACTTTTCACTTTATTATAAAAAAATTGTTCAATTTCAGTAAATCTATCTACGTGTTCCACCTTATTATTCCGTTTATACATATATTATTATTTTCTGAACACTGTAAATGCGAAAGTTTGTGTGTATGTTTGTTGCTCAATAATGCAAAAGATGGAGTCTGGCATACTGATAGTTTATTACTTGGATTAAGATATGGTAAACTTTTTATGTCGGAAAATATTAGGTTCCCGAGGGATCGTCAAAAAACATAAAAATTGGGCGCGTTTTAATACAATTATCATTTTAAATTACATTCATACATAATAAAATCGCTTTTTAATATGCTGCATCATGACTGTTCAGAAAATATAATATTATAAAGAATATATTATACTATGATTCAAATGTGTAAATTAGGAGTTTCATGTTTTCTTGTTTATTCACAGTCATTCATAGTTGCAAGCTTTCTTTTAAGTTACTTATTATATTTAAAATACTTATTTATTCAAATCATATGTGTATAATACGCTTGAAAGTTGCTTTCAACTTTAAGAGGCTTTCGTGGTTTCGCGAAATTTTTCAGATAATTTGCGTGACCTTTTATTTTGTATGTCTGTGTAGTTCATTTAAAGAGTCCACGTGTAATGTTTGATTTATAGTAAAATGTACATATTTAATATTAAAAAATATCAAATGAAAAAAAAAATCAATATTATGTTTGTGTAAATAATATACCTACACGTTGCAGACAAACTTTGCAAATAAAAATATAGAAAGCCTCGTAAACTTTAACTAGCTTTTAAGCTATTGTTCGATCAACCTTGAACGGCGCTACCATTCTTCGTATAGATAGAGGCTCTATCACACAAAAACGTCGTTTTCCCCACAAAAAAATTGAAAGAGAAAATAATTTGTTGTCGGTACTTATTATAGGAACCTCTTGTCACAAAAGACTTCTAATAATACTTTGTTCAAGTATATAAGGGACTCTTTAAGTAGTTAACAAAGGAAGTCGCCAATATTTTGTTTGTGTCGACAGTATTGGAGTTACATGTAATTACATGTATTAAACTTCTCTTTTCATATGAAAAGGTATGTTAGAATAATAAAATGTTTAGTAATACAAACCAACTCTTTTAACCCATTCCACCTATCCCCATTTTCTATCCCATTATAGCTACGAATTCAGACTTTTGCGGCTTTGGAAAAAGGTTAGAGACCACGTTTCAGCGCCATGTCATCATTGGCACCACACATTAGTCGCAACCTTTGTTTGGCACTGAAGAATTTTGGAAAAGTTTAAATAACTCTACAATTATTGTATTTATAGGACACTAAAGCTGGTGCCCGCGACTTCGTTCGCGTTCTCTATGGCCTATAGCCTTCCTCGATAAATGTACTAATCCAACACAAAAATAATTTTTCAATTGGAACCAGTAGTTCCTGAGATTAACGCGTACAACCAAACAAACAAACAAATTATTCAGCTTTATATATTGGTATAGATTAGCCCTATTTAACCAAGAAATATTATTATAAAATACTATGAATTCAATCAATTATGAGGTATTTGCGATTTTAAAATGCTAAAAGTTGGTATATTTTAATGAAATGCTTAAAAGATTATGCAAATTAAAAATGTTATCCTTAGTACTAAGCTTGCATGTTAACTAGCTTCAAGAGATCACAGCTGCTCGCATCCTAATCATAAGTTGTGAGGCTTATCGGACGAAAACTTCGACTTAAACATAAGATTAATAGTTGTTTAAACGCAAACGCGACGTATTTGATTCAAGTTTTATTCAAACTTAATATTGTTCTCTCCAAACATGGTGTATATATGGACAGAACTATTTTTGCAAGTTATTTTTGCGATTTATTTTTTATTATAATTATAATAATGAGGTACTATGTTATTCATTCAAAAACTTACATTGAATTCATGAACTATTCAATACCAGCTGGTGCCATCGACTTCGTCTGCTTTGAGTGAAAAATATATCACCTGAGAAAATATATGAATATAAATATATAATTTAATTAATCTCAAATAATGTTGTGCTTTCCTATAATTTAAATTTATACTTGTGATGTTCATTACGTGGTAGAACTTCCAAATACACCGATTCAATTGAATTTTTTAATCAAAAGTGAAACTACAATATAACATTTCCAAAAGACATTTAAAACCATAAAGGAACAGTAAATATGGTCTTCCCCTCTATAAATATAATAATGGGTCGCATTTATATTCCAGTTTGAAAAGCACAAGGTAACCAATAAAACTGTTACATCAACCATTAATCTCACATAGATCCCCACAAATCTACCTCTATTAAGATTAAGATCAATCCGTGTCCAATGTATAATGAATAATACATTTCTCGACTGTTTCTTAAAGTAGCCAAGAATACCTAGTTTATTTATGTTGAAAGATTTACTGAAATTCTACTAATACTACTGTACTAATTTTACTAAATAATTGAATATTCTCAAATACTTTTAAGGAGCCTATGTCTATTAGGCAGACCGACGGTCTTTGGACACGCAAGTAAGAAAATCAATAAATAATTTGGATCTTACGAAATTGGTCATATTCTTATTTGGACAGATCCGTTGTTTTTTTTTTCTAATAAATTTAAGGTCAGATAAAAAATAGATAAAAACAACTCTAGATGATGTATCCTACCCTTTGATCCTACCTATTTTTTCGGAGTTATGATGTGATCGGTGTATATGATGTTAATTCTTTCTTTGATAGTAATGTCGATTATTCATAGATGAAATAGTATTTTGGCTTCGGAATCATTATAAAACATGAGAACTTGGTGTCTCCAAGCGAAAGACGCTTAGTGAACATTAAATTTAATTTCAAAATCTCCGCTCACCTTGTATCCTGGCTACGATAACTAAAACAACGAAAGCTTAAAGTCAGCAAAAAAATCTGACTTATTAGGTAACCTTTGACGTACGATTAATCTGCTCACTAGGTGTGATAATTAATCTCATGATATGATAGTCATAATATTGTATCTTGTGATGTTATATGATAGCATACATAGCATTGTGCAAATTCAGGTGAATAGAGGCTGATTGTAAAGTCGCCTCTTACCTAAACCACACGACATAGTGGCGTCATAATTTTAAAACACGCTATATTTTAAAACTTTATTCCTCAGAGAGTAAAATTTGTGCATTAGTTCGTGCGATTTTATAAATACTGAGTCATGCTCATAACAGGTTCAGTGCAGCAGTTTTTGGCTAATATGTTAATTTCCTGTAGCGAACCGTTGCTGCGATTGCATTTTGCTATTTGCGCAACGAGTTTTCGGGAATCATCAATCAATTTGTATTGAATGTTATGAAAGGTTGGAAAAAAATGTCACATATCCAAACGTTTTATGAAAATATGGTTTCGGTAAACGACTTTATGCATCCAATTAATGGCTTCATTACCATACAATCATGAGTATGTATGTATACTTAACTTAACAAAATCTGTCTGTGCAACATTGTTATCAAGGTGTAAAAGAGACTATTTTACACCTTGATAACAACGACAAGCTGATGTGTATGATGTGATGATACACGATACCTTCTTTTTTGACAGGTTCCTTTGATACAGATACAGGGCACGTTCACACAAAAAACCCCACCTTTCATTCAAAAATTACATTTTCCAAACTAAAATGCTAAGAATAAGTCGTTAGATCGTGCAGTACGATGAACTCGTGGAAACTATTACCATGTTCCAAGAACACGAGCCTTGGTGCCTGGCCGGCGGGAGGCGTGCCTAGCAAGCCTTCACAACTTATTCTGCCACTAAACTCGATTTTATGGAAACCTTTTCATTTCGAAATATACTACCCTTTCAGGAAATACGCTTGCAATAACAAAACAAATCAACGGGTAATGTACATCAAACGCTATAATTCATCGCAATTGAAAGAGCAATAAAGGCCAACATGGTTTTTCTATATAGATGGTTTTTCGAAATTAAGAATGTATAATCGTATTTAAATCTACAACAATTAAAACGTTACTACATTTTACATAGACTGATGCAGTTATACAAAATTTGTATGAAATTAGAATATCTCAACGAATTTTGCAAGTTGGCACAGCGTGAAATTGTATCTGGCTTGCAGCAGGCGTCAAGCTGACGCAGAAATACTTCCTTTGGACAGACGTCATAAGTTCCTCCCCGAATATTTCCAGCTAGATACAATATTCCGTTAACTTCTCGTTATAATTCGAATGGAATTTTAATTGTTCTTGGGAATTTGTTATATTGCCAGTTAGCACAAATGCGACTCTTTCTGAAACAAATAAACATACATAATATGAAGTGGATTTCTTTAATGAAAACCCACAAAACACAAATTATTTATTTATTTATTTATTTATTTAATAGCTAACCTTACAGCATTTAATATTTAACAAATATATAAAACAGATTATATTTTTATATAGCCTATTACAAGGTTAGGCATCTTAAATTTTCTAAGTACAAAAAAAAAGCGCTAGTACCTAATTAAAAAAAAAATAAAAAATAAAATAAATGATAACAATATACATACAATACACATCTATAAATTATATAAACATATTATACATTCATTATTGTGTGTGTCTGCATGTGTGTGTGTGTGTGTGTGTGTGTGTGTGTGTGTGTGTGTGTGTGAGTGTGGTATTGCTCAGTGGTGGGCCATAGTAATACTAGTTACTCTTTTAGGTCAAACTAATAGCACTTACTAAATAACTGTTTTATCTCTTACTAGAAACCCGCCCCGGCTTTGTAGGAATTTTTAGCGGATGTTTACGTTATAAAATACACCATGTTTCAAATTTAAGCTTTCTTGACTTATTTTTGGCTATGCGTGTATAGTTAGGCAAATAATTTTATAAGTAAAAATATTTACATTTTACAAGGAGAATCTTCAAAAAATACATGTGAATACTTTATACTGCTTATTTTCACAGGTTATATGGGACTCACCGCACTAAAACCCCTCTCGGTTCGCTTATAGTTTTTAGTCTTAGGACTTGGAAACCGGAACCAGACTTTGCCACGAGCGAGCTCCAGCAAAGACATTTTTCTGTGCGATGTAAATATGAACAAGATTCAAAACAATCCCGTAACAAGAAAAGTCAAAACAAAAGTTCTCAAACAGTGCACCCAGTGAAACGAGTATCAAAAGTAAAGCCAAAGAGGATCGGATACAAAGTGATTTTGTAAGTGGAATTGAAATCTTTCAGCGTTGTAATGTGGGTATCGCGTGACTTGACGTAACGTGTAGCGTGATGAACGTGTACCGAAGAGGTACTGGAACCAACTAGTACATTATGTGCATTATGCACCTATCCGCGACTGGATGAACCTGCTTCATGAATAAGAAAGAGAAGTCATACTTAAATGAGGTCACCTCCAATCAAGTCTAATCAGGATAATATTGACACACATTCAGAAGCAGCGACCGTAAACACCCCTTTACAGAAGATCACTGTGAAATAGCAGCATGTGTGCTGTTGTGTTCCAGTGAGTGAGTAAAGGATGACAAAGCCCATTTCTCTGTCTCTTCCCAATGCCTTATTCTTAATCCTACTTTTGTCGACAAAGCATTTGCACCACCTGTGGCGTTGCTTTTGTTATAGAAGTTGCCTATATAACCTGTCTTATGAATGTAACATAAAATGTTAATCATTTCATTTAGCCAGAAAAGTACTAATTAAAATGTATTTACAAATTAAACTATCAAAGTTATAAAAAAATTGTAGTTGTTCAGATGAACTGCATTCATGGATAGATATCCATGAATTATAATAATAATAATAATAATAATAATAATAATAATAATAATATCCATAAATGCTGTGGTTAAATGAAATCTTAGAAATGCGGCTCAGATTTTAATCCACGTAACCATTAAACGTTCATGTTCGTGTTCCAAACCCATATCTAAACAAGGCGGCAGACAACATGCTTCTCTGCTTGAATTAACAGTATTAGAGAGAATATGAAATGGAAAAAATAAATGTGTTATTAGGAAAAGAGAAGAATTAGATGAGACTTCAACTTTATTTAACATTTTAGTTTATATTTAATATCCGTTCTTTACTAAAAATAAAATTTGAAAATAACTCTGTTTGTCTGACTGTCTGTTACCGTTTCATGTCTTAATTACTCAACCGATCATCATGATAAAAGGATTGCACACATACATAAAAGGACATGAACCTGAATCACGCCTCCCCTTTTACAAATATTTAATTAATTACTTTATTTCACGAACACATATACACTTCATTGAAACCTAAAACAATTTCTCTAGATAAATACTTCGTACAACTCAAAAGCAATGCCACCTAAACCTTCAGAAACAATTTGAGCTTTAGTTCGAAATTAACTGTAGGCGGGAACTATAGAAAGGAGTAAACTGTATAAAGTTCCAACTACGAGTACATTGCGGAGTACATTCATCTCGGGGGAAATATTAGTTGCTACAACTATTGTAGGTAAGCAACTAACAGAGACGTACTAACAGATAATTTACCTTTGAGTACTTGATTATATATCCAATGTTTTTTTTTTATACGTTTAATCGACATTACCTGACGGATTAGCTGAGACAGAAGGTTTTCGGGTGGAAGTAACGAACCAGCAAGCGCAGCATAGAACGTCCACTCACGAGCGAGGTGGAAGGACGACTTTATAAAGGCCACGGGACGAGCTTATTGGTCGAGTTAAGCTTTAGCGCTCTGTTTCAGAAGTCTCGGGTCCCATTCTCCTTACTATGAATTAACAGCATATCTTTTGTATGGTTTCGGTGAGTGTATAAGGGATGCCCTATTCCTTTATCCTTAATATTTACTAAGGATATTAGATATTAGATTTTGATTTTACTAAGGTTATTAGAGAATCTAATTCACTTGCAGCACTTATGGCGTTGCTTGTAATGCGTTAATAAGCGACAGTAAATTAGTTACAATTAACTAGACCTTTACATAAAAAAAATAAGTGCTTTTAGAAACTAAAATTTCAACTGGTGCTTTAATTTGTCCTTTTTAATTAAAATTATTTATTAACTATGTTACAATTACAATTAATATTAAGTATTAGATAGTTATTTAATTTAATTCTAAGTTATATACATTTACATATTGTTAAGTCATTAAAGATACTAAATTAAATATTAAAAATTAAGTTCTAAAAATTTTTAGTTTTCTCTATCTTAAGATAACTCTTTGCTATAATAAAATATATATTTTTAAGTTTTATTAGAAAGTAATTATGAAGCTAGTCATTTAGCTCATTTTATAATCAGTCTTAAGCCAAAGTTTGTTGCAAGTTTTTTGACTATGTACAACTTTTGTTTTAGATTTGGTCACCTAGAGACAGCTTAAATTCATGATAAAGAAAACTTGTATGTGGCTAAATCTGTTCGTCTGTAGCTTTTGTTAGTGAAACTATTTGATACGTCATATAATATTGATAAAGTTACGACAAACTTAGACAAAAGGGAAAGTCCTTGAATAATGAATTTCAAACTTCGGAACATATCAATATAGTTGTCAACCCTGTAAATAAAGGTCAATCACTAGTTAGTTACTGCTTACAATCCTCGTTTTGGCTTTGCTCTCACGCTGGAGGCGCAGAGCAAACTTTCGAATGTTCCATGTTGACAAAACCTCGTTCCTACAACATCTGATTCCTACTACATTACAAGATAAATTATTCTCCTTGGACTGGGTTATTTCGTTTACGTGTGCATACATCCACATCGCGATAAACATTAAGCAGCTTTCAGGAGGAAAGAAAGAAATACTTACATTATCTACATTATTGCCGAGTAGATCTTGCAAGTTTAAGTAAAAGTAATTATACAGGCTATAAAATAAGTTGAATGTAATATTTCACTAACGGAAATAGTGGATCAATCATGGATCAATAGTAATCCACTGTGATGGTGGGTGGCTACTGTCGCTAAAATAGTAAAAAAATAGGATTAAGGATAAGTAGGATACTTTCCAAATCCAGACTGCAACTTTGAAAATTCATTTCCAAATTTAACCTTGTCGGGAATCAAACCCGGGACCCCTGAGACAGAGCGTTAAAGCAAACACCCTAACCACTCATACAATGGGCTTGTCAAATAAATTAGAATCCATTAGAACTATCCTATTTCAGCATAGAGCTGTAAAAGTATTCTCTTTCATATCACTAGCTATTAATTTAAAGAACTTTACAACTATATAGTATCATATTTATAAAAACTGTATATCTCATACTAGATAACACACACACAACAGAACTGCTGAAATAAACTTAGAAGCATATATTATATTAATTATTTGCCAATGCAGCTTAGTAGTTTAACTTTTTCATATATAATTCTTGTAATAAAGTCACCTAATCATTATCAAAAATTATCAAAAATGATGCACTTTCGAGACCTTCAAATAAGTAAATCACATTGGCATTGATTAGGACACTAATTAACTAGCGTGCCCCACGGAGCCGCAGTTACAGATGGACGGACAAACCAATTAGACCGTGTAATTAGTCTAACCGCCTAGTGTAGCTTATACATGTGTACCAATGTTTCAGTTTAAAATGGTTTAGTAAATTTTCTTATTTAGTCAGACTTGAACTTAGTTTAATGTGTTTGGCTTTAGCATGAAAACAATTTGCTCCCACGTTGTGCATAGCTTATTTCATATTATGCAATCTCATGGTGAAGTAAATTGTTAGATAACTGTCCAATTGCTGTAAAAAAATGAATTTTTAAATAACAATTAATCCAATTTGTTTATTATATCAACATCATTATACTTAAAGGGTTCTGAAGACATTGAATCAAGTGAAAATTTAATGGTTCAAGGTTAAGGTTAAATGTTCTAGTGGAAGCTAGTGTTCCACGTTGAAAAATCTCGTTTTTATCTTTTTTTGGAAATTTTTTAATTAGTCAACTTTTTCGTAATCAATTTCCAGCTTTTCGGCAATGTTAGAACATTAATTTGCCAATCTTACTCCATATTAATCTGGCGGCCAGAACGAATTGCATCTATAATATTAGAATTTCCAGACTGAAAATGCTTGAACCAATTTCGTGCTACTCTAACTGATATACAAACAAATGATTTAAATTAAAATTTACAAAAAAAATTCACTGACTTCACTTTATAGACGCGCAAAAATGTAATGGACACTACCCAAAATCTAATTAAAACCGGAACAACAGTACACCTCAAATTTGATGTGGACATACAATAAATAAATTAATTTGAAGTGAGTTTGTCGTAATGGGGACAGATGAATATAAGCATTACGAAGATGCTCTTCGAATTGGCCAACTAATTTGGACGACACGGTTTAAAACGCCTTGTAATAAAAGTTAATGGAACCGCCCTCTTCATGATTCTTGGCGACGGCGAGTGCTCATTTCCCTAGTCGTCGTTTTCGCCATGTTAATTAGCATTTTGGCACTAAATGCGAATAATTTGGAAAACAAGGGAGTTACAGGTGCGGAACCGTACGCTTTGCTAACTGTTTGGTGACATGTGCCAGTATGAAGTACTAAAATTCGTACGTGCTTTTAATTACTAACTAATATTTATGTAAACATTGCACAGTATTTCAATAAAATGTATAGAATAGAACTTTGGTTACAATAATGCGTGTCGTTACAATAAAATCGTTATCTGTTTGTCCGCTTAGTTATTATGAATTGCTGAACAAGTTTTTATATATGTAGATTTCATTATTATCAATATAACATAGTGTAGTATATTATACCCGGCAAACCGTCTGGTGGCAGTGAAATAGCAGCGTGTGTGCTTTTGTTTTTCATTGAGTGAGTGAGGGATGCAACAGCCTATATCCGTATTCCTCCCTAGTCCCATAATATTTCTATGTTCGACCTTGTTATAAAAAAGAGATAGTTTTCTATTAATATGGTATTAGTTCACTTCTTCGAACACGTCATTTATAAACAATGAAGTCGTTGTTCAAACCATTCTCGAACATTTACAAAGCTTACACTATCTACACCTTAATTACTCTTTGCATATTGTCAATAAAATGAAATTGGTCTTTACAGAATACACAATAGTGCTCGTGCGATGTTAAGGTGATACCTAATTAATGATTCTATAACCCATTATTAGCAATACTTATTACCTATGTCTAGACTTCGTAGGTTGAATCTTTATTTGATTTCTCCCATTGTAATTCTATTATTCCCACTTGACAAATAAGTGATTTTGAAACAATAGTTATATATTTCAAATTAAGACAGAATTAATTTGAATTGGATCTTTACACAATTACACATTAAACTCAAGGATTTAACAAGCTTAAGAAAAAACACCCTTAACATCAAACAAGACGTGTCTCATTTTTATTTTTTACACACATTTTGTATGCACCAACATCCAAGGCAATTCATTAAAACACAGAATTCAGTGTAAGACAAGTGTATAATGTCAATTACTATCTAAACCTTGTTAATAAATACTACAATCATAAATAACAGTTAACGTTCTATACAAAGCATTTAATTTCCGCTTTCCACTCGACCATGGCAAGTATTACATCCCTACTCTACGAAAATGATTTACTTCATACGTGATTTGAGGTCTGTTCTGCGATTTGAGGCTACGCTTTTGTTATCAAATTGTTTTTGTTGAAAATTAATTATATGTTTTTTATCTAATTTACACATTGATCACTGAGAACATAATATACATAGTAGAATCTATAACTATAAAATTATAGCTTCGATAGCATATAGTTGCCTGCAGAAATCCGTTTAGGTATGTAAGGTATTGAAATTTTAAAACCTTAGCAAGTAAAGATGTATAACAAAGAAGCATTCATCGTAGTGTGCAGTATAATATTGAAGGATGCAGCATAACAGCTGTTTATTTTAAAGTTAAGAATATCAGAAATAATTAAATAGAATTAATTAAAAGAAGGATTAAGAAAATAAGCTACACACATGTTGTTATTTAACGCTGGACTCCTGGAAGAGGATGGTCACTAATTTATGACTGCGAAACGCAGTATGCAACTAAATAAAAATAAAGTGTGAAAATCGGAATGCGAGAATACTATCGCTCTTTCAAAACATAAAGACTCACAAAATTGTAATGTTGTGACCGTTATAACAATCACAAAAGCAAACGTGCTTAAAGTCAGCCATGAAATTGGCTTAAGTTTGTGAGAATGTTTAGGTAATACTTATCGCGTATAAACCGACGATCGGAGTTGGTTGAATTTCGGAATACAGATTACCCTAATGGGATGTAGGCTTGTTTGCCGCCTTTAATCATAAAAAATGATACAAATATAAATTTTATGACTAAAATTTTATCAGTCCCATTTCGCCTTTCAACAGTCAAACCTTTGGATATCGTTAATAATAGAATCTAATTATACTTTTGATCCAATTCACAATTTAGGATAATGTAGCTACCCGAAATATAGGCTTATGCAAAATTCTATTTCCGTTTAGATAACTGTCATTTGAATGACAGGTTTTCATTGTGTCAACCGTTGAAATATGGAAATATTGTTTTCAGTAAAGTGAATAAATCATTGAATTTTATTTAGAATATATATAAATAGCCACTCACCACTCGAAAGACAAGGTAGATATTCAAAGCTAACGTTTTATAGTTTCATTCTTTTGTGCTTTTCTTAACACATTCCTTCAATGTCCTTCACGACATTGTCTGTGTGTGCATCAAGTTGTATTCAAATCCCATCTAAGATGAACAGACGATTGAGTATAGGAAACCACACGTCAAATTTCACAACATTGTTAGATATTCAAATTGGTGGTAAAATCACTACAACCAGACGAACATCCTCAAAGCAATCAGACACAAAATATTATTATTTTTTACCAAAGATCTCTGAATATAACACAAAAGATATTCAAATATCTATTAATATCATTCTAGAAACGTTACAAGACTAAGTGCATTTTAATTTTTAATATTCCCAGAACCATGTCTGTGAAGTTAAAACCGTTTTTAGATTTGTCGATATTCTAACCTCACGCCACTAAATCAGGATTAAGCCCGCATCGTCTCCAGTAGATATGCTATTTATTTCTCTTTTAGCAGAAGCATCCAAAGTGATTTTTCTATTGCTTACAGCGAACGAACTCCGCTTGAGATTAATGTATCTAAACTTCATAGCGTATAAAATGAAAACACTAAACAAAATTATCTATTAGAAAAACTTTAAATTTTCCATATTTATAACATACTACTAGCGACCCGCCTGTCCCCTGCTTTGCACGGAGTTCAAATTTTCAAAAGTACTTTAGTAGACCTCATTTAATAATATGTATAAATATAGAAAAGATAATATATAAAGGTATAGATTAGAAACTCTTACCACTCATCCAACAGGTCATCCAGTTATAATTAATTAAAAAATTCAACGCGGTTTTACAATTACAACTATTTGCTTTAAAAACTGTAAACTCGACATCAGTTACGATTGATAAATGTGTAATTATTTGTCGCTTACCTTTTTTTTAAGAGCAAGTAAGTTTCTGTACAAAATTAGCAAATTAACAAAGCTATCGTCGAGTAATTTAAAACTAATTAAGAAAGGAAAATGCTGGCTCCAAATGCTTACTTTCAGAGCAAATGGACTTTGCAAATATTCGCTAGAGAATAAACTGACTCGGAACGTTTAACTTTTGTATTCAATTAAATAGAAAGCTCTAGAAATTAACGACAAAAATAATATGTACTTAATAGATATGATTGTCGTAAGTTACAAGCAAATTACTCTAAGCTAAATATAACGATTCTTTATTTTGTTTCTTATTAAGGACCCTCTCCCGTTTTCGTCCAGGGAAAAAACTTTAATTAGGTTTTATGATATTTTAAAAATTCCATAAATACAAAAAACACCACAGGTGATAGAAGTACGCTATGTGCCGCTACTATGTTTATGAAACAACATGAACATAAAAACAACATTTTTTTTTCAATATGTTAATTTACAAGAACATAAATACCGTAAAATAAGTTTGTGGCGACTATGTCCTCTTTTACTTAATACAAACCTAACTTTATTAAATACTAGCTGGTGCCCGCGACTTCGTCCGCGTTGAAAAAGAAAAAAGAGGAGCCTATTCTGTTTCCTGTACGTCTAAATATTTATCTACCAAGTTTCATGAAAATCAGTTAATTCGTTTAAAGAGTTATGGAGGAACATACATACATACAATACCTATACTTACAGATTTATTGATGATGATGACAGTTCAAACTTAAGAATGCTCTTATTTATTGACTCCAATTTCACTCACTTCATTAATAATCTCAACTCTCAACAAACCTATATTAAACAAATTTGTACACCGCGAAGGCCGCTTCTTAGTATATCAGAACAGCTTTTAAGAAAATTAAAATAAAAGATATTAGTCTACCAAAATACAACTGAGATTATGTAAGAACTTAGTGAGAGGCTTCTATAAGAGGATTTATACACCGAACAAGGTATTTAGTACCAAGCTGTGGGAGCCCTGTCTAACTTTATCGTTCATATATGAACTGTAAGAGGTTTTTAGAACGGTAGAAAACTTCAACTGTATTAAAGTTCATTTGTAATAAAGCCTTTTAATAACTTTCTTTAAAAAATAATTTTTGGGGCATGGCAAAAATTGGGATTTTCGTCGGTCCACCTTGTAGGACCGGTGTCTCCACTCGAGAATTTTTTGGCCCCAGCTGCCGTCGGATCTACATACTATGTGTCCTGCCCACTGCCATTTCAACTTACTGATCCGCTGGCCTATGACGGTAACTTTCGAACATCTAAGGATCTCCTCATTTCTGATTCTATCTTGCATTGTAACCCCGAGTACAGCCCTCTCCATAGCTCGTTGAGCCACTTTGAGCTTTCTTACAATTACAAGAGCCATAGTTATAGACCACATTTCAGCACACATAGTGTGCTGTACACAATGATTTTGGACACTGAGAAATTTTGGACAAGAAGACGTGTCTTGGATTCATCGGCGCGCTCTCTTTCTAGAAGTTGTCTGTACCTGATTGGACTGTTTATTCTTACCTATTTCATTATTCAAATATTAATATTATTATTCCAATAATAATTTCGAAAATCTATCTACATACATAAGGCAATGTGTCTATGTATGTGTGTATGTATGTTCCCTATGGACTCCAAAACCGCTGCTCTGATTTTTATGAAATTTTCAGACAATCCTGTGAAGTTTGGGAGCGATTAGAAACGGACGAAGTCGCGGGCAAAACCTAGTTAATTATGAAATGACTAATAGTAGCATTAGCGCACTTAATTTTCATATTCATATAAATTAATATAAATATTTTATTATAATAATAAAATCAACAATGTGAATATTACTCGCTCTTTTTTTCTGAGTACATTTAATTTGTAATTATTAAGAGACGTAGGAAGGGTGCGTTCCCACCTTCACGTGTAATCCACATTATCGCCTTCAAGGTTGGGCACATAACGTGACTAGTTGACATATCTCAACGGATGAGCTCTAAATCGGTACTTGTAAATGTAGCATGTACGTTATGGATTTATTTACTGGGAACACGCTCCGAGGCCCAGGTGCAACTCTCGTATTAATATCGCAGTTCAAGTACAAATATCTACAACAGCCTGGGGCCGTATTCGGCGCGAAGATATTTAATTATATCGACGAATTCACAACAAATATTCCCAACGCTGCTGCCAAATTGATTAAAAACATTTCGTCAATTTTGTTGCCTACAAAAATTTTATTTGTAATTCATGTATAAAAGTTTCTCTTTATTTACTTGGATAAAATTGCATCAACAGCAGCAGATGTGAAATAGTGGTCTTAAAAAGTAATTAAGTCCAGGCCCATTTGTCGATTACGTAATATAAAGAATGTACCGTAGCTTTCTATCTGCGGTTATTTTTTATTCTATTCTCAAGGAACGATTCCTTAAGATATGCTTAAGTAACTGTTGCTAAAATCTGCAAAAATTATAAGAATTGCCTGAAGACTCATCCAAATGAGCTAACCCAAAAGCTTCTTTGCAGCAATCCACCAAAAAGATTAAAAAGGGCACACATCCTGGAGCTGAATATAAAATTTTCATTCAGCTAAATTTAACCGCAGGAGTAAAAATTTTCTCATTATTATTAAGAGTGGTATTCTTATTGGAGGATACTCTCACAATTTAAAAAAAAAATAACAAACAACAGATCCGATTATAGTTCCTTTGACTGATTGCGGATTAAAAAAAAAAGTAACTGTTGCTACATTATTATATAAACATTCAACCAATATTGTATCTACGTAAAGAAAATATATAGTCGTATATTAGACCCGCATTATAAATGTAAATAACTTGACGAAACTTTAACCTTATGCTTCAAAACATGAAGCCGTTAAGTAAAGCTTCGTAACGGCTTCTAAAATTTTATTTCCCATTATCGTCGTCGCGAGAATGTTCTTAGAAACATATACACATGCGATACCTGTCAATATTTTTACTAGGTTAAATCCGAGCTTCCAACTTAGCGAATGCGACAGATATTTTCCTCCTGAAAATTGCTAAGATATTTTAATGTAAAAATTGAAATGTCGTGAACCATTTTATACTTATTATAACTGTTTTCAGTTATACTCGTATCACAGGATAAATAATAGTACCTACTTATACTTGTACAAGTAGGTTATAGGATTATTGACGGTTGTTATTTCAGTATTAATATTAGTATAGCGAATTTTAGTTTACGTATAATTTGTTTTCTTTGAATCAAATATGTCAAAAATAGTTGAAACACTTTTAGAAAAAGTGTTTTGTTCATAATATACTATCTAGTTTTCATATATCGAAAAACATATGTAGAATTTATGATATAATAATATGATGCTCTCATTTATATTACGTAAAGTTAAAACACAAAGTTAAAAGTCGATTTATGAGAAATGTAAAAAAATATCATGAGAAAAAAGGAAACCCAATTAGTAACTCGTTAGTACTGTACAATTTGTACGTATATTTTTTGAAATTATAATAAAAAAAATTAAAGTTAAATATTAATTTTAAATTTTAATTCTATTTTAATAGTTATTGGAGCGCACAGTAGCAATTTTTAATATGTTCAAGCACTGAAATGGGAAATAATATTTATTAATTTTATTAATACCAC
Organism: Synanthedon vespiformis; assembly: GCA_918317495.1. Lineage (NCBI taxonomy): Eukaryota > Metazoa > Arthropoda > Insecta > Lepidoptera > Sesiidae > Synanthedon > Synanthedon vespiformis. The sequence goes on from OU906953.1 coordinate 3,814,951, forward strand.
TTCATGTCAGTGAAATATAATTTTTAATTTACTCTCGTCCTGATTTTTTTTCCACGAGAAGACAACTCCTTTCGGTCGCTGGGCATACCGGCATTAGTTAAGTACCTTCTCGACTAACATGGATTTTATGTAAAAAAAAAAATATCATGGAAGCAAACGCTTGGCAGATGACGGTTGTGTACGTTCTTTAATATTCATTTATAAAAAATACGTTACTCATTTTTCTAAAAAAAATATATTATAATCTGTTATTTATATTTCAGGTTAAACCACAACTTCATTGAATTATTAAATTTGAAAGTTAAACTTTAAGGTATACTTAAGAAGGTATCCGATTGTCGGAAGAAACATTGTCAATTTGCAATTTGTCGTAGCAATATTTGTAATTTTCGCTATTGGTTTCGTCTGACATAGAAATGGTTTCAGAAATCTCCAGACAATTATTTAATATTCATTTATAAAAAATACTAGCCGGTGCCCACGACTTCGTTCGCGTTGAAGTATGAAAGGTACCCTATGTCTTTTTTGGTGCCCCAGACAACGTGTATGCAAAATTTCATGGTGATCGGTTCAGTAGTTTTTGCGTGAAAGCGTAACAAACTGATCCACATTTATAATATTAGTAAGGATGTATTTCATTTTTTTTTTTTTCAAAAAAATATATAATAATTTGTTATTTACGTTTTAGGTAGATGAGGAAAAACTACATACAACTTCATTGAAATATTAATATTGGAATCTAGACTCGACAGTCGGAAGAATCGCTGTCAATTACAATTTGTCATAGCAATATTTGTATTTTCGCAATTAATTCCGTCTTATCTGACAGTGAAATGGTTTCAGATATTAAGTTTGAGTTAACAGTTAAATTAAAATTTATAGGTAAGTACTTAAGTAAATAATCTACTGAAAATTGCCTCAAATTAAGATTATATTAATTTATTATGGATATTTTAACCTACACTATACGAGAAAGGATTTTATATTCTAAGAGCTAGTGAACCATCCGACTAACCCGCGTGGCACAAGGCTAGGAATTTTTTATTGATGTTTTATTATCGGTCAATTAAGAAAATATCGGTCTGGCAGGTATCTCGCGGTTGCGTCGTTATCAAATAAATTTTTGAAAATGTAAAAAAATATTTTTTCATAACCTTTTCGCACAAGCTTGAAATTTTAAGGGCATATTCTATCAATAGTTTAAAAAGTTTATGCAAAGAGCCAACCTGTTCTGGCGGTTGCGAAGTGCCTGCCAGACAAGTATACAGGGCGTCCCAAGACTATGAAGGGAAAGTACCTTAAATATTGTAGATAGGATATTTTCTTGAAAGAAGACTTTATGTTATTTTTAAAAGTTAGTAATACTGCATTCAAAGATTTTCTAAAAATTACTTGCTTCGTCTGGGAATCGAACCGACTTAAATGTGAAAAAAATCACCCGTATTTTTATGATGGACAAAAAATAATAATTGTTCTTAAGTAACATAAGTGTCTTAAAAGAAAGGAAAAACGTAAAATGTTTGATTCAAATTTCAAGAATACTATTTATTGCCGACGACGACTTATTATTATTTTTAAAAAAATCTTTGCTTTTTTGTTGATGTTGATTTATTTTTAAACAAAAATAGAATAGTGCAAAATGTATCATGACGTAACAAAATTAATGCACGTTTTAGGGCGAGAATCCCCGCCATTATACTTGAAACAAGCTTGAAAGCCGGACGTGTCAATTAACTCGACCGGCTAACGGCCAGTCTCGCTAAATTAAATTCAACCTGCATTTTTTAAAAGCTCCGTACAATCTATAGCTTTCAAATGCATCGTCTTTAAACATTTATTTTTAATCTGTTAGCCTTCGAAAACATAACTAAAGAAACACTTGAAACAAACAAGGGAAAAATCAAAAACAAAAGTTAAAATATAATTTCTCTCAACGAACAATTTTAATATTCTGTCAAGTACAAGATAAATTTCATCTAAAAATAATTTATTTAATTTCAGTCATAATAATAATTTGCGAGTTTGGTATGTCGATTTTACAATAGAAAAAAATACAATGATTTTATGTTAGTCAATTTTAAAATTATAATTTTTAACACATATTATTTTACTTCAAATTACTTCTATTATCAAATTTTCTTCATTTTCAAATTTACTTCTATTTCCTGAAATTATTGGAATTGCATTTATTTTTCTCAGATACCAGTTCTTAATCCTTAATTTTTCTTAATCCTTGACCAATGACCATTAATCCATGATCCTTATCCTATTATAGTCGCCAGCGCATTGTCTGGTGTTATAAGGGGACGCCATAAGTTACCTACCATCGAGTGGACCGCCATCAGCATGTCTGTCGACCTAGAAGAGAGAATATTTATGTATCCTTCTTATTTTACTACTACAAATATCCGTTTTAAAAATCTATTTATCATCGTTAACGATGCTAGTGAGGCAATGTAAAGAAACGCAAATTTATTTCGCAGCCTACACATTTTATCACGAAAACGAATAATAAAACAGTTCGGCTACAAACATCAAATTGTAGAAGTGAGCGAATCCGCTAGGGCAACATCGTTCACTTAAGCACATTACGGCGGACTGAACCGGTACAACTTTGGGCCCGGCGAGATAGCATTGAAAACAATTGTGGAGCTCTGGGAGCCAACTTCACAAAGGTCGACGCAACAGGACTACATAAAAACATAGTTCACAGGAAATTGGACTGTTCTCTATGAAGTATTCGCTGGAAACAAAATTTCCTCAAAAAGGTGGATTTTTTTCCCTATATAAATGGAACAACAACAATAGCATTCGCTTTACGGGTCGGTTTTGTTGTTTTTAATTTGAACGCAATCAGTCCGACTATTTGCGTAAAACTCATTTACTAGTTAACTGTGTTTGGACAACAGGTGAATCTATTGGTTTTGTATGGCGCTACAATTAAGTTTATGTAATTGTTAGTTCAATAATAGAGCAATTATTCAAATCAAATCAAATCATTCATTTGCATGTACATGGGTGTAAAAACCAGATGCCATAGATGAAACAACGTCCCAGCATGTACATTTGGTGTGCAAAATAATATTTTATAACAAAAATAATATAAAATTATTTTATAAGAATTACATATTAAACATTGCATACTATATATTTCTCGTTTATAGCTATGAAGAAAATCATAACTTAGATTAAGTACTATTATTGAAATTATATATCATAGACTAAGTATTAGGCTATTCGACTGAAACGATCAGATCGATAAAAACCGTACTGTTCCACAAAGACACGAATACGCTAGGCCCCACATTGCACTAGTCGTCAAAACCGCAATCCAAGAGCTGAAGGTTAAGGACCTTGCACCTTCTGCTTCGGCCTTACTTTCCGGAACTTCTGAAAAATTAATTAATACATAAGTACATTCAATGTAGATTTTCCCAAGGTGCATCAGATTTTACGATTTCTTTTAGGTATTAATAGGGATAAAATAAAATTGCTGAAATTTTCTGTAAATGTGCTGCTTTATGTTCAATGAAATTCCACTCCTCAATATTGCATCAAAGAGCACGTTTAAAAGCTGTCCCTTTGTTAATTGTGATTTATTATTTAAAAAATTATAATAAAGGATCGACGTCCGGTAGCCTGACATTTAACTTGATGGTAGAACCGAGCAAGAGCAACAGGATTGCAAGTGAATTGCTGAATCTAATATCTAATCTAATGATCTAAAATAGATCTCAAGGGTAAGGAAATTACTTTTGAATCCCACATCAACAAGAGATTGGAGATATGGTAGTTTTTATTTTGAACCCGGGCTAAGCCGGGAGCGTATAGCTAGTTCTATTATAAATACGCAGATACAGCAGACGTTAACATGCCAAGGAAAACTCACTTACTTACACTCAAGATGATGAAGAACCATACTCAGACGATTTGAATACAGAGGTGAAACCAACACGAACTTTATATAAAAACTTTTATATGGAACCAGCTTCACTTTCAATACGGCGAGCTCAGTCCTCTCCCAAGTGGTGTACAAACCATTCCCAGAGTACCGTGATCTGTGTCTTTTGAGTCTTAGCTCTTATTAGCTTCTTGATTATAATTACTACAGTACATATGTTGGGAAGAATAATTTTAAGACTCGTCTAGTCTATTTTTTTATCCAGACTATATAATTGCTTATTTCTGAATTTAATTTGTTGACAATCCACTAATATATAGACTAAACAGTTACATATATTGAACATCGTTAATCAACAACAAGCATCGTGTTCAAAACGGTATAACTAATAGAGATCTAAACTATTAATTAATCTGCGGTAATACCTGCATCAATTAATTCGGTCTTCACTGTTCACAGATATATAAAATTTATCACATTCTTATATATTATAAAACCAAGTATTAGCTGTCCGTGTTTGTCCGCTTGACAAAATAAAATAAAAATAAAAAATAGCCTTTTAACCCAAAGTTTTTAAAATAAAAAGATTTCAAAAAACACAAAGTGAATAAAAAAAACGCTAGTTAAATTTTTTCAAATGCTGCCTCATGGTGATTCAAAATCATCAAACAACTGATAATATAATCAGTAACTGTAATAAATGCCTCTTATATAATACTAGATGCCCGCGACTCCGTCCGCGTTGAAAAATAAAAAATATATATCAGGCAGTATACCTGTTATAATTTTGCCAGGCGATGGATTTTTATTATTAGGTGATCCCTCAGGGACAGTACTTATTTCTGGAGGAAAGATACTCTATGTCCTTTACTGTATCCTTGACAACATCCTGCTAAAATTCCCTTTAGCAGCTTATCTCGTGTCTCAATGGGACTGTAATGGGGTGCCATTTTTCCACATACCACGTAGGTAAACCCCAACCATCTGCATACTAAAAGACGTGGGTACAAACAACGCTTAACAGTTCATAAAAGTAGGCCGCCTACGCATTTAAACTCCTCATTAAAGTCCTTTTCCCCGATACACTGCTAAGGTTTCTGTACTGGGACTATTTTTACATTATTTAACCATTAACTTAAATAAGTCGTAAATATTTCAATATTTTATCTTTTAAATGAATTTTATACGCATTATATAATTACTTCTATAATAAATCCATTCAACAAATGATAACTCTTAAACGTGGTTCCGTTCCTAGCGAGATAAATTATGGAAAAACTATACGGTTTTTTTTTATGTTTTTGTCATTTTGGTATATTTTCAATGTGTGAAACATCATTTAGAATATTATTTTACAGATTATTAATAATTTTATTTTTTGTAAATATTTTATTATTATGTAATTTATTATTATTGATAATTTTCATTTTCATTAAGAACAAATTCAATATGCCAAAGAAACATAGAATTTCAATAAAAAGTAGCTTTTATATTACCTTTATGCTATCACGTTTGTCTCGTATATTTGGTGATCGATTTGTAGAATAAAATAATTACAGATCTGTTCTATTGAATTATCTTCTCTCCCAAACGCCACCTTAGAGGTTTCAACGTCTTTTTTTAAGGGGAAAAAGATACGAGCACTCAAAATGTCAAATTGGTGCACGTCACGTCATATAATATGTTGTATGATATGATATATTAAATGTATTGGAGATATTTAGATGTTTTTCTTTTCAATGTACAATGACCCGCTCCCAGTTTTGAACGTATGCATTTTTTTCTGTTTCCCCACTAACTACTTTTAAACTACTCAACGAATTTTAATTCGGTTTTCACTTGTGAAAGAGAGATAAACGAATAAAGCTTGTTTGTATAAAAAAAATTACATCCCGGATGAAGCCGAGAGCGGGTCGCTTGTTCTATATATTTTGCTACAACATAACAAACACTTACAATAAGGATACGATTTTTCTTTGTTACTAACAAAAATTTCGCAATATTTCTCGTTCGGAAAACGGAAAAAGTGTCTTAAACAGACCACACAAAGTTCTGATAATGCAGACATCGCGTGACCGAGAACGAATCGTAACTGATGCCTAATGGAACAAGAATCATCACATTTGCCGGCGAACCGCTTTCTACCAATCATCCTAAGAGAAATATCTGAAATGATAATAATTTCCTACTGTAATGAGTTTCTGATTGTCTGGATTTCTTTAGTTATAATGTGAGTGTTGTATTTAATATACAGGCTCAATAAATAAATATAAATAAATAAAATGTGTGAATAAAATTCTACAAATATGTATTTATGACCCGCTGACCAACTCTGACCATCCGAATTTCCCATTAGTTGATCTGCGAGTTGGTCTTTAGGTCATAAGTTTAATGTAACAATTGAGATATTCGATTTTAAAGGTCAATATGTATCTTAAGGTTGCGTTATTCATAAAGTGAATGATACAAAATAAGGGTGATATTTATGATTATACTATATTCCTACCGTACTATACCGACCATTTATAACGGGTGTTTTAAATTTTAAAAGTAAGAAACTAAATTATACTGAAAAAAACAATCAACATCTCACGCTCGCCCTTACGAAGTAAAGCGAAAATCATGTCAGTGTCGCTCTGAAGCTATTTGTGTTGACGTTACGAGGAGGCGAGTGTAAGCAAAAAGCAATGCTCTTACAGTTTCGTAGGCTTTTCTTTAATGAATATTCATTACTTCATTTGCTTAAAGAAGCGCCATACATCATGAGAACGAATACTTCGCGTGGAAATATGCGGGCTCCGAGAAATATACGCGATACAGAAATTAATATGTATAACAATACCTTAAGTGCGTTATATTATACACGATGTGACCTTTCCGTTTGTTCGTTGAAGCGTCAAAATTTAATTTTCTTTTTCTCCATTAACTATTTCATTATGACCTATATTTGTGGGAGTTCTAGTTACAAAAGTTGTGTCGTTCGGTGCACATTTTTTTAAATTCATTCTTTTGTACTTTGTTTAAGGAGTAAAGCAACTTCACTTTTCGACGCAACGCGTAATTGCAACGGCACTGTACTTCGTACATTTTTTAGAAAATTGTTTTTAAAATCACTGTTTTATCACTATTATATAATTAAATCTATATTTATATCACAATTTGAAATAAAGAGCATACTGTAATTATAGTCCGAGAGCTAATGAATAAAGACAACATAAAACATTACGTGCACAAGTGTAAGTGTGCTCCCGACCATAGAAGGATTAAGAATATGGGATAAGGAGGGGATGATGGACACTGGCATCCCTTCCTCACTCGCAGAAACACAACAGTCCATAATACTATTATTTCACGGTGGTCTTCTGTAAAGGGGTGGTTACTGCCACTACACGGACTGCCTAAATGACTGCGAAACGCAGTCTATCGTGTCATTTGGTTTGAATACTTACTTATCCAAACATTTTGGATACTTTTGACTTTTGGATTTTGGAAACTGACGACTTCCTGTATTATAATCGGGTATATTACCTGCAGCTTATTATGGCCCCTAATTTTGATAACGACACAATATGGTATCGTGATGCCGTGTGCACGTGTGTTATGTAATTTCAGGTAAAATGTTGCAAGAGTCAAAATATGGAAAGCACAAATACTGAAGTAACATTGTAACACGAAAGCTTACCTAGCCATTTCCAAGTTAGCGATCGAAACGTTACGCCTCATTATAGGGCTTGTTATGTGGACGGCATTATGCAATATGGGCTTATTTCAATTTTCCATCAATATCGTTTAAGCTTCAACTGTTTTTCCTTTTTCGTTGTAGTTATTGTATTGCAATAATTTGCTAGCAAGTGTAATAAAAATTTAATATTACCTATGATTTTTTTTATTATTTATGCATAAGTAATTATGATGATCAATACATTACGAGTAGGTAGGTATATAATGTGTACTCATTCATTGAAAACATTAGCTGGTGGTCGCGATAAAAAATGAAAAAGATAGCACCTGAGAAAACATTTTAGCAAATAACGATATTTATCATTATAAGTACAACGTTTTTTTTTATTATTTTAAGACGTAATAAAGATATCTGTATGCCAAATTTCATTCAAATCTGTTCAAGTTAGAGACTTTCAGACCAACAAATGCTAATATTTATTTGTATTGAAAAAATAATTACAATTTATGTGAACATATGAAATATTTGGAATAAAAATAAAATAATTTTTATCTATCTATATAAATATAAATTAATCCCTAAATGTGTTGCTTAGCACAAAACTCGAGAACGGCTGGACCGATTTTAATTCTGTCTTTACTCATGGATAGAGGGATAATCAAGGAAGGCTCTTACGTAAAAAAATGCACCACGGGAAAAGCCGGGAACGGGTCGCTAGTTATTTAAAATTATTATTTTGTCACCGTGATATAACGCTGTCCAATAGCAAGTGTGCGCTGAAGCGTTGACCCTTGATTCCGTCTCGATAAGAACCGAAAATACTTTGTCGACCGGCATACCGACTAAATTGGGTCGTATAAATAAATAATTTTACTATGTTACCCTTACATCTAACAGCAAGAGCTTAAAAATGTATAAGTTTCTCCTAAAACTAACAGAAAAATATCTCAGTATAGTTTGCTTAGCTATACATTAGAATAAGACCCTATAGATTTTTATTAATTTTGAAATTTCCAAGGTAAAAAATAAATGAATAATTGTATAATTTGACACTAGTAGCGCTTGTTCATAGAATTATTAGCTTAGGGGAAATTATCATCTAACTCATTAAAATCCTAAAAACGCCACCGATACATTCATACGATACCGATTCATGCATAATAATATGCACTAAGTCCGAAAGGACGTATCTCGTATGTAACAAAATTCAAATCAGCTAGTATTCCCAATTCAATAATAATGATTACACTCTATATATTGTATTTATATATTCATTATAGGTAATCCTTACTAATATTATAAATGTGAATGTGAGTTTGTTTGTTTGTTATGCTTTCACGCAAAAACTACTGAACCGATTACCATGAAATATTGCATATACCTACGTTGTCTGGGCACCAGAAAGGACATAGGGTACCTTTCATACTTCAACGCGGACGAAGTCGCGGGCACCAGCTAGTGAAACAATAAACAAACTGATCTAAGTTCTGAAGAGAGAATCTATTAATTTCAAATATACCATTTCGAAAATTCCCTTGCGTGGTTCGAAAATTAAACTTTGAGCTGGTAAGACGTCCTCCGCTAGCACCCATGAGAAGTCAGGAGCTGGTCGCTAGTGTTTTATAAGCGCGCAATACTATGAATAAATAATATACGTGTTTTAATTAAATTTGCGTTGGCGTAAGGTTGGCGTCAAAAAGTGTAAAATAAAGTTTACACGTAATAAGCTAATTACGTCTTAAAACTCAAATTATTAACGAAGTCAGAAACATTATTAGTTTAATAACAATTTTCAAGTATTCAAATTTATTATTTACCGAAACAGAAAACTGATCGAAAGGTTGACTTCTTAATTAATTGAGAAGTACTTGCTTTGTTGTTACTAAAACAATTCCCTAAGTTTTGTTGAAAAGTAGGTGTCAGCTAACAGTTATTGAAACATAGCAATTAAAAGAGTACTCTCTTGCGTTTACATTTGTTAAGTTTATCTTGTCGGGAAGTTCTCTGTTTATTGTGTGTTCTTACAAAATTTAGGCAATAAATAACGTTCGGAAACCCGTGTTAGATAACGTTATTATTATCGGTGTAGCGGTCGGGCAAATTGCCCTATCATACCCGGTGTACCGGCGCCGTTCAGAAACTTTGCCCAGCTACCATCAACTTGTTACATTTATAAGGAGCATAGTTCAATGGGCTTTGCTATGATAATTTCCCAATACGCAATATGTTGTCTTGTATGTGTAATAATAATTTCATAATAATAACAAAGCCATTTTATTTTCAAATCTCAGCTATTTCAATATGGTTAAAAATAATGTGTTTAGGAAAAAATATTTTTCTGTGCCATCACATGCCATACCGTCAGTATAGCGGTACCGGCCTAACTCGCTACATCTTGGCCTAGTTACCTGTGCCACTGGTTCACTGTTCGACAACCTACCTTACACTAATTAGAAATATAACTTACATGATATGATTTCATATAGAATAATTTATATTGTTAATTTTTTTATGTTAAGATCGACAAACAGGTTGACGGTCCACTTGATAGTAGGTGGCGTCGTCTTTACACAAACAACGCCACAATTAATGCTGCAAATGCAAGCCCTCACTCACTCACCGAAACACAACAGCATACTTGCGGTGGACTTCTGTGGCCTGCCACTATTACATTTCTTCAGCGTTATTTACATGCTCGTAAATCAGTGTAAAACAGAACCGATCATTATAGATATAAAGAGCTCCGATTGCTATTTGTAACAAGGAAATAAAAACCATTGCCAATTATGAAGCTGCAACAGCAATTGCTTTTATAGGTTACTGATTTAAAATATTGTAACTGAATGTATGATATCAATCGTATTGGCTGTTAATTACGGCCGGACGGCAACAGAACTACGCAAAAAATAATAGCAATACAATATATTGGAATCGGATTAAATTGGGATCAAAGTTCATGAATAACGCGAAGTATAACAGATTGAGTAAATGTTTGTCGAAAATCAAAGAATCGAGTGTTACGATCAGATATCGATGTTAATAAGTCAATAAAACGTCGTCGGACTGGAAGCAATCTCTTTTTACGAGTCCCGAGGCGGGGACTACAACACCGATTCAGCCTTTAGAATATATTGTACTGCATACACCTTATATTACTTACAACTATAACATTTCATAATTATTGTATCATTGACTTACGACCTTATATTTTATATTTATTTAATGACAAAGAAAAAATTAAGCTTTTCCCAGTTATACCTACTTTTACTTTTAAAGCCACAACAAATTAGATCCTTTATTTTATTTTCTAACTTGAAACAAATTTGTATTGACTGTTTGCCGCGGATAGAATAGATATTTATTTTAATCTAAGTAAGAATACTATATCCTTCAATTTAAGACAACTTCTAATACTGCGACAGCTAAGTTTTCATAGTGTATTGTCACTTGATGGTAAGTGGCCACCGTCGCCTATCATCTCAAGCAACGCTGCATTTGCTGCAAGTGCGCTACCGACTACTTATAGTAGGATTAATGATAATAGATAAGAAAGGGATAGGCATCCTTTTCTCACTCAACAAAACACAATAGCACACACATAATATGCTGTTATTTCACGGTGGTCTTCTGTAAGACTACCTAAGTATGTTTATTGCCACTTGACGGGCTTCCCAAATGACTGCAAAATGTAGTGTGCCCTGCCACTACTCTCCAAATCCAGACCAGAATCAACTTCGAAAACATCATTTACAAAGCTGATCCTGTCGGGAATCGAAGTGGAGCTCTTAAGAAAGAGCGTTAAAAATAAAATAAAATTGTAAGCTAAGAGATCTGGTGAAACATATTTAATATACTTTTCATCAAAAAATTGTCCAATATCAAATAATCTGCAGTCACTTAAAATTATTTCCTAGGAAATTACATTACGTCGCTGTAGAGGGCACAAATCTGTTTTCGTAGTGAGAAAGTATGGCTGGTGTATGGCCGTAATCCATCAGGCTGTAAGTACTCTGAGACTTTGTTAAACGATGTTAAATATAAGAAGTTATTTTTAATAAAAGCACATTCTTACTTTATAGTTGCTTCAGAATTACGCTTTAAATGGATGAACAAAGACTTTAATAAATTCTCGGAATACTGCATCTTTTTCACAAAACACAAAATATTTTTAATGACACTTACTAAGTAGCTGAGCGTGATTTGCAAAGATCAAAGTTAGGTAATGAATAATTATAATATACCAAACTAAAACTTGATTAGAATTACTATATAGAATTACTATATAGAATTACTTGTTTTCAAAAAATCTTTTGAGTTACATTAACCATATAGTATAGGTAATATTTGGTCGCCAGTATTTGGTTTAATGTTTATATATTCGTACATACACAGTTGGATGTAAAAATTAAAAATTACACTACATCCTAACTAATATTTTAAAATACAAAAGTGAGTTTTTTCGTTTGTTCTTTAGTTTGTTACGCTTTTATGCCTCAATCGACCATTATGAAATTTTGCATACACGTTGTGATGGGTAGAAAAAGGACATTTACATTTCAACACGTTGCATAAATAAACTGATTTCGAGGGCCTTTGTGGACAACTAAAAAAATACATTGCGTATCATACATACATCATCATCATCATAATAATCTCAGCTGAACATAGGACTCCTCCATTATTTTCTAATAAGACCGATCGGAAGCAGCCTGGATCCACCGTCGACCCGCAGCCCTTATTAGATCGTCACTTGTCGTCAATCTACTTTTAAGATGGACGTCCTACCCTGCGTTTATCGGTAGCCTCCACTCGAGAACCTTTCGGCTCCAGCGGCCGACGTCAGCTCTCCGTACCATGTGTCTTGCCCACTGCAACTTTAACTTACTGATCCGCTGAGTTATTGTCGGTAACACTCGTTCGTTTTCGTTATTAAAAAGTATTTATTTGGATGTTACTTAAATTTCCTCATAACTTGATTAAGTATAAAAGTTTATATTGTCTTCCACTTAACTAGTCTTTAAAGATTTTAAAAAGCAAATTCTGTATAGGCGTAGGAATTAGATAGCTGAAAGAAAATGGTTCCAGAGTCTTTGCTCGCTTGGAACACAATGAATAGATACTATTTTCCTTTTCGTAAATAAATAGAAGACCGATGACACGCCAATAACGATAATAGGATAGTTATGGGAGCCAGAATGATACGTGTTATTCAGTAGTGAAAGCCTTTTCGGATGCATTGGTTGGCTCGTCGTCGAATCGAATGTATTTATGTATCGACAACGCTGTTAAGCTCTGTAATTAATCGAAGTGGGTATATAATTTGTCTTCGTCACGGGGCAAATAGCTAATTCCCACACATTAGGGACACAATGGCCCGGTTGGCGTCTCTTATTGATTACCACCTATTGTTCACTTTCGTCCGCCTTAAATGATACGCTTCACACGATTTACCCCACAAGTACTGTTTACAGAATAATGAGCTAATGATTGTCGTGCTTTGTTTATTGTGACAAATTAACTATGATTTATGACTTCTAATAAATATGTGTTTTATATTGAACTTATTGTGTACTGTACTTGAACTAATGATCGGATACTTAACGTGTTGAGGCTATAACATGCGGAAGCTTTCAAGGCAAAACGAGCTTTAATAAAATACGAGTATATTATTTATAAGGATAATACGATATTTTTGATTACTAATGTTTGCACTGCGATCTGCAGCAATATCCATGACCTTAAAGAGAACAACTGCAAAATAATAGCGTGTATGCTGATGACGTGTTTTGGTGAGGGAATAAGAGATGGTGTAACGTCATAAAGATGTTACATTGTGTACATCGACAGTAGCCACTTAGCTTCAAGTGGTCCTGCCGTTATTTACAAAAAGATCTTCGATTTATTTTTTATCTTTACTTTCTTCACTTTCTTTCTATGCCTTCTGCACAACAATCATTTCAGACGCATTACGTCCATCGCTGGACAAAGGCTTTCGTCTATAGGACCTGTACCTATTCCATAGGACATAATTTTTTCAATAATAGGAAGGGATGGTTCAACCTAGATTAAAATTTTAGTATGGATAATTTGGTGTAAGCCACGTGTCATACAAAATTATCCATACTCAGAACCGATTAGAATGGTTTCTTATATCACGGATTAATCCATGATGACTCACGGGTTAGTCCGTCATGATAATAAATCAATATTGAATAGTTTTTTTCATTATTAATACATTTGTGTTCTAATTGTTTTCAAATTTATAATTCTACACCTGCTCGACATGCAGTGGCGGGAACTTCACATTGTGCAACAGTCAGACAGTAATTCTAATAAAGATGGTTTTTAAAAGTTTTAGCTTTTTTATATATTTTTTATAATAAGCACTACAAAAAATTTGGGATGTAGATTAAATTTCTTGCACGTTGTTAGTGAGCTAACCAAAATATCGTAATTTAAGTCTTACTGCCAAGTATAACTATGGACCAACTAGCCTATGACTTAGGGCTAACACACATTATTGTTTATTAATTCACTATTAATTTGTACTATCCTGAAGCTAAGCTAACAGTTAACTAGCTATACTTAGTTCTTTGCAAGCGTTATAAGGAAGAGATAGACGGAACTCATGAGAACTTAACGGAGGGATAAACTTTTAAATAAATTATTGTACCAACCCTATTTCCCCTGCATTTTACGAGCAATTTCACAAAACTAAAACATTTACCAATAGAAACACCACAGAAGCATACCCCTACTTATGACGCTCCACTGAATGTTCACTGACCATTTGAATGTTCATTTGCGTTTAGCTTCTGAAAGCATTGCGTTCGAAGGGTTAAAACTGTTTCACGGCTTCTGCAACATTTCAATTGTTTTCTTTAGAGTTGAACCGGAGTGTCTCATGGTCACGTACAAAAGATTAAAGTCACCCTAAACAATCTCGGCACGCCTTAGTTGAGTCGCTAATAATGTCAACAGCTTCGCTACTTTCATATTAATAAAGCGTAATTTGAAATTCATATTTGAGCACCTGAAATGGGTACACAAATAATATGTCAGTTGCAAAGTAAAAAACGGCATCGCGGAGGGCTCGCGTCAACTCGAGCGTGGCATTCAAACGTTTTCAACGCTTTTACATTTCAACGGATATAAAGCAGAGCAATTTACCTTTAATGATAGACTGTGTAGACCTTTTTTTCCCCAATATATTTCACGGAATCCCAAGTTTTTATGGGAAGTGAAATACAGGAGGGTTAAAAACGGAGTTTCATTGCTTTTTACCTCATAATATTTATATTGCTAAGTCGAGCAATTCCGAGTTGATAATCCCAGGGCTACGTTAATGGGGCATGTGGTGTAATACCGGTTTAACTGCACAACACCTGCTGATGTGCGTGATTTCGGTGAGATTTTTAATCTCGAATACAATTACATTCTGTTTATTGAATACTAACTGGTACCCGCGACTTCGTCCGCGTTTGAAAATGAAAAATATAACACCTGAGAAAATAGATGAGTATTATAACGCCTGAGTATTTCTGTGACGACAGTGGAACCTCCACGGCGACAGTGGCGCCCAATTTTTTATGTTTTTAGACAATTCCTCAAGAATTAAACATATTTTCAGGGTATAAAGCATCGTATATGAACTTTATATTATGATAGACCTAAAAAACAAAACAAAAAATAACTCTTACTTTTTGTAATTACTTTTATGTGTCATTGTAAATCGTCATGAACATAAATTATTTAATACCGGATTGCGGGATACCCACGGGGAAGTAGCGAGCTCCTCAAGTTTGTTAGCTTGAAGCAACTAAGTGAATGATGTTACCCGTGGGTTTCGCAGACATCAAAACCACATTAAGTCACTTGTTGAAATTTTGCTCAAGTAATTATGTGCACCAACGATACAGCCGTAATCGTAAGTAAAAAATATTTACATTTATTGGTCATAAAAATTTATCCCTGTGTCTTGAAAGTGTTGGAAAGCTTAATTTAAGAAACAAGAAGTTCGAGACAATGCGATGATATCTATGTTGTGTTTATAACTTTGATGGCAAATATTAATAATGAACTATTGATAGTAAATACTTCCTTTTTGTAGTCAGACATTTTAGTCCTTAAATCCGGACTACCATCAAGATAACCAGCTTAGGTTTAAAAGACAATAAAATATAAATAATTGTCAATATCTAGTATCAAAAATTCATATAAAATCATCATAATATTATATCACTACAAATTATTAAATTACTGTAATAATAGTTAATCTGTGTGTTACTAATAAATAAAATTGAATCTTTTTCAAAGTTTTTGTTTTCTATCTGTTTCTTTCGGCTGATCTCGAAACGGCTGGACTGGTTTTAATGGGACTTTCACTGGCAGATAGCTGATGTTATAAGGAGAAACTTAGTTTACTTTCATATTAGAAAAATTATATAATATAAGCAACACTGGAGTTTAGCTAGTTAATATTAAATTTTTAGATTAAATTAAATGTGGTCTGCGGCCTGTGTAACTGCAATGCTTGCCTCATAATAAACAGTATGTTCTGTTTGCAAAAATACTCACTTTGAAATGAAAATTTAGTATAATCATTAATTATTGGAATTTTTCAAAAATCCATGTTAATTTATCAATAAAAAATCGTTTGCTCTTAATTTTTTAAGAGTTACCTTAAATAAGAGCAAAGCAAGATTTTTGAAGAGTCTTAAAACAAAGGTACTTAAAATAAACTTATCTGGAGGAGCGTACGATTACGAATCTTTTTGCAGACGCGGATATGGAGCTCGTTCAAAATATTGTAGGTTTATCTTGGGTTTATCACGTATGAATTCTGCAATTGTTTTTTTAATTTAAATTGTTATTTTTTTTAATAAGAGTTACTTAATAACAAAATTACAATCAGTTATTTCTGCATTGATGTATGGATCCTTATCCCGCATCCGCAAAGTCAAAGAAAATGTGTAAGTATTGGAAAGAAAAGATCGATTTTGTTCAATTTTATTTAACACTAGCGATTTAATTTGGCTTCACACAGATGCAAGTTTTTCTTCAAATTATTTTCACAAACCTTTTCCTTTAGTGAAATTCGTAATCATAATTAGGTTTAGAAGACTTTAACAGAGGCTGACATTGTATTTTATAATAATTATGTATTGATATATTATGTAGATAGCTGAATGTTTCAGTCTTAGAAAAACGTATTCATTCTAAAATAGAAACGGAACAGTAAACGTTGTATTACGAAAGGAAAACAAGTCAATACTGTTTGAAATGTGGCGACCTGATTGCTCGATTGTGTCTTGAATGAATTCTGAAAAGTGAGAATGCATTTTGCTTGCAGGTCACTAGTTTTTAATATTCAGTGAAAATGTATCCAACATCTGAATGGAATGTACTAGAAAAGTTTAAAATCGTCACGTTTCAATAAAGAGCACAGAAAGGTTTTGTTTTGCGTCCTAGCACAAAAGGCATTGAAATTGAACGAGGTAATGCAACCCGCATTCTGGGCAACTTGCCACACGAATCGAGAGTTTTTGAGTTAAGCGAATATTTTTCCTACTACTTATTATATTATTTGTGTAATGCCTTATTAAGAACGACGATGCGAAAGGTTGGAAAATAACTATATGGACACAACGCGTTTTTTTTTTTTTCGTTGGTTTTCGTTTACTCTGGTTTAATTATTTGAGTGTCAATCAATAAACCTGATATTGACAGTAATTACTGTACCAACAGATGTTTAATAATTATTCGAAAATATAAAAATTTAATTAACATGTCAACACAATATTGTACTCTTATTTGTGTTCAATAAATTTCCTGCTTAAACTTTTAAGCACTTTTGATAATAAGGATAAAATTATTTTGCCCCATTAAAACCACAAGAAGTTAGCAAAAGCGTAAATAAAAAGTGGATTTTTGGTGATGCCATTTCACGGAATGAAAATACTTTTCAGTCGACGAAAACGGAATATATATTATGTATGATCACGCATAACTTTTTACAGAGAAGTGTAAAAAAATTTTTTTTTATTTGAAAGGGTGTAACCCGAAGGTGGCCTTATATAAATTTGGAAAAAAAATCCTACCCTAAGGGTGAGAAAATAGGGGGGATTTATTGTTTACTGACAGATTTTAATGCTGAGCTGAGTTGAATAAATAGTAGATTATAGCCACGAAAAATTTTAAAATAAAACTTTTTAACAAAAAATTAAATCAGTTTTTTCGGCGGTTTAATTTTTTGTTAAAAAGTTATATATTTATAATATTTGATTGCTAAATTACATTTATTTTTTCGTTGGTAAATGTAAATATATTTATGTATACACATAAATATATTCAGGAAAATAAACCTTAAATGTTCGCTAAGCTCATTAAGATTCTAATGGTTACATCTATGTCTAAAAACATAGATCTTTGTGGACGATTAATTTAAAAATATAATTGATAACACTTTAAAATTATATTAGCTATATTTCCATATTACTGCCTATGAGAATTCGAGTTGTAAAATGATATATATACAAATTATATTTGTATTTAAGTAAAAGAGGGCTATTCGAGTAATTCATAAATTAAGCTACAGGCATTGCGTCCAGAATAAATTTACAGAAATTTGCATTATGACGGTGCCTATAGGTATACTGTGAGACTTTGTATCGAATATTTGATGCAGTTTTATGTTTTATTCTTATATTTAGTGAAGTATGTACATTAATACCTCCTACAACTTTAAGAACTATTATCACTTGAACTAATTATCAGAATATGCCGCCGAGTTCTGTATGTCGTTTGGTGCAAAGAAAGTCAGATTATCCTTCTTTTTTCGTGTCATCATGTAAAGACATTTTACCTATCTACTCCTAATCCCCTATCCTTAATCCTACTGTGGTTGGTAGCGCACTTGCAGCAACTGTGACCTTGCTTTTGTTATAGGCGACACAAGCATCAATAGCCACAAGCGGGTCGTAACCTTAAAAGACATCCACATGAGTGGAAATATAATTTATATTAATCATTTATTATCATTACCATCTTCTCATACAATGCGGAGGACTTTCACAATTGTAAAAAGTAGAGCATAGTCTAAGATCCCTCAAAGGATTTTTTGTCTGATTACTAACAGGCTGAATCTTCGTGAGTAGCTTCAGTTTGCAGAGATGAACAACTTTTTCCTGTGCGAAAATTCTCGATAGAGGTAGCAGCAGTAAAAAGTTTTGTCTGCAGCTTAGTAAACGTTTGTTTGCAAAAAATAAAAAAAAAATACAAAAAATTAGCTGGTTAGTATACCCATCCATCCCAAAAAACCACTCCCAATAAATCATAATAATAAGGCCATAAAAATTATTACTAATCAGCTGATTTTTTGTCTGCAGCTTAGTAAACGTTTGTATAATAAAATGGCCGCATAGCCCTACAAATTGAGTGGTACGTTTTCCCAGTCCTACGCTTGGAAGTTTTTTAACTCTTTTTAACTTTTAACGGCTGCTAACTCCTTTAGCTACCTCTATCGAGAATTTTCGCAGAGGAAAAATTTGTTCGTCTCTGCAAACTGAAGCTACTCACGAAGATTCAGCCTGTTAGTAATCAGAATACTGGATACTGGACCAACATTTTCCAGTAAATTCAATCGAAAACAACCTGGATCCAGAGTCTACCCTCGGTCTTTATTAGGGTCCATTTAGATAGTAGACGTACCCCACTCATATCAGTGGCGAAAATAAAACAACAGTTTTAAATTAGTTTGCTTTAATTTATTGTTTCAGGAAAGCGACTGTGGTCCGCAAGTAAGTACAAAGTAGTTACATTGACATATGAACAATATACAATATAATAATAACTGAAATAACCAGACTCTTTCAAACTTTTACAGGTCAAATAATTACACATCGTCCTGAAATATTGCAATTTATCCTACTATACTATTATCATCATTATAACTAAAGCATTTCAAGTAAATTATTGGATTACTAATTTATATGTTCATTATGTAATTCTCAATGTACACATTTCTATTTCATTTAAGTATAGTAAAAATCAAATTACAATTTATTGCAAAATTGCTTGCTCGAAAAGTTCCATCTTGTTTCAAAAAAACATTTAAATTAAACGTAGTGTACGCTTGTTATTTTATTTTATTCCCAAAAAAGGCTCTTATAATCAAGTAGCGTGAAATTTACAACGAAAATTAAAGGTCACAGTCATAGGAGTTATGAAATTCACAATTTATTTTTTATATCAATTTGTACAACTTAGTGGTGTGGTAGGTGGCCACTTTCTTCTATAACACAAGCAACGCCACAGGTACTGCAAGTGCGCTGCCGAACTAAGTAGGATAAAGGTAACAGATTAAATCAATTGAGCTCTGACTTCCCTTACTCAGTCACCGAAACACAACAGCACACATGCTGTTATGTCACGGTGCTCTTCTGTAACTGGGTGGTTACTGCAGCCTGCAGCCAAACGGAATGTCCGAATAACTGAGAAATGCCGTGTGCTCTGTGACTAGTAATTAAACTCATGATACTGATCCGTACTAGAATATTAATGATACTAGAATCAGTTACACAAGAAGAGTTTCGTGTGCGAGTTTCGAAATCGTATAAAGCAATAAGCGAGAAGCATTGACTTATATATTACTAGCGTAAGGACCGGGCCAACAACGGCGCGCTGAAATGTCTTCATTTCATTGGCCCTAAAATCGCAATTTCGGGCCAACCAACGGCAGTCGTTGTCCCTCGTCCGCGCAACGAACACCTACTAACGCGTAAGGTTGTGGTTGAGGGAACTTTTTATTAAATTAATGAATAATATTAAATTAATGCTATAAAAGGCTGCAAAAACGATGACACTAAAGTTAAAAAGGAACATGAAATATCGTATCATCGGTAAGTAATCATGTTACATGTTAAATAATTAATTTTAACACATTTCATTAGCCCATTACCCCATCCCTTCCTTATCCCTTATCCTTAATCCTTCTATGGTCCGCAGCGCACTTGTAGCACTTATGGCATTGCTTGTGTTATAGGCGACGGTAGCCACCTACCATCAAGAGGACCGTCAGCCTGTCTGTCGACCTTAACATTAAAAAAAAAATCATTTACAATGCCAAATCCATGATGGCGGCCTTTGATGTGAGTCCAAAGCGCCTGACTATCCAAAGCGTTTCCTCTGTTGATCGTAAAAGTTCTAATGTTTTAGATGACGCTACTGTTTGTCTATAAGAAAAAAGGTTGTATAAAATGTCCTTACCTTAAAATCATTGGCGAGGAGAGTTTAAAGGGGCGCTAATTTCTTTCGAGAGGGGAAACTCGAAGCATTTTGTTTACACTAGCCGATAGTTATAAAGTATCACAACAAATTGAATTTTCGCATTCGAGAAACTCTCCTTGTGTATCTGAGCCTTTAGAGAGATTTCACGAAGAAAGCGTTTTTAGAAAATAAGATATAGGTACCTAATAAAATATAAATATAATAGGTATATTATGACCTCCTTTAAGCCAAAAAGACGGCTAATGATAAAATTTTAATTAATTAGCTCTTAAATATATAAAATTAGAAGGAATGCCATAATATATCACTTTCTATAAAAGAAACCTTAGAATGTTTTTAAGGGTAATGAATGAAAAACATCGTTGAACGAAGGGTGGTACATTTTTTCACTTTTCTATCGACTACAAATATAACTACAATAACAGTTTGGAATGGCATTTTAATACACGTTTCTCATGAGATTCAATTAGATAGAATAACGTTGTTCTATTTCCCAAATTTCTCTCATAATTTCAAAAGAAATGTATTGGTAAGGAAAGCGGCAAGATACGAGGTGGTAAAGTAGAAATTCGTAAAGAGCACATCGATATCACCAATTTTCAGAAGTCCCGTAAAACTTACGTAAAATTACCAAATGCCAAGAATCCCAAATATAAAATGATAATTTTCTATAAATTGTGACATCGTAGCTTTTCTTTCTAATTAAAACCCATGTGAAGTAAGAGCATTATTAGGCACCTAATAAAACGTCATATATATATATATATATATAACTCTGAATCGGCCTAGTATACTGATACTAGGTCGATGATTTAGATTAGAACGTCGGACTACTGAGTCTTTCAGTCCGATGATAACACGTGTTTTTTAAACATCGGACTACTGAGCCTTTTGGTCCGATAATAAAATGATTTGGTTAAATCTGGTTAAGTAAAATGCTATTATATTTTTCAATAAAAAAACATGTTCCATTTTTATAACCGAACACAATAATTATATTTGGAAATTCAAATACTTCTGAGAATATTTGAGTTTCCGATGTAGTTAGGATGTAGGTACACTCTAAGTATGTAAATAAAACATATTCAATTAACTAAGTGTAAGCCACACTAGCAAAACAAATACACAAAACTAAGCGACACTAGCAAATAACTTACATTTCCACATTATTTTTAATATTTAATTGACCGCCTGTAAATTTCTTTAAAGTTATCTTACACGAAAAATAGTTTATTCCATTACTTACTATGCATTTGATATTTACAAGCCTCAGTTATGGAACTCAGTCTATATTTATTAATACTTCCATTGTTAACATTAAATTTAAACTACCAATATACTCAGATAAAATAAGAACTGAAGATAGTGCCCTGTGGACGGCAAAGAGAAGCCGGTAAAACTACGCTTCGCCTTATTAAATAAAATATTTACTAGTAAAAATTGCGTAGTGAAAAAAAAAAAGAAACTGGTTTCAAAAAATTAAAGGCAAGGTGGAATCATTTCATAGGTAAGTAAACTTGGAAACCAATATATTTTCAATGAAAATTAACAAAAAATTACTTATAGCTTGAAACACAAAATCTCAATACTATGCGACGCACACATGTATATAAAATCGACTTCACCTATACCTATTGTCCGCAAAATTGTATCTATGGTTCTTATTTGGTCTGAGCCAATATAGTACAATTTCTTGTTTACTACATTTTAATCGAAATCTACAATTAATAGATATGTTGCGTTGGTAAAATATATAATTTTAAAATTAAATACGTTACGACGACCATAAGCCATGAAATGCGGTGTGAACTCCATAATAATATTAAACAAACTAAAACAGTATTTTTATCAATCCATGATACATTATTTAATAAATTAATTAATTAAATTATATTTTAAATATTAACTTCACATGATACTAAAATGTTTTTTTAAAAAATAGAACGTATACCATATTGAAAAGTTGTCTATAATTATTCAGTCTCTCAAAGACTAGACATCAAAGCATTATTTCGACAAGGTAACATTAATTTTATTTCCACAGTTTCTTCAAAGAGAAACCCTTAAGATGTCGGTATCGTGATTAAAATTACTAATGAGGACAAAAAACCCCAACAGCATTGATTCTTGGAAGGTGCCCCGTTGTAGTCTTGTAACCGGAAATCTGAAAACATTGTAATAATGAGGTATCCCAAATACCTTCCTAAGAGAATTGTTCGTTATTTTAACAAGGGCAAGAATTAGCAATTTAAATTCATTTTTTTATTGAGTATTTTTTTTTTTAATTATAATTAATTAATTAATTTATATTTACGTTATTAATTTAAATACTTCATTACTAGGAGAGCCTTAAGTACATTTAAGCAGGCGTGTATTATTATTTTTTTAGTAGTTTCTTACTTATAATAAGTAAATCAATGTTGATGATCGAAAACTTTATTCGCAATATTTAAACACGCGGTTTTTTATATATTTTGTATGTAACTATTTCATTATATTGCATTGACAGGTATGGATCCCCCTTAGGGTGGATTTTTTGGGGTGGATAAACGGAATAACCAGTCCTTTCAGAGAGTAACGCAGACTATGTTTTATTCCTAAAATATTCAAATTATTTGTTTAAAAATTTTATGATAAAAACATGAGAAGTCTGTTTTAAATATGTGTACTGTATTTCACGAAAATACTTAGAAAAATAGTTTATAGTAACGAATAGTAGAAAGATAACAGAAGTAATTTTTAAATGAACATTATCATTAGTAGTAATATAGTAATATACCTTGAGTACCAAACGGTGTACTTTCAGATGATTTCTCAGCAACAATGTTCAACCTTTGCACTACTGCAAAAAAAAAACTTAGTTAGGTAACTACATTTACAGAAACATTAAAATATTCAAAGTAACAAGAGTTAGTACCGTTTTTATTTTCCATGGCTGGAGGTGGCATTGCTGTAGGTAACAGTTCAAAATTAAAGTTTCTTACTGTTTGAAAATACACTTCTTATTATAAAATATATGTATAAAAGCAATGGCTGAGTCTTCCCTAGTAACATAGTAAGCATATAGATACGTAAGCACCTATTATATTTTATATCCTTATAATTATATATGAATAATATTCCTATCCTATCCGTAACTAATCATTCGCTACGCTATTGAGCGCGCTCTTAAGGTTAAGGTTAATTATGCACAATATCGGTACTTACAATGTCTTACTTGTTGCTATGGCAAGACTCGGCAAAGATTTGATCGTTAAGATCTCTTAAGGTCCCCGCCAGACGGCAGGTTTTTGTCCGCTAAAGAGCTATTATTGTCCGTTTCAATCTACAATTCGACTTCGAATACAATGCACACACATCGGCTTTAAACTGTGTTAAGATCCAGAGAAATATATTATACTTTTTAAAACTGTGGCATTTCACATTTTGGTCCGTCCTTCGGACTGGTGTCCGTTATTGTCCGGCATGCGAGGAGCGGCATGCGTGAATTTTGCAGGCTTTTAAAAATTAATTCCACTTACGATATAATTTTATAGTGCCCTCGGTATCGCCAAGTGAATTCTTTGAAACACACTTGTATGCTCCATAATCGAAGCCTGTCACTCTGCGAATGGGAAGACGAAGCACGGACCTGTACGCGCTATCGAACTTCTGTGCCTCCAGAGCCCCTCCTATATAATAATATTTAGTATTAATAGGGTTACTTATGCAAATTTATTAATGAGTAGTTATCTATATAAAATTTATCTCGTTCACTCTGACACCTAAACTGTCAGAGTGCACGAGTAATAATGCGGGCTTACAATGTAGCGTAACAATCCTATCAACTACAAATGATTTCCAGTATAATATTTAGGTGTAAATGTATTATAAAATGTGACATAAAACTTAAAGAACCGCTAGTTATACTATTAAAAATTTAAAATAGCCTTTTAACTAAAAGTTTTTTAACTAATCCCAATGTGATCGGCCTACATTAACTTTACGAGGGAATTTAAAAATAGAGCATTCAAATAATTCCACTGAGTCTTAATTTTTTTGATTATATGACGCTGACTGACATATAAAATAAAAGCAAATATTTACTATGACTTACTATAGTTAATACTGTGAAAAGGGGGAAAAAGACAATTTAATCCTTTAACATCAAACTCAAACATGATAACCCCTTGCCTAGGGAAGTAGGGATATACAACGGAAATCATCCAACTGTACGGTTTAAAACAATAGCACCTATTCGTGTAAACAAGGGTAGCCATTATTACCCTCTGCTTTGATTTATTTGCTTGATTATTTCCCATGCTTATTTACCTACCTCTGATGGGGTGGACTGACAATCCATGCCCGCATTATTCATGACGATGTGCAACGGTCAAACCGCTTATCAGATCTACAGACTACATGCCCTCCTATATGTAAACATAGAACCATACTTAAGGCTTAGGACGTTTGGTGCAGTTTCCTGAACAAAGTCAATCATTGAGAAATCTATTGTAAATTTACACAAGATTTTGTGGTAATTTGACTTTCTAAACGAAGTAATTGAAACACAAGCATAGGTATTGTATACAAACTGTTTAAATCGGTCCAAGTAGTTTTGAGTTTATTTACTACAAACAAAAATACATTTTTTCTCTGTTTATAATATTAGTATAGATTAAATATAAAAAACAATAATTTGTACATATTAATAATATGTTTAAATATAGTCTTCAAAAAGCAATAAAAATCACTTTGTACTCTTCGCATCCATACAAAAACAGCCTTTGGTGTTGTTATTGGGTGGAAATAGAATTATAATATCACCGGAGGATCAAAGAACACGCCATAATAAATTAACAACCATACGGAGACACATAAGTTGATTGCGTCCCAATTATAGGCAAGGGCGGTATTCAATTTAACATGAACAGAGAAGTGGTAATCAAATTAATGGTAAAGTTGTAATTAATATTCGTTTCAACATTTAATGCCTCGTGATGAGGGTAAAAATTTCAATTCCTTTGAAAATTCTATGATATTTTTACATAAAATTTGTTTTATCTATCCGGACAATATTTTAAAGATGATCAGTAATATGTTACTGTTAATATTTAGTACAAGTCGGCGAAATGTTGAAAATTTCAGGACGAAATTAATACACTTCGAAAATAAATTCCAGTTTCTATAATTGATTGAATCATAAATCGATCAATTGTAGGAATTTTTTGGTAATCTCAAAAATTCTCAAATTCTCAAAATAAAATAATACAACATACAGCCAACAAAAGAGCCAACAGTAGTTTTCGGTAAGATTTTAACACATCCGTTAGTTCGTTACAACAACTAACACATCCTGATAGCCCACATTTGAGATCGACATAAATAAAAAGTCCTAGAGGACTTTGAGTATATAATGGTCGAGGGACATTATTAAATTAATATGAATAAGATGAAAGCAATTACCGTATGTTTACATGTGTCAAACAGGATGGTCGGTTACTGAGTGAAGCGTGGAAAAAGCGAAGCAATATTCCAGCAAACAAGATAATAAAAGAGTACTTCTTGTAAGAACATTTACTCGGCAGACGGCTAGTTAGTAGTTTTCATCGTAAGGTATAAGACGCATTGATGATGAAACTTTTTTTTTTTAAATTCTTACCAACGGGAACTATTTCTCCATTCTCTCTGCTCCAGTAGCTGACAGGTTTAGGATACGCTTCAGTCTCGCATTCTAGCACCAAGTCGGTGCCAAGTGCTGCGCCCACCAATTGATTTCTTATTGTTATTACTGGTGGAACTAGAGAAGAAAGTATTAATTATTACATACAAGGATTTTTTGGTAAAGGTCTGACTGTGTAAGTAATGTTAATCACAATTTACTCATACCGGACGTTACTTATTTATTTATTCATTTCCTAAAATAAAAGTATCTTCAGTACAGGTAGAGCTGTTTCGGCGATTAGTCGGAACAGTTAAACAAAAATTTAAAATAATCTTTTTTTATTTTATCTTTGTACCGTACATAATATGCTTTTAGTCAAAAGCTGTTATTTTGACATTACAAACGGATACTTCAATGTTAATTGTTAGATTTGTGTGATTAAAATTTCATTTTGCAAACAAAATAGGTCAGTTGAAATAAAAAGGTCGCGGAGTTCGTTTCGAGTTCGGAATTGAGGTTAATATTAAATATGGGTACATATATTACTCACATTCAACGGTCAACATGATTCTCTTACTGACGGTCGGTGGCACACCATTGGAAGCTATGCACAAATATGCACCTGCATGCTGTCGGCTCACTCTGCTGATATTGAGAACTGGTCCTTCCATTGACGTCACTGGTAAACAAAAGGAAAACCATTCATCTTTCTTCTGTTTTTCTTATATTTAAAAATCAATCGCCATGCGTTAAGCTACCAACTATTTTTTAATCACCCAACGACTTAAATTTAGTATTCAATTATAGAAAGATGATTAACCGGGTAAGGTTTGTATATAAAACTTGCACCCCGGTCGAAGCCGGGTGCGGGTCACTAGTTAAATATGAAATCTTATAAATGTGAAAGCACTATTCACGAAATTCTAAAACAAAAATCTATAACTGACTTATTCTAAAAATGGTTTGCCCAAAATGTCCTATATGGGATGATATTTCTTGGGGCACATTTTAGGAATTTTCAAAATTTTTTTTTAATGTTTCCCAAAAATTTGCCCTTGAGTTAACTAATAGAAACTCATAAATAGTATATGTTGGTTCGAGACATGGTATACCTATTTTATACGTAACGTTTAATTCGAATCGGCTGAATGGTTTACTCGTTAAGAAAAAAAAACACAAAAGTTCAAATTAAGTTATGATATTACAAACAAGGAAAACAGCAAAGCCATATATTTGAGTTTTTGGAAATAAGCAATAGAAATTCAACTATATGCCCCGAACTCATATCAAAAATTTCAAGTTGTAGCCGTGTGTGATCACGAACTACCGGTTGCTTGTTCAATACCTTACCTTGTATCCCGTCGGATATTGTGATAGGTTTGGAATGTTCTCGTCTCCACGTTATCTGTGGATGCGGCGAGCCGGTCGCGGCGCAAGTCAAACTTATTGAATCCCCTTCGCGCACCGTCTGATCGGGACTCGTCCCGCGATCCAGGAAGTCGGGCGGCACTAAAAGTAATACTCCTTTTATTGCTTGCAATATCTACTAACTTTGAACGACGATATTCTTTTAAATAGTTTACGAAATATTCCTTTTCAACCGAAATATTCAACCTCTTTTTTTCCCTTCCAAAAAAAGAGGAGGGTCTCAATTCGACTGTATTTTTTTTAATGTTTGTTACCTCAGAACTACTGGGTGAAACGATTTTGATGATTCTTTTTTTATTTGAAAGCCGGTGCTTCCCGTGTGGTCCCATTTCAATTTGGTCCGGTTCTGACAATGGCATCCATGAGAACAGGCCGTGAGACGGTTTGAAGTCGGTTTTTTTTCTTTTTGTTAATAAAGACTTATTATTCAAATGAGAACTTTGTGTTCAAATAACAGATTCATGCTCCCATTTCCTCTCAATCCCTCACATTTAAACCTACTACAGTCGGTAGCTTACTTGCAAAACTCAAGGAGTAGCTTGTGTTATAGGCTACGTTACCATAAAATTGACCGTCAGATCAGTCCAGTCTTAATAATAATAATCTATGTCGAATCTAAACTTACCAACGACGTCCAAGTAACCGAGTTGACTCTTCATAGGATCTGTGTTAATTTGACACATGTACCATCCTCTATCCGATTCCCTGAGTTCGCGTATGTGCAGGAACCACGTTCGGTGATCACTGTGGGTCACTCCGACGCGACGACTCCTCGAAATCACGTGGGTGTGTATTGTCAGAATCGTTTGTGTGTCAACTCTTAACCACGCCACCTATTAACATACCACAGGAATCAACCTCCAGGGAAGTGTAACAACTATAATAACTGATCGAAGCGTGAACTTTTTTTTTACTCGAACTTATTTGGATTTTACTTTTTAACGTTTGAATTCATATAAATTTTAGACAGTATCAGAAATAATTAGTAACAGTAGTAGTTACACATTTAATTCTTTTGCAATATTTTCCTTAAAAATTTGAGCATTCAGAAGCCAGTTCTGTCAAAGTTCAGATTGACGCCCACTTTTAAACCAATATTATAAATTTAATTTCTGTTTTCAAGAATGAAATATTATATTTTTAAATTCAACGATTTTTATGTTTCAAATATTTAATACGATCTCCACTAACGGATACACAACAGCACACGTGCTGTTTTTATAAGCAGTTATGCAAAAACAGAAGTTTCTCATAGAAATAACATTTAAAATCTGTTTAGCAAGGATTTACATACGCTCTAATGGTACATGTTCTGTTTCGCCCGCTCTCACTAATACATTACCTACTTACTTAATCCTTAAACACTTTGCTCAGCGTGTTATTGCAAACTTTAGTGCAGTGATCTCGAAAGAAGCGAAGTTTGCGAGAGATCGTAACTATGTAGTTCTAGACAAATTAAATATCCTTACCTAGCTATATCGTTTTACTCACTTCTTGTGTTTTGCGATTTATAACATCGCTTCTATTACTGAATCAATACGTACATTGTGAATTTTCGGATATGAATTTACATACACAATAGAGAGCAAAAGATCGACTGAGCCGCCATAAATGCATTCAAGTCATTTGTTATTTTTATTTAATTACTTAAAATATTAGGTAAAACAATTTAATCATTTTTAATTAAAATTATAAAGATTTAATTAATGATATTGATAGCATTTTTCAATTCAGTATACCTAAATTAATATTTTCGTACCTGATTGCGACTAGAGCGGTTGAATCGACTTTTAATAAGAATCTATAATAAGAATTAAAATACGAATTCACAATTTATATTTTATACTAGCTGTTGCCCGCGACTTCGTCCGCGTTAAAAAAGATAAAAAGTAGCCTATCACGTGTCCCGTACTTCTAAATGTTTATCTACCAAGTTTCATGAAAATCAGTTAATTCGTTTAAGAGTTATGGAGGAACATACATACATACCTACATACATACATACATACATACATACATACATACATACATACATACATACATACATACAGAAAAAAAAAATCGTCACTTTAGTTTCAGTATCATGTATAGAGCCTATATACACGATATTTCTGAAAACAAAGTAAATTACTCCATGACCGACCCCTACAGATTTATTATTAGTAAGTATTGATGATGATGATTTGCTTCCAGAAAGCAACTAAAGTTTCTTTCACTATGTCTCAACAAAAAGTAACACGACATTCCATACACATTATCTAGATGAAGCCACGAACCTTATATGTAGAGAGGTTGTGTACAGTGCAAGCGAGTATAGCCTCTCGTCCGAGCGGAGCTGTCACGTTGGCTATCGGTCCAGTGAAGCCTGGCTCATCTGAAAACGTTAAACATTTTTATACAAACTTTTAAAATACACAAAAAACCATTTTATACCTAACAATATACTAGTGTTCGTTGGAGTATATGAAATACACTTTAGTTTCTCAAAACATTATGTACATTTTAAACATTAACAATAAACAGAGGGGACTGTCCATAAAAGTGCTTTCGCCATGACAAAAGTTCCTGACTTAAAACGTTCAACTTATATAAGTTAGTGTGATAAGAATATAAATAAGGATATTACAACAATCCAGGTTTTAATATCGCCGTTTCTAGGAAACAGCATAATAATAATTCTCCTTTACAAAATCCTTGGTAATTTTCAATAAAGAAATTGTAGGTTGTACCAAAAGATTGTAAGTATTAATATCGTAACGAAATTGGTATATACTGAACTACTTAATATATGCTTAAATATTAAAACTCTATAATATGATGTTTTTCATATGACGATATTATGTACCTACAAGAAAGTATATTAAATTATGCAAATCCAACATACAATGATCAACACTAATAATAATTCTGTAAATACTTATTTATCAACTAGGTTTCTCCAAGAAACTCTTATGAGGATTTCGGGTTTCGGAAGAAAAAGCCAACCCCTAAAGAAACTATTTTTGTCATCTAAGAATATTAGGGGCGTCTATTCCTATTCTGTCCACAAAATATGTCACATATTATGAAACACAGATATGAATCAATAGTCCAGATTCGCAAGTAATTTAATTTTTGTATAGTTTGTACAATCAGTGTTATAAAGTTCTAACAGTAAATTGTAACAGTGAATAAAATGTTCTTTATATATAATTATTTGAACACATTATCTATTCCAGCATCTCTTCATTATTTACTCTTGAATAAATATCGAAGAGAATCTGTGAGATATATTGCAACCCTCTTATTAAAACAATTCTCTGCTCATTATTTGCATTCATTATAGCTGTTCATTATTGCATCGGTTTCGTATGTCTGGAATAATAAATTATTTTCAATAATATTTTTTTCGGATAGTTTTCATTATTAATACGAACAAAAAAAAAACATTTTAACGGAAGCAGAATCTACGTATACTCGATCATGAAAGAGCCAGTTACCATGTAAATACCAGTACGAGGTGAAATAACATATAGGATAGAACAGTGTGATGATGAGTTTTGGTTAATAATGTCAGAGCCATTTCCTTTAGCATCATATTTTCACTATTATAATCTTAATTCCTTCTTTAGTTAAGAAATTAAATTTACTTTCATAAGGTATTATTTCGGTATTTAGGTTAAAAGACCAGATATTAGGAAAAAACTGAACAGTTTAAGTATCTTCACAGTACGTAAAATTCATGACTACCATGGGACCATGGGACGACATTGTTTACACAGGAAATGCTAACAAACAGAAACATTAATTTACTAGTAGGCAATGTAGTTTGCTTAGCACAATTACAAATCCGTCGCGTTTTGAACTACCACGGCCATTTCTCAAGAACTTGACCTACAGAAAGGCCGTACGTACTCAAACTTGACTATCATTTATAGGGTCAAGTAGATACTTGAGAACTTGACTCATCTAAGGTAGAACGCAGAAATACTTTATCATATTACATAATATTATGCTATTTCACTGTGATCTGTGAGAGAGTGATACTAGCCACAACTCAGGCTGTTTAGCCTAAAAATTAATTAAATTCGTTATTAATAACGATATAAATCGAATAATCTAGGGCACTCAAGAAATTTTAGCTCGTTTTTTTTGTGACAAGAAGGAGTTATTGCCAAACAACCTTTTGCTAAGCCGTGTTTTGATTAAATTAGGTTGGTCTCACGCGACTCACGAAATAACGCTTACAAATACAGGTCAAAACTGATATAGATTTATAAAATAATTTAACCTTTACGCCATATCAACAAGGTCTCACAAATACATGTTCCACAAAACCATTAAAACGGAAATCGTTAGTGCTGCCTTTTTTCTGGCTTGTCGCACACACAAACATCTGATGTAAATACACACGAAACTCAAACCTGAATATTGACTATTTCTATAAAGAGTATTCGATAAAGACACTTAATTGGTTGGATGTTAATATCGTGTCATTATGGGTGTACAATTAAATTTTAATTGCCCCTTAAATGACACTTGTCCAGTTAAAGAACGCTCAATCAACCGAAACAAAAATAAGGGTAGCCCTTTATGTTTTTGAACGATTAAACTTGCGATGGTACAATGTGATTTATTACTTTCTAAATGACGGTATAGTGGTTGATATTGTTAAAACTAGGCTTGTTTCCTTCCGGCGTTGTCACTGACAAATTACGAGCGCTCCCCGTAGCGGACCGTGCCCCACTAATTGACTGCATGTCAAATTTAGCCGAGTTATTCTAACTAGGCAAGCAAAGTGATTTGCTATTTTGCCTGTATATTTTCCTTTAGAAGCTACTACAAGAACCTTCACTGAATACCGTTGACTGAGTCATGGTTTTTCAGCCACAAGACGTCCACAGCTGCACATAGGCCTCACCCATAATTTTGCAATGGGACCGGTCAGAAGCTCCGTCGACTCGCGGCCATTATCAGGTCATCTCTCCACCTTGTGGGTGGACTTCCTACGCTGCGCTTGCCAGTTCGTGCCTTAATTATGTCGTTAATTTCAAACTTCTACGGATGTCCTCATTCCTGATTCGATCTCGCAGTGTAACCTCGAGCATAGCCCTTGAGCGACATTGAGTTTACTTACGATGCCCATAGTTAGAGATCATATTTCAGCGCCGTATGTAATCGCTGGCAACACACATTCACTGAATATTATGTAAAAATATTAATAAATGAGCATTTAATATTTGTTAAGTGGTACTTTGCAAGTACATAAACTTGGCTCACGAGGTGGCCACCATGTAGGATTTCGATCCCACAATCATCGTCCCGTTACTCCCATCGGTAAAAGGTGATTCAGCCTTGATCCAGCATCTCACTTAGATACAGAAGGTAGCACTTAGTCAGGAGGTAGGTACCTCTCTCTGAATTCTAACCACCGCGGTATCTTAGGTCTTGCTGCGCTACCAGCTGAAAACTTATTTTTATATTATTTTATTTATTTATTTATTTATTTTTAATGCTTTTGTTTTATACGATATAAAAATTTAGAATTAAGAAAGTAATAGACTAATAATAAAGCCTTTATATTTTATAATATTTACAAAATTATTATTTTATTTGTCTTCACTTACCATCAACTGGAGAGTCAACCTAATACCTAAAAATATTTACATACAAAAAATAAACCAATATAAAATTTGTACGAACATTAATCACGCTCGTTTGGCTTTTGTCAGCAACTGTATGGTATGTACATAAAAGACTTTTCTTGATGAGGAAAGCTAACTATGTATGTACAAACAATTATTCATTTCAGTCTTCCAAAACACAATGTATTTCGTATGTACTTTTGACGTTGCACCGTAAAGTATACATGTACCATAATATAGTAAATTGCTCTCTAACTTAAACCTAATAAATTATAGCTTACAACAAAATTATAGAGCTGTTCTACAACTATATTGCACGATCTCCCTAGGGCCAATAGACTAACGAGCTCGAGCAGACCCTAAATACCTGTCTTAGCCACAACCGTAACGTAACACAAATACGTTTCCATAGTTATATGTGACTATTTGTTTTTTACAAGCGTAGTTTATAAATAATTTTACTTGAAGTTACAGTTGACTCTCTTCAAGTAAAAAGTCAAGGCCACTAAACTCGGTTCGGTAAACAAAAACCTAATCATTAAGTATAAGACCATTAAGAGCTTATAAAATATTAAATAAACATTTTCTTTTACTTTTCTTTTCTACGTTTTCTTTCTTTGTTACTACACACTGAAGTCTCTAGCCATTCCTGATAGCCCGGGAGGTAGCGTTGCATTTCAGGTAGTCATTTTACGCCGCTTGATTGTTATCTTTTTCGATAGATCTGGTATGTTTAATAAATGAACCAAGCGTCAGCTGATTCGGCGTACTATCAATTTTTGTCTTTTTTTTTACAGGTTCATGCGAACAGCTGACGCAGTTGGTGTTTTTTTTATCTCACTAAGATGTCAAATATTCATGAAATAAGTTTCAACCGGCTTACTATCACTTTATTTATTTTATTTTTTTACCACTTTCACCGCTTCTCACACCCACACCCACCGCTACTTGAGTAGCTGACGATCGGTTCACTGACTGTCGGTTCGAGATCAACTATCGATATCAAAATCAGCCGGCTTACTATGTACATTTGCAACGCTAGCTCCCGGGCTATGAGGCAAAAGTACTATAGCCATGTTCATCAATCAGTTCAAAGAAGCTCCATCAGTCAATATATATGGTTTGTATTATTTTATCTTGTGTTATCCCTTATTACATAAGATGAATTTGAAACGAATTTGGATTTTTAAATAATTTTGTATAGACAGTTCCTGTGGATGTTTTTGGAAATGCCATAAAATCCTAAATGTAAGTACCTACATATTCATAATTTATGTAAGTAATCTCCTTTTTCAATTTGAATATAGCTAATAAACAATAAAATAAAATAACATGCAAGCAAACTATACATATTATTATTAAAATCATACGCGTTAATTGTTAGAACCTAGAAAAGTTTATATTAACGATTGTTACCTATTGATAGTTGCGGTACAACTCCAATGACTAATGAGTTTATGTTCACATCTATAGTTAATATAAGTCAACTGAAACATTATACAGTACCTATTTGAAAAATAAATAAAGCACTTTTTTGTAATAAATAAATATAGTCATTTTTTCTGTAATTTGGGCGCTGTTTTTTTTTCTCCCTTGCTATTTCATACTAAGCTATTTTATATTATTTTTTATGCTAATATTATAAAGAGGTAAAGTGTGTATGTTTGTCTGTTTGTATGTAGAATGTATTTTTCCATCCTGTAATTTAATTAATGTAATTAAACTACTCATCCGATTTAAAACATTTTAAGTACATTCCCAGGTTTTCGCTCGCAAGACGGGCTGGAAATACACACCGGCAAAAAATTTTAAAGAGAAAAATATTGTCAGATATCAATTGATAGAAGTAGCAATAGAAAGCAAATTTTTCGACTTCAATTTTAAAATAATTCGTCGTGAAAATGGCAAACGTGACGGCCTGATGTGACCCTCAGGACACTATAGGGACGGAAATAATATGCTAAATATTCCAATAGGACTAAGTAAATATCCAAAACTTGGTAAATATATAATATCAAGCGTCAATGTACATAATATGGCAAGCGTATTATTATATGCTTTACACATTTTTTCAGGCGTTATATCTTTTATTTTTCAACGCGGGCGAAGTCGCGTGCACCAGCTATTAAGGTAAGAAAAATTCTTCAATTACAGACCATCACGGACATATCAATCTACTTAAGCCTTTCATATTTAATGGGCCATCAATAAATTATTATTCTTCAAATTACTTTCTTCAAAATACGGATAATATCAAAGGCTACTCTTGGGCGGAATTATTTAGTATTTTGATGTCACTTCTACTAAAATTAACTATTAACTAACATATAAAGTGCATTTAACTTTAAAAATATATTGAATACCTGAACTATAGGTAAAAATTATGGACTGTCAAATTTAAGGTTTTTTTAAGTGAGAGAGAAATGAGGAGGAGAAATGAAATGTCAAAATGTGGCCTATTAAAACGGTATCACTACAATTTGCTATAATATATAGTGTGCAAATAAATCTTACATTGTTTTCTGTGTAAAAACAAATAATGTTATACTTACGCGTCGTAGCGTCCGTTGAGCTCGCTAGCAACCAATCCAAAATGAGCAACGCGAATAACATATTTCCACTTTTCAATGAAGAATATTGTAAAACTGAGTTTGTATATGCGTTCTCATATTTTATAAATATTACATTAGAGTTTGTTTGTACATTTATTTCATCACTGTTTACGAAGACTTCTTCTTAAGTTTCAGTAACTCCCTAAAAATTTTCCTTGGAAGTGCTAAGAAGTTCGGACATTATTAGTTTAAAAATAATCATTGTTTTCCAAAAATCAAACAAAGCTTATAATATAATCTCAATAATTTTTATCGTCAAAACGAAACTATAACATGAAACGCACGGTAACCGCTCCTTCGCTTCCTTCGATTGCATTCGACACACGCGAAGAAGTGATTAAGGGGACGTCGGTCAACTTCGGTAACCCGATATAATTTTCCCGAAATCCCGTGAAAAGTTTGTTGGGCGACATCCGCTTGACTAGTAAGCACGACCACCCTAGCCCGCGTTCTACAGACAACTAGTGCAATCCTCTTGCAACCACCATTTGAGGTTCCACCCCTACACTATTGCCCTCCCTTTCTTTGCCGCACGAGAATACGACCCTCACTAACCATCTCCTTCTGACATTTGCTTAGAAATGTGGTTATAATAGCTATCGGAGTCTTCATTGGCTCAAGACAAAAAGTTAAAATATGAATTTTGTTACTACAAGCTTTTTATCGACATTGACATTTGCATAACCCCCGTGGGAAAGGGAACATTAGACGCAACTGTTTATAATTTTAAAAAGCTATTAGTCGGTTTTAAAAAATATTTATCTTGACACTTCCTTAAGAATATCATGTTATGCAACATGTATAGGTATACATATAGAAAGACTTTGAAGGGTTTCTCCTATGCGTCGATTTTGTGGCTGTAAGTGATACCAATGCTTCGGAACTAAGTCATATATCATTAGTCAATGCAAGTGACCACAATGTGGAGAAGCCTTATAGTTATCTAAAGAATATATATTGTTTTTATTGTCGTGGATGTCGGATGTCGAATTTATCATTACTAAAATATAGACTTGGAAGAATGATTTTTATAGCTGGGTTGGGCTTTTGGGATATGAAATCGAAAAGAAATGAAACGGTTCTTGTGTATACAAGGACCGTTTTTTATTATTAGCTTTTGATCTTATATCGAAAGTTATATTGTCTATTACCATTCTTCTCCAAAGAAAAAGCACCCAGCTACCGTCCCGGTCCCGTTACTAGAAACGGACAAAGCAATATTTACCAGAAACTACATTCTTTATTCAACATATTTTATTTATTAAATTAAATTGGGCTGGAAAATGTATTGAATGAAGTTTCAGATAAATATTTGGAGCAGTACAAAAATTTAATTGACGGGAAGATAGTTAGCGGTAGCTCGATAGGAAAACATATAACAGAAACAAGCAAAAAATATATATTTAAATGGATTTTGGGTAGCCTTTATTTATTATTTCTGAAACATCAAATAATGATAGAAGAGTATTTCATTTTTAATTGATCTTCCAAAAAGCTGATTCTATTTTATTTAATTCAATTCTTAACTACATATACTGAAAAATCCTTTATAATAAATAGAAAATAGAAATAAATAATAAATGGGCTTTCGGAAAATAGCCTAATCAATGTAAATGGGTCAGTGAGGACAAATCTGAAACCATAAGAGATCCAAACTTTTGTTCTTATGATCTAAGGCTTGAATTTGTGTAATAAATTATAAAAAACTGCTTTCAAACATTTTGTAATCATGGTCATATGCAAACAGGAATCGAACCCGGTCAAATATTTGAAAAAAAAAGCGACTCATAATAAGTAATTGCTATGGAACTTTGTGAAAACAGAAATGTCTACAATTTCAATATTTAGAAAATTTCTTATATCATAACAAATTGTTATAATGAATCAATTATTTGAAAAGCTAAATTATGTGAAATCGAAGCTTTATTATTTTTAATTGTTATTATTATTAATTATTAAGGCTTTATTTAGTTCCTAAGAATAAGTTTTCGTATCTCTTTTTTCAGATACATACATTCACTGACACACATCAATTTGGATTGATCTACCAGTATGTATATTCATGTATACCTAAACATAATATGTATAATATTATGTGTAGTTTTTACGTAAATACGTAATTGCAACATAACGTGGATTCTAAGAACTTGCTAATAATTTATTTGTTTCCAGTTCCAATAAGTAAGCCTCGTCCGGCAAGTCGGCGCCACAGAATTGACTTCTGTGAAAAGCGTGGTAGAACGTTTCCTTGCAACTCCCCCCAGGTGGCCGTGAATGCCGTGCTCCCATTAAAATTTATACAACTTCTTTTAACGTATGTTGTTGCAACTGACTATCTACCATAGAAATACCTATAGAAAGGCAAGTTTCAACGCTAGATTAAATTTTTAAAACCCATCTTGAGGCTGCATGTCGAATTTAAATTATGTTTCGAATTCTCCCTGCAATCTTTTCTTTTTTATTGATTTTTAAACGTTTTTCTTTGTGTACATACCTTATTGTGGATTAAGTTTTTTTTTTTTTTCTTTTGTCCTTTTTTTTAATTACTCTACAATGAGAATATTTTCTTATACACCCAATGCTAATTTTATTTTTCGATTAAATATTTTTATCAACTGTTATCAATATCAATACTAATAATAAATCTGTAAGGTCATGCAGTAAGTTACTTTGTTTTCAGAGATACGTGTTTATAGGCTCTATACTGAAACTAAATTGAGGATTTTTAGATTTTTTTCTGTTCCTCCATCAGAATTAGGCAACTGATTTTCATGAAACTTGGTAGATAAACATTTAGACGTACAGAACACAGGATAGGCTACTTTTTTCTTTTTCAACGCGGACGAAGGGCACCAGCTAATATTTAATAATTTTTGAAACCATAGCTAAAACTTTCAGTAACGTTCACTTATATAACAGAGCGTTTCTATTAATAATGCATATTAACCTCTTGTAACAAACAACTTTTTTAACAATTAAAAAAAAGACTAACGAAAGAAAAATATTAGTTTAAAATTTTTATATAATTTTATTTGTAATCATCAATCAGTACTAATAATAAATCTGTAGGGGTCGGTCATGGAGTAATTTACTTTGTTTTCAGAAATATCGTGTATATAGGCTCTATACATGATACTGAAACTAAATTGACCATTTTTAGAACTTTTTTCTGTATGTATGTATGTATGTTCCTCCATAACTCTTAAACGAATTAACTGATTTTCATGAAACTTGGTAGATAAACATTTACGGGACGGGACAGTTTAGGTACGGGACAAGTGATAGGCTACTATTTATCTTTTTTATCGCGGGCGAAGTCGCGGACAACAGCTAGTAATAAATAAAGTGAAAAATGTAAGGGTTTACGATTCCATCAAATAGGGAATCCATCAATTTGTGTATGTATCATTTAAGTATATCAAAAAATAAAAGAAATGAAATGTAGAAACATAAATCTATATTTCTCCAAGCAACTTATGATCCCAGACAAGCTATGAAGCCGTATAATTTTATGTTTTGCGTAATCCTAAGTCTTTGTTCATTTTCTAACATGCTGGCATGTGAAACATTGAGGCCGATGTGCAGAAGAAAATGAGACTTACCAGCATGTACGTACATTTGAAAATTTATTCCGCAATAATGCCGAGTTAGATTTACTTCTTCATGTATATATTATATTTCATATCTTCATTACCAGCGAACTGTCATTAAAAAACTACACACTGGCTTCAGTCATGTCAAATTGTGTTTTAATTGTTGACAATAAAACTATTTTACATGGCCTTTTAATAGTGTATATTTTAATCGTTTGGCGATAAGCGTGTCCTTTTAAAAATAATTTAAATTTATTTTATTTTTAAAAATAATTAAAATGTGTAATGTCATTATACATATATAGTTATGTGAAAATCTACATACTTTGTGATTTCTTCTTACTTTGAATTTAACTTATTTATTACTTCATTGAAACAAATTATTTGAATGTATAACTGATGAAAACATTTAATTTTGCAAATATCTATATATCTAGGTTTCTTCTAATATGATGAAATTCGTAGAAGAATCAATCATGCTATTTACAATACACAATAGCATTAGGTATAACTCAAAGAAATGACACAAAAAAGTAAAAGAAAATTTAAATTCTCGTAGTAGATACTCAACGTTATAACGAATTATAAAGGTTAAAAACATTATTTTCAATTATTCTCAAGCCTTAAGAAAAACATTTATAAAATCCAATTATAAAACTCTAATTACCGTCTTAAATAACTTCTAACCTTTAAAATTTTACCGTAAACAATTTCCCTGTGATTAAAATCAAAATAAAACTGTTCATCGTGATACTCCTAACTGACTTTATAAACTCGCAAACAAAGTTTTAATTATTTCCGTGACAGTAGCATGTATTTCAGTTTGTTTGAAAATAAATGCGGCCCTGCTCAACTTATGAATACACGACTATCTTTCTATTGTGTTCGAAAGATTCGAAGTATTAGCTATTATTTAATCTGAGGTATTAGTATCACAACAAACGTAATGCCTGAAGTTGAGTACGAAAAGTAGTACTGGGAAAGTTTGTGCGTAATATTCGTGGATTTCTCCGTGGAGGCAAACATGCGAGTTTGCCGTTAGAGAACTGTGACCGAACTGGCTTGCCGGGTGCCAGCCGTGAGCCTTCTCGGAAACAATTCTAATTTCAAAGGGAACGTAGCGAAAGGGCAGTTTTCGCGAGTGAAGTCGACGAAGGAAACAATATGTACGTCTATCTCTTTCATAAACCTCTACGTTTAATATGTTTCAAAGATACAAAAAAGTCTCAAAGGCAAAAATTATCCTCATTAAATTCTTAACAAAATATATTCCATACATTATTTTGATTAGCTTGACGGTCTTCAAGTTATAGCTAGTTTTCCAACTATGAAATTTAGTTTGAAAACTGGCTGTAGCTTGGAAAACGTCAAGATAATCGAAAAGTGTATGAAACATATTTTGTTAAGAATTAATTTTTGCCTTTAACACTTTTTGTGTCTATTAAAGTTTTCGCAAAATACTTA
Organism: Synanthedon vespiformis; assembly: GCA_918317495.1. Classification (NCBI taxonomy): domain Eukaryota; kingdom Metazoa; phylum Arthropoda; class Insecta; order Lepidoptera; family Sesiidae; genus Synanthedon; species Synanthedon vespiformis. The sequence continues at coordinate 3,856,186 of OU906953.1, forward strand.
AAAAACCGTTAACGGGGACAAACTTTGCGATAATTGATCAGCAGACCCAAAGGTATAACCCACATAAGTTTCAAGACTATTAATTTGTCTGAAAACACAGAATGACTGTACTATAATATAGGTATAAATTTATTACAATCAGTGCTAATAAGCTGGCTTCTATTGATGTAGATACATTATATACATTTTTACTATTTTATACGTTTTTAATTATAATAATTTGACAGCTCACAGCAAAGCTTTGCTCGAATATAATCTGTTTTTGGCGATGAAGCACCTTGCAAGACAACTATTTATAGCTGTTTTATTTTATCTGAGCCTTTTCATTTGTCTTTACTTAAAAATTGTTTTTTTTTTTTTTTCTAAAAGCAATCATGACATCAAAATTTTAGGTATTACCTTAGTGTAAGTAAGTATCAATAGATACTAATACTTATAGAACTAGAGCATATGATCAGAGATAATAGCACAACCCTAATATTATATTCAAACCTAGAAACTGACGACGATAGCCTTTCGCGTCTATTTTTAGTTTAGTGCTTCCCAATTGGAGTGGTTAGAATACAGTCACAGCCGTGTCACATGTAATTTGCTGACTATTCATGAAACAATGTCTACCATCGCACAGAGTGTTCAAAAAATAATAATTTGTTCACTTTGTACCTACTTCTATTATCGACTCCACGTCAAAAAAATAGTTTTTAAGATTTTTTGTCTATTTGTGCGTTTGTGAACACTAATCTCAAGAACGGCTTAACCGATTTGAATGCTGTTTGATGTAAATGAAATGGAAAGGATTCATTCAAATCTGTTGAACCGTTTTTGCTTTAAGAGTAATAAAATAACATTCATTCGTACATCCATATAATACATCCTCACAAATTTTAAAAGTTATAAAACTATGTATTTTAATTATTATTTTTTTGTGCCAATATGCAAAAATTTCACTCAAATATTACATGCATATGCAAAGAACACTAATTAAATTCACTAATTTCATTCGAACTCTTAAAAATAATGGTTCCCAGTTTACTAATTTATTATTTTGTTGCGAAACAGTATGAGACACGAGTTTCAAAATGTACGTATCACGTATGCACTATGCAGTGAGTCTAATAGAATTTGTCGCAACTCATAGCCGTGTAATAGAGAAGTGAAGCTTCATGGTCTGACTATATGACATATTGCTTGAATATCTGCTGCGCGCTCAAATCTGTCAGACATTGTTAAACTGTGACACCAGTGATTTATGAGATCTTCTTGCGATATTACTGTACTCTAACATCGCATAAAATGTTAACTAGTAAATGATCCTTAACAGTAACTACAAAAATAAGAGTTCGTACATTTGCATGCAAGATAAATCATCCTATGAACGATCAAAACAGTCTTCTTAATACATAAACAATTAATTACCTTAATATTTTTTACAGAAAGTAATTTACACAGATAACGATAGAGATAAATAAGGTGTTACAGAAATTACTAGACATACAAAAAACATTCTTAAGGAATATATTTCAATTGGTTGATAATCATTATTAAAGAAAATCATTTGCAATGATAAACCAAATAACTTTAATATAATTCATACAAAAACGACTTAAAAGATTTGGATGAAATTTGCCACGTGGATAGTTTTTTTTGCCTGGATTAACATATTAGCTAATACTTTTTATCCTGGAAAAATAATTTGGCGACACATTATCCGTGGTCACAGTGATAAAGATGTCAGATATATTCTCGGGTGCCGTATTTTTTTTATTTTTTAACGCAGACAAAGTTGCTGGCACCATCTAGTACATATATACATTCAAAATTGTAAAACAAACGTTTTGATAGACTTTACAAATTAACAACAGATTAGGTCCCATAGAAATAATAGATATTTCGAATGTGAATAATGTTTGAAACCCATAAATATTAAGTTACATGTAAGTAACAAAGCGATATTCCGTTTACTAAATTGCACGAGCCACCTTCACATAATGTTTTGGTAGTTCATCCAACTTCTGTTATCTGGCCTACGATCACCCGCCTAACTTCACATGAACGCGGGGTGTTATAAAACGTTTTGTATTTACGATACGTCTATTTTCGTTTTATTGCCGCTTATATACTGGAACTAATTTAACCTACATTTCTATTGAGCGCAAGCAACATAAGAAATATAACCTTCAAAGTTATTGGAGCCGAAAAAGTCTGCTCGTGACGCAAATAAATAATTATTTTGTGTTAAGGCATAAAGTTGTAAAGTTTATTTCATATCATACAAGTAACCCGCCCCGGATGCGCACGAAATCTATTTTTTTTTCTACAAATTATAGGTATACACAAACCTTCCTCTAATATCGCTCTTTTAGACAGTGAAAACCATATCAAAAACCGTTGGGTGGGTTAGAAGAAATTAGCGGAGAAACAGACAGAAGCGGACAGCGACTTCATTTAAAAAAATATAAGTTAAGATAAGATAAGAAGTTTCATATTATGGTAGGTGGCTACTGTCGCCTGACATAAATATTAACACAGTCATAGGTGTTATTTGTATACGCGCTGCCGATCTTAATATGTAGTGTAATGAATAAGTAATTAAAAGAGAACAAGGAAGTGGGCTCTGTCTTCCCTTTCCCATAACATAACAGCACTCACACTGTTCCAACATTCTTCAAAACATTTTAAAATGACGAAGTTGTTTGACATTAGTCAATGTTACAAATAAAAAGCAGACGATCTCCATTTCACTAGCATTTACAAAGTGGTAAAAGGCGAATTTGAAACAAAACAATGACAAATGCAATTGTCGGTAGCATTTAAACGGGCGTTTAAATATCAGAGAACACGTAAAGCTGGGAATCTTTCAAAACGACAAAGCAATTCACAGTTTATTTGGCATTTAGGTAAATTTAGAGGATCCCTTCCTCGCTGGCATTTTATTTTATGTGGTTGCTCGTTACCGGGCGGCGGCCGCGCGTGAAGTAACGACCGCGCTGGGGCCACTCCTGACTCCACGCACTCAGATACCTGCACGCAACCTTCATTATATTTGTGCCGAGGCTCTATGCACTATTTTAATAAATAAAAATTTTTATTAATAAAAATACTTTTAATTGACTTTTTGACTAAATTCGGATAAAAAAAACAATACAAAGATATCGGACTTATATTCCTAAGACGATAGGACAGTCTGACCTCCAACTTATTCCTGAAATTTCCAACTGTCATTGTTTATTGTTTCTTTACCTATTGGACAGTCATTAAAGATTAAGATAAGTCATTATAGATGTTAAAATTTAATGCCTTCCGAGGTCTTCTCAACACACGTGTAGTTGAACAAGTAGAAATGAGATAGAATGTAATACAAAAATGTAACTTTATATCGCGTCTGTAAGAAGTTTAGAAAGTTACCTTAGATTATTAAGTATTTTCTGATTCTATTTTAGGTGTTTGCTTAAAATCCTCTTTGATTGAAATTATTAGACAGCCCACGCCTTCGCGTGGGCATTTCTTTTGCTGATATAAGGAAATTTATTTAAAGCACGGAATCGATGTCACGTAATATTTAATACGCCATCTGAGTGAAACAGTAAAAAAATAAATAACCTACAGGAAGATGTTAACTTTAGTTACAGTTATGTCGTGATATTCAACAAGAATAATCTTCATCGCAAGATGGTAAAATTAAAATACTTAGATATTCGACCTTAAATAAATCGGAATTTTGTTCAGAGACATAGAATCAGAGAATTTCTGGTTTTGTTTATGGAATGTCTCCTATGTAACGAGAATGCTTTTGAGAAAAATAATATGTTTTTGAATACACAGTTATATTAGGGATATTCAACAAGAACAATGTTTGTCGGAAGATGATAAAATAAAAATAAATAATCAGAATGTATCTATAGGTCGGTGCCACCAAGACCGACAAACCTAACAAAGACAAAGATTTACGAACACTTGACTGCCCATGTGGAAGACAAGGATGCAGTACCTATTCGAAAGTCTATGTCAGAGGTATTGAAAGAGGGTAATTGGAAGTAGAATAAGTCTAATTCTGATTGGATTCAAAGACATAAGGTGACAAAGGTGACCAGGCTGCTTCTGACCGGTCCTATTGGAAGTCTATGTCCATCCTAATTTGTTAAGTTTGTAATAAAAATACAAAAGAATAATACTTGCAATAGTAGTGAGTAGTGCGTATTGAACACTTCCATGCCCGCGGGGAATCAATGCACCTCGCATCTCGCTACAGCGATATTTTTATATTTTCACTGCATTTCTGTTTCGCTCCACAAAAAGCAGTGTTTGCCAGTCGTAAAACAAAAGTTGATACGTTAAACATACCGTTCCTATTTCACTGCTTTGTTTTCGTTTCAACATACTAAATTTGGTTTGTAATAATTGAGATGTTGTTGCATCAAAATTTTATTATTCACCATTTCAGAAAAGTTACAAATGCTCATGTCACTAATGGTGAGTTGGTTAAAGTTCAAATGTTCAAGGAATTTTGTTATAATTAATTGAAAATAGTTATACTCATTGAAAAGTGTAAGGTAATATATATACAATCTATACCAATATATAAAGCTGACGAGTTTGTTTGGTTGTTTGGTTGTACGTGCTAATCTCAGGAACTACTTGTTCCAATTGAAAAATCCTTTTGTGTTAGATTTATCGAGGAAGGCTATAGAGAACGCGGACGAAGTCGCGGGCACCAGCTAGTTATACATATATCGAGATATCGATCCACTGTAAAATTATTTTAAATCTATTGAGTGCTTTCGGGCCGGCGCACATTAGAGGACGGCACGGCAAATTATTTAAATCTTTAATATAATTCAGATGTTATTGAATTTTATTCTGACGGTAACTTTCCTTCGTCTACTGATCTCCTAATTCCTGATTCGATCTCGCATTGTAACTCACGAACATAGCTCTCTCCATAGCTCGTTAAGCAACATTGATCTTTCTTAAGCTTTAATTAGTAATTCATGAACGTTAAATATCATGTTTTAGCGCCATATGTCATCACTGGCTACGCACACTGGTCGAAAACTTTTATTTTGAATCACTGAGGAATTTTGTGCGAAAAGATTTCTCGGAGATTCCATAAACGCTTCCCATTAGAGCTAGGTTTGAGCTCCAATAAGGAAAAAGTGAAATTTTAATTTAGAAATTGATAAATGATTTCCTGTAAGCGAAAAAGTTTTCTTAAGATCAATATAATCAGAGTGTCCCTTTTCATTTCCTGTATAGTATTCCACGTAGCTCACCGATGTGGTCCCTTGTCAAATAAAAACTTGGACCTTGTTGAATCTATTACTTTTAATGGATAAAGGGCCGAGTTCTACCTTGCATTTCGATACACTGTCCCGGAATACTGTCCGGAAAGACGATTACATTAAACATTTGGAAGTAAAATTACAATTTATAAAGAAAGAAACTAATTTATTTTATTTTTTTAGGCCTTATTAAATATGATTTTTTAATAATGCTTAAATATAAAATAAAAAATAATTATTACCATAAAATAAAATCACACGGAAATATTTAAGACATTTATGTGGATTAGAAGTGCTATCGTAAAACAATATGTGTTTTTATATACAAAGATACATTCAATTGGCACAATACATACAACGCGCTCATGAGGATACAATTTAGTGTACTCTGGGGTGTTATAAATAGTCCATATCGAATTGAGTAGCCAAATTGTTTTTTTTTTTTTTTCTTGAGAAAAAAAAATTGCAGAAAAACTTGTCAATTCTTGAGTAAAAAATATTATATATAAATCATAAATAATCATAAATAGTTATGCAACACACGCCTAATAAGATTACTTTTATATGCAAATTTTTATACCTTAAGTTGTCATTGGGATTTTCGTAGGATATCAATTTTTTTTTAAATAAAATATAGGTTATATTACTCGATGATGGAACCTATTATAGGTCCAATATACTATAGATTTCTGTAGGTGTAAGAAATTAAAATCAGTTTAGTCGTTTTTAAGTTTAACCATTACAAACCAATATAAAAAAATCTAATCTTTTCTCTTTGTAATATTAGTGTAGACATAATGGGACAAAACTTCTTGGAGACCTAAAAAATAAAATATCAAACGAAGACAAATTTGCAACAGCTTTAACAAGATATACATGTGAGAGGTGTAACACTACATCTTTACAAATCACCGAATGGGGACGAATACGTGAAAACTCAACCCTACCTCCGCAAGCTTGTACCTACATACTTCAAGAATCGTAAAATATTTCACGGACGACGCACACTCTAAGATCTAAGTACCAAGAGTTAGACTTCATTTTTTCTAGATAAGACTAGATAAGCATTAAACTCTGTACAGGCACTGTACTGAGTACATTTTTCGTATTATGTCTGGTCATGTGTGTCTTTTGGTGAGTAATTTATTAGAGAAACTTATGCTGATCTTCTCTTCGACATTCAAGTTGTGTAAAACAAAGTCGCGTCCCGTAGTCCGTCCTTCCGTATGTATGAACGCTTTTATGTTGATTACTTTAAACTACGCAATGGATTTTAAATGCGTTTGCACTATGCATGTAAAGAGCGCTTACACGAGGAAGGTTTATACAGAACAAAAATTACAAAAAACAAATTACAAAAAGAAAGTTTAACAAAATAATATACTAACAAACTTTCGCTTCACCTCAAAAGACTTACTTAGCCGTTTCCAATTTCTCTTAGTTCCGTGTAAGCAAACGGGCGAGAAACTCCTTGAAAATGGAGGAAGCGCCCAATTTGGTCGGTAACTGCATCTGAATGTTACCATATCCGAGGAACAAGTGAAGATTGAGTTGCAAACGGCTCAATTGTCGTAAACTGCGTGTTTTGCTGTTTAAACCCGTACTTATGAACGAGGGTTTTATGAATGCTTCACAATCTGTTGTCGGCGTGAAATATATATCTTGTGTTAGAGAAACAAATAGATTTTACACCCTTTTTTAGAAGATCATTGTGAAATATCAGCACATGTGCTTGCGTTTCGATGAAAGAGTATAGAATACGAGAGTATTTCTCTATTACCTTATCCTATTCAGACACACAGCGCATACTGGTGTTGATTTTAAAAATTCACATTTTGTTGATTTTATCGAAATTTATTGTTATTGAAATTATTAAATTTATTGAAAAATTTATTAAAAATCGACCTTACTTTTTTATGATAATGTTTTTTTTTAATGTTGCACTGTTATACTATATTTTATATTCACAAATATAAGTTGGAACATTCTATCTCCGAGTAATATTCCAATTTATAGTAGATCCAGCAATACACTATAATAACATGAAGTAAAATAGTGTTCATTATATTTTAATCTGAGCCTTAATGGTCAATAATATTTCAAGTAAGGTTTCCAGTAACTGGAAGATAAACACAGACGCCGCGCTTTTTACCCCACTTTGCATTAAAAAATGTCTGTGTCTACCTATAATCGTCTGTGGAAACTCTCTGCAAACATACTACACTTTAAAGGGGATACTGAAGTAGTTAATTGCTTTAATATTATATAGCTGTAATAAATTAGTTTCCTGGTGTATTTGCTGTTTGCTTTACGAACGGCTTTCATAAAGAATCCTTAAGAGAAGACAGTCCCGCGCTGCTTTTGCGAGTAAATCCAGTGTTGAGTAAATAAGAAACTACGCTCATATGCCCTCTAAGTTAAGCTACTGCTGCAAAGTTTATATCTCGGTTAGTGTACCTAAATATACTCTCTGTTTTACTAAATATAATACTTTTGGGAGAATATTTTCAAATGACTTATTTTTTATTTATCTAACGTAGATAATATATGAATGTACTTTGGATAACTTATCTACATAATTATATGAACAGAGGTTAGGGTGCTGTTCCGGGGGTCCCAATATTCAATGGCCGGCAGGGTCAACTTTAGAGCCCCCTACGTGTGCCAGGATCTTGTAGTGGTGGAGGGTGCTTAACCCTCGGCAATAGCTACCCTCGCCCCCCGCAACTGTCAATCACTAATCTATAATAGTAAGTTGAGAAAACAAGTTCTCCCAAATACGAAATGTTGAAGAGAAGATCCCTATTACGGACCTCATTCGAAAGAACAAGGTGTCCTTATGGAAATTGGTAATGAGTGCATACTATGTCCGCTTTTAAATAAAAATTTTTTTTTCTTAAATTTAAATATATAGGTTATATTATAAAAGACATCCTATGACAAAGATGACTTCCTGCAATAAAGGAAAGATGTCCTTACCCTGTAATAAGAGCTTTTGATTAAGAATGTTCCATTCAGAGTAACAATATTGATAGAATATTGTAAGGCGCTTTTTTATCACGTAATCATAAACGGCACGTACACTCTGACCATAGTTAAAGACCTCTTAAAGGAGAATTTCGTACTATACGTGATGTATGTACCACAAATATCTTTTTGTTCAATATAGTTAACAAAAGATAGGTTTTTTAGTCATGCATCGTACTTAATTTGCAACTTATAGAGCAAAAATTCTTAAAAAGTAAAAAAATTCACACCGCCTATAATCTGGCCCAAATAAACCCATTGTGCCTTGTATACTAAAAATTAGTTAGGTTCAAGTAAATCACAGTCACAAGATTTTATCATTCAATTTATTAAAACTCATTTAACAAATCTCACTTAAGTCATATATATATTTATATATTTATGTATGACTAGCTGGTGCCCGCGACTTCGTCCGCGTACCCTATGTCCTTTCTGGTGACCCAGACAACGTGCCTATGCAAAATTTCATGGTGCTCGATTCAGTAGTTTTTGCGTGAAAGAGTAACAAACATCTATACATCCATACAAACTTTCGCATTCATAATATTAGTACGGATTACAAAATGGACGAATATATTTTTTGAAAAGTAGGACCTTTTAAACTCTTTTTAAATATACAAATAGTTTTAAATATGGCATAGACGAGACTCGCTGGTGTATTGTAACACAACACGGTCATTACTTTTAAACTACAAGCATACCTTGACGTCTAAGAAAAAGTAATGCCAACGGAGCAAGGGTAAATTAAGAGAAACTTTGTACGGGCCCAGAACTTCATCTTTATCCGGATTATGTGAAGGTCTTTTGCTGAATTCAATGTGTTACTAAAACATAAGTATATCATTTATAAAGTTTATACAAAAGTTGCTACATGTTTATTCCAAAATTGTCGGAACCTTTTACCTACTGTGTTTCATAGAAATTAACATAAAACATCCCGTATCCAAATTCAGTGCCTCAAAAATTTTAAATCCCTTATTTATTTAAGTACTGTTTCAGTAGAAGTACGCTACTTTGTTCTTGTATTTTTATAAGAGCATATTAAAAAATACTAAATTACGTAGTTAGCAGGAACCATACTTTTACAGAAGACCGCCGTAAAAAAATAGCACGAGTGCCGATGTGTTTATCTTTGTCCTTACCGTTTCCGTAATCTTAACAAGATAGGTACGATTTACAAAAGCGGCCTTTAAATTTTAAAAAAAATGTGACGAGCCCGTTGGATAAGTGGTTAAAGTGCACGCCTTAACCTTAAAGCCTTTGATGTATTCAAACATATTTACAACACACGTTCAATTCACAAACTTTGTTGTTATACAAACTTAAAAATCCCAAGTACAAATTCTGTAAAATTACCTAGCTTTAAACTATATTTCAGTTTTAAACAAACTTTAAACAACGGGCTTTAAGCTCTTAACAAGTTAATTTTAAACAAGTTTTTGCCTACGACCACGTAACAATCCAAATATTTAATCGAGTTGGCTCTTTCCATTTTTAGAGAGGTATTTTTTCATTTGCATAAGTTAAAGATTATATTAGTATCTATTTACTTTATCAAAATATCGTCTAGTCAATTTCATTAACATTTCTTCTATACGAAGATCTGATTTGATATTACTACTTATTGTATTACATATGGTACTTATTTGATATACTTGCATAGTATAAATTGAAGTCGCTTTCCGCGTCTGCCCGTGTGTTTGTATATTTATATCCGCTATCTCTTCCTAAACCACGATAGCGGTTTTCACCATAAGTTAGATAATTTTTCACGAAAGGTTTGGATAAATTATAAAACCTAATTAAAACTTTATGTAAGTAGAAAAAGAAACAAAATTTTGCAACCAAGTCGCTGAAACTGTCTGATTCTTCTACACTGCCCAATAGTTTCCAAAAAGCAATAAATGTGGAAGATTTTTGTATATTATATAATTTTCATAAAAAAAATATATCTTTGGGAAGCCGTCGGCGGGTGGCTAGTTGGTTATAATAATGCAAATGACTTTCTTTATTCAAAGTAGTACCTATTAACAAACGAAAAATTACTAATAATAAGTGAAAACTAAATGCGTCACATTAATATGCCTTGTTGACATGAATACAGAAACAATATTGTGAACTCAACAAAGCTTTAGCATAACAATCGGTGAATATAAATCATTTCAAAGGTATAATTAGCCAGTTCTACCGGCGGCTCGCGACTAACAAACGTCGATAGTGGCGGGTCAACAACTGAAAAACAATAAGAAATAGAAGAAAACTCATTAGTCACGCGACCCAAACAATATACGAACTCGCATTACCTGCGCAGCATTCAACGCTCCGCGAAAGTTCAATTATTTACTTTGCACTTCTGTATCGTGTATGTGAAAGTTGCGGGATGACTCAGAGATGTAAGCGCAGTAGCTTCAGAATAAGTTTAGACAATTTACCTAGGAGACTGTAGCAACAGTGATACCAGAGAGAGGCAATTACGCCATCGATCATTTACAAAGAAAAATGTTGTAGAGAAAATACTAAGGAACAAAACGAACTCTGGCATCCTTTATTTACTTACTTACTTGCTATAATCCTTACTAATATTATAAATGCGAAAGTAACTCTGTCTGTCTGTCTCGCTTTCACGCCAAAACTACTGAACCGATTTAAATGAAATTTGGTACACAGGTTGTCTTGAACCTCAGAAAGGACATAGGCTACTTTTTAATGCGAAAAAAGGGTTGTAAGGGGTTGAAAGGGGAGATTAAAGTTTATATGGAAGTATCGTCATTTGTATGGAAACTCTTTGCGCTCGGGGTTTTGAAAGATGATTAGTGTCACGGGTGACATACGACTATTGTCGACTTTAAAATGTTCTTTTTAGAGTTAATAAGTATTTAGGCTTTTTGTTTTACAAATTAGACACATTTTAGTGCTTCACAATGTATAAGCAAAGCACAAGCACAAGCCTAAACAATTAAAAATACTACCCATAGTCACTATTTCACGCGGACGAAGTCGCGGGCACAGCTAGTTTAATATATATTACTAAAACATAATGCGTTGCGGTGGTTAGGCCGGCAGTATGATACTAAGATACTTTATAAAATAAATTGAAAGGTAAATAAAGGCTTACTAGTTAATTACTGTGACCAGTTTTAAAACTAACCTACTACAAAGTTTCGACTTGATCCACATCAAAATTGACTCATAAAAATAAAAATTGTGATTTTAAAGATGTCACTGAAATAAAAAAAAATTGATGCAAGCTTTTAAGTAATTTTGTGCTTATATTATTATTAGATTAATAAATGCTTAATAGAATATTAAAACCATTTTACATTTTTGGATAATAAATTATATGTTTTTGTCATAAAAAACATGATATAATAGACAATGAATTAGTGGACTATGTAGTCCAAATTTTTTTTAAGTAAGTCACTAAAACTTATTCTTATGTTTAAAAATGTTTTAAAATAAATTAAAATATTTTGAAACATAAGCAAAACTTTGTGTTAATGCTAATTAAAAATATTATTAATAAATGTCTAAATAAAGACTGTAAATAGAGTACCGCACCGACTAAGGGAAACAGTATAGTTGGGTAAATCTGAGGGTGACTTATTATATAAATATGACCCTTATTTATGAGCAAGACTCTAGACTTAATTTTGATGTTTTTTATAGATAAGCTTTAACGGTACACTTAACGAAGTTAAAAACTAATTTATATAATATTTCTCACTTGTTTGTACTTTAGTTAAGATTGAATTCCACGCTTTCAAACTGATAGAAATAATAGACTAAATAAAACAATTACACTATCATAATTTATTAATAATAGTTTTTTTAGTAATGCAAGTGGATTAGCGTTCGATTTATTGCAATTTTTAAAAGGTATGTATTGAAAGCAGTAATAATCTTATTCGAATCCCTGTCTTGCAAAAAACTTAATGAAACAGTTCGCTGTCTGAATTTAGCATTTACCATTTCATTCACATTTACCATCTTTAACATCAGTAAAAATTTATTTTTATCGAATTACTGTGACCAATTTCAATACTAACTGACTACCAAGTTTTGATTTAAACCACAATTGTCAATTGACTCATCAAATAATAATCGAATAATAAGATACCTGTTACAAAAAAATAAAGCAGTCATTTTTCTGAAAGCAATAAAAACGGACAATTAATACCTATTAGTATTGTCGTTGTATTGGAATCTACGATATAAATTACAAGTTATAATTTATATGTAATGAACAAAGTGATATCGCCTAACATTTTGTGAACGTTCTCTTAGTTACATTTAAAATTAAAGCACCAATACAATTTTATTTTGCAAATTGTAAACACAAACCTTGCTCGTTTATCGTTCTTTTCATCAGTGACCGAATCTTAATCCGTTTGGTGGTTTTTGATTATGTATATTTTAATTTTTGAAAATCAGACCAAACCCTGTCTCTGAATTATTGATGCTTTACCCACCAATCGATTGGAATTCGGCCTCAAATTCTGTTTTGGACTATAATATAAGATTTGTAAAGGTTAGGAGAGCTAACGAGGTTTTAATGTGGTGTCCGGGTGCGGATTCAACGCTTATCACTATCTGAGCTCGTATAACTCACGTGATAGCGTGATAGACTGGCCTGCTCACTGAACGCACTCCGAATTTCTTTATGCAACCGTAAAAACTCCGATAAGGACACATATTCCGCTAGTTTCGTTGAAGAATTTTAACCAAATATCTAACTGAATACATATTTTAAACTATTTTTAATTCGTTTACATGAATAATTCTTATAATGAAAAATAACAAATGTCAGTTTTATTTTCACACAGGAAAATATGAAAATAATAGCATTTTCACTGTTTATTTTTTTAATAATATTAATTTAAAAAAAAAAACTAAATTTAAAAAAAAATTAAAGTTGGCTTATAGCTCATGACAATTAATAAGCTCATGACAATAATAAAATGAGCTCGAGTTAATATATATATTTCTATATATATTCTCTTAGCCATATCGCGCGTAATCTATCAGTTAAGTTTAAGTATAGATTTAAGTAAGACCTACACTGATTTAGATTTAAGTACGAGTATATTATTAACTAACTGGCGCCCGCGACTTCGTCCGCGTTGAAAAAGAAAAAAGTAGCCTATACTGTGTCCTATACGTCTAAATGTTTATCTACTAAATTTAAAGAAAATGAGTTAATTCGTTTAAGAGTTATGGAGGAACATACATACATACAATACCTACAATTTTTTTTTATTAGTATTGATTGATATATTATATATAGCTATGTTTATGCTGGGCTTAACACTGTGTTACTTCCGGATACTTAATTGAACATTAACACATTAATTCGTTCCTTTAACATCCTACATCTAATGGTTGTGCAATCCGGATCATAATCGATCCCACCACTAATATTAAGTAAACGGAATTTGCACGGCAAAAAAATATCGAGGATAAAGTTCCAAAATGTAGCTTGGGGTTAAAGGCAATATCGAATATTGATCATTTTACTGCGAATAAATAAAGCGAAAGTGAGGTTTTATAGGGCAATACGAAATTGTTACAGCCATAACTTAGCGTTCTCAATCCCACAGATATTGGAGTGGATGAATTACGGTGAAAACATTGGCCATCACACTTCCTCTGCGAGAATCTTTGCGTTTGCGATGAATACTAATACGTTTTATTAGAGAACATATCATATTTCCCCATAAAAGCACTGAAACATAACCTGGCAGTCGTTTCCCTACATCCTTTACATTTTCAAAAGATATAGTAAAGACATTTTCTTTCTTCATAATGTTTATCGAATTTATTTTTCATATAGTGAAACGAGAAATACTTGAATTATATTAGTTTTGATATTTTATTTGGATATATTTTGTAAAATATTAGCAACTATTCAAATTCAAGATAAGTACCATCTCAATTACAGGTAACGCGATACGCTAAAAAGCCACAGCAGCTATTTTACTTGAAAAAGGTTAAATTTTGACGAGCCCATGGTCGCCTTAGCGTTGCCTAGTGCCTAGTAAGTAGATCTGGCAAATAGTGGCAGGGCGGGCGTTTGGGTAGCCCATTTGGCGGCCAGTAACCACCCTCTTACAGAAAATCACCGTGAAATAACAGCATATGTGCTACTGAACTTTGGTCAAAAAAGGATAATTTTATAATTTAGGTATACATTTATAAAAAATGTATATACATATATTTTTGTATAATAAATACATATGGTAGCCTATGATGCTAAATGTGCAGTCACTTGAGCGTCGTGGGGACTTATTGGACTTTGAACATTGGATGGTAAGTAGAAAAAAAGGATATATGAAGTTTTTCATTTTAGCGGTCAGTAAAATATGACACGAACTTGAAGCTCATTGTTACCAGATTTTGCTACTCATTAATTAGTTCAACTGGGGAACATGGTTTAAAAATTTTAACGACAAAATTTCAAAAGTAAATGAATGTCTAGCAAAAATATTAGGTACTGTACTAGTAGACATAAAAAAAGAACACAGAAAATGCAAACAAGCGGTAAAAACAAAAGCTCGTAGATCTCCTAAATCCTCGAGGTGAGTCCCGAAGTCTGTTACGGAAAATTTGTTTAACTTGAGTTGAAAAGGGGAAAATTCCTCTATAACAATAGCAAAAGATTTGAGGGGCAGCTTTGTGCTTGCAATAAGGTAATTTTTTTTCTTATACTTTGATTGAAATTCTTTGTACAATTTTACTACAATAAAGAAAGATAGTAAGCAAAGTGAATAACTACTATAACTTAACTTTTTAAACGATATTACGTTACGCATCTTTACGTCGCCTTCAACGTCTATCTTCAACGCAAAGGATTTTGAGGTGGTTTTCACCATCAGTTAGGTAATTTTTCAGTCACGGTTTTTATATAAAATAAAACTTAATTAAGTTTTTATGTAAATAGTCGCGAAAAATAAATCTACATAGATTACATAGGCTAAACGTTAATTAGCACATTTATTAATTTTAATATGATTATAAATTAATATTATAAATGTGAAAATAACTCTGTCTGTTACCACACATTTTCAAGGATAGAGAAAAGAACATAGGAACTTTAATTTAGACAGAAATTTATGTTCCCGAGCGTCTAAAAAAAATCCGGTTCATCTAAAAAAATCAGACGTCTGGCAAAAGTATACAGCCATAAAAACATCAGACGCTATATCTTTTTTTCAGGCGTTATATTTTTTAATTTTCACCGGGGACGAAGCCGCTGTCTGGTTATTTATAAGTAAAATAATTATTTATACATTAAAAACTCCTTATGCATTAAACCATATAACAATAATGATTGAACGCAAACGATAAAATCAACTGGTCAAGTTAAAGTTATTCTGTTCACAACATTCACAAACTGTTACGCTCACTAATCGATTTAGAAGTTTCAACCGCAAACTTGAATGGTTTGTTTGGACACAACTTCGACACGTGAAACTTGTTTTAACGGTGTTTGTATAAAGCCATGCGTGGACGACCGAATCACTTTATAGAAAGTCATTAATTACACAGACTTCTATCGCTATCAGATTTTGTTTATTATACATATATATATATATTCACTAGCTGGTGCCCGCGACTTCGTTTGGGCTGAAAAGCCCGAATTATTGACGTCTGAAATTATACTTTTGCCAAGCATTGGATCTTTATTGGCTCCCTAGTTTTAAGATTTTCATTTTATTTTATTGTTTCTTCGTTAAAGAACTATACTAATATTATAAAGAGGAAAGATTTGATTGTTTGTTTGTTTGTATTGAATAGGCTCCGAAGCTACTGGACCGATTGGAAAAATTCTTTTACCATTAGAAGCCGACATTATCCCTGATAAACAAAGGCTACTTTTTACCGCTGGAAAATGCTTCATTCCTACGGGAAATCTAAAAAAAAGTAAATACTAGCGGCTTGGCCCGGGTTACACTTGATAGCGCCATCTATCGGATTCGAGTAGAACTGCTTGGTGATATTTTTAACGATCCACGGTATCTACCGATGGCGTTATCAAGTGTTATAATTTTATACGTTTCAACGCGGACGAAGTCGCGAGCACCAGTTAGTGTTTTTTTATAAATAGGTCTTACAAGCAGGTAAATTGTACAACAGCTACTATGTACATAAATAAATTTATTTACGGCAAGTTGGTGAGTTTTGTTTTTTATTTGCGCCCCAGTGGATGTTCCTCAGTGAAGCTTAAATTAAGATGCGCGTTAAGCT
Source organism: Synanthedon vespiformis (assembly GCA_918317495.1). Classification (NCBI taxonomy): domain Eukaryota; kingdom Metazoa; phylum Arthropoda; class Insecta; order Lepidoptera; family Sesiidae; genus Synanthedon; species Synanthedon vespiformis. The sequence goes on from OU906953.1 coordinate 3,872,736, forward strand.
GGAGTGGATGAAACAACTCCGGGAACCGGCATTAAGAGCACATAAAGCGGGTTACCCGTCGCGTCGCCCGACTAGCCAACGGTAATTCTAGATCCTGTTCTTTTTAACGAGTCTCTGGCTGGCTATAATTCACTCTAAAAGAATAAAAACTGATCGAGTCACCGAGACGATAGGGACGCCGCTCAGATACACTTCCTGATTAATTATGTTACATTCATTAATCAACAAGTCTTACTTTACCTAGCCTAGCCTAGCCTAACTACAGACGCTGTAGATACTATACGACGATAATATCCTTTCCTTTCGATTAAATTAAATAAATCGATTACTTGAATAAATGTGATCAAAAGTGAACTAATAAAAAACCACACATCTTCATACATTATATGCCAATACTACGCTTACAGCATTTCGCTAGCCACGTCTCTCATGAGTGATATTGATTACAGAATAATAATAAAAATCCTATGAGGAATAATAAAAACGGTTTTTATACCTGTTTATAATATTAATCCCATAAATGTACATTATAAGCCACTGACACACTGATACGTTCTTCTGGTGAGAAGAACTAAGCGGTAGATCAATCAAAATTATATAAGCTTTGAGAAAATACAATAAGTAAGAAGACTCTTTATAAAATAGAATTTACCTTAACACATAGAATGTTTAAATAAATTGAGTGAAACTATGTACACTTATTACATGGAAGGAATCTGAAGAGAAATATTCTGCCCACCTAGACTCAGCGCTAATTGTATGAGAGCAATATCTGATTTTCAGTCAGTGTTACCTATATATTTTTTGTCTTAAATTTAAACTTCTTATAATATTTTAAACTTTTATGTAAGAAAGAACTTTTTATATATTTTATTTTCTAGTTCCATTTTTAACGACACAAGAGGTTGACCGTCCGACCGATGAATATAAGCTTATAATCTTTGTGTGCTCTCAAAATGGACTCGGTTTGGCTCAAGCCCAGAGCAGTATCAAGCAAGACCAAAGGCTGGAAGGTGAACAGAATTATGCAAATTACCATACTCTTTGTTCTGTTCCCTTGTACTATTTACATTTTATTTATTTGCGAAAACACAATAGGCTGCTTTGGCTTAGACGTTTGTTGTTTAAATATAATTCATTACCTTAAAATTTACAAAATCAAGTCTTCATTCTATTAGGAATTTGTTTTTAAGATTTAATATCTCTATAAACTATAACAAAACTTGAAGTGAAAAGTAGATCTATATATAATAATTTCTACAAAATAGTCCATAAGTATAGGATATCGAAAACCATTATTACAAAGGGCTCATAACACTGAATACTATGTCGTTATTTTTGTTATATTTTGTCAAAAATAGCGAAATAGCGGAAACGTACAAAATTTGGATATTTTCCAACAAATACACACTTTATATACAAGCAAAGTAAATAAGCAAAGTAAGTACCGTATAATTTTTCAAATAGCGGTATACAACTTCATACTTTACATTATTTTTTTCTAATTTCACATTAAAGAGATTTTGGTTTAATTATTTCACTAGCTAGCTCGCCTTTTATTGCTAAAACTGTAGCTACGAATATATGAGCTGTAAATTCGTGAGATTTACGACCTTAGAACTAGGAGACTGCAGACTGGTGCACCTTATGGTGCACACGTGATGGATAGCAATATTTTATTGCATGAAATATATACTCGTTTACAATATTTACTATAAAACTAATTTAACTGACGCTTCTATATTATTATCTAATTTGTCTGTATATAGATATTTTTAAACTTTTACCTCTGCGTGGTTTGAACTCACCTGCTCATGCTGCTCCTGACCGGTCCTATTGGAAAATTATGGGGGAGACCTATGTCTAGCAGTGGACGTCCTACGGCTGAGATGATGATAGATACCTACTTAGAACAAGCTAGAATTAAAAATTATAAACTAACCCACCCGTGTTTGAGGATGCATGGATCGCAGGAATTTATGAATCGCAATGAAAATAGTGGGAGAAAGGGTCCCAGTATTTCCATCAATAGAAATGTGGAATGGGATACGCCACTTACTTCTCATATAATTAAAAAAATACCACACTATGAAGATTTACTTATCCTAAATCAAATTTTATGTATCCATTGTAACTAAAACACTTTTTTTTTAATTCTACAGATTCTTTACCCAATTTAAAATTTCACAGAATTTTTTCACAGAATTTCGTGCTTATTTCAATATCACACAGTTAAACGCTAGACAAAGTCCTTGAAAAGAGACCGGCTGTGCACATCTGCTGCACTGTTTACGCCAAACGATTTGAAGCTACTTCTGAATTTCCAGTAATACAAAATTATCTTTACATAGTAGGTATAAACTAAAGTCGCTCTCCGCGTTTGTCTGAACATGAAAGTTGAAGTTGATTGCTCAATAATTAATGAGCTTTATTAGATCAAATGAATTATAGATTCAAGGTGAACTTGGTGGAATTTTCAAACGTGCTTAGACGAGAAAACATAGAATAAATTATACTCTAGCTAGACCGTAGGAAACTCCTAGCTTTTGTGTCACTTTCAGTGCAGGAAACTTTTAAATTTATTCTCACTGCTGTCGACTATTTTGGGCTAGTGTCTGAAAAATTGAACGCGGTCTAGTTTAAAAAAGCCTCAAAGTTAAATTCACTCGACAATCGATGAAATCCATTCACTGCCACATACCATCAATTGCATTATTTACGAAAACATAAATATGTATTACTAGCGATACATTTTCAATACTCCGGTTATTTTGACATTACAAACACATCAAAATTTTATTTATTAGTATAGATAATTTTACTTTTCAATATACCATTTCTAAACAAATAAGCACAGTTATCCAAAAATTAACCTGATAACCAAACCAAATGACAAATGACAGTTTTGGTACCTGTTTAGGCATTGTTTGGTATTATATTTCTTCTTTATATGAACGATATTGAATATTACTTATTGAATATGTTTTTTTAATATAACTTAATTCACATTAAAAAATACTCCAGAAAATATAATTAACTTAATGAACATTAAAGCGCTTCATCTTAATTAAGTAGGTAAATAAATGAACCATCTTTCACTATCCATCTTTAGTGTAAGCAAGTTTGTTAACACAAAACTGAAGGACGAAGCTTGCTGAACTCCAAATCCCTATGGATAGAGTTTCTACACTCAATCTTGTCGACGGCGATCAATTCATCTCGCACCATCTTCCGGATATCTTTAACACCTTATACTCGGTTTTAGTGATAGTGTTATGTTCAAATCGATCTCCTTGTTGATATAATAACGATCGCTTCGACCTTATAAAATCCGATTGTCACTATAAGCAAGCAGGATATTAGTTACTCTAATATGCTCTGCAGTTCGCCATATTTAAGTACTAACTGAACTTACGGTTGACTTGATGATAGCTGGTTACCGACGCGTATAACACAACCAACACCAAGGGTGCCGGATTAAGGGTAAGGGATGAAATAGGATTCAGAAAATAAGTATCCCTTACTCACTCACCGAAATACAACAGCACACATGCTGTTATTTCACGAAGGTCTTCTGTAAGGTGGAATTTACTGTTGCAAGACGGGGTATCCAAATCGGTCCAGCTTTGTAGGAAGAGTTCAGCGACTTATACACGTACTAGATGCGTAATTTTATAAAATATACCCTATGTCCTTTCTGGTGTCCTAGACAACGTGTATGCAAAATTTCATGGTGATCGGTTCAGTAGTTATTGCGTGAAAGAGTAACAAACATCCATACATCCATCTTTCACATTTATAATATTAGTACGGATGTACGAAATAATTACATAATTATATAAAAATATTATTATAAATTACGCCTATTGATCTAAGACAGCATATTAATTTTATTTTGTTAAAGATTTCATGTCATAAACATATTACTCTCAAGTTACAAGAAAAAAAGCGTCCGATATTTTTTAACGCTGAAAATTCTTTCAGTCGCTCGTTTCTTACAAGCCTTTGTTAAAGTCTCGCGTTGGAGCATAAAATGCAAATTGCATGCTCCCGTACACCATCGCAAATTTTTATATGGAACGTTGCTTTGGCATTATTTTCATATTTCAAAATTATGACTTTACTTAGCGGACATCGTGTCTGGAGATTGACAGCTATAAAATAAAGGATTTGCTCCAATATATCAAAACTATATCGCTTTGATTTCAGATAGGTTTGCACAAAATTAAATATTTTGTACAAACCTAACAGGATATTTGTTGGGACATTTCTTATTGTTTTCTTTTATGTTAGGGTTTCAGACAGGCTAACGGTCACTTGATGGTAGGTGGCTACTGTCGCCTATTAGACTATCTATTTTCTTCAGTTAGTCACGAATCTATACCAATATATAAAGCTGAAGAGTTTATTTGTTTGGACTACTGGTTGAAAATTTATTTTTGTGTTGAATAGTCCATTCATCGACGAATTAAATAGATAAAATAGCATATGCTAAATGAAATACATAAAGTAAAATAAAATAAATAATAAAAATACAAGACGCTGTAAATTGAACGGGAATATCAAATGACGGCACATGTTAATGTGATTAAAAAACTCTGTAAGGCTGATGTTAATCAGCCTTACAGAGTTTTTTAATCTCGTCTCGCTGGCGGTACATTAGTAGCACGTTGCAATTACTAACAAATTACAGAACAAACGCGAGGAAAACTAGTCTAAAAATGTGAGTGCAGCAGATGTATCCACTCCAGTTCACAAACGAGCGAAGATTCGCTCTCACCTGGCGCACTCAAAACCTACAATTGCATAACAAAAACAAATACAAGTGCAGAAACGAGCGTTGCTTTTGTGTGGAATCCGTCTTTGCGGGTGAAGAAAACTAAACAATGGTCTATACAGTCCTAACACAGCAGGCTCAAGCCCCTAAAGTCGACTGAGCGAGACAATAGCTCCACAAATATGGGCTCGAGAGAAACATTCTTGTCTTGTTACCGCAAGCAATATTGTTAGTTTTATGAAGCGACCAAGAGAACCCTTTGTGCAAACTTTTCAACACGTAGATACGTTTCATATGCTTTGCTTTTATTATAGCCCTGCTTTAATCATGATATATTAGGACATCACATGATATGCTGCTGATGGCAATTTGCAAAGTTTTGAAAACCATATATCAGCTGCAACAAAAATTCTTACGCGACCCATAAAATATTATTTTTAATAATACTATAGTTACAAATTATGTTTGGAATCTTGGTCATACCTGCACCCCTGAGTCTTGGTTTTCAATCTATGATAAATAACTCCATCTGTGATAAATAACCCGATTATCTGTGACAGATAAATAACGATAATAAATAAATAAGGACATTAATCTCCAAATCGAACCTGATCGTCATTCACAGATTTTGTTTTGTTTATTTGTAATTACATAATTGTCATTTCCAATATTATTTGCTCGTATTGGTTTAATTGGAACTAAACACGTAGAAATTAATTAATTAACCAGTCAAACTCACAAAGCGTTCACACAAGTAGATAATTGGCAGGATTATTAGGTAAGCTTTATTATCTTTACAAGTCTATTATCATTACCGCGTAGAAATACATACGTATAAACTATGCAACGTTAGTGGTATAGATTGTGATTGAATGGAATCACATCGTGACGAGCAAACACGGTCCTCCGGTGACGGGAGTTGCGGACAAAAGCCTGGAGTCCGTAGCGCGGCTGTTTGTGCCACGAATATACACTTTTGTAATTAGCGCACGTGACAATCATAGCTCAGACATAGTCGCATTAAATGCTACCAATGACGTCATATTGAAACTGGAGCAATTTGTTTTTTTCTTATTAAAGTTGGGTTCACTCTTGGCCAACAACCAGCTGTGTAGCAAGGATGAGGCCTATGATGGAGCGAGCTCACCCAGAAGGTGCCTATTCACTCGAACTTTGAAAAGATTAGGGTTATATTATGAGCTCGGAAATACAGCAGAGAGTTTAGCAAACCTTGGCAGAACAATTATTGTATTTGTACGATAAATAATAATAATAATAATAATAAATCATTTATTCGACGTAAGTTTTTACAAAACATTTGTCTTCGTCAACATTCTTTACAAACTACCACCGGTTCGGAAAGCTGTTTCTATGGGGAAGAACTCGGCAAGAAACCCCCTAGTTGCTCTTTTATAAATAAATTACAAAGTAATACGTAACAATACATAACAATCTACATAACACAATAATCAACTATATTTGACTCCAAGGACAGTCATCATTTATATAATCTAATATCCTATAATAACCCTTTTTGCACAGGGTTTTCTTAATATAAACTTTAAATTTATTTATAGATAATTGTTGTATATTAGCTGGAAGCCTGTTGTAGAAGCGCACACATTGTCCCATAAAGGAGTTGCTAACCCTGTGGAGACGAGTTTTATTTGGTTGAAGCCTATGCTTGTTTCTAGTATTTAAATTATGAACATCACTATTTCTACTAAAAGTGCTAATATTTTTGTGAGCAAACAAAAGATTTTCAAAAATGTATTGTGAGGCTACAGTAAGTATATTTATTTCTTTAAACTGATCTTTTAGCGAGACTCTGGGACCGAGCTTGTAGATGGCACGAATAGCCCTTTTCTGTAACACAAATATAGTGTTTATATCCGCAGCATTACCCCAAAGTAAAATACCGTACGTCATTACACTATGGAAATAGCTAAAATATACTATCCTCGCGGTATTTACGTCAGTTAGCTCGCGAATTCTTTTAACAGCGTAAGCAGCCGAACTTAATTTAATGGCTAGTTTATTAATGTGTGGTCCCCATTGTAGCTTAGAATCTACATTTATACCTAGGAATACAGTCGACTCAACCAGCTCAATGTCTTCACCATTTACGTGAACATTATGATCAATTTGTTTGACATTAGGTAAAGTGAATTTAATACATTTTGTCTTTTTATTGTTCAACAAAAGATTATTAACATTAAACCAATCATAAAACCTCAGAATATGCATTAACAATTTCTGTCGGTCCACTTGATGGTATTAGCGACTAGGAAGGGATAAGGAAATGTACTCACTTACCGACAAGTAACACAACAGCAAACATGCTGTTATTTCACTGTGGTCTTCTGTAAAGAGGTCTTCTGTTGCTGCCACCAGACCTGCCACTACTTACATGTTTGTCTTTCAAAATAAGTCTGAGAGATTTTTATTTATTAAGTCCACAAAAGTTTGTTCACAAAAAAGCTAATGATATGATACATAACTCTTTTTAACAAAAAAAAACCGTTTTCTCATGGATGCCATTGTCAGAACTGGGCCATATTAAAATACGACCAGACGGGAAGCATAAGCTTTCAAATAAAAAAAGAATAATCAAAATCAAAATTCACCCAGTCGAAAGTTCCGAAGTAACAAATATATTAAAAAAATACAGTCGAATTGAGAACCTCCTCCTTTTTTAGAAGTCGGTTGAAAATACAAATTGTGACTATTATGCTTGCAATAATTATGTGTTAATACATAATATAAATTACATATCAGCACATATAAATTATTATATATAAAAACCTAATCTTTAATATAGATCTCAAGTTGAACTTTCTGGAATAGATCAAATCGAAAACTACTCAAAGACATAATTGCACATTTTTATAATGACATAAATTTCAGAAACAACATCATTTTTGACGATGCAAAATAAGAGTTGTTATGTGGCTGTTAAAACTTTTAACAACGAACGGGACGCACGCGAACTAACTAGAGCTTGATCGTCGATAAACTAGACCACACAGTGAACAAGTTAGCCAAGTTACGATATAGAACCAAGTTCAACGGCGAATGGAACATATGTAACACTTAAAACTGATATTATGTTACCAAAATGTTCCTTTTGAACACTGTTTTTATCTGCGGCTTTGCCCATCTGAGGATATTATTTCGCGATAGTTTAAATTCTAAATATTAGCAAAAAGTTTTCTTATAAATCAAAACTCAACTCTTCCAAACTTCATCTCTTTATAATATTTGTGAAGTTATTGAACAGGTAAAAATATTATAAAAGCAATAACAATAGTTATCAATATTAGTTATTGAACTATGTATATTATAAAAGCAATCGATGAACTGTGATTTGTATTCAGTAAAAGCTAAACACGAACTCGACATTTAATGGCATATTGCTAATTTGAACAAATAATTACATGAAATAATACCAAGCACGTACAATGCTATAAACGCGAAACACCAATTTACTATAATTATGCAATATTAAAACTTTAATTACGAAAAAAAAGAAACTTATAATAACAAGAATGCAAAACCCATTTAAACTTGCATACTTCTAAAGGAATTAACAGTAACTTTTACAGTCGCCTTGGACAAAATATCTTCTAAAATACAATATTTACATAGGTACACGTTCTACTTACTCATGTTACGGAGGTAAAAAAATAGTTTCAAGAATTTCTGTCTGTTTGTCTGTCTGTGCGTTTATTCTCGCTAATCTCAGAAGCGGCTTAACGGATTTGGATAGAATTTGGTACACACATAGTTTATTACATGGATCAACATTTATTACTTTTTTTGGATTTTTTAAATTTTCAAAAAACGAACTAACTACAAGCGCGTACGAAGTTGTGAGCACAGCTAGCTCGATAATATTTCTTGTTATATTCGCATGTAATTTCTTTAGCAAACGATAACAAGCATAATATATGTATGCTTCCTATTCGCGTCTGCCGACAACACACAATGAAAGATTGACGTTAAAGCTTTACTCCCACAGTGCTTAGTTTCCGCTCTACCAAATACTCGTAGGCAATATTAAATATACCCATCTTACGTGTCAAAAGCGAAGGCTTTGTTAATTTCATGTGAACAAATGAACGTTTGAATGTTACAAGCCCTGGGGGGTTATTACTCTTTCTTTGTTTACTAACAGCATATGTGCTGTTGTGTTTCGGTGAGTGAGTAAGGGATGCCAGAGCCCATTACCTCATCAATTCCTTATCCCTTATCATTAATTCTTCTACGGTTGGCAGCGCACTTGTAGCACGTATGGCGTTGCTTGTGTTATAGGCGACGGTAGCCACCTACCATCAAGTGGACCGTCGCGTCGGCTTGTCTGTCGACCTTAACATAAAAAATACTAATCTACTACAAGCTTCTTTTGTCTTCTCGTGCCTTCACTCTGATAGTGGTTGGGCAACTTAAAAACTGTCCCTCATGAAAAAAATTAAATACTTTCACTGTGAAAATTATATACGAGTACACAAATCACTTTCGATTAGTAAAACCCGTATCGAAATCTGTTAATCTACACCACTCAGAAGCAGTCAACACACACAGGTGAGCCGTAGAATTAACATTTAATTTCGAAATTTTAAACCATGAATCCACAAATACAACCAATCAACGAAATTGATATATTTTTTCACAAAACTATAGATTTTTTTTTAGCAAACCGATATTTTTAGAATACGTATTTGTTTCTAATTGAAAAATAAAAAAAAAAAACAATAAAGAAAACTGAACTAAGTCATTATACAAACTTGTTTTTTCTATGAAAAACTTTCACGTGATTTTTTTAAATAATCAAACTTTTATTCTAACCAGTCATGGATGGTAATTATTCTGGATAATAAATCTGAGAATATTATTCTAAAATAAAAATGAAAATATTTAATTTTACTGAACAATTGGTTTTTTTTTTTTTTAATTTCAACGCGATAAAATATAACTCAATTTCATTGTTAAATAATTACTAAGATTTATCCTAATATTATTTTCTTTTTTCAATTGAAAAATATATGAGAGAAACTTAATTTCATACATATTTTCATAAAAACAATTTCAAGAACACCTAATTGTAGTTGTGAGCGTAAAAGAAACTGGAAATTTTTAAGACTTGGAATTTCATAAAATTGTTCTGAAATATAAAGACAAGACGTGCCTGTTTTATCTCGCAAGAGAAAATTCAATAACATTCCACGGTGCACTAAGTTTCACATACCTTCTAGCTCACCAGAGAATTTTCTACTACGCAGCACTTGTTAATAAGCTTTAAGCCTAATAGCACGGTATATTATTGATTTATTTGTGACACAATTTATTAGAGACCTTTTTTGTTTATATAACAAGCTGTAAGTTATAAACAATTATAAACTAACCCCCGACTTTCTATTGATTACAAACACGCTAAGTTTCTAAGGAATTAGGAATCGGACCGGAACGGACTACAGCCGCAGACGCAAAATTATTTTCTTGATATATTTAATTTTAGATATTTATATTATTCTCTAATAATAAAAATCCTAAAAAAATATATATTTAAAATTAAACAATTTTACTCTTGATTACTACCATCAAAACATGCTATTCAAACACTCGAGATAACAATGTTTCGACAGCTTTGGATCTAAATTCTCTAAAAGATTTTGCCTATTTTATATACAAAGTTGTGAATTTGCGTTTTCTGATTACCGTGCTTTTTGTTCTGTAGAACGCTACAAAAAACAAGCATGAAACTCAACTGGTTTGGATGCTCATATCTAATATAAAAGATATAAAATATAATGAGTGAACCTTTTTTAAAGAGATGCTTGTGTCTGGTTAAATATTTGGCTTTTACCCACAGTGTGCAAATAGTAGACAGCGCTTATCGTTAGGGCTGTGCTTTTTTACTTTATTTGAAGTATTTTATTTTTCATACGCAAAAACGGCTTGGGATGAAATTTGGCGTGCAGATAGTTTATTGCCTGAGTAAACGTTTAGGAGACATTTTATCCTGGAGAAATGTTAGATTTCTGTCGAATGTTAGATACAGCGAGTACGATGTTGCGGGCACAGCTAGCAACTTTTCTTCTAATTGATGGTGCCAAATGTATGATAATCGTTAATTAAACAATGTTAAACGGTTATCACTATATTTATACAAGTAATTTACCTACATTTATGAAAAAATTTTAACTTTAACTGATAGCTCAAAATAGTTTAACTAATTAGTGACAACCCTAGAAAACCTGTAGTAGAGTTGTCATGTATAAAGTTTTTAAGCGCAACACGAGTGCGTTCGTTACACAGTATATAGCTACTTTAAAAAAAAATTATAATATTTACTTACTATTTTTTTTTCTAACCAAACTAGTGTTTTCACAGCGTCTCTGTCTGGCTCCATTGAAGCGTCCATTGAAGCAATATTTGCTTTGTTCAAACGCGCTTGGTTCACGTGTTTCCCAGTAATAATTCTTAAGCTTTATTTCACTCAATATATAGAACGCATTAGGTCGTAGTGTTTTAACAGTTTCTGGTTACACATTTCCAAGAGCAAACTGTGACGAATGACATTTATAGAGTGTGCGTGACATACAAACATAACATGCTTTAATAATACACCCACCATATGCCACAAATTTGGGGTGATTTCGACCACTTTCTAAAACTAAAACGTGACTAGTAAATATAATTCTTCTAGGTTGCGGCAATAGATATGAGAAATTTCTTTTAAAAAATTCAACCGCTAGACGGAAGATATACATATGATCCGATTATAGTATTCATGCTGAACGGTAAGATATTCATGACGACCCATTTGATGGCAGGTGGCAACTTTGGTGTTTTAACACAAGCAAAGCTATACAGGTGATGCAAATGCGCTGCCGATCTTACAGATCAAGTCAATTGCTCAAATGTACCTCGGAACCTCGAAATAATTTTCATTATTAGTTTAGAATATAATAATAATATGAACCTACGTTTTGCGTTAGGATGCTTTGTTTTAACTAAAGATTGCAATGTGCTACCTTTGATATTATAAAGGCATAGGAGACATCAACTCATGCTATGAAATACAACAGCTTGCCTAAAGCCAGACAGTAAGTAGATATACATTTAGTCAGATTACATAAATTTCCAATGCGTAAGATGCTATAAATTGAAAGGAATGTACCCCGGAATAATGAGTGCATTCGTAATATTTGGTTATCATCACTAGTTTATATTGTATGAAACTAAGTTCGGTGTATCAACCTGTTTGGATTAGGATGTCTTTGTTTAAAACTTTGTGAACCCACTCTTGGTAACGTCAACATCCCATTTCACGTTCAAATATGTACAAAAGAGGTTTACTATCCACAGCCGGAACATACTAGTATTTGAACTAAGTAGCCGAATAAGAGCCTCGGGGATTACCTTACCCAGACGTATGTGCGGAATAAATTCCAAGAGTTCTTTGAAATAATATCTCTGGAAGCAATAAACCAGTAAGTTGGAACACACTCCGGAGAAATATACTAAAGTTTTCAGTCCAGTCGTAAATCACGAACACATACAGTGCATAATAATTCCGAGATTACAAAATAATTTCATTCCATATATTCCTTTTTATATGTTAATCTCGTGCCAAATGTCAGTCAGCTTTTATAACTACGACGGTCAATACACGACCTGATTATTTAGGGATATCCATCTCGTGTTTTCACTCACACAGTGTCCTAATAAACATTAAAATTCATTATCGGACTGGCAACTGGACCCATGTGTATATATTAATTATTCTACAGTTCCGTATTAAAACATATAATTAAAAATTTTTTTTTTAATATTAACAGTAATAAGACGTAATAAAAAGACATAAGATAAAGGAAACAAAAGAAAAGTGAATGTCTAAGACCCTACTACTGACATGTCTTTGTATTACAACAATGCTGGATATAATAATGTATAAAAAAGCAATAAAATATTTTGTGAAACTTCATCTATTGCCGATTTTTAGTACCTACAAAAGTTGCAACAACTAAATTAAAGGTATAATTATCTGTGGCTCGTATGTGTGATATTTTTCATTAATAAAGAACTGAGTTAATGCATATACCAAGAAAATCTCAATATCATGTTTTTTTAGTTTCCTTTGGTTCTTTTCCAATGTTGGCCTTGCCAGAAATCGAACCCATCATTATGTGTTTTATATAATTTTAATGTACTATTCTATGTAATGTACAATGTACATATTCTAATGTAATGTAAAACGTGTCATATATAGATGAAATCCGAGGAATTCTTGATTACATCGTTGAGTCGATTCCTCGAATAAGTCATAATGTCAACCATACAACAATTTGTAAACGAGGAAACAACTAACCACCGCGCGCCGTTGACAAATTGCAACCAGCTCAACCGATAGTCTACTCCACACCGTAGATTGGTGATAAGCGACCAATTTGAGGAGAGGCGCCGCGACGGGGTACGGAAGTCGTTATTACAGTAGGCGGTGCGATCGAGCAAATTGCACCCGAACACGCCATCTGAACGTGACAGCACTGTCGAACACATCCCGCATTCGAGATGTCATATTTTGACATCTGAATCTATTATTCATGAATATTGCAAGAGTTTATCAAAGATACACCCAGATATCACGTTCGAATGTCACCGCGTACTGCGTATATTAAACCGAGACGCCAAATCTGTTTTAGTTTAGTTTCATTATATATATGTACCTACCTATTCATTAGGTAAGCTGCGCAAACTTTGGAACCATCTCCCCTTCTTAGGTGTTTCCATCTAGCTATAATATAGGACAAATTCCTGCACGGTCGGCAGAGCACTTTTAAATGGTGTTGCTTGTGGCCTTATGAGAAGGTTACCTTTAGATGGATCTATTAGCTTATGAATTACAGATCACCATGCATTGTCCCTTGTTTTAAGAAACTATAGACTAGAAGTGGAGAGACACAGTGCATTTCGCAGTCATAAATTGGGCAACCCATCTGCCGGAAATAGCCACTCCTTACAGAAGACGATTATGAAATATCCTAGAACTCATTTCCTTGTCTTAATCTGATATCTTATAACCAGTGCGGGGAGAGTCCCCTGTCAGAACCTCGGCGTACCCGAAAGTGGAGATACGCCGAGAATGTCCGCTTGTCGAGCTTTACATTTAAAAAAGATCTGGTTTGGTTCAGATATTATTTTGTAGTAAGACTACAATTTTTTAGCCAATAATTAAAGGTACCTAAGGTAGTAAAATATCTAAGTTAACTTATCAAAATAATTCAGAAAATAGCTTTACTATTCTTAATATAGTTTTCAAGGTGCGATATATCATTAAGTTCAAGTGACTTTAAACATTTACTGTAACACTGTTCAAGTGATTGTATAAAAGGAAACGACGTCATTATAAAAGGAAAGAAAAAGATGACAAAAAAGCTGTATAGTGTCCAAACTGTCCAAGTAATCTCGGATCTCGTTTGTCCTCTGAACTCCAAAACCGCTACACCGATTTTAATTCTGTTTTCTCCTCTTATAAAAAAGGGATAAACGGGTGAAGCCGGGAGCGGGTCACTAGTAGATAATAAAAGACAACTTGGAAAAGTGCATTTTTTAAATGATAGTAAAAAAATATTTTGTTCTAAACTATATCAATATAACTTATAAATCAAGTTAAACACAATATTTTATATTTAGACATATTAAAAACAGTTCAAACTATCACGAAGCTAAAACTCAGGACATGAATGAACTGACATCGATGTAAAGCAAAAAATTTTATAGAGTTAATAATTAATTTATTGTTATACCACACTTTATTTAAGTTGTGAAAGTACCCGAAGTCCTTCCCGACCCCGGATCCGGTGGTATTCAGAGCTACATTTGAAATTATAACAACTTTAGTTCGATATGTTTGACTTGGAAATATGGTGTAATTAAACTTTACTGTCAATATCTGGGTTAATATAATTTTGGGATAAATGAGCCTAATAATGAAAACTTTTGCATTTATTTTTGAACTTTTTGCATTTTAATAAATCTCTTCATATCATAAACATACATACGTACAGTGTTTTTGTGTAAAAATTATTAAATGTAGATACGAACATAACTTTTCATAATCATTTTTATAATGAATTCTCATTCACAAAGAACGAAGTTAAATAAACGAAGAATGAGAAATTCTAAAATGGCGAACATATATTTTAATTAGAAGCCAGTATCAATATAATGGAGACGTCGATACGACGCCGTCGATGCATTCAGCTGGTGCACGCGACTTTGTCCGCATTGAATAATAACTCACAAAATATATGAGGAATATACTTAATGCTGTTATATTCATTGCTGTTTATACTTTTGTCAGACTTCTTAAAGATTCCTTAGGAACATTACTTTTTTATAGAAGAAAGGTTCCTGGTGTGTATGAAAAAATTCATGATGATAATTGATCAGTTGAGTAGATAAAACGTGAAAAGATAACACAGAGAGAGACAAAGTTACTTTCACATTTATAGAATTACCTGGATTAACATAACGGGATACTTTTTTTTTTGGAAATTGGGAAATATAAAAAATTTGGCACCACCGTCGTCACTTTTCAACGCAGGTGAAGTCGCGAGCGCCAACAAGTAAAACATCCAACCAATAATATGATTAACTCTATTAAAGTATGGCCGACCAGAAAAGTGCTTTATCAGTTTCGATAACAAATTCCATTCTTTTCAAATTTCGCTATGGCTTAGATTTGAAATAGTAGATTACTGATTGACATAATTGTCACTTTGAATTTTAAAAGGAAAACAGACCTTATCATTCTACAAAATACAAAGAATGTTCAATCTTAGGGTCATAAAGCACTTTATTTGTCGAGTTTACATACATGAATCTCAATAAAATCCATGCGAGGGCAATTTGAAGTATGATCATGTCGCTTGCATATTGCAGTGAGCACTTGAGGGGTATTTATGGTTGTACGTTATAGACAGCGGGAGTGGAAACCCTTCACCCTCATATCATCTACGGATGGGCGGCCGCGGTAATGAGGGAGAGTTGCGTAATTTACGACTGACGCTTATGAACCCAGGGTGCAACTGTTTGAAGTTTTTACGCGTATTTGCCCCACGTATACCTGAAAATACCTACCATTCTAGCCAACCACTGAACTAGTTCACAATGTTAACTTTCATTATCAATACTAATAATAAATATTTAAGTGTAGGTATTGCATGTATGTATGTTCCTCCATAACTCTTAAACGAATTAACTAATTTTCGTGAAACTTGGTAGATAAACATTTAGACGTACGCGACACAAGGTAGGTTACTTTTTTAACCGACTTCCAAAAAAAGGAGGCTCTGAATTCGACCGTAAATCTGTTTTTTTTTATGTGTGTTCGCGGATAACTTCGTCGATTATGAACCAATTTTGATTATTCTTTTTTTGTTGGAAAGGAGATTTCCCAAGGGTGGTACCATGATAAGGATACCAGGATCTGATGGTGGCATCCCAGAGAAATCGAGGGGAACCTTCGAAAATCGTAGTGGCGACTAGTGTGTTTGTTAATTTTTTCATTAAGTATTTTAAAACACTATTATTTAATGAAGGTCTGGAATCAATCTGATGGTGGCATCCCAGCGACATCGAGGGGAACCTTCGAAAATCGTAGTGGCGACTAGTGCGTTTGTTAGTTTCCTGTTCGAAGTCGGTTTTTTTTTGTTAAACAATAAAATAATCTTGTTTCTTTTTCAAAGCGGACGAAGTCGGAGGCACCAGCTAGTTTACCGTAAAATCACCCTAACCATAAAATTTCTTCGTCACTGGTGAAAGATTTTGAACTAAATACAACATTCAATATGCTTCTGCCATCTGCTTTTTTGAAAGGCTTAAAATATATCAAAATCAAAATATTGATTCATCAATTTGGTTTCTCAAGGTTACGGGATAAAAAGCCAAGATGATGACGATCCTGAGAAAAACTCAGTATACCATTATTTTTGTCATCTTTACAATAATTACAGTTACAGTTATGTGCAATTACAGTAATTACAATCAATTGTACACAAAGTATATCAAAGAAAGCTTTAGGCTATACTGCCAAATATCTGAGATAACAATTATACAATATTCTGACAATACGCTTAGATTTTCTCTACGCAACGGATTTTATGTGGTTTTCACTAATTGAAGGTTTTTATATAGAATTTGTAGAAAAATCTGTGTGAAGCCGAGGGTGGGGCCGCTAGTTATGCAATAAATTATTGTAATGTACCTACTACAGAACTACTTGATTTGGCAGTTAATAATAACAACATATTCCCTCGGTTCTGTACATTTCTCTGAAACTTCATATTATTAAGCCATTACATTTGATGAGAGGAATATACGACAACTTCCGAATACCGAAGCAATATTACACGAGCGATGTTATCAGGTCATGAGTTATTACTCAACGCATTACTATACCACAAAAATCATGACAGCATTTTATCGTACTGGGGTAACGAGTTGGATTTTTTTAGAAATTCCACCTCCGAGCCCAATTAATGTAGAAGTGAGTTTGAATAAATTATAGCGCTTTTTGTAAAAAAATTGCAATCTTTTTAAATAAATATATGTATTCAAAGATTATATTTCAGTTATTTGTGAGTGCCCTAATAATTATGTTAACTTTTTGTAAAACTAATAAAGAAAAATTAAATTATCATCAATCAATCAATATATTAATCAATCAATCAATCAATACTAATAATAAATCTGTAAGTGTAGGTATTGTATGTATGTATGTTGCTCCATAACTCTTAAACAAATTAACTGATTTTCATTTTCATTAACTGATTTTCACTTTTTCAACGCGGACGAAGGCGCAGGCACTAGCTAGTTTAAAATATTTCTTTTGCCCAGCTAGTTTAAATTATTCTCATTTTTTAAGTTTAAAGTAGTTTAAAATAAAACCTAAGTTTTTGTAGGTATTAGTAACAGAGTAAGAAACTGTTATAAATAATAAAATAGGAGTTAATAAATAAACAATGAAAATTTTTGGTTTTCGAAGTAATTAATAGCCTACATAAAAGCCATTATTTTATTAGCAAAATCCTTAGACAAGCATAGTGAAACTATTATCTATTCGCCAGCCGTCACGGGGAACCTCACGACGGGGTAGTCTCTCCTAAGAAACGCATTATGCCCGCCACTACTAAAATATTATACATTTTTTTCGCTATATTTTTTAAGTTAGGATCGAAAGACAGGTCACTTATCTACATTACTGTCACCAATACGCCACAAGTGCTACCACCGACCATAATTATTAAGGATGACTTTTCTCACTCACCGGAACACTGTTATTTTACAATTTATTTACAGTGGCTATCACCGAGCCTATCCCAAAGCTAGTGACAGAGATGTGCATTGTCACTGCGTTGATTTTTAAAATATTTAATAAATTTATAACTTAACTGGTCCGATATATCATAGCGAATATCAAAAAGAAATATAAAAAAGAAATAGCCTAGTCACTAAAAATATTATGATATTGAAACGAAGAAATCTCACCGAATTATTCGTTGAAATGTTTTCGCACTTAACCTGCGCGTTATGGGTATTGACACGAGTGATCCCGACTCATAAAGCAATATATATTTTTCAATTGACGCGTTCCCGCCCCATCCGCTGCGAATAGACGCCACACCGTACTCATTTGTCAAATCAACAGAAATATATGCGTGAGACCTTACAGATTGATGGGCCTGGCTAGATTGAATTACATCTCGGTATACTCTGACGAGGGTCTAAGATTCCATGCGGGTATGTCTGTGAACAAGAATAATACGAGAATCAACTTGGATATCTGATATAGTGAAGACGTTCCGGACTATTAGGTAGATAGCTCGTGGGGCTTGTGAATACGGGAAATGTATTTTAGTCGGGTGTTTTCTATTTTCTTATTATATTTGTGTTTTGTTGGAGGAGTGGGTCGTGTTCTAGAGATGTTTTAAATTTGTATTTATTGTAAAAAATGTTTTTTTCTTATTATTATTAACTCATTTATGAGCGTTGTCCGCAAAATCTTATATATGAAAAACTTAAACTTTATATATGAGTAATATATAACGCCTGACAGTTAGTTAGTTATACTACGGCGACAGCCTTTTTTTATATCGTCTAAAAATATAATAATTAAAAAAATTATAAATGCAAATGTATGACGAATGCGCCTATAAAACTCAAAAAATCAATAATCATATTATGTTCCTCCATAACTCTTAAACGAATGAACTGATTTTCATGAAACTTGGTAGATAAACATTTAGACGTACAGGACACAGGATAGGCTACTTTTTTCTTTTTCAACGCGGACGAAGTCACGGGTGCCAGCTCGTTAATCAATAAAATTAATCTTTAACATATTGTAATCAATTCTTGAATTTCATTTGATAAAAATCTAAGATTCAGTTGTGCCACTTTGTATTTCGTAGCTCTGCGCTACGAACGGCTACGACTGCTACGGATGCTACGAGATTATAATGTAAGTTCATTTCTAAGCTGTATTCTTAATTATTTTAAATTGTTTTAATTATTATCTGTGTATTCCAATTTTGCAGTTCTACCTTTTTCCCAGTTGTATGTGAACTGATTTTATTTTGGACAGATTTTTTTTTCATCTTCAAAATGATTCAATCATAAATTAAGACCAGTAAGCGAACACTAGGTGAGTTGTTTTATAAAGACAATTTTCACATTCGTCAGTAGTTACGATGTAGAAAATTACTTTGACTGTTAAAAGCCAAACTTTCAACCACGTCTTTCAGTAATAAATAATAATTTTTTAAAGTCTTAAAATATTTCTTTTCTATTTCTATAATAATTTAAATTGCAATAATAGATGATTACCATATACGGCCATTACAATTGCGGTAATATTGTCTTGCCGCCTGTACCTAAGCAATTATTTGGTTTACGTTATAGATTATCGCCATTAGCCAGAGAACATAATATTACAAATAAACATAACATAAATGTGTTTACAATGTAAGATTTTAAAAAAAAAAATAGTAAAATTGAATAACAATAACTTTAAAGCATTTTATTTTACTTTAAGAAAATATTACGAAGACAATAAGGTTCAACTTATATTTCTATATAAATATCTGTCTAATTGTATAAATTGTATAAATTAAAACAATTGAATTAATCTTTGTTGACACTAAAAAAGTGCGAGGTAAAAGATGTAATATTGTACTTGCCCCCAGCTTTTTTATTTTTTTCTGTAAATTATATACACAATCCTCTCTCGTGTGTCTTCACTTCAGTGAAAAACGTACCTAACAAATTCCATTGGATGGTTTAAAAGAAGTTCGCGAAGAAGCTGAGAGTGATTAACAACGAACGGGTAAATTCGCTAGTCATATTCTCTGTATGTACGCTTAGAACTATGCAACTCATTTAAATGCGGTTTTCACTAATGGAAAGAGCGTTAAGTGAGAAATGTTTTTATACAGAGGAAGGAAATTCGAAGTGAACGAAGTCGCAAGCACTAGCCAGTTAAATATGATAAAATCTTACCTGAAAAGGGAATTAATTATCAAGGTATTATTTGCCGACTTTAAAATTTCCCATTATATGTATAAGAAAAATAAAGAAGAATCCGATGCCAAGTTTGAAGCGAACATCGAAATTATTGCTGAAACTTTACAGGACAAAAATGCCTCCGCACGGTTATACTCGTAGCGTTTATTAATTAACTAAAATTTAATACCCTAATATCGAACTATCGATTCGGAAGGATTACACAAAGTAATCTTAAACCGCAGAGATGTAGGAAATTAATAGTCTAAGCATGTGCTTACTGAGCTCCTAAACTAGGTGTTGCATATTCAACGGCTGATTTGCTTAGGTAAGCAATCGCTTACATAACTCAATATAACATCTACGTAATATATAGCACTATTGTCAAACTATATTTCACACATTCCTCATATATTCACAATTTAAATCTGAATATTACACGCGATAGGATCATTTACCGAAAGTTACTTCATAAATAGCACTGTATAAATTCAAAGATAATCCTACTCGCTCAAATATTATACTTTCTATATTCTATTTGTAACAATTCCTAAATTAGAATATATCATCAACAATATTAATAATAATAAATCTGTAAGTGTAGGTATTGTGTGTACATAATATGTTCCTCCATAACTTCATTCATGAAAGCAAAACTTCGGTTTTGTAGTTAAGGCGTCTAAAACCTAGCAAACAAATAAACAAACTCATATTCGCATTTATGGGTACTGTGGGTCCACAGTTTTAATATTAAAATTATTTCGCGAAAAATAGGTTGTTTAAACACTTTTTAACAACTTCAAAATAATATAACTCTTACACTATATTATTACTATACAAGACATTATAAAGACTAAAATCTACTGTTCCATGTTACTATTTCCATAGAGTTTGTAATGGTACACCTATACTACCTACCTATAGTAGGTATTCCTACTACCTAAATATCCAGAGGCGTCTAGTTTCGGAGTCATTTCGAAAGTTAGACTATACCGCGTCAAATAAGACCGGTGTACTGAACAAAGTGAAACAGTACTTCAACCCGAGGCAACGCCTGTGTTCAAGGCTCAAATTAGGCTCCACAAGAAGTACTCTCACCTTTGGGTCGCACCAACAAGTGCCAGTCGGATTTTTCAAGACAATGGAAGTCCTACGTCAAATAGACATCATTACTAGCCTTTATTTGTTTTGTTTTTTTGGGACTTGTCACACATCATATCATATTTTTCTACAATTATAAAGAATATTGCGTTGTATTTTGTAGACAAAAAATTGTTATTATAAACCGTATTCTTATAAAATAACTAGTTGTACTCGTACTCTCGTAACATCCGTAGCACTCGTAGCCGTTCGTAGCGCAGAGCTACGAAATACAAAGTGGCACAACAGAATCTTAGATTTTTATCAAATAAAATTCAAGAATTGATTACAATATGTTAAAGATTAATTTTATTGATTAACGAGCTGGTGCCCGTAACTTCGTCCGCGTTGAAAAAGAAAAAAGTAGCTTATCCTGTGTCCTGGACGTCTAAATGTTTATCTACCAAGTATCATAAAAATCAGTTATTTCGGTTAAGAGTTATGGAGGAACATTTATTATTAGTATTAATTGATATGATTCTGCACACATTGAGTTCTTGCATAAGTAACATGCCAATTTTATTATACTTAGACTACCTTTTGCCAGCGATTCGCACGCATATATTTGCTAAATATACCCTATGTTATTTTCATGTGTAAAGTTCCGTCGCAATCTATTTTTTTTTGGATAGAAGTGCAAAAATACTTTTTGCTATAACCTTACTTCAAAATTCATCTGTTTCCTAAAACCCCTCAAAAATTTAATGGACGTCTTGATTTGTGACGCCTATTACACATAATGATGTGTGAAAGAAATGTTGAAATACGCCCTTGACGCTGTTAATCTTGTTTCTCTTCCTAAAGCCTGTTTCTTTTCACAATAAAAACACGTTCTTGTTAAGCTCCCATTGCATATTCTCTTCAAATATACTTATCAAATAACATCGTTTTTCAATTTATTGACGCCTACTTATTTCGGGATAAACATATATCTATAAAACCAATTATTCTCTTCAATATATTAGGTTTTGTTTATCACGCTTGTGTTTTGTTTGTATTATTCTATAAATAGCAAATAGTTTTAAAGTTTATCTTAAACATAAACAAAACTAAAATACATCAATCCAATACAGCTCGAGTGTGTATCACCAAGAAAATTCACTTTAGTTTTGAATAACACGAACGCTTCATAGAGAAATATCGGTTTTCTTTAAGATTTTTTTGTTTTGTATTGTATGTTAAGGTCCACAAACAGGCTCCACTTAATGATAAATGGCTACAGTAACACAAACAACGTCACAGGTGTTACAAGTGCGCTGCCGATTGAAGGTTAGATAAAAAGAAATGGACTCTGGCATCCCTTACTCACTCAACGAAACCCAATACCACCGCGTACTGTTATTTCAAAGGGATCTTCATAGACCAGTGGTTACTTCCTCCAAATGGGCTGCCAAAATGACTGCGAAACGCAGTTTGAGCAGTCACAACTTCCAAAAATCAGAACAGAGACAACTTGACTTTACTGGGAATCGAATCCGGGACCCCTGAGAGAAAACGTTAAGGCAATCACCCTAACCACTCATGCAAGTAGCTCATACAATCTTGAAATTACATAATATTTACAAAGAGAATATTTAAATACTTATTAATTTTAAATTATTATCTCTCATTAATTTTTTATGAGCGAAAATTAAAATAAGGAAGACAATGGATGCTGTTATTCATGGGCTTAATTGGTCTTTAGGGAATAAATATATATATAAGTAAGTAAGTAAATCTTTATTTGCACAAACTCATCATCAGCAGCCTCCACTACTGGGTGTAAGTTCTTTTGTCCTTCGCATCCAGCCGCTTCCTGTGAAACCTTTCAGGTTATCTTTCCACCTGATTGGCACCAAAAAAACTTCGAGCATAGCGCACTCCATAGATCGCTAAGCGACTTTAAATTTGTGGATCAGTCCTGCCGTGAGACTTTCGGCATACATAATCACTGGCAGGACGCTTCGTCTTCAGAATTTGCGGATTTGGCGACGAGAACAGATGACTTAGCTTCCCGAATACAACCCTGGATTTTAAGAACATGTCTACAGAGTTTTAATTACATAAACATTTCTATTACATAGTTCTAATCTAAATTTTGTTCTTAGCAATAAATTACTTTGCACAATTACTTTGTGGTCCCTGTTGGCGCAGGCTCAAATCCAGCATTGGATGTTTAATATTTTAATTTTTTAACTAAACCAGTAAGAGAAGGGATTGCGTTGTAATGAAACGTAAATTTCAGTTAACTCGAGTGAATTAAGTGAAATCGGTCGTCCATTACTATACAAATTCGTCGAGCGATCGGACTGTGCAAACAATCACGCGCTGCGGAGTGCACCAGTGCAGTGCAGTCTCTCAGAGCAAATTGCAACACGATACTATACCTATTGAGGACTAGTCAACGTCACTGTGTATTTGTGGTAATCGCTGTTTTAAATGGATAAACAACTACATGTTTATCCAATTATATTTTATCTTCTTACAATTTAAAGCAAGTTTATGCTTACATTCTTGTTAAGAGATGTTTTATAAGTTTCTTTAAAATTTTCTTTCAAAAACTTCTTCTAGACCACCCAACGGATTTTGATGCTTTTTTATTTATGAAAAGGGCGACAAAGAAAGAAGGTTTCTTAATATAATTTGGAATAAAAGATCGAAGCCGGGGGCGGGTCGCTACACTAGTAAGGAACAAATAGAATGCTTGGCTGTCGAAAAACGGAGGTCGAGAGTTTTATGTACCAAATATTAATAGATATGTAAGAAATGTTACATGGCTTTCTATAATTATTTTGGGCTCATTCATTTGACCTTTCTCGCAGTTAGTCTTTCAATCTTATGACACTTGTGATTGTCGCCCTGTTTTCTTTTTGCGTGGAAAATTCTGCGAACGAGATACCAACCGACTGGAGTTACTCTTAGTTATTTTTCAAGATTTTGAAACTGACTGCTATTACTAATAATATAAGTGTTTTAGTGTTAATCTCATAATGTATTTCCTCTGTAGGGTGTTATATTCTCATTATTTCAGACCTAAATATGATGTAAATATATTTCTATATTTAAGTCTTGTGACCTACCTGCGCCAATACAATTTTCACTTTAAAAAAGCAGATTGAGTTATTGCTGTTTCTACTTTAATAATTAAAAAAATAAGTATTCTTACCTTTCCAAAATATGAGTAAATAATATTCGTACCGTCATGTAAATATATCGTGAACGCGTATACTTGGGCATTCAATGCAGATTAATAAAATCAATTTGCACATAGCCAGGGCGTATCTATAGTTGAAAGACTTCACAGAATAATTTATTACTTTTTTGTATACGAAAAAATGCGAGGCGGGGTGGGAGAGCGTTATGTTAACATCTAAGGGTTATCAACGAATACAATTAATTTTTCTCACTTGATCGATCGGCCCGCGCGAGAACAAAGCAATTACGACAGTGGAACGTAACCGATAGCAATTAATTTGTTTCCGATCCGACGATCAGCCGTCCGTACGCCCTTTGTACGCGTCAATTCGACGCCTTTTATATTAAATTGTTTGTACTGTATTTATAGATAACAAATTCCGTTGACAAAAATACGCATCGATATATCTAATTTTCTTTGAAAAGCTTTAGCACAGTTAAGCGTAAAAAGGTGCTCCTACTAACATTCCTCCCACACTTTGTTTCCTACGGACTTTTGACGTGACCCGTTTTTAAGGTTTTAGTAGAAATAATTATGTAAATATATGTGAAAGAAAGTTGATATGGGATTGTTTTAATAAACTTTATTATTATTATTATTATTATTGATGGGATTGTTCTTGGCTAGCATCTAGCCTTGCAGCAGAGACGAGGCCGAAGATGGGGTGAGTTCACCTAGACGATTGAATTCACTCAAGCTTTAAAAAGATTTAGGTTACATGAGCTCAGGAACACAAAGTTTTTAAAATGTTTAGTCCGAAAAAGAGGAATTTTGACAAGATTACATCTGAATGTGCGATAGAAGAGAGGAGAAGGCGGTATATAGAAGACACACAGAAAGGCGATTTTGTGTCTATAATTTCAATTTTTGATTTTTGATCCCTTTTTTTTTAACAGTACTTTTTTCTGGACGAAAGGTACTCTATATATTTTTTTGCTGTACTCCTGATTTTTAGATTAGGTACCATGAACGTGTACCATGGTACCTAATCTAATAATACTTTCGGAGATTTGAGGTGTTAAATTATATATACATATTAAATAAACACCTGGAATATATTGTACAGCTAAAAATTTCTATTAAACAATTTAACAAAATATAACGAAGCGGACAACAGTTTTAATTTAAAATATCGGTCCCACAAAACATGACGCAACGCAATATTAGTTCATGAATGTTTTTGAATTCAAACAAAGCTTATTTCCCCAAAGTAATTCTCATGTTAGGTAACGTATATAAGTAAGGCTTTAGTGGGTAAATCCCGGCGCAATATTTAAAATAGCTTTTGTGTCCGAGTAAAGACGGGCTTTCACGAGACCGACGAAAATAAAAAGCGCTACATTTACTATTCCTTGTATGAATATAATTACAGTTTTCAGTTTTCATTGATTTTTAACTAAAATGGACATTTTAAAGCTCCCCCTTTACATGTAACACGAAAATAGCCTGAAACTGAAGCTGCACTAGTCTAGATAAAAAGTTTTCCGTACTGGTAAGGGTATAAAATTCATTGAAGTATGAAAATGATAACGTTGTGACTGAAGCGCCCACAACTTTCTGGTTGAGGTTTTAAGTACGGAAACCGGTAAGCAATTTCATAAAAATTCTCCTAAGTTATTACAAGTATTGTCAACTTAAAGTAACAAGGACTTTTAATATTTAAAAATTTAATATTTAAGAAACTAGTTTTTTATATGTCTGTTGTGCGGAGCATCATATGGACATGAATAAAAAAAAATGGCAATACAACTTGCATAGAATGTATATACACTGCATAAGAATTAAATATATTTATAAATAGTAATTTCTAATAAAAGTTCGATAAAAGTCTGTTTGAATAACAGAAAAGATAACAAACTACATACAATGTAGATGCAGAAAGAGTTTAGGGCCGTCGTATTTGTTTCGCTGTCGGCAGACAGTCATTACGGGGTCAATCGGACACGTAGATATCGGAACTCGGAGTCACGGAGAGCTACGAAACGAGCGTGTAATAAACCGTAGACGTGACGCCACACTTCCACCTCTGTTGACCTATCGACATGTTCTCTCTTTCTCTTAAAATCTGATGGCAAGAATGTTGACAAGCATAGTACACTTTTATAGTGTGCTTGCCCTATTTATAAATAGAATTGTATGTAATTATTTATAAAATACATTTATAACAAAACTAGCGAGTGCTCGCGACTTCGTCCGCGTAGAAAAGTATAAAACGCCATCTACCGTATTTTGGATAGATGGCGCTATCTCCCGGGCCAAGCTGCTAGTATTTACTTTTATTTTAGATTTCCTGTAGGAATGAAGCATTTTCCCGCGGTAAAAAGTATCCTATGTTCATCACAGATAATGTCGGCTTCTAATGGTAAAAGAATTTTTCAAATCGGTCCAGTAGTTTCGGAGACTATTCTATACAAACAAGCAAACGATCAAATCTTTCCTCTTTATAATATTTGTATAGATAGTATAGATAAGTGTTTATTACTCAATCACACAAAAACGGTGAAACATATTTGGATGAAATTTGGTGCACTGATAGTTTATTACTTATATTAACGTATAGGATACATTTATCCTGGAAAAAAGTCAGGTTCCCGAAGAATCGTTTAAAAAATTAGGTGCCACCGTCGTCACAACGATAACGATATCAAGCGATTCTTAGGTGTCATGCTACCTTGTAAATTAAAAAATACATAACAGATATAAACCTACTCAATTAAAATTGGGTCCAGGTGGTCAACATTCTGTCTGTATTAACTCTCTGATTTCTTATTTATTGCAATTTCTCATAAGAAGATAGACTGTGACGTTTGTGTGCAATGAACATAGCGCAGATATGCACCATAATAAGCTCTAAAAATACTATTTGCAACGTACACGTATTCACGTAAAACACTCGGTTTTCTTGTAAAGAGATGGATGATAAACAGCTTATAATCTTCCTTGAGAGTTCCTGGCAATAAGACATTTTAAAATTAACCGACATTTCCAGAGTTGAGTGGCTCACAAACAAACAAACCTTTTCAGCAGTCATCGTAGATGTCGCACCAGAGATTGGTCGAGTTTCCATCAAACTAGAATGTTAGGTAACATTATAAAAATGTACACGGCAATAGATAAAATGTTTAAGCACATCATTTATAAAATGAACACGAATGGTGCCGTAAACTGGAATCGTGAAAGTTTATTCCCTGCTTTAGTTAAGGGCGGACCATTCAATCGCGACGTAAAAAATTTACGATCACACGTCAAGAGAAACACCAATGAGGCAGTAAACAGTCCCCTTCCAATGCTTAAGTACTTGTAAAAGTTCATTAGCAATTACCCTTATCTCCTTTTCAGATTCTGAAGCAAAGTGAAAATTTACTATTCCTGGTATTTTACGATGTTCCCATTTATTGTTTACTGGTTATTAATATTCTGAATGAAAATGCCATCTTTGTGCTTCGAGATAAGTATTTCCAGTCATGAGCGGAGGTACAAAGACGTGTCTGTTATTATGGACTAAAGCTAAAGACGGATCTCATTAAATACAGTCTTCTAGGAAACTAAATTCCAACTCTAACTTATAAAATGACATACTGAATTCTTTTGTGACAATCCATTACCTACAATATAATTTTTACAAAAGCACAATCACAATGCAAATATGGCATACGTTGTTAACATTGTTATAATTTCTTCTCAAAGAAAAAATATTATGTTCTAATTTAAACCGATATTATTTTTTAACGAAAAAAGAAAAAGTACGGAGCAAGAAATGTACAAAGAAATAAGAAAAATATTTCACTCGTCGCTTGTCAATTACAAACGTTACGACTCTATTTCTCGTTTCAACGGATTATAAATGTATCAATAGCGAATTTTAGTGTCCTCTTAGTTGGAAGGTTGAGTGAGGTCAGACTCGGTTTCACCTCATTTCAACACGATTAAATTATTCATCCATAAGTTATCCCTACCTGAACAGAAAGAGGAACTTTATATGATAAGAAGAAATCATATTTTTGGAATCCCACAGGAACCTAACATTTTTGCAATATTAACAGTATCCTATAGTTTAATCTTGTTAATCAATACATCAAATCGCTTATGCCGTTTCTGAGATTCGTGTGCACAAACGCACGGACAAACAGATAGACAAACACGGCTCGTCTACGATTTTATTATATGCAATGCATAGATAAAAAGTGCATAAATTAGAACTTAATGTACGCTTAATTTTCAAGATTTTATTACTTATTCTAAGATTCCTCTTCATTGAATGTACCAACACTTTGTATAAAATACATAGTTGAATGTGGCTTAGTTTTGTCTATGTATTGAAATTCCAATTATAGTGCGCATCTGAAGTTTACCTGACGAGACCGAATAGTTTTTTGAACTAAAAACTCGTTTGAAAGCGGATATTGCATTCGAGAGCGTTTCGTTAGATCGATACAGTGTAAGCTATACTATACCTTAAATATTGACGGCAATTGACATCAACTTTCCTCAGCATTTCCATCCTAAAGTTTAGCAAGCTTTTCTCAGCAATGGCATCAACAAAACGGATAAATACGTACATGAACTAATCGCATTAAATTAAAAAATGAGTTTCCGTTGCGGATAACGTTGAAAATGGCGAAATATGGGAAATTAAGTGGGGATTAAGGCTGAAGCGGTTGGAGCGATCCTACAGTCAGGTAAAATATTAAATGCTTGGGCAGACGGTAATTAATAATGCGCTGGCGTACTACGGGCCCGCTGGCCGTCTACTGGTCTGATATAACAGAAAAAATGGCCGGCTCAAACAGGAGGGCTCGCTTAAAATTCTGGCCGCTCGAATTAACTTATACTTACCTGTGAACGCCTTTAAATGTTTATATAAATTCTATATAAAATAAATCGCTAAATGTGTTGCTAATTCAGATATGTTTTGTGGAAAATTAAGGCTCGTTAAGAAATTATTTTTGAAAACCTACGAAAATAATTAGATATTTTAAACGCTTGGGCGACTAAGGACTATCAGGGAAAATGACTAGGAATAATCTTATTATTGCGATACCCAACAAATAGTCGTAATTAGATCGTAATTGAAATTGGTAAGTATTCATTCATTTAATTTTCTCATTCGCCTCATTCAGTCAGTGGTATTTTGAAATTATTTTCCAATAAACTCTTGGCTGCACTTTGTCAACTATATCAGAAATAATAACTACAGCGCATACGATGTCGCAGGCACAGGTAGACTATACTAATATTATAAGAAAAATTAATATAATATTGAAAAAAATAACCATCTTTTCCTGCAGTCCAATTAACTTATAAGTGGCAACTATTTTCCAACAAATCTGATTTGGGTAGATTTTGCGTCGTTTATCCTAAAACATTGGATTTTATATTGAAACAAACAGAATCCCTTTGAGGCATAGAAAATATTTAAGTCAAATATCGATGTTAATAACTCAATAAACCGTCGCCATTGGGCCAATCTCATTTTATGAGTCCCTTGGCTGCCCGATCAAGGGCCCTAGATACGAGAACTTCCGACTGATTCGTTAATTTACCACTCGTGTAGATTACAATGAGGAAAAGAGGATCACTAATATAAAAATATATATACAAAAATATTCTTCATTAGTTACATTTTTTGCATATTAACCTTGAAGGACGTACGTATTACGTAATATGTATATTGTATAGGTACCTTTTTCCAAACTTTAATGTACTTGATATGTTTGCACTATATTACCACAAAGCAACAAGAAAAAGGAAGTAGATATTTATTGCGGACTGGGAACCTTTTTAGGAAATTTTAATATCTAATCAATACATTCGTTGTTTATTTTTTTATATTATAAAGGTTGGCAGTGAAACTGACGGTCCACTAGATGGTAGATGGCTACAGTCGCCAAAGGATACAAGCAACATCAGAGAGGATGCTGGTGCGCTGCCAACCGTGCAGGAATTTATCTCAGTATACCAAAGCTTTTTAATATTTCGAGGAAAGTGTCCTGAAATTTAAGTGTCGCTACAAATGGCAGTGAAGACAGCGGCAGAATTTTATAAGATTCGAGCAACCCCAATTTAAAACCTTATAATAAAATTACCTGACTTGCAGATCAATCCATACTATGAATCTTTTTACCTAAGTATTGAATAAATTCCACACTAATGCTGATTTACCGTAAACGTATCTACTATCGGGATGAAAGTAATCTATGTATTCGTTTAGGACGTAGTCTTTTCTATCGTATAAATTGATAATAGAGCCTAAATTTATAACAATTTAACAAAAATTCGACTTTTCAAGACACCACAATTTTTTAAGCAAATAAAACATAAATTTTATAAATACAAAAATGAAGCTTATATTAAGTTTTACGTTTAATATTATTTAACTAGTGACCCGCTCCCGGTTTCGCACGGATGCAATTCTTTTCTGCAAATTATATAGGTAGATACATCACACTTCATTTTTTGTAAACCGTAATAAAAGTCCGTTGGTTGGTTTAGTTTAGATGAATTGGTTCGGCAAAAATTTGTCCAGCCGTTTCGGAGATTAGTGGGAACAAACAGACAGACACAATTTTTTTTGTTATAAGTATCGTATTTTATTTTATTTATTTATGTTAACGTCTACAGACAGGCTGATAAGGGATAAGGGAGGGATGGGGTAATGGGCTCGTATTAGTATATTTTGATGTACATTAAATAGAAAGCAGTTATTTAGACATTACAAACAAAAACTTAAATTGTATTTTTATTATGTACAATAATTATTATTATGTATCGATTAATATCACAAATTTCATTCATGAAATGTAAAATAATTTATTTGGAAAATAGAATTCCAGTCTAGCTGTATACATAACCAATTTTGCCGTGGGCGAATCGAGGCGATCCTGCAGACACTTTGATCCGAAGTTGATGACTTTATGTGCAACGATTCCAATAGAATCGTTCAACCAGAATAGACTGCAATAACAAACGAGACCGCCAATACTGCATCCGACTAAAACACTTTAAAAACTCCGCAGACTTACGACAATAAAGCTTAATAAAAAGTGTATTATCTCAAGCTCAAGTGCTGGCAACAAAGAAAGGCTTTTCAAACGAAAATTATAATCAAAATTCACAGCCAGGTTTTTGCAATTTCCTCTCGTACTTTCTTGCAGTTGACACAGTTAGATAAAATAGATAGATAAATAGATAAACCGAAGCCGTTATAACCGGTTTCTATTGTATCACATAAAATATTTTTTAAAGAAAGTTCTTCGGATAATTTTTAAATAAGGCTTCAATGTTGTTTCAAATGTTTATTGAAGTATTATTGAAATAATAATACTTTCAATGCAAATGCATTATCAGTGAAATGTACCTAATTTCATTATCAATAAAATTTTAAATATTATTGTTATTATAACATAACTATACTTCGCAGACTATTTAGATATAATATACTATTGCAATATACAACCTGTATGTACAGTCGGCCGCATAAGTCGATTAACACATTCAAAAGTTCAAAACAACTAAACACTCAACTTACTTACTTAATTACTTACTTACTGAAGCTTTTTACGATCTTTTGTACGTAAAGTTTATTTTGTTCTCTAGTCGTGACAACGGCTTATGGCGCGTTAAGTGTTTAGTTGTTTTGCATTTATGAATATGTTAATCGACTTCTGCGGCCGACTGTACTTTTTGTATATTTCATAAAAATTTTCATTCACCGTATGTTTATATAATAATTAAATTTAAACAAGAATATGTAAACTAATATACTTAACAAAAAATCTTTCGAAACAAAAGAAAAAACAAAGGTGAAATCAAATTTCTACAGAGTGTCTTACAAAAATGGGTAAGTATTTTTTCGTAAATGAGATTCACAAAAATACCTTAGAAGCAGTTTTGAAAATTGAAAAAGTCCTTATCATACCATTATTCCCTAATCAGACAGCCAGCAAGGTGCGGCTTAGTTTATTACCAATGTTTTCTTAAATTACTTATTTTCATAGAATGATTCTTCCGTTCATCATAAAGTATGCAAGGATGAAATTCTAGGAGAAAATTCGTTTTTCTTTCAACCCTCCCTTGCATGTAAATTTTGCTTTAGGGGAGGTCATAATTTATAATGTATTCGAAAAAGAAGTTAAAAAATCTTTGAACGATCTGCACCTCAGTTTTCGGCATCCAATCATAATAAATTAACGAATTTCGAAAAATTTTAAATTTTAAAATTTTTAATTTTTGTTGTGACATGACCTTCCCCTTACAGAAGACCACCGTTGAATAACAGTGCATGTGCACTGTGCAAATTATATACACAACAAGATTTGTGTATATAATTTGCAGAAAAAAAATTGCATGCATGTGAAACCGCAGGCGGCTCGCTAGTTAAACAATAATTTAAAATCAAAATTTTCGATCTTATATACACCTATTAAACATTATTTAATTATTACCAAAAACATATATTTTATTAGTGAAATAATTTTATGCAGTGCAAACAATGTCTCAAATTAAGTAGAGGCGTTAGACGCTGAGTGCTCGGTAATCGCTAATTAAACTAGATCCCGTCGACAAACACTGCAAAGTGGTGCATCCAACTTACATCGTTATATTGAAACTATAATCCTAACTGATACCTACTTTAGGCGTTAGACTATTGGAATATTCACTCGACAATGTTATGAGTTTACTGTCTTATTTATACATACATACACTAGCTGCTGTCCACGACTTCGCCCGCGTTGCTTTGTAAATTATATACTAAAACCTTCCTCGAAAACTATCCATTGGTGAAAACAGCATGAAAATCGGTGCAGTCGTTTTTGAGTTTATCGCGAACAGACAAACAGAAGCGGCCTAAGACTTTGTTTTATAATATGTATAAGGATATGAAGACACTTGATTTTGCCTGCAATTTCGCAATTCAATAACTTAAATATTACCTTCGTAAAAGAAGTTAAACTGATATGACTACTCATATTTAACTTTATAAAAAACCTAACTTCGTCCGCGTTTAAAAAGAAAAAAGTAGCCTATCCTGTGTCCCGTACGTCTAAATGTTTATCTACAAAGTTTCTTGAAAATCACTTAATTCGTTTAAGAGTTATGGAGGAACATACATACGAGTACATACATACAATATCTACACTTACAGATTTATTATTAGTATAGATAGCCTATGTTACTCGCTGATATAATGTAGCTTTCCATATATATGTAAAAGAATTTTCAGTAGAATTCGTTCCAGTGGTTTTTGA
Source organism: Synanthedon vespiformis (assembly GCA_918317495.1). Taxonomy (NCBI): domain Eukaryota; kingdom Metazoa; phylum Arthropoda; class Insecta; order Lepidoptera; family Sesiidae; genus Synanthedon; species Synanthedon vespiformis. Next base: position 3,906,646 of record OU906953.1, read on the forward strand.
GTTCATTCATTATGAATTTCATACAAATCTTCTCTCTTTATAATATTAATATAGAAGTATAAGGATATATGACTTAATTTGTACTTAAGTTAAATGTCGAGACAATCAGGAAACTCGTAGGCGTTACTTAATGATGACGCTAAAAATATTGTATACGAGTGTCAGTCTACGAAACAAAATTAATGAGTATTATTAATTCGTAGGTGTCAGTATTTTGTTAAGAGTGGGTACAATTTCACCACCTCATTAACTATGTCTCAGGCGTTTGAAAATAATCGCAAGGGTGCCCGTTTATGTTTCTCTACGTGAGAGAAATGGCGGTCTAACGATCTCCGCCGTACACCTGTCTTAATCTTTAAACAATAGTTTTGTTTCGTTAATGTTAAGCCATTTGTAGCTCTTTGAAAAATACGTGCAACATTACATCTTTCGCTCACTGCTTATTATATATTAAAAGGATACCTTATTAAAGACGACCGGTTAAAAGTTCTAAACGCTTGTTTGAGGTAATGTAGACAATAACAAGTAACAATTCTTCTTCTTCTTGCGGTGCCTCTCTAACTAGTGAAGTCTACCGCGTAATCAAAATCAAAATATTATAACTCTACTGCGTTACCTGTCCCGGTACATTCCCTGACGTTCTTCAGCCACGACTTCTTCTGCTTTACACCTTTTCACCTTACGGTGAAAAGGCGGTAAAAAATATCACTTATTTCATCACGTAATTCTATAAATTAATTAATAAATAACTGGGTACAAGAATAATACTAAACACTGAATGAAAAACTATATGGAGTTATTATTTAAATAAGTGTAATTATGATACCTAACTGTGAAAAAAAATATTTTTCGTTTATTTTAATATCGTATTATTATTATTTTTAATATTTTTAATATCTACATTTTTGCAGTTTTGTCTAAGTTTAAATAGGTAAGTTTTAACGCTAAGGTAAATAAATATATACACATGTGTAAATGACTTTACTTTGACGGGAAAGAAGAGCTTTGAGCTAATCAAGTTGTGTAAGCACGTAGCAAAAGCTACACTCAAACCTCTTAGGACACACTAATTTGCTTGCACTGTTCCGAGTTAGCTGTGTAACATTTAATAGAGGAGTCTGGAATGTTTTAAAAAACTGTAAAACATGTTAACAAATAATAATAATCATTTATTTCAGAGAAATTAGTTTGAAATTTTCAACAAAATTTGCTTTACCATAGATAAGTAACTATAGAGAAAAGTCGAGACGGAGATGGTTTTTGTTTATTTTTTATAAGACTTGTACCGTTTTTATTTTAAAACACCTATATTTTGTAAAAGCAGTTATTTTTACATTAGAGATAATTCAATTTTATTTATTAGTATAGTATAGTTAGAAAAATAATGTTCCTTTGTTTAAAACCACAAATTTCTATGCGTACTTTATCATTCAACAGGAAATATATTATTCCATACACATTGTACAGAGGTACAGAGTAGGTACTTACGTAGTAGGGGCTACCTTTCACCCAGATCATCTAAAATAAAAATATATAAGTAATTAGTAAACAGCCCCCGGCTTCGTACGGAGTTAAAATTTTTAAATATCCATCCTCAGCGGATATTTTTACTTTATAAACCCGAAAAAAAAATGTTTAAATTACAGCTTCTACACTTAGTAGTTTTGTAGTTTTAGACTTAATACATTTAAGTATAAAAAGCAGAATTTTGGCATGAACATAAACAGTTTGCGGGAACAAATTAGTTATCCTTAAATAATATAAAACGACATCTGACGATAAAACTATCATGTTCCGCTTTTATATAAGAAGTTGTTATTAAGGTGTAAAAGCTGCAGGAAGGAACGTTATCTTTATTAACTTTAAGATATTGAAACTTACATAAGTTTCGGAAAATTATAGGTTACATTAAACCTACACGCCTTTTATTTCATTTTTAACTGAGTTGTATAATCTCTTTTAAAATATTGACTTTAAGACTTTAAGAAGATTGTTATTGGGCATTTAACATTTTCTTGAAAGAGTTTTAATGTAATGTAAGTTTTAGGAACCGCTAAAATGTATTTTTTTATATATAAAGGTAACTTGATGGTAGGTGGCTACGGTCGCCTATAACACAAACGACGCCACAGTGCTCCAAGTGCGCTGATCGTGCTGATTCTTAATCTGACGATAATATGGAGGATTTTTTTAAATACAGCGCGTACAAAATTTTGAACGCCTGTAGACGCTCACCCCACCGCTGAAAAGAAAAACATCATATGACTCCACATTTAACATCCACGTTTAACAAGATGAATTTTTTAAAAGTATAAAGTTGAAAAATTGTTCTCAAAATATTCAATATCAGATCGAATTATCCAGGTGTTAATAAAATTGAATATACATATATTCATTTTTCAGACATGTAGGACACTAAGTAATAAACTAACAACGTAAGCAACTATGCAAACGTCCTGTTATGGTTACAAAGTTTAAATCGAGCTAGTTTTATACGACCATTTAGTTAAATATTGCTGTGCAACCAAAATATCAGTGGAAATTACTTTGTACACTCGACTCTCCATGCGAATTACATTATGGTAACGAGTGAGTCATTATAAATTATTGTTCTTTATAAGCCAAAATACCTTCGAGATAATGGGTGTTTCATTGATGGATGGATAGATAGTCAAAGCCAGGAGCGGGTCGCTAGTATATATAGTATATATAAGTATATAGTACTGTATACGTAATACTATGGGAATGAGATCAAGGAGATAATTAAAACTGAAACACGTTTGAAAGTGTTTAGTGAAAAGGTTAATAAGAGTGCAATGGGAAGTTTTACTGAAATCGTTCTCATCTCATTAGACGACAAGGCCATCGCATCTCGTTTGAAAGGTACCCAGATCAAAGGGATGCTCACGAGTCAGTCAGCACTTGGCCTCAAGTGCTCGTTACCTACCTGAGCATACTTATGGCTACGGGCCCCTTTAAACTTTGGACTTTAAAAATGGGGAAATCGTTTAAAGTCCTGCTTACAACGAAATGGTTTACGATTTTAGACCGCGGTTTAGCTCGCGTGATTTATCAATTTTTTAAATATGTTTAAAACTCAAATTGAAATATTGTTTTTCATGACAGTCCCTTTATTAAAATAAGAAATAATCCTAAGTGTTAATTTGGAATATCGCGGCGGAAGTACCAAGTAAGCGTATAACTTTACACGTAAATAAACAATCTTTGAACATTAGAATACTTTATATGTAAGTTAAGCTGATTTATTAAATTAGATTAATAAAAAGAAAATATTTTCAGGCAATCTATATCTAGTTCATAAATCTAAATGTGTAATTTAATTACTATAGCGATTGAAAGGTAAAATCCTAACAAGTAGTCAAATGTCACCAAAATGCATTTGATACTCAAGTCTCCTCATAATAATTTCACGTTCCAGGTCATCATTAAAAAAAATTCAAAATGAAAATCGGTTCGTTAAAAGAGCTGTGAGCACGCCATTAGCTTTGTTTAAAGTTAGATCCACTTATGAGGCTTAGCTTTATTAGACTTCAAAAATATTTAAAATCCAAATCGCTATTATGTTTGAAACGACTCAATGCATAAGTAAAATTTTTTAACTACATATAATAAAAGGAAATGTAATTGGTGTATAACGTATTTCGCGATTCGCTTTTCACTAAAGAATATAAAAAATAACTCGCCGTCCCGGTATGACACTAGAATAAAGAGATCATTATTATTTAGTGCTTTCCTATAATCTTAATATCACTATGATCATGACCACGACCATAGTATGTAGATATATGGATTGTTTGTTATGAACTTAAATATACTGAGAGTAACTTGAAAATAATATTTAAATGTGTACAGCGTGAAAAACTTGAGTGTTTAATATTAATCGTTGCTTTCGCTTATTTATTTCCCAGGCTACACCTTGTTAACTTTGTAAAAAGGTCGCAGGGGAAATACACTTTCTTACCGTGAATTTGTTTCTTAACCGACAATGTGAAGTTGGCGTGCATATTGCTTAGAGACGTTTTTGGCTTTTAAAAAGTTGAGTGGCCAGGTAAGTGATAAATTAATCTAAACTGTAAAGTGCCTTGACATCTTACGAATTGAAAGATTTCGATGGTTAACCTATACCTACTAATGTTACAAAAAGATAAAGACATGAATTGTATCTAATTATGTATTTTTCCTTGTATGTTTGTAGTAATCTTCTAAATTGCTCATACAATTTAAAAAAATCTTTAATATCCCAGTCGAGTGAAGCCATGGGCACCATGTATCTAAAAATAACATCTAAGCGCTCCCAATATATGATATCAGACGTAATTGTATGTTTTTAATAATGTCATTTAAATATATGTGTATAAACAATATTTTCTTCTCGTATAAATTTTATAACGACCAAGTACTGGTTTAGTTTTTATGACAATAATAAAGCAAAACGTATGAAATCTATGCGTTCACTTTTGGTAGCCAACCTATACGGACACATTGGAAATCGTTTTCGTTGCCAAAAGTCACATATAACTCGGTTGAGTATAGATAGGAATGGGACTGCAGGCTGCAGGTCCCCTCGCGCAGTAAATACGCAAAAACTTGCCTGCCAAACTTCCGACTGCACTTGTTTATGAACGCGACAGCCACCCAGGGACCGACCATCCGAATAAAGTATTAACTCCTCTATAGCACGCGTTTATATTATACCTTCTACTGTACGTAGCAAATACGAGCACCTACTGTGAATCTGCCTTTAAAAATCTTTAAATTTTTGAAACTGTATATTTATTGAAATGAGCAAAGTAGATATTTATTTCATATCCATATAATATACTAGCCGTTGCACGTGACTTCGTCCATGTAACTTTATAAAATATAGCCTATGTTACTAGCTGATAATATAGCTTCCCAACAGTGAAAGAATTTTTCAAATTGGTCCAGTAGTTTCGGAGCCTATTTAATACAAACAAACTAACAATCAAATCTGTCCTCTTTATGATATTAATAGTACCTATAGATATAGTATGATTGATTGCACCATAAACTGTGGAGTCGCATTTTATGTACCTAAATCAATACCATTTTTAAACCTAACAATATTAAATTTATAAATATTTTTATGCAGGAAAATTAAATTAACAATATAAGTAGGTAAATCAAAATTGTAGCTTGAAAAATATAGGTTAAACAGAAGATTACGAAAATAATAAAGTCCAAAGCAAATATAAACAGTCAGTCAGTAAACGCTTAATGATCGTATAAACATAGCAATTCTACATTATCGTTGATGCTTGTACAAAAACTTACACGTTAGTAGATATATGAATTATAAATTAACGACGTGAACATTTACCTACCATTGTAAGTATTTGTGGAAGCTAAGTACCTACGAGTATGTTTTCAGTAGATATGTAATTAGGGCGTTACTCACTCATCACAAATACTGTCCATCTTGTTCCAAAATACTTTCAACATTACCTTGCTGACCGGCTTTAATAAGTAGTTATGACAATGTAAACGATAATTTAGGAGATTCTTTTTAAAAATAGTATTTCATTATCGTATTTTCAAACCAAAAATAGATAACTATTTTTCACTCGATCCCTAAATTTCTTCAGACAACAAATACAAAATTGATACGGAAAAATGTTGAAAAAATATTTTTAAAACTCAACCATTCTTTTTATAGCATACCAATTATTCCGCGCGACTTTGCCCACGTTATATTTTGGTCATACACGTCTTGTGTGTGGCCTTTTGACAAACAATTTCAAAGCCGTACTTTCATCACATTGAGTACAACCTCCCACTCTTTATAATAAATTTTAATTTAAAAAAGGTCGTTGGGCGTCATAATGTCAGGCGTTATTATAACTGTGTTTTTCATCTTTAAACGCCGACGAAGTCGCGGGCATCAGCTAGTCCGCACTAATATTATAAATGCGAAAAACCGATCACCATGAAATTTTGCATACGTACACGTTGTCTGGGACACCAGAAAGGACATAGGGTACCTTCCAGCGCTCAACGCGGACGAAGTCGCGGGCACCAGCTAGTGATTCCATAAATTTAAGTCTAAATGATTATGCTATCGATATTTTGTAGAGTTTCTAGTGAATAGTTCAGTAGAATACTTTATAACGACTATCAAAATCCACTTGATTTTGGTTCGGCAAATAAAAATTTATTCTTGCTCCGTATGATTATGCCAAGAAAAATGAGTACTTAGTTATAAGTGGTTATAAAATTATTATACATTATACCCATCTACATCTCTACTTTTATGTTCCCTATTTCTATCGTAAATGGATTGAATCACTGACCCGTATCATTACCAAAAGCTCAATCCTGCGAAGTGTCATTTCAGAATCCCAACACTATCAATCTTTCAAAACATCTCAAGATCCTCACTTATCCTATTATCTTTTTCACCAAACTTGAATATGCCACGTCACTCATCACGCTGTAAAAATGTCAATACCTACTTACTGTGTAGCAATATTACCTAATATAGCTTTTGTATGTAATAGCTCACATTTCACAAAACAGTAGGTTTTATCTTTTAATTAGTTATTGTTTTGACGGCCTCTAAAATGTTACGTTATGTTGTTACTACTCATTATACTTACTTTTAATTATTATAATGCTTAGGTAATAAGCAATAAAAAATATAATAATAAACGATAAAGCATTATTGTAGAATAAAACGGGAATAAAATTTGTAGAACTTTAATATATTATTAAAACACTAACGGTCTATTCATCTTCCAGGGAATCAACATCCAGTCAGGTCTCTTCCTACTTAACATAAGTATGATGCCATTTGGTTTTATGACTGACGGTACAATAATGGTGGCAAGAGATTTGAACCTGTCATTGAAACTGGCGTGTCGGCGGGAGAAACGACCCGCACTGGAAACGCAAGAGAGGCCGTGGAGCATAGAGTAACTTATAATCCGTGGAGTGAACTGATCAACACCTGTGAGCAAAGATTTAAATCCCAGCTGCGCCCTTGCCATACTTCAGGCGGTCGAAAATGTGTCATTGTTGGGAAGAGTGAGTAGTCGCTTGTAGAAAGCAGCGAGCGGTTCACGTTGCTTACAGACATATTCCATGAACAGTTTTCAATAGCACAGGGCGCATCTGTGATTTAAATCTTTGCCTGTGAAGGACACAGACATCAACACCTAGACGCAGTCTGATTATCAAGGTATCGTTGTCCAGGAAAATGTCAAAATTCAATTACCTACCAGATGTCCGAAAACGCAGAAGTCGATCCAGAGGAACTTTTTAAAAAAGGACATCTAAATGAGTATATTATTAAAAAAACCTATGTTAGTGTAATATACATTGCCTCCTAATAGATTTACAGAATCATACATCCTGCAATCACAAAGTAGGCGTCTTTTGGCTGAAAAAAAAGATGGCTGAATAAAATTATTTGTTTAGCCCCTCTATATAGTTGATTCTGAGTAAAACTGTTGCAGCTTCATTATTATAAGAATTTATTGCAGTGGTGTGAAACTAAATATTATAAGTATTTAGGAAAATAAATAAAAAAGCGAGTTATTATTATGACATTTAATTTTGTGTAACAACTGTGCTGTGATCCTCCTAGTGACATCTATGAAAAAATTTGAACACTTTTCAGGTGGTTCAACGAATCACGGCAGGTGGCGCGTTCATTGGTCAATTAAAAAAACGCGCGCTTACCCAGCTTCCTGTCTGTACGTACACACTGCCTTTGCCACCACTTTTGCACGAAATTACTCCTGACTCCCACATATTGCAGGAAAGATATTGTAATGTAACATTTTTTAATATACTTACTAATATTCGGAATGTAATAGTACATCTGCAAATAATTCTGAATCTAATTCGCATAGATAAGTCGTAAAACAGCCTCTTAAAAACACCATTCTAGCGACAACATCTACAATAGGTATTAGCTTCAATGTTTCAGCCATTTGAATTGTAGGTAACTGATTTATAATGTTAAATAATGTAGACGTTCCATTTCATCTTCTATATAAAAGGCAATAATAATATGTGTATATATGTATGTATGTACATCTCCAGCGTCTCCTATAAACTCCAAAACTGCTGTACTAATGTTGATGAAACTTTCAGAAAATCTTCAGATCAGTGCAGCAGGTGTTCCTGTGAAGTTTGTTAGCGATCGGACATGGACGAAGTCGCGGGCAAATACTAGTTTCAAATAAAATCAAAATATTTTAATCCAGTCCAAATCCAAATAATCAATTTTAAACCAGCTTTTCATTTTGTTTTGTATGTAGATTGTAGCTACGTGAATACGAAGCTGTCAACATAATGGTAGGCAAGGAAAAAAAGTTCTATTCCATGAGAAAAACGTGTTTTATTGTTATATACTTTGCATGTTTTAAAAAAATATTGTGACCATTTGTTTAATTTAAAAAAAATTGTAAAAATATTGCTTTCAAGGGATTAGGAATACCACTAAAACTTTGTAGATTTATCACTAGAGAGAATCATTTAATCATATAAATTAAATACATCCACAAAATGATGTTGTTTCAATCTTCAACAATAGTTTAAGATTAAGATTCAAATTAAGTCTTCACTCCCTATGAACTAGAACGTAAATTGCTAAACAGGCCAAAACAGCAAACTGAAACGAAACATATTAATAATATCAATAAATTATTACAAGAGCAGAGATTACTTAGAGTATTTGATTGTATTGTTACAGTTGAGATTCAAACATTATTCACAAAATTTGTGTGCCGGCGCTGACTGATGGTATGTCACAGCAAGCCATTCAAACTGTAGTTTAGAAAATAGTTTTCTTTTACACAAGACCACTGTAAAATAACAGCATGTGTGATGTTGTGTTTCAGTGCCAGATGCCGGAGCCCATTTCCCTATCCCTTCCCAATCCCATGTCCTTAATCGTACTATTATGGCTGTCTGTCGACCTCAACATAAAATTTGAAAGAACATTGCAATTTTAATATTAAAAATACAATTTCAACATTGTACACCATGCATTTAATATTTAACTAAATTTTATTACCTTAAATTTTGGGTATTCATTCATGTAAATGGTAACCATCCCGACGTAAGGTAGGAAACCTCTAGCCCGACCAACAACGTCCTTTTTAGTAAGCCACAGCTGACCTTGCGCATATAGACCTCGGTCGTCTACACTATTGTTATCACCCTTAGTCAAAAATTTCACTGTACCATTGTTCCTAAAAGTTACAATATTTATTAAATTTTTAGTATACATATAAGATTCTTATTCAAAATCTGCAGCTGTAATATAAGATTTTTGCTATGATACAACTCAATAGCAAAAATTTTTTACAACATGCTTATTTCAAGAAGAGAGTGTAAGAGACATCCACTGCAACTCAATTCAAAGTCAAAAAGCATAAACTTGTTTTATTTATTACTAGCTGGTGCCCGCAACTTTGTCCGCGTTCTCTATAGCCTATAGCTTTCCTCGATAAATGGACTATCCAACACAAAAATATTTTTTCTATTTGAACAAGTAGTTCCTGAGATTAGCGTGTATAACCAAACAAACTCTTCGGCTTTATATATTGGTATAGATTATTTTTATAGTTTAACACAGTAATTATGAATATTTTAAAGTTCAGGATGCTTTGCGTGCGAACGCTTATGTACTAGATCATTGGAAGACTTTTGACTAAAACTAAAAGTGAAGAGTTAATAAAAATAACTTACTTTTCATGAAGTTTCAATACTCTATGTACAATTGGAATGTCTCGTCCTTCCACTTTGAAGACCACAATTTCTCCGACACGCACCGGTTCCTCGGGATAGTTGGTTAAAAATAGTAGATCGCCTCTATGGAAAGCCGGTTCCATACTACCAGATAACACGACTACGATGGGGCTTTCACTACCAGTAACAACCATAAGGCCTTTCCATATCATAAGAGCAGAAGACACTATCATACCAAAGCTTAACACTTGGTAGATAAACTGAAAATCAATGAAGCAATATGTAAAATCGTAAATAAAAATTATAAGTGCCACTATATTATCTACAACGAATGATTCTTACCTGTCTTTTGTTCATACGTTTTACATCGTCAAATATACTGTCTAACATGTTTATTTTTCACTTATAAATAAATACATAAAACAAAATTGGTTATAAATTTCTCAGTGTCGACTCGACAGCTAACAGTGGAACCAACCAAAACCACGTCAGAGAGTCAAGTCAAGTCAAATCAAAGCATAGACGCAAGCAACAAACAAAATGTCAGTTGTTTGTCAACAATATCAGAACTATAGACTACTCCTATATTATATAATTTGATTTTAATATAATTATTTTATGATATTTTAATTCAATAATTGCTAAAAAAAGCTTTAACTGGTGGAAAGTTGGTGAAACTTGATTGTTTTTAAATAATAATGGTAGAGCAATTTTTCCAGCTCTGGAGCAGTTTTTTCACGCAACCTAGACAAAGAAATAATAAATATTTCTTAAGATATGTGCGTTGAAATGTTCCAGTTTGTTTTTTGCGAATATCATTATTCATAAAGAAGAGCAATTTATGCAAATTCATAATTAGATGGAGCTCATGGAGCAATTAATTTTACATCGATTTATGCTTTTGCTTTATTTACAACTTCATTCGGGTAGTTACCGAGGTTGACGTACATACATACTTGCAGATGACATAAGCCCTACCTCTATTCTCTATGGCTATGGCTGGAACCACGAGCGGCAAATTCGGGACCAATATTTTTGTCTGTTTTGTATTTATTTACCTTACCTTATTTTACACACTTAGAAATAGAGCAGCGTTGCTCAAGGAACGCTTGTACTATGTGTATGTAGTACTTAGTGGATGTAGTAAAATATATTAGAAATATGGTACAGTCTGCATCAAGGAGAATACGCTCCTTAGTCTGCATTAAGCCTATCAAAGTACAGGCTGCTCCCATATTTGTTTTTTACAAATAATAAGATTTCATTAAGGCCTTTGCTTCTTAGCGGATACCGTTTAGACAGTAGTTTTGGATGTGCGTCGATAGTCAGTCAGGACAAATGAGGCAAATATTAGCATTAAAAAAGCTATAGTTTTCATTTTTTGCAGTTCCTCATATGCCTCACTTCTTGTGGATTATCATTTTTAGAGATCATTTTGTAAATTTTCATTGTGAAGGAAACGAAACAGCATTCAAAATTTTAGTTAAGTACACAACTTAAAAACAAATGGTGAAATAATTTTGATATATTAAAACAAACTAACTTCAATTTATACATTTTTATATAAGAGTAAGCGAAAAATGGTTTTCTAAAGAAAATTACACAAATTTAACGTGGCATATCCACATCCATATTTTCAGCCAATTTTAATTTTATTGTAACTGTATTCGGTGTTGTAACATCAGCCACCAAAATTTCAGCTCCGTTAAACAGGCCAAGTTCAGTTATTTTCTTCTTCAAGTTATCCCTCGTCCTCTCTTCTATACTCTTTATGGACGATATGTACAGGGTTTTGTTACGTCCATTAATGATTGTAGTTATACCTGAAACATCAATGAATAATAATCAACTTGTAATAAACTAATTTCCCCTCTAGGACCTTTTTTTTTAATGTTAAACGTCGACAGACAGGATGACTTGATGGTAGGTGGCTATCGTCGCCTATAACACGAAACACAACAGCACATGTGCTATTATTTCAAGGTGATCTTCTGTGCTGTAGGTGGTTACTGCAGCCAAACTTGAAAAGTTTGAAAACTTGAAAAGTTCATTTCCAAAGTTATCCCTGCCGGGAATCGAACCCGGGAACCCTTTTCCCTTAAGGAAAACACACTGGCCACTCATCCGTGGGGCTTTTGTGTGGAAATTATTTAATTAATTATTTTTCCTTTTTGGGATTCAAATAGAGTTATTTTTAGGATTTAGAATTAATATACATATTACATAATACATTTACATTCTCAATTTAATCAGATGGACATAAAACTAATCTAAATAATAACTTATATGAAGTATTTTTTATTAATAATGTTGTACAAACCTGGACTTTTCATCATGTATGCTTGATCCTCACATAGTTTGTCATAGATGGCTTGCAAATTAGCGTTTGAATCGATCTCCATAGTTCTTTTAGTATTGCTACAGGCAACACAGTCGTTCCGTTTCTCTGCGCTGAACGTGTACGTATAGACACCGTCAGCCATGTTTAGGACCATGTAATTATTCATGTTAGCGCAACAAGATGTCGCTATTTTAAACACCTAGAAAGAAAAAGATAAAGAGATACCTCTCAATAATCTGTAAAACGTGAAGTAAAATAATGAATCAACTCTAATTTCTGGACAAAAGTAAAATTGTACAATACTACAGAGAACATACAACATACAAAAGCTTTGACATCTCTTATTCACACATAAAAAAATACAAATTTACGCTAATCTATTCTATATTAACATTATAAAGAGAGAAGTTTTGTAAGTTTGTAATGAATAAGCTCAAAAACTACTGGACCCGTTTTAAAAACTCTTTCACCTATAGTAAGCTAAATTATCAACGAGTAACATAGGCTATATTTTATAAAATTACGCGGACGAATACGCGTGTAACGGCTAGTTTAAGACAAGATAACAACCTCAGTGGCGCAAGTAGCCGCTATAGCAGCATTAGTGCTTGCCACAGCCGGTATAATATTCTTCAGGACTCCCTGGGTGAGCCGATAAGTGACTCCGGTGATTCCGTGCTTGACTGCCCTCTCTTGTGCCTTCTCCAGTACCCAGGCGACGTGTTGTGGATCGTCACCGTCTAGGGCTACCGTGTTGCCCCACGGATTCTCCTTGGCCCATTGTAATACTTTTACATATTCAATGCAATGCTCCGGCAGCCTGAAACGAAAAGGTTCCAATGAGATCTTCAAGATTTCAAGGAGATCGACCGTGGTTCTTATAACTGAAAAGTGCCCAATATTACCTAGGTGTGTTAGCGATGGTGCAAAGTGGAAAAGTCTTTTGCGGAGGGTAGAGATCAAGAGTGCATTCAATGCAAGCGTTCATTCCCGGCAAGATCACTCTCGCATTCCCTTTAAACCCTTCAGTTCCTCCATCAACCAAAGGAATCACACTGCTCTGGTCGAGACTACCTGAAAAAATTGTGAAGTTATTATTTAAGATAACCCTCATTTTTTTCTCATTTCAAAGATGTTGACTATTTTTGGGAAAATGTTTAGAATAGCGTGTAATATAGTCTAAAATATTTAATATAATTTTTTTAACACTAGTACTTTAAAAACCGTGTATTTTAAATTCCATTCCAACTTTCGCTCCAAAACAACAACACTTATTACGTCACTTATACCCAAATCAAATAATAACTGAATGACTTAGGGACTCTTTCACCATCTGTCAAGTATGCTAACTGTCATTTAAAGTCACCAGTAACCAGGGATAATGGATCTGATATACCTTTGTTCGCCTACCAAAGAATGCAGTAAATTATTTCTAAATGTAACTAATCAACACTTTACTCGTAGTTGGTGAAGAGGCTTGTGTTACGAGATAACCATACAATGGAGAAGGGACAAAACACACCCAAATGTTAAAAAAGTTTATTTGCAGCCCTTCATAAGAAATCTTTTTCCCAAGTAATGTGTGTTTGACTAAGCAAGTTATTATTAGTGTTAGCACTAAGTTAGCAAGTTTGCAAGTTTATTATTAGTGTTTGAAATAATGAACAAGTGTGTTTTTATGATTTTTTAAATTAAATTATAATAATCTACAGTCTATATATCTATGTATATTAAAAAAATACCATCGTCGTTATACTGAAGCAAAGACATAAGCATTCCATTGAGCCATCGCCTCGCAACAATAGAGTCCAGACCACAGACAACTATATGGAATTGTCGATAAAAGCCCTCATCCAGCTCTTGAATGGTACAATGATGTGCTGTTGCTTCACATCCAGGAACCCTGGAATTAATAATAATAAATAAATCATGTTTATTATTATTATTAATGTTTATTATAAATAATTAATAATAATAATAATCAAATTTACATTATTTATACACGATTGACTGGAGATTCCTTTTAAGCTCACAAAGCTCTTATCAGGAAGCTCTGCTGTTATATCATATGCAGTCAATATACAGTACATTATTCATTATAATCATTTAAATTTACAATAAAAAAGTTTATAAATTATTAAGGATTAACTTTGTTTAGTTAAATTAAAATTATAATGTATTTTCTTTGGTCTAGAAGTTTCTCTGTTTTTTCATAATCATTTTGATATTATTGGTTTGCATTTCTGATACACTTTGTAAACTAAATTTACAAAAACTCATCAATAAGTTGCTATACAAATCTATAAAAAAAAAACTTTTTATTGTAGTGTGTGTATAACATCATCACTATTTGTCACTATGCAAATTGGTATTTTATTATGCCCAAAATTTAATAAAACATTCGGCATGTACACATCACACACAGTTTGCACTGTGTCTAGCTCGGGTACACCGAATTCGGTGAAGTATTTGTTGCCGCATTTTTCAAGTACGGCAACTGTTATCATCTGTATCTTTATAAGTTTAATATTTAATGTAAAATTACCTCTTATTGACAAATTCTGCAGCACATTTAGCTTTAGATGACCCAATATCATTTTTTCGAAACAAAAACTGTCTATTTAAATTGGATAGTTCTATAGTATCCATATCCACCAAGTGAATTTTTTTGAAACCCATTAAAGCTAAATCTTTAAGTAATTCACAGCCAAGTCCCCCAGCGCCCACTATTAATATTTTGCATGAATTCATCACGAAATCTAATATTTCAGCCGACGGCTCAAAATCTGGATGACAAAATGGGCCAGATCTTTCTAATAATTTCCTCACGTTCTGCCATCTTCTTTGTTTATATTCAGACACTTCAGATTCAGTGGCCATTCTGCAGTTTTTCAAAGATTCCTAATTCTGTGTCCAATCTTGCAATTCATAAATTAAATAATTCTGTAAATAGAACATATAAAGTTATGACAACTACACTAGATGGACAATATTATATTATTCCTGATTTTTACCTCGAATATTTTTAAATACAATGAAACTTTCTAATACATTTATTTACCTAATTTTTTAAATGTAAAATGTCTGTCTACTTATTTAATTATATTATAAACTTATACCGATTACCGACCGACTTATAACAATTATAAATTTTTCTCCGGTACGAAAGTGACTGTAGACAACTAGACGTTTACACTCAATTGACGTGACGTCTAGCTAGTCTAACTAAACCATAGCTAAACCATGGAGAATAGAGCTAAGCCCAACACTGACCTGTAATAAGCACTGGACTGGCTGTCCCATACAAATTACAGATAATTTCGTGTACCATTTTGAAACGCTGCCGTACGAAAGTATGGAGAACTAATTTTAACGTTTGCGTATTTTTATCCATAGCTAAGTATAATAGTGTCCGCGGACATCACTAGTTTTAGTTCCATGTACCCACGCTCCCATAGTCTAAAGCGCCAAAATGGCGTTTTTCAAATTGGCATAAACTAATTTGACAGCAGCCTGTCCAGTGGTATCAAAGGCATTTTGAGTAGCAGATATTACCTGTGGTATTCCCGGATATAGATGAAAAAATATTAATTTATAATTTTTTAATATTTAGAATTAAATTATTATGTTTAATACAGAAAGTATAAAGGGACATATTTTATTGTAAAATACATTTGCACTAATGACATGACAACATTCACTTTTTTTGTTAACGGACTTGTACTTTGCTCGGTTTCCTTCTATCTATATCTATGTCTATAGTATTTATATATTCATTTGTTAAATGGAGGCGTGATGGACGCATTTGTCCGAAGACTAGGATTTTCAAGTTAGCCATTTCAGGGTTTTTCATGTAAGTAGAAATGTTTAAATAGTTACTTCGTATTCCCTTTTGAATAAACAATTTATTCGATGTGTTACTTTGTAAAGAAAATTAATTCTGATGTTTATATTTGAGGGAGAGACCATAAGGATCTTGGAAGCTTAGATTACTCGTGGTTATAATAGCAATGCATGTTTTATCGTTAGAATAACATATTTTCACTAGAAGATTTTAAGGTAATATATTTCATTTCCCATTTTTATTAATATTTGCAAGTTCAAATTTTATAAGCGGTATGTTACGACATCTATTTGGTGTAGTGATTAGGTATGTATAATAGGTATGTACTTCATTGTCATCGGATTTTTGGACGACTTTATGCAGTACTCACCCAACTTAATCAGTTGCGCATAGTTCAGTCAGTGTGGTTCAATTTCCTAATTATATTATATTCATTTGTCTTTTCACATTTTTCTAGTAGTCAATATGGCTGGTAACAAAATTAATTCGAAAAGTAAAGGGAATCAGTACAAAGCAACTAAAAACACTCATAATGAGAATGATGTATATGAAAACCTGGATTTTACTGAACTGAGAAAGCCAGTACAAACTAGTATTACAGGATTGGAGAAGGTTATCAAAGTTTTAGATACTGGTACTGAGGAGGTGAGTGATTGAATTTTCATTAAATATTGTTTTGTTTTTATTCTTATTATGATAAACTAGCCGGTGCCCGCGACTTCGTCCGCATTCTCTATAGCCTATAGCCAGTAGTTCCTGAGATTAGCGCGTACAATCAAACAAACTCTTCAGTTTTATATATTGGTATATATACAGATCAGTCATTATAGATTGGACACATAATTAATTAAGTTTGTTTTATAGGCACACATACACTAAATTAAATGACATTGAATTATATGTGATTAAATAAAATTTTATTACAAGTTAGAAAAAAAAATAGTATTTTTATAGCATACCTAAAGCTAATGAAGGATTTCTTTTTTTTTTCAGTTGAAAGGAATGCTTTTACGCGAATGTGACGTGATTTACGAATGCAAAGTATGCCGTAGTATATTTAGGAGTTTGCTAAACTTTGTATCTCATAAAAGAATGTTCTGTACGGAAGAATTTAACAGTTTTAAACACAGTCACTTTACGAAGGACAATGTAAGTATGGAAGATTAAAAAGAGTAAACTACTTTTTTTAATCAACTGTTCAGATTTGTTCAGTTGATGTTTTCTAAATGTTAATATTAATATTCCAGGACAATGATATAAAGAAAATTACAATCATAGAAAAAGATTATCAGGAGTCTTTGACAACGCGAAGAAATGATGTGGAAAATGACGATGAAGACCGTATACCACTCACTAAAAATATGACAGCAGTAGTAGAGGCAATAACTAAAACTAAAGGAATTAATATTGATTCTGAATGTGAAATGATGTCACAAAAAATACCAGACACAGCGGTCGCTGCATATCAAAGTGTAAACTATGACGCTGAGGAAAAGTTGGAAAATATGCACAAGCAAGTATGTATATAACATACTATTTATTTAATGTGTACTTATCTTGGAAGAATTCGCGTTTCTAGGAAATTCTAGGGGAGGCCATTGCCAAAAGGCAAGCTGACACAGACAAGGAAAACCACATAGTTTTTAAAAAGAAATATTGTAAAAAAAGTCAGAAATAAAGGCTTTATTTATTTATTTATCTTGGAAGAAATTTGAAATCCATACTCATTACTGTATGCTATTGCTGGTGCTCTCGATTTCGTCCGCGTTGAAAAGTATAAAACGCCATCTAAAAATATCACCAAGCATTTGTCAATGTTAGTCGCTTCACTTGTTTTTGGATAGATGGCGCTATCTCCCGGGCCAAACCGCTAGTATTTACTTTTATTTTAATTTCCCTAGGAATGAAGCATTTTCCCGCGGTAAAAAGTAGCCTATGTTCATCGGAGATAATGTCGGCTTCTATTGGTAAAAGAATTTTTCAAAACGGTCCAGTAGTTTAGGAGCCTATTCTATACAAACAAACAAATTTTTCCACTTTATAATATTAGTATAGATAGCCTATATAATTTTTCAAATCTGTCTAAATTTCAAAAATGTAGCTAAGGAGTGAACCTGTAAATAAATAAATAAATGTGACAGACATTACAACTTGAAAAATGTTGGTATAAATTTCACTAAGCTAATACAAATACATAATATTGTAAATGTAATTTTACATAAATTTCAGGTTGAAGAACTCAATAATATATTATCAATGGATAAAGTTGTGTTGAAAAGTGGAGGCAAATGCAAAATACAAAGTAGCGTGGATGAAGCGGATACTGCCACAGATAGCGTCATACAAATAAGTGATGATGACGATGAAGTAAATATGCTCAAGTGCAAAATCTGTAAGTTCATATTAACTGTTATTATGAGTATTATTATTTAGTTTTTTTAAGTTAAATCCACTCGATGGTAGATGGCTACAGTCGCCTTGGTGCTGCAATATTAAGGTGATAATGGATAGCGAAATGGGCTTTGGCATACCTCGCTCACTCGTCGAAACACAAAAGCACATGACGTGCTGTAATTTCACAGTTGTCCTCTGTAAACTGGTGATTACACCTGCCGGAGAAAACATGGGTATTTTTCTTTATATTTGTGCAAATACAAAATGCCAATCCAGGTGGACCCTGCAATCCACTCTTGTACAGTCGGCCGCAAAAGATTAAGTCGATAAGTGCAAAACAACTGAACACAAATATAAAACATCGATTGTTGTCTTGATGCAATCGATTTGAATTTTCATCTTGGCCAATGTGTGATTGGGCGTTTTTGTTATTATTTCAGGTAACATGCAATTCTCTACACAAAAAACATTTAGATTTCACATGAAATGCAAACACGTTGAAACGCGTCTCGTGTACCCGTGTCCGGATTGTATGGAGATATTTTCCACTTCGTGGAGTGTGTTTAGACATCTTTTTAAAGTTCACCGGTAATGTTTCTTCAATTTCTGTGCATACACTTTGTTATACACTAGTAGGTGCCGTGCCCGCGACTTTGTCCGACTTAAAAATTTAAAATATAACACCTGAGAAAATATTTGACATCTTCTTTATAGCTGTGCCGATTGGCGCTCAATTTCTTATATAATATACTAGCTGGTGCTCGCGACTTCGTCGGCGTAGAAAAGTATAAAACGCCATCTACCGTATTTTGGATAGATGGCGCTATCTCTCGGGCCAAGCCGCTAGTGTTTAGTTTTATTTTAGATTTCCCGTAGGAATGAAGCATTTTCCCGCGGTAAAAAGTAGCCTATGTTCATCACGGATAATGTCGGCTTCTAATGGTAAAAGAATTTTCAAATCGATTCAGTAGTTTCGGAGCCTATTCTATACAAACAAACATACAATCAAATCTTTCCTCTTTATAATATTAGTGTAGATTAGACGATCCCTCGGGAAACTGAGATTTTTCCAGGATAAAGAGTGTTAATCCTATTGTTAAACCAGACGATAAAATGCCGATGTGCCAATATTTTTTAACTTCCAGACTTCACTTTGCACAGCACAGGATTTAATAAAATTTCTTCATTCATTGGTATAATCCAGACAAGACAATTTATTTATTTAAACGAGGACTAACAAATTTCGATACAACTTTTTTTCACTGGCATTTATCTTAGAAATCCGTCGAGTCATTTTTGCGTGAAAGAGTAACGATTGAATAACGACTTTGTGTAATACTGCTTAGAGTATATAATGTCTTTAACATTATGTCACAATTTAATTGAAGTATGTATTTTCTACAGCAAGTCTGCAGCTCAAGTGAGAAGATTAAGAGAATCGATACAGTCAAAAGCGTTCAAAATAAACAATCCCCCCGCCTTTTACGAGAAAAGGAAAAATATGAATTTGAAAGTGGCCGCCCTGAAGAAATCCTCTCAGGAAAAACTTGAACACGAGAATCAGGTAAATTTTGAGAGCGTTGTTCTGTACTATGCTATGTATAATGTTGGTTAAGGTAACTGTTTTCTGATGAAGCATGAAATATTAATTAAATCAGACAAGTTCCGCATTAAAGACGACGCATTGGAAAATTTGGAAATTTTGGAGGCAGGGATTTAGATTTTTCTCAGCAATGACAAAACATAATTATGAACGTGATGTTTGGTAATCTGTTTCTTCGTGTTATTGACTTCATTTTTACGGTTGGATTTCACGATTGATAAACTTTTATAAGATAGAAAAAAGAATTCAAATAAACCTCTTTTAAAACACAGATTTACATTTTACAGCCAAATGGGACCAATTTATACCTCCAAATTTTATACGTACATTAGTATAAACATGCACTTTAATTTGTCGGTTGGATGATTTATATTAGAACGTTGCGTGTCCGGGGCGTGCCTCAGACGTGGCCCGGACGGGGCACGTGCTTGACGCCTTACATATAATTTGTATGTTCAAATTATATGTAACGCTTGGCACGTTACATATAATTTGAAATTATGAGGCGTCGTGAGGCCCCGGACACGCCACGTTCTAATATAAATCATTCCTAAATCTTACCTGTTTTTGGTATCACGTAAGCTCATATCATATAGTGTATGGTTTGCATAAAAGGTCGTAAAAATGACAGATTTGAAAATTGTCAATAGGAATGGATGGATAGTATGGAGAGCGACAATGGTGTGCCTCGTTGCGGAGGCTGCGGACGTCACTTCGAGCGACGCGCCGCTCTGTCGGCGCACATGAACACTTGCCAGCCACGCGCGCGCGCCATCAACCGTCGCCCCGACGCCAAGAAGATCGAGATCCAGATACGGAAGGACTACAACAAGGGGCCCGCCGCCCCCTTCAGACTCCTCACCAAGCCGCCAGACGCCACAGGTACGTGGTTATGTTAAGATCGACAGACAGGCTGAGAGTCCACCTGATGGTAGGTGGCTACCGTCGCCTATAACACAAGCGACGCCATACAGGTGCGCTGCCGACCATAGAAGGATTAAGGATAAGGGATAAGGGAGGGATGGGGTAATGGGCTCTGGCATCCCTTACTCACTCACCGAAACACAACATCACATAATGCTGTTATTTCACGGTGCTATTCTGTAAGGTGTATTCTTCTTTATTTATGTATTGTTAAAATAAAATGTAAAATATACTTTTGATTGATATTTTTAAATTTGACATATAGTATAATTGTATATTTTGACATAATTGTTGTCATATATTTATCCTTATATATTATTTGAAAAAAAACGGCTAATGAATTTGACTAATTTTTATTTGTACAGCAATTTTAATATTTGCACACCTGTATAGGTAGAAAATTTGTACTGTAAAACTATATAAGACCTTCTATTGTAATCAAGTAGTCTAGTAAATAAATGCATTATTATTAATATTGTAGAACTGTGGAACAGGTCGTAATCCTGTATCCTCTAATAAAATTTCGTTAAAAAGTCCACACGAACGAGACATGAATATATTTCTCCTATAATTTGATTTAGTGCACTTTATTTTGTGGGCATTGAATGGCACACTGAGTTTGGGTAAGCCCTAGTGGCAACAGTAACCACCACACCTTTACAGAATAACACTGTGAAATACAGAACGTGTGTGTGCTGTTATGTGAGTGAGTAAAGGATGACAGAGCTTGTTTCTCTGTCCCTTCCCAGTCCCTTCTCGTTAGTAGTCCTGCTATAGTTGGCAGCAAACTTGCAGCGTCTGTGGTGTTGCTTGTATTGTAGATAACGGTAGCCACCGACCATCAAGTGGACCTTAATATAAAAAATATATACAATCAAGTCTCTGTGTGAATTCCTAAGGAACTAAAAATGTTACTCTACTGCATTTTCCATTGCAGATAAAACACCTGTTGAAGATATCGGAAAAGTTGAACCACAAGAGATCACTGTAGATAATAAAGAATCCGAAAAAATTGAGAATATGCCAAAACAAAACAGTGTTGAAAAGACGACAGAACCAACCTATTTGGATGACGCTAAAATGGGTGTAATTGAGAGTGATGGAAAAGAGACTCGCCCAGTTGATGTAACGGATGTAATTGAGAATGATGCAAAAGAGCCTGCCATAATTGAGAATGAGACAAAGTCAAATAGAACATTTAGCCTACCTTTTGCTCAACTCTCCGAAAGAAGTAATACGACGGCGTTTAAGCAAAAAGTTGAAGCAGATATTGATAATCTTTTATGCAGAAGGTGTGACGAGGAATTTTGTGATACAGATAAACTTTACGAACATATGGCCGGTCACTATGGATGGATGCGTTACGCCTGCAAATTGTGTAATTTCAAACATTATTTAATAGATAAATTGATTGAGCATGTGAAAGTTGTTCACAAATTAAAAGGTGACGTCGACTTTTATGGCAGTACAATAAAGGCCCTGGACGGCCTGGAAGCTCTGGAGTTAATGGTCGAACTAAATGAAATAAACGATTCTAATAAAACGAGCCCTGATTCAAGACGTCCGAGCAGATGTTCTAGTGACTCTAGTCGATTGTCTGATGATAGTTGTTCAAGTAACACTCGTGTAGAGACAGTAAATAAAAAAAGGAAAATATATTCAAATAAAAACATTAGAATAAAAAAGAATAAGAGGGAGGAAAGAAAAGAAGTAGTTTTAGCGGGTATGAAGTTATACTGTGTTTTAATATTTTTATAAGACTTCACTAAAAACAATTTCCTATGTTTTGTAATTCAAATATGTAAATTTCTTCTTTTTTTTTTTCAGGTGACAGTGAAAAGGATGATAATTTTGATACGGCAATAGATCCACTGTTGATAGATAATGAATCTTCAAACTCCAAAACATGGGAAGAAAATTCATCAGATAAAGATGATGTGGAAGAAAAAGGAACTATTGATCAAAATCAAAAACCATATGGGGCAACATCTCGTCGTCCAGTACGTAATAAGATCAAACCCAGAAATAAAGATTTTGAATATGATTTATCAAACTTACTAAAAACGGATGCTCAAGCATACAAAGATTTTCAATTCACAATGACCGCTAAAACCAATATGAATAAGAGAAAACCTCAATCTGATAATCAAATCAATAACAACCCTGTTATTATCACTAATAGTATAAAAGACTGTTCTGGGGCTCTAATGGCTTTATCTAAAAAAGCTACAGATATTGCTGCAGCTCACATGAAAGTACAAACCTATGCTCTTTATAATAAACGTAAAGAGCAAATTAACCAATTTATTAAACCTCCACTGCCTAAGATTTCTAGAAATGAAAAAATGCCTCCGAACAAAACCATCGAAGATGTATCAAAATGTACAACACCAGAGAAATCTAGAGAAAATAATAGAATAAATGGAACGGACAATGACATTAACGACAATCAGAGTAAAGAAATTGCAAGCAAAGATAATGATGAACAAAAGAAGCCTCCTAGCACTGTAAAGCCATTACCAATTAAATTTAGTCGTGAAAGTTTAGAAGTAATTAGAAATCCATTAATAAACCAAAAATTCAACGAATTCAGTAAGGCTGGCATGAAGACTAAAATTTTGGTGATAAAACCCATTAATCGAAATAAAGATAGCAACGTTAGCAAACCACTTAAGTTCCAAACCATTAAAATTAAGGATCCTAGACGTTTATCTAATGAAGACAGGTCTTCTGATCAAATTGTAGTCTTGAAATTTCCCAAAACCGACTCTAAAGTTGCTCAACAAACTGAAAAATGTAATAATACCAATAAGGACAAACCTACGGATGTGAGTAATCAAACTGTTGAAATTGATTGTAATAGTAAGACTGATGAAGAAAACAAAAATAATGCAAATGTGAATAATTTTGAAAAAATAAATGATAAATCTACCAATAATTGTAAAGAAAACGAATCAGTGGCCACCGCAGGCGTTGTAGATAATACTGATGTGGATTTAAAATGTTCTGAAACTTTGTGAATTGTATTCTGGTGCAAGAAATATAAGAAATTTTAATTATTATCTGTTCAAACGTTACAATAATTATATGCGACGGTGATTCTTTTATCTATTTTAATATTAACTCCAGTTAAGACCGAGAATCTATCTAACACTTCTTTTCCTTATAAACATGATTTAAAAAAAGCGATCGATATCAATAGGTTCTGGAAGCTTTATACAAAGCACAATACTAATTGTATAATTAATGTTAATAGTTCAAAAATATTTACTAAATAAATTTGAGTTCCTCAGGGGCATTTTTGATATAAGTTTCTAGTAGATTATGCGAAATATCGATGGGTAAAAGAAATTTTTGATTTCTTATTTTAGAAAGGGTGCTTTATTTCTTACTAACTGGTGCCCGCGATTTCGTACGCGACGAGAAATTGAAAATATAAAAGCAATTATAACGCTTGACGCCTTCTTGCTATAACACAGCGGTAGTTACAGTTTTATATTTTAGATAATCCCTCGGAAATAGTACTTTTTTCTTGGATCAAAGGTACCTTATGTCCTTTGTGGTGTCGCAAAAAACGTGTATGCAAAATTACATGGTGATCGGTTCAGTAGTTTTTGCGTGAAAGCCTAACAAACAAACAAACAAACTCACATTCACATTTATAATATTAGTAACAATTGGCTTTTAAAATGTTATGTTTGCATATAAACTTGCATATATAAAACTTGTCTACAATATTTATCTGAAACTTTTTTCCTAACTAATTTGGAGAAAACACTTGTCTATTTTATTTTTTTCACCCCTCTAAGGGTGAAATCAAAAAAAC
The DNA here is from genome assembly GCA_918317495.1 of Synanthedon vespiformis. Taxonomy (NCBI): domain Eukaryota; kingdom Metazoa; phylum Arthropoda; class Insecta; order Lepidoptera; family Sesiidae; genus Synanthedon; species Synanthedon vespiformis. The sequence goes on from OU906953.1 coordinate 3,931,319, forward strand.
TATAAAGTCTAGAAACTTATATAAAAATGCCCCTTAGGGACTCAAATTTTGTATTGTTAGAAAATGTTCCTGGACTATTCGCCATGAACCTTCACATACCAGTGGAACGTTAATTCAAGAATGTAAGTCAAAAGTACCAAAAGGTCCAGTTTGGCTTCGCACAGTTGCAATTTTTTTCTTGCATCCCTTTGTTTATCGCTCTTTTCATTAGTGAAAACCGTATCAAAATCTGTTGATACTGTTTTCACTGTTTGAATTGAAAGTGGTTTTCACACTGACTCATTATCAAAATGCTAAATTCTTAGTATTATGGCCTGAAACTGGATCAATATACTTTTTTGGTACTTTTGGCAGTTTAATGTGATAATTATGCTAAGCACGTGAATAAACAGCTTCATTAGGTAATTGTATATAAATCTTTATATTGTTTCCAAATTAGTTATAAATGTATTTTGTTTAGTTAAAAAAGAATTTTAAGTTGATGAATCCTACCATTCTGAACTTTAATGATTTCTAAAGTTCACTATGGTGGAGGTAAAGGTTTCAAAAATTGATGTTGAACCTTGCCTATTTGCTATTTTATGTTGGCCAAGTTGCACAATATTGTTATTCTTGAATAGCAACCCAATAAAATATAATATCTGAATAAGAGTTTTTAATTTAATCCACTCATTTTATGCGAATGAATGTCCATTGAAACATTGAGGAAACATTTAAAAATAAGAAAATAAATTCACTCGCCACATGTATGGACATCACTTAAGAATGGGGTGGCAGATTTTTGTTTCGTCAGATGTTATATCCAATAAACTAAAAAGTACAATCATATCATATAAACATTAGCCAATAGACAAATATATGGGTGAATCCCCCAGGGGATCCAGGTGAACTCCTTGGTTCATCAGACTATCTGCCCAATACTATTATTATAAACTAGCTGCTGCCAACAACTTCGCCCGCTTCCTCGAGAATCACTATCCATTGCTGAAAACAGCAAGAAAATCGGTGCAATAGTTTTTGAGTTTATCGCGAACAGACAGACGCGGCCGAGGACTTTTGTTTTATAATAATGTAAGGATGTAAAAGTAACGTGTTAACTTTTAACACCGGTTTAGTAATGGAACGGTAGTATTAGTACCATTTTGGCATAATCCTAAAAGGTCAGTTTTATTTTTATGAATTCCAACCATCATGAAATTTTACACGTTGTCAGGGATGGATACAGGAAAGGACATACTTACGATAGGATATCTACCTTTCATCCAGAAAAATTACTATTCTCATAGGATCATTTGAAAGCTATCCTTATGCGAATAACCCTAAAAAACTAACGCCTGGTCAAAGTGTTATAGCAGCAAGAAGTCAAGTACTATATTGCCTATATATTTTTTATTTTTCAACGCAGACGAAGTCTCGGACACCAACAAGTACTTACTAATTACGTTACTGAGATTTTTGCAATACATATTTTAAGATTTATTCCGTGCTCATATTTTAAGATATTTGGTGAATTGTCGGCGTAGTAGGATCTGAATTGTTTGATTCGATAATAATTAAATATAGGTTTTTCATTAAAATAATCTATCTACTATTTTGTACACTTTGAGAAATAACTAGCTTGAAATTCTAACGTGTTTAAAAAAAAAGTTATAATACCTAATGTCATTCGTTGTGTCATTCATTATTGTAAGATTTAATTTTTAGTATGAAAGTCAATTTTTGTGAAATCCATGGGATAAGTTGGAAATTAGAATGGGTATTCTTATATGAAATCAGCAGCTGTCTGGTCAGTTAGTTGAGTTAAAAATAAAAAGACTTCATATTAGATATTACTATATTTAAGAAATACAATTACATCCTCTTCCATTCACAGCAATGACACCTAGGCATTCTTGGCGAGTGTATCCGCCTTTGCAACAACTTCCTCAATAGGTCCAACCATGTAGAAAGCAACTTCAGGCAGATGATCATACTCGCCTTGCAAAATCTTAGAAAAGCCCTTAATGGTCTCTTCGAGAGGTACCAGTTTACCAGCATGTCCAGTGAAGACCTCAGCAACTTGGAAAGGCTGTGACAGGAATCTCTGGATCTTACGGGCACGCGCCACAGTAAGCTTGTCTTCCTCAGACAACTCATCCATACCCAAGATAGCAATGATATCCTGAAGAGATTTGTAATCTTGCAAAATCTTCTGAACACCACGTGCAATGTTGTAGTGCTCTGCTCCAATGATGTTAGGGTCCATGATACGGGAAGTAGAGTCGAGAGGATCCACAGCAGGGTAGATACCCAACTCGGCGATAGCACGGGACAGTACAGTGGTAGCATCCAAGTGAGCGAAGGTTGTGGCAGGCGCAGGATCAGTCAAGTCATCAGCAGGTACATAAATAGCCTGTACTGAGGTAATGGAGCCCTTCTTTGTGGTGGTGATACGCTCCTGCATGGTACCCATGTCAGTAGCAAGGGTGGGCTGATAACCTACAGCAGAGGGAATACGACCCAGCAAAGCAGACACCTCAGAACCAGCCTGAGTGAAACGGAAGATGTTGTCTATGAAAAGCAGTACATCTTGACCCTCTTGATCACGGAAATATTCAGCAACAGTCAAACCAGTCAGAGCGACACGAGCACGCGCGCCTGGGGGCTCATTCATTTGTCCGTACACAAGTGCCACCTTGGATGTCTTGTCTTTCAAGGAGATTACACCAGATTCAATCATTTCATGGTACAAGTCATTGCCTTCTCGAGTACGCTCCCCTACTCCGGCAAATACAGAGTAACCACCATGGGCCTTTGCAACATTGTTAATCAGCTCCATGATTAATACAGTCTTACCGACACCGGCGCCTCCGAAGAGTCCAATCTTACCTCCTTTGGCATAAGGAGCTAGCAAGTCTACAACTTTAATACCAGTGACCAAGATCTCTTGCTGTACAGACATTTCTACGAACTCTGGTGCCTCTGCGTGGATGGCGGCGGTTTTGTCCGTAGGAATGGGGCCCCTTTCATCGATAGGTTCGCCGATGACGTTGATGATGCGGCCGAGGGTTTCCGCGCCCACGGGAATACGGATCGGTGAGCCGGAGTCCAGGACAGGTTGTCCACGAACAAGACCTTCTGTACCGTCCATGGCGATGGTGCGCACAGTGTTCTCTCCCAAATGCTGCGCAACCTCCAACACAAGCCTGGGGCTACGGTTTTGAACTTCGAGGGCATTGAGAATGGGTGGAAGGTTATCATCAAATTGGACATCCACTACGGCACCAATAACTGCTACCACCTTACCTTGCCCTTTGCCTGCTGCGGCCTTAGCTGCATAATTTCTGTTACTTACGGATACTGCTGCGACTTTGCTGCACTCTGAGAGAGCCTTTTCAGCTATTGATTTAGCAGCTATGAAGCCGCTTCCAGCCCGACTTATAGCCCCGAACATTTTGTATTAATTGAAGCAGTCAGCAGATGGTACAAAATTAATGGAAATCGGCGAGCCCAAAATTATGTAACGTGATCATGAAATGAAGGAAAAAGTCGGTCTCGGTGACTCTGTGCTCGTGCTGTAATGACTGACTGACTGACTGAATGATGTGATGGATATGGAGTGGAAGTGGAGGTTTATAGGTTTTTCAACTACACATATCTAAGCCACAGATTACTACAAGCGACACAGGCGTTGACAAAGGAACTTTGGAGAGTTCCTGAGTCTGATTACCTACAGAAAGACAAAATGGCTCGGTATCGGTAATGAGGGTTGATTTTTTACTTTATATCTCTTTCCTATGCTATGCCTCATTATACGCGTGGGTGTAGAGTACATCATAACTTCATTATCATTTCAGCTGGAGAGTCCGTTGCTGAGCTATCTCCTCTAGAAATTTTCAAAAGAACCGTTTGGAAGCAGCCTGGATCAAGCATCAACTTGGGGCAGTTATTATGTCGACTGTCTGTATATCTTGAGGGCGGACCAGAACGTCCCATGCTGCACTTGCTGGTCCGTGGTCTCCACTAGGATCTTCAAGCCCTCTCGCTAGAGTCGGTACTTATTTTCTTTGTTCAGGGGCCCTAGACAAAGTGACATGACGAAGACGATAACGAAGTTCGAAAACAAAATGTATGGAAAGTATCACGTGACTTAACGAAGACATATGTCAATCCCATACATTTTATTGTTTTCGAACTTCGTTATCGTCTTCGTCATGTCACTTTGTCTAGGGCCCGAGGTCCAAACAGCATGACGCTATTATAAATTTAAATTTATTAATGTTACATTGAAATTAAATTAATTACACGCTAATAAATTATTACCTAATGCTAATTTTGTTAATCATTAAAAAAATTAGATTACATACAAATTTATCGGGTATTGTCTGTGGTCCGTATTGACGTGCTCTATATGTTACGGCTAAAGATAGGTGTGAACATAAACTTAAGTTTAGCCGGCTAATCTTAAGTTTTACTTGGAGACGCGGCTAATGTTAGTTTCTTCTATCATTAGCCGGCTAAACTTAAGTCTAACCGCAGGCTGTGTTTCCGAGCTCATATAACCCTAATCTTTTTGAAGTTCGAGTGAATAGGCATCTTCTGGTTGAGCTAGCTCCATCTTAGACCTCTCCCTTGCTACCCAGGTGGTTGTTTTATTAATGATGGGTTTGCATGAGCAAACCCATCATTAATAAAAAAGGCCCTTGGCTAAAAACGTAGAAGTAATTGAAAAAGGAAATGATATAATAATGTTTACTATTTCGACACGAAAACTTTTATTAAAAAATAATCACTCATAAAATAATCACATAGGTAATTCATTACATGTAACTCACTCATTACATGTGGGTATTAAAAATTACAAAATAAAACTTCTGCAGTGTTAGCGCCTCTTTCACCAACTACAAGTAAAATGTTGATTACTTACTTTTGGAAATCATTTTCATCATTCGATAGGCGATTTTTTTAAAATTATTTTCTATTTAATGTTTGGCACGTTTACCGTACAAAAAAAGGTATATCAGCTTAATTATTCCCGGTGTCAGGTGAATTAAAGTGACGGTTTAGCCTACTTGGCGTTGGTGAAAGAGGCGCTTAATAAGTTAAAACAATATCTAGCCATTAAAATAAAATAATAAGGAACCATTTGTTCATTACTAACATATATTTCTGTATTTAAAATTACAAAATAAAACTTCTGCAGTGTTAATTACTTAAAACAATATCTAGTCAATAAAAGAAATTAATTAGGAGCTATTGGAACATGATAAACTAGAATGGCATTTCGAATTCACGAATTCGTCTTCCCTCCGCCCCCTCAAGCGACACGTTCGCCCCGGCGCGTCAATCGAATACATTTTTACCCGTTTCATTTCGGTTAATGTGCACATTAGCCGGCTAAAGATGGAAATTCACGACGCAAACTACATTAGCGTACGCGAACATTAGCTTTAGCTTCTCGAAGATAAACTTAAGATTAACCGGCTAAACTTAAATTTATGTTCACACCTATCTTTAGCCGTAACATATACATTACATCTTGTTTGTTGGAATCACAAACTATATAGTAGATACTAACGTATCAGACGGACATCTGCAGTACAAATGCTCTGGACATGGGAAAGCTCACCTGATTGGTCATAGCAAGATAGAACATGACATTTGAGTTCCCCCGCCCCTCTCACCCCTTTGTTTTTTTACGGGCTTTAGGGATTATTGAATTTATTTTTAAATGGATATCATCACACAATTAAAACACAGTTAAATAATAGGTACATATTTATTTTTGAGGATATACACAAACATAACTTGGACTTAATATACGACTTAAATACAAACTAGAATTGAAATACACCATAAAACATATTATATTGTATTAATGATAAACATTTATAGGCATGTAGAAAAAGAACACTAAGTACCACTCTTCTCCGATTCTTGAAACAGCGATAGATATGCTGTTAAGATTTCTTTGGAGTCACAAAACGAGTTGTGGCAGATGGGAGAATTCACTTTTTCTATTCCGTAAAGAATCATCATTTTTCGAGTCTTTTTTTGCACATTGTATATTATCCTGGTACACAGCACTTGTAATACACACTTAGTATGTATGTATCCAAAGATTTTGTTTATAAATGATTATAAAAATGCGGAAATTAATCTACGCAACAATAAACAACAATCATGTTGCAAAACAAAATGGCTTCTCTCTCTTATTAGAAGGGTGAGAGGCAAGGTCAAATGTCATGTTCTATTTTGCTATTACCACAGGCCAATAAATTCATATGTCTAGTGATTTTTCTTTGAAGATTACCAGCCGTGGTTGGAATTATACCTCTATGATTACCCTCCTTACTCTATGACCTCTATATAAGTATATAGTATTCTGTGAGGTGTTATTGACCCATAGACACTATTGACCACTGACCCCACTGACCTGTAATATAACTGGACAGGCTGTTCTACCACATAACTTTGTGTACCATTTTGAAACGCTCCGTACGAAAGTACGCAGAACTAATTTCCGCCTTTGCGCATTTTATTCCATAAATTAGATATGTCTTGTTGATGTCTTAGAGAGTGTTTAAGTTTATTTGTTTCCGCTTGAGTTTTGAAACAAGAGGAAAACTGTGTATTCTGTAAATATTCCATTGAAAATTTTTATTATTCCATGACTAATTTTAGTTCTGGGTACTTTCGCTCCATAGTCTACAGCGCTAAAATGGCGTTTTTCAAATAGGCATAAAAATAATCTCACAGTAGCCTGTCGCCTGTCGCCCTGTCCAGTGGTAACAGATTTCTGATTTGACAATTTTAACAGCAAATTTTTTTCGTTATTATGATAGTATAAAATAGATTTTATTTTATAAATATAAAATAATCAATTCAAATCAAATCAATAATTCAAAACTACTTTTATTAGGTCCTTTTACAATAATGATCTGTACAAATCTGTAGATAAACCAATTATTGCAGACATTTGTGATTATGTTCTTTTAACTGTATATAATTATAATTAAAAGAATTTGTACGTGTGTATGTACTGCCCTCATGTTTTCTTGATATTTGGTTATAGTTGTATTGGGCTATTATGTATCATATATATCGTGCCGCTTACATTACTCGCGTAAGTTTTTTCAAAGCTTTTTCGTATACCTACCTTATAAAGGACTAGCTAGAGAAATAAGCATAGTGTACTGTATTTAGCATTCCGGATGGCGGCAATGCTGTTTACCCTGCTTACTAAAGACGACTTTATAATAACAATAATAGAGATGGGTTAAGAAAAAAATGAAAAATAGAATGTGTATTATTTTTATTGATAGCTTTTGACACAAGGCAGCCTGAGGAGTATTCATTATGCAAGACGCTGTGATATGAACATTTATTCTGATGCTTCAAATGTAAGACAACAAACCACAGTAGCAAAAGAAGATGGCTATATAAAGAAATTTATGAAAGCTGTAGGATGGATGGATCCTGATAGAACAGTAAGTATTTACATTTATTTCCATTTTCCACTTTGAATGTAATACTTTAAGCAACGTTGACACTGTCTGAGTTCACTTGGACCGAGCGCACTTGTATAAATACTCGGACACTACTCATATAATGGGAACCAGGTATTACAAGCTCACTTGCGACGATTTCGTCCCATTCGAGCGCACTAGGACTTCCTCCTATTACTGCACTCATATGAAATTTACTCGTACGAGTACATCGTAAATGTAAATGGGCTCTTACTAGGTAAGTGTGGTCCACCTTTGGCCGTATCTGCACTTTACATCAAGAGAGATCGCGGCCAAGCGATACCTTGATTTTATAAATAAAAACATTGGTCACCAGAGCCACCAGAGACAGATTTATCTGACAATTATTTTTGTGTCCATTTCGTCAGAGCTGCATATATACACAAAATTCCTCTACATGTATAATGCTTTTTTTAATCATTGCATTGCTTTCTATTAAAAAAATCAGTTTATGAGTCAACCGCTAGGAGCATGACAACTCATACAAAACCAAGCGGCTTAGGAGTTAAACCATTGATTAGCAGATCAGATTTAATTGACTTTTGACTCACGTAATTATATTGACTATGATGTTACCACTACCATAATTTATGACTGTATTTTATTATATATTTTTTAGCGTTTGAAACTAACAGGATATTTTCTGTATGAAAGTGTTCCTGCCAATGTTCAATACAATGAGTGGTTTAGAAAACTTGAACTGCCAGATACATTTGCGTCATGGTTCAGTGTTACCGAATTGCATGTGTGGATGTTATTGGTGCGATATATGGCAGTAGATATGTCTTTAACCACTGGAGAAAAGCCAAAATATGTAAAAGGTGATGGACATTTCGTGCGAAACTGTATAATAGAGGCGTTATGGGCAGATGTCACTAATAGAGTTAAATTGTTGGAGGTAGGTAAATTATAGAATAGATAGAAGAATTTTAATTGAAATAACTTAATTTTAATTGCATTTAAATTGAATTAACACCTAAGAAAAAGGGGGTGTGCATTTGACGAGCCCGTTGGACGTTTCAGGGGCCCCGGGTTCGATTCCCGGCGGGGTCAACTTTGGAAATTTTAATATAATTTTCAAAATTGACTCTGGTCTGGATTAGAAAAGTAGTGGTAGGGCACACTGCATTTCGCAGTCATTTGGGCAGCCCGTCTGGCGGCAGTAACCACCACCTTACAGAATACCACCGTGAAATAACAGCATTATGTGCTGTTGTGTTTCGGTGAGTGAGTAAGGGATGCCAGAGCCTATTACCCCATCCCCCCCTTATCCCTTATCCTTAATCCTTCTATGGTCGGCAGCGCACTTGTAGCACTTATGGCGTTGCTTGTGTTATAGGCGACGGTAGCCACCTACCATCAAGTGGACCGTCAGCCTGTCTGTCGACCTTAACATAAAAATAAAATAAATAAATAAATAATAAGTTATTTTTTGTGTTAAAACCTATATTCAGTCTTTTTTGCTGATATATTTTTGGCAGCAATATTTAATTTTTATTAAAATAGGTCTAATTTTGTATTAATTATGACAAAGAAAACATGATACAAAATCCTTGCTACTCAGCTGGTTGTTGGTCAAGAGCAAACCCATCTCTAATAAAAAAAAATCTGTTTATCTGATTGCTACTATACCTACTGAGCTAGTTTTATGATTTCCTAAAAATTTCGAAATTTTATTTAAGAGAACATATACTTATACATTTTATTTATAAGGATAAGATTACAGGGTGTCCCAGAAATTTTCTGAATTAAACTGAAACTCAAAACTTATTTATTTTACTTGTACCTACATAAGTAGAATTTACAATTTTTCAGGGTGGAAATCCATCGATAGCTAGGAAACAAATAAGTGAATTGTCTGAACAGTTTCAAGCGGCTTTGGTAGCGTACGACGAAGGACTAGATGATGACAAAATTATGGCAGGAGCTATTTGGAGAAGATTTTATTATCTAACAGACAATGTTCAAGCAGAAAATGTAGAAAGAATTCTACATCTTATTAGGCATCAGGTAAGATCTCAATGGTGTGTGATTTCAATTCTAAAAATCAATATAAATAATTAATAACTTACTAAGTCCCTACTATTAGGCTATGGTATTATTATTTGAAATATTTTGAAGTTTTATTGAAGTGGAATAGCATTAGATAATATATTTTCGTCTCTCAATTTATGTTAACATTCTTTTATTGACAGAATTATATGAAATGTGTTGATGCTTTCACTGGAAAGCTGCTTTTCTAAAACAAACCTCACCCAACAAATTTGCTCATAGTTTTCATGATTGATTGCAAATAAGCCAACAAAAAAAAGAAATATATTTATAAAAAGGGGTAATGTTAGAAACAGGCACTATACATAATAATATATGTATATATAATTTCCATTATACACAAACAATGGATAGTACAAATTGAAATTTTGATTTTCAGCTCTCCGAACTGGACAAAATGCAATGCGGTGTATTGCAATGGAAGCCTCAAATCAAATGGTTAAGTATTCTCAAACATTAGCTAGTTAGTGTATAATTAGGGACAAATATTGTAAAGAAAGTATAGATTTTTATCTAATAAATTATATTTATTAGTAGTTTTTCATGGTTTCATTGCAATTTTGTAGGCGATCATTTCACGTAGAGTAGAATAAGTTTCGTAACTCTTCGCATTTCTCCCTCTCCCATAGAACGGTGACTACTGCTCTGCAGAGTATGTTGATTTTACAGTTGTCATCGCAATATGGCACAAGCGGCCAACGGTTGTCACTTAGTTTGTAGAAGAATGCCACATACAAGTCTAGCAGCTGAGTATTGTCCGTTACCATACTGTAGACTATCTGGTTCATAGAAGAGGCAGATAAGTCGTTAACTCCAAATCTGGTTCTTACGTTGTACAGTTCGAACCAGTGAGGTCTTCTGTGCGGTGTTAGGTTTGCTTCGGTCAAATTGTATACGTAATTGACGATATCTGTCGGTTCCTGGAAACGTTGGTTTATTATTTTATGTTTTTTTTCTAGAATTATAATGTTTTAATGGCTCTGCATGAGAATTCGTGAACAACGTCATAGTTTTATAAGATCGGCCCAGTAGTTTTTATGTTTATTCATTATAAACAAAAATACAAATCTTTTCTTTTAACATATTAGTATAGATTTACAATTTGAAATAAAAACCAAGGTAGGCCACACTCTTAAAAATTACCCATCTCATTCGGTCAGTAGAAATATGCGACAGACATTCAGTACTCGCTTATTAAAAGAAATAACTCTCATAATGTTAAATTATGAATAAAAAAGTAATCTATGTAGTATATCAACTGTCTGGTATCCATAATACAAGCATTAGTTGCTTAGTGTGGAACTAGATGGTGCTGTGTGGAATGTGTGTCATATTTATTTATTTATTCAATATGGTGAGAACTTACGTATGTGTTAGTTTCGACTGTAACCACTTTGTAGTTGAGGTTGTAGTTGGTGTAACTAGTTGCGCTGCCGGCGCCCCACGCCATAATAATCGGCTCATTGTTGTCTAAACTGTAGAATATCTTGAACTCGTCCGAGTGTGTGTGCCCGTTGAATTCGGCGGCGATTGTGGACGAGAATCTTAAAAATAATTATCTTTCAATCATTCTGTACAATCGTACTAATATTATAAATGAGACAGTTTGCGAGGATGTGTGGATGTTTGTTACTCTTTTACGGAAAAACGAAATAGGATGAAATTTTTTATGCTAAAGTGCGCTGCCAACTACAGTAGGTTATGTGGTTAAACAGATGAAATCATTCGTAAATTATACTTCGAAAAATTAATGACAAAAGAATGTAAAAGCATTAAAATAGTAACCTGTTGACAATTCTGTTATATTCTCTAGTCCACGTGTGAGTGAAGTCATGAACTCCCGGTGGTATATGAGCGAGAATATGCACTTTCTCTCCAGCTAATTCTGCTTTGTACAATTCTTCAATAAGCCAGTCCAAATGCTTTTTAGCGTCCAAAGGATCGTACACCAACCACCTATAGTTATTTTAACAACGTAACAAATAAACGTGTTTACAATATCAACATTATCCTCTTTATAAACATACCCATTTAATATATTTAACTTTTAAATTAATAATTTAATATAAATATTACCCAGGAAAATAATATAAATTTATAAAATCACAGATCAGGTCACTCTTTGGGTTTGAAAATTTTCTAAAGATTATTTTTTATTTTTATTATGAATAAGATAAAAAAATAATTCTATTCAGCTCACCAATTCATTCTGTAAGCAACATTGTTATTCAAGGATATGACTCTGAGTCCCGGCCTTGCTAATATAGAAAATTCCCCCCTCTCTCTCAGTGTTTCCTTTGCCTCCTCGGTCAAATACTGGTCCCATTTATTTGCTAACCCTTCGTACAACCAAGTTGTATTCAAGCCTTCTCCGGTCACCGAGGAAGGTGCAAACCTAAAAAAATACAGTTGAAATTCGATATATATTAGATAAAGTCGCCCTATTCATTGCTGAAGGTCGTGGTCGCTCTGAAATACCTTGGTGGCATCAACCACCAGCTGCTTCAATTCCCGTCTAATTAAATCCATTATTTTCCTAAGTTATCGAGTTTAGGTAATTGAATTGATAAACTTTTATCCATACTAACAAACTGTGCCATGAGCGTGGCGGGATTAGTTGATTTTTTTACTGATGGAATTTCTAGGCGGACATTAACTTACTGATTTGTCGGTTGTGCCTCGTGATTTCCTATCACAGGAACGACATGAATATCACCGAAGTTTTCTCTCAATTTGTCCACAACGTGCGCATTCACATTATCAATTAACTCGTACGTGGTCTCCCAAACTCCGTGATCGATAGAATCTCCAATGTAGTAGACGAGGTCGATATCCTGCAAGACATTTAAGCAAATGTCATTGATACTTTAATAATTAAAACATCGTATATTTTTTATATAAATATTCCTACTATCTTTGTAGCGGCCAGTTTATCTATTTATTTGATACGTTATATGCTATTTGTTATCTGGTGTATTTGTTTCTTTTTCTTTCTTTTTTTTTTGTCTGCCTTTGTGTATGTTTACTCTCAGCTTTCAATATTATGTACTCCTTAGTCTTGTAACTTACTATATGTTTTAGTTATTTAGTGGAAACTTTGTTGATTTATGTTTTACTTATATGTATGTGTATAATGTGTATCGAGATATTGCATGTTTCCCAAATATAAATAAATAAATATATATATATATATATATATATATATATATATATATATATATATATATATATATATATATATATATATATATATATTGCAAATGTGAAAGTAGCTTATGTCTATCTGCCGGTTACCTTTTCACGCCTTAACTACTCAATCGATCATCATTAAATCCTGAGTACAGTACACATTGTCAAGATACGGAAAGGACATGGGTAAATTTCATAAAAAAATTCCTTCTTTTCCAAATAGTGGACCGTCAGCCTGGCTGTCGACTTTAAAGTTAAAAAAGTACATTCTAAATAACAACTTTACCTTGTGAGTTGAAGCAATTCTTTCCACGACGTCGTCATATGCCCAATAAGGAGAATCACAGTTATAGTCGCCCCAAAAGCCGGCTGGTTGTACTTCAATGTCTCTTCCAAATGATCTTGATTTTATTGAACTCTTCATCTTTCGAACTTCCGAACCTACATCCAAATCTAACATAATATCGCCATCAACTTCGAGTACGCCCTTTTTAATTAAACCAGGGTCAACAGTGGTCTTGAAATCGGATCCAAACAGACTTGAAGTGGCAGCAGGAGTCTGCCCTATTCTACAACATGTCGGTTCGCCGCAGTTTGAAACTCCAAATGGTTCGTAAAGGGGGTCGATATGAGCATCTGTGAGAAGGGCTATCAGAAGAGGACTAAAATCTAGAGATGGTGTCTGAAAGAAATTAAATTTAAAAGTTAAAACAAATAAACGGAAGTTAAATACGTGCTATTTGTTGTGTCAAGATTTCTCGTGTACAAAGGAACTCTCCGCAAGGCAGGAAATCCTGGGACTATAGGTTTGGTACTATAAGCCCAACATACCTACATGTTGCTTATCTATTTGTTACATTAAGAATTACTATTGAGCCTACGTTCATCCTGTAATTCTATTCTAACTATTAGTGAATGATGAGTAGTTTCTTCTAAGATTACCTTCTACAAATTCTACAATACATACAAACTTTACCTCTATCAAGAACTGATAAGTTTCAGGAATTGAATCAGACGAAAGCAACGCCAAATGTTAAAAGATCAGTTAGATATTAATAATAATATATAAATTAACGTTGACTGTACAAATTCTGGTATTGTGGAAATCTTATATTTTATTCATATTGTATTTTAGTAATCTGGTATACAGGGAAGGAAGCATATTAGTATAGATAAAATCATCGTTAAAATGTGATTAACTTACAGACACATCAGGAACATCCGGTAATTCTACTTGCCATTCAAACCTCGTATCAAGTATTGGGCAGATATTAGAATCGGAACTGTCTTGCATCACGAGTCCGCAAAATGTTCTGGGAGTCGCTTCCGGTGTCGTCCTTATTATATGAGTTATTATTGGCTGTGAAACAGATCACATTGACTTAGGCACTATTGAAACGCAGTTATCAACTTATCACTAACTAATTTGAAATGAAATTGTAATTTCCACTATCTTTTTTCGTTTCCTTCAGTCTTATTAGAGTAAGCAGCTTCAGCCTATCCGCCAACTTTTAAACCAAAAAAGATGTAAAGTCTGTCAGATGTTTACAAACGAAATAGTCCCTTGAAGAACGTTTGTCTCTTTCATTCTACTACAAAAGCAAAGATAACTAAATGGCACCCAAAAGACGAGATATATATATGTGTTCTGCCTTTCTTGAGTGCTGTCTGTAATAATAGTTATACAAATTACGTGCCCTAATTAAGTAATTGCCAGTTTTCTCATAGTTATCTACGTTGCATATCAAATGACTAAAACTACCCACATTCATTTTACAATTTTTATGTCGTATGTCCAATAGTTGGAATTGTAGTTCTGATGTATCGGTCGGCCAATAAAGTATTGATACTCAACATAAAGTGCATTAATTAAAGTACTCAAAGTAAAGGGCGCTAACAGTAGGTACTTACAATATTTAGCTCTAGTGCTCCTTCGCACACTCTTTGGTTCTCAATGCCCAGAATAGTACACAAAACTGTTAATCCTGTTGCGAGTTCTTCGTTTGTTTGACCATTTGCAACACCATCGAAAAGAGCAGCGAATGCGCTAGTGCAAAATATGCACTGAATTGTCTGAAAGAAGGACATCAGATTGAATCATACCAAAATTAGTCATGACCTCTAGAAGAATCACTTACCAATCTGCCAACGTCTTGCTCAAAAACAGATGATGACATCGGCTTTTGAAATAATTCTATTGCATCACGTAATGTTTGATCTTCAGACTCTGTTAATTCCTTTCTAACGAGCTTTATAAATAATCCTTCTAATTCACCTGTTAGAAAAATAGTTATCATAAAATATTTCTCGTAGAACTGATTTCTTTAGCTTTTTTTTTTTTTTTTTTTTTTTTTTATGTTAAGGTCGACAGACAGGCTGACGGTCCACTTGATGGAAGGTGGCTACCGTCGCCTATAACACAAGCAACGCCATAAGTGCTACAAGTGCGCTGCTGACCATAGAAGGATTAAGGATAAGGGATAAGGAAGGGAAGGGGGTAATGGGCTCTGGCATCCCTTATTCACTCACCGAAACACAACAGCACATATGCTGTTATTTCACGGTGGTATTCTGTAAGGGGGTGGTTACTGCCGCCAGACGGGCTGCCCAAATGACTGCGAAACGCAGTGTGCCCTACCACTACTTTTCAAATCCAGACCAGAGTCAATTTTGAAAATTATATTAAAATTTCCAAAGTTGACCCCGCCGGGAATCGAACCCGGGGCCCCTGGAACGTTAGGCAAGCACCCTTGCCACTCGTCCAACGGGCTCGTCAAAAGCTCGTCAACGGCTAGCTGACGTTGAGATTGCGGTGCTTATGCCCAGCAATGGCTAATAATATTTCAGCCTTTCGTGATAGTAACTCTTTCTGTTTGCTATCTTTTCACGCCATAAACCGTATCTTATCCATATCTTTTAACTACTAAACCGATCATGATGAAGTTCTTCCTACACATTGTCAGGGATACAGAAAATGACATAAGGGTTTCTTTCATCCACGGTGAAAAAGTACTAAATCAAGAAAAAAAAGCCTAGCAAAACTATAACAGCAATAAAGATTGAATAAATCTTTAATGAATCTCATATGTTTTTGATGTGAAATTTTTTGATCTTTTGCGGCGGGTGAAAACGGTTTTTGGCGTAGCGACGCCAACAATACTTTGGGGGCAACATATGATTTTTTTTAATTAAGAATTTTTAAACAAAATATTTTCAATGTTTCACGTCTATCAGACTTCCAGTTAGTAATAAAATAATGGTAGCGGGAATCCAAATATAATTGGGATAGAAATATGACTACTTTACTTACCCACGGATAAAAGCCTATTAGCCGTCGTAAAACTCGTTATCATAAAAAAAAGAATAAACAATTTCATTGTGCCGTTAGGTGAAAAATGAACAAACAATGATACTAAAGTTTCTGTATATCTAAAACGTATGTTATTGCATTAAAATATTTAAAATAGCTAGTTTAGAAATGAAACCATGCGGGCCCTAGTTGTGATAAATTTATACCTACTGAATTAATGTGTTTTTTTTATCAATGGTAAAGCAATCCACCATCAATCACTACGTATCAAGAATTCAAGACTATCGAATGTTTGCAAAGTGATGTTTTATCGCTTAATACCTAATTACTAAGTAGGTAATCGGGTTCTGAGAAATATTTTCTATGAGCGATAATTATAAGTCAAATTTATACTTAGAAACCGAATAGAATTTAGTTTATTATGTAGACTACATTGTGTATTTATTATTATCATTTATGTACATATTTATTATTTCTGATTATGGTTTTTTTTTATTATAATTTATATATTTTGTATCAAAAATTAAGTATTTAAAATTCGTATTAAGTTATTCCATCCACGTCTATGTTGTCTCGGTGCAACATATATTAGGATCTAGAAACAATTTTTGATAGCGATTTGAAAATCTAACAAGAGAGACGTAGATGAACTAGATGACACTACTGTGGTCCGAATCGTACCGCGCTTTGTGTTCGTCATACGTATAGTACGTACGTATATGCAATAGGAAAAGCCATGGGACTATATTAAATATGAAAGGGGTTGCCTATTTTATTTATGTAAAGGTGACGTTTACATAAATAAAATAAGTAAGTCAAGTAAGGGATGATTTATATTAGAACGTGGCGTGTCCGGGCCGTGCCTCGGAAGTGGCACGTTATACATGTATTTTGTATGAAGATGTTTATATTAAACCGTGTCCCGTCCGGGCCCGGATGACGCACGGTGACGACGACGCATAAACATCTTCATACAAATTATACGTAACGTGCCAAACGCGTGCCCCGTCCGAGGCACGGCCCGGACACGCCACGGTCTAATATAAATCATCCCTAAGAAAGTCTTTCGATCCACTTGATGGTGCGGGTGAGCAGGGAACAGGAATAGCCGATAAAACTTAAAAGCTGAGCTAGGCGTTTTTGGCGGATCCGGCACAGTGTGAATAGACTCATATAAATGTACTGCCACTAAACTTTTCGACAGTGAAATAATTAAAAAAACGGACAACGGAAAATTGCAGCTTTATATATGGAACCTAAACTTTAAAATTGTGTCAAAGGAACCCTAAAATTAGACACGCATAATCACTATTTGTTTTTGATAAAAAAATTCTTACTTTAGTAAGATTAAGAAACATTATTATTGTATCATCACCAGCCGAGAATGCAAAAAAATATTTTAACTAAATAATGTTAATCCACAGCTTGTAAAATATTATTAGGCCTAAAACGCGTCGCCATTCGGTTGTGTAGATCTAGGTCACCTCGGCGGACTAAATACCCTACTAGGAAAAATTAACATTCAGACATATTTATTTCGTTTTATTAATTATATACCTCCCATTAAGAATCTGATTTCCGATTTTCGTGATCACTAGTTTTTGAGTTATTAGCGAAAAAATACTTAGGTACTTGATACTTGATTACAAACTAATAATAGTACTATAAAGATATATAGTTTGTGTTAATAAATTAATATGTATGCAGAAAAATAGTGAATTTGTTGGTCTCTACCACATCTTCATTTCTCGCAAAAAAATTACAAAAAAAGTTTTTATGAACTCTCTATTTTATAAACAACAAAATAACAATAATTTTATAAGAGAAGTTGTCTTGAAGAGCAAATATTGAATAATAATAATAATAAATCATTTATTCGACGTAAGTTTTTACAAAACAATTGGTTGAAGTCTATGCTTGTTTCTAGTATTTAAATTATGAACATCACTATTTCTACTAAAAGTAATATTTTTGTGAGCAAACAAAAGATTTTCAAAAATGTATTGTGAGGCTACAGTAAGTATATTTATTTCTTTAAACTGATCTTTTAGCGAGACTCTGGGACCGAGCTTGTAGATGGCACGAATAGCCCTTTTCTGTAACACAAATATAGTGTTTATATCCGCAGCATTATCCCAAAGTAAAATACCGTACGTCATTACACTATGGAAATAGCTAAAATATACTATCCTCGCGGTATTTACGTCAGTTAGCTCGCGAATTCTTTTAACAGCGTAAGCAGCCGAACTTAATTTAATGGCTAGTTTATTAATGTGTGGTCCCCATTGTAGCTTAGAATCTACATTTATACCTAGGAATACAGTCGACTCAACCAGCTCAATGTCTTCACCATTTACGTGAACATTATGATCAATTTGTTTGACATTAGGTAAAGTGAATTTAATACATTTTGTCTTTTTATTGTTCAACAAAAGATTATTAACATTAAACCAATCAATAACCTTAGACATCTCCGAGTTAACATGATCATGATTACTTCTACGGTTAACTTTAAAAAGCAATGACGTATCATCTGCGAATAAAACAATATCATGATCATTAATATGGTAAGGAAGGTCATTTATATAAACAAGGAAGAGGAAATACTCATACAAATTACACTCACTATTATCCATTTTGTTGTGTTATGTATTTTTGTGCAAATTTATTTTGTATGGAATTTAATATAAAACCAAAATTACAATAAATATACCATTTATTTCCCATTTAAAAAAAAAAAAATATGATACATAATATGCTATTCACACTTCAGTCATCTCTTCATCCTCAATAACCAAGTCATCCAGCATCTCTGCGAGAGTAATGCGAGGCAGTGAGGGATCAATCTCATCTGTGTCTATGGGAACCTTACTGGCATCCTTGAATATATTAATGTTCTGTCGAAGTGTTGGATCTTCCTCCAAATCGTCCAGAAACTCATTGTAATCACTGAAAAAAATGTGTAAAATTTGTAGTCCACTCAAACATTATAAGATGTGTTTTTTTTTGTATGTTTGTCTCTAATGGGGATAAACGCAAAAACTACTCTACTGATTTTAAAAAATTCTTTCATCTAATAGTAAGTCACATTATCAACGAGGAAAATGTAAAAACAAAAATGAATGGAGACCTCTACGAAATAATAAACAATTGTTTTTTTGCTTATAAAAGTCCTTATTTGTAAAATAAGTCTATATATTATTGTAAAATAACTTTATAAGTCCTTTTTGTGTGCACTGTGAAATAATGTACTACATATTTATAGTACAATCATCACTTACCCATAAAAAGGTATGCAAAGCTAAATGTCTATTTTATACTAAAGTCACAATAATCGTATTTTTTTTATTACGTATTCGTAACGTTCGTATCATATGAATCCTTATCCAACTAAATAGTTTAATAATCAAGATTGATTATGTTATGTATATTGTATTTTTTTCTTTATATTGAAGGAATTAAGCCATTTCGTTCAGATGTATAAAAAAGCTAAATTTAAAAAGAAACACCGTGGCGTTGCTTGTATTATAATTATTATAGGCGAGAGTGGCTACCCACCATCAAGTGGACCCTAAACCAAGAAGTACGTACTAATTCTAGTAGATGGCGTTTATTTCATACAATGAAATGTCACTGAGGGTGTCGCTCATGGAGCGCGATTGTATTTCCCCTTACTGTCCCACGCGCCTTAAATAAGTTTTCGCATGAAAAAAGAAGAGGGCATTAGACAGAACTTACTCATTAGTGGAACTGCGTCCGTCGTGCATATCGTCGGCCATATGCTTCAGTTTCCAGTTCCTGGCCCGTCTCCTGGCCGACCTCTCCCCGTAGTGTTTCTTCACCAGGAACACGTCCGGGATGTTCCCACTATCCAACTTGTCCAAGTTCACATCGTTCACGTTCGAATCACTCAAATTGTATCTGAATACAATTCAATATTTAAATTCAATTATACTAATATACTCGTATATATTTGTCTCTTTATGTCGGGAGTCAAACTTAATGTTGGGGCAGAAAAGTGTTATTTTCATCACCTAATAGAGTAAAATTAATTACTAAATGAAAGTACAGTGCATAATAATATACTATATTTAAAAAAAAGTTTGAATCAGGCAGATTTATACAAAAGATTGTGACAAAAGATACATTACTGTAAAGAAACTAATCAACTCAGAAGTGCAGTATCAACCAGTTGCTGGATTGGGCGATCAAAGGTAAAGAGTACTTACCCCAAAACTGTGTCGCCTGGCTTCAAAATGTGTCCAAGGTGAGTCCTGGTATGTGTTGGGCTTATATCGAGCCCCAACTCGCTTGCCTTTACGACCCATACATCGGCCACCACATGCTTGTTGGACAATGTACCTTGTCCAGGAAAAGACTTCTTCTCCTAGTAAAAACGCATTAAGAGGCTTAACAATAGGATCGTCATATTGCCATTATAATCTTTTATAACAACAATTCATTCATTCAAAATAAAGTGCACTAAACTAGTTTTCAATTGAAAAGTATGTCTAAAAAAATAATAGTTTACTTACATGTTCTTTTAAGATGTCAATATCCATCACAATATACTCCACCAGTTGTTTTGGATTACAAATAGGTGTGAACGGATTCCTCCAGTACACGGTAGAAGATATTTCGCACACTGAAAAAAACATTACTTCTATTTTACTGATGATCAAAAAAATAATTTATAAATTAAACTAGACCAATGACATAAAATGCTTTCATTCTTTTAATATTAAAAGCAATAAAAACATTTGAAACTGTTTCGATTGATTTTGATAACTTACCCTGACCAGTGCTGGCATCTATTAAATGTATAGTACTCGTAACTCTGTGCACGAGACATATGGGCGATATAGAACCGAGCTGATTCGTTAGCTTCTTGGGAAGGCACACAACACTGTCTTTGGACAGTGGAACAATTTCAATGCTAAATGTGAACTTGTAATTGTAAATATTGCTGTGGATATCGTGCGATATCAACTTCTTTGAGTGTTGGCATTTAATCGGAAGAACTGATTGGACAAAATCCACCATTTTACGCGCATTGCTCTCTGTAGTGTAAAAGAAATCCAGCCCATCTGAAATAAACATAAATGTATTATATTTATATGGAACGTAATAGTCATGACAGACTTTATCAAAATACTAGCTGATGTCCATGACTTTGTCTACATTATTTGCACACATGCGGCGGTAGCGCCTAACATTTTTCTAGGATAAAAAGCATCTATATGTTAATCCAGGTAATAAACTATCTGTATGCCAATGTTAGGCAGTTTTTGCATGTAAGAGTAACAAACATCTATCGCATCATCACAAACTTTCACATTTATATTATTAGTAGGATTCTTACAATAAGGGGGTTGGAACTCACCATGCTTGGGTTTAATGCCGAGTGTGTTTTCGTGGGCCTTGTGCTTCAGTATGAGCTGTTCTAAGTAATAGAAGGTTTTCCTGTTGTTGGCCCGCTGCCTTACTTGCACTAGGGCACGCCAATAGTCCTTGGCCTCGGTGCGGTGACACGTGTCGCACATCTGGTGCTGGATGTTGTATTCCACTATGAACGTTTGCTGAAGCACAGTTCCTCCCATCACTTCACCTTGCACAGTCAACTTAGCCTGCAATGTTGACATTTAACAATTTTAGCATATTTGCTATTTTATTATAATACACAACAATTTCAGCTTAGCAAAAAGCTTTCACTTCAAACAAAATCACCTTAATTCTCTTAGAATGAGGCTCAGTCCATGCGAAACCAGCATCAATGAGTTTAACTCTGTTCAAACCTTTTAGCTTCTTCAGGCAAAGTGCAAGTAGCTCACGAGACTCCAATGCACAGTACACCCATTCAGAAGGTGGTTGTAAATATCTGTCAAAAACATTATTAATTTCAACTATAATTTTAGTAATGAATTTCAAGACCAGAAAAATCCAATGAAAATATTGTTTGGTATTTTTTTTTCTTTTAGATAAAGTGGATTTTTTTTAATAGAAATGTTTAAATATTATACAAGAAATATCTTATTGTTTTTTTATTCATTTAGTTAGAGAGTACTGACAGGTTTGCATTAACTTATGCAATTTCCTAAACTTCATATTCATTTCATACCAGTTAGCATTTACAATTGAATTGAAAATTAATTTTCCACAGCATTAACGACAAGAGAAGCCTTATGAGCGAACCAGTGAAGTAAGCTTACATCCTGCAGTAAAGGTGCAGTAATTAAAGGTGTTTCCTATGAATTATTAAATATATATATATATATATATATATATATATATATATATATATATATATACATATATATTTACCTCTCACAGCCCCGGCAATAGAAAAGAGTAGCCTGCTTAGGAATTCCATCGGTGATGTCCACTTGAGCGCGTAGACATGCCACACACATGTTGGATGGATTGGCTTCTATGGGTACTGCACATTCACAACATAATCTGAAAAGTTGAGATATTAATATGATGTATCTATTATTGATTTACGATTTTAACAATTCCCATGTAAATAATTAGCACATATTTTCAATAACAATAGTTTCGCATAAATACACAGATGATATAGGATAGGTATTTACATGAAAATAGAAGAAATGAAAGATGTCAGATACGTAGCGAAAAATGTACTGTAATATAAGTATAACGCTTCGAATAATTCGAAATATATTTATTCCTAACCATGTCCTGATGAAATCTATTTTTGTGAACTCTTAATTCAGTAAATACTCAATTATTGAGAGTTTACAAGTTCAAAAATGCTAGTCGCCTACTTCTATTTATTGACTTACATTCTTGTGTTGTTCGACCCCAAATCATCTTGTGTAATATACTCCATAGTTAAATTGTAGGCAATTTAAATCGTTTAAATTTAAACTCAAAAAATTAGTCCCGTGAACTACCCAAACCATAACATAACCAAACCAATTTAATTAAACTAGAAAGAAGGCGGAAAGAAATTGACAGTATAGAATACCATGTGGCTGGCTGACCATAGAATAATAACTAAAGCATTCTATGGGCTGTACATGGGCCAAGGAGAATAGAGGTAAAGGAGCGCAAGCTCCGTGTATTAAAAGTGTCCGTTGAAACACGACGAACTGATGGCGCTGGTGCAGCTAGTGATAGTAAACAATTCAACTCAGCGCGCACTTCACTCCGTTTCATTTCATACTCTCAAACTCTCTAGATCACTGCCCTAGACACACCAGCGCCATCTCAATTTGACGATTTTCGTTGCCACTTTTTTAATTTAACACCCATATAAGATTGTCCTCCTTATCTCTACGCTCCTTAACATGGGCTGTACGTATAAGTTACTCTAAGCTATACTGGGCTGTAGTAGTCTGTACTATATAGTTGAAACCACAGAGCATTATTTATTATTTAATCATCATTCTTTGGTAGTGCATTACGGAAAAAAAAACAAGCGTTTGCTCACTGTGAAGCTCGAATTGGGATCTTATTAGAAAAACGAAGATATGCCACCAAACTATTTAAACACTATGTATGACGAAAATTTAAAATTAAATTGATATGCAGTGTATAAAATAAAATTATTGTAAGTTTCATGTAGGTACAGTTATTGACAGTTTATTTATGCTTATTTAGAACATTAACCAACAGATAAATACTATACTGCAATTTAAAAAAAAACAGTACTCAGTGACATAATTTAACAAAGAGTATAGTAATATAATACAAGTGTTTCTTTTTATTCTGTGTTATTCTGTCTGTTCGTCTGAGGCTCGCTGGCTGCTGTCAACTGTCATTGTGTTTGCTTCACTGATCTCTATATACCTCTGGATCGGCTGCTGTCAAATTATTTTCATGTCTATTTGAAAATCGCCATTTTGGCGCTGTAGGCTGGAGTGTAACACGGCCTCCACATTCTCGAGAAGTTGGGCGAGGCGAGGCGAATAAGAGTGTGGCCGGTCACCTCGCCTTACTTCGTCCAACTTTACCTCGCCTCGTACTATTTCCATTTGTTGTCGGTTTTTCGACCGAGTCAAAGGACTCAAACGTCATACTATAGCCTATGCCGCGTGCATAGAGTAACTTATAATGGTTAGGGAGCCCACGATGTTAAATTTGGACTTTGAATATAGGATGGTAAGAAGAATCAGCACGATTAGGAATTTAGGCTGAACCGTCTGTATGAAAATTTGAAGCGCTCGAGTATTAATACATATCCGTTATCGGAGACACGTGGAGAATATACATTGGCAATATCTGACGCGCTCTAGTAAATCCAAAAATCCCCTCTTGGGCTCCTCTACTATAAGCTCCTCGCGAAGTTGAACGAGTGTGTAGCGACGCACTTCGTGTTCGGTCTACTTTCTCGAGTACTTCGTCGAGGAACTTCCACGAGAGTGTAACCGCGGCATAAGTACATTCTTCATGTTTCAAAACTTCTTTCAAAAGCGGTCACAAATAAACTTAAACAGTCCCTAAGACATCAACAAAACAAATAGAATAAAACAGACACTATTATACTTATCTTACTTACTTACTTACTTCTATCTGTAATTTGTATGGGATAACCAATCCAGAGGTATATAGAGATCAGTGGTTTGCTTGCTGTTGTTAATCGTTTGTTTGTTCTGTGATCTGTCTGTGGTTGTTGTCTGTTGGCTGTCGCTGTCACTTGCTTTGCTTGGTTATCTTCTTTTAGTTCTTTTTCATTTGAACAAGTCAAAATGAAGTACGTTTTGGTGAATTTTTGATTAATCTTTTTAAATTTGCTTAATCTCTTATTATTTGTGAACGCTTAAAAAATGATAGATTGAACAAAATTAACATTGTTATTGTGTTTAATTTATTTTCAGGATCGGTCTTTGCGCTTACAGCGGATACAAAATTTATCCCGGCCATGGGAAAACTATGGTTAAGGTGGATGGCAAGGTAATTATTACGTTTATTTCTGTTGTTTATTCATAATTTGATAAAATTATAAGTATTTACTTCATAATTTTATCTAAAATTAACCCTTAATGCTATTGTTTTCAACTTTGTATTGAAAAACTTTTTTTGTGTATCTTATATCAAGCCTCGTTAAAAAGTTTTTAATTAAAACTAATAACGTAACAAATAATTCCTCTGTTATATAGTCTACATGGGAAATTTGTGATTAAAAACAATATTTATTTCTTCGGAAGATTTAATATTCAATTGAAATAGTCTGTAATTTCAAATACAATGGATCAAAACAATTAATACAACTACCAGTCACTGTTTACTTGGTTTTGAATGATTACACAAATGTTTAACAGTGTTTTTGTATTCTTCCTTTACAGACATTCACATTCTTGAATTCCAAATGTGAAGCTGCCCATCTGATGAGGAGGAATCCTCGTAAAGTGACATGGACTGTCCTTTACAGGTATGTTTTACAACTAAATTCTTGAGGCAATATTGCTTTTTCACAGAAACATAAATACATTTGCTGTAGATATAAATGTACATTAATCATATGGTAACATAATTTTTAAATGTGATCTATTTGTCAAACTATAACAACTGGCACATAACTTGGCAAGATTTTAACGTGGTGGGAGAAAGTTTGCGCACATGAGATAAAACTAACGCAAATGCACAAAGGAGTGAGCGAGATATGTGCAATTTGCAAGAGGCACAGGGTGAGTGGTGTGAATGGTTATCTTGCCCCTCTGCCCCGCTTAATACCCCATCAGATCCAAAAAACCACTTCTGTCAACTTATGTGCCGGGATTTATAATACATGTTTATTTTTTTATGGAATGAATAAGTCATTTAATTTAATGGGTAGAAAATAATATTGATATGAGCATGTCTTTACAATATGTGTAAATAGCTTTAAATTTTTTTTTTTTACTTTAAAATTACTTTTTTTAAAATTTGATATATTTTATTTAAAAAAAAATACCATATGTCATTACTTCACAGTTAGTGTTTTGTAAAATTTTATTAAATATAAAAAATGGATTAAAGTAATTTTGAATAATATGTTCAAACTTAAAGTTTTAGATGCTATATAATTTGTTTGAAACTTTTAATATTTAGGCGCAAGTTCAAGAAGGGCCAAGAAGAAGAGCAGGCCAAGAAGCGCACAAGAAGGACACAGAAGTACCAACGGGCTATCGTAGGCGCATCTCTTAGCGACATCATGGCAAAGAGGAACATGAAGCCAGAAGTACGGAAGGCTCAGCGAGAACAGGCCATCAAGTTAGTAATCTAAAAACTCAAGGTCTCCTAAAAACTAATATTTGTAACAAATTCTCCAAACAAGTTAAAAATTATAAACTAACCTGCAACATTCTATTGAGACCATTTTAATGAGCTATATCTGCTGTAAAATTCTGAGGAGTTGGGTATTCCGCAGATTACCCACTTGACGCTGCAGCATCAGGGCTAGGTCAATTCCTTCGACAATTAGGAAATGGTCCATATGTTAACTTCTTGTGTCAATGGTTAAAAACGGACTAGATTCTTTATTTGTGTGCCCACCCAACATTGCTTTTTGTTATTGCATCGATATTTCTCTATATAAAATGTTACATTACATTGATAGTTCATTAACAACTTCCAGACACTGCTGGACATAGGCCTTCCTATCTCAAAAAATATAAACTACAAGCTCTTGCACGCAACTTCGTTCGCGTTACTTTATAAAATATAGCCTATGTTACTTGCTGACAATATAGCTTCCCAACAGTGAAAGAATTTTTCAAATCGGTCCAGTAGTTTCGGAGCCTATTAAATACAAACAAACAATCGAACCTTTCCTGTTTATAATATTATATGAAATATAGCTTATCTACTATAGCCTATGCCTAGCTTTCTATAAGTGAAAGAGTTTTTAAAACTGGTCCAGTAACTTTGTAAATTATATACTAAAACCTTCCTCGAGAACCACTCTATCCATTGGTGAAAACAGCATGAAAAACGGTGCAGTAGTTTTTGAGTTTATCGCGAACAGACAGACACACGCGGCGGAGGACTTTGTTTTATAATATATAAGGATTGCAAAATTGCAAATCTTATCTCTATAACTATTATGAACAATTTTCCAGGGTGGCAAAGGAACAGAAGAAGACTACAAAGGCTGCAAAGAAAGCAGCAGCTCCACCAACTAAAGTAAAGGCGCCGCCAAAAGCCAAAGCAGCCAAAGTTAGTCAGAAGTCAGCACCGCGCGTAGGAGGAAAACGATGAATCCAATAAACTGATAACATCGTAAACATTTGTTTTAATACAACTTCAACCCTTTGAGTAAATTGAATAGATCCACTGTGTGTGTGTAGCCTAAACGCGTTTAACATTACCTAGTTCTGCCTTGTAAGATATTTCTTTTAACAAAACAACTACTGTGTGTACTCTCACTACAATGGTTTAACTGTTTCATACAAGCACGCCCACTGTTTTATGTTGGCACATTTAGATAGCCTGTACCCCAGTTGGCGAAATATTCTAAATTATGCATCTTTTTCTAAAAGTTATAATATTTAGTCTAGTCGAGAAGTGAGTTTACTGAGAAAAATAGTTAAAACAGTCTTAAAAATATGGCAATTGTTTCATTGGATTCAGAATTTCATTCTGAGAAAATGGATTTTTTTATTCTATCGGCCAATTGCAATTGTTATAAAGAAAAAGGAGTGTCCATTTTGTAGCTATAACTAAAAATATATTGAAGATAGCTTAAATTTGAAAAAAGTTCCTAAAATAAGAAAATTTAAGTAAAATAAGTTACTACTCCCGGAGTTGTATTATTTATAATTTTAATTAAACGTTGAAAATAGGGTTCCTCGCCGCCAAACTCAGTGTGCAACACAAAACAATTTTTTGTAATATTCAATATTAATTTTAAAATATGAATAAATAATAGTGTCATCTAGACACTTGAAGGAATTTTTAACTTCATTTTTCAAGTTATTCAATAGTTACAATAATTAACTAATTTTTCGTGGACTTATCTATACTTATATTACAAAGAGAAAAGATTTGATTGATTGTATAGAATAGGCTACTTTTTACCGCGGGAAAATGCTTCATTCCTACAGGAAATCTAAAATAAAAGTAAATACTAGCGGCTTGGCCCGGGAGATAACGCCATCCAAATCAGGTGAAACCTCGCAGAGATATACATATTGGCGTTTTATACTTTTCAACGCGGACGAAGTCGCGACTCGCGAGCACCAACTAGTCTTCCATAAAATCTGTTTTAAAAGTATAATGTCTCGTAATTTTTTTCTTTCTGGGAGGTCTTTTTATATACATAATGAATAAGATTACGTTGTAATAGTTTTTTCATTTCTTTGTTAGGGTTTTTAATTATTATTTTTTGTGTACATCTGTAAATTATAGTATAATTTCGATTTAACTAACGCCATCTGTCGGTAAAAAGTGACCATAAATAAAATAGTGACATGTCACTGCATTACTTTCATCCCATCAGATGGCGCAAATAGCAATTGATATTTAAATATGTTTTTTGCGATATCTCATCATATAATATTTACTCATATATTTTCTTTTTCAATGCGGAAGAAGTCGCTGGCACCAGCACGCTGAAAAATAAATAGGTAGGTATTACAATGAAAAAGCTCATGTTTAGTTATATCTTTTTAATAATATTTTATATTAAACAATATTGTTCCATTATTACTTTAAATTACTAACACTTTTTACGTCTGTGACATTTTTTTTTAATTGCCTACAATAAGTTATTTGCAACTACATTTTATAATGCATTTTATGTACTCTTGGCGAGTGTCTCAGCCTTTGCAACAACCTCCTCAATAGGACCCACCATGTAGAAAGCTACTTCAGGAAGATGATCATACTCGCCTTGCAAGATCTTAGAGAAGCCCTTAATGGTCTCTTCGAGAGGTACCAGTTTGCCAGCATGTCCAGTGAAGACCTCCGCAACTTGGAAAGGCTGTGACAGGAATCTCTGGATCTTACGGGCACGCGCCACAGTAAGCTTGTCTTCCTCAGACAACTCATCCATACCTAAGATAGCAATGATATCCTGAAGAGATTTGTAATCTTGCAAAATCTTCTGAACACCACGTGCAATGTTGTAGTGCTCTGCTCCAATGATGTTAGGGTCCATGATACGGGAAGTAGAGTCAAGAGGATCCACAGCAGGGTAGATACCCAACTCGGCGATAGCACGGGACAGTACAGTGGTAGCATCCAAGTGAGCGAAGGTTGTGGCAGGCGCAGGATCAGTCAAGTCATCAGCAGGTACATAAATAGCCTGTACTGAGGTAATAGAGCCCTTCTTTGTGGTGGTGATACGCTCCTGCATGGTACCCATGTCAGTAGCAAGGGTGGGCTGATAACCTACAGCAGAGGGAATACGACCCAGCAAAGCAGACACCTCAGAACCAGCCTGAGTGAAACGGAAGATGTTGTCTATGAAAAGCAGTACATCTTGACCCTCTTGATCACGGAAATATTCAGCAACAGTCAAACCAGTCAGAGCGACACGAGCGCGCGCGCCTGGGGGCTCATTCATTTGTCCGTACACAAGTGCCACCTTGGATGTCTTGTCTTTCAAGGAGATTACACCAGATTCAATCATTTCATGGTACAAGTCATTGCCTTCTCGAGTACGCTCCCCTACTCCGGCAAATACAGAGTAACCACCGTGGGCCTTTGCGACATTGTTAATCAGCTCCATGATTAATACAGTCTTACCGACACCGGCGCCTCCGAAGAGTCCTATCTTACCTCCTTTGGCATAAGGAGCTAGCAAGTCTACAACTTTAATACCAGTGACCAAGATCTCTTGCTGTACAGACATTTCTACGAACTCTGGTGCCTCTGCGTGGATGGCGGCGGTTTTGTCCGTGGGAATGGGGCCCCTTTCATCGATAGGTTCGCCGATGACGTTGATGATGCGGCCGAGGGTTTCCGCGCCCACGGGAATACGAATCGGTGAGCCGGAATCCAGGACAGGTTGTCCACGAACAAGACCTTCTGTACCGTCCATGGCGATAGTGCGCACAGTGTTCTCTCCCAAATGCTGCGCAACCTCCAACACAAGCCTAGGGCTACGGTTTTGTACTTCGAGGGCATTGAGAATGGGTGGAAGGTTATCATCAAATTGGACATCTACTACGGCACCAATGACAGCAACCACCTTACCTTGCCCCTTACCAGAGGCTTTTGCGGCGAAATCTCGTTTGTTCACTACAGCTCCTCCGAACAGTGGGGTCGCTTCTAAAGATTTATCCAATACCGTCTTACCGGCCAAACGACCAGCTCTACAGACAGTAGAGAACATTTTCGTTTTTCAAAATCGATCGAAAGCACAGTGGTTAAATTAGTAAAGTTACGAGACTTTACGTAATGTAAGGAAGGGGGCAAGAAGAGGTGTGTGTGAAGTGAGGGGAGGGAAATTTAATACCACAGACAATCAATTCTTTTTTTTTTCAATTATGAAGCACGGAAACATTAAATTTTTAAACCATCACATCGCAATATATTATATGGAAAAAAAAGTGAATGATGGATATTAATAACAAAATAAATTAAATGGAAAAAAAATATGGATATTAATAAGTACGACCTTTTGTTAATAGGTTTTTTAAGATCATTTCCGACTTTCCTATTCGATTGCCTACTTATTTGATCGCCTGTGGTTCAAAATTTAATTTCTAACCTAATTTTTCGAGCTTCGCTACGGCTTTCATTTCATAGTTAGTTTAAGTTTCGATAAATATTTTGCCGCTGATTGTTGCCTTTATCTAAATATCTAGATACCATAGTGATAAAATACATCTATTGCTGAATTTAACATAATTTCAATTTACGATTTTTTCGTTCAGTTTATAATGATTTGCCCAGACTTTTTAGAATTTCAGGTTTGTAATAGGAAGTAGGTAGGAAGAATATTAATGTAGAATCTATATAATTAACTCTGCTATTAATTTTTCAGGATAATTTAAAGAAAATGCGTGTGCTAGATGATAAGATCATTTATACGCTTAACACATCATTGCCAACAGAATCGTTTAGAAATAAGTCTGATGCTTCTTCGGCTTGTCAAGATTTATATTTACAAATTGAGAAAGGACATTCTGATAGGGAGAATGTGATAAAAAATTGCATTGTTTCTACTGCTGATGCCCTCAAAAAATTGAAAGCTGATAAAGAAAATGCACCAAATGATATAGATATTCTAAAGAAGCTACAAGCAGAACAAAGAAAGGTTAGGTAGATAATGTTGTATACAATGTTGGGCTGGAAATTTATAGAGTAGACTGCAGAGTGGCAGGTGCAATAAAGGGTGTTCACTATCGAGGTAGACAGACGGCATGAATTAGTTTGCTTCTGAATGTTTCTACTGGTAAATTATTTAGGAGGCCTATGTCCAGCAGTGCATATCCTAAGACAGGCTAATCCTAGTGATGGTTACTATATTATCAAATACTGGGTACACAACAGCCTAATGAATGGGTATTGCTGGCTTATGTAGGTCCTGCCTGGGTGGCTTAGCAAATGCTAACAATTATGCAGAAAAACAGACATGTTATAAAGAAAATCTGTGTTTTTTAGACTACTAATAAGGCATATAAATAAATAAAAAAAACAAGAGGATTGCTGTATAGAAATTTCTATTCTTAATTAAATAATCCTTTAATTACTATCAAATCTAATGGATATAAATGAAAAATGATATTAAAGTTATGACTACTCTGATTTTAATAATATTGAATTTGATTCTTAGATGAATCTAACTAATGATCTACTATTAAATTAAATAATTTATAAAACATGTGATTGTCCACCATATTATCGGCTTTCATTTAATTTTGCTTGTCCTTTTTAACTCGTTATGAAGTATAAAATTAGCATTATAATTACTTTATTGTGATCAATGATTAAATTTGCAAATAAAAGCCAGATTCAAGTACCAAAGATCCTATGCACCTAAAGGTATTGGATGTACCTTCGTAGGCCAATGAATGTGCAGTAGTAAATGCTGGGCTAGTGTGCACCCAACATAACATTGGTTAGATAATACTATTAATAATCTATTGTTACTGATATGAAACTTTTTTTACAGTTGCGGATGTTACAAACAGAATTAAGTGTAGAAGAAGTTATAAAAGAGAGAACCACGAAACTGTTCACTGAGAAATGCAGAAGTTATTTCAAACCTAATGGCTTATGAAGACTGAAAAAAAAAAACCATGTTTTCCATTTTGTTTTGTATAGTGTACATATAGTAAAATAGATTAAAAAATATATGAAGTCTTTTAAATTAACCTTCTTATAAGTACAATCATCTACTAAAGGATTTAAACAATTTATGTAGGTAGTATAAATAAATAAATTTAATTCCAGCCACTATAAACTTAATATTTTCTTAGCGAATGAGTATGTTAACAGGTTGCAAGATGTGCATCTTATTCGTTGGGTTTCTTATGCTGTTCTTCATATTGTTTGTGCCAATCTAGATTCATTTGATGGACAGATTCTCCTCTTTTTGCTGCAGCTTTTCCTGATAATACTGCTCCAACACTTGCAAGAACTGTTAGGAGCATTAAAATATTAGCTAGTTTTATTCTTGCTTCACTGCGCGAACGATCAATGAGTTCAAGCCTGAAACATCAAATTTAAACAAAAACAGTAGTAAAAGTATTGCATAACAGTCATGTTATTTAGGCGAGTACGCAATAACATTACATACGAAACATATTCAGGAATTTCTTCTTTGGTTTTATATTTTTTAGTTAATACGAGAATAAATTTTTGTAGATTCGATGGTCTGTATCTGGCTCCAGAGATATTCGTAGTGCTTTGTTTAGGTGCTGGAGTACACATATTTCTGCTGGTTAAATAATATAACCATGACTTCGGCCGAACGATTCTATTCATTTTTCCTTATAAAAACACTTTTCTTCTTTGTCAACAAGTCACTTAATTCACTTATTTAATATCTACAGAAATGTTCCAATTTATGATAGCAATATAATTATATATATGTATTTATATAAATGACAAAAAATTGTACAATGTACAAAACAAGTTATGTATTATTTATACATTATTTTTCTAGCTATGTAATGTAGCTAGCTAGCTAAGAAAAGAAAATAGAATAGGATAGATTATATTATATTATTTTAGACGTTGATCGTTTATTTTATCTTTGGTTTATTTATTTTATGATTTTATATAATTTGACCTGTGGTTTGACCATAGACACTAGTATACTAACGTAATAGACGCACAGACTCCCCGTTTTCCGCGTGACGAAAACTGAAATGTCTACGAGTGCGTGATTATATAAGTGTGTGAGTGAGTTTTAGAGATGTCCCTTCGTCGTTATCGACAAGTAACAAGGAGTTAATGGGCGAGTTATAATTTTTTATTTATGTTATTATTATTTCACTAGACAACTCTCTCACAATAGTTAATTCTATATAGTTGAACATAAAAACTGAATAAAATGTTAAAGTGGAAACTAGATATTGCTTTGAAATAAAACCAGTTGTTATATTAAAAATTAATTAATGTTATAAATTGCTATATTAAAAATCAATAACATTTACATTAACAAAAATGGAATATCACATTAGAAAAATATTACTAAAAAATAAATAAATGAGATTTAAAAATGGAAATATTGATACTATCTAAGCCACAATATCACTATAGGTGCACAAATGTTTTGGTTTGCGTTATTAGACGCGATTTATTTATTACGTAAAATGATTTTTGATAGTATAAGACCCCCCCTCCCCCCTCTCACCTATGTAAGAAAAAAGAAAGGAAAAGGCAGACACTCTCCCCCCTATTTAATATTTATTACGTAAAAATCCAAAGGAAAAAATGAATACACGAGTGTTTTTTTTTTTATTTTAATTTTTCTAAAAAACAATTTTAGTGTACTAGTGGTACTAGTGATTTTTATTTTTTGGTAATAATCAAATTATCATTGAATAAGAAGTTAAAAGAAAATAAACTAAAACACTATTAGTTAGTTTAAAACAGCTAAACCTAGCATTAATCAACGACATTATACATAGTAAATCATCTGAGCTACGTTTATATATTAATTTTAAGAGATATAATTTAAGTGCGAATAATTTTATTACCTATTAATTTAATCGATATCGATGATTCAAATACTCAATCACTAGGTAAATTATTGAAATTTTCACAGACCCATAATCTTTTTCATTTATTTATGAAATTGACAAATATATTTAAAACACAAAACTACGTGATGTCTTACATTTATTACACAATTTGCCATATTAATTAAACCTAATTTTTCTTGAAAATAAGGCGTTTAAAATTGTCAGTATGTTGATCATATTTACCTGTGAAATGTCTCATTATTTGGATTATTCCTGTGATTCACTTCACAACCAGGCACTGAACAACACCACATGTTGATTTTAACAATAAATTTATTAAATTTAAAAGGATTCCTTGAAGAAATTACAAAAAAACTGAAAAACGCTATTCGCAGTGTTCTTATATGTTACACTAGTTCTCTCAAAACCAGTCATATTTTCTCATTATTTCCTGTCTCTTTCGCACTCGTATTCGTGTCATAAGAGACTGCCTTCTCGCTTGCACGCTCTGTTGGTCTATTACGTAGTATATTAGTGTCTATGGGTTTGACCCATTTTTTTTTGGAATTTTATGGTTGGCTTGTTAACTAGACTTTTAAGCAAAGTGTAGGCTCAGACTATATAATATTCTTTGGCCTCAAAATAATATAGTATGTAAGTAATTATTATTCTGATAAAAACTCACACTAGAGCCACTCATTATATTATTAGCTGGGCTGTGGCCCTCATGTTATTTATTTATGTCATTAATTTTATGTCATCACGATTGACTGACGTGAGACGTGACGTTGATTTGATGAGCGAATGCAGTGCAATCGAACATGATAGGATTTTGTTGATTGAATTTCACAATTTATTTGCAATATTGTGCAGTGAATCCTATATTTGAAGAAAGGACGATAACTTTTTTCTTCGAAATATCCAACCAGATACACTGTAAGTGGGTTTTCCATTTCAATAGCACTTCTAGACTTCTAGCACTCCACACACTAGAATTTCTTTCAAATTATGAACTGCCTTTAGGTACCTTCATTTTATATATTAGTTGAACTTTTTTTCATGTAATGAAAGTCTGTTTTTCATATTTTGATACATGTTAGTAATGATATTTTAAAATAATGGACAGATGGGTGATCACAAGCATCGTTATAAGAATGCAGGTTTAAGTACTGATGAACTGCGTCGTCGCCGTGAAGAGGAAGGGGTCCAACTTAGAAAGCAAAAAAGGGAACAACAATTATTTAAACGTAGAAATGTTCCAACAGAAAATACTCCCGATGTTGCCCTAGAGGTTGGTGTAAGTTTAATTTTTTATCATAATTATGATGATTTGTTCTCTATCATTTAGATAGATATTTTATTTTCTCGATGTCACCAAGTGTTTATTTTTATTACATAGTTATATTTAATATTTCTAGGACGAAATCAACATTTCTCCATATGATGATATAACTCCAAACATGGTAGCAGCATTGTACAGTGATAATCCTCATGAACAATTGACAGCAATTCAAAAATTTAGGAAACTACTTAGTCGAGAGCCCAATCCTCCGATAGAAGAGGTCATTCGCACTGGCATAGTACCCAAATTTGTAGAGTTTCTAACCAACTGTGCAAATCCAACATTACAGGTATGGTTCTTTGATATGTTTAATAATAATATAGTATTACAATTATTTTAGTTGCAATACAGAATTTCAAATTATACCTTCAGATAAATACCTTGCCTTTGTGCCCTGTATCAAATGTATTAATTATTAATATTAATAATAGCAATTTAACTACTTGTTAACAGCATTCCAACTGTTGAAAGATTTATCTTTCGTTAAACTATGTATTAAATTTTACTGAGTGCTGCTAAACAAAATGTTTTATTAGTTATAAGGATAATTGTGATTTTACAAGGAAAATTGATGGAAATACCTGAAAATATATTACGTATTTGACATATCTATACACAATAAAAAACAAAGTCACTTCCCATCTTTTGTCCCTCTGTATGTAAACTTAGATTTTTGAAACTATAAACAGATTTTAATGACGATTTCACTAATGGAGAGAATTGAACTCTTAAAAAAACCATGCAAAGCCTAACCTAACATGGGCTGTGACAGGTTTAAATTGATAAATGGAACGTAACAATGCATCAATTAAGTGATGTCTAAGTACACTGTAATGACAACAATTTGACTGTATGACATCAGTTTGAAGCGGCATGGGCATTGACGAATGTTGCATCGGGCTCGTCGGAACAAACACGTGTGGTGGTTGATTGTGGTGCGGTGCAAGTGCTTGTTGCGCTCATAACGGACACCACGGTCAGTGATGAAGTACGCGAACAAGCCATCTGGGCATTGGGTAACATTGCCGGCGATTCCCCCAGGTGTCGGGACACTGTACTCGCTGCGGGTGTCCTGCCACCGCTGCTTCAGTGAGTACCTTTTTATTATGATAATATGATAATAGTATTATAAAGAAGAAAGATTTGTTTGTTTGTTTGAATTGAATAGACTCCGAAACTACTGGACTCGTTTGAAAAATTCTTTCACTGTTGGGAAGCTATATTATCAGCGAGTGACATAGCCTATGTTTTATAAAGTTAAGCGGACGAACTCGCGTGCAACAGCTAGTTATGAATTTATGATATAAAAAGCTGTAGGCGATATGAAGCCACAGGTTGATGTTGATGTTAGAGGAGTGCCTCTAAGGTTCAAAGTATTCTGATGTGTTTCAAAATAAAGCATCTTAAAAAAAATACCCCTTAATTTTAAAATAAAGAATATGGTAGTCGCTAATAGAAATCTTTCTGTTAATATTTGGTACCAAATATATGTATAACGTTTTCAATATGTTTTTGTAAGTTGTATATTTTAAGTATTTTAATAAAGATTTTCGTAGCGCAAGTTAACTCAAGAAAACAACAATAAAAATTAATTTCTTAATTCCAGTATTCTGACCAAATATCCAAAACTGTCGACGACAAGGAATGCAGTATGGGCTTTATCAAATTTGTGTAGAGGGAAAAATCCACCAACGAATTTTGAAGCTGTAGCACCAGGTCAGTAAAACTTTCTATAGTTGTCTATCATTTTGGAATTTCTCTAGGATTGAAGGTTTATAAAATAGGTATGTACATTACATCAAACCAAAAGTATTTGAACCATGATCTAACATTGAAGTTAATTATGTAATATATATATTTTTTTCGCCACTACAACATTTTGAATATTTTGAATTTTTGAATGAATAGATGTTAAAAAACTTAATTATTTCGTGTAGGCATTCCAGTGCTGGCGCGATTGATCCACCACACAGACGCCGATGTATTGAGCGATGCGTGTTGGGCTCTCTCCTACTTATCCGACGGACCAAACGAGAAAATACAAGCGGTCATTGATGCCGGAGTCTGCAGGAGGCTTGTTGAATTGCTTTTGTAAGTTTCTTCATACTATTTTTATATTTCAAGTATTCAATAGAAAAAGTTATAAAACTAAAGTTAAGTTATATTAAAGAACTAGTTATTTTAAAGATGGTTGATATCAAATTATCAATATTTGCTGGTTGATATCAATGCGAATCATTTGCTGCTTCGA
Source organism: Synanthedon vespiformis (assembly GCA_918317495.1). NCBI lineage: Eukaryota > Metazoa > Arthropoda > Insecta > Lepidoptera > Sesiidae > Synanthedon > Synanthedon vespiformis. The sequence goes on from OU906953.1 coordinate 3,969,057, forward strand.
ATCTATTACGAGACTAGTCTTAAATCTGGCAGATTTTCCCAGGATGAATTATGATTGTATATATTTTTTTTTAATTAAAGCTTTGATATTTTGATAACTTTATAAAAAAATATTAAAATGATCAATTTCAATCGTTTACTTTTGAATTAAAAATGAAATGTAAGTATCTATTCCGCAACAACCCCGATTTGTATTCATAGACACAACCAGTCGACGGTGGTGTCGGCGGCGCTGCGGGCGGTGGGCAACATAGTCACGGGCGACGACGCGCAGACGCAGGCGGTGCTCAACTGCGGCCCGCTGCCCAACCTGCACGCGCTGCTGCGGGCCCCCACCGAGGCGCTCCGCAAGGAGGCCTGCTGGACGATCTCCAACATCACCGCCGGCAACGCCTCGCAGATACAGGCATGTCTTTTTTACTAATAATGGCGCCAGTACAGTACACATCATTCGTTGCTGTCCACTGAATGAAACATTCGTTTTTGTGCAGGCAATTATTGACGCGGGAATATTCCCAACGCTAATTGATATCCTGGTGAACGCTCAGTTCAAAACACGAAAAGAGGCCGCCTGGGCGATCACCAACGCGACCAGCGGCGGAACTCACTCGCAGATCAAGTATGAATCTATCCAATTCAACTTTTAATTTATATTTTTTCATTTTTATTTTTGAATGCGGCCGAAGTCGCAGCGCACCCACCAGGCTTGTTATAATTGAATGTTGTCGGCAGGTACCTAGTGGAGAAAGAATGTATCCCGCCTCTATGCGAGCTGCTCACGTTGACGGACTCGAAGACGGTGCAGGTGGCCCTTAACGGAATCGAGAACATACTTAAGGCGGGGCAACGCGGTGGCGCCGACCAGCGCGAGAACGACTACGCGGTACTCGTCGAGGAGTGCTTCGGTGAGGAGCGCTTTAACAATTGCCGAACAGCGGTTGAGTGTTTGCCATTTGTAACAAGTGTTCGTTGTGCGCAACAGGTTTAGATAAGATCGAGTTTTTGCAATCGCACGAGAACATGGAGATCTATCAGAAGTCGTTCGAGATAATCGAGAACTACTTCGGGTCGGAGGAGGAGGACGGGGCACTGGCGCCGGCCGTCTCCTCCACCACAGGGAACTACCACTTCGACGACCACTCCGTGCCCACCGACGGCTTTCACTTCTGAGAGCCACGCCTCCTCCAGTCCAGTAAGTCACTGTTGTTGCTTAACCGAATCAAGTTTGGTCGTCGTAGACACAGTTTTACAATCTGTACATATTATTTAGATCAATTACAGGGAGCCGAACTCCGGACTCTTAACATTAAGGACAACTCTTAACCACAGACACGAACGAGCGTTTATTCTGCAAGAGAATTTTAAAAGAATCGTTATCAAAATTTATCAACACCTTTTCTGTGTACGGATGTAACATCTACAGTGAAATACAAGGATTTAAAAATTTTCATAGATAAATAACTTCGTAATACCTACCTGCAGTCACTGCAGTCTATAATGCACTAATAAACCTTTGTATATAAAAATATATTAAATTTTATTTAGGGTTAGAGAAGGCTAATAATATTAGAAAACTACATAAATGACAGTCAGTGTGACACTTGTAAATGTATATTAGATACGGATTGTAAAACTGTGTCATAGAGCCAGACAAAGATACGAAATCTCGTGAGTCTTGGTTTCAATAGCCATCTTAAATGTTTATTTATATGGTGTATAAATTTAAAAAAAAATTGCAGTATTAAGGATAAATTTTACAGTTTAAAAATATGTTACCTACTGCTCTATAATATAGCAAACCTCTCATTCATAGTCAGAGAAACGATCTCATATTTATTTGAGATGACCCGTTTAGAAAAATGTAATAATATCTTCAATAAAGAGTTGTGTAATCAAAATTAAAAATATACTGAGACGGATAAACAAATAAATAAATAAAGATATTAATCCTGTATGCACTTGATTGACAACTAACAGGAGTCGCATCCTGTTATAGCATAACTTAAGGTGACACAGGTCGGCGGCTCGGAACTCATCGGTGCGTGTAGCTAAAATTCATTCTGTCTTCTGAGTTGTGAGTTGCTCTTCCCGCGCATTGTGCTGCACACAGCTGCAACTCAACTCAACTGCAACTCAACTGAAACACGCAACTCAACTCGGAACAACTCGACTCGACTGAACAACTGACTTGGGAAGAGCAACTCAACTGAAACTCGCAACTCAACTCAGAACAACGCGACTCGACTGAACAACTGACTTGGGAAGAGCAACTCGACTGAGACATAAACAGTCTTGGCCCATATACTCTTTTTGACAAAACTACTGCATATATCTATTTCGTGTAAAGTTATTTGAACTCTTGAATAACTAATCAATGTTTGTATGCAAAGTGTTTTTGAGTTTTTGTACACTGGAGTGACCTATTCATACCCAAAGTTGCATTAAAACTTGTGTTAAAATATGAACTTTTCAAGGATCATATTTATCTTTTAAATTAATACGACAAGATAAATCAGTATCATGCTTACTTTTGTAAATTGAACATAAAACAGCGGAGTAATAATCATTCTACGTTTGTATCGAGGATAGCTGACTTGTATCACCTTAAAGAGAATAATTTTGTATATTTTGTGTATTGAACTTGTAATTTAGATTTTTTATGATATAAAATAGCTCTAGTCCTATCGTGCCTGCCCACATGTGCAAAGGAGAGGTGAATTCTCTTTACAATTGTAATTGATTTTTAATACTACTACAGACTTTATCTATTCGTTTTCAGATGTCTGCATATAATAGGATCGCGCTTATAAATTAAAAAAAAAGTGAGGAGTGCCACTTCGCTAGTGATGAGCCCAAATACATTATCGATATAATCGATATACGATGTATTTATGTTGTTTCAGTTTATTTGTATCTATAATGGACTTTTATAGCGAAATTAGCCTGTTTATTTTCTTTTACAGTGTTTTTTTTTTTCGTTTGGCTCAAACGCCAATGTGTAAATTTTTTGTTGTTGTATATTTATACCGAAAATGTATACAAACTTATCGATGGTATGTTGTGGTAGTTTACTTCTAAGAGTGTATAATGTAACTAACTACTTCTTATTGAACATCTGTATAAAGAAAATGTCGCAAACTAATGATATATATAATATATATGTTATGTAACTAATCTTATATAAAATAAGTCATTCGGATTTATCGTTTATTTCGGATTATTTTAAGGTAAAACAATCCAAATAAAATAATTGTATAGTGATTTTAAAATGTGATTGAGAAATGTGCTCCGAAGTTTTTTTGTTTCGAACAAGAAAATATGTTCGTGTTATACAATTATTATATATATATATATAGATTTTTTATTTTATTTTATTGGAAACAAATTTGTTAAAAAAATAAACAAACATCGCAATGTTTGAAAAACTTTATACAGGTGTAAATTTATTTATTTGCTTTAAAAAAATGTTTTTTTTTTTTAAATTTCGACCATCTATAACCACTTATTAGTAAAAATCTCAATAGAGAAATTTTTTTTCAATAGAGAATTCGTAAATTGTATTGCGCAAATGTAATTTTCTTTTTCAATATTACATATTTTGCCTACACATTGTATATAATGTTTCTATTTTTTGTTTTAACCTGTGATAATATATGGATACATAGTTCCAAAGTAAATAAAAAATGACAGTTTGACTCCATTGAACTATAAAAATCTTATTATCTTATTATTCACAATTGCAATCAAATTAAAAAAAAATGCAATTCAGTAAACATGTGCGTCTACAAACACATGTGAAATGTTATAATGAAAAAAATAAAATGTCACTTAACTATATTTTCACTAAAATGTAATTTGAATAAGTTGTGAACTAATGTCACCAACTAATGTTTAATTTTAATGTAAATAATTTAAAGTTTGAGAATGAAATGTCTCGGTTTTTTTAAAATAATTTTTTTTTTAAATACTGCAAGTTTGTTGGATGGGGACCATGCCATACTTTATTTGATAAAATGCATGGTTAACTTTTAACATTTCTATTAATACCTACTACTTTTTTTTTAATGAAAATATTTGACATTCTAATGTTTTTAGATCATACATGGGAAAACAATAAAAAAGATCGCTATCACTAAAGTCAGCTTGGGTAACTTTGGATATTTTTTAAATATTTTAAATTTTTATGCTCACGGAGATAAAAAATTATTACATACTCTACTCTATTTGGCTATACCTAAAAGTGTTCTGCTAATGTCGTTTATTTATTAATAAGTTTAAATCTGGATTAATTGCGGAGTTTGGGTGAATTGAAACACACGACCAAACTTTCGTAACAAACAGCTTACAATTACTCAAGTAAATGAAAAAAATGCTATTGATAATATTATATCTTTATAATATCATCACACATTCCACACAGCACCATCTAGTTCCGTCAGTAAGGAACTTATGCCTTTATTATGGATACAGTTGACTTTTTTTTGTAAATACATACATTTAGGGGGTCTTCTTCTTTATAATAATAACTTAACTCATTTGGCTCGATTCTTCATCTTTATTTATTAACTTATACTTTAAATTTACATATACTTCTTACTTATTTTCACACGACTGTCCACACTCCTACATTATCCGCCATCATTTGACTCACTCCCGTCTACCTCATTCACTCCGTTCATCTTCTATAAGCTACGTTCCGTTTAACAAAAAATCAATTATTAAAATTAACATTAATCCTACATACATATTATAAATACAAAACATCCACGACTCAGGTATATTTGCTCTTAGCGGGATTTGAACCCGCAACCGTTTGGTTAACAGCTCTAGGGTTACTAGCCACTAGACCAAACATGTCAAAAGGTTTTTAAATCAGTGTGCGTATCCATTCTTGCGTTTCGTTTCATGCAGTGGTTATCTATTTTAACGTAACTCTAGTATATCATATATATACATATATCCAGCTTAATTTTTAAACTGGATAACGTGTAATCCAAATCTTTATAAAGTTCGAGTGAATAAGCATTTTCTGAGTTAACTCATCCCATTGTCGGTTTCGTCTTTCCTCCACAGCTAGAGCTAACCTAATATTAATAAAAAAAGTTACTCAAGTCTACTTGTGCAATATGTTTTTATTTATTTATAAAAGAGTTCCTCTCCAATTTGCAGTGTATAGCATAGCTTAGTAGCAAGATTGGCAAGAACAGTAAGAAAGAATAAATCTTGGATTTCTCAATACTGTTTTTACTGTACCTATATATAGTTTTCTTATAAATAATTAGCATTACACTTAGCATAATATTTGTTGGCATTCAATATAATATATCTGTTATATTAATTAATTTTACCATGTAATATATAAAATTTGATTTAAAATAATGTGGCTTCTTGAAAAGTCTTTGTTTAAAGTTGACATCTAACAAAATATAATGCTAATTGTATCGTATATAATATAATAATATTATAAATATATAGCTATATACTATCCTATGTATTTGTTTCATTATGTGGATTGGTTTTCGAGATAAAGCATTAAAACAAAATTGTATGAAACATTTTAAAAATAAAGTGAGCGGCCATTGTTCATGAAACATTATTTGTTTTATTAAATAAATATCCTTTATAGTCCACGAAACTTAAGATTTTTGTGTAAAATATCTCGTAAAAATTGAACATTTTAAGATAAAATCGGCATTAAGCATTTTATTTATAGTTAACTAGCTGGTGTTCGCGACTTCGTCCGCGTAGAAAAGTATAAAACGCCATCTACCGTATTTCGGATAGATGGCGCTATCGCCCGGGCCAAGCCGCTAGTATTTACTTTTATTTTAGATTTCCCGTAGGAATGACGCATTTTCCTGCGGTAAAAAGTAGCCTATGTTCATCACGGATAATGTCGGCTTCTAATGGTAAAAGAATTTTTCAAATCGGTCCAATAGTTTCGGAGCCTATTCTACACAAACAAACAATCAAATCTTTCGTCTTTTTAATATTAGTATAGATATATATTAAATGGAACAATCGACAAATTCCTGTAAAGTTTAAGTCATATCCTATAGTTCTATGGCCTTAGATTTCCTACAAAGACATCACAGCAAATCTAATGGTAGACATGTAACGATATACCAATTTGCGCAACTTGCGCAAGTACACGTGAGTGGGGCGAATATTGCGCACATTTCATACAATTGAAATTGTGAATAATTGGGCAAGTCTACACTTGCGAGTCGTCACTAACACTATAGATATAGATAGACCTATTAGGGCGTGGATACTATAGGCCAGATACAGATCTAATGTCGGGCTAAATAAACTTTTCTCTGAGAGGTGGTATACTAAATCTGGGAAACAATTTCTAGGTCATCGTCATCATCATTCAGCCGCAGGACGTCCAATGCTGGACATAGCAAATAGTTTTCAGGACAGGTCAGAAGCAGCCCGAATCCACCGTCGACCCAAAATATAGGGTAAAGGTAAAAAATAAAAAAGCCTTTATTAATGAAACAAATATATTTCATCATTAAATTAATGACCAACAAATCCATTTCAACACGTTGTCAAACCGATTTTCAATTAAGTATAATAGGAAAATGTGCCTTTTTTTCAGTGCCAAATATTCATTTAAAATGCTACACAAATACAGTTACCGTTTGCTTTGAGATCATCGGAATTCGACGTCACCTTAACAACACGCAACCCTCTCTTCAGGTTTCGGTAACCATATTTTTATAGCTACATATAATTTTATACGCCTAATTAGTAAAACTACAACACACATATTTATTGCACATTTAGAAATTTCGTAAAGTATTTTTGTCTTTTTTTTTCTTATTTTTAGAGATCCAAGACATTTACTATAATTTTGCACATCGATATTATTTGAAATAATATACACAATAGCATTTAATTTAGATATAATAGGTGTAATATACATCCAAAATATTCCTAAGTTAGTTTGGACAATGGACAAGTATTTAAATTAGAATGGACACAGTGAATAAATTGATCATACTTTGTTAAATATTAAAAATGTTCATGAAAAATAAGAGAGATGTGTTTAAAAAGTACTGTATAATGTATAACAATATTTTAATATCTTCCTCGCCTTAAAATCGCATTGCTTAATCGAAAGTCTTAATAAAATCATCTCATATGATACAATATTAATAAAACCATCTCATATGATACATGACAAATAGGGTAGAGGTATTACTAAATAGTAGTTTTCACTTCAATATTTAATTAAAATACCGAATTATTCCTAAAAAATATTAACACGGTGAAAACATGTCTTATTGATTTCAACAAGGCCAAAAATAATTTTAAAATACACAGCGAACGGCATATTAACTTTTTGTTTTCCCACATTTTTTATATAAAGATTAAGGATAAGGATAGGGGACACTGGAATATATTTGAACGCACTTTATTGAAAAAACAGTTGACATAAAAATACCGTCGCTATGTGTTCTAATTTATACAATATGTTCAAATAAGTTAAGTTATGAAACAAACAAGAGACTAACCACCAAACTGCTAGAATGAACACCTTCTTTCTTATATTAAGTAGACACTTTGGTATCCCCACAAGAGACCACCGACTATTGTATTGAACAATGTTGGTAATTTTTATCTAAACCAAATTATTGCTGGCGTTGCAGTTATATCAATATTGTAATGTGTTTTATAATTTATTAACTATGGAAGATTCAATAAATAAAATGTCTCTGTAGAACAGTTTCTATCACATATCATTACACATTGTAGCACCACGCGGTTAATAGACCCATCTACAATAACTATTACTTACCTCTATTTTTTAACTCTTGTTTAATGGGATGTATAAAAATCAATACATATTAAGAAAAATAATTTAAAATTGTTCCATATAAAAACATCATGTATATAAGTTATGTTTAAAATTAAATAAATACTCTTTATTGTTTTACGTCATTCAACTATTGAGACTGTGATTTGGCTTAAAAACGTTTTAAAAACAATCCCTATTAATATTTTTACATATATAATTACTTAATGACTGCGAAATTTCTGGCCTACTTTTAACTTTCTACCCGAAAATCAGTCTAGATTCGATCGTTCTTGGCTAGGTCGTGGACTTCATCGCATCGACTTATAGTAATATCACATTCAACGCAATCATCTTTACATTAAATTATGTACCTACATTCAATAACCTACGAGATTGACTCGACCACAATGTGCCGGGTGAAACGTCGCATGAAACGAAACTACCAACTAACACCTCTCCACTATTGCTTAATAGTTGACATTTGAACATATCATCAATAAAATCTGCATTAGTCTGGGCCACGCGTCGGTGCAAACGTCTTTTAAAACAAGTGAGGATGCGAGTTGCAGAAGTGTATAGGTATCGCAAAACTTGATGGTCTCTGACTTTGAGCGGGTATCTTTCGTTTGCGAACGTAGAATTGTGAACAATACGGCGGACCTGCTTTCTCGTACAAAATGTTATATCATTGCGTCTCGCTCATTCGCTGTCTCCCCCATCCCCGCCCCGCGTCGCTATACCTCACAAACAGTGCCAAAATCGGTCTGCGCATATTTGACAAGTGACTTTGCCAGAGTCCATCAAGTTTTGCGATGTTTATACCACTCTGCAGTTTAGGCATAATCCATCAGCCAGCCGTTTGCGGGAAGGAAATAAACCTGGCGGGCTGTCCTCGCTAGAAACGCTGCTGAAGTGCTGATACTATTTAAATAACAGAACGAATTATCTCCTTCAAATCGGCTTTTTAAGCGCAATAAAAGTAAAAATAAATATTATTGGCTTTATACAATTTTAGGAGCTAGCACTTGTATAATTTTGTTGTCACCAAGTCACACGCGTTGGTTTTTCATTATCAAAATTACTTATCTATGATTACAAATCAACAAGTTGTTAATTATTATTTTTTTATAGCTGCATTGACTTTAACAAAACGACGTGGCCCATACGAGACGATACTAAGCCTGCATACTTTGTTTATTTATCCGGTAACAAAATTAAATCAAATTATCAATTCGAGTCAGTAAAATACACGTGCCTATTTTCATACTTTAAATAAAATTACAATTAACATGTATTCAAATAGATAATCAAATATTTTTATACATAAAACACTATCTACATTGATGATTTTTTTATTAAAACACTTCCAATAGGGCAATTGCATTTAATTGCGGATGTAATTTTGAAAATATACCTACCTAATAAGAGAAATTTCAAAGAATGACGAAAATGCCTCTCGGTTCCAAAGTTTTACTGGTGAACTTTATTTACTTCATTTGTATCCAATAAGAAATAAAACATTAAAATATTTCTGTAAAATAATCCCCAACAGTTTCAAAGAAATTAACTGCTAGAACCAATTGTAAATTATATGTATGTACATTTTAAATATTGGACGGAGATACATACGCCTTTCAAAGTACAATTGTGCGTCATTCTAAAATACTTAATCGTATTTCGATCAGTTGTTAATACAGAATGGCACGTGAATAACTGCTTAGAATCGTGCTTAAATAATATCCCATGGATAATGGACTAAATATACGTAAAAATAATGCCCATAGAATTCACAATAGCTTGAATAAGAGTTGACTACTTTCAAAGGCGGCAATCTGACTTTATGAATATTTTTGGTTAATGACAAAAAATATATTTTTTATTTATTATCATTTTTTGAATAAACCTTTTAACACTTAAGAAAAAGGAGCACAGACGAAGTTGCGGGAAAAATCTATTGTATAAATAAAACTTATTTTCTGTCTTGCCATACTAATATACTCATTTTTTAAATAATACTCATAATAATAATAATAATTTTTTAATTTATACTCATAATACTCATTTTGGACGAAAAGCAAATCGGGCATGCCTTTGAAACTAATCAACTATTTATTTCGTATGAATTTTCAACTAAACTGTAGGTACCCCACATTAAAGCAAATTCTGCAAAGATATGTTCTAGCATTAATGTTTAAATTAACATAATTTTTACGTAAATAAAAGATGTTAAACAAAACAAAAACATCACTTAAACCCTAGTTTATCACATTTCACCTGGTTAGCACTTGCATATTTACAACCAGTGCTGTTTTTTTTTATTTGCTGTATAATTTAGAATCTGATTAAAAATTAAATTATCTATAATATATAATAGGTAAATATGTATGTTACGTGAACAGATATAAAGAAATACCACACCAATCTTAACGCTACGAGAATCCAAAATAATGCACCACCCGTCATTACTTGGCGGGGAAGTTCGACATTTCTGCTTCGGAGGACGCGAACTTTGCTCTAGCACGCTCTAGTAACAACGAGTGGCTTTACAACCTTAAATCTATAAGACACTAAATTACACCACAACATCAAGTAACTACAGCGGATATAATTATAAAAACAGTCAACATCAATTCATGAATAATATTTTACGTTACTTTATATATTATAAATTTGACATAAGGGCGAAATATCTACACGATTGTTTTTAATGTGTCATTTCATTGTTTACTTCGATGGTTTGTAGAAATTCTTACGGTAAACACGAAAACTGGCCACGATAATACCTGCGAATCGATAGTAATACCTATTATACCATTAATGCGAAGAAAATTGCAGAAAAACTGAAGAAAAAAAAATAAAGGAAAATTGCAATTTTAAAATCTTCCAAATGTAATGTATACATAATATTTAGTTGAAAGTATAAATTCTCTAATGTTAGATAAAAAATATTACAATTTTATTAATAAGGGAAGAACTAGAACACAAAATAGAGGGTAAAGTACAAAACTAAAAAAAGTCAAAGGGAAAGTTCAAAATGCATTGAATAAGTATAATGTCAAAATGTACATAAATTTTTAAATTTTATACAGCAATAGTATCAAATCCTTTACTATTAATTTGACGTCTTTTATTACTTACTCACTATAATTACGAAATATTATTTCAACATTCACAAGTACCTAGTAATCAGTTTTAGTGTTTAAAATCCGCAATTCAACTAGAGTATTTAGTATTAAAAATAAAAAAATTCAGAGTATTGCTTCTCGTTTATACTAGAAGTTTTCCATTATTTACCTACCTAAAATTACATAATATATCCCTCTGGCAAGGACATTAAATATAATCATTAAAATTACGTAAAATATAATTTAACTGCATACTATTATGTAATAACAATTATAACTGTTTAAAGAAAATCATAAAATTAACTGTCCGACAATATATGCTTGTGATCAGGATCGTTGGGGCTAATTTGTCTAAATTTAATTAGAATACAAGAGTGATTAAGACCACTCCAAGTTTATTGATATAGTATTTTTCTAGGATAAACTCAGAATGTATCCAATCGTTTCTTTCATAGCTGATTATGAAACGCAGTTACGATAACATTTGCTTGATTAATAACCGATTATGTAACAGTGAAAAAAAATTTCTTCTCTGTTAACTGGTTATGAAAACTGATTACCTATACATGGACCATAGATTTCCCAACTATATGGTCTCACTATGGGGTTTGTAAAATAGCTCATCGTCGCTAAACGAAACGATGACAAACGAAAGCCATCGACATAGGTAAATGGCGGATTAGTAAGTTGAAGAGGCAATAGGCACATAGATAGTATAGACAACCGACGTCTGTTGGGACTGGAAGGTTCGGAAATGAGGGAGGCAACGTACTGGCAAGCGTTGGCTAATGTAGTCCATTAAGAGCCGCCGGTTGTCGCTGATATAGAAGAGAAAACATTTATTTGCATAGGTACACATGACTCACACGAATACATCTAAAATTAACAAAACAAATAAAATACCTACATACATTTTTTTCACATTTTAATGAGAGTACTAAAACTTAAATTAAACCGTTCAGCATAAGTTGATGCAAAGCGCAGACCTCTAACTAAGTTTAGATAAGTTGCACCCGTCTGTCCCGATCACCAGCCTAATTATCAATAGTAAAAACAATATATTACACTAAATAGATGGATAAAAATCCTCGCACCCGATCATTTCGTTGCATTGACTGCTTAAAACTGTAAAAGTAGGTATAAGTGTCTCATCTTTAACAATTAAACTATTGTAACCGTATCGAAAAATACTGGTCCGCAAATCACTTCAAGATATAACAATATGTACTTACATACTATTTACTTAATTGACGAAGTCATAGTCCGTTCGAATGAAAGATTATAAAATTCTTATAAATTATTCAGGTCACAAATCATGTTGACTTTGCCTGAAGAAGAAATTTTATTTTACACAGATAGACTAGAAGATTACGATGTATCCGTGAGATTATTTAATTATTTGGAAAAAATCCTTTCAAAATCAAAATTAAAAATATTTTTATATACATTTAAGAGGTGTTTAACTTAAACGAAATTTACCAAAATGGCAAAGTTTGCAACAATAAATGGTTTATATTTAGGTGTATTTAACGATTATTTTAATTTAATATCAAAAATATATTTCGCCTACATTTATTGAAATTGTCTTTGAAATAAATTACTTTGTATCTCTAGATGTTTAACGAGATGTATAGAAAATCTACAAAATATAGACAGATTGTATAAAAGTGTGTTTCTTTTTTCTATAAAATTTTAAAATGAAATAAAACGTTTGAAGAATTCCACAAATCCAGATTAAAATTCCTTATAAGAAATGTCTTTCAAAATGCATTAAAGTATACCTCAGCTTTTTAAGTGTATAAAAAAAATTAAAATTCAAGTAGTAAATTATTTTTTAGTAATTTTGATTAAAATTAATTTTTTTAAATTTTAAGAAAATTCTTTTTAAAAGAAAAACTGTTTAGAATCGCGAGTAGTTTTTAAAATATCACATAGTCGGCAGTTTTTATTTTTCTTAAAAAGATAAAATGGCATTGTATTACTTCTAATTATTGCAGACCAGTATTTTTTTTTCTGTTAAAACTTTATAAATTTATGTAATAACTTCTTAGGTAATTAACTGTTACTTAATTACTTATTTTGAAAAGCTCCTCTGGGTTATGAAATTGGACGCAAGCTTCAATATTGTTGGTAAAAACACGACCAGGAGCTACGAAATGGTAGAAAGACATAAATTAACAACGAAATCTAAAACAAAATGTGTAGGTACAAACGATCTTTGACAATTAATTTATCTAATTCAACGTTTACTTTATGAGGTACATATTTTGGCACAGAGAGATTTGTTTTATAACTAAGTATTTATTTCATTTATAACTAAATATTTATATTACTATGAATTAAGTATATTATATAATTATATTACATATATAACGTTTTCGATGTTCTAAAACTTGTTGACTGATCTTAGCGTACGAATCACAGCTTTTTTGCATTCTCCTACTTACCTATCGTCACGACTATCAAATTTTTCTAGCTTCTTTTCAATGGAATGAGATTTCAATCTTAAAATTATACAAACATACAAAAATATGGCAAAGAAAACTTATTTATAGTCATTTTCAAATGTAAAATTAAATCAATGTAAGAAAGCAATGAAATTATAATAGTACGTTGAAACGTGGAAATCGTGACTGTTAGTTAATTAAAATGTTTAAATTAATATTAATAATAATAAATTGAATCTTAAAACAATAGTAATTATTGACAAAATGTCAAGCCGTATCCGTGATGTGGCCAGATTTATATATTTCAGCAATGTTATAATACCTATTTATTTTAGGTTCATTAAAAGTATTATAACATTTATGAACAAATTATAAAATGCAACAAGTAAAAAATTACGTAAACTCGAAACTAGTTTTGCAGTAACGTCATGTCACAAATTCATTGCTAAGTATAATCCTTGTTAGGGTCCTTTCATACGTTTCAACGGTGAACGTTACCTACAGTGTACAAAAAGGAATATCTGGCTGATAAGATAAAGTTATGCGGTGTCATACTTATTATGCCAGCCATACACGATCAGGTCTATCGTCCAACTGACAATAGACATAGAGAGAATGGACTGAGCAATAGCCGTATGAAATTGACCACTATCTAGAAAGAGAGAAAGCGATCGGGCGGCCAGTATAGTACCTATTTCTTTCCTCTTTTTCTTGTTGGTCTGTAATAACTTCAAGGACCAATCAAAACTTTAGAAAAAGACAACTTCTGGCCGCACGATCGCGACAAAAGAATTTATAAACCTTCGGGTTGAAGATATTATCTTTGTAAGTAAGTGAAGTAAAGCATCGGTTCATAAAGCAGCCGAAACGTATGAAAATACACTTAAAACTATTCATTTAGTTAACAGCACTATTGTTATATCGGCGACATATGAAAATATACCAAGTCATTTTTATCAATGCTTAAAACATACTCCATTTATTTATTATTTGCTATCAGTAAGAATAAATATCGAAAATTATTTAATAAACTATACAAAAATTCATCGAATGAAAACGGTTCTGTAAGTTCACTAATTAAACCTGCTTATATCCATAATTATATGTTGTAAAGTTTTAAAAACGGTTTAAAAAATATCATGTTTTTCCTGTTACAAATATGATTCGGCTATTTAACTACGGAGGTATGAAAAGATTTAAGAGAGGACGGCAAAGTCTACGATCAACGAGAGTTATGCACGTGAGTTGTAAGATGCTTCGAGAGATAGTCGGCCCTCGCGAAGCATTTGCCGCACGCCTCGCAGTGATAGGGTCTTTCGCCGGTATGGATGCGTAGGTGACGAGTCAAATCGCTCTTTCCACCGAAGGCCCGGCCACAGAACAGACACACGAATGGACGCTCGCCGGTATGCTTGCGGACGTGCAATTTCAAATTCTCCTTAGACCTCACACACTTGCCACAGAAGGGACAAGCGAATCTTCTCTCCCTGTCCCTCTGCCTTTCGTCGTTCTGCAGAAAACTCAATATCCCAGAATGGGAACTAGAGCTTTCGTGCTTGCCGCTGTCTGCTCGGGATTCGTTTTCTGAACTGTCTGCGATGGAGCTGACGCTCGCGAACGAGACTGGCAAGCGCCTCCTCTCTTCTTGGGGATTATCTTCTTCTCTTTTGCTCTCGCTTTCGGCGCCAGAATTTCTACAATCCGTTGAATCGTCAACCGTAACTATAGAGTCGGAAGGTCCATTGGAGTCGACAGTGCTATCTTGTTCTGCGTCGTTTATCACTTCAATTGGCGGCGTCATCGGGGATTCGGTCCTGCTCTTCTTCTTTATGGACAAATCCATTTCCCCGCATTGACCTATCAAGGCCTCATTCGTACTGGAAACTTGATCCATTGGATCCGTTTGGTCGGTGTTTTTCGTGTGCAGTCTCTCCAAGGTGTGATTGAGGCGATGTTTTTTGAATGATTTGAGATATCGAAATTGCATTCCGCATACATCGCACGTGAATAGTTTATCGGCCGGCAGCCTGGCTCTATGATTTTGCTCTCTGTGCTTCACGTAGGCTGACCTGTATCTGTAACTTTGGCCACATTGTTCGCACACGAAAGGTTTATCATCGCAAGAGGACTGCGAGGCGTGCTGTAAGGCCGCGTGGCGTTCTAAAAGCCAAGCGGAGGGGAACGAAGCGAGGCACACTCCACACCTTCGCCTCTCAGAATGTAAAAGGTGGCGACTTTGGTAGCTCATGCAATCGTCACTGAGATACCTACGAAGACGACAAGCCTGTAGGGCCAATAGGGGCGACCACAATGGCATCCCGGTCGGACTGCGAGGAGGCGGTATTGGACTGGCGATAGTCGATGTACCGCACGACATATCCAGCAGCATCTGTAATCAACACCACGCGATATTAAAATATGTTTAGAATCTCTTTGATTACTTACTGCTTGCATTTACGATGATTTCGCACACGTACCTCTCTATAACTATCAGGGTAAATAGGGTATATGTAAAAATAAAAATGTCTTTCTGTAATGATTGTAGAGCTTTTATTTGTCAAAATTGTATTTTTACAGCTATGATATGCTTATATTTGTTTCAAAAGTTACAATTATCAACAGCGAAGTTTCTCTGTTTAAACGACTGTTGTACAATTGACGAAACATTACTCCAATATGATCCTCGACCTTCCTGATATTTCACTGTAACTATATGATTCAATATAAAGTTTCAACGTAACATTAATTAATGCTCTTGTTACAACATTATGCACTATTAATTATGTTAAAAAGGCAAAACAGATTTCATCTAATCAAAATGTCAACAACGAATGTTAAACTAAACAGCTTAAGGAGAAAATAATTGCAGTTCCTCAACTGAAGTCGAATTCCTATTGTAATATCGTGTCATGTCGAGACGTGACGCTTTTATAAGTTCAATGAAATCGTGCTCATTCATTGCCGTACACCACATTGATGAAATACTTCAATCACCTTACGAAAATCACGACAGGACACGACATTTTAATACAAACCCGTCTTATGGAACAACAACGATAAAGCTCTATAAATAAAATTAAGTGAACCTACATTATTTTGAACTTGTGCTGAATGTAATTCATAGTAGCATAATATTAAATTATCAACTCGTATCAGTATGTATTAGACGCTATATTCCTACAAAATTTGACTCTACCAAAAAGTAGAAATGTAAGAAGCCATACTACAGGTAGTATATCATTGACATGAAGAAATAGACTGAGAAATACCAGCATGAAATTGACCATTCTCTATAAAGAGAATAAGCGATCATGTGGCCAATACCTATCTCTTGCCTCTCTTTCTCGTAGGTCTGTAGTAACTCTGTGGACCAATCAAAATTCTAGAAACTACTGGCCGAATGATCGCTTTTTATTTCTCACACTTTTCTGCCAGTATTCACTTTACAGGTGAATAGGGAACGCTCAGTATATTTCTCTGTCTATGACAGTTACCAAGAAAAATGAATATTAATTTGACATTTTCATATTTGATGATTTAAAATTTGCACTAACATTTGACATAAAGATATTATGCTAATATGAACAATAGTCACAGAAGTATTAAATCTAAATACAAATAATTCACAATAAACCATTAGGTATTAAAAACAAATTGTACCAATATACAATAATTAATTAATAAACCTACAGGAACTTAGAAAAATTGCAATATAAGTTCTATATTTAGGTATGCCACTTAAAAAATGGTAGGAAACGACACAACTAACCGATGTATGTGTAACTTTTCTGCAATCTACGTAACCATATATCGATCTTGGTGGAAAACATATTATTATTTCAACGGTATTATACTAATGTTATCTACTATACAAAATAAATGAATTGTTTTTTTTTTATTTTTATTATATTGGTCGTAAAAACAATTTTGCACTGGCTCTTGTATCGTTGATACGGCGATAAGATTGGAATGCGCTAGCTACGGAGATCGTGCCGTGACCGAAATCACTTATCAAATACGCAGTTTAAGGGTGAACGCTGTGTGTAAGTGTGCGAGTTCCTAAAGAAATGTGAAAAATTCGACTGCACATATCATAACGCAAGTTACAATTTTCACCATAAAAATTATACATTTTCCTAAAGTTCATCCGCTACTTATATATTCCGTGATTTGCAGCCTTTATATAAGTCTTGTACAGGCAAGAGGCACTCTAAATATAAAACTGTGGTCACAATTCATAATATTATAGAAATGAATCTACGTTATCATCTATTTCAACAAATAAAATATTTCATTCTAGTGATTTTTCTCGTGTTATCATAATGTTCGGTAGACAACTACTAGAAACAAATTTCTAGACACATAGGATATTCCGTAAGTAGCGATTCTTTTGAAGAAGACTTATCAATGTCATCGACTATTTATGGAATAGCCTTTATGAGCATAAATATAAGATAGATATTTGTTTGTGCTAGCAGCGCGGTGAGTATTCTGCGGGGGGTTGGCGACAACTATCAAAAATGTTATAATTTGAATAACTGCACTTGGGGGTCGTATATTTTAAACTATTGCTCACGTAATGGTACGTCTGTATGTTACAATTCACTAACACTCTCCGCAATGCCTATTTTATATATATATACATATCGATACATACAAATATATTCTATCAATATTCATTATTTAATTAATAAATAGTATCTCTGAAAGTTAGGAAACAAAATATCATTTTTTTAAATTGCATTCAGCTCTATTATAAAAAACTATTTCCATAAAACTCGTACAAATCTGATAATTCGCTTCATTATTTAACCATTTATTTATTTTATTGCTATTATTTAAGTTTGTAAATATTCAATCTTTCTTAACATAACAAGAGGAACATGAATCAAGGTCAATATTGCTATTTATGTTTGGTAACGTTCGACTCCGAAAAATAAAAAGATGTGCAGCTCTTCAAATCGCAACATTCACCTATCATTGTTTCAATGTTTCACTTCGTTCGTCTAGACCAGTGGTGCTCAGACTTGAACTGTTGATGATCGACTCGGTAGAAATAGCAACTATATTGTATGTGTAGCACATTACTTAAATAGTGTAGATGTAGGGTGTATTATAACGTAGGTGTCCTATCTATATATAGGGTCACTACAAGAAGTTTCTAAAAGAATCGATAGGAATCAGATGTTATGCGTTGCAGTTTCTCTGTAACAAGTACCGTGCGTTCTTTTGATAAGGCTGTCTTTCAGCGCTAGTAGACGGTAATACTGATATAAAAAAGTAATGAGGGGTTATTCTGGTTTAAATGTGATCATGTCATCAAACGAAAAATCAGAATCGTCCGATGTCAGCAAATATTATCCAAGTTCGACTCGTTGATCGCGATCGAACGTTTGAGTACCACAGGTCTAGAAGACAACAAACGGCTCCGGGACGTAGCGCATCTACCAATCTATTTATTTATTCTAAAATGCATTTACATTGTGAAATCCTCAACAGACCAACTTTATAATCTTTCTCCGTTTCATTTTACAGTAAATTCGCTAAACTCTTTATACAATTTCAATTATTAATTATACATATTTATCAAAATGAAAGTGAGTATAAACTATTTGACCGCAGCACCGAAAATTATATTAAATAGTTTAAAATTAACTCAAACTTCCAACACTTGCTACCGAACACTGTTCAAAAGATAGTCCCAAAGTCCTAAAAACGAAAAACTGAGAACAATAAGGAAAACTAATTAAATATTATGTGTACATAATAGTCACTCAGTAAATATTTAAAAGACCATTTTAAAATGAGGTATAAGACCATCGTCATTGATTTAGGAAAGGTTTAGTTATCGCTTTGACAAGTTAATTGATTTTTTTTTATCAAGTAGGTATACTTTTTTCTTTATAAAACCAAAGTACTCTTGTGTTTTGCTCAGCGACATCTACAACTGCGTGTCTACGATGTTTTTATAATTCTTGATTTTCATTTTTATAATTTTTGCAAAGTACAATCACTTATGCTCTCTTATCACTCACTATCACTCACTTATGGAAACGCTTACGAAAATATAACGAATATGTATTATTAAAATGTAACGTATTGTTGAATAATTATAACAAAGCAATGGTAACAAGTGTTAGAAGAATTTCGTATTAATTTGTATATATATGATTATTAGCAATGTAAGAGTATTTTTTCAATTCTCAATACAGTCAAATAGTATATAGAATCGATTCTATTAAGAGATATTTTATAATGCATTTTCGAATCTGTGTACTTATTAAGTGAAAGAGTTTACAAAAATCGTATTAAAATCACTTATACCCTTAACACTCAAAAGCATATTGTTTCAGCATCTGCCCAGCTGAAAACAATTAACGTTTCAGTGTTCAGTTATTATTGTGGCGTGGTTTGTGTGTACTCAGTTTGTTGAGTGTAAAAAAATTGTACATTTTCGAGATGTTTTCGCATTTATTGACGAACCCTACCTTTTCTACTGAGATAAAACATAAAAACATTCGATAATTTATATGGAATGTGTCTCTATCGATAAATTTTCATATAACTATTACCAGAATAAATTGCGCACTTCCGTCTATGTCAACAAACTACATAACACTTTGAAACAAACATCCCATAGACATGATTAATGCGCGCCTATTCCTATCTATAAAAAACCTTACCACGTGCATTTTGGAAGAGCTTCCTAAGGACACTACCACATCATTAATTCGACACTTACATAGGAAACAAAAAAACCATCAGATTTTGAACGCCGCGGTACTCCCCCACCGTTTTATTCAACTTTCATAAAAAAATTAATTCACCTTTGAAATGACATTTACAATTAAAACATCAAATTGTGGAATTATATATTTTGGAATGTAGAACATTCACAATCCAAAATTAAAATAATTGCGTGCGTGTCTAAGGGCTGTACTGCTAAAGCGGAGACGAGACGAGCGGAGATGTATATGTTAAAAATAACCAATAAGATTCCGTTATTTATTAAGCTTCGGTGGAGACGGTTGAGCGGAGATATTTTCCATATTTGTATGGAAAACTATGACTTACAAGCCGGCGACGCGACGGCGCGCAGCGGAGTCACCCTGGTGTTTTATTACACATCTCTGCTCATCTCCACTTTGGTGGAGTCCGACCCTGAGTATGTACGATATCAAAGTAATGTTAAAAATAAAAAAAATAAAATACAAAACCTAATTTCTAAAAAAAAACCGTCTAAAACTTAAAAATTAAGAAATGAGATCTGTTAAGGTGTACTAAATGTTTAGTTTGTTTCTCGAACACTTTTAAATTAAATTAAAAAAAAATAGCCAGTCACCCGCCAGCATCCGAATGAGATGATAAATTAAAATCATCAGACTTGTATGCCAAAGCTTAGCCTACACGATCTTATTTCTACGTAACTTAACCATCTCGCCTCATACTCGACCAATTCCGGTCTTAACAGCCTAACTATGCATTTCAAATCACAATCTGAGATCGAAATATTAATACTCCCAGATGTCTCGCCTTACTTTTATATATCACAGATCGTTTCCTATATTTACAATAATACTTTTCATGTTTTTTTTTAAATATACATATAATTCCAAAAAACAATTACAAATGTCACCAAACGACCGAACCAAGTGGTTATAATTAAAATATAATTGTCTAGTAATTTAAAAGGATACATATAATTTAAAATATCAACAATATACATTGTTTCCTCTTTTTTAGATATAAGAGATGATATGTTTCACGCCAAAAGATTATGAAACGATCAGGTTGTGTACTATCCACTAGTTTAACAAATATATTTAAAGATAGTGATATTTCAATTCTTAGTTCGAGTCATAAAATATAATATATCTTAATGGCCCTCTCACACTGGTAGGCGTGGTATCTCGTTTTTAATTAGTCAGATGTATGCGTTGAGAAACTCAGATTCTAATTCAAAATTAGTATAAAATTTCAAAAATGGAACGATTAACTTTACAAATTTTGATTTCAAAAAACACTCCCACACAGTATAATACAAGTGAGAACGAATGGAAAGATCACAAGTGACGCGACGCTGACTAAAACATAAAGCATCTTTAAGTCGTTGCCATAAAGCTGTGTTTAAAACGAAACCGCGACTAGGAGTGTGGCGAGCGTTTAGCGTTTCGGGGAGTACCGACAGCGAATAAGTAACAAAAAAACAATGAACGAGACACTTATGTACTAAAAGTGAGCCAACATTTAACCAGTACCAAATCAAAGCTTTATTTTGTATATATTTAATATTCATTTGACTATAGATATCGAGCCTATAGCTGCAACCATTAAAAACCTGTCGACAAATAAAAACGTGGTGCTATTTATCATAAATAAATGAATGTTTAACTTCCATAAAATATCCCTGTATTTGACTCTGTTGAATTTATTGAACACAGCAATTTGTGAGGCGTGTTTCAAACGCTTTCACTAGGACACCATTTTAAGTATCATTTTGCAGACCATACAATTTCATATTTACTGTTATTATTAAGTTGGTATCATTATACTACTGTGAGATGAAAGTCTATGTTTTCAAAGCGAAACCTTTTGTCTGGAGATAGCTTAGTCACGGTTGCACCAACAAAAGTATTTGAAACACGCCGAGGTCGTAAAACAACTCGGTTTTATGCAGTATGAAAATAGATATAATATATTATAATATATAATGTAACCATTTTTAAATACACACTATGCCCGCGACGTCCACTTGTCCAGTGAATGTGTGTGAGTGTGTGTCTGTGCGTTGTGTCGGTTTGCGGTACATAATGTGTGGACGTTGGGGCGTAGCGTTTGGACAGAACTGAAGGAGCGCTTAAAGCTTTGATTCCCATAATCACATCCACGACCCTCCCCTTGTTGCCGAATACAGAGCTACCGAAGCGTTTACACTCTAATTAATTCCCTAAACAAACAAAAAAAGAACAACATTATCAAACTATATGTTATTTACAATTTTATATGTCGTAATATTGCTTTTGAATTACCTCTGGGGAGCGTGCGTCATCTTAATTTATCTCGAGAGACGTAAAATTAGTAAAAATCTCAAATCCCTAACTTTTTTTTAATTATCATTACAAACTATAAATTGAGTGCAAATTTACTATTTTTTTCTCTAATAATTAATAATTAAAGCACTCATTATCAATCTTTAATTTGGTATATCAAATCAACTCTGAGAGATGAACTACTTAATAATAAATATGCGAATCTCTAAAGATTATGTCAGCACTAAATTAATACAATATTTTACAATTTCATTTAATCATTAACGATAAGCTTTGAGATGGCAACCGAATGCGAGACCTTCTAACGTTTCACCGAAAAAACCAGTTGCCAAATATTATCCACTATTGAACGAGCGAAACGATATTGCAGCAGAAGGCTAGGTTCCCACTACGCCGGACCGACAGATTTGCCAATTTTTATAATAATTTCATAATAAAAAGAGCGATTCTTTTTATTATGAAATTATAATTTTGCAAAACTTAAAAACATAATTTAATCCCATGCATTTTTAATGGTCTTTATATATTTTATCAGTATCGAAAAAAAAAATTGGCAAGACGATGAAAATTCTGAGAAGAAATCCAAAAAGAAACTTAGAATACCATTCTTTTTGTCATCGAAGTTTAGTTTCAGTATTACTCGTTCACATTACACCGGTCCGGGCGTTCTGTTGCATAGTGTGAACAGCTGTATATAAATTATATAGTCACTGGATTTTCCGGCAGTAAATTCGCCGGTCCGGCGAAGTGGAAACCTAGCCGAAGCGATCAAACTGTACCTATTTCGGGTTTCAAATAAATAAATATATAAAAAGAAGTTTCACTTCTCTAGCTAACTTTGGCTATGCCCTCTAAGGAACCCGACGAAATGTGGGTATTCATTATCACCTAAAGCGTAAAGAAAGCACCTAAGTTGAAAAACGTTTCTGAAATGACGAAGCTATAGAAAAAAATAAAAGAAATTAAATAAAGAAAAAAGAAACAAAAACTCACCCTCCAACAAACGAACACGTATAACAAGTTTTGTGTCAATTATCTATTAGTGAAATATCAAATATTATTCATATCGTTCAGATCACAGTTGCGGCATTTAGATCACATTCTTAACTAATTACAACATATTGTCCTCCGTTTGTTTGTTCATTCTTGTAACACTTTTGTTACGCTCACCATTTACCTATTTCCATAATAATAAACTATATCGTGATAGGCTAATTGTGCACTAGACCGATTCCGAGCTCATTGGTGCGGACTCTCCTCTTCGGTGTCGACGGGACTCGGCGAGAGGAACTTGCGGGCGTACTTCGGGTAATGCGTCTTCTCGTGCGCCTTCAGTATCGTCGACCTCGAAAACGTCTTCCCGCACAGCACACACCGGAACGGTCGCTCCCCTTCAACCGAAAACTAATTTCAATTAAATGCAAACATACACTACAATCGACAAGGTACCATTTTGATTTATATTTAAGAAATTAATTTGATGTGAGTGTGGCTCATGGGTGTAGCTCATTGCCAATAGCTTCCAGAAAAAAAAATAGTTTTTTTTAATACTAGCCGGCGCCCGCTCAGTGAGGGGTTTCTTCTGATATACGAGTAAAATTGTGAATTATGTCGTTATCAATCAAAAATAATGAATCGAACGATTTCTGGAATCTGCAAAAATGGTACCTCGTCGATTGATCGGAACATTAGAATGAGAGAAAATGAAACTGCCTCTTACCTGTGTGCACTCTACAATGGTCCTTCATATGATGCCTCAACTTGAACGCCTTCCCACAAAATTCACACTTAAAAGGTCTATCGCCCGTATGCACCGGCAAATGAGCTATCAACGAAGACACGTCCGGGAAACTCTTGCCGCAAAACTTGCACAGCACTACGTTGCCCGGCTCCACGGGCCCGATGTCCAGGTCTATGGGCGACTCCTCGGCGGGCATGGACATGTACGTCGGCTCGCTGAACTGACCCATCATGGGCAGTCCGATGGGCCTGCCCAACAGGGCGTCGCGGTACTTGAGCGTGTCGAGGGTGTGCGTGGTCAGAATGTGCCTTGTGAGTTTGCTTTGGTGCGGGAAAGCGGCGCCGCAGTGTATGCAAGGGTACCCCCTTTCGCCCTCCTCTATTCGCACCCTACCGGACCCTTCGTACTCCTGCAACCACAAAAAAGAACATCAACTTCTTTTCTCTCGTTTTACGTTCTCCGCGTACCAAAAAAACTTGTGCAATTTCAATTAAATCTCTACTATAGCTACTTTCTAAATGGAGATGCAGTCTCTTTTTGTTTATATTTTTTAAAACTTTCCAACTATCACTAATTTTAAGAAGTTGACGCTCATTTTCGCCCAAAAAATGTGCAGGAGTGGACCCGGGAGCCGGCTACGCGTTAATGCCTTGTTGCGCCACTGTACCGAATCACAGATTCACACTACGGCGTATTCGCGTGTGTATGGCCAGAAAACGGTTCAACAAAATTGCCCAAAATATATAATATGAAACGAAATGAATGGAGAAAAAAATAATAATAATGATGGCCAACAAAATGAAGGTCAACTTCTTGACAGCAAGGCATAGTACTCGATGTTGAAAATAGCGCAGCACATTCAACAAGCATGCACGTTCACATACATAACTCAAAACACCAACGGCTAAACATATCACACGACGTTACGTTGCCTAACTAAATCGCCTCAAAGCGTAGGCTAATTTTCGATGTTAAGCCAATTATATATTACATTGCAATTATTACATATGAAACAAAGTAAATTTTCAACAAAAAAAAGCATCTCAACGTAAATGCTTTTCACACTTAAGAGACTCTCCCGAAGGGAAAACTATGGATTGGAATCACTAGGATGTTTTCCAATACATTTATTTCTTATATTATACTTTTTCTCATTGTTTTATGTTTTGTATAAAAAAACATGCAAATTTTACAGGATTTTAACAACCGATACAAAAAAAACCACACCATTACTAAACAAAAAAAACATACAACATGCATTTTTTTTAAAAGAATTAACAATAATTCGTTTACAATGGTAACCACAAAAACTTCAATACTAAATGCTAATAAATATCACATTTTTATAAAATTCGATTAAGTACTGAATTTTATTGATATTCAGTACTTAATTAATATATGAAAAAAACAAAAAAAAAAACAATAAAATAATGTGGTCACCACTGGGTTTATTTTCTACATTAACTTGATTGATAATCATGTATATAAATAGAATTCGTTTTGACATTTTCGCCGTAGGTCGTCCTACATACCGGAATTTTGAATAAAACTATTGATTGATTTCTTAATATAGTATTCTGTGTTTAAAATAAAAGAGATTTTTAATTTTTAGCATGTAAATATTTTCAATCGCTGTACCTGCTTAGGAGCAGTAGCGAATTCAAGCCAAAAAACAATGTTTGGTTAACATTTTTTTAAATATAGAAGTTTTGGTGGTACGAAAAAAAATGTACCAAAAGTTTTGACGCCACTAAGCGCCCGAACTTCATTGACTAAGCACAAATTTTTTTATGATTCATTTCAATCAAGTTATATTATATTCATACCAAGTCTACGAACATGACATACAACACAAACATTGAACTACTAAACATACTCACAGATTCATGCTGTAATCTGTAGTCAGATGTTGACTCTCCACTCTTTTCTTCATTACTTCTGTCCCATTCGATTTCCTTTTTTAAAGACTGAAAAAAATATTTTTTCTTCATTGATATATATAAGAAAAATAACTTGAATGACTATCGTCCCTAGTGATAATTAGCCTTCAAATTTACAGTAAAAGTGATTAAGTAAACTCTTCTTGTAAACAAAAGCATGTACATAGTAAAACTACCAATTTAAATATATTAAATACTTAATAATAAAAGTCAAGGAAACAATGTAAACAAACCTTTTCCCTTTCATCCAAAAAAAGTACTGTCCCAAGGGATCATCTAAAATAAAATAAAAACTAACACCAAGCAATAAGAGGTGAAACTTCTTATTTATATAAATTTTTATTTTACAAAGTGGACATATAAAGTTCCTATATATTATATAAAAATTTCGTGTCACAATATGTTTGATGCCAATCAACTCCTGAACTATTGAACGGATTTTGATAAAATTTCGCAACTATGTGTATTGGTCCAACTTAAAATATAGGATGATTTTTATTTTGAACCTGGGTGAAGAGATTAATTTAAAAAAGCATTTTAAATAATAATTGCAAGTTAAGTTATTTACCAAAGGAACATCCTGGACAGGTGGTAAGCCTGAGGGTCCTGCTATAGGCTCATTTCTTGGACTCGGTAGTGACGCGTGCGACGGATGAGTGAGCACTGGGTGGGTTAATGTATTTAATACACTTATTCTTTGTTCCACTGGAGAGTAGCGAGAGCCAAGAACACTACTGCTAGTACTGTGACTGTTTACTGTCATATTTATACCTGAAATTAACAACAGAATAATTTAAATATAAGTACGTACAGGGGTGAAATCTTGCATACCAAAAACGTTGGCCTAGACAGAGAAGAGGAAAATTGTCTTAAATCTTATATCTACGTCGGTTTTATTGTGTTAAACATTACTTCTGAATAATAAAAATGTAGGTATTGTATATGTATATAGATAATAAAATAAAAAGTTATATATATGACATATTAAAGAAAAGTTTTTACCAATGTTGTCATTCTGTGCGCCGTTTGACCTTATCGATACTGTGTCATCTTCTGGCGAAGAAGGCCGCATAGGTTCGTCGGGTGGTTCATCTTTTGGTAAAGGAGGATGCGTAGACGCTAAAGACTCCCCCGATGTTTCAGGTCTAAACCGCCGAACACATAACAAAGGAGATATTCTTGGAGGCGAGGCTTCAGATGTTTCTCTAGATTCCCGGGTGTCACGAGTATCTCGTAAATCACGGGGATCTCTAACTTCTCGCAAATCACGTGGTTCCCTAATATCTCTAAGGTCCCGTGTTTCTCTATGGTCCCGAACCTCCCGGGTTTCTCGTAAATCTCGATGATCCCGAGACTCTCGGATGTCTCTTAAATCTCGAGGTTCTCTTGTGTCTCTGTGTTCCCTTTCCCTGTGATCCTTATCTCTATGTTCTCTGGAGTCACGTAACTCTCTCGCGTGACCCTCTCTAGTATCTCGGAAATCTTTGTTTTCTCTTGTTTCTTTTGGGTCTCGCTTTTCATCTTTGTCCTTACTTTCTCTGCTGTCCAATCTTTCGTGAAGATCTGGACATTCCCTACTGTCTTGGGGTTGGCACTCTTCCATTGGCTCCGGAACGTTTCTGGTATCAATACCGGCTGCACTTAGAGTCGTCATCTCAGCTAACCCTTTCACCTGAAGTAACAAATATACAATTTAAAAAATGTCGGTATACCTACAAGGATGTCTAAAAAGTTAGGAGACATCATCGTCAAATATTAAATTGCGCACCGTTGGTAGGCAGAATTGCGCGCCTGGTTTTATAATAGTTGCACATATCATGTATTGTATTATATATTTTATTCACATAACCAATTACAATCCTCAGCGCACTTAATAAGTATGCTGCTATTGCATTTTATTATTGCCTTTACAAATGTTGCTAAGCAAAACTCTATATGTCTTGATATATCATTGGATAGCGATTGACTGTTGTATGGTGTATAATAAAATATCATTTACCTGAAGACTCTCAGCCGTCTTAAGAAGAGCGGGAAGTTGACAGTATTGTACGTTAACTTCTCCTTTGTACATGAAGTCTACTAGCGTTCGGAGTTCCTCTAGGCCTACGTCCTTGAGGATGACTATGGGGTGGCGCGATGGGTGGTCCACAAAAAGTGAACGGAAGTACGATGAACACGCCGAAAGTACAACCTGAAATAAAAAAATAAACTTGTATAAGCATAATATTATATATAATAATATTTACTTGGTAATTAACGAATACCAGTCCTCTTTGAAAGTATTATGACTATTGCAAGTTCATACCTATAGGTACAATTAGGTTGTGGTAATTTCAAGTAGATATATAGGTATAATCTGTTACTAAAGTGTTGTTATTCATACAATATAGGTAAGTAATTACATGCGCAAGATTTCTACACATATCTCCGCTGACAACTTTGAAAACTATTTTTACTTTTCACCGAGCAAAATAATATTCTTCAAACATTTCAACTTTTGGTTGCAAATTACATTCGAATAAAACTTAACAAACTCAGTTAAGTACAGTAAGTTACAGTTAAGTACTTATCACGTATTCCATTCCCTCCTATCTGTGTGCTTTAGGCATAGGTATACATATGCCTATGCCTAAAGCACATATTAGAATCATCGATGATTAGAATGGACTGAGCGTTCCCTATCCACCTGTAAATACGGTTACGGGCAGAAAAGTGTGAGAGTCGAAGTGATCGTGCGGCCAGTAGTATAATTTTCATTTATGTTCATCATAAGTATGATTATTTGCTCTCCTACCAGTTAAGGATTAATGCGGTCATATAATAATAATAATTTTAGACTAAAATCAAAGTGTTAAAACACTATTCAAGTTAAACTGTTATCCCACGGGAACGCATTACCTACACATATCCCACGTGTTAACCTAGAATTTATGTTATATTAGTTTTAACCCAATCTGTTCAATGATTTCTGCGTGATTGAGTAACATACTCAAGCATGTTCATGAAGTTCCATATTATTAATTAATATTAGTGGAGAAAGAAGAGGTTAATCATATTTTCATACTTAGAAAAGAATTGCTGCATATTCTCAGAATAATCAACAAACTTAGAAAGTTCAACTTCGTGCGAAGTAGGGGTCGGGAAGCTAGTTAAGTCTAAAAAAGTTTACATGCTGACCTTATGAGCCCTAATGGAGGCACCTTCGGAGCAGGCAAGCGTGACGTCCACCAGGCTCTCGTCGTGCAGCAACTGGCTGAATACTCCCAGCAGGTTGCTCTGATGATTGTTCCACCTTAGGCAATAGTGCTCACTTCCCATGTCTGAGCTAGCTCCCGCCGCTGTCAAGGAGAATAAAATGACACTCATATACTAGATGATGAAAATGAACCTCCCTACTATACATTGCCATTTAAGCTACTAACAAAAAAGCTTCACATAAACATAGCTGTTATTTTTGGCATATTCTATTAACAAAGTTTTTTTTTAATATATGTAAAATAAATTCAATATACAAGATTCAACCTTAACAACAATTAGCACCTTATGTAATTATTTAGAATTAATAATTGATTTTCAATATGAAAAAAAAAATAAAAAAATTAACACCTTAAAGTTTGACAAATTGATATTTTTTCATTAGCTATTTTTACACGTGTATTTTTATACAAGGCCTAACGTCTAATATTGTGACGCTAAAATTAAAAATATCACATTATGATCTCGTCATTTTCTTAGTACCTACGCTCTTTAATTTCTTAGTACTCTTTAA
The DNA here is from genome assembly GCA_918317495.1 of Synanthedon vespiformis. Lineage (NCBI taxonomy): Eukaryota > Metazoa > Arthropoda > Insecta > Lepidoptera > Sesiidae > Synanthedon > Synanthedon vespiformis. Next base: position 3,998,938 of record OU906953.1, read on the forward strand.
TTTTCTTAAAATAAATTGACACATTAAATGTCACTTTAATTTAATGAGAATTTTAATTCATTTATTTTTAATTCGATCCACTTATTTATAAAAATTAAAAACGTTAAAAAACACACATACTATTTGCAATGCTTAAATAGTTTTTAAGTTTTTATTTTTTCCTTGTATTACTAACACTAATATGGACAAATGTCTGAAATAAATGTTATTATTATTATTATTATTATTAAAAACGTAGTACCTAATTTAAAACTTGATTTGTTTTTGCTATGAGCAAAAATCTACTTTGCTTATTGGTACATTTTCAAATCCACGTACAGTATATATATAATTGAAATCACATTTTAATTATAATATGCCTTCAAAATATTAGGTAAGTAATTATAGCGACAATTACTATACGGAATCTTAAAATTTAAGGACTTTTTTGTTCGTCAAGATCGTCATTCATTTCATTATCAACAAGAACACGTGTAAGATTAAATTTATATTTGAAAAAAAAAAAAAAAGACTAGACACTTGAGATTAACCCTTATCGCATTGTTATCATTCATAGATAGTAAAGTGATTGTTCTTATTATATAAAAAATGTTACTTGTGATTAAAGTCAAGGGTCCTTAATTAATATTTTTAATTTATTAAATTAATGGTCTATTTAAAAAATTACGTTATGTGTATTAAAGTGTATTCTTATTATTTTTTATTTAAGACGGCTTTATTACAATGTACATTAAATTGTTAGGTATGAATACGAGTATTTCAATGTAGTACTTTCCGTGTTATTTTTGGTTTATTAGAAAAAAATGTTTAATTTCCTATTCTTTAACTATATGTAAATTTAATGTAAAACAAACTTTAACCTCAACAAGTTTAACAAATTGATCTTTTCTCATTATCTTCTTTTGCACGTGTATTTTTTCTATAAGGCCTAATGCGCCTAATGCCTAATGCCTAATGGCCTAATGCCTAATTCGCGATTTTTTTTAATCATTATATTTTTTTAAAGAATACCTTTAAATGTCACCTTAAATATAGGAAAAATCCATATGAGTATGAAGTGTACAGATTATTACAATTATTTTAGAAATTGGCACATTAAATGTAGCTTTATGAAATTTTAATTCGAGTTGATGAACTTTTCATTAAAGAAACTAGAAACGTTTTTAAAAAAAAACAATCAATTTGCAATACTTAAAACCAAAGTAGTATCAAAGTAACCAAAAACTTGAATAGATTTTGCTACGAGCAAAAAAATTTTCAAACCCACGTTGTATTAAGATCACACCGGTGACTGCAAAATATTGAGTAAATATAGCAATACTATGCGGAAAAATTTAGGACTTTTTTGTCCGTCGACCGTTTATCATAATTAATTTCATTATCAATAAGAACACGTGTAAGATTAAAATTCAAGTGCTCGGATATCCTTACATAGTCTGTCTGTATATCCGCTAACTCTTCCAAAACCACGCAACGGATTTGTTATCACTATCAGTCACATAATTTTTCACGAAAAGTTTTTATCTTCTTCTTTATAAATAAAAATGAATGCCTATATGTGTTGCTAAGCGCAAAACTCGAGAACGGCTGGAACGATTTTAATTCTGTCTTCACTCATGGATAGAGATATAATCAGGGAAGGTTAAAAAAAATGCACCCCGGGCGAAGCCGGGAGTGGGTAGCTAGTATATAATAAAAACCCAAGTTTTTAATTGAATAGGAAAAAACAACAAATTTAAATAATTCAAATCAACTAATTAAACCACTCAACTTATTTTGATATGGTTTTCACTAATGGAAAGAGGGATAAAAGGTAAAGGGTTTGTTATAATAAAAAACGCATCCGGAAGCGAGTCGCTAGTCAATTATATTTTAGAATTTAAAATACAACTTGATACTCAATCACGCGTGACTTGAATATCAGCATAAACCGTAGGATGTGCACTGCTGGACAAAAGTTAGTTTATAATTATTAAGTTAATTAAGTTTAGTTAGTTAATTAAGTTATAGATAAAATGATTTTAATTATACCTAGATTAATCTATATTAGTGATTAAAAGAAAAGGTAGCTTGAAGAGCTACATTTTCCATGCACGCGTTTAATATCCGGAACTTCGTCTATTTATTAATGAGCACAACATAAGTAAGGTTTGTCACGCCTCCGTGCGCAATAATATAAGTACGTAGCTGATATTGTTTCGTATGTAGTTTAAATGTAGGTGGTGTGCGAACACGCGTGCGCCCGCGACGCAGTCAAGATCAAGGGCGCGCGATTGCGCAAGAGCTGGCTGGCGGTCGCGCTGCAACTCGATGTGATGTCATCCAATAGATTCCGTCTCGCTCTGCCCCTCATACATTTCGCGGACTATTTTTAATTTTTAGTGGACGGGTCCGACCGAATTGCGTGCGCATTATAATGTACCTTTTTCATTTTGATATCCGCGTTAATTAGACAATGTTTTGGTGAGACTATGACATCGCCCATATTCTTTACTCTCATTCAGTGGTACTTATATAATTATGTAATCATTAACAGATGTACAGTAGCTCACGCAGAGATATGTTATTAAATAAAATGAAGGGTGCATGACTGTTAACCTTGAATTGTCTAATTTGTATTGCTTATCTAATTTGTAAATAAAATTTGTATTTGTAATAAAATTTATTATTAATTTCTTACTTTTTAAATTTATGTATACCTATAATATATACTACAGCTATTACAGAGTAAATAAAATGAGTAATATGAAAATATCAACAGGCGTTACTTATATTGCTTTACATATTTTGTCAGGCGCATAGGATTTTATATGTGTTTAAATGGTTGTACTATAGTACATTACGTAGTTACTGATGTCTCTAGGTATATACAAGTAGAGGCTAGACATTCAACAAGTTACTGTTAAAAATATAATAAATAGGCTATGAAATTCTCAGAAATACACAACATAAAAACTTGTGTTTGTGTTGTGATGTTAAAGTCGTTAGTAGTATATGGTATAACCATGGACAACCTTGAGTGCACAATAGACAAGCTAGAACATTTAAAGAAGTGGACATATTATTAGATGAGCCAATAACATAACAACGATGTTGTCATTGTCACTACGCTACATGCGTAAGCCTGCGTTCCTATTTACGCTATGTTCGATTTTTTTTATCATTTATCTTTCTTTATTGTCTCCATATAGACGAAAAGTAATAAACTAATTTATATTTTAAGTCAGCACAATTTTGGCTAATACCATGAATGAAACGAAATTGTAGATTCAATTTTTATGATAATATGCGCCAGGCGACACTAGGATTTTGCTTAGGACGAATTTAGAACAAAATTAGGTGACGATAAACTTAAGAAACAATTCTTTACTCACGCACAAAAACAAAACAGTACACATGCAACTTTTTTTGAGGGTCCTCTGTGAAATAAAGCAATTTGAGTGTGGATTCCTTCTTACCTTTTTATAGTCTATCTATACTAATATTATAAAGAGAGAGCAGATTTGTGTTTTAGTTTAAAAAAAAAACAATTAAAAAAAAAACTTTCACCTAATGAAAGGCTACATTATCACTGAGTAAATAGACTGTATTTTTAGCCGACTTAAATTAAGGATCTCTACGAAAACTTCAACAAAAATCTGTACTAATATTATTAATATTAAAAGGTATAAAAGGTATAAATTTAAGGTATAAAAAATCTGTACTAATATTATTAATATTTGTTTGTATATAAACAGATGCATATATACGTATTGTCAGGGTGTTGAAAAAAACATAGGGAAATAGAAAATCTAGGAGAAATAATAAAAAATAAATTCTAACTCCTGTAAAAATAAATGAGCAATAGTCGTTAAATAAATGTTTCAACGCTTTGGAAAGAGGACTTGGACGAAGTTGCGAGCTAAAGCTAGTAAAATCACTGCGATGACAGCCTATGTTTGTATGTATGAGGCATATCTCTGTGGATTACAATGTGTGAATGTATGAGTGAGGGCTCGCACACAGCTGGTTTATTTTGGGAGCGACAGTTATTTGTTAACGATAATACATCCGTCCTTTTTGTGCGTCCTTGTGCAACGTACCAAATTAGAATTAGATGCAATAAAAATTACTGTGTTGCATAGGACTAGTAATAAGTTGATTTACTATTATGTACGTGAAAGAATCCGATAAGATGAGAAATTTAATAGCCGGATCTTTTTAACTAGGTAACTACACAAGTTTTATTGTTACACAAAACTATCAACCAATATTCATTGCATGATCAATAAATAGTCATTTCAACATAGATAAAAAATATAAATAATGCTTTTGAAATGATCGCTAGTTTAAAAAATGAATAAATAAATAAATGACAAACAAACATACAAATTTTACTTATTTAATATATTAGCATAGATTTGTTAATTTTAAAATTTATTAAAACATCATTTAAAAGGCAATTTTTAACTAAATATATTAATATTCATTAGACATTTTTAAAGTAAGGCATTCTGCACATGACGGACTTTTTGTAGGACCAATTTATTATCAGCGACTTATTTTTTCAACCGATTCAAAGCAGCCTATAAACAATTTTGGGCCGACAATCTGATCGGTTTAAAAACGGTTGAGTTATCGCCGATTTTATTTATACAATATGAGATCAAATCAGAAATGAGTGTCCGATCCGTAGACGTACGAAGGTTACCGTTACCGATATAAGCCGGTTGATCACAAACAAGGACAGACCACCTAATGAAGGCTGCGGATCGACTGCGGATTCAAACAACTTCTGATTGGATCCTATTGGAAAATAATGGGTAGGCCAATGTCCAGCAGTGGACGTCCTGAGGATGAGATAAAGATTACAATGAATATTTGAATTATTTACGTACCAATGTTCACCATCTCTCCAAGTTACATGCTTTACGTTGAAGCTTGTTTATAATTTTTATTATATTAAAAATAAAATAATTTTAAACCCGGTTTTAAAGTTGCAAAAATAAAAAAACTATGATTAACACCTATTCTTCCGTACACAAGTGTGAACGCTGCTTTACTTCTCATAGATGCAGTTCGCATGCGCGTCCGTGCCAATATTACTAGTTACACGCGCAAGTCAGCGCGCGCTGCGTGGAAGATCAAGGTCATGCGTATGGACGTACAGTCGTACCTAGTACCTACACACATAACACTACATAACATTCAGTTGGCTACGATATTTTTGAACAGTTGCCTACCGTACCGTGTGGCATAACTACGGTACGCGCCGACCTAACTTCCGGCGGTCTCCTCCTCATAACATCACAATCAAAATTACTAACAATAACCTTACATAATATAAAACAAAGTCGTCCGCGGCGTCTGTCTGTTTATGATAAACTCAAAAACTGCTGCACCGATTTTCATTCTGTTTTCACCAATGGATAGAGTGCTCGTGCGCGAGGAAGGTTTTAAAGTTACACGCTGCGAAGTCGCGGGCAGCTGCTAGTTTATAAATAAGATTAGTTTCAAAAGGAGTATAAAAGTGCTCTTTGTACAAATAAAAAATGGATCCTTTCCAATTATTGTTATTAATTATTTGTTTTCTCAAGCTTCATTTGATTTCATAATAACTGTGTAGGTCACATTGTCATAATACCAAAGCATTTTGTCACGGTGTTTGTATTTTGATCACAAATACAACGGCCTTCACCAGATGTGGACTCATAGATTCAAAGGTACAATTGCACAAACGGATACAAACAGAATCAGATCCAAAGCAAACATTGACTGCGAGTGCGAGTATAGTCGGAATTCCGAATTAGTTCGTAGCACGCACTAGAAAACAAGTTTATTTATTGACAACGCGGTCCGTTTGTAGTGGCTTCAATAATTTTTTTTTAAGAAAAACCAATTCGGCAAAAAAGATAAGTGGTATTATTTATAGTCAAATATTTTTTATAAACCATAAACAACATCTCTAACTTGAAAAATACGAGATTGTAATATTATATTAGAATTTTGGAAGATATTTGATTTTTTAACATACGCGTAAATAAAAACTACTAACGAGTTTACGGAGGTTAAGATAAACGCATAGTACTACGTAAACAATGAGATATTTTAAACCCAGTTGTAAGAAATTGTAAAAAAATAATATTACAATTTAGGTAATATTACAATTTAGGTCAATTTTTAGCTCCAGAGAGAGAAAAACCTTACTGCTAGGGTTATATCCCCCCTTCTATTTACTACTGGGTCTATTATGTAATTATATAACATACAAAACTACATACTACATTATAGAAACTTCGCGACAAAAGAAAGAAATGGAAATACAAATGAATTCTAATAGGATAAAGGATAAGTATTCATGGGGATGGTAACGGGATCTTTTATCCGTTACTCAAAGCATTGGAGCAAAACAGCATATTTTATGTTCTAGTATTTAAAGATGGGTTTTCTTGTCAGAAAGATAAAAGATAAAAATATCCTCTTAGAGAATTTTTTAATAACTAGCTGCTGCCTGCAACTAAAACCTTCCTCGAGAACTATTCTATCCATTGGTGAAAACAGCATGAAAATCGGTGCAGTAGTTTTTGACAGACAGACAGACGCGACGGAGGACTTTGTTTTATTATATGTAGTGACGCTATAATTATTTTATTACGTACCTACCTAAGGTCAAATCCCATACAATTTACATATACTCAAACCAGTACTTAACAAATAATTGAAATAATATAAAATGTAAACAATATATTAATACTAAGTAGAGAGGCAAAGTCAAAGCGTATGTCATAGCGCCTACGCTAAATTTTTGCAAGAAACGTCACCTATCATCGTACGGCATCGACGCTATAAATCCAATATTATTGTTCAGAAAACATGTCACCGCGGTTCGCGTGTGACAACGTGGAATAGCCGATTTATGCGAGTTGTCCAGTTATAATATTTTATTATGTAGTTTTTACGGCTAAATTGTATTAAATTTCTTACCTATAAATTGTCATAATGCTAAACTAAGCTAAAACGATAGATCTATCTAAAATTGTATGTCTGTTTGTTACATAGTTCACACCTTAAAATATTCAACCAATCATTATGAAATTCGGAGTTACAGCAAAGGACATACTTAAGTATAAAAAAAAAATTAAGTTCTCAAGGGATCATTTAAAGAATAGAAAAATCGAACGCTTGGTAAAAGAATAACATCAATTGAAAATAATATAATATTATGTCAGCCGTTATATTATTCTATATATTTTGTCCCTTAAATTTTCATTTTTCACCGCGGTTGAAGTCGCAGGCATCAGCAAGTCACACATAGTTCTAATACGGTCGACTGCGCACTTGTAGTAAGAGTAACTCATATATCATTTATCATGTATAGCTTGCTATAAAGTAACGTGGACCTCAATATTATGTGACTATATATAGGTCAAGTTGTTAACTAGTTGGTTGGTTGCCCTTAGCTAACAAAACCTACAAACTCCCTAGACATATTATATCTGATACGATATACACAGGCAAAGATTCCCTGGTGTTCTATTCATTTTGCTTCGATGACGTCACACTTTGTTCGTCTGTGAATATCGGCATAGTATGTAGCCTTCATTTACCTAATAGCTGAGCACAGACAGCTCACAGCTTACATTACAACATTGTACTGTGTAAGGGGGGATCTTTCTTTGCTCGTTTTATTTTGTGTATCTACTACACACGGTGGTGGCGTTCGTGAGAAAAAATATGCTTTTATCATATATTTTTTTTCTCTTATTGGTTTCGTCATATTTGCATCCCAGACACAATCGCGGATTCCGGTTCATGCTAATAATTAACTTAAAATTCAAATCTAGACTGGTCTATAACTGTGAAAGTTCATCGAATGTCTGCATTCGTAGGTGGATGTTTTGTTGCAGACGGCCGCAGCGAAATAAAAATTTTAGATTTGTCGAATGTAATATAGACATTCGCTCATTTAGAGCTCACCGAACTAGACGACAGTTTTCTTTCAAATATTTATTAGATTAATATTTTTTTTTACTAAATACAAATGGAGACTTAACTTATTCATAAAATTGATTAAAGGGTGGAAGTGCTTTAATTTTTTTTATCAGAATTTTCATTTAGAAATTAACACCCGACACCTGACGCAAAAGAGGGGTGTTATAAGTTTGACCCGTTTATCTGTGTGTTGATCCACGGATGGAGTGATTTTGATGCAGTTTTCTTTTGTTTGAAGTCTGACGTCATCGAGATGTTTAATTTCCACAGGTTCTATTGATTTTAAATTTGCCGTTATTTCACGGTGATCTTCTGTAAGGGGTTGGTTACTGTAACTTTTATTAAATAAAAATTCTAATGATTTTTAAAATGCGCATATAAATACATATATAAAATATTTGAATAAACATACATCACGTCGGTATTTGTTACACAATCTAACTGTGAGGCTGTGAATGTTGTTTGCTACGAAAATGCTACAGAAAATATTCTTTGGGTATTTCAAATTGCTTTATTTATGACCATGTCAGACAAATTCTTAAAATTTTATATAGCTGTTTTAAGAATAAATTATTGAAGCCGATTTAAATTTCTGTGCACCTGTATTGAGCGTGCGGTATGGACGTGCCGTCTATCCAAAAAATCTAATACTGACGTTTTGTTTTACCTTTTTTATTCTTAGTGTGGCGCGTCAAACCAGTCTGCCTAGCCGGCGCGTAGGTAATTACATACCTGCATAGTTTGATCTAACATTTGATTCAGTCTAGACATTACGAAATTTCACCGAATAACGCCGAATAAACGATACGCCGGCTTGTTTTATATTTAAGTAAGCGTACCTAAGTTAACAATTCATTCATTTATAGAATGAACTTGATGGCCCCCGGGAAAATAGAAATTACAATAACATTTAGAGGTATTCACTTACGTGACAGAGTTGTCGCCTAATAAACACACGCACCTTCTTTTAATATCTTGGCTCGCCATGGTGTAGGGTTGCATCGCGTGGGTTTAAGGGAGAGAAGGAACCATGACGTTGCCTAGCAAGCATGGTCAAATTGCTAAAGCGCATTATTTGTTTCATAAAATGCGTGACAGAAGATAGCAACAAAAATCACATACATCGGGGGACAGCAAATAAACATTTTTTTTATTAATTATATAAATATTTATGTTTATTTTCTTGTCATAAATTAAATAATGATATTTAAGTAGTTCAATAAAGCTTTTGTATTGAAAGGTGCCATATGATTTTTTTTGCGAGAGCAATTTTAAACATTAGGCGTCGCAGAGGGACACACTTTATTTGTATGAAAAACACCTCCGTCACCGTTTTTGTGTACTATGTCACAATCATTTTATAGAAAATAATAATAATAAGAATCCAATTTTAAGGTTATATTGTATGTGACGCATTGTCAAAATAATTTTTGTGAAATAATAATCCAGAAACTGAATATTTTGGAGGAATAATATTTATTTTTTGCGGAAGGGACACGTGATTGTCGGTAAAAAAGTAGAACGTCCCATATGTAAGATTTATGCAATAAATATTTTTTAATTTTTTTTTCATAATTTATACATATTTTCACAAGTGTTATATTTTTCAATTTTTAACGTGGACAAAGTCACCAGCTATTTTTTAATAACTTCTTAGTCTTACTAATATTATTAGAACACCGTATATATAAATGAAATTATATAAAAGCAGGAATATGCGTATCTGACTCTATTGAAAATTGTCCAATGTCTATAATTCTAAACTAACATAGTTAGTAAAGCTCGAGTCTCTAGCTCTCACCATCCCTAAATGAGGTTATTCGCTCTTACGTCGACCCTTTTGGTGTCAAGCGAGAGCGGTTCTTAAAACGTGAGGACTCCATCAACGAATAGGTCACCGCAGATAAAGGGAACAAATTGTTATGACTCGAATGTATGTTTTAATTTTATGCCACGAACAGTATTGTATTTCACTCATATTATAAAACAATTTTAATGCATCTATATACTAAATTTCTATAATATATACAAATATTGTTAAGGTTATCAAATATGGTATTAATCCTTACATATTATAAAATAAAGTTGTCTGACTGTATGTATGCTCGCGATTATCTCAAAAATTACTGAACGGATTTTCAAGCAGTTTTCACTAATAGAAAAAACGTTAATCTAGGAAGGTTTTTATATATAATTTGCAGAAAAAGTTGGCGGGAGCGATTAATAATAAACTAAAGCAAGAATACACAGTGACAAATTTATGAATATTAATAGTTTCAATATGTCTAAATGTTGATCTTTTAGTTAACGTAACGCGAATTCCACTTACTGCCGAAAGTAACGTTTTAATTCTCCGAGAATTGACAACAAGAGAATTAGTTTTGTATATAACAGCCTATAAATATTAACTGTACTCTACGTTCTCAGTGTTAAAGAGGTATGAACTCTGCAAATTATCAGAATTAATAACTCTTCGAACATTTTTGGAGATTTTCCTTCATCGTTAGAGCAAGTGATCTGTAATTTCTAATTTCTATATGAAATTTGAAAATGTTTCAATTTATAATTTAGCCTCTCTTGTGGTCCCGTACATCTAAATGTTTATCTACTAAGTTTCATGAAAATGGGTTACCTATACAATCCTACACTACACTTACAGATTTATTATTAGTATTGATTGATTGATTAATATTCCCCCATAGTTATCACTTTTGTACGCTATTGTACTTTCATTTCAAGTTTTTAAGTAAAATAAATTGTGTGCCAAACGCCTACTACGACTTTCAAAAGGTGTCATGTCGCACGCAATCTAATCACACGTGTGCGGGATGACTACTAAAATATATAAATTTAAAGTTGGCTCTTCTCACATTTCGTACGAAATAAAATCGTGCGAAACGACTACTGAAACGTGCAATTGTGTTTCGGTAAGTGAGTAATGGATGCTAGAGCTAATTTTCCTATCCTTTCCATCCTATTATAATCGACAGCACACTTGCAGCACACCTGTGGCGTTACTTGTTTTATAGGCCGTGGTAGCCACCTACTATCTACTGGACCGTCAAGCTGCTTGATGACCTTAATAAAAAAATATTAAAAATATCACAGGTGTAGAACAGCCAACCTTATATACAATTCAACCTTGCATCTGCTTGATAAGTGAATAACTGACGTATCGAACCAAAATTAACGAAAAGGAAGTTAGGTATGTAGGTACTGATAAAGCTGCCCAATCCTGATCTATTTTATCCTAAATCCTACTATGGTCGCAAGCGCATTTGCAGCACCTTTGAAATTGCTTGTGCTTGTATCAATTAAGTGGATGATAGTGGCCTTTTTGTCAGCTTCTCTGCCAAAGCGATAAACTATGTAGAAGATATTATAATAATTAATATTCCTTTAATAATCATATCATATCTCCACACTGGGGTCTGCTCCATCGGGCAACTAATAAAATATCTATATGGGATTTAGATTAAATAATCTTTACATAGTTGTAAAACAAAGTCGCTTCCCGTCGGGTTCTATGGAAAAAGCATTGAAGGAGAAAGGTTTTTTTTAATATAATTTTCCGAAAAAAATTAGTGCAAAGCCGGGGGCGGCCGCTAGTTTCATTATAAAATTGATTACAGGCTTAATCTAGTTTTCGTGTGGCCACACATTAACACTTCCATAATTATGTCTATTTGTAGCTGTAATGCGGTTTTAACTGGCTGTCATTATGTAATATGTTAAAATTATAGAGCCTCGGCGGAATTTCCAAAACGCACGAGCAACAAAAAATGACAATCGCAAACAACGAGGTCGACGAGCCCAGTTCCAACAGTTACGACGCTCCATATTTTGTTACATTGATTCTAATCTATCTACTCAAACCTTAGTCAGACCTCTGATTGTTTTTCGATTTCGTGTGGGTTTTCCCTTACGTACAAGTATAAGTTGGCATTTGATAGTTTGCTTTTGCGTTTGGGTGAACGAGTAAGGGATACCAGAGTCCCTTACCCCGTACCCCTTCCAAATCCAGGGAAATGGGCTCCCTATCCCTTACATACCGAGACACAACTGTAGATGCATTACATTTGGATGGGTCAGTTTAGACAGAAGCTCTTTAATTCAATGAAATGTGACTTTTAAATTACACATGCTAAAAACATGCATTATGTTTGGATTCTACTGAAGTTTCCAGTTTAGTTAAATTCAAGTTAGTCTAGTTTAGTAATAGTTTAGAAGTATCCAAGCCTAATAGAACAGTTTTAAAAAATGCGGTTTTATGTAATGTTTTATTCAAAAGGATATTTTAATAATTAGGTTGTTAGTAAAATTTATGAATAGTAAAAAAAAGACGTAGATGTTTTGCAAGAAAGGCATAAAAACAAAAGATATGTTAGACACTTGCGTGCTAATGACAGTTAGAATTTCTTAAGGCGTTTGATGTAAGGTTGCCCTTTTAAAACTTTTTATAAATGGGATTTCGCCAGGAGTTGTACATCTTAAAGTACAAAAGAGGAGACACTGTTTGCGGGACACCTAATTCTTTAGCAACTTAGCAGCACGTAATTGGACTCTATAAACAGACTAAATTAATGATTGACAAGCCAGAGGCCACAAATAATTCCATATTTAAAATCTTACAAGTCAACACCAATATCCGACAAAGTATTAACAAAGTTATCCATCACAGCTTAATCGATCCGCCATAAAAATAGACAAAGAGTAATTATGCGAAATTACAAAAACAGGAAAATATGTTTATTCAATGCAAACGGCGATGGACTAATTTATCTGTAAGTCAATTTTATCGTACGCATGTATGTGCATACAAAATGATGTACGGGCGGACACAGAGCAAATTGTTTCGAGAGATCTATGTGTGCGTCTAAGGCAGAAAAATACAAACTCGTGACTCCCGCACACAAGCGATTTACATAATGGTGTTGTTATAGTGATGCGAATGGGCGGCCGTGGAAATAACAGTCACAGTTTTTTTATTATATACTAAGCCCCATTAGGCTGACTATTGAACTTGTTTCAATTAAAAGGGGAAGTACTGAGCGTTGCGGTTTTATTGAGTTGTTGTCTATGTAGGTAACTTTTTCATGGATGATTTTGTTTTTTATTTCTAACGCATAGTCTATGTTTACCTTCAATTAAAATTACGCACGTACAATTATTTTATATCAGGACGAGAGATGGTTTTTTTTTCTCGACAACTTTTCATAAAGTATAAAACCGCCTTGTATGTTTTATATTTATTTTTAAGTCATAAGCCTTATGTTTATAAAGAACATTTGTCTACAGAAATAGATAACGAAAGCTTATATAATAAATTATTGCATAGTAATAAAAACAACATTAGTAAACTACATTTATGAAACATCTATAAAAATATTAACTGTGTTAGTACGCGCTGTATACTTAGTTCGTTTTTTGAAAATCCTACAGGAACCTAACATTTTTCCACGATATAAAATAGGTTATAAAATATTTGGGTGCCAAGTTGCAACAAAATTCATTCAACCGTTTTTGCGTGATTGAGTAACAAATATATTTTCGTATTTATTATTAAAATTAAAGTTCGTCAAAAGTTTGTTAAGTACCTATATTAATATTAAAAGTTCGCAGGTCACACTGAGATCCGAATTTATAAACTAAATAATCAACCTCGTACAGAAGGTTATCGTGAAACAACAGCACATGTGCTGTTGTATTTTGGTATTACTGTAAAAAAAAAACCCATCACTCTATCCCTATCTCGTCTCTTACTCCTTATCGTAACAAGACTAACAAGGTCAGTGCAGGGCAGTGCAATTGCATATCTCCAACTCTGATTGTATTTATAGGTGACGGTAGCTACCATCGATCAGTATATCATGAGTGCACCACCAGTTAACCCACATAATTTTTCTTGTAAATAAATAAATAAAATTAAAAATTCATAAAAATAAATGTGTTATACACTGCTCAGCTCATGCCATCTAGTTACAGATTGGATAACTAAAATAACCCTTGCCGAAATAAAGGGTTTAGAAGTCGTCTCGCACAATTTTGTTTCGGTACAAATTGTGCGAAGAGCCACATTTAAATTTAAATATATTTTAGTATATTTTGGTTTTTATAAAAGAAAAAAAAATGTAGATACTTTATGTTCTATGCATTCCAAGTACAGATGATTTTATAATATTAAAATATGTGAGCAATAAAAATAAAATTGAATAAACATTTTAACACATAAGAAAAAGAAAAAGAGGTCAAATAAACAAAAATATTTACTGCGATTAGTTACATTCTGAAGTATAAATTCCGTAGAATGAAAACATAATCCATATTTTGATGCCCAAAGGGACATCGCAAATATTAGTCCAAATTATGGGAGCAGGTTAATTAGGTTATCGATTTTTTTATCAATGCACCGATTCGTTTGGAATTATCTAGCGTTGCGTATGCGCTCAAGGGTAAAGTCTACGTTCGGACATATGTATGCGCGTGCGACTATTTCGCGTCTATGTGTACCGGTCTATTGTGGAGTGCATGTGTGTGTGACGTGTGTATGAGTGTGTGCCCGTCGGCGGCGACGGCTGACTTTTTCGATTGCAGATGTGGTTGCCATGCCCGAAATAATACGCGGATGAAATTCGCGTCAATGCCACGCGTCCTAGCGGTCGGCCTGCGGGCGGATTCGGCATACAGCCGACGCAACCGCCTGCGCTTGCGCTCCGTACATTAATATTATATCTATGATATATTATTTCATACTTTGCTATCGGCCCACCTCCGGCTTTGCATGGATGCATTTTTTTTTCTGTAAATTGTGTACACATACCTTCCTCGTGGATCGCTCCTTCCATTATTGAAAACCGTATCAAATACCGTTGGGTGTTTCACAAGAAGTTAGCGGAGAATCAGATAGACGCGGATAGCGATTTTAATTTATGATATGTAGATTAGTTTTAGTGAAAGAAATTAATCAGAAGAAGTGAATCAGGTTTTGACTAGCCAAATTTTTCCAGATTACAAAATCGAACTCTAGGATTTAACGAATTAAAAAAAAATTGACAAAGTGAATTTACGCGAATGAGTAACGAATATCACTCGCTAAGGTAATAAAAAATAAGCGACATAATAAGTTTATCTGAGTGTCTTGTCGAACACGCAACAGACAAAATCTTGACCTACGACACTTAACAACCAAGTGTCTTTACTTGACCTCAAACTACAATAACTAGGCTGTCACTTAATCGCCATTAATTTTCCTTTAAGCATTGTTTTAAGTAATTAATTGCATACACGATATTGCAATATACTATTTCATATAACTATACTAGTGCATTGCTCAAAGCGATAAATGTATACAAAATAAGGGAGCTTCCACCAACATACGCGGCCCATTATTAAGTCATGTTTGTTTTCATTTGCACATTTCCTGTCCCACGACATTTTGCGGTGATATAACTTATAATATATTAGTTCAATTAGATAATTGTAACGCATTATCAACTCTTTACTAATTGTTCACATTATATTAAGTATATTGGATGCACGCAGTTTATAACATTGTTATTTAATGTATTTTTTGATGCTTACAATATAACATATTTTAAGGTAGAAGAATTATGTCGCTTAGTGTACAGAATTTTGTGTCGAAATAGCGTTAGTCCAACTATAGTTCTACTATTTGTTCTACGATAGAACAAAATGTACAAAAAAGTTCGGTAGTTCTACTGCAGAGATTTAACTCAAATATTGTCCAAATTGTTCTACTTATTGGACATCATTTTGTTTTTCATAACAGAGGAAAAAAAACCATTCTTTTGTGAATGTTGGCAGTGTCTAGTCTATGTGAAACGCCATAGGCGTTGAAAGTGTACTGTTGGCCTTATTAGAATTAAGGATTTGGGATTAGAGGGGTATATGTAGAGAAATAGGATCCGACATCCCTTACTCACTCACCGAAACACAACAGCACAAGTCCTTTATCGATAAGAACATCTATATATAAGTATTTGTTTAACTTTCATGTATTCAAACGACGTTTTTTACCACTTTATTCTTTCTTTATTCCTGCGTCTTTTTAAATATTAATCAAAGTACTACAGGATTATTTAATTCATATTTTTATTAAAAAAAAATGTAATATTTTTTAAACATGTTGTTTTAATCCCTAAAAGGATGACAACGACAACTTCCTAAAATGACAACTTCCTAAAAATAACTAAATATTTTGTGAACTACTTGTTTGTTCTCTAAAAAGCTTATAATTTTATTAATGTTGTAAAGATTTAGAAATATAAAAACATCACATTAACAAACAAAAATTGAGTTCAAATGGCACATTATATGTTATTTTTATCACGAAAACATGATTTGAACTAATAGAAAACGAGTATAGTCAAACCTGTAAATCTATAAATATCATCTGCCGATAGAACGTTCACTTTAGAAGCAGGCAGTAAAAGTAGTTCCTAACGTTATGGCTCACTCATTGTTTTTTATTATTGGAAAGGTGCTATCTATTTTCTTTGATACTTAAGTGAACGTAGAATAGAATACATTTACTATTTTTATCATAATATTATAACGTTATTAGGCTCGAGAAGGAAGTAGTGGGTTTTAAATGGTCATATATAATTACGTATACTTATAGAATTTATAGCTTCAGGGCTTACTGCACACATTAATTATTGTACAAATATATTTCCTCCTATTAACAATTTTCAATAAAGATAGATAAAGAATTTAAATGCTCAAAATTATACTTATTCCTAATGAAACCTATTTATCTACAATCTATAATGAAATTGTTCATATGCGTTCATACTAGAAATAACGGAGGCTCATTAATTAATGAGCACCTGCGACGTGGTTTTTGTGTTTTTTTTTTAAATTGAGTTTTTTGTGTTAATATGTGACGGAGAGGCATACAAACAATTGCTTAAAATGGTGAGGAAGATAAGGTGTTTATTTCTTAAGAATAGAGTGAGGTTTAGAGCATCCTCTGCAGCTCTGATAAGAATACTATAATTACATAATGTATATGTATGTATATCTATAATTATGTTTTTCTATTAAACTATTGTATTATAAGTTTTTGTTACCGTTCTTGTGACAAATGCTGTATACTCTATACGTCTGTAATTGGTACGGTACTCGTGTCGGCCGAAATAATATGTATCTTAAAATAAATAAATAAATAAATAATATAAAAATTAGGACACACGTTTTACTCACAAATATATAATGTGCAATTGTCTAAATAGTTGTTCTAAAATTATAGGTGGTGCACGCGACTACGTCCGCGTTGAAAAATGAAGAAAATATCTGACATCTTTATCGCTGTGACTGATCGCTGCCACTGCGCGGTGGTGGGGTCTGATTTTTTATATTTTTAAATGATCCCTAGGGAACCTAACATTTTTCCAAGATGAAAAGTATCCTATATATCAATACAGGTAATAAAACACAAATAAATGACATTATACAGATAATAGTTTTAGAAAATGAATTAGTATTTTAAAATATAACAAAGAAGAAATGGTACTATTTGATGTTTTATCTAGTATAAAGCAATTGAAAGTTACAATAACTTTTTGTTAGTTTGTTATTATAGTTCTTTACATGCATATTGTATTTGTCTGGTGTCTCATTGGTGTGTGGTTCACTGGTTGTGTTCAATTTACTCTTATATGTAAACTAAGTTTTATTTACTTCAGTTTACTTAACTTTGAACCTAATGTGTAAGAATAATTCGTAGACATAACAATTTCGATAACAATGTGCCTTTTTACAGATTACGAAGACATAAACAAATAGGTATATTGTACTGTATCAAAAATAGGAAAGTAAAACCCGAGAGTGCGAAGAAAGGAAGATGTATCTATGGTAAAACATTCTAGCTACTTATTGACGAACTGGACCAAAACGATAGGTCAAGATTTAATGTTTGAAGGAAATATTCCATGATTTTTTTAAATATAAGACGAGAAGAGAAGTATTGCATCGAATGTGAAGGGGAATGGAAGTACTATAAGAGCGTTAAAGAAGAAGCAATAAGTATAGATGAGATGATAAACGCAATTACATACTAATTTTTATACCGTTTTGCTTAGAAAAAATGTAATAGTTTAGTGTAAGGTTTTTTTATGCATAATTTACGCATAACGATTTGAATTACAAGTAGTTTCTAATTATTTTCTACAAGTTTTAAATAATGTGTATGATTTTAGAGTGTTATAACTATTATTGTATTCGTAAAATAATAAAATACACAAAAATCGACAGTTACGATATTTTATCTTGTTTTGTTAGAAAAAATAATAAAACTGGTTCTTTTTTGAGGATATTGAACGTTAATTTATGATAAAATAATCTTAAACTACGGTCAACAATAGAGTAGATGTGATGTGATAACGATGGTGACAATAAATTATAAATAGAGGTAACTATTATAAGTAAGTAAATATTAGAATAGGAAGGGTCAAAGCGGTTTCTATTTGCTCACCCCTTGTTTTTATCGTATTAGATGCATGACGGGCATTAGATCCTAGAGGTTCCATCCGATTGGATGAGAAGCTCATTCTTTCCCCTTAGTTATAGTCGTAAGTAAGGGCGTATGTACAACCGGAGAAAAGGAATGTTTAGAGGTAATATTATATGTATAATGCTACGTAATGTAATGTAATATAATGTAATGTATATGTATAATATGTAATATTATAGGTACGTTTACTAATATTTATACTGTATAATGCTTTCTACGTTTTTAATGCTATGTTTATATATATGTCTTCTATGTTTTATATTTATGTTCTCTAATTGTTAGTAATTGTGTTAATCTTATTTATTATTAATTCAACGTATAAAATTTTGTATTTATATTAGGTTTATGTAGATTAATTAGGTACTTGTAGATTGGTATAGTGTTATATGTATTTGCAGTAGACCCCCACGATACAAGCACAGCTTAGTGTGGGGGTCAGCGTTAACTTGTGATTACTGTCATTTGATTCTTTGAAAATAAATTATTATTATTATTTTGCATTTGCGATAATGCATAAACTCGTCGTTGTTTTGATTTTTTATTTGCCAAATAAATATCAAAAAATTTATTCATAAATAACTGAAATTATGAAAGTGTTGAGTTGGTTAGTATACCTTTCAAAAACTCGAGAATGGGTAGACCGATTTTAATTCGGTTTTCACATATAGAAGACTTTTAATGTATGCAAATTGCACCCCAGACGAAGCCGAGGGCGGGTCGCTATTGTTAGTTGTTATTGTATGTTTAGAAATAAAGTCGTAATTTTTTTGTGGTTATTTTGAGCATATTCGTATATTTGAGCTCTCGTAAGATGCTCGTATGATTTTTGGAGACCACGGACCGGCAAGCAGTGTAGGACGTCTAATAAAAGCCACAAGTCAATACCAGATCTACTTCTACTTCTACTAAAAAAATATGGGGAGGCACTGGAAGTCGTACCGCTGAGAAGATGATAATAATGATTTTCTTGAGCGTTTAGGTACCTAAATAATTTAACACGTATTTTTACGTAGCTAACTAATTATTTTAACAAAAAAATTGATTATAACAAAAATATACGTAAGTAGCAGATAATAAAAAAAGTTGTTAAGTATATAGTTAAGAATAGTATTATAAATAACATTTTAAAGCCGGATCTGAGCGACAGATAATGCATTGTTAATCATTTGTTTTACATACAAAATAAAATGTGTTACATGAAATGGAAAAATGTGATTGTTTGTTAAAATAAGTATTACATCACTTATATTACTTTATTATTATTTCGTCTCGATTGTTCCAATATAGTAAAATTCCGTTTTAACACGATTTCTTTCAATTAAAGCACAATCAGTATAAACTACCAACAATGGTGAAGAATTCGCAATACTATTTTACCTTTTGACCTTATTAAACTTATTATTTACTTCCTGTATTTTGGCATTTTGTATCATGATCATTTTTCCAACTAGTTACATTGAGAATTTTTCTTGTATTTTTTAAAATTTCATTTTAATAAAAAGATCCATATCAACAAAGCGTGTTACCTAAATTTTGTGCATACGTGTGAACAACAATGAAACTAATGTGAAGTTTGATGGTGAGTAAAGATTGAAATGAAAATATTGAAAACAATTAGGGCCGACGGAAATTGGAAGACGACATGGCAAAGTATTTCAATTTTTTATCTAAGCGCTTTAATTTAAATATAGAAAGAAAAAAAGAAAGAAAGAATATACTTTTTTTTCACAAGAGAGAAGAACTACAAGAGACAACAGGAAGAGTATTTTGAAAAATTACAAAACTATAATTTTTTTTTTATATTTTGCCGTGCCGTCTCCGAGTGTGCGCTGGCCCTTACAAAGTGAAAGTTTTTTATTTGTTTATCCTTATACATATTATAAAATAAAGTCCTCCGCCGCGTCTATCTGTCTCTTCGCGATAAACTCAAAAATTACTGCACAGATTTTCATGCCGTTTTCACCAATGGATAGAGTTGTTCTCGAGGAAGGTTTTAGTATATAATTTACAAAGTTAAGAGGGCGATAGTCGCGGGCACCAGCTAGTTTATTATAAATTTAAGAAAAATTCTGCAAATTTACACGTTGCTGCTTCATAGTAGATGCATTTTGGAATGAAAGGCACATTTTTATAACATACTGTTTTTTATATGAATATTCTGTCTTCAGAAGTTAGATAAGATATCTAAAACAGTGACGCATAAGATTGATTAAGAATACGTCAATCTACAAATCTATAAGTCTTATTCAATTATTTTTAAAGATTTAAGTAAGTTTTCTTTAAGTTCAACCTGCTTTTGGACAAAAAATAAGTTTCATAATTTTTATAAATAAAACGTACTATATCGATTATTTCTTTATGGCGACTTAAATTAAAGTCATAGGCTTTATTATAGGCCTACGGCATAAAATACATACATGATTGGTTCAATTGTTTAGTTGTTGAGTTTGTTATGTAAATAATATATATAATGTAGGTACATACTTTTATATACATAACTGCCAATGTTATCTATTGTAATTTTGTTATCTCTCATATTAGATATATTGTATTATATAATCTATTTACATAGTTTTATCTTTATACTAACAAAAAAAGGTAAAAGAACCTTCATTGCAATCAATATATGCATAATTGTAAAGTCTGCAATAGTAAATATTTACATAGTTATATGCAATAGAGGACACCGGCTAAACACCTGCTATGAGGTGAAGTAATGCGAGTTAAAACGGGAACCAAACAATTTGAAATTTGTTTAATAACAAAGTAATGTGGAACAAGTTTAATAGACCAAGATTATTAGTAGTAAAACCAGAGGGGGATGCAATTATGCTGCTCATTCTTTAAGTCCTAGACAGTTAAGACAGTTATTTGTTTATACACAACACAATATAAGGATAAACTCTGAGTTTGTAGAGATAAAAGAAACAATCTAATCATCAGAACATAACCGATAATCACACAAAGAGTTGGAAATCTTATAATATTGATTTTTGACGTGATCGTGTCTCTAAATTTGCTTCCATAGTTAGCGGGAGGCAATTCAGAAAAGTGATAACAAAATCGGGGGATACAGTTGGATGATGTGATGTAGCTACCATATCTATCACCTATATCCAAAATTTAATTACACCACTCGAAGGATAAAGGATCAATTTTTTTGTATATATACCTAGGTATATTCCAATTCGTTGGATATATGATACAT
Organism: Synanthedon vespiformis; assembly: GCA_918317495.1. NCBI lineage: Eukaryota > Metazoa > Arthropoda > Insecta > Lepidoptera > Sesiidae > Synanthedon > Synanthedon vespiformis. The sequence goes on from OU906953.1 coordinate 4,020,651, forward strand.
AATAACGCTCAAAGACATTACTTAGTAACGCACATGTATTCACGTAAAACACACGGCCATATCCTCCAAAGCGTTGTCAGTCCAAAGTTTTTAGGTAGTAATAAATGTTAGAAAAAACAAAAAAACCTTATTAGAATTCTTATAGAATAGTAAGAAAATACACATTAGTGTGTGAAATCCATTTATGTAAAGTTATTGTAAGATGGCGTCGTGAATGAATACAAAAAAGAAACTTATCATATTTTAGGCACATCTTCATTTCTGTATCTCACGTATTAATTAATTTAATTTAAAAGACTGATCTTAATTTGGTTTTAGCCATGTTTTAGCTAATATTTACCTCGTGTAACATGCGTTTTCCAATTAAAAAATTGAGAATCATAATAAAAGTAAAGTAATATAAAAATATTAATAGTATTTTAATAGAAGTACCTAACTTAATTAATTCAACATAAATCTGATATAATTATATAAAAAAATACTTAAAGAAAATTAGGAAGTCTATGTTAAAACAGAAATTATATACCTACTTACTAACGACAGACTGTCAAGGCTTCCTTTGATTTAACATCCTTGTAATAATTGACTGGTTTTTTTAAATTAGTTAGTACATAACATAAGTAAATGAACTTAACAAACGATTTTATTATTTCTAAGTTTTTATATGATTATTTCGCATTGAATGTTTGGCGTCTAAAGTTATATCCATCCGTGTGTTGCAATCATAAAAAAATATTTTAAGGGCACAAAGATTTTTCGTATATATATATATATTTATATTTCATCAAAGAGTAAGAACGAACAATAAGTAATATTTAGAAAGTATATATACACTATACATAAATATTATAATAATATTAATATAATATATTATAATATTGAAGTAAATATTAAAATATAATAAATTATAATATATTTAAGTATATATTAGTGTATACTTAAATAGTATTAAAATAGTATCCACCATTTTATAAGTAAGTCAGCTAAACTGGTTACGGAACAAAATGTCTGCATTGATTGATTGCATTACGCTGAGATTTTCTTCATAGTTTTATTTAGTAAACAATTAATTATTTTTTTCTCTAAGTCTGTGTATCAACAACAGAATAATTTTATGAAAAACTTAAAGTTAGAACTGTAAGTTCTATAACTTTCAAAATATTTGCGTTTGCTGCCTATCTTATTTTATTTCCTAGCGACGTGCTCCGGGCTACACACGGATGCAATTTTTTCCTAAAAATTATTTGTAAATATACCTTACTCGTTTAACGGTCTTTTCATTAGTGAAAACCGCATTAAAATCAAAATTTAAATTATCTAAGCGTACATACAGAGGGACAGATGGCGGGAAGAGACTTTTGCGGAAAATATTTTGCGATTATATTATAAAAAAAAAATGCACTTAATTATAGCGCAATGTTTTATGTGCATAACTCAATAACTTATTGTTTTGATAAGAATAAATAATAAAGTGATTAGCATAACTAACGGTTATATCTTTTTTTTAAATTTAACTCTTCATGTCCTTTCAGTACCTACAATAATTATTTAGTTATGAATTTAAAAAAAAAATTAGGTTGTTAGTATCTGCATACAAATAACACGCATCTATTTTTATAGTAAATACATAGATAGAAAAATATTAGTGTAGAGCTTAAATAAGAATGCAATAATATTTTTAAAAACTATTTTAGGATTATAGGGATTTGTAATTTGTTATCTAGCAAATATTTAATAGGCTACTTGATGGAGGCCATAACATAAAAAAATATGCTAGAAGAATAAAATTATATAGTTTTCTTCACTTATAATAATTGTAGACAAAGGACATCGTTAAAAACCAGGCTATTTTTTTAACTTACACTTTGGTGAAATTTGGTAATAAAAGTATTTTTTAGTTCAGTAATTTCCTGTGAAAATTAAAAATATTTTTTTATATACTATCAAACTTTTTATATTTTCAAACTAAAATGTCAATTAAACCCAATTGCCAACACGATATTTTCGTAGTAATATCAACTTATTATTTCATCTCATCCCATGGTACAAGTTTTAACTGTTTAAAATATTTAATTAATCTTAACATAATAACATACTTTGTACGGTACCTAATAAATTAATGAACTAAAGACATTCAAAGTTGTATTAGACTTAAGTTGATGTCACATTACTTAAGCACAATAACATTTGATAGAAGGTTCTATGGATAACATGTAAATGTGTTGCAATAATTGCACTTGCCTTTCAGGTTGATGTCGCAGGTAGCGACATGACTATGGTCATCTATAATTTACTTTCAAATCGATTTTCGCTACATCGCGTCGCGTGAAAACCTACCTTTATCACTTTTCACAAGGTATGCACTCTTTTAACAATCTTTATTTTTCCTTTGAAATTGTAGATACGATAATCTAATCTAGATAAAAATATAATCATAACACCGTTTCTCTAAAAGTTTTATGTTATAATGGGAATACAAAGCTTATAGAAAATTCCAAATTTATTAAACTACAGATTAAGCAAAAATATATTAGGAAAATAAAAAAATACTAGATTATTTATACATAATTGTAAATTACCTATTTACCTACTGAATATTTTTTTATTAAATTGTATAAATATAGTTGTAAAACATAATGTATGCGTAAATTAAATAAATAAATATTATTATTATATCATAATAATCACAACATGAACATTCCATTAAACAGAAAATTTAAAAATATATTTATAAATATCTACTTGCACGAATACAACAACATCCAATTTTAAAACACTAAACAAGCAAGAGCTATTAATTTTTCATCAAAGACAAAAGTTTTTCGTGCTTATACATAGAGTAGCATTCAATTACGCGAAAAAAATGGTGTTCGAATTTAAATTTAACGGAATATTGTCACTTTTGTCTTTGACAGTACCTTCGACGTGAAAGGGAAAATTTTAGGTGAGCACGGATCGAGTTGCATTCGAAAATTGGTTTGCGTAACAAACCCAGGTATCGGAAATGAGTCAGTGGCGTTCCCTGTCACGTGTGGAGCACTACCTACCTATACGGTGTCGCAGGGGTGCGCTAGGGCGCGCTGGATCGTCGGACGGCGGGCGGCCGGCGCACTAACACTCACATTCAAATATTCGTCTAACCTTGATGCGAATCGGCGCACTCCGGGTTCCATCCGACGACGGTCCGATACGGACGGGCTGAAGGGCTCGCTTCAGGTGTGCAAGTTAGTACGAGTGTGGTAGAGAGGTTGCAGGCGCGGGCGTCGGGCCGGACGGCAGGCGCATCGGCGCGCCGCCACCGGCGGAGAGTCGCGAGGCTGCGGCGCGACGGCCGCGCTACATGTCACAGTGCGGCGAGCGCGCTCTTCGCGCCTTGGTCACCGACTCGCAGTCGCGTCGCCGTCCTACTGTCTGCCGACGGCCGGGACGGCGGCGCGCGTTGCACCGCCCCGCTGCACTCCGCCTGCCCCCCTGCCACCCTCTAGCCCCCTCTATCGCCCCCCCTCCTCCCGCCGCCCTGCACCCGCCCCGCCCCGAACAATTTTCCGCATCGGGCGGGAAAAATCGATTGTGCAGCGGGCTCCGAATAATTTCGGCAAGACGCACGGCGCCCTTGCGTCCCCTCAGCCGGCGAGACGGTCAAGCGCACAGCTTCGTACCGCGCCTTTCACTCGCCACAGACAACTCTATTCAACATTTAAAGGCAATCGCCTATTCTACGAGATGTAAATTATACATATAATACAATATATACACCTATGTATGTAACTATAATAATATCTCACCTGTCTCCCTATTCTTATCCCCAAAAATCAAGACTTTTATTTTTAATGAAAAAATGCCAATAATCGATTAAAAAGTGCACCACCCCACTCCCCCCTATTTATTTTTTATTATTTTATAAGCGGTTCTGTAACAAGTGAAAGTTTCAAAATTCAGTTTCAATTGAAAAATTAAAAAGTGTGAAAAATTCGATGCAAGCATGGTCTAATAGCCTAATCAATTGAGTGGAAGCATGTTGTACTTTATATAATCGCCCCATATCGCCCCCACTACTTAGATTCTAGTTGGGCATAGTTTATTTAATAAGTAAATTAATTTATTACATAAAATGATTTTTTAGTTATTCTATTCATTTTTAACAATTGCGAATAAATATATATTCACACATATTTTTTTTATGGTTTTCTTTATGGGAGAAATAAAATTTCATTTTAAAGTTTAATGCATTTTAGTGATTAAGTGTGGCAAGCAGGCTGACGACCAATTTGATGCTTGGGATGCAATTGCACTGCTAACCCTCTTAGGAAAAGAGACGAGATGAATGTAGGAAAGTTGTCTATAGAATTCGTTTTTCTTGCACTTTGCGGATCTGAAGTTATTTCACGGTGGTCTTTTAAGTTTATTATTTCAGCAGAAGGCATTTAAAAAATTTATTAATATAATATCAGTGATATTATATTATTATTTTTTTTAATGTATGCAAGTTAATATATAAAAATAAAATTATAAATAAAACTTTTAAAATAATCGGACTTAAGACATTAACGTGAACTTATTTAATTAATTTTATTATATAACTGAAGGCTTTTTAATAATAAAAGCACCTTCTCCCGATATAGACGGACAGACAATTTATGAAAAATATGTCCGCTACGGATTTTCGTAGCACTGTGAGAGGAATAAAGGAAAGTTTCCTAAATAAACGTTTATCCGCTTCAAAATTTAAATAGAAAGCAATGAAATCGTATTTATGTAGAAGAAGGTATGACAATCCCTCTATTAAAAGTTATAAATTATTCGGTTGATAAAAAATTAAAATAAGTAAACTATTTTCTCAATAGTTTTTTTTTACTTATGTTTTATTTACTAAGCAAGTTTTCGTCATCAAGAAAATAATTTTTGATGCTTACTTTTAAATTATAAAGTATTTCATATTGGTGACTTAATATATTTAAGTCGACACAAACAAACAGTAACAAGAAATCGTTATGGTTTTATAATCGAGTGATTTTAGTTATGTATTAGTTTTTGGGCATATTAGTAGAGATGGGTTGTTCCAAACTGTTCTACTATATTCATTACATTATATATTATATTTATAATATTTCTACGATAGAACAGTTTGGACAAAAAAATTCCAACTAGTTCCACTGCACAGTATGACATAGGTGGAACGGGCGGAATATCGCTAGTTTATGAACGGATATACTGTAACGATAATTTTGTTTACACAACCCTATGTAACCCTGTGTTTATAAATAATAATATTTTAGTACATGTACTACCATGATAGACCATTAATAGACCATTAATACCATTAATAGACCGATTTTTCTTAAACTATAGAAATGACGTCATAAAGTTAAACTATTTTAACGTAGGTAATGAATTCAATATCCAACCTTATTTAGTGTGTCTAATAAAGGTAATTTTCGAAAGGACAACATAAAAAATATTTTTGTAAATTCACACAGGAAATTGAAGTAATAAGACCTTAAACACCTTAAACGTATCTTTACGTACTAATTAACTTCTAAGTATACATTTTTCTTACCTTATACCCTTTTTATCCCACTTCCTTCACAAACTATATATTATTATTGTCGGAACATTGCATTTAACTTATAACGCAAAAAAAGTTTCGCGCGTAATATTACCTAGTTATCGACGCCGACCTGTCTGCGTATTCTAAGTAAAAACATTACCCGCAAGCACAAAGCTGTTTACACGGAAAAAATATCAGTTGAAACTATTAAATTTACTTATGAAACTCGAGTTTAACAGTGTCAAGTTCGTTTCATTGGGATATTTAGTGTGTACAATGCACTTATTAATTTCAAGGCGGGTGGTAATACATACAAGATTGCAGTTACGATTCCCACTGGAACCAAGTAGGTACATAAAGCTTGCTCAGCGCAGTTGTTTCTTGGAACCATCGGTGACTACGCTGCGAACATATTCGCTTAGTGTTGTCATAATATACTAATTATTATTTTTATTGCAATTTAAAATATAGCGGCTCTCGTTTGTGAGCATTTTATTTTACGATTATTTATCAACACTATCTTCTTCTATATTATATGACGCAACATTGGCACCTGTTTTTATATGATGTCATTTATTATGTCTCTCTGCTGAACACAGACCTGAAGGTGTGTAGGTTACATTCTCTAGGCTTATTAGATGTTGGTTTCCAACATAACATAGGTAATATCCAATATTCATAGGTAGCTGGATCATATCCGGCTCGAAGGACCAAAATATGCTGGACATCAAAATAAGAAACAACTATAACTTTGATTTAGAGTTAATGTAATACTTTCATATATTTTTTAGACAATCAAAATGTCTTTTGATTTCAAATTCAAATTTATTAGAATTTATACAATAAAAATATTTCCAGCCAGTGTTAAGTTTTTAACATCACATTAGCAGCTTTCGTGGTGATTCGTTTTCGTCATTTTTAATTTTATTTTATTTTTTATTTTATTTCTAAAATTAGCCAGGTCACATACATAAGTTATACATACACGTTTACATTTGAGTACCAATTACTGGTATCTACATTCTAATCTACACAAGGCGAATATCTGTCCAAGTTTAGAACCTCTATTTGTTGCGATTTCAGACGAGCCGAGCACTTTACGTCTGTTTGGACTCATTAGGGTTACCACTGGTGTGCTGAAATTAATAACAATTATTTTATTATAATAACGGCGACTGACCATCTGATGGCAGCAGGTTAAGAAGATGTAATTGCTTTGTTGATTCTGACAGACCCTGCTTTATTTACAGCTTTCAAAAGACCAGAAGTTATAGTTTGACCAACACCGCTATACCACGCTATGCGGGGTGAGGCAGGGGTGCAGTCATTAGGTCTCGGGTTATCCGCGTCAGACTCACATGACATATATAATATCTAGAGATGGGTCGTCCGATATCTCGTGATGGGAAGACTGTCATTTTTAAGTGGCCGAATATTAACACTAATTTTTAAATTATAACATTGAATTGAATTATAATATTAGTTTTTTTACTACTCACATAAAATGTTAAAATAAGAATAAAATTTAATTAATATTATAATTAACTATATAAATATACGAATCCCCATACTGTAACTTCATAATATTTTAAACCGATATTGTAAGATTTATCTGGACAATAACTACCACATGTAAATTCAATCTCTTTGCTACACCGCGCATTCCTAGAGAGTGGTATAGCGGTATTAGTCACACTATATATTAAAATCGTAAACAAGCCATAAACAAAATATTTTTCAAAAAAATAAAAATAAATTCTACACGTTGTACTTATGTTACCGAGTAAAAAAATGATTTAATTTTTTTGTCTGTTTGTCTGTGCATGCTGATCTTTGAAACGGCTTAACTGATTTTGGTGAAATTTGGTACACAGATGATTACTACCTGGATTAATATATAGGATATTTTATTTGCTGGAAAAATTTTAGGTCATTGTGGGATTTTCTAAAAACGAACTACAGCGCTTACGAAGTCGCGGGCACAGCTAGTGTTAGTTAAAAATTTAGGAATTTCACAGTTACACTCTATAGTTGTGCAGCTGTAGCAGGTGTACTCTGAGAACAAGTCTAGTGTTTATATTTAGGAGCACTTAATTCACTATAGCTATGCTGGTAACCGAGTAACTCACATTAAGGCACCTATAAACACAGTGCCCTGCCCTTCTGCCGATTTTGCTTAGAAGCAAGCTTCACCAAGGCAACATTGCCATAATGACGAAACTCTTTGCAAATTTTAATTGTTACGGTTTTCAAATATTTACATTTTTTATTATCTCTTTGTATTTATAAAACAAATGAAGATGTTAATTTTAAAGCGCATTACATCTAAAATATAAAGTGAAATTTTTTTTACTTAAGTAATTATTTACTCACTCCCACAAAAGTCGTATCGTACATTCTACATTTATCCTTATCTGTCTGTCTGTCTGTTCGCGATGAACTCAAAAACTGGTGCACCAATTTTCATGCTGTTTCCACCAAAGGATAGAGTGGTTCTTGAGGAAGGTTTTAGTATATAATTTATAAAGTTATGCGGGCGAAGTCGCAGGCAGCAGCTAGTATTTAATATTTCAATGTAAAAATAGTCAAAATTTTTCAAACACATTACACACAACTCCCTGTTCTATACTTTGTTGGTCAATAAAGATGAATTGAAGAAAAACTTTCGTTTCTTTTTAAAAATGCTATAGATTCTCCAGACATAAATAGTTAATAATTTACGGTCCAAGTGTTGAAGCAAAGTTTATGTTAAAGAGGTTTTTTTGTTGATATGTAACTGTAATTATACTTCTTTTTTCTTTCTACTTATACTTCACTGCTCAACATATTAACATTAATCTATTTTTAGCAATGTACCACTCTGATTTTCTGTGTTGTTAATTTAAAACAGTTTAAATTTAACACGCAGTCTTTTATGTACAACTGTTGGGAACTGGGCTTCAACTTTTAGAATACATTTGCCAATTATTAATTAATTAATCCAAAAATTCATTAAGATTTTTTGTTAAGGTAAGGTTATTAGGTAGACCTATCTAGAAAGGCTGTCAGTTTCGGTGTTTTCAGCTACTGGGAATATGACAGTCCTATAAACTCATTTTGTAGTTTCTTATTCCTTACTCTTTTTTTTTCGTTTATGTGGAACTTCGTAATGAGTACTTAGTAGGTATATAAAAACACTCTTTTGTTAAACTTTAATGTTACGACAAAATTTCACGTCAATCAATCGGCTAGTTTTCGAGTTTTGTGAACACAAACATACAGAAGCTTAATTTTTATATATTTGTATCAGGGTGTCAACACAGGCTTGTATGTACCAGTATTGTCCTTATTGTAAAGCATTCTCTATGGGTTGCTGAAGTTCAGAGGTGTCGTTTGATTATTTTAAACTATCTGTTGCGCGCGAATTATTTTATATGTATTAAGTATTTTATATACTTAATACATATAAAATAATTATACGTTAATAATAATACGTTGATAATGTTGCTTTCTATAGGTGAAAGAATTTTTAAAATCGGTCCAGTAGTTTTTGAGTTTATTCATTACAAAAAAAAAACGATCTCTCTTTATTAGTATAGATATTATATTATTAGTATAGATAACAGAATATACTTAGAATTGCAAATTTCTAACCAAATATTACATTGGAAGTGAGAACAATTTAAATTATCTACTTATTGATGAACGAATAAATATTATACCTAACTGTCCGTTGACTACTTCGATACAAAACACAATGAGACACATTTTATTATGTAGAGGCCTTGAGTGTCATTGAAGTACGTGTGTATGGTTTTTTTCGCATACTATTATCGCTACAAAATACAAGATACTTCAAGATAACTTATCTATCGGCGAACAATTTGCATAGACACCCGTGATCACATTTAACGAAATAACGTTAGTAGCGTAATTTAAGTTTTAATAAAAACGTCAATGGTTGTAGATTGAAAATATACGAATTGATATTTTTTATGTTATGTTATTAGACCTGTTTCTGCCCCTTACATAGACAGCACGTGTGCTGGTGGTGAATTTTTTTAGGCAGTGGTTACTGTCACAAGAAGACTGCACATTTCATGACTTAGTTTATACGGTGTACAATTTCTGAAAAAATTGACTAGGCTAATAAGGCTTCTGGTGATCATTGATAGAAACCTGTTTTCTATTCTCACCTTGATCTCTCTTATCTTTGATAGTATTAACTTGTTAGCACATTTGCGTTCTTCCTGGTTTATTTGTGTTTTGGTACAAAGGATAGTGGACGGTTGTACTGTCTTGTTACCTTTATAGTATTATTTTTTCTTAAATGTAGCGGGAAGCTAAGAACTTGAAGCTAAGTGACTCAGATCATTCAGATTTCGTTGGCTTGATTTATTATCACATATTATATTCTAATGATTTTTAAAAGGTGTAATTACATTTACTTACCGTGGAGAATTCGTCTTTGTATAGACGAATAATTATGTTATATTAATAAAATTAACATCCTAATATTCTTTCAGGATAAGACATTGTATGTATTTACTTACAATACGATTTTCACATACGATTGGGTTTGGGTATTGATCTCAGAGTTAATTGACCTTGGCCAATTTGTCATTTAAGTGTGTACCTATGGTATTTATTTATTTAATGGAATGAAAATGTTAGATTTATAGTATTCTTAATACTTACATGTACTTGTATTTCTAAATAAATAAACAGAGAACTATTAATGTTTAGTTTTACAATAAATGTTTCAGTTTTTAGTTTTATTCTGTTTCCTTTTCAGTTTTTAATCGTCTGTTTTCTCTTAAATTTATTTCTTAAGTCAAAATTTCCTTAGCCCTATTCCCTCATCATTGGTTAATAGCTAATAGAAATGTATATAATGGAAATACCAAGATTATTAAGAGAAAGTATTATGTGATTCAATCATATTTTATAAAATTATTTTTAACTTTTTAAAAGCAATGTTTTCGGATATTACAATGTATTATAATTTTATATTCGAATCTTATCTTTACAATTATTAAAAATTATGTCTGTCTTAATTAGGTTTAATTACTTATTATTAATACATATAATGACAGTTATAGTCATATTTATCAACACAACAGATGTCTTAATTGGAGTTGTTGAAAATAGCTAATTACAATAAAAAAAATCGAATTTTAAGTTAAAATAAGAACCACAACGCCAAAAAATTCTTTCCTTTTGAGTGAGAAAAATGTGAACTGGCCCTTAAGTAGTTTCGTAAAACAAAGTCCCCTTGTGCCGGCAATTCAGGCTTGCATAGGCCTAATTGCAGTAACAACAAAAGCTGTATGAAACACTGCACCAAACCCACGTAACTAACGTTACGGAATCATTTTTTGCGGCGCGTCTACTTCTTGCCCCTTAAAAGCGTGTTAGACATCGGTTTTTTTTTTCGCAAACCAGTCGCTTCGTGACCTCGGCTGACTTTAAAAATAGTTATGCCTCGCGCACATGCTATTTTTTTATATTGCAACACACTATAATAGATAAGTCTAAATTAATTACATCACATATGAGAGCAGCACTAATTTTTTTAAAAATTACTTACTTCTGATTACTACTGTACGGTTTTCTGCTTGTTTTTTTCACGTAAACAATTGACTTCTGTAATTGCTTTCGTGTTTTAACAGAATCAAAAACATATTTTAAAAATTCGCATTGGAAATTGCAGTGCAGTGTTTTGTAAAGCAGAAAACACAAACTGTTGTATTATTTTTGAAGAATTTTTTAAATTATATTGTTATTAGACAAAGTTTAAAGAACTATTTAAAAACATTATTTTAATAGAGTCAGCTTGGCTTGGATTGGCTTAGATTTCGGCGATGTACCTTATAATTTATAAAAAAGAAAATATATTACTTATCTTTTCATTTACAAAATATCATGTTAGTTTCAAGGACGAGGAGTATGTTATCTTTCTATTATTATTATATTTTACTTACTTTCAAAATAATGGCAAAAGCTTAAGTATAATTAAGCTTTAAGCTATCAATTAGTAGCAATTTAGTCGGTTCACTCATAAAATCTTTATAGTCTACTTGTCTTTAAAATATTTTTGTAGTGAGCTACTCGGTTCCTTGCAATTTCATCGACAAGCGTGCATTGTGCGTGAACGCTCTATTTTAGTTTTTGTCTGATTTTAATTGTTGGTTTGAATTTAAACGAGTGTCGCTTTCTTTAATTCTTATTTAAAAAAAGGGGGAAAAAATCACTATCACGCAATTCGTCGATTTACCGATAAATCGAAACGCATGATGGATATGGTTTCGCTGCGATGTATTCTACTATCGAAGATAATATAATTGCAATAAACACTTGTTTACTGAAGCATAAAATTATTATAATTTCACAAACGCATAAAATTCATTATTAATTCTAAATACTACCAATCCAATGGTTGGAAAGATAAATTTGTCTGATGATATCTTCTGTTGTTTTGTTTAGAGAATTTTAGAATACATTCTTAAATTGAAACTAGTTTTTGAAGCAGAGTTTTGATCAAATAATAAAAAACTAGGATGACACAATTCCTCAAAATTTTTCCGAAAAAGCTGTTGCACGCGATTTCGTTCGCGTAACTTTATAAAGTATAGCCTATGTTACTCGCTGATAATGTATTATAGCTTTCTATAGGTGAAAGAATTTTTAAAGTCGGTCTAGTAGATTTTGAGTTTAAGTCAAAATAACTCTTAGAAACAAAATTACAAATCTTTTCTTTTTATATGTAATACTAGCTGTTGCACGCGACTTCGTCCGCGTAACTTTATAAAATATAATACATTCGTATCTGTGGAAATACACACACAAATCGGTCAAGCCGTTTAGAAGATATGTGAAAAAGGATAAGAAGTTAAGTACGGAAGGATAATTCTTACTACCCGTTGTCATTTTACCCATTTTCCCGTAGGAATGAAGCATTTTCCCGTGGTAAAAAGTATCCTATGTTCATCACAGATAATGTCGGCTTCTAATGGTAAAAGAATTTTTCAAATCGGTCCAGTAGTTTCGGAGACTATTCTATACAAACAAACAATCAAATCTTTCCTCTTTATAATATTAGTATAGATGGTATAGATATAAGTTTAGATTTAATTATAATTTTTATAACGATTTTTAATTATAATCTATATCTATACCAATATATGAAGCTGAAGAGTTTGTTTGTTTGGTTGTACGTGCTAATTTCAGGAACTACTGGTTCGAATTGAATTGAATTGAAAAAAAAAATTGATAGTCAATTTATCGAGGAAGGCAGGCTATAGAGAACACTGACGACGAAATAATTTCATATCAATAATCACTTTAATTAGACAATAAATTAAAATAATTAATCTTAACTAAATAACTAAACTAAACTAAATCTTAATAACTAACAACAAACCACCAAGTTCTGAGGTGTTGATGCCCCAACATTATTAATTTACAAAAAAATCTTCCTAATTTATCGTTATTTCTATTACTGAAAACCGTAGTAAAAACCTTTTAGTGGTATAGAAGAAGTTATCGAAGAAACACAGATGAAAACAGCCTCTTAAAAAAACACCTTTACTTGATATAGAACGGATATACCTAAGTGTACTTAAATATATTTAATTTTTTTCATTTTTTTGAGTTGATCTGATACACCTTTATGAACGTATTGAAATACTAATTAGTTTGATCACACATACATTTAATTTACATTAAATAATGTGAATAGAAAGATAAACAAAGTGAGAAGAAATTACCAATATTGTGAGTTTATATTCATAAAAACTAACGAGCGATATTTAGTAGACACGGTCATAGACGCAAGGCCAGACAGTCTGCACTGGTCAATGACCTTTTGAAATGTCTACAAGAAGCCGATCATATAGAAGAAAAGTAGATTATTCAGACTAGCGCTGACTAATCTACCATAAAGTGTAAAGTGAAAGTTGAGAAAATCACGAAAAATACTAAAAAAACGTCCAAGGAGTTATTAGCGCTGCATTTTTAGATTTTAATCGTGCGCAGTACTCATTTATATTTTTCACTTTGTGATTTATGCTTTCATAGTACAACAAAGGATAATAGAACATGCCTGCTTAAGGGCACCTTGTACAGTCGGCCGCATAAGTCGATTAACACATTCAAAAGTTGAGTGTTCAGTTGTATTGCACTTTTGAACGTGTTAATCGACTTATGCGGCCGACTGTACGAGCAAGTAAAGTCACTAATAGGTACTATTTATAGGGTGTTTTACTTAAATGTCCATCAGATACTTACGAAGGTTATTGGAAGAATTTGTTGTATCAGCTTACTATAATGCTAACTGAACTGAACTGAACACTGTATTGAATACGCGAAAATAATAAAACATACGCCAGCAATTCCATTATTTTAGAATAACCTCATACATATGTAGTTAAAAATGATAACTTAATTTTATATGTACATTTTAGATTGAATGTTTTCATGGAAAACATGTCATTGTGTGATTGGCTCTAGCTGGTGCCCGCGACTTCGTCTGCGTTGAAAAAGAAAAAGTAGCCTATCCTGTGTCCTGTAAGTCTAAATGTTATGGAGGAATATATACTATACATACATGAAGAAAAAAATTCTAAAAATTGTCAATTTAGTTTCAGTATCATGTATAGAACCTATAAACACTATATCTCTGAAAAGAAAGCAACTTACTCCATGACCAACCCTTACAGATTTATTATTAGTATTGATGATTACAAGAATTCAACCCTTGAAAATGTCACACATTCTGCATATTTTCGAAATTAATTTAAATTTGTTGTTTCCATCCAAACCGTCACAACTTCGTTTCGTTGGTTTAGTTGGCAAATGAGCTATTAACTCTGCTAATACAACCAGTCTGATAAACTTTTTCTTTTGGTTGACAACATATAATAATATTCTACTGGTTTTTCTCCAATGACGTCAATAGCACAATTTTGAAGATTTTACCGTTTACTTACGGCATTATTTATGATGGTTGGAGTACCGTGGTTGGAGTGAGTTATCATAATAATAGTTTAGTATAGCATAGTATAGAACTAAACTTTATAGTCTATTGTGATAACTTAGAGTTATCATGATAGTAACTTTGTACGACTTAATGGTCGAGTGTTTCAGAAGACCCGGATTCGATTCCCGGCAGGGCCACCTTTGTAGAGGAACTTTTCAAAGTCAAGGCTCTGGTCTGAATCTGGCAACTGGTAAGTAGTGGCCCTTACCACAGATTTTCGTAGTATTTTGGGGGGTTTGTGTTATAGGTGAAGGTAGTCACCTACCATCAAGTGGACCATCAGCCGGTCTGACGACATTCAGAGCGTTGCGGCTAGCATTTTAACTACTCGTCCAAAGATTAGTTATCAAATTAGGTGTCCGTAGTTTATTCGAGACCTGAACAATCTAAACAATCTCCTTTTTCGAACTTATGGAGTGAAATAAAAATAACTTTCTATTTATTTACAACTAGGTGCTGCCCGCGACTTCGCCCGCGTAACTTTGTAAATTATATACTAAAACCTTCCTCGAGAACCACTCTATCCATTGGTGAAAACAGCATGAAAATCGGCGCAGTAGCTTTTGAGTTTATCGCGAACAGACAGATAGACCGGCGAAGGACTTTGTTGGAAGGATTAAGCAAGTAAATATCGTTAGTAAAAAGTAAAAAAATAACCCACAAGGTGGACAGACGACCTAATAAAGGCCGCAGGTCAACGGTGGATCCAGGCTGCTTCTGGCCGGTCCAATTTGAATATTTTGGGGGAGGCCTATGTCCAGCAGTGGACGTCCTAGGGCTGAGATGATGATGATGATAACTTTATAAAATATAGCCTATGTTACTCGCTGATAATATAACTTCCCAACAGTGAAAGAACATTTCATGGATGTAGGTATGGATTGATATTGCTAATAGTTGTCACTTATGTCCATGTGCATCTCATTACACAAGTTATACTAATATAATAAAGAGAGGGGGCAGATTTTGTATGTTTGTTTTCATGTGGACTATACTATTTACAAATAATGAATTCTTTCACTATTTAACAGGTAAATTATTCCAGACGGACATGGGGTAAGTATATGTTATCAATACTAATAATAAATCTCTAAGGGTTGGTGATGGAGTAAGTTACTTTGTTTTCAGAGATATTGTGTTTATAGGCTCTATATATGAGCTTTTTCTATTTTACTATCTTTTTCTGTATGTATGTATGTATGTATGAATGTATGTATTTATACACCATAACTCTTAAACGAATTAACTGATTTTCATGAAACTTGATAGATAAACATTTAGACGTACAGGGCAGATAGGTAACTTTTTTCTTTTTCAATGCGGACGAAGTCGCAGGCGCCAGCTAGTGTATCACCTCAACTGCTCCCCGGCAAAGTTGGGACACATCAGTTTAGTATAATATTATTGCGCCTATACCCACTACATCATGTGACGTTCCGGTAAAGCACGATGTATTTTTATAATGTTCGAGTGTAGCCTGCGAATCTACTCAAGTAGGTCGCCAGACGCATTAGCGTGAATTCCAAAAAGCGACTAGACGTGTTCATACAATTATGGATTCTTCTCTTTGTTGTTAATTTTCGGGCACGGCGTTCACCGACAGCCACAAAGCCGTCGGAAACTCCACATTAAGGATGCATACAAACACACGCAGGTTTTTTTCTTGTAATAACTAAAACTATTTTTAGCTCTATGAGTAATGCTCTGTAATGTGTTATGCTTGTAGAAAAATTAACAACGTTTGGAATAAAAGGCCTCATTTTAAAAATAAGATTTGTCATTATTATTTGTATTTTTTTTTAATTTGTCTCTGAAGTAGTATGTTTTTATTGTATGACATGTTTTTAACAAGAGGCAAAAGAAGGGTTATAACTGTTTATCTGTGTATCTGTATGTGGCATCATAGTTATCAAACGGATAGACCGATTTTGATTCGTTTTTATTTTGTTTGAAAGCTGATCTGATCGAGAATGATTGAGAATTTGAATTGAAATTTGGAAATTAACTTTTCAATGTTGGTTCTGGTCTAGACTGGAAAGTAGTTGCAGGTAAATCTGCACCCTGTCGTCGTAAACAGTCGTAAAATGATAGCATGTGTGCTGCTGTTGCCCATTTCGCTATCTAATTCCTGATGGTCGGCAGAACACTTGCAGCACCTGTAGCGTTTGTGTTATAGCGACGGTAGCCACCTACTATCAAATGAACCGTCAGGTGACCTGTCAGCCGACCTTAACATAAAAAAGTCCTAATAAAATATTAATAAAATAGTTAAGATTAACATAAAATAGTTCGCAAACAAAGTTCATCTATCAACGGATCAAGTTGAATTTATCCTTTCATCTCGTAGCACTATTTGAACTAACCAGTTCTAAGACCGTTCAGCGATTCTTCTGTATGAATTTCAAACTTAAAAGTTGGTTTAATTAAGCAACGTTAGTATTATTTGAAGGTGGTTTTCTTATATAAATAATGTAGGGGTATACTTTGAGAATAAAATAATTAAAAATTCTATTTAAAGTTAAGTAATACATAGAAAGTACCAGTCTCCAATTCGGACTTGCTATCAACCGAGACAAGACGAAGATGATGATAGTGGACCGGGCCGAACAATTCTAACCAATGTACACAATTTAGACCATAACTACTATATCAAGTACTGGAGGATGTGGCGACGAGATCAGACGACGCGACGGTGCGCGATCACCAGGTCTGCAGTGGATCTCATCTTTGTTACAATCTAATTTAACATATTTTTATATATATCTTAAAAGATTTGGCATTAGAAAAATAAAAATAAAAATTGATGTCAACCATCTTTTTTTTCATGTGAAGGCTCATTTGAAGGTCGTCAGATAGGATAAGGTCAGATAGAAAATGAAAAGGGCTCCGACATCTCTTACTCACACATGGTAATATTATTAGAAAAAGATATTATGGCTTAGTCTCAGTAGTATAAATAAGAAAATATGTCTACAAAATCTACAATTTCATATTAAGTTTTTTTTATAATAATGGTTTAGACAAACTTTTCGGAAATATTTATATTTTTGCACCTGTTGACATTTTTGAAACAGTGAATCCTGTTTTACTTAGCGTTGTCAATTTTCATCCTATATTGCACATTACTTGTAAACAAAGCAAATATTTTTTGTAATGTTAAAATGTCATATATAAAAATGTTTGGATGTTTGTTACTCAATAACGCAAAAACGCCTGAACAGATTTGACAGATTGAACAGAAAAAAATATTGGGTTTCTGAAGAGTTTTTAAAAATCATAAATGCCAAAGTTTGTATATTTGTTACTCAATTTACGCAAAAACGGCTGAAGGTATTATAGATGAAATTTAGGCCACAAATAGTTTATTACCTGATTCAACATACCTATAGGATACTTTTTATCCTGAAAGAATGTTACGTTCCGAACAAACTTTTATAACGTGGAAGTGAAATAAAAAACGAACTACTGCGCGTACGAAGCTAGTAAGTAAATAATGCAATGAATAAGTAAGTATAAGGTGTATAAGGTGATAGGAATATATAAGGTGACAGTGACAAGGTATGGTGTAATTAATTTCGCCACACAAATGATTGATTGTAGGTCACCAACTACTTAAGCATTTTGTATTCATTTCAATTTTTGTAATGTAGTTGTATAATATTTGATCGATGCACACGTTATCTATCGAAACGATTTGTCATTCGCTAAAATAGCCACCACGAGCGATAAGAGCGACGCGGCGTCGTGACACCTGCGCTTGCGAAATTATCTAAAGAACATAGTCGCCCATCCATTCTAATAAAATATTTATATTCTTCATTGAACTTCGTATGTGCAACTAAACAAACATCCCTCTTACACTGGTAGTAAAGATTATATAATATATCTAAAATTTTGAATAAAATTAACGAATTATTTTTTCTTTATTATTAATTATCTTTGCAATGCTTCTGTTGTTTTTTTAAACAATAAAAATGTTGTTGTTAATTACTTACAATATCAGATATAAAGGCATTTTCTCAAAATAAAAACGAGAATGAAGGCACGAAGTGTCGCACTGTTATTAAATTCACTAATAATAACATACTTACTTCATTGAGATGTAAATTTCAATGTTTTATTAAGCGTGTGTTTTTTACCAAGATGAAAGCTGTTTTCTGTACCAAATTTCATCAGATTTTGTTCAATAGGTAATTTAGATGTGAAAACTTAATAGACTAACAAAGTAAAGTATACCTAGCTAACTTAAAATAAGCTTGACCACTAAAAGCAAGAGTGCTATTAGCTGTTCATAACAGATATTGATTTTTCATACAACGTAGGAATAAATCAGTTATGTATATAATTCTTAGTATTTTAGTTTAAGTGAAGAAGTTTAAAGTCGCTGAAAAAGACCAAACATTAATTGAAATTGGTAAGCTGGTGAACCAATAAAATTTGGTTATACGTTTTGACGAGCCCATTGGTGTGCCCATTGTTAAGGTGCTTACCTTAGCGCTCTTATTCAGGGGGGTCCCGGTTTCGGTAGGAGAAACACCTAAATAAACTTTTTAAAGTCGTTGAATGGTGATCCCATAACACAAGCCTAATAGCGCTTATTTTGCGGGCCATACAATTAGTGGGTTTAAGCATGGCCATTTATTCATTTATTATAATTTGATATCAATGGATGGGGGAGTAAGATGCACACCGATGTCACCTCTGCAGGCGAGTCGCCTTGTCCTTGCGCGCGTCGTGCACCCACTATCACGATGCGACGTACGGTGTCCGATACCTACAAGGTTATCACCTTATGTAACCGGTAACGTAGACGAATAATCCTCTTCCTTTATTCTGGGCTAAATTTTATTTTACTCATGCGTGGAAAATTCCATTTGAAAAATTGTAAGAATTTATAGACTTGTTTAAGTTTTCCTTAGCATTTATTATCACTTTTTTTATTACAATACTTAATAATCAATACTAATAATAAATCTGTAAGTGTATGTATTGTATGTATGTATGTTCCTCCATAACTTTTAAACGAATTAACTGATTTTCATGAAACTAGGTAGATAAACATTTAGACACATAGGACACAAGATAGGCTACTTTTTTTCTTTTTCAACACGGACGAAGTCACGGGCGTCAGCTAGTAATTAACAAGACGAAAAAACATTACTTGTATAAGTTAAGTTTGTCTGAAACATATTATGCCTGCAATTTATGAACATACGAGTAAGCACAATGTGCATATTGTATGTTCTTTTAGCAAGGTTTTATTAATGAATAATAACAATTTTGTATATAAAACATTTGGTACAAGATCTGACCCGGTTGCGAACGCGTGCTATTTGACACAAATGATTTTTTAATCGAAATGTAATTCTAAAAGGTTCAGCCATATTTGTTGTACGCCGTTGCATTAGTGTGTAAATCGGTAGAAACCGTAAAATTTCAAGGAAGCTCCAAAAATGTCAGTGTGGTTACCGAACTTGGCATTTTAGCAATTTTGCGACGCAAATTCTTTATTCTACAGTAATATAAGATTAAAAGTTAAACTTTGTAGTAGGTATTCCAAAGGAGGACTGGCATCATTTTGTGTATATATTGTTTAAGAAGCTTTTGATTATTGTAAACAATCAAAATAAAATACGTTTAAGTACGTAAATGAATGACTTGTTAAGGTAATAAATATTTTATCATCAATTTATCATCTCAGCCCCCAGACGTCCACTGCTGGAGGCCTGCCCCAAAATTTTTCAATAAGACCAGCCAGAAACAGCCAGAAGCAGCCTGGAACCCCGTGTCCCTTATCAGGTCGTCTGTCCACCTTGTGGGAATGGACGTCCTACCGCTACGCTAGCCAGTCCACTCAAGAACCTTCTCGCCTTAGCAACCTTCGACTCTCCGATGTATCTCTTCATAATAATTAATTGCCCGAAAACAGTTGAGGAAGATCTCAAGAACAAAGATTTTGCAGACTTGCCTTATAAGATAAGACACCACAAAACTTACTTTTATTAACAGCGAATTTAAAATATCATTATTTAAACAGCACGTGCTCATGAATAGTGTGACGTCACAACTGAAAAAGCGGGAAACAAAATGCAAAGCTGCAAGCATGTGAGCGACTCGTATGAAAGCGAAAGTTTTGCAGCGGAGTTTCATTCAGATGAAGTTGGCGCGGCTGCAGCGTTACACCATGAGAAACTACTGGAGCTATACATCTTCAGTGCATGAAAATGTTTCACATACTGTAAGGATCTCTATATCTTACTGTGGAGCGAGCAACTGTTTATTTTATTTCAAATATTTCAACTATAATATAAGCCATGAGTAAAAACCTCAAACAATAATGCTCCCAAATAGTATGGCAGGCAACTAAGTTGGGAAAATTAAAGTTTTCGTAAGGATCGCCTTCAAAGCAAAGTTATCTCACTTTTGCAGCTATGAAATGTTGTAGCCATTTATTATTTACAGTCGTAAATAAAATATTACTGTGGTATGACTACAGTGTGCTAATTGTCAATAATTAATACTGTTATAATTGTAGTCATAAATTATAATTTAGAGAAACATTTATTTTTTCATTTGCCTAATCGATTCGATAATTGAAATAATTGAAATTGAAACTTTCAAAAATATCTTTGTAAATAAAAAAAATGTGACACTCTGTAACCTTTGTCTTTGCATGTGAAGATGTGTGTAAGATCAATGAGATTTTTTAGCCAAATAAATAAATAGGGGATATTTAAATTTAGAAATTTTAATAAGTAGTACTTAGTAGTTACTTTAATGCTTAATACTATTAACTAAATCCGTTTGAGTTTACAATTATCGGTTTCTATAATTTCTTATAATTTTCAAATGTTCTGTAAAATGGTTTAAAATCCGCTATTGACTTAAATTTTCCAATCAGAAGCAATGGGTTTAAATGTAATATTGGGATTTTTTTAGTTTCTAATCAGGGTGATTAGAAGCTAGTTAAATTATACCTATAATTAAACTGTCATGTATCAGCTTATAAAACTTGGTAAAATAGATGTTTATAAATTTTCCTTTAAACGACTGGATAGAAACAGCCAGTCACGTTATATCTTCACGAATGCCATTTTAAATTGACCGTTATTTTAAAAGGAAAGAAGAAAAGTTCTGCAGGTCCGACTTTCTTAGTCTTATACGAAGTTCTTATACTCTTATTATATTCTTATACTCGTATTTAAAATTTTATTTTTTTTTCTTTCATATAAAATCATAATATGTAATAAATTATTTTAATAACTGTTTTAAATTTTAACTCGGATTATAGCGTTTCAAATTGTATTTCTTTAAACACAAATATTTTTAGGATTCGGGAGTTTTGTCCATTCTTTATATTAATATTATTGTGGTAACGATGATGGGTCGCTAAGGTAACATTTTACCTGAGGATAGACTGTTTTAATATGTTAACTATTCAGATGTAGGTTTGATATAAATTCGTTGGATATAAATTAAAAAAATAAAATAAAAAATAACAGAGGATTCAAATTTTAGATATAAACTTAGCAAATGTATACCTGACCGCAGGATAAATGTGAATAATGATTTTTTATTAATTAATTATTAGCCTAAAATTTACATGAAGCCCAATTTTATATAATTGATATAAAATTGGCCCATATTAATTTTATACTTAATGCAAAAGAACTTCAGGATAATCAATTGTAACTTAACAAGTGTTTTTCGAATTGTAACTTAACAAGTTTTTTGTTAACAAATTATTATCAAGGGTGATCAAACATTGGATGAAATAACAAAGTTAGAAAGCTTAAATTAAAAAAAAAATATTTTCATACCTCGTTGTTGTTTTTTCATTCCTACGACGAGACACTCTTCTAGCATTATTTTTTTAACCCTAATTTTGCTTGTTGCCTAGTGCTATATAATGAGAAATAAGAAAGTTATAAACATACGAATGGTGTCACACCTAGACAACTTTTCAATGTCACGAATTAGGGTCTATGCAAACATATTATATATGTATGTATATAACATATGTATGTGTACATAGACAAGTACATAGTTACTATTTCTATGAGCGCACCCCACCGATTGTAATCTGGGCGAGGGGCGAGCGGTTGGAGCGAGCGGACCAATCGCTGTGCTCTCGTGACCAGAAAAGTGGGAGGAGTTTCGCACCCCTAGTTTTCTAGGGGTTAGTGTGCTTCCGCGGCCAACCTAGTTTGCCGTTAACCCCCGCGCGCCGAGTCTCCCCTCGCACCCACTAATTTAGGGGTTGATCAATCGGCCGCGCTGTCAGCAGTTACGTAACGGACACCGGACGAATTTCCGACCAAAACCTTGTACCAACATTGCACAAATCCTTCTGAGACTAGTTATGTCCATGAACACATAGTTAATAACCTTCGAAATTAAATTTATAAACTTCCAAGGATACCTGTCACGACTATTTTATTACTAGGACGCTATAGCTGATCGCTCTAAACCGAATCAAAATCTGTTGCTTTATTTAGGAGGAGTTAGTGTATGTATACAGACAGACGGTTAGAGAAATGCACTTAATTACCTTATTTACTTGGAATTTCGATACATTGCTAATCTAGCCTGCATTTAGTAATAAATTAGTGATGTCCGGTTTCGCTCGGGGTGCAACTTTTATATATACAAACCTTCCCCATTTATCCTTCTTTTCAAAAGTGAAAACCGAATTAAAATCGGTCTACTCATTCTTGAGTTTTTGCGATACTATTTGGTTTTTGTGTATAAAAAAGATAAGATATTATTCAATATACCAACGGTTTACAATGAAGAATATCTTATTTACCATAACATTCCAAATAAACGATCGAAGAAATAGCTAACATAACATAAATTTATTATTTAACCGTAAAAGACCATAAACAACCATAACAAATTATTCGTTTAGAGAACCTTTATGAACACTAATAACATACGCATAAGACAGAGTTCACTTTGACTTGTTTAAGGTAGATAGATGGTGTAAAATTTAACATAAAACAAGTAGGTACCCATTTACGGGCCACGACAATTGATTTCTTCGATACATTATTCGTAAGAATTATAGAGCGTATAATCGTTGGGGCGTACCTACTCGCGGTTTTTATTAACTTTCTTGCCCGTTGCCTTTCATTTTGGTTTGGGAATTTACGTCTTTGCCTTAACCCCATTTCCATTATTGGAACGTTCGATTTCTAATATTAAAAACCACTCGAGCTTGGCATATCTAAAACGGTAGTGTTTCCTTATAGGGTTACTGTGAGAATAGGAATAGTTCATTAAACACGTAAATATACAATGTTTACTGAAATAGTATTCTGTTAAAGTTTTAAGAAATGTTGTGTATCTTCTATATCTATCTAATAGCTTTTGCCCGCGACTTTGTCCGCGTTCAAAATGTTGTATAGCCTCAAGCCTCCCTCGATAAAAACTCGATTAGACTATCCAACACAAAAAGAATTTTTCAATTCGAACCAGTAGTTCTTGAGATTACCGCGTTCAACCAAACAAACAAACTCTTCAAGCTCTTTATATATAATAGTATAGATAAGTTCCTGTCCACCTCTATCTGTTTCTCTGCTAACTTCTTCTATGGATTTTTTCACTAATGGAAAGAGCGATAAAAGAAAAACGTTAGTGTATATAGTGTGCAATAAAAATATAATATAAATTATTGTATTTAATTACAATAAATATTTGTAAAATAAATATAAGTTAATTTCATAGTTCAGACTTCAATAGGTATATTATATTTTCAAGACACATTCTATTTAATTGAAATTTTATTAATTATATAATAATATAATATACAAATTAATTAATCAAAAAGGGTTTATTAAAACAAAATTCTATGTGGTTATGTAGGTTAAATTAATGTAGGTTATAATTTTGATTAAATTCGTACCTTTTGTCAGTGGTTAAAAATTCAATCTTAATTCTTAATCTTAAAAACAATCTTTAATTCTATGTGGATTACTCGTTAGTCGAGTAGTTACGGTGACTCTTGACTAAAAAGACATAATATCTCCCGAGCTAATCTAGGGAGATGTACTTTCCAAAGGCTTCATTTTTTTGGCCTTAGCCTGCGTGTATTGCTCTTCATATTCAGTCATTCTGTAAATACAGTGGTTTTCATAACACAAATATGTGTTTAGATTGGGACCCAGTCTAATATTGATTCTTTATTATCACAAAAGTAAAGGAAAAAACACAGTACAGCGCCCTCGCTTGGAATGAAATCTTAGAGGGAATAATTGCTTCAGTTAATGTAGACCTCCTATTTTAACCTCCGACGCGCCCGACTGACGGACTGAATGGAAGGACTGAATTTGTTCGGGATTTTTTTGTTTAAAAGATGACGTGATCGAGATTGTTCCTAGTTATAATTATAGAATGTCAGTTATTAATTATTAATTATTTTGTAATAATAATAATAATTATTATTATATTAATTAAATCTGTGTTAGCGTTTGAAGATCATCAGCAAATCAGTAGATAACGGAGGGAACTCACTAGGTTCCACGCGTTCGATTGAAGTGAAATTTGGTTACTACTGCAGCATCAAATAGTCTGCCTCAGCAAGTTTCAAATATGGATGGCGTGTTTGAGCTCGATATAATGGTCGCAATAGAAAGGGGGTTAGTTTATAATTTTTAATTATAGCTTGTTGTCAGCAACCGGTGACGCATAACTGATATTTGCGTGAATGTCATAAAATGAAAGGCATACATGCAAGATTAAGAAATTCTAATCACTTACTTAGTATTTAGTAGAATATTAATTTTACAAATTAATGCAGTGTTAAATTATTAAATTTATTTGATTTTTTTTTAAATAAGTTGTGCGAAAACAATAAATTAATGGTGATGAAATGATCATCACCTTTTCCTAACGATAAAAGATATAATATTATTATAAAGATATCCTACTCCTCTAGAAGACTCTTTGAAGACATGGGTAGTCCTGTCAACCATCAATGGGCTTGCCTCTTTGACTAAGGTTGCTGGCAATAACTTCTCACAGGGCAAAAGGCGAGGGCGTTGATGTATATTCTATAAAAAATATTAATATGTTGTTATTGTAGTTGTAATGTAGGAAAGAATTTCAAGATTGATATAGGCTAAATGTTTCACGCGGTCAAAGCCACGGGAATAAGGTATCTAAAAAAGATCCAACGCTTAGCAAAAGTATTATGTCAGGTGTTTTATCTTTTATTTTTCAACGCGGACGTAGTCCCGGCACCAGCTAGTGTTTACATAATATCTTTACAAGAGTTCTCTATATTGAGTCTGTCATGTAAAGATGTATGCTTGCGGAGTGGGGACCGCGACTCGTATGACTGTGAACATTTTCCAGTGTGAAAAGTACTAACAATTCCATATTCTCAGGAGGCGTCACAAAGTTCTTTATCAGTAATATTTCGTAACACGATTCTCACCCTCTAGTCAAAGTTATGTGACAAATTTTAACACTAAAATATTTTAAAGTTGACTCTCGTCTGGAACTCGAAAGTATTGACCCACTGCGTTTGGCAGTGATTTGGGCAGTCACCCCCTTACCTCTGTGAAATAAAAGCACGTGTGCTGTTGTATTTCGGTAAGTGACTTTCCAAACCCTTACCCTTAATTCGTCTGTAGTCGGCAGCATACTTGCAGCACCTGTGGCGTTGCTTGTGTTAGGGCGACGGTAACCACCTACCTAAAATTGAGCCGTCAGCCTGTATAATGATCTTAAAAAAACCTATTCACCAGACCATCAGCATGTCCGCCGAAGTTAATAAAAAAAGTTCAATAAACCTATTTGTAATAGCAATAACCAATATCAAAAGTAAAATAAGGTTTTGTGAAGTAGTTTTGAATCAAGAACAGTTACTAATAACATAGATACTAGTCTAACTAGTTTTCAAAGTCTAGACGGTCGTCTAGACGAATTGTTAAAAAAAAAAAACACAGATAAATTACAGATTGGCTGGCTTTTTCTAGCTATGTGATTATAAAATTAGAAGGTCCTATTTGTTTGCAAAGTTTAAATATATGTTAGTAGAAAAAGTGAAACTTTCACCTTGAAACTTACTTATTTGTTAGGCTTAGAATAGAAAGGACACGCACCTTTCTTTGACTCACTGCTGCCTTAACATAATTGCAACTCGCATTTAAAACTTAACGAAGACAGTAATGATTCTTTAGAACGTATTGGAGTTATAAAAGATGCATAGTATTGTATTTTCTAAGAAAATAGTCCGATCAAATTTAGCTCAAACAATAGGGCTACTAAGCCTACAATTTTTCGCGAAGAGCCAAAAATTGATATGAACTTTGGTAACACCATTATAAATTAAATGTCCCATCGATCTCATCTGCAAAAAATTGTACCAGAAGAAAGTTCGCAAATGTGGGTTTTTTGTATTTTAAATCTAAACGGTAAGTTGACGGTAAGTTATATCATAAAAGTAGGTTAGATGAAAATTGTATATCATGCAAATATCAATAAACATTGTTCTCACACTTTTGTACTCAAGAATCACCCTTTCTTGTGAGATATGTTGATTCAATGAGTTGGTTCGCCGCTTTTGTTATACCTTTAATAAGTAAAATTACTTTCAAAGTTGGCTCTGGTCTTGATCTTAAAAGCAGTGACAGGGCAAACTGCGTTTCGCAGTCATATGGGTAGCTCGCCTGGGGGCAGTAACCATCTCCTTACTAAGAACGGGGGCAGCAGACCACCGTCAATTAACAGCATGTGTGCTGTTGTTTCGGTGAGTGAGTAAGTGATGGCAGAGCCCATTTTCCTATCCCTTGTCCTTAATCCTAATATAGTCGCATAGTGTTACTTGTGCTATAGGCGACGCGACGGTAGCCACCTGCCATCAAGTGGACCATCACATTGTATGTCAATTATAACTAAAAATTATAATAATGTCCTCAAATATTTTTTTGTAATTCAATAAATAACCAATTTCTATATAGAGTAAGTAGTTTCTAGATTGGATTAAGTAGATTTGATTTTTTTTACATTGATAGAATCAATGAAAAAAGTGCACATAATTACATAATTAAAAAAGCATTGCTTTTTCTTCAAAGGATAGCCACAATGCTTCATTTAAGACAGTAATCTTGTTAACTCACCCAGTAGTCCAATTATAATACAACTGCTACTTCGTGTCGCGGGTTGTAATGCACATGTTTGGCTAAGAACATTCCATTTTCACTTACAATTAGTTAATTTTCCACCAAAATTAACACTTCATAAATGAATCTCTCAGTTTTTCTACTCTAAGCTAACATTTAGGAAATCAATCATAAAATGGTACAGATGTATATTAATTTAATTTACTATGATAACTAATTTATAAGTTAGTATCAAGTTATGCCATGTCACATGAATTGTATATTTTATTTTATATAATGTTCTAATTATATCAACAAACTCGTATAGTTACATATTGTCTGTCTCAAAGGCTTAAAACTTATATGCAAATATAATCATATTATCAATGCGAAAGTTTGTATTTTTGTATATATACTTTTTATCCTAAAAAAATGTAAAGTTCCCGAGGGATCTTCTTAAAATATGAGAAAATCCGCGCCATCGTCGTCTGAGCGTGTTATAGTATATTTTCATATTTTTTATATAACTTTTAAGCCATTTAAGCAATAACTTTACTATTTAGTATATTCAATTAATAAGTAAAAACTAATTGCATCACAGTATCTTTTTTTTCTGTTTTTTTAAACATGTTGTTTGGCCACATACATAGTATTTATAGTTAAAATATTATAATATTTATCTTAAAACCTAACTCATCGATTTTATTGTACTAGAATATAGTAAAATACAAATGTGAGAGAATACATAGTTAAACATCCGACCATAAACTGTCGAATAAATTGTATAACGTTACCATTAAGAAATTTTTTGACATTTTCCTCAAACAGTAACCGTTACTGCTTTAAATTGGCATCACAACAAAAAATGGACAAGGCAGATAACTACAATGACTCGTATAATCTTCATCGAGACGAACTAGTTTACCTTAGCAGAATTTAATGAAATTTCACACCGATTCAATAATTGTTTACAACACAAGAAGCAACTTGCGACGCGTTAAGTGAAACAACAAGTCTTTTTATTTTTTTATACTTTGACACAGTGTGTAAATTAATATTGTATCCATACAAATAAACTAAATTGAATTGTCTATTCTTCATTTAGTAATAAACCTAAACCACAGTGACCAACAAACAAACTCACTTTCCCATTTATGATATTAAAATTTGTTAGAATATGTACTTATTAGTATTTTTTGCATTGTTCGAATGATAATTTAGTTGTAAGTTAGCAATAAGTAAATTGAACCAAAAATGAAATTTGACTTAAAATTTGAGGAATTTAATGCAGAAAATAATTTAAAAGCACGGAACAAATCAATAGTAGTAATATGAATGGAATTAATAAGACGGTGGGTCTGTTTGTCAAGGCGTTGGTTACGCACGGGTGATTTAGGATTTCCCCCCGATCGTAAAGCTTAAGGTCACTGACTGTCTGAGTGATTCGAACATTTTCAAAGCGTACTGTGGCATTAGTGTGAAATAGATCTGTGCCACTCTACAAAAGAAATTTCAGGACGAATTTCTGTTCATGTGTCTACTTACCTATTTAAATGCTACCTAAAGATTAATCCTTACTTAATATTATAAATGCGAAAGTAACTCTGTCTGTCTGTCTGTCTGTCTCGCTTTCACGCCAAAACTACTGAACCGATTTAAATGAAATTTGGTACACAGGTAGTCTAGAACCTCAGAAAGGACATAGGCTACTTTTTAATGCGAAAAAAGGGTTGTAAGGGGTTGAAAGGGGAGATAAAAGTTTGTATGGAAGTATCGTCATTTGCATGGAAACTCTTTGCGCACGGGGTTTTGAAAGATGATTAGTGTCACGGGTGACATACGACTATTGTCGGCTTTAGAATGTTCTTTTTAGAGTTATAAGTATTTTTATTGTGAAGCACTAAAATGTGTCTAATTTGTAAAATAAAAAGCCCACATAATTAAAAATGCTACCCAAAGTCACTATTAATATAATTAGCGCCTCTTTCACAAACGTCAAGTAGGCCAAACTGTCATTTAAAGTCACCAGTAACCTAGTACCTTTGTTTGTACGGTAAACGTCCCAAACATTGAATCATCATCATCATCATGTCAGCCGTAGGACGTCCACTGCTGGACATAGGCCTCCCCCAAAATTTTCCAATTGGACCGGTCAGAAGCAGCCTGGATCCACCGTCGACCCGCGGCCCTTGTTAGGTCGTCTGTCCACCTTGTGGGTGGACGTCCTACGCTGCGCTTGCTGGTCCGTGGCCTCCACTCGAGAACCTTCCGGCCCCAGCGGCCGTCGGCTCTTCGTACTATGTACCCTGCCCACTGCCACTTCAACTTACTGATCCGACGGCTTATGTCGGTAACTTTCGTACGTCTACGGATCTCCTCATTTCTGATTCGATCTCGCAGTGTAACCCCGAGCATAGCCCTTTCTATAGCTCGTTGAGCGACATTGAGCTTCCTTACGAGGCCCATGGTTAGAGACCACGTTTCAGCGCCATATGTCTTCACTGGCAACACACATTGGTCGACACTGAGGAATTTTGGAAGAGAAGATGTCTCGGAACTTCCCGAACGCTGCCAATCCGAGCTGGATTCGACGATTGACCTCCCTCTCGAAGTTGGCTCTACCAAACTGACCTAACATTGAATAGAAAATAATAATAAAAAATCGGCTATCGATGGATGCAGTAAACGTAAACCGAGTGCACTAATCAACACTTTACTTGATGTTGGTGAAAGAGGCGCTTAATAATATAATTTATTATATTGTATTATTAATTTTATATAATTTATTTTATTTTTATATTTTTTAATTTATAGAATATATAATTTTATAATGCTTACCTGATAAGGTTCCCATTATCTAAATCTTAATATCTAAATCTGGAGAGATTATCTAAATCTTAATAACTTAGTTGTGTTTATCTTTTTTTGTTTTTGTTACTTGTTTTAGTTAACGTATTTTTGGATGATGCCCAAGTGCTTGAATTGTATAAGGGTGAATTTATATGTATAATATTTACTTAGTTATTTGTTGATGTGTTATTATAGTACTTTAAGTTTGCCAAAAAAATTAACTACATTATTTATTATTTTGTATAAAGCAAAGAATTATTGTTTGCCTATGTGTTGCCTACATTGTATAAACTATTGGTATATTCATATGGCGTATACGCCTATAAAATAAAAAATATTTTAATATAAGTAGGCGTAAAATAGGAATAATGCATTTACATTTAATAATGCATTTATTAGCTCCACACAATCACAAACCACATAATATACAGACAATGTTAACCTAAATTGTAATATACACAAACAATGGTCGTAACTGTAAATGATTTGTATATTTTTCATCATTGTATAATAAATGTTTGGACAAAGTAAAGTTGGTAAGTGTTATTTTAAGAAAATGTCACTTAATTTGCGGGATTTGTACTATTCGTTAACAAAATTGACTGCCTCACGATTTTAGGATACCCATAAGATCGAAACGCAGGAAATGTTTTCTTTCTCAATTTTTACACAATAATTGAATGAAATTTGTTAATAAGCTGAAAGTTAGTTACTGCATGGTCCAATAAAATTAGCCCCGTTATTCATTAATTTAATTAACCCAGAGACATAAACACGAAATCCGCTTTCGATTTTTGAGATTGATACTAAGTCCAATGTCCGCACAAACGCAGTGTGCGGTGGGATTATGTTTAATACTATTATTATAGAGTCTCAATATCGGCATCGGAAGATAGTGAAGATCGTGACGCGGAGACTGCGACGCGTCTTATCGCGGCATCGGCTTCGTGGCCGTCGTAAATAATGTGCAACTTTTCCCGCCACGCCCCCACCGCACTAGGAACAGCGAATGCTGTGCAGTAGTCCCAATCAATTGCAAATATTTATTACCCTAAAGTATATATTTTATTTTAAATTCACTTACAATGTTACTACTCTGTAAGTGGAAAGTGTTGTTTAATTTATTTTATTTTTAATTTATCAAATTTATTAAGTTTTTAGGGGGAAACCCTAAAATTGAGTAATATTGTATTTAATACATTTCTTATGTATTTATAAGAAATATGGAGTAAATTCCTCATTATACAAAAAAGTCATATCAAAATCAGAGATTAGACTAAATAATTTTAGGTATACTATTACTTAAAAGAATGTCTAGTTTTATTTATATTAATTACAAGCTTCTTCCTTTTTTCTTTAAAAAATTCAATATCTTTTTATTGCTCATATACTTTTATCAGGCGTATTTTTGATGATCTCTCGGTTAAGTAAAGAGTAATCTCTTTGGTAATAGGTAAGTAATCTCGTTTGTAGATGAAAGCTCTTATGACTGTGATAAAATCATATGTGTATTGGATTTCACTTGGGATATCATTTCTTACTACGACATTAGAACACATGAAGCTAATACTTATGCTTTCACCTGTTTGTTTTTATTAGGATTGTATGGCATTATCGATTTCGATACAAATTCCAAACAATGGAAATTTCATAAGTGCAATTATTTTTTCTTTAACCAAAAGTCAAAAACCAAAAGTTATTTAGATTTAAATTTGTGTATTTTTGTAATCATTTTGTTTAAAGTAATCGAATCATCACTAAGTATTTTTACATATTTAGGTTTTTAC
Organism: Synanthedon vespiformis; assembly: GCA_918317495.1. Lineage (NCBI taxonomy): Eukaryota > Metazoa > Arthropoda > Insecta > Lepidoptera > Sesiidae > Synanthedon > Synanthedon vespiformis. The sequence continues at coordinate 4,052,964 of OU906953.1, forward strand.
ACACGCGAAAATGTTATAAAATATATATTATGGAGATTACAACTTATAAATATAATTAGTACCTAATACCGTCTCCATAGGTTCACTAGCCCATGCACCCACCTAGACGCGGCGGTCGGCCAAACCGCGGTAACACTCTATCGCAGTCGTGGCCGTGGCGTTGTTTTTGACTGAAAACGGTGCACGCGCGCTTCATGCTTTACGTCGGGCCACTAAACACACATAGGACATCATTGAACTTACCTACAGAATGTTGACACCATAAACATTTTAACATAAAGAAGTAGTTTCTATATCTATCTTCTATCTTTATGAATAAAAATCAATTGTCACGTATATGACCGATTTGTATGAAAAATTATCTTTCATAAAAGGTTTGTATGAAACATATTTTTTGGAAAATTCATAGGAGAAGTCACCGTCGTCTTAGCGATAACGATGTCAGGCGTTATTACTCATAATATTTTCTTTTTTAACGCGGACGAAGTCGCGGGCACCAGCTAGTTTATGTATAATACTTAGGTAATACATATTGTAAAATAACGACTGTTTTTTATCCGCTGATACGGTTTTCACTATTGGATACGAAGAAGGTTTGTTTATAAAATTTCAGAAAAAAATTGCATCGGAGTGAAGCTGGGAGTGAGTGTTACCGGTGGTGTTACTAAAGTAAACAATTACCTACATAATTTTCTCTTTAATTGCTAAATACTCGATATAGTTTATAGGAAGTTGACTTCTTCGTCATATCATCTGCCTACTAAATCATATAGAGTCATTAATCTTCTTTAACGATCTACAATAATTTCCATTTCATAATTGCTCAGGTGAATTTATATGAAGTAGTATAAAGGAGAAATGAACTCCAAATAATATTGGTAGTGGCCCTACGGCGAGCACGCTGTACAAGCGCTACCCACGAGTTTGGCTCGTACTCCTAAACGCGACTGTGTTTACACGAGATTCTGACCACTAGCCGGCGGCAACGAACAAAATCCTAAGCGGATATTAAATTTATATCGACCAACCACTACCTTATGTACCCAGTGCGATGCTATACAAAGTTTATCGTATATCATGCTCCAACCATTAGGGCTATTACAGCCGTGTTAAATGTTATAAAGTAAATCCCGAAACTAGATAGCTGTGTGAACGGTACTCGTGTTTGGATATGTAGCCAAACGTACGGGTAACTTATTCGTAACCACCCACACGTCTTGATACAGTCTCGCCACCCACTCTAACCTTTAATATACTAAGTTAACTCCCTAACTTAAGTAATAGAGGAAACATTTTTTAAGCATAAATGAAGTTATTACATATTGTGTTCGGTTTCGCTATTTTGTGCGGCGAGGTTGATATGTGTTTATGACAATGACATTTGTTCTGATTTGTGTTGATGTTATATATATGTAGTAGTGGCAACTGGGCGACCATATTTTGTAAAACGTTACTATTAAATAATCTTAGAGCACTGTAATTTGTAGCGTAAAATTATTAGTCATCTTAATGAGTTAATAGATAGAATACATTAGCGCGCTTTTTTAATTGAGGTCTATTGTGGACTGGTATAGAGTATAAAAAATACAACACAAAAGAAAAAACTCGCCAAGTATTTCATTCTTGTATGCCACGTCGATAGTTAATTTCTTTGTTTCTATTCGTTTTAATTTCTAAATGAATACAGACAGGGTTAAGTACCTGTTGTGAAGACAGAAGTACTCGGTGTAGCTACCTTACTCAGACTAATCAGGTCTTACCTACTCAAATTATATCAAATTGAATGTAAAGTCTTTACAACGCAGTTCACACACCTCAAATTTATTGAAATTCAAATTTTATTGAAAATCCTATTCGGAGTTAGTTTGGTTTGATCAAATTTAATTATACGAGTACATTCATTCCCTTTGTTAAAATGAATTTCTGGTCATTTCTTACTATTTTACAAGAATTAGTATGCCGATGCTTTAACATTGTAAGCTTCCATCAAAATATCAATTATTATTTTGATTTTTTTATTTTAATTTAATTAAAAAAAAATATTAAAATTTAACATTAAGATTAAGAGAACATTATTAAAATTAATAAATTGATAAATCCTTATTTATTATTTCTTTTGTTACTTAAGATTACATAAGTTGATATAAGTTGATATGTAGTAAAAATTAAACAATAATATTAATATTAATTTAAATTAATTTAAATGTTAATATAATTTTTAAAAATAATAAAAATAAAATTTGATTCATGAATTACTCTACATTCAAAATAAATTCCCTTACAAAGTAATATTAGCGTACAAAAAATGTGTTCATAATCATGTAAAAGCTCTATGGTATGCGACTACGTACAGCTGTTCTCAAAGCGGTCACACTTTATTACGGCTATACGAAATAATCGCGACGGAATTTCGTAACCCTTTCCTTTGCATTACGAAGAAATATAAACTTTTTTTTATTATTAATCCATTGCTTTAATTACAGCAATGGAGAACATATTTCAAAAAGCGAGTTTGACATTAAACAACATCGCGGGACAAGAAAAATGGAAATAGTCGTAGCGTTTTTATGTAACTTTCTTAAGGAGCAGATGTTATCAAAGGCCAGTAACAGAACTAGCAACGATTAACGGTTATGTACTGTTTTATTCCACGTTTCAATTATTGCCGTTTCCATTGCTGCTTTATTTGGAAAAGGACTCTAACGTGGCTTGGCTCATTATTGCGACATTAGCTTGCATATCAAACGCTAATAAGCCTGACGACTCTTAATTGGTATTGAACATAATTATGAAGTCCCATGAAATGATATCTTAAATGAGAAGGGTTCGGGGTCTACTGTATATAAGTAACTTTAAAAATAAATGGAATACACAAAACATTTAGGTAATACATAAGAAACAAAAAATATATTAGATAAATACAATTTGTATTCAATCGTGTCTCAAAGGCTTCCCTCAAGGTGAATAAAGGTCGCGAGATGGATCTCACGGCTATGCCCGTGCGCAAGCAAAACTATTCAGTTAACAGATCATGATAAATACTCTGAAATTTTATGTGTTATGGTTAACAATATGCTTAAGTTTTACGTTTTACTGAACCAATTTATCCTATACTAGCTGGTGCTCGCGACTTCGTCCGCGTAGAAAAGTATAAAACGCCATCTACCGTATTTTGTATAGATGGCGCTATCTCCCGGGCCAAGCCGCTAGTATTTACTTTTATTTTAGATTTCCCGTAGCAATGAAGCATTTTCCCGTGGTAAAAAGTATCCTATGTTCATCACGGATAATTTCGGCTTCTAATGGTAAAAGAATTTTTCAAATCGGTCCAGTAGTTTCAGAGCTTATTCTATACAAACAAACAAACAAACAATCAAATCTTTCCTCTTTATAATATTAGTATAGAAGTATAGATGAGGTGGTTGCACTACAACCCTGTCATGATTTGTACCCACTGCATTTGTACAAAGTAATTCTTAGGAAACAAACCTTAATAAGTTGCGGATTGCTTTACTTGTCTTTGGAGGTTAATGTTTTTGTATCACAATTCTCAGATTTCTCAGATGAATCACCCTGGCTAAATAGCGGGGCCGTTTTTTCTACAATATTATTGATTAAGAAAATTATGCAGAAATGCTAACAAATTTAGTTTGAATACATATAAAATTATTTATATAATTTCATCCCACCTGCTGGGATCAAGCTGCTGACAAGCGTCCCTATGTGACCCAGTATGGACTAGTACACTGGACTAGTACTGGGGTGCGAACTTACGACTATACCTACTAACTAAACAATATCCGACTATCCTCAAATAAAACTTTCACACCAATATTCTAATCAATATTAAAGTCTGCATTTCGCTCTTGTAATTTTTATGAGATTATTTCTATGTCTGTCTATAGACCTTAACCCCTTAACCCCCGCACTAGAATACCTTCTGAGAAGGAGAAAAATAATAATATGTTATTAAAATCTCATGATCAGTTATATCAGTTTAAGATGGCTAAACCTTAATTAGGGACTTAGTGTAGGTGTATTGAAATTGAATTTTAACGTATTATACCAGTTGAAAGTCTGTGAGGTCGCCTGTTATTATTATTAAAAATACTTAAATTTCTTTGAAACTTACTGAGAACTCTTTTATGACTATGTCACCATCTACTTGTGGTTAAGTTATGGACAATAATTATATTACTGCTGCAATTTGACTTATAAGGAACCGCTGTTCCATAATATTTAAGTGTTACTGGCCTATTATTCCTCGTTAAATAATTACCCATTCCGGCCGCATAGATAGCAGAATGTTTAGAAGGGTTGTAATACAGTACAACGGAAAAGTAAATGATAAAAACGCCTATATGAACATAGGCGGCATACATTCACGTATTATGCAGACGCACTAATGCCTACTTACATAGTGGAGTGGTTATTTATGCGTTTATTGATCCGTGAACGCCTCACGCACTATCGCATACGCAACAACGATTCGATACGCACAACGGTTGTTGAAAAAAAAAATTCTTGCCGATTCTAATACGTATTATTGTGTTCGTAGAGTTGTGTGCATTACCCACACATTGGAATAGCCAATAAAGAAAAACTATATAACTTTGCTTACATTCATTTAATTAATTCTAACGTGGGACCAATGTTATGTAACTTAAAAAGTAAATAGGTTTCCACTTAATATGGAAAGTCAAGTAACAAATTATTTATTGTGGGACAACTTTGAAAATAAAAATAGTAAAAAATATAGAGAAAATATAGTAACGATATTATTTAATTACATTAGTTTTCATATAATTTCTATTTAATATCATATTTCTTCAAAACGATAAAGAAACCATTTTATTTTATAACTAAAAAGAAGATTTGAATGGATGCGTGAGAGATAAGACCAACACGCACGAAGACCTTCTCGTCCGACCTACTGGTTTTCATATCAGAATGAACAATAATATTTATTTTAAATGCCTATACGAATGTCCATACAATCCACGTACACCTTGCATAAAAAAAGATAACTCGGTTAATATACAAAATAATTTATATAGACAGAAGTGTCAGGACACTCTACGTTCCGCGTTTATAAACTGGGCAGCCCGCTTGGCAGATGTAACTATACTCTTGTAGGAAACCACAGTAAATAACAACACGTAGACCTACTATTTGTACTAAAAAAAAATCGGGGTTTTCTGGGTTTAGTCCTAGGGCTAAAAGCGTAACCACGGAATTTGCCGTGAGGCTTTGTCGCTTTATTTGTAGGGCTTGAGCTCTTTTATACAATACGCTCAAGCCCTACAAACAAAGCGATTGGGAAATGATTAACTGGTTGTTTTAAGGTGTCTAGGTTTTTTTTATGTTAGGGTCGACAGTTAGGCTGACATTCCACTTGATGGTAGGTGACTACCGTCGCCTAAATCATAAGCAAAGGTTATTTGAAAACAGTATGAAAATTGAAATGTGCCACTCAATGACACTCAGCTTACGTTATTCAAAAAGTTGAAACAATCCGTCGACTTGGTCCTGCTATAAAAGAGTTTAAATGGGAACAATTACCTAGCATAAAATCCATCTTTGACCTGGTTACAACCTAAATGCAAACATTAGGTACACGCAAGTCATAGCTGGACTGCGTGTCTAGCCCGCCCAACGGCGGCAGTCCGCATGCAAGCAACACACCTCATCAATATAACTAGACACAAAACTATTCTTTATTCCATGAGACCACTATTCAAGTTCCTATTTATGGTTGATCCATATACATACAGTTCTATTAATTTTATTCATCTGTAGAACTAAACTGATTTTTTTCCACTCAAGTTCTATTGATTGAATTAATAACTGTATTCCATATAATTTGTTCTACTAATGATATGACGTATCATGGTGTTTTCCTAACTTATTTTCGCTCTTTGAGCGCGATAAGATAAAATTTCGAGGTCGAATATTGTGTGACACTTTCTTTTCAGTGTAACGCATGCTTTTGTTATATTTTCATTACCCAGAAAGGTTGAAAACGATAGATATTGCGAAAGGGATGCTAGTGCCCATTTCCCTATCTCTTCCCTTATCCTTAATTTCTACCCTTACGCCATATGGCGTTGATGGCGTTGCTTGTATTAAAGTCAAGGTGATGGTGGTCACTGGTCACCTACCATCAAGTGGACCCTTGTAAACACTTTTTTTAAATAATATTTCATAATATCTATGATGCTGGTAATTTTAAATGCCACATTTCATATATATTTTACATAAATACGTAATATTTTACAAAGATTCCTAATAGAGCTGTTTTCGGTTGAAACAACGTGAGGTTGGATGAATTTTAACTTTAAATAAACTTTAACACAATGCTTGAAAGCTTTGTTACAGGTTTGACTTTACACAGTGCACGCATACATATGTAACGAACACTCGAGGCTACGTTGTACGTGGACGTGTTCTGTAATATCTGGTCCACACCTGACTCGGTTAAGTGACAAATGTAGTTAGACATTTCAAAGCTTATTTAGTTACTTATCAAGAAATTTGGAGTTAAAGACTTAAATGTTCTTTTTCGCACTGAAAAAGAAACGCGATAGTTAAAATTGATTAATATTGTGCAAACAAATTTATTACCTGGATTGAAACATACGATACTTTGTACCCTGAAAAATATTAATATAAAAAATATGCGATGGCGCCACCGTCGTCACAGCGATAAAGATGTCAGATATTTTCTTCAGATGTTATGTTTTTCATTTTACAACGCGGACTAATTCCCAGGCAGCTAGTCTTATATAATCCTTAGAGTACCAAAAAATCGAATGGAGGCTTGAAATAACTTAATCGTGAATTCTTATTCAATATCTGTATGCTTCATCTTTATAGTTTAAAAATTGAGAAAAAATACATTTTGTGTATTAAATTTGTGTGACTCTCGTTGTGTGAGAATTTGTGACAAGGTGGGAAATCCTGGTCCGTTGTTTTATCTGATCAATTATTTTTAAATGCATATGTGCACATTCTAAGCAGCAGGAGTATTAAAAAGATGAGCATGAAATGATGTGGAAGGAGTTTTGTAATGATGAGAATAATTGCGTCGCGTCATCCCGAATTGGCGGTTGTTCCCACAGCTCATGACATCGTATGGCACGCAGTGCGCAGGCACGGAGTAATGTATCTATACAGAGAGACAGCTCCCTAGAAGCTTAAATTTTATTAGCCTATTCTTGTAGGGCTCCCAAAAATATATTTTTATTTTTATTTAAGTTTATTACTAGAGATCGGATTATATCGCTGCTTAAAAACTAAACGGCCACAAATCAAAATTACACTTTTTATAGGAGAACTTAAAAATTAAATTATTTTTTGTCTATATTTTTCTTATTTTACAAACTATAAACATCTAACCTAAGTCTCTATTATATTCTATTTATAATGTTATTTAAATATAACTAATTAATTTATATCTTACATGCAGAAATTAAATAACAATAAACATCCTTTACATTTTTCTTATTAGATATTTATCAGATATACTCGTACTTAAGCATATAAGTTACTTTTGAACAATTATTACTCAATAGCCCTTATATTTTGTGACTATTAATTACATTTAGTTGGAACGCAGGGTGAGTGCACTGCACTCGGAAAAGGAAAAAGTAGCCTATATAGTGTCATGTATCTAATGACGCGAGTTTTGTGTTTGTAGTACGTAGGTACTCGCGTCATTCGCCTCGCGTGCGTCTGAGTCCCTGTGACATGTACCCTCGGAATTGCCGAGGCCGCCCGAAACATACCTTCGGGTCACGTTCGTGAACCCGTCGGTGAAAGGTCACGCACACATAGCTGCGCATGTAGTGAAGTGCCCGGCGCCGTGCGCTTGTTGAAGCTGTTTCTCAGTACTCAGTGGCGCAGGTCTCCCGCGCACGTCCGCGCCCATTATCAATTAGGCGGCGCGCGCGTGCGGCCTGTCATTACTGCCAGCGCACGACCACGCACTCGGATGCAACATTGCAAAATACACTTCACCAGCATGGGTCGCAATAGAAATAGAAATTATTATTTGTCTAAAATGCGAGTACATTTGAGATTTTAAATAAATAAATGTCGTATACAAATTCTGCCTTTAGTAAAGGCGTGGAACTTTTATTTATTTATTTAAAAGATCTAATTATTTTTTATATAATGATAGATAGTTCGCGTGGAGCCGTTTGTATGCTTATGAGTATATCTAAATTAAAAGGCAGATGGAACCGTTGAGTACAGCTAGTATATGTATAAATGCATATCAGTAGAGTGGTCACTCTATTATTTTATTTTGTACTAGCGTACTTCTGTCTTCATGAGCGTGGTATTTGGAATAGCAGGTAACTTTTTTGTTAATAAACTTAAGGAAAAGTGTAACTGGAACCTTGCTATCAAATCGGTTTAGCTGTTTTTGAGATTTGCGTGCACATACGCACAGGCAAACAACGATTTTTATATAATAATATATATAAGCGTCACAAAATTGAAATCATTCACTATTTCTAACAGACTCTGTGATTAGTTAATTTTACAAAAAATTAAATAAGTAATTTTTTTTTTATATAACCTTAATTAAATTTAACGATAGAACCTTTTTATTAACACTTAGACACTACACCAATTAATACTAGTTGAAGTAGTAATTGTAAATTGGCAGTCGGGGCCCGGGATGCAAATGGCGAGATCGCGAGATACGTTGCGACTTGCGACCTGCGCACACATACACCAACGTGTACGGTGGCCCTTAAACACATTACGCTCCATCAGATATGACGTACACTATTTAAATTAAACCTTCATTTATATTCCTTTGAGACTAAAAAAATATTATAAATTGTAATTAATTTCAATTTTAAATATCAAATATTTTCAGTCATGTTTCCTTTTACTGTGATAGAGAAATGAGCCAGATATCACAGCTAGCGCGAATCTTACATTCATCAATACTTATAATAAATCTGTTAGGGTTGGTCATGGCGAAGCCGGGGGCGAGTCGCTTGTATTATATAAATGTAGCATTTGTGGATAGCAGCCATATAATTCGTAGAAGACAGCTATTCAATCTATACTTCTGAAAATGTAAGATTTTTTGTACTAGACATTTCTCGGTGGAAAAATACGCTAATTGGGCTATTACTTATGCAGTCACTGTTCAGTGGGTAGTACAAACAGGTGGGCACAGCAAACGCAAATTCTAAACTCGATCAGGCCTACACCACTGATCGGAGAAATACGCAATACTTTGTCAGGCTGCGTTCTACTCCTGTGGCGAACCACTCGAACATTAATAGACCACCACACCTCTCGTCAAGTCCCGGACGCCAGATAGGTATTTAGAGAACTAAAAAAACTCGTATGTCAGCACTGACGAGACTTTTAATTTCCAATCCAGTCAAAGCTTTAAATTAAAGCTTTGTATATAGAGAATTTTGACAGAAATAATTCTTGGTTTCCTAATTGAAATATTGTTAACCCATTAATTATTACTGTGAAAAATATAATTATGTTGGTTGTTGTAAAACCAAAATCTACAATGTCCAATAATTTCCTATACTTTTGAGATATAAAAACGTTTTCTTGAATTTTTTTACATGATACCTTGAAAAACAGTTAAAACTAATAAAAAAGTATTTCATTTGAAACTTAAAACCTTTTGTACAGACTAAAGGAGGATACATGCGGTAAGAAATATTATGAAATAAGTAGTTGAATATAGGAGTAGCAAAGTAAACACAGTTGGTCTGTGTGTACTGTTTACGTAGTATGTAGGTAGATAAATTGGCAAGAAAAGCAGCGCAGTCGTGTTGTGCGCGCGCTGCGTGGTCGTGGGAGCGCGCGAGATAAGTGCGAGGTCGCGGTACGTCACGACCGCGTGCAGGCGTTCGTCGCATCCATCGCGTCCTTCTACCAAGCTTACAACCTCCACCTTGGACGTCTTGTTAGGCACACTTTCGACAATTTTGCTTTTAATATGATTTATATTTTTTTTATGGAAAAAATTAACATGAATATAATTTATCTAGCTGTTGCACGCAACTTCGTCCGCATAACTTTATAAAATATAGTCCATGTTTCTCGATGATAATGTAGCTTTTTATGGGTGAAAGAATTTTCAAAATTAGTCTAGTAGTTTTTAAATTTATTCATTACAAACATATTCTTCTCTCTTTATAATTATAGATTAAAAACATAAAATGGTAAGTACTATGTGGATCTCTATAAATGTACACGCTGGACGTCTTTAATGAACATTGATTGTTTAAAAAAAATTATTGATTGATTTAAAAAAATGTTTATTTATTTATTTAAGCTGCCATCCAATAGCTTAGTCAGATTATGCATAGGGATGACAAGGAAGGGATAGGGCTTTGGCATCCCTTACTCATTCATTGATACACAATAGCACACATGCTGTTATTTTACGGTGGTCTTCGGGGATGACTGCGAAACGCAGTGTGCCTTGCTACAACTTAAATTAACCCAACAAGATAAGACAATCTTTTTAATATAATGCAATCTCCTTAGTATTTAGTTGATTTGTCAGTAATTTGTCACATTGTGTGGTCTCATAGCATAGTCGATTATGGTTATGAGTTCTTCGGTCTAACCGCGGTCACCAACCCGAATGCGAAGCGTGTTACCGTCAACACGCTTGGCATTCGGCTTGCGAACTATTCCCCCTACTCCCATTTGGGGGAGAATTACGTATATATATTCTTACCTATAATATTGGAATTCTATGTATAGATAATGTGATATAGATTATTATAGACTCCAGCATCTATAGTTCAACTATAATGTACTTTCTACATTCATTATTTTGATTTTTTACTCTCTAGTTCAAACAGACCAAAAACTTGTAACTTCGAAATAAATATACTCAATTATAATTACAATAATTTATTATATTACTTCGATTACATTTATTAGAGAATAAATGGTCGTCTTTAATAAGCGCGTTACAAATTCTCTCCGCTAAGAATGCGGTATCAATAATTCTTAATTGGCTTGTATGTTACACAAAGTTTACAACGCGCATTAGCCTCCCATAATTACTAATATAAAAACACAAGACTACATCCACTTGTGTTTACGGAAACATCTAAATTGGCGGCCAATTTATTCTGAACTTACCCCAAAGACAGTTCTGTAATTAGACCAGACTTGTTTATTTCCTACAAGGTTTATGGAGCACATGGCCAACGCTGCTATTATTCAAGCAAACAACGTCAAGTTATTAAAGTTTTTTAAGTAATATACGTGCAATTATTGGCTCAAGTTCCATTATGCGTTAGACTAGCTGTGCGGCAATGCCTGTTTTGAAAGTCAAAGAACATAAAAATTTTCTTAATCCTTACATATTATAAAACAAAGACCTCCGCCGCGTCTGTATGTCTGTTCGCGATAAACTGATATACTGCACCGATTTTAATGTTGTTTTCACCAATGGATAGAGTGGTTCTCTAGAAAGGTTTTAGTATAAAATTTACTAAGTTACGCGGGCGAAGTCGCGGGCAGCAGCTAGTTAAAAATAAAATATGCCTAAGTTTAATATGTCTTCATGAAGTCAGTCCGACTTAAAAAAAAGTAAAGTAATAAGCCATCCCAACTATAGGATGAACGATTTTTGATTCCCTATCCCTTCCTATTCCCTATATTTAATTCCACAATGGTCGGTAGCACCTGTAGCGTTGCTTGACTTATAGGCGACGGTAGCCACCTACCAATTACCATAAAGGAGACCATGCATCCACCTGGCTGTCTAGATTAAAAAAGAAATTAAATGAAAATCTAAAGAATTTCTTAATATAAAATTTTGCTTTGAAAAAAATAAGTTTAATACTTAATCAATATATTAAGTAGTTATCTACTTAAACAATGTTCATTATACAATTACACCAAATGAGCAATCATTATGTTTTTAGATAGACGATTTCGTTAAGTATATGTAGTTAGTTCTTACATCATATGCTTCGTTGTAATTAAAAGGGGCTGGTGTGTAAAGGTTATATTTTTTCCTTATTTATTGTAATTTGCAATTATGCGTGTTTCTCCTCCTGACTGTTAAGCCAATTAAATGAATTAGAGTTATTAATCTTTATTGTTCTTAAAGATAAGCAAGTGCTGTTTCTTAAGTTAAATTAAAATAATGTGGATTTGTATTAAGCATTTTTTTTGTGTTCACGACTTTTTACAACGATGCTACAAGAAGTATTCTTGGGTGAAAAAACTATTTTTTTTTTAGTTTCCATATATCCGTCATCCTGCAATAATAAATATGAATAATCAATTTCTGTAATGTTATTCTTAGATAAAATTTACAGGTTTTCTTTATATTATTTTAACACTGTAATGCCAAAGTTAAATGACAATTGAAATTATAAAGTTCAAAACAAGTTTAAAATTAATTTTAATATGACATTTAAAGTCAATGAGAGTTGAAAAGAATAGTAATTGTCGCAGAATATGTTGTGTTTTTTTAAATATTAAGCTTGACAGACAGGCTTTGATTGATGATGGTAGCTACCGTCGTAAATAGCGCCACAGGTGGTGCAGCTGTGCTGCCGAACGTAGTTAGGAAATGATAGGGAAATAGGTTCTGGCATCTCTTGCTCACTCTCACCAAAACGCAATAGCACAGATGCTATTATTTCACGGTGGTCTTCTATAAGGGTGTTATTGCCGCTACACGGGCTGTCCAAATGACTTCCAAACGCAGTGTGCCCTCTGTTACCAGGTTAAGTCAGACCAGGCCATCTATGAAAAGTTCCTACACTAAAACCGCTTCATATTCTACGAATACTTCATAACTTTCTTAATATCAAATACAATCGGAAGTCTATACAGCTGATATCTACACAAATCGAAACTTATAACGCATCGATTGCTGTAAGCTTGTAATTCGACCCTATTAAATCGAGTTGTTATTGGTGTGCGACGGCTTCTACCTACTACACACAAATGTTCTATTAACACACCCCTGCACACAGGTAACAGTTTAATGTACATTGCTGTTCTGGTGACTGCGTTTCGCTAAGAAATTTGCACGCAAGCAACAATGTATATCAAAATTAGCGTTTGGGTCTTAGGTTAGAATCGAATTTACAGTGTCGCATACTGTGTCGCATTGGTACCATGAATCGATTGTCCAGTGCAGTTACAGTTACGGCCTCGACCACCTAGCGAGCACGCAATCGTCTCATTGCGAAATTGTTAATCATTAAAAAACACATTCTTGAAATTGAAAACGTTAGCCATTTAAATGGTCTTTTCTCACAAAAAACAATGACTCATCTGACTCAATTACTTCACTATAATTACATTATTTAATTAAAGTATGATTAATATTCAATTGAAAAGGTAAGCATTCTATATGTTTTGAATAAATAAATAATTAAATTTAAGGAGAATATCATAAATATTATCAAACTTCTTTCGTGGAATTCACACAATTTTGAATCTCTGCTGAAATCGTTTTGTTGATGCGCGACTATAGATAAAGTTGATGGCGTTTAGAAATTTATAATGTAACTTTAAGGTTTATAGACAAATATCAGCAATTATAGGTTATTGTCGTTATCATGTAATTGTCTTTCCATTGGTAAAAACTGTATCAAAATCTGTTTGGTGGTTTAGAAGAAGTTAGCGAAGAAACAGACAAAAGCGGACACGATTAAACGCATTGTGTAATGTCTGAAACTTTCAAACCATTCCTGATTATCCCTCTATCCATAAGTGAAGACAGAATTAAAATCGGTCCAGCCGTTTAGGAGGACAGTGATATGCACACGCACAGAAGAAATATGTAAATATAAAGATAAAACCTAATTAAGTTTTTTCTTGAGCGAAGCCGGGAGTGGGTTGCTGGTAAACTATAATAAAGATAATATCATCATCATTATTGGAGTATTATGACGACATCATTATTCGAGCTATGTAAGATTAAAGGAAATTTATATTTTGTTAAGTCCTGTTACGTTACGTTCACGCCTTTAGCGGGGTCAATCTGCATACAATGCCTGGGACTCGATTATGGTTGGTCCTACATGCCTGCATGTTTTTTGTTAGCTTGCGTAAATAATTATTGTACTACTACTTGTATTTTACAAAGGTACATACTAACTACAGTAAAAATGATTTTAAAAATAACATAATTAAATTTTCTTTTCCTATACATAATAAACATGATTGTTATTAAACTTAATTACCTTTGTCTACCATTAAATGAAAAACTTGAGTGGTTCTTGAGGAGGGGTTTAGTATATAATTTACAAAGACACGCGGGCGAAGTCACGGGCAGCAGCTAGTTTAAGTATAAAATTATACTAATATTTTTAACGATGTTTTGTGATAGTCGGACGCGCAATCAGCTTCCAAATTCAGAGTTGACCTGCACCTCTAAGTTTGAACAGTTAAAGACACCAATTTAAGAAAATCTCAAATGCTAAACTAGATATGCACGCATAACGGCCACAATAGTCTGCAATTTACAAATTTTTCAATACCTATTTTATAGGAATATCTTTTGTAAAATAAGATGAAAAGAAATGAAATGGGTCGTGTTAAGTATAGCTGAGTGATCAAGTTCAACGCGATCCAGACCAATTAGGAACACCAGTCCTGAAACTCAGCCCTTATTAAGCTTACCTAATCTTATATTCTCTTTACAACTTTGTATTATTATGTAGACGTCACTACCATTACTTAGTTTATCAAACAGGCAAAACTACTAATTGTGAAATTTTGAATTTTTGTAGTGTTTTTGTGAAAAAAATATTAATTAATTCTTTAAATATGATTAAATTTATTAATTTATCATTCTTAAATATGTTTTCGATATACTTTAATTGGATATATAGTTATACCTAATCTGTACTCAACTATAGTTTAATTATTACCTACTTGATGTCACGTGATAAGAGTTTACAGAGGCGTGACGTCATCGCTGATAGGTCCAAATGAAATTAAAACAATGGATCAAAGAACCGACTCTAATAATCAACAAAGTCATACATATTCGTGTTATAGGAGCTTTATTTTTTTTTTAGATATAATTTTTATAATTTTTTTTAGAGAACAATATGGTATTTTTTTTTTAATATTAAACTAGTCCATTTGTTTATTAATAAATCTGTAAGTGTAGTAATTGTATGTTTGTATGTTCCTCCATAACTCTTAAACTCCTCTTAACTTTAACTTAATTTAATTTAATTAACTTTTAATTTAACTTAATTTCCTCCTCTTCAAGAATGTTTTTTTCCCATTTCTTAAACATTATTAGTTTTAGAGTTATTAACAAATAACGAGTTGCCTTTTTTTGTTTATCTTTAATTGTTAATAACTTTTACAATTTTTTTCGTGCTGGAAAATCCTTCGAATACTTTTTTAAGACGTCATTCCGAATCCAATGAGCTATCGCTCATATTTTTAGGAGCTTTATCACTATTTAACACGGAATATGAGTTTGTTGAATAGACTACAAGACTTAATAATTCACACGATTGTGACTCATCGATCGCATTATGAACGAACAAGAAGCACGTTCACATACAAATTCACTGTAACGAGATGATGATTCGATAAATTCTGGGATCAATATGGTATCGAGTATCAAAACACCTGTGATACACTCGACAGTTGCCCAACACATATTTTTGAATATGTTCAAAATATGCATGCTTCGCACATTGATTTGTCAACACATATAACACGTGCATCATACACCATATCTTTATTTCGTAATATTTGATTTTACTGCGTACTTACCTCACTTTTATAAGGATGTCGAATATGTACCTATGTGATCGCTATTTTGGTTATTTAATTCAACCATTCTTCTTCTTGGCGTACACTATTGGTGCTCATGGATCTTCAAGGTCGTGGATTAGTTTAGGAGATTTCTTCATCTTTGTGACATTATTTGTACATACAACTAAAGATTTTTCCATTCTTTCTCCGTCTATCTCTACGGATCCATAATGGCACTATGTTTCTATGTTGTAATAATTTATAAGGATTATAAGTAACGTAACCAAGCAGTTTCAATGATTTGAGTATTCAGAACAAAAACAATTAAAACAAACCACCAAGGGCTTAAAGTCACCGATTTATGATTCGGTTTTCACTTATGGAAAGAGCGATGAAAAATTGCAACTCGGACGAAGCCGGGATCGGATTCCTATAAGCTTCATTAAATATTTAAAAAATATTAGAAAGTTTAGAATAAATGTAAAGATCATATCCCTTCTACAAATCAAATGCATATTAATTAATTAAGACAAAGAAAAAACAAATGATGTTATTCATAATAATTTCTTCTGTTGAATATTCATATTATTTGTATGAATTGTTAGAGTGATATTCTTATTCCATTTTGTTCTGAAAATCTTATGAATTTTACATTTTCACTGAAGAGTAGATAAGAACAAACAGTTTTCATACTATTCAGCATAGTTTTCATTTAGTTTTTTTTTTATAAATATAAGGACATACTGAGTTCTGCAATGGTATCTACCTACTATCTGCCGCCCTCACTTGTGAAAAAAAAATCAGGGAAAATTATTTTATTCAGAACAAATGCAATAACGAACTTTTATGTAAGGCTCATCAGCAAGCTGACGATTCAGTCTATGGTAGCTGACTACCGTAGCCTATAACAGAAGCAACACCACAGGTGCTGCAACGTGCTGCAACGTGCTACGATCATAATAAGGGTTTAGGAAGGGATAGGAAAATTGGCTGTAGCATCCCATGAGCATCCTTTACTCACTTGTCGATACGGTATCGGCAAGTCAGTAAGTTTGTAAATTATATACCTACTAAAACCTTCCTCGCGAACCACTCTATCCATTGGTGAAAACAGTATGAAAATCGATGCAGTAGTTTTTGAGTTTATCGCGATCAGACAGACAGACGTGGCGGAGGACATTGTTTTATAATAATTACTAGCTGGCGCCCGCGACTTCGTCCGCGTTGAAAAGAAAAAAAGTAGCCTATCTTGTGTCCTGTACGTACAAATGTTTATCTACCAAGTGTCATTGAAATCAGTTAATTCGTTTAAGAGTTATGGAGGAACATACATACATACAATATCTACACTTACACATTTATTATTAGTAATATTGATTGATGTAAGGATTTACAAAGTTACGCGGGCGAAGTCGCAGGCAGCGGCTTGTTTTGAATAAGTTTAAGTTATAGTTTCGCAGACGGCAGGTCTTAAAATTTAAAATGTGTAAGTACAAAAAAAATTGCACTTTTTTCCGACATAAATTAGACAATATATTCAATCGCTCTTGAGTTACTTAAAACTTACAAAGTGCATAGTAAGTTTCCCACATTGAGGAAAGACTGAACAAAGTTCACCACTATTTACTATATGATATTAAAAACACTGAACAAAGATAATTGCCTCTTTAAGATTCCATTCGTAATACAGCACGTAAAACCTGTTGATCTAACCATAAGAAGACACCGGTCCAATGTAACACTTCATAAATAACATTAACTGATAAAGATCAGCGGCACTCGCAGGACATAACATAACCTCGCTAACAAACTATTTTCTTATACAGCAACTGTACGGGTGTTTGATCTTAACCATTATTCTAGAAATGGGAATAAGTAAACGCCTCAATACTCTAAAAGCAAAACTAAACACTCGAAGTCGTAGAGATTTTAAAAAAATCTATAGATACAGTACAGTAGCTTACGTTACGATTTATACAGTAGTTTCAAACCTGTACAAAGTGAGAAATCGCAAAGTTTTGTGGACTTAAATACTGCAAGTGGTACATTTCTAAAAAAAAACCACATCAAAGCAATCGAGCGATCGATACGTTTTTTTAATTTCGTTTACATTTTCACTTTATTCACTGACCTTAACTATAATATCCATCTACAAG
This sequence comes from Synanthedon vespiformis, assembly GCA_918317495.1. NCBI lineage: Eukaryota > Metazoa > Arthropoda > Insecta > Lepidoptera > Sesiidae > Synanthedon > Synanthedon vespiformis. The sequence continues at coordinate 4,070,885 of OU906953.1, forward strand.
TATATGAAGTTATACATCGTGTTATTTCGTAACAGTTGGAATTCCATACATATTTTGTGTCAATACCTAAGAATGTTAATTACCCATATTAATGTTCACTTGTTGTTTTGCAGAGAAAGTGTCCCTTTAATTATTGTTCTATTAGCATTTATCATGTTACAATTGTTTCATTAATTTTCTTCTTTATCTATTAACTAGCAACCCTCTCCCAGCTTCGCACGAGCAATTTTCAATTATTAGTACGGGAATTTTGTGTTTTCAGAAAAACTAATTAATAAAGTTTTGAAACTTATGTGGGTTATTAATTTGTTTGCATCACCCATACATTGCCTACACAGAATGACCGTATTATATCAATCAATTATCAATTAAACTGCATTAAAATCCAATTAAGCTACATACAGAGATAAGCGTAGGTACATATAAAGCGGACAGAAAGCGACTTTCTTCTCACGTTTTTAATATTTTCCTATACTGTCCAAAATTTTCCAACAGGACCGGTCAAATAGCCTCGATCCAGCGTCAACCTGGGGCCCTTATTTCGTCAGTACATGTTATGGGTAGACTCCATTCAAAAACATTTCGGTCTCAGCGGCCACTAGTTAGCTCTCAGAGTACTATGACCTGCCCATTGCCACTTTTACTTACTAATACATTGGCTTAGTCTAGTGACTTCTTTATATGCAAAACTGCCCATAGAAGTTTTTTTTTTTTTACTAGCAACACCAAGGTCACAGTGCGTGCACGTTCATATTTTAATTGCATTGTGTACGATGAAATGAAAAAGGTTAAGTCTATTATAGTGGACAATTGAATTTTTTGTAAACATATTTGATGAAACCGCCCGTATAAGACTTTTAAAGTGAGATGTTTACTTTGTAACTCCCATGCGAACATTAAAACACGCACGTTCTCGCATTAGCATTTTAAATAAGACGCAATGCATTATAGTTACTTAACTATAGTTTATGGAAATACTAGACATTGATAAAGTGTTTCACTTTTTAAGACGGTTTTTGAAAAAACTATAAACATTATAATAAAACTGTTTAATATTATCTCCTCTATACTCTATCGAGCGATTCGGAGCTCATACTATAGTATTGAAAAACTATATCAAATTATTGTATTATATACTTTGGTTTTGTTGTAATGAAGTGTAAATTGCAATTTTATATAGTATAAAAGAAAAGAATAGTATCCTGAGTTTCTCTCGTCATCTTGGCTTTTTTCCGAAACCCTGGTAAATTTAAATTTATAATGACGATCATAAGAGTTTCTTGTAGAAACCTAATTGATAAATATATATTTTGATTTGATTATTAAAAAAGTTAAAATGTAAAAGTAAATTAATGTAATTCCAAAATTGTACCTCTCGTGAATCGAACCCGTTACCTCTGTCAGAGCCTCAAGGCAAATACACGAACCATCCAACCAATTGTGATTAGTCAAATTAATTCTTCACATGTCATTGTAATTCTCACTTAATTTTACACACTTCTGCTAAAGCATTCGCGCCTTTGTGCATACACCTATTCTAGAAATAAGAGATATGATAGACCAATGCAGTTTGGCAGAATTTGCATGCCTCGAAACATTAGTGGCTTCTCCGACACGCGAATTCGTTACAAAGTTGGCTAGTGACAAATAAAACACTGTTTAGATAAAAAATAAGTCCGAATACATTATCTCTACGCGATGATATTAAAATATTAATAGTGTAGTTCATTAAGGAAGTATTAAAAAATGTGTTTCTTATGTCGCGAACTTTTATATTTTCACTCCCAACATAAGCGAAGTTACATGTGTATGTACAAATAAGCCCTTGGTACAGTTAGCAAATAAAATATTCGGCCATCTAAAATATTTCTTATACCATATTAAATAATCCAACGATTTTATAGTAACTTTTAAACAGAGTTAGATTTTGATTACGCTTTTAGATCTATCTCATCGTGCCTTATTCATATTGTAGAATGTAGAATACATTCCGAAGAACACATCGTATAAGCCACGTCTGTATTTTAACCTTAGAACTCACACAGAAACATCTTGTTTGTACACAATCTCCGTAGTAACATAACTAGTTGCATATTATGCAATAATTCTAACGTTAAACAGTGAAACAGTTGAAACTGAATCGTAGCTAGGCGCAGTCTGCTCACTTTGCCAAAATTAACCGGTCCGTTAGCGAATCAATAAACAGACTCAACCGCTGACCCAATGCAACGAAACTGGAACGATACTCTATAAATAAAACCGCCCGTTTCGTCTGCAAATTTTATACAAACGTCAATTTAAACTAGTTTTAATTCTATTTGAACATGGAAAAGCTTTTATTGTAAATAGTTTCCCTCATAAGAATATGGGGATGCGATGCGAAATGGCATTTTCGCCCGCACTGCATAACAATCGTTCAGAAAAATATTATTGTTTATGAAGCTTCAGTATAAAAGTAGCTGTTATTAGGTAAGAGCGTTGTGATTATTTCCTTATAATATAGATGTGAAATTGTGATTAAAAGTTGGGTACCTGTCCTACGAATATGTAGCACATTCCATAGGACGTCCATGTAAATTCAACCAATTTTGTTGCGAACATTATAGACTTGAATTCTTTGTATTAAAGACTTCGAAGTTCCCTTATTGAAGAATAGAACGCACCATCTTGTGTTATAGTATAGGCGAAGGTCATCCTGTCTGAAGCTTAACATAAAAAATATATTCAGCAATCAATTTTATTTTAGATGATCTAGGAAAATTTTTATGCGGTATATATACATTATACATTGAAAAATATTTTGTAGACAAAACTAGAGGTATGGGTGAGGAACCCTAGAATCCCTAGAACTAATAGCATAATATGTGAATGCGCTTTATCCGCGTGTAAAAGAGAGCGACGATCGCTCCATGCATTATTAAACACATCAAAGGAGAAAAATCGAAATGTGCAACGGCCAGTGAAGCGGTTTTCCACCCGATTAGCGATACGCGGATCTACCGATTGTTGTGTGCAATCGTACACACTAACCCAATAAGCTTATTAATGAATAATCTCACATGGAGCATGGCATCGGTGATGAGCCACAATAATAACTGTGTAGACAAATGCCAGAGGATACACAAAAGTGTTTAAATATTTTAATAGTCATAATAGGGGTTATCATACAGAAGCCTCATGGTCACCTACTTACACCTCATGGTCATAACTACCTTCTTATAGAAAACTACACTGAAATAACTCAGCTACTCTACAGGATGTCCCAAAAATAGTAATCGATATTGAAATTATCAAAAAATCACTATTTTCACCTTATCACATGACGCATCTTTTTTAAGATGTTCGGTTTTTTATTTTTTTAATAATTTTTGTCCTTTTGTCACTACTAAGTAAGGAGATAATCTGTATTGTTCTCATCGAATGTAAAATCAAAAAAAATTCATTTACTTAGTCTTATGATATTTGTAAAAAATTGGGTTACTAATTCAAACTTAATTATTAAGCAAACTTCGCTTACAATATATATGAGAGTCATTCCATCCACATTTACATTTTAACAGTAAGGGTAAAAGAATCCAAAAAATTAAATGTAGAAATTCCATATAATTTTAAAAAATCAATTTTTCTTCTTACTCGAATGAGTCTATAATTTTGTTATACAAAATGCCAGACTAATATTTTATTTTAAATCTATACTGCAATCTGTTTCACGCATTAGGCGAGGATTTTCCAGCTGCCAACTGTGAACATTGTGCATATTAAAATATCCTCTATTGAAAAGTTCTTGATTCTTTGATACATTGTGCCACAAAATTTTACCTTCCTGGCCTTCCTAGGAGATAACAGCTTATCAGTGTACGAATCGACTTGATTGCCATTCTTAACATACTCGTATTTAGTTTAGTAAGAAATCATAAAATTAATAAAAGCAATCTGATCGTGTTAGATTATAATAGTGTTCCTTACTACTTAAGTAAGGTTTGTTGTAGTAAGTAAGGTACAAACTTTACCTCTTTATATTATTAAGTAGTATAGATTTGCCAATAATACTTTAACGAAAAGGTGCAGATATAACGCAATCGTAATAAGACATCGACGAGAAATCGATAGTAGTCAGTGTCAAATGTTTTAACAGACTTGTTTTTACAATTAATTATGAGAACCTACTAATTACTTTACGCTAATCGATTGGTATGCTGATAAATCTATTTATTTATCAAAAAAACTCCCACTGAGCAATTGGACGTGCCGCTGTTTTTATATCTGTAGTTGTAAAAAAAAATCGAAAACAACAGAACAAAAGGTTAAAACTTTTTTACTAATAGACAGTCTCAAAGATGAATTGCCTTTGTTAGCACTTTTTTGTTTCGGGAATATTATGAGGAAAAATCTAATTTATTTACAGGTAACTGATATGTCTCGATCAAGGATTTATTTGATTGCCCAGCTACGTAAATATTTTGTCGAAGGCATGTACGGCGATAGTGTAGCCTATCGCTGTATCTGTACGATACACGATGCCACAGACAAAAATATAGAAACACTGACACACATGTCAAATTTATAACACTCATCTTTTGCGTCGGGCGTCGGCACTGCATAGAAAAATCACATACCTCTCAATCCCATACCCTCTCGTTGAATCGCCTGTAGGCGTTCGATTGCAAACATCTATACATCTATACAAGTATATAAAGCTGAAGAGATTGTTTGTTTGGTTGTACGCGCTAATCTCAGGAAGTACTAGTTCGAATTGAAAAATTCTTTTTGTGTTGGATAGTCCATTTATCGAGGAAGGCTTTAGGCTATAGAGAACGCGGACGAAGTCGCGGGCACCAGCTAGTACTTTATATATTGCAACATTACCTTAACGAACTTCGTTCTTCTTGTGATATTTCTTGAACATTAGCTTTACTCTTACTCATACAAAATTATACACATTTTAAAGATAAGTTTTTTGTGCTAACACAAATTACACACAAACATTAATTACTATTTTTTAAAATCAACCCAATATTGCAGACAAGACAAAAGGCTATAGATGGAGTTGATAATGAACAGCAGACAAATCTTTATAATGACCTAGAAAGTTTTAGTATTACTAGCCAGTAAAGCCTTATCTGAGTCTTCGTCCGTTGTTAGTATCTTTATTAATTATCGCCTAACCTGATTATCTTTTAAGGTCAGCAGATAGGCTGACGGTCGTCTTTTGTCACAAGTAACACCAATGCCTTTATCAAAGCGCCAATGTGATGAAAATACACAGCCGAATTTATAGGATAAACTAGGTTTTGCCCGCAACTTCATCTGTATCCGATCGCTACCAAACCTCACAGGAATACCCGCTGGACTAATATCTGAAGATTGTCTGCAAATTTCATCAAAATCGGTTCAGCTGTTTTGGAGTCCATAGATACATACAAACATACACGATTATAAGAAATATAAGAAGTAGTAGGTTTTTTAATACTGTGAAAACAGTTTACAGTCATATATTTGACAAAAATTGAAGCAATAAATAATTGGTGAAAATTGAAATAAATTATTAAATAGTGCTTACATGGGAAAGCTTTTAGGATTCTTCTAACAAATATATTTCACAGTAGAAATATAAATTGATAAGCCTACAAAATATTCAAAAATACTCTGTTGTACAGTGTTCGACACAAATAACATATACGCCATAAAAAGTTAGAGGAAAAATATATTTAACACCATAACAACCATGGATACCCATGCTTGTTATTGGCGTAACAAGCATAGCACGGTTCAATGACAGGCCTTTGCACTCAGCTTGGCGCCCAAATATTTTTTACCGAATAGAACAGTAGAAAAATCAAAGCAGAGGCTCATATAAGCCGTATAAAAAGTTGGGTTTTTATCGCATAAAAAAATTGTACTTGAATATGTCGAGAAAAAGAAATAAAGAGGGTTCATTGCTGAGGCCCGCCATCATTTTTTATAGTGGTACTGCCTGATTTAAACTCGACTACAGTTCTGTAGACTTCCACTGGTGAACGCATGTTTAATGAAGATATTGACTTTTTTTTAACATTTCGAACCAGTGTTTAGTATATTTCCATCGGCGTACAATATTATTGAACGAAATATTATTGTATTTAGGTACAAAAAAATTGCCATAATAACGATAAATGAATGAAAGAAGAGATTTTGTGTTTTTGTTTATAATGAATAAACTCAAAATTACTGGACTGATTTTAAAATACTTTCACATATAGAAAGCTACACTATCAGCGAGTAAAATAAGGTTATACTTTATAAAAAAATTTGGCTGCGGTGTGTAGAGGCCTTAATTATTAAAATTTATATTGTTTTAATTTATCGTTGCATTTATTATTGATACTCATTATGCGTTTTAATCATATCCATCCATTTTACAATCTTGAATCTCTATTTTTTCTTTATTTGGCATATAAGAGGGCGTCATATTAAAAGATATACTGCTCGTACATCAATGTGTCAAGGGAATACAGGTGTAAAACTATATTTTTGTATTTTAATATAAACCAAATTAGTAAGGATATAAAAAATTCTCATTCATGTTGATTTTTTGCGAACCTCTTGCTTGACAGTAACAAATAATCTAATTAATATTAAATACAACATGAATTGAAAAGGGGTGCATGAGACAGGCTTTATTATTATCCGTTCAAAGAATTCACAAGCTGTGGAACAGCCGTGTGAATCTGTATAATGATTCGTCGATTCGGAGTGATCGACGAATTATTCACTTCGAACACGTATGTGTCATACAATGTTATTTATATTTTAGTATATTTTTTATTTTAAGGTTGGCTCCACTTGATGGTAGGTGGCTTGTGGCTACCGTCGCCTATAACATGTGGTACATTATATGTGGTTTTCGCTGCGCACGCCATAAATAAAGACTGTTGATTTAGTAAATATCATAATGCGCGTTTTATATAAATATAACACAAGGCTTAAAAAACTTGAAATACATAAAATGCACAGAACGTCTTTTAACGTAAATAAACATGACTCTTATTGCAAAAATAAAACTTCAAGTACTATAATAATGTCAACGGTGTTGGTGTTAAGATGACACGGCGCCGCAACAATTACTTTAAAATAAAAATTTTATCGTTACACTTATTTACGATTTTTTAAACTATAAATATTATAATCGGCATCACCTTTTCCTTCAATATCTAAGTTTTAAAATAGTTAACAGTTATAATATGAGAAGAATATAATTATGCACTATTTTACTGTCAACTAAAAACGTATAGACGGGTCGCGATTACGTTAAATTGAATTTATTGCGTATCTTGACCAAAATCTTGACTATTCATTTCGTATTTAATAAATAAATAATATATATATTAAAGAAATAGATTTTTTGGCAAGACGGAAATATGAATAAGAACTTACCGTGAACGTTATAACTTTTAACGGTTTAGGTAAATTTAATGGCGCTGCTTTTATTTTGAACTCGAGCCAATACAGCTGTCTATCATTTCGAGATTTTGAGAAATAATGTCTTTGTTTTGAACCACAAGTATATGTCAGGAGCATTATAATGATTAGGTATACATTAATGAGTGTGTTTCGGCCTTAGTTAAAGAATTACATTGACCCGTCCACACATTTGATGCTGGCCTAAGATGCTAGTAGAGGAGTAGTGGTTAATAGATCGCGTGTGTCCAGCGCTAGCGCACGCACGGCGCGGCTCGCAACAAGCACGCCTATTCAATTACGGAAAGGTCACGCCGTTTGGTGCGCGGGCGCAAGATTATCGCAGCTCACCTGTCGGTGCTCAAGCATTGGATTAATACCGGCGCTTGCAACGTGTTTTGTTAATATTCCTAGTTAGAAAAAACAACATTTCCATACATTGCTATGCACCGCGTGTACGCAAACGATGTCCGTGCATTAGCCCTATATACCTAGTGGACTTTTTGCTTGACTTTTTCACTTTTTTACTAAGAATAATTGACACTTAAGGGATGTTTTGTTTTTCTATAATCGCATTAGGTGTCTTTATAAATATGCATAATATAAATAACTCGAATACATGCCATCACTATCCGTGGTGCGTCGCCTCTTATAAGGTCTCACAATAGGTATTCTTCTAGTGAGCTCTTAATTAGAGAATCAGATAACTTTATACCCAGTTTTTTTTCAATTTAATCTTAAGAGTAATGTCTCTAGTGTCTCTATATCAAACTGTGCTTAAATAAAGTATATTTGAAAATGTTCCGTCAAAGGTAAATCATTTGATAACCAGAAAACTATAACGTTATATGATTTGTTAACGAATGAATGGTCATAAGTACAACTAATGTTTTCTTATGTAAATTTCGGCAGACAAGCTGTCGCTCCACTTGATGATACTTGAGTAACGCTACAGGTGATAGGGAACACAACTGTTATTACATTATTAACAATGCCGTTATTTCGCTGAAAAGTCTTCTTTCAGCAAAATATCTTCATGTCGCATAGTCCTTGTATAGGACCTATATAGAAGGTTACCTACATAGGAAGTACTAGTAGTTAACGCGCTAACAACGTTTTGTTTGAGATATTTTGTTTGATTTTGAGAGGTTTTGTTGCCAAGGTTTGGAACTCCCTGCCGGCGTCTGTGTTTCCGAGCTCATAATTATAACCCTAATCTTTTCAAAGTTCGAGTGAATAGGCATATTCTGGGTGAGCTCGCTCCATCATAGGCCTTATCTAATAAAAAAGAAAAAAAAATGTTTTTTTAATTTTTATATTATCAATTATCGATTTATATATCAAACATATTTATTAAACAATAGTTTCTATTTAGAAACATTCCATCTAAAAACATTCTAAATGTCTGATTCACATACATATTGCCTTTTGTTACCCTTTTGAAACATACTAAAATCAGAAGCGGTAAGGCTTATTTTATATTAAATCAATATTAATTAAGAAAATACACCACCATTGGTAATCTAAAATTATAAAATGTACATAAATATAATGGTTTTTATTTAAAATGTAGAGTTTTATTCAATGTTAGGGTTAGTTTGTTGAAAAGGATTTTCTTTTATCACCCTCATTCCATTACCTCGCTTCAAGGTTCGTTTCTTTTATCAATCAAAGTTAGCGCTAGTGAAAAACAACAACACTATCTTAATTTAAAAATCTCCATATTTTTTCTTTGTTACTCTCGTGCCACACGCTCATTTTAACTTAAAAATCATTTAAGTGCAGTAGCTCGACACATTGGGGTTAAGTTGGTTTGTTTTTTTTTTAAATTCAATTAGAATGTTTTATCTTAATATATAAAAGGCGATGTGTGTATATAAATATTATGTCTCGTATGGACTCCAAAACCGCTGAACCAATTTTGATGAAACTTTCAGACAATCTTCAGATCAGTCCAACTGGTGTTCCTGTAAAGTTTGGTAGAGATCTGACTCGGACGAAATCGCTTGCAAATATTAGTTTTTAAATAAAAGGATTAATGAAATTAAATTTTAAATATATAGTAAAGTTCGTATACCTATTAAGGCTTTTATATAATTCTTACTCTACGTTTACACTCCGTGTTTGCGTATGGTATCGTGCGTTAAAATACTGCAAATTGAGTGTAATATTCAAATAATATTTTGGTCGAGTTTACTAGTAACTCGGGTCCCTGGTTTGATTCCCTTCAGATTTAACTGAGGAAATTAACTTATCAAAGTTGGCTCTAGTTTAGGTGTGCAGAGTTTCACCGCCTATTCGTTATATGGTTAGGTTATCCTGTAACTCAAGCCTTAATTTGAGTTTTATCATATGTGATTACTTTGAGTTATACTAAGTACTTTGGGAGCTTTATATATTTACTAGAGGGGGCCTGTGACTTCGCCTGTGTTGAAAAAGAAAAAAGTAGCCTATACCGCCCGGTTATTCCGTTTATCCACCCCAAAAAATCCACCCTAAGGGGGATACTCGGAAATGTCCCGTATGTGTAAATGTTTATCTACCAAGTTTCATGAAAATTAGTTAATTCGTTTAAGAGTTGTGGAGGAATATATACAAAATATACATACATACATACAATGCCTACACTTACAGATTTATTATTAGTAATGATATTTTTATATTTTCTAATATCGATATCAGCTAACACATTACACAGTGTTTATTAATTGAATGTGTGTTAATCAGTGAAATTTATTAATTAAGTTTAATTATCTCGTAAAAGGCAATATTTAGCTTTAAAATTGTGTCTGCTTTTTAGTTTTGAGTGTTGCTGTTTTATTTTAGTTTTGAGTGCGACTAAAAATAAGTACAGTGTCTGTTTTATTCCGCGATTTATTTCGCACTGTTCTGTGATGATTCTTGTGAATTAGGTGACCTTTATGAGGACCGTCAGCCTCATAAAGGTCACCTTGTCACCTTCATTAAAAAAAATAGTCTTATCTGTGTGAGAAGTACTAAATTACTAGACATTCATAATATTACGTAGTACCTATGTAGAAAAAACGCAAATGCATTATTATTAGATTATTTTAAAAGTTTTAAAATAATCTAATAATAATGCATTTGAATTTTAAATTTGATTTTTGTGAATAATGAGCTTTTTTGTGGGTTTAATCAAACCTGAGGCTAAATATGAATTGAAGATGAAAATTCCATTTCACAAGGCGGTTCACGCTGCGTTCGCTGCTTGCGAGGTCGGGCTCGATGACCCGAAATAAGGCTCTGGAGGGTGGTATTGCAAACCTCATCCCCTCCTTATAGCACTACCCCCACCTGCATCCGACCGCTGGGCCCGTGCGCCGACCCGTTCATTACGCAATAAAAGTTCCCTTAGCTTATGTGCCTTGTGCAACTACCTATCTTGGTGCATATAACTTCATTACTATGTAAACAATACGCTTACGCAATGACGCAATTTCAGATCAATATTTTCTTCAATGATATATCGGCTATGAGGTTGATATTGATATATTTGAAAGTAGGTTTTCTTTTGTTTAAAAGTAGAGGATATGTATTTAACTCATTAGTTAAATATGCTATGTACTTACACTGTTTAGGACTGCAACTAAGCAAATTAATATTTACACATGTGTTTTATGGTTTTAATTTAATTGCTTTGTGTGTTTGTGTTTGTGTACTTTATTGAAATAAAAAATAATAATAAAATAAATTAAATGTTTTCTTTCTAATATAAACTACTTTAATTTAGATTTCAATCGCAAACTTTGTGTAGATGCATTAGAATGATTAAAAAAATTAAAGTTAGTAGCCGTAAAAAACTTCAAAGCGTAGGACTGGGTACCACTCAATTTGTAGGACTCCGCGGCCATTTTATTTTACAAATGTTTACTAAGCTGCAGACAAAAAATCAGCTGGTTAGTAATCCCATCCCTCCTAAAAAACCACTCCCAATATATCAAAATAATAAGGTCATAAAAATTTCATTTCTTTATCGAGAATTTTCGCAGAGGAAAAATGTGGAAGTCTCGGCAAAACGAAGCTACTCACGGAGTTTCAGCCTGTTAGTAATCAGAAAAAAATTCAGGTAAGAATTACTGGACTAATACTATATAATAATGTATGTATAATTTGTGGTCGAAAACAAACGTAACTGTGAACAGAGGTCGGCGGCTATTCACCCGCCGCACGCAACATCGGCTGAAAATTGCCATTCACCCCGAGGTTACGCTGGAATTTTGGACCTAACCCCCCTTATGTCAACGCCTTTATAATTCTCGAACGTCGCTCCAGTTGCAAAGGGTGGCCAACGAACTTTATACTGCATGCCTATGTTAAGAAGGTATCTAGTACGTGCCAGAACCGAGACAAACTTATGTTATATATAACTTTCTTTATAATTATGTTATTTTTTGTTATGCAAAAAAAAAAACTGATTGTAATGACTGTAATGACTAAATAAACATTAAAAAAATTGTTAGTTCTTTGGTAGTCTAAATTTACATTAATTTAAAAATGATGTATTACCAAATATATAAAACAATACAACAATCTATAATACAACAACGATTCATTAAATTGAAGCAAGCATTTAACTGAAACAAAGAAAAATATTTTTTTAAGTTAAGAACAATATTAAGAATAATTTAATTTTTTTTTGTCGTCTCATTTTCATTCTTTTTCTGCTTACATGATCTTCAATCTCATTTCTTTACTACCCAATAATAATCCAAATAATAATATAGTCATGTCATTAGTAAGGTCAAATTAATATAAAAGTTAGTGGTAAAAGCGACCTCATTTCATATTAATTATTTAATAATGTCTTGACAAACCATGAAACATTTAATTTGATGTCGTGCACTGCATCGTCTGAAATCTTATCTTGCCTTTTAATAACAACGTTGATATAAAAATTCATGTTAGTAGAAGTCAGCTTACACGAAGTATATAGACGTGGAAACTCATAGACGTGACATAATTCAATATTTAAATGTTAGTTTAAAAAAAAAATATATGTTTGGTTTGTTCACACAACGATTTCGTCTTTATTAACTAGTAATTTATATATCCTTACTTCGTACGGTAATGAAACACGGGAAGCTTGCTACGATACATTAGTGAAAACCGCATACAAATCTGGTAAACCGTTTCGGAGATTAGCAAGCTCAAACGCACAGACAAACAACGATTTTATTATATCTATGATTTTATTAAAAACAATGGCTAATGCAAAAGGTTAATTTAATAGCTAAATTTGCTTCTTTCTTCATTTCCGAGGGCATTCGCCGCAATTTATAGTCTCGCGACCTTTGTGCGTGCACATCTCGTGGTTTCGTTAGTTTTAGCACGGAGTAATGTATCTATACAGAGAGACAGCTCCCTAGAAGCTTAAATTTTATTAGCCTATTCTTGTAGGGCTCCCAAAAATATATTTTTATTTTTATTTAAGTTTATTACTAGAGATCGGATTATATCGCTGCTTAAAAACTAAACGGCCACAAATCAAAATTACACTTTTTATAGGAGAACTTAAAAATTAAATATTTTTTTTCTATATTTTTCTTATTTTACAAACTATAAACATCTAACCTAAGTCTCTATTATATTCTATTTATAATGTTATTTAAATATAACTAATTAATTTATATCTTACATGCAGAAATTAAATAACAATAAACATCCTTTACATTTTTCTTATTAGATATTTATCAGATATACTCGTACCTAAGCATATAAGTTACTTTTGAACAATTATTACTCAATTGGAAAATTTTGGGGGAGGCCTATGTCCAGCAGTGGACGTCCTACGGTTGAGATGATGATGATGATGATGATGATTACTCAATAGCCCTTATATTTTGTGACTATTAATTACATTTAGTTGTAACGCAGGGTGAGTGCACTGCACTCGGAAAAGGAAAAAGTAGCCTATCTAGTGTCATGTATCTAATGACGCGAGTTTTGTGTTTGTAGTACGTAGGTACTCGCGTCATTCGCCTCGCGTGCGTCTGAGTCCCTGTGACATGTACCCTCGGAATTGCCGAGGCCGCCCGAAACATACCTTCGGGTCACGTTCGTGAACCCGTCGGTGAAAGGTCACGCACACATAGCTGCGCATGTAGTGAAGTGCCCGGCGCCGTGCGCTTGTTGAAGCTGTTTCTCAGTACTCAGTGGTTTTAGTTACGACTTCACTTGTCTTGTCACAAAGATTTCTTCGTGATGTTTTGCCTTCCTATTAAATCATGATTATTATTACATTCTAATATTTTTTTATACAATGAGTATACAAAACACAGACTAACAATATGTATAAACTTTATAAAAGCATATTTAAATTTTAAGCAATTTCAAAAATTACCAAGCCATTCAATCACAATATTACTATATAATAATTTATATAAATTAATTAAAAATGTATTCGATTATTGTATTAGTTGGAAAATCAAACCTTTCATAAACACACATTGTTCAGTGTCAAAGTTAATTAAAGGAATTCGTACAATGTCAAGTAGAGTGGAGACAATTTGGCCGCATTGTTGTTAGTTCTATAGTCCGGGAGCTAGTTAGTGCTCAGGGCTGCAGGGTTCGTATTGGGCGCGGTCGTGCAGCAAGGTCTGCGACCCTGCGCCCTCCTCGGTCCCGATCCAGGTTATCAACATCACACCACCCCTCCCGCCTCTGCACTCTTCAAACGCTGCAGGGATTTTCCACAACATTATATGGGAGATGCCTCAAACCTAACTCAACTTTGCACAGTGCGTTGACTTTAGAAAACCCCACTTTCCAATGTTCTATTTTTCTGCTTCTGCTATATATTCAAATGATAATATCTTCGATCGATGTTAAAAGGGGAACCTTCTAGATTTCATTACTCTTCAATGTGGTCCTGGCCAATTTCACGTGATAATTAACGTTGATAAGAAACTTCTCAAGTTGATAAGATATTTAAATGTTTAGTAAGTATGTAAATAAATATAAGTACTTTTATACACATTGTTTATTTAGATTACCGATGAAGGTAAAAATCATTAATCTAACAATACACTCATAAGAATACTTATGTGATTACAGAATCAAATGCCAAAAAATAATTTTAGATATAGGTATAACAATATTAATTGTAATTTTCAATGCCTACGTGATATCAACGTGATATGCCTGTGTATAAATTTGTTATGTATAGAAATAGCTGGTGCCCGTGACTTCGTTGAAAAATAAAAGATATAACGCCTGACAAAATATGCAAACCCATATTGCATCTGACATACATTGACGCTTGACATTATTATACTTTTGCCAAGCGTTGGATCTTTATTTTTAGATAGTTGGTGCCCGCGGCTTCTACCATGTGGAATATTTAACCTATGTCCACCCTGAAATTCTACTGTAACTACATATTGGTGAGTTTTTTTAAAATCGGCAGAGTAGTTGCGAAGATTACTTCCTACATATAAAAAACAAACATCACACAAAATTGGCCTCTTTATAATATTAGTATAGATAATATGCTATTTATTTTAATAGCTTCCAAGTAGAGATAGATGAAAATTCCCTAAATTGAAACTAAATATATTATTTTTGCCTAAGCAGTAAAATTTTTATCTATTAAAAAACATATAGGTAAAAATTTGCGGAATGCTTTCTGTCCATCCTTAAGTTGAAAAACTTGTAAATTCATTATTACTTAAGCGAGTACCTTTGGGTATAATTAACTAGTTAGAACAAAAGCTGTGCAGTCGCGAGTTTACTAAACTTTTCCTCAGAAGATGCCAATTACCCTATTAAAACTTTCACTTGTTTTTCAACCCTCAGCTTTGAATTATTATTAACTTGTTTTAGTTTAAAAAATTATTGAATTAGTATTGAATATCAATTCTGAGTTAATAATTTTTTAATTGGAATAAATGACTTCAAAATATGTAAAGAGGCTTTATGTGCAAAATATGTGTGCAATTTTTATATACACAAACCTTCCTTGTTTATAACTCTTTCC
Organism: Synanthedon vespiformis; assembly: GCA_918317495.1. NCBI lineage: Eukaryota > Metazoa > Arthropoda > Insecta > Lepidoptera > Sesiidae > Synanthedon > Synanthedon vespiformis. The sequence continues at coordinate 4,086,318 of OU906953.1, forward strand.
ATAAACAAGTGAACATATTTACATATTTTATTTCCATAAGCATACTTACATTGATTTACTTACAATATATATAATATAGGTATATAAATAATTGTTCTGTGACTGCAAGCTTACTGCAACGAACGAAACCTTGACAGGTCGCTTGTACAAAATTCTTATAAAGTAGATACATATAAACTTTTACAAAGTACAAAATTCGTTGAATATAAGTACATATGTGTAATTATTTTCACAGGATCGATCCATCTAAAATATATAGGAAAGTGGCTTATAACGTATGAGCTTTCGATAGAAACAAGCTGCAAAGCGTTATCAACATCTAGAAACGCAATCTCGACCACACAATTTAGAGCTCCGTAAAATTTTATAGCCCAACTCACGTGTTCATATTGTTTCCAAACATGATTCCATAACGGGTGTTAACATGAATATTATCCATTATTGTTATAACGTTGAAGAAGACAGACGAAAAGGCTGGAGTTATCTAATCGGTGTTTGTTATGTTACATAGTTTTTTATGTAAACACTAGCCTTTGCATGCGACTTTGTCCGGTAACTTAATAAAATATGGCTTATGTTACTCGCCGATAATGTAACTTTTTATAGGTGAATGAATTTTTAAAATTAGTCCAGTAGTTATTGAATTTAAAATGTTAATGTCTTAGCTTAGTGTAAACCGACATTCGCCTTTCCTCATAGACCGTCAAATGCACGATTAACCGCTGTCTTTATTACATTATTTATTTTTTATCATTATCCCACAAGTGTCAATTGTTATACATTGTTAAGCATATTATTAATTGTACTTCGCATTATTCCAATCCAGTCGCTTTATGGCCGTTCCGTTGGCCCACTCCTACAACCGTGATCTTCTCCACTATAAGATTCGACCACCGCATCACTCATCAATCCCTGCAGTTATGTCCAGTTCATTCCCACTTCAGCGGACCAATAACAACTTAATCAAAGCTTTAATTTATTGTAACCTGAAAATTCTTTTTTATTCTTCGAAAGAATTAGTTTTTTTACCAATGAAAAGGCATTTCGTTCAAACGATGACGGCTCACAATATCTATGTGTATACTATAATTATTATTATCGTGTAATTAATTACGATAGTTCTTTGTTAGATGTGCAGTCATGCAAACTGAAATTGCGATATTGCATGACAACAGTTGGGGACACGCGTGACACTTTACCGTACATTACTAGTACGACGCATTGCACATAAAACAAGGAACAAATTTTAATGGAAAAAGGACGTTGACGGTCTACTTGATTGTTAGTGGATACCGTCGTCTAGAAACATAAGGGATTCCAGTGTTTTAGGATGCGGTACACTCCTAAAACGAACTTAGAGTTTTAGGATTGCGAAATCTCTGAGACTGGTCAAACTACACTGGGTTCCGCAATCATAAACTAACAGCCATCTACATACCCCTCTGAAATAATAGCACGCGTGCTTTTATGTGTACATGGCGTTTGTTTTCTCTAACATCTAGATTTCCTGAAGAAAGCACCATCATTTCTAATTTACGCATTATATCGAAAAGCTCAAAGTTGCAGATCGATTCAATCAAGATCAAGCCTGCAGCCGAGCTCTCATTTTATGAATTACCATTGGTTTGAAAAGGCACCTTAGGCGACTTTTCACGCGTGTATGCAAAATATTAAATGCGTGAGAAAGCTTTAACCACATACCATGTTAATAATGTAAGTTTAATTAGTTATTCAAAGAGTTAAATCGCCCTTACCTCGCACGCCATACAACGGTTTTAACTTTAATAAAATTATACAACACTTCGTAGTTCTAATAAGTACCTGTTAAGACTACACAGTAATTTATTCGTATACAGAGGTATTTCTATATATTTTTTTAAATAGCAGTCAGCGAACAGCAGCCAGTAATCTATAAATTCGACGTAGAAGTCACAAGATCACTGAGTAAAGTTACAAGATGATACAGTATTAGATGATTTAATAATACTGCCATCTTAAAACAATCGACTCTGATATTAAATTCAGTTTTTCTATTAAAAGTCCAGAAGTTATTAATGACTTTATATTTCTGTGTTTTACCAGAAAATTTTATATTTTTATGTAGGTAATAAAATCTACTCAAATCAATTCATTGCTAAAATACATTGAACCATACAACATTTAACCAACATTCAGTCGGTTCTACTGACATAAAAACGAAGGTGAACTGAATATTCAGACATTTGAGTAAAGGTTTTTATTTCTGTGTCCTTCGGATCAAGATGCACCCGATTTAGTACGCTCCTTGGCATTATACAAATATTGCTATTTAACTTATTATAAACTGGTTGACTAAAACGCGTCCCTGACTATTTAAACGTGAGTTAAAAACAATTGTATGCAATGGCTATATATCACAATTTCCAAATCAAATGTATCAGGTAGGTAGTATAGACACGCGAGGACAACACTTTCGTGACGCAGTGTGCAACGGACGCGTGACTCGTGCTTCTTATTCGCTCGTAAGCTTTCAGCGTTTGCATTTACGTAACTTAGTCTTAATACTTTATTGATATTATTTTATTCTTGTAATGTGTAATGTAATATTTATTTCTTGTTGTACTTCCGGTGTCATGTTTATTCAAGAAACAACTTCTTAAAAGTAATAAATGATAAACCCAATAAAGCTTTATAAATGACTAGCTGGTGCTCGCGACTTCGTCCGCTTTGAAAAGTATAAAACGCTATCTACCGTGGAATGGATCGCTAAAAATATCACCAAGCAGTTGTCGTGTTAGTCGTTTCACCGATCCTGGATAGATGGCGCTGTCAAGTGTATCCCGGGCCAAGCCGCTATTATTTACTTTTATTTTAGACTTCCCGTAGGAATGAAGCATTTTCCCGCGGTAAAAAGTAGCCTATGTTCATCACAGATAATGTCGGCTTCATACCATTCAAAATACATATTTTGAATGGTAAAAGAATTTTTCAAATCGGTCCAGTAGTTTCGGAGCCTATTCTATTCAAACAAACAAACAAATCTTTTCTCTTTATAATATAAGTATAGATAATAGAAAAAATTACAATAAATTAAAAATTGGTACTTATAAATTATTTTTATTTTCCTTTGTCAAAAAATTTTTTAAAAACACATTTTAGTTTTCCGTAGCGAATAGGCCTAAAAATTTTTGCGATGAAGACAAATACTATTTATCTCTAAAAATATTAGAAAGATGAAAAGTTTAATATGCATTACACGCTTATATAGAACTAGCTGTGCCCGCGACATCGTCCGCGTGAAATAGTGACTTGGGGTAGCATTTTTAATTATGTAGGCTTTTTATTTTACAAATTAGACACATTTTAGTGCTTCACAATAAAAATACTTATTAACTCTAAACAGAGACTCGGAAATACTGCCAATCAATATTTAAAATAATACTAGCAAAAACACGCGTAATAAACTGTTCTATAAGTTGTCTAGTTCGTTATCGTGCCACTAAAGTCAAAGCAATAACTTCATAATTGCAGTTAATTAACTTAACAATTCAACACAATGTACATAAATGTATTCGTTTTGTAACCCATCAACCATTAGTATTAATTAAAAACAATATTATTCCTTTCATTTCTCTCAATGAACCAGCTGTCATCAATTAATAGAATGCGAATACATTCTAACCTTATATCTAAGTAGTTTTAGTGTTGTTGTTTTGCTATATGTATTAACCCTATTACACAGTAGTGGCAGGATATTTTGCGTTTCACAGACATTTGGGCAACCCGTCTGGCGATAGAGACCACCGTAGTAAATAACAGGACGTGTGCTGTTGTATTTCAATGAGTATTTAGGAAGGAAGTATTTAAGTAGTGGTAGGGCACACAGCACACTGCGTTTCGCAGTCATTTGGGCAGCTCGTCTGGCGGCAGTAACCACCACCTTACAGAATACCACCGTGAAATAACAGCATTATGTGCTGTTGTGTTTCGGTGAGTGAATAAGGGATGCCAGAGCCCATTACTCCCCATGCCTCCCTTATTCCCTTATCCTTAATGGTCCCTTCTATGGTCGGAGCGCACTTGTAGCACTTATAGCGTTGCTTGTGTTATAGGCGACCTAACCACCTACAGAAAAGCCACCTTAAAATAACTGCATATTGTGTGCCTTTGTTTCACTACACCCATTCCTAATCCCCTAATCAGCAGTACAATCGAAGCGTCTGTGGCTCTGTGGCGTTGGTTGTATTAATAGGTGAAGATCAAAATGTCTGACGATTCTTACATAAAAAATAAAAATCAAATATTAAACTCGCTTTAAAAATTCCAAAAAAAAAGTAAATAAATGAAAGAAAAATTCTTAAACTAAAAATGGTTTTACTTACTATATGAACGTTGCGAAGATATTTCAAAGAACATACTAGCTGCCTTAATTTAAATAATTGAGTTGCTTTTTTATATAGTCTTTGTTTGTACAAATTAATGTGGTTAACCATCCATGTAGACGTCTAGATGACGCTGCAACTGAGAATGTGAATAATTTAGGTAATGTTAGGATTGCCAGGATTTACGTCTAGTGTATAAAATTCTGTCTGCAATCCTTACGTGTTTTGTGGTAATTGATTCTGTAGACGAACTTTCAAGTATTTTGACATGGAAGGATGCCTATACCTATGCATAGGGATGCATTTGCACAATAGGCACTCTTTTGAAGTGATTAATTAAAAAATGACAAATAATCAAATAACTAAATTTATTAAGTGTGCTATATTTGAAAATTTACCAACACACAGGCGGATTTTACGGCCACTTGGTACTAAGAACGGCATTTCTCTTCCGTTAAGTAGAGAAATAGGAAGGATAATGCCCTAAAGCCAAACAGTTCGTGGATTTAACTTTACATAATTAACTGTGGCTTTAGTATATTCAGCTTTATTCGTAGTGTGTGGTCAATTTTGCGAAACACAAATAGAATTGTTAACTAAATTAGGCATTGCTTATTAATTAGTTTTTTTTATTAAATACTATTATACTACGCCGAGTATTAGATTTGGGACACATCTTATTTATATCTTATCTACTAGTGAGTGCCCGCGACTTCGTCCTCGTACGATGGCTACCAAACTTCACAGGATTACCCGCTGGACTTATCTGAAAATTGTCTGAAAATTTCATGAGAGTCTTATCTAATAAAAATTAGTAAAAAGTAAGGGTAGATCAGGCAGAGACTTATTTAAAGAAAAACCTTGTCACTGAACAAAGAAACGCTATTTTCTTTTATGAGCTTTAGACATACTGAGAGAAAGTCTCTATCTGTTGAAATTTAAGAGGTTTCTATACTATTTATTTTAATCCTATATTGATTTAAACATTTTTTATTGGATCGTCTGTATATGTATGTCTGCTGATTTTTATAAAAAGTATTGGGGTGCGTTGATTACATGGATCAATCAATCAATCAATCACATGTTTTTTTTTTTATTTGTGAAGGTTGTGTCCGCTCTGAAAAGTCTTGGTAGCGTTGACCGTCAGCTAAAATGTAAATATATAAAACTAGGCTGTTGCCCGCGACTTCGTACGCGTTAAAAGAGATAAAAAGTAGCCTATCACGTGTCTCGTACTTCTAAATGTTTATCTACCAAGTTTCATGAAAATCGGTTAATTCGTTTAAGAGTTATCGAGGAACATACATACATACATACAGAAAAAAATTGTAAAAATCGTCAATTTAGTTTCAGTGTCATGTGTAGAGCCTATATACACGATATTTCTGAAAACAAAGTAAATTACTCCATGACCGACCCCTACAGATTTATTGTTAGTATTGATATATAAGTAGTGGCATTTTGCAGTCATTAGGGCAGTCCCAGAAGTCGGTAATGCACTTGCAGCATCCGTGGGATTGTCTTTATTATACCACTTGATGGTAAAGTGGACCATCAGTCTGTCTTTCGAACGTATTGTAGCAATAAAAGAGATAATAATAATGCAAAATACAAGTCGAAAAAATGTTGTAATGGTAATATAGCAGGAATATTTAAGCAAAAAAAAAAAATTCCCAAGTCATTTACTTCTCCGAGTGTGCCCCGAGTACGGATTATCGTCGGAAGTTGGAGCAGTGATGTAAAAAGCGCGCCGCGTGCCGAGGTGCTCAGTGGCGCCATCTAGACGTCTACATTGGCGTCCCACACTCGCCACCCGCTAAATTAATCTCGGTATAACATCCGAACAACATCGCCACCGAAACATTATCGTCACGAGAAAAATACAAGACTTACTTTCAAATCTCTCTGAACTACTAAATTACATACTTACAGAAATGTATGTATGACGATATTATTATTTATATACCTACTTGTTCTAACTCCCGACAAAATATGAGCAATTGCTGCTAATTATACTATTGCACAATTGCTGTTTATATTGGCAACTACGAAGTGCACCGTCAGCCTGCCTGCGATCAAATTTGTAAGGCTTGACCAACCAGTGATCGTCTACAGTCTAATCTTGGTGATGTTAATTTTGACATTACAAACATACAATTCAATTCAATTTATTTTATAGGTTTATTGTTTAATGTATAATGATAATAATGACTGTTATAGTAATAAAACATCATATTTATGTAGTTTAGTGAGTATGTACAATTGAACATGCAAACGAAGTCTTAAATTCTAATATAAAATTAATAATATCTTTTACCGTTTTATGTAAAAAAGAAGTTTTACTATGACGAGACTTGTCACAATTAACGATGATGCCTACATAGTTCACACAGCATATATAACAATATCTCAAGGAGGCGCATAATATATTATCCGTTATTTATTGCAACCTGCGCGCGGTTACATCATTTAGTTATATTACTTTACACGTGTTTTCAATAAAATTTTATGTTCCCCTATTGTAGTTAAGTGCTATAAACTCTAAAAATATGTATTCTTTACATACTTGCGTAAAAATATATTACATTGAGATGAGAGGCAAGGTACTCGTGTTTGCGTCGTGTATACTTTAGAACAGTGTGTAATGTTACCACAAATTAATAAATTTATGATATCTGTCTCTGCGGTTTCATTTTAAGTAATTATGGCAATTTTCATGTTACTATACAACTCAATCGACACTGCCGACTAGGTGCCAAACATGGAAATTTACATCAAATGCCATGCAAAAACTAGACAAGATCCGTCACACAAATATAAGAGCAATAACAAAAGTCACTGACTCTCTGAGCTACGCACAAAAGTTAAAATGGAGATGGGCCGGCCACATAGCGAGGCTAAGAGACAATAGATGGACCTTCAATACCACCATATGGAGAGGACCTCAAGGAAAGAGAAGAAGAGGAAGACCCTCTACTCGTTAGGACGATGAGATCATAAAAGTTGCTGTTGGCTCAAACTGGTGGCAAATAGCGCAGGTAGAAAGAAGTGGTCATCTTTGGAGGAGGCCTTTACCCAGCCTGGGGACCTAGCTTAATGCACTTCAAATAAGATTACTAGAAATGAACATTTAGTATTAAAGGAAATTAGTAATTTAAGTTTGTCTACCTAGCAATTAGTAATTAATATAGAACGTAACAATGAAAATCTTGCATACACGTTGTCTGGGACACCATGAAGGACATAGGGTACCTTTCATCATTCAACGCGGACGAAGTCGCGAGCACCAGCTAGTCAATACTTATAATAAATCTGTAATTGTACCTACAATTTTTGGATTTTTTTTGCTGTATGTATGTATGTTCCTCCATCACTCTTAAACGCATTAACTGATTTTCACGAAACTTGGTAGATAAACATTTAGAAGTACGGGACACGTGATAGGCTACTTTTTATCTTTTTGAACGCGGACAAACTCGCGGGCAACAGCTAGTATTTTATAAAGTTATGCTGGCGAAGTCGCGTGCAGCAGCTAGTTACACATATAATGTTTAATAACGAGTAAAATTGTAATAGCAGCAGTGCACTGTAACTCATGTGGAATGTAGGTCAAATAGTTGACAGGTTTTTAGTAAAAAGTGTAGTACGTTGGGCGCTTGCTGGCTGCCGGCAGATGCATCCGCCTGCGGGGTGGGCCATCCACCACCACAGCCTCCGACCCATATCAACAAGACAAATGTTGTTTGTGGAGCCCTCATTTATATCTTAGCTTTAGTTAACGGTGTGAGATTAAAAGGCTTACATTACATCTAGCCAGATTATATTTATGAATAACTAGATTTTTGTCAGACAACACATTAAATTCAAAAGTTTCAAAATTTTTTTGACGTGTTTATATTTATATGTTTATACTAGTGCCTGCGAGCTCCGTCTGCGTTCTCTATAGCCTATATAGCCTCTTCCTCGATAAATGGATTAATCATAACAAAAAGAATTTTTCAGTATAGTTTCTTAGATTAACGCGTACAAACAAACAAATTCTTCAGCTTTATATATTGGTACAGATTATAAAGAGGTAAAGTTATATGAAAGGTAATTAGTACCTTTTTAATTGTGATTTCCGAAGCCCGAGAAGTTTCTCCCCGGAAAAAGTTAGTATTTTTCCTATATCCTTATAAAATAATAAAATATGAACACAAGTAACTACTTATATAAAAAATTAAGTTATATTTTCGTAATATTACTTACATACATCTACTTGGATTTAGCAAGAAAGCTCACTTTTCTTCTTTTTCTGAAGATAATCCTCGTTCTACTGTCCTGCAGCTCGCAGTGACATTGATTGATGCCGTGCAGCAAGAAACTGCCTTCACTTCCAAAGCTTTACTCTCATCTTAAAGCGAAGGACCAACTTTAAAATCGTTCATGTGTGATGTAGGTAAGGTACTAAATCAAAATTATAAATGAATTCTATTTTCACTATATTAATTGCATGTCGCTATGTTATCCATCCATCCGCGTTGAAAAATAAAAAAAATATATAAGCACTATAATGTTTGACTTCTTGTTGCTCCAACACTTTGGCGAGGCATTAGGTTTTTTTATTTTAGATGATCTCTCGGGAACAATACATTTTTTTCTGGGTTAAAGGTATACCCTATGTCCTTTCCTGTATCCCTGACAACGTCTATACTAAGTTCCACAATGATCGGTTGATTAATTAAGGCGTGAAAAGGTAAAAGACATACACATTCACATTTATAATATGAGTTATCTAGATGCTTTATTCTGATATATGATCACTGTAATGTTTTATTAAAATCCGTTTAGTAGTTTTGGTCTTAAACACCTACATCCATCGTAATAAACTTTTGCTTTTAAAATATTAGTAGGATTTAATGGTAATTACAAATAAATATAAAAGAGCAATGAAAAATATCCTAATTTTTAATGTGACTGGCGTTAATAATATTCTTAGAAAAAAAAAGACATTAAAAGCCTCCTGAACAGAGGCTTCAATTAGTAAAATATTAGAATATAGAATTATGCAACTGGCAAGTACTATTTTCACACGAACCTATTTCGTTATGCACTTTGTATACTGGAGCTAAACAGACTGCTTAACCAGCACAGTTGGTGTACATAAAGGCACGGTCAAACCGGACACCCCGTGAGAAATCGTTTTAATACTCAAAATCCGCTTGCAGTTTCAGCGTTTAATGAATTACGTCGGGTGCAGCCTCCGGCGCAAGACGTGCATCGATCAACGTCGCACCCCCTTATACCCCCAGAGCCCACCCTCTTACCACCCTTACACCCTCGAGTGGAGGATAGGCGCAGGGAGGCTGCGACGACCCTGCACTGCCCAAATAAAATATTCGTGCCGCGTCTCTGCTCACTTGCTCAGATATGACGGAATCGCGACAAGGATAAAAAATACCTACCTAGCAGCATCGCATATTATTACAAAGAAAATTCAATTAAATCAAAAGAAAAATCTAATTTTCTTAATATTTCAATATGTCTAAGTATACTGCTAATTTGGCGTCTTAAATTTCATCATTAGGTACTTCATTAAAGTCTTCTAAAAAAATTATACAGATTTTTTGTTATTGATTTTGATGCAAATAGATGTTTTATTAATGGAATGAGTTTTAAAGGAGGAAGGTTTTTATATTTATATAATAAATACCAGGCTATAATTTATAAAGAAACACGTACGAAGTCGCAAGCAGGAGCTAGTCATTACCTCTTTTTATTTAAATTAGTAATTACTACTTTAATTAAAAGTGTTAATTATCTATTAATAATAATTAGTTATTATCAAAAGATATGTCAAAAAGTTTCGTAATCAAGTTGTGAAAACAAATGGCCAGATTTTTGTACGCTCTCTGGCTTACGAGGAATAACTCTAATTTCTTTGGAAATTTGAAATTTAAATTACCCTTTAGTTAATTGCATCCATATGAAGCTGAGGCTGGTCACCACTTCGTGATTATACTTAAGACAGGACATTTCTATGAAAATGTGTTAGTGAATAAAAGATACAACACACTACAGAGCTTTTGTTATAGATTTTCAATTGAGTTTTCTTTCTTATTTGGCTTTATAGGTTGGGATGTGAGATAAAAAGAGGTAACTGCAAATACGCTTGCATTCTTGTATAACGCTCTCACCCCTGAGGCTGGGATGGGCTACGTGACGCTTCTGAATTATAAGAAAATGCATTTAGGTTGCTGGCGCGCACAAGTTTCGTGTCTAGTAGGTACCCACTTCTAAAATATTGATTAGTTCGTTCGCTTTTATTTTATTTTTTAAACGGAAACGTTTAAATTTGTCTTCTTGTCGGTTACATTTCTAGATACACTATTTAAATTGAGATTGTGCTGCAAAATTATGGGATAATTAGTTAAAGAAGCTCCAATTTTATCAATATTAATCAATACATATTATAATAAAATCGTAAGCGAGTCTTATATATAATTTTATGATTATTATAAAGTTATTATTATTATGCTTATTACTTTTTTTGCAAAATATAATTTACTAACTACACGCGTCCGGCTTCGCCCAGTTTTCAAAATAAAAACTATCCCATATTCTAAGTTGGACTAAATTACACATAGTTACAAAGTTTTATCAAAATCGGTTCAGCAGTTTAGAAGTTCATTGGCGTCAAACAACATGACACTTAATTTATATATACATACATAGAGATATAATATTAATATTTTTGTAAATACTTCTTAAAATAAATTTATAAACCACCAGATTTATTTGTTTTTTACAATTTATTTTTTACATTTCAAATACCTTCTAATTTAACATTCAAGTGCGTTTAATGTTGTTTCATATTAATTTTCATTACAGACTAATACTATAGCAAACACATACCTACTTAAAACGAACAGACAATTCTAATTACTTTGTTAAAAAGATCAGGATTATAAATAAATTTGTTTTTAGATAATCTATAAAATTATTCTTGAGAAAACTGAACAAGAAATGTATGCAGCTTACTTGCATCCGAGCTTATCGCATCTATCAACGTCCGAAGGCTTTCACGGAAGGCTTTGTTCGCACAGAGCGGTGTGGGCGGCCGCCCGCCCGCCCTCACGTTACAAACAACTTTAGCTAACTCGAACAACCGCCCAAGCCCAACTGTCTTTACATAGACGTCGGTCTCGCCAAAATTAATTCATAATTTCATTATATTTATCAATAACATAGAAAGTCGTCAATTACTACAGCACTTACAAGAACTAATTTATTTATTTTTGGAATAATTATTATTTAAAATACGAAAAAACTTATTAGGTTTTACTATGTAATATATAAAAATTTCGTGATAAATTATCTATCTGATGATGTAAACCTCATCAAAATCCGTTGCGTGATTTGGCGGCCATACAGACAGCGTCTTCAAATTATATTGTGTAAAAAAACTATTAGACAAACAAAGCAAAAATAATTTTATATTTGGCAACAATTAGTCACTTTTTTAACGAAATACAATTTTAATTTCCCATATGAAAAATACACATTATATTTTATGTACCTGAAAATATGTTTATGCTAATGTAGATTATTTTATACGAGTCTAGTTTGACATTAACTTTTGTTTTTCAGATTTTTATGAATCATTTCGAGCGTTCACAGACTACTTTTTACATATCCATGAAAATTATTAAAGAGATGTTTTTCATGGAAACAATATTTGGTTGAGATCGCGTGCGGGCGCCGGTGTCTGGGTGCAGTGGGTGCAGCTGAAACCCTGGGCTGCATCGATCAGTGTCGACCGCCGACCGATACTAATGGCTCGACCGAACTCAGACACACAACTACCTCCAGACACTTTTATAATTCCCTCTGACTGAATGCCTAGTCACGGGAATAATGCGCTTTAAAGCTTTCAATGAATTGCTACCACAAATTCAACCTCATATGTTTCTTACCTTACGTTTCGTCTTTAGGTATTCCTTACCCTACCGGTGTTTTAAAAATTGTGCTATCAGCAGACCTATCATCGAGTTTTTTTTTTTTCTTTCTTTAAATCGATTGTTCTCTAGATTTATTATATTTTTTAGAACATTGGATTAGATGTCAATCAGTACCATATAAAAATAAATAATGAACTTTATTTTGTTAAATAAATTTAATTATTTCATTTTTGTCGTAAAATCTTAAAATCTTCAATCACGTATGGACACCCTATTTTCATATGCTACAAAAAACGAGAATAGCCTTGTTCATTTTGATTGATGTTCGTTGTCGGTCCATGGTCTTGTTAACACAAACAGACATTTTTAGAAATTACTAGGCTCTGACTACGAATTGCAAACGGCAATTACATTAAGGTCCATCCGCCGGGTAATAAAAGTTTAGCCAGCGTTATTCCTGTGAGCTTGAAAATGGTTTATTTCAGTAATCGCAATATTACCTATATGTATATATGCATTCCGGTTATGTAGTCATAAATTCCTATGGGACAATATTTTCTCTTGTTCCACCTATCGCTACTAAGATATCCCTAGGGTATTTTTTCTACTAGTAAGAATACTTTTCCACAAATTCTCACTGAAGTTAACAATTCCAACTCTGTAATAAGTCTTCAGTCTGATAATACTAATTAAGACTAATGAGACTAATAACATAGAGACACAGATAAAAAAATAAGAAGACTGTAAGCAATCTTGTAACTGTACTCATTAGCTTACTTACCAATGTTGGATATAGGTTTCTCACGAGGCACGCCACCACACACGGTCTTCTGCCCTTCACATCCAGCCGCTTTCTATGATGCCTTTAAGTTTATCTGTCACCATAGTCACAATAATAATAATGTCAGCCGCTAAGAAGTCGCAGGCCGCAGACACCAGCTAGTTGTACAATAAAGTATACGACGGATTCGTATACTTTATTGTACAACTAGCTGGTGGAGTATTCGAATGGAGTATTCGAAGCAGTAGTTTCAATAGATTTGTAAATGCAATACAATAATGGAGCATTTCATATCGGTTCGGATGTGTTGAGTGAATCGTTGGACCGTGAGCGGTGAGCGGCATCGATCAGCCCGTGATACGATCACCGCCCACCGCCCGCGCTGATTTGTTAATGTTGCGTTCCATCTACCCTTGAACCAATTTACTTGTGATTCCAATAATTTCAAATACTCACTCATATGTTCATTCATATTCCTTTAAAGTGGTGGCCAGTGACAGGCAGACCAGTGACCAGTGACAGTGGCAAGGATAGGACTTAAAGGTGGTAGACGTAATTGTCTTAACCGTTAAGGAAATTAACCTAGTTAACAAGTTAAAAAACGTGTTAATTCTTGTTACAGTTAGAAAAATGTGCATAAGTTTCATAGCCATATAGATATTCAATTTCAAAAGTTATAAATAACAGATTAAAAGGGAGGTTAGGTTTTTTGCATATAATTAAAAAACTATTGATCTTGGAATATATTCCCAAAAAAGATTATTACTGAAGCTGAGAAATTTTCCTAAATAAATGCAAGCCGTACTTTTAATATTATAAATGCGAAAGTTTGTATGGATGTATGGATGTTTCTTACTCTTTCACGCAAAAACTACTGAACCGATCACCATTAAATTTTGCGTACACGTTGTCTGGGACACCAGAAAGGACATAAGGAACCTTTCATCGTACAACGCGGACGAAGTCGCGGGCACCAGCTAGTTCTATTATAATTTTAATTTGATTGCATGCAAAAGCTAAATAGAGCTTATCATTAATATTCAAACTTATGAAGTTAATGAATGGAAAAGTCGTATAGAGGAGAAGATAAGTGAACGTTGAGTTTAATAGCTACGTCATTTGGTAAGCAGGAGAGAGTCGGTGCAGCGATAAGAACATAGACGAATCGAGTGCACTTCGTCAAAGGGATCACCCGTTCGAGCCAAACGTTTCATCCTTCTACGTCGAACGTTTAATATCCGAACTGGTTGTGGCCGTCTTTTTACTGGAACGAGCGAAAAATAATTGATCGATTTCACCAGAGGGGCTTAATGGCGGGATGACGTGAAGAAACGTGCCCAGCTCTTACTACAGAAATGAATGTCGAATTTTCTATTTTACTTGGATTTTAAAATGGTATAGGTAAAATAAAACTACGGTCATTAGAGCGTTTGCAGTAAGCGGTTTATTTCTAATGTATTTATTCGCACACAGTAATAGGGGTATTATGTATGAAAAAATATTATTTTCAGGTAACAATATAGACAATGCTTAATTTTCTCTCTCATTGTAATAATTTCGTGAACATAAAAAGGTAACCCATGTGTTCTAGATATTTTCGGTACTAGTCAATTTGTGTCATCGTAAATTTGAGTGCTCGACTCTAGGCAAAAATCAAATGTAGTCAGATTGTGTTCTAGACAATCCAAGACCAACCCAATGTAAGGGCCAATAATTTGGGTAACGAAAAGCAAACAAAGTTTCGAATCCTGATTAAGCCTTTTGTAAAGATTTTTGTAAAGATCAGGAGGCAGTCTGACGTTTCATTTGATGACATGTGGCTACGATGATATCCAAACAGCTATCGAACATATTTAAGTTTTATCTACAATTAACACCAATATGAACTTGTGAACTAAAGATTCTAGAAAAAATAATTAATATGCCAGAAAATAATAGAATATACGTAAGTCGATGTCGTATTAAGAGTAATAACATACCGATACAAAATAATGTAATTTTAAATGGGTATATTCAGCAGTTGTGTGTACCGCAGTGCTTGTCACAACCTCCTACGGATTTGAAGTCAAAAATTCACAGAGTCGTGCCAACTGCCAACCTCAAGTGCTGTTACCTAACCACGTATTGCATGATTGCATGACTGCGAAGCTTACGTCTCGCCATTTACTTTTTCTAACTGAATTCAGTGATTTGTGCACGTAGTTACTATTTTTTTTTTATATGCGAAACTTAAGTTCGCGAATCGCTTAGATAGAACTTACAAGTGTGTTTAATGGTACCTACTGCCGTGTATTTTTCCGAGTGCCAAGATAATAAATGTTAAAAAAACGTCGTTATCAGCCCACAAGTGTCCACACACTCGACCCTCGCTCTCCGCATTCATCCCTCCATCGGTATTTGAAAATATAAATATGTGAAAGAGAATTACAAGAGAAAATTTATGATTCACAGTGAACTTGAAAGTGACGCACCGTGAAAGATCACAGTATGTATTGTTTTGAGACTCTACAAGTAGTCCTATAGTTCTTAACACTATCTCCTTTGCCAGTATTGTTACAAACCATGAAATATTTCCATATTACCATTTTTTAGATCTAAGGTTGTCAATCAAGTTGACGTTCCACTTGATGGTAAGAACTTTAGAATGAGGTACGCCTACTTTAGAATTTTTATTAATGCTGAGTCATTAAGGAAGTATTAGGGATAAATATTATTACAAAAATTAGAATATTAGGAAACGCAGGAATTGATAGGGAAGGAAGGGATCACTTATCGAAATAGAACTGTATGCTATTATTTGATTTTGGTTTTCTGTAAGATTGTAATTACTGCTACCATACCAAGCAAACTGTC
The DNA here is from genome assembly GCA_918317495.1 of Synanthedon vespiformis. NCBI lineage: Eukaryota > Metazoa > Arthropoda > Insecta > Lepidoptera > Sesiidae > Synanthedon > Synanthedon vespiformis. Next base: position 4,102,253 of record OU906953.1, read on the forward strand.
CAATTTATGACTGCAAAACACAGTATGCCCTGCCACTTCTAAAACTACCGGAATTCAATTCGAGACTCCTGAATCAGGGCGCTATTTCAACTAAACCACTCAACCAAATGAGTCATTGTGTGGTTAAAGACACAAGGAGTGTCTTTAAATTTTATGTAAGTACTTATAATTTTAATATAAAAGCACACAACAAAACGGTGAAGCACGATAAATTTTTACCGTATCGTTTGATCAGCTAGCACCTTGGCTAAAGCTTCAATCTTGTGAACAATGCCTGAATACGGTGTAGTAAGCAAGCTACGGCCTGGCCCAGGTCGGGAGCTCGCGGCCTTTTGAAAGATACGGCTATTGTCGGTCCATTGTCAGTGAAACAATGGCCATTTCAACACCTCACAATAGCTCGAGTTAGCGCTGTGAAAAATTAACGCGCGCGCAACTTGCGTGCGATGAAGGATTGAAATAGGCTCCCGTGTTCGTTTCACTGAATGGACTATAATTGAGCGATGGGTTTGTAAGCTTTTGGATTGACGCTCTAAACAATAATTACTTGATCTTATATATCCAACGATATGTTTATAGTAGAGTCTAACAAGGAATGAAATAAACACACTTTTTGAACGTTAAATAAACAAACACACTTACGCGCTGTTCGCTTATTGAAAGTCCCACAGGAACCTAACATTTTGTTCAGGATAAAAAGTATCGTATAAACTACGTCATCGCATTGGTTCTCATGCAAAGTGATTCATACTGGTCCTGTTTCTCAAAAACCAGCCGCCTCAGTAAAAACACCTAGGTTTTACCAAATTTGTTTAATTAGAACATTTTAAGAAATGAGAGAAGAAGTTAAGTTTAAGAAGTTAGGTCTAAAATACAAAATGATGTGGAGAAATAAAGGAAACCTAAGGGACGTGTTATCGCCCTTAGGTATTTTTAGGGGGTCTAAGTTATCACGCCCTTAGGTGTGATAACTTAGACCCCTAAGTTATTAAGTTTACAAAAAGTAAGTATTTTTTAAAGATTTAAATCTTTGGTATTTTTGAATAGATTTTATAAGTAAAAAACATAATGATTTAAGAATTGAAGAAGTTAATTCTAAGTTAAAGATTATCTGCAGGCTTTAACATAATTTTTTTTTATAAAGTTTTGACTTTTGACGTAACATTTTTGTCGTAAACGTATCACGCAATAATCATTTTCCATTTACTTCGAGCCTTCTGTGATCTGTTATTTTGTCGTGCTATAATATAAAAGCATCTCTTTGAGCAAGGAACGGATTATAGGCTCGACTCGGCAGACAATTACGCAGGTCAAGCGTGCTCGCTCTCTACCAGTACATGGCTAAGTGCAACCTCAAAGCGGACGATAGACGTTTCTATAAAAACATCCGCCATCAACCAACTCATCCACTTTTCATTCGCATAATAAAAACTTTACCGAACATTTTCGTTAAAATATTTATTAAAATTCGCTCAGTATTCCTTATATTTATATTTTAACTGGCGAAATAGATTTAAAATTTGTTTTAAGAATATAAAACTTTACTTAATCAAACTTCAACCAACGATTTCTGTAGCCTTTCAATGTTCATTTGAAAGCCTAGTTGGAAGCATAGAAATAATAATAAAATATAATATTTCCTCGTTTCTATGAGATATTACCACTTCTGAGATTTTCCTCTTTTAATGCCTGATTTCATAGAAAAGAAATTAGTTATTCGTTTATTTTATTTTCTCTTTTCATTTCCCTTCTATTAAAGCTAATGCTTTAATAGAAGCTTTCTTTTCTTTTTAGGATATTATTCCCTGAAACGACTGAAGTAGTACCCAAGCGATTGAATTATATATTGCCAAACCGAAATACACACAAAAAAAATATATAATTACTGTTAAACTATTTTCATTGAGACTTCTATTAATCTTTATTGTCGAAGAAATATTTAAAGACATAATATGTCTCCGTGAAATTTCTAAAATGAAAATACTCAAGCTGCGTCGAGTTCATGCAATATAGCGGTTATTCCCGCATATTGCACCTTTCATTATAATAATAATGCTTCGTTAGTCAACGATGGGTAATGAGTTTCGGGGAATATGAAAAACGTAACGTGGGAAAGCTAAACACGGGGTTGTTAGTGCCGTTAACGTCATAAGCGCCGATCCATTTCACTTAACTGTAGTGCACGCATTTAGCTTGCATTCTTGAAATATGCAAAGCGCACTCACGACCGGGACCCGCCGTAGGTAATAGCGCGTGAGATGCTTACAGCTATGATCTCGCAGTACAGATTGCGTTCAAAGTAATGTATATCACAGACCAAACTCTATCCCCAAACTTCCTGTGAGTCTGAAAGGTAATTTGTCATCATTTCTAATTCAAAATTGAAGTGATCCTTATAAAAAATATGTTATTAATAGTATGTTAGAAAAATACAATAAAAAGTTTGTAATTTTTGACGTGAAACCTACCTACGCCTTTAAATTTGCTTCCGTAGTGGGATAATTCAGAAAACTGATAACCTAGGAATACGGTTTGATCTGTAGCTACATAAGTATAAATGGCTTCGCCAGAGAGCACAGTCAGTCGCGTTGGACAGCACTGGCGGGTCTCAGATGTGGTGTCACAACGTTCTCGCGACCATTCAGGGTCCCATGTCCCACGGGTGACCTTACTAATATCTTTAAGATAACATACTGTTGTTTTATTATATTTGTAGAAGGAAACTGTGAGTCCGGACTCTCATCGCGTTAGCCGCCTATACATTAGGGACTATTCAACGATGCACTTTACTGTTTGAACTGCGTACTGTCTTTAATATTTTTAAAATAGCTCTTATATAATATTCACTTCCTACAAACGGAATATTAAGAGCTTTTGTGTGATGTATCCATATTTAATATAGTCTTTTCAAATTACTACATACAAGATAGGTAAGTATAGTAAGTGAAAGTTTAATTTCATACGCCCGGGTCCGATCGCTGCCAAACTTCACAGGAGTCTATATAGTAGACATACGGGGACATACATAGACACATCGCCTTTTATATATAAGAAGATTTGTTTCTACTAACAAACTAACTAATTTGTTGTACCTAACTAACAAACTAACTTCCATATGTGGTTTTCCACGTGATCTTTATCGCAATTATCACAAATTGAATCCAAAACATAATTTAAGGTAGTTAGCAATACTTAACAGTATATATATTATATATACATATATAACAATGAAGAGGTCAAATCGCTAGTAATATAATAATATATCATAAAGGACACATTATGACGGTAAAACATACCACATTACGAAGTTTCACTATAAACTGGGCGAGTTTAAATCTATTATTTTATATCAAATGTTACCACTTATTCTCTTACTTATAAAGACGAACCAACATATTAACCCAAATATTTAGACCCATTTAGTAATAATTGCAAAACTATCTCTCCTGTCTTTTGGCAATAGGAAATGTTCTGAGTAAAGTTTTTAATGAGGGGAAATATTAAAGAGAAGTATGAGGTAAATCAATATAATACGTACGCATGAATCAACAAGTAGAGTTCGTGAGACGCTTGGTGCGGCCATGGCGTGGGCGCGACTCCACAGATACGTCCCAGATACAAAACAAATAGTAAGAGGCTGTGCACTGCGTGACTCGTGACAGGGCCGCACACCCTGCTCATGCCTTCACTACACATAGCACTACACTACAAAATGTACACGAATAGACTAATCCTCCATTAGAGCTTGTTTGAGATTAACTGTCCAACGCGGTGGACCGTTTAAATTATGTGGTGATTAGAATCAGATATGTTAAAGTCAACTTGAGTCTTGATCCTGATAGTCCTCTCACACACTTACATTTTTAATTGATAATGTAATTTGTAACGACTAAAAAACAGTAATATGTAATCTTAATATCATATTCTTATTCTAACAGCAGACTGTTAGAATCAAGTTAGAATAAAAAAATGCCAACAGACAATATAACAAAACATTAATAAGTGCAACTTATAATAATATGTATGTATGCAATATTCGAAATTTTATTCATAGTGATAAATTGAAATTAACATTCGGCTTGAAAATGTTATCTAGCAAAGTAATGCCGGAATTATTTTAGTTCGAGAATATCTAATATATTTATAACTACAAATATTAATTATTAACCGATTAACATTCGAAGATAATACTAAACTAAATAAATTAATAAGTTCAATAGTTGCTAGTTAGTGCTGCGTTATCTGCAGTAATGGCGCAGCGTGCTCCCGCACTCAGAGTTACGATCGCTACACCGGGCCTTAGGCCAAAATTAAATGTTATTCAATTTGTTTACAGAGTAACAATAACAAGTCGTCGTTGTCAAACCAAAATCTACTATATGTAAAAAGTATACTTTTGAGAAATTGACAAAAAATATTTCCTGATTTTTTTTTTATATTTTGAAAAAAATATATGAAAAAAGCATGAAAAATGAAGCACACTGCAAATCGCTGTCATTGGGGCAGCCAGGCAAAGACCAATGTAAAGCCGGTAGGCACTACATCCATTAGCCTTTCTATCGACCTCATTTTAAAAATATTGTTTAAAAACTGCGTGTCTATTTTGCAATTATAATTTTGTTTTTCACTACGACCATCCACTATAATGTTTCAATTATTTATATATTTTATTTAATTAATGATAATGATAATTTACGTAATAGGAATTAGCATAGTGGCTGTAATTAAAAAAATATATATTTAAAAAACTTGTGAGCACGTTAATTTCAAAATGGTTTTTAAATAGTGAAGACAAATGATGATTTTAATACAAGTTATTTTTTTTAACAACTAGCTAATTTGTTTAATACAAGAACGCAACGCAAGGTGACAATTTAGGCTTGTAACTAACCGCTTAGCCGAGTGAGTAATTCATAATTTTAAAGGTCAAGTTAGATTAGGTTTTTACATGCTAGTAATTAGTATTTTATTAGCGTTGAACGCAGTTGTTCAGCGTCGATGGGCGATAGCGTATAGGGCGGAGTCTCACCATCAGCCCACATTCTGCCCACGTTTTAGAACGATGCGCCAGCGACCCCGACAAACATAAATATTATTATAAAAAACATATCTCAAAATTTCTCCTTAACGAGACAACGCTGTTCTCAAAATAAAGCGCAACATTTAATTGCGTTCATAGGACATTACTTGTTAATTAACTCTTTCACAAAAAAACGGCTGAACGGATTTGGGTGAAATTTAACAATAGTTTGTATATATAGTATAGTTTGTTACATACAAGTATATGTAGATAGATAGATGGAGATATAGGATACTTTTGATCCTGGAAAATTGTTAGGTTCGTCCCAATTTTTTATCAAAATATTAAAAAAAATGCACCACTGGGCACTGTCGCTTCAGATACTCTTATTTTATTCATTTTTTAACGCGTACGAAGTCGCGTGTATCAGCTAGTCAATTAATATTATAAACACATTATAAAGCAAAGTTGCCATCGTCACAGGGATAGAGATGTCGGGCTTTATGATACCCATATATTTTTATAACTTGGATGAAGTCGCTGGCACCAGCTAGTTAAGTAATAAATAAATAATAAGTACAACAATAATGTGGTGTGGTTGAATAGAGAGGTAGAGCTCCAGTCAATATAGTTTCCTAAGAAGCAGCCGACTATATTGATACTTGCAAAGATACGAGTTACATAAACGAAAAATTGGTTTATTTTTCAAAATGCATACTAAACTAAAAACAACAATCGCCCAATAGCGTTTACAAATAAAGGTGCAACTAGACCTCTTTTTGCATCTGAATACTGGAGGACATTCCTGACATGACTGTATCAGATAGGCGGCATTGATGATTTATTACGATCCATTGTGGCAAAAAGTACAATGTGTATGAGGGTTTAAAAAAATATTTCAATTCAAATTTAATATGTAGTTGAATTATATTGTATTTATTAAACACAAGCTAGTGTCCACGTCGAAAAATGAAATAATAACATCTGAGAAAATATTTGACATCTTTATTACTGTGACAATAGTTTTTTTTAATATTTTAGACGATCACTATTCCCTAGTGATCATTCTTTTAAAATAAAATAAGTACCTTATATATAAATATGTTAATCCAGATATTTTGTTTTGTTTTGTACGATTTGTTCAAATGGTTTCAGCCAAATGTGTTGGATGATTGGATGAAACTTTTAAATAATAAAATCGACCATCTTAATTTATATTATCAAAAACTTCGTATGATTTCACACTGATTATTTATAGCATTTTTAAAGGCATAGTTAGAAATTTTATGGAACGAAGACCGATGAGACAACAAACGTGGTTTTATGGGCAAATCATACGACTATCTATTACAGCATTACCTTCGCACGCCGCCAACTGCAGCTTTTACGAGCTTTTGTCCCATTTCGGAACAATTAGTCGGTCTCGAGTGCTATATATATTACCCATTTAAACTTCGAATTAATCCACTATTTGTTTTAAGTAACGCCCCACGACATATGCTCAGTAATCGTGTATAATTAAAATTCTACTTGTTTTTGCAATTTTCTTCCTGCATTTTTGTCTTAATTATTTAAGGGATTTACAGATTATTTATTAATATTCGTTCTAAGTACCAATCTTTCTTTCTTTTACAAGAATATATGCTCCATAAAAAGATAGCTGCATCAAATTTTCCTCAATGCTTGATCATTATACTTTCTAACACTGACAGCTTGTTTTTATCTCTTTATTATATATAATGTTCTATTTTAAGTAAGAAGTAAGAAGAAAACACTCAATTCAAGGGTTTATTTAAGCTCCCGTTCTAAAGGCAATGAATTTATTTACTATTCCCTATGTAATTTAAAGTAAGTGTACAAAGAACTAGAACAAGGGCATTATTCTCCTTCAATATCGGTGTAATGATCAATATCGATTGTAAAGATAGAGTATTCGACAAAGGAAATTACAGCGATCCGTTAACTCAGGGCTTTGTAACATTTTTCAACAGACAAAACATTTGAGGAACATTTGTTCCCACAAGAGGTTATTTGCCCGTTTCACTCTCTACTATTCCAAAATTGGATTACTTTCAACTCTGTTATACACTTAAAAATATAATAACGAATCAAAAGCCAGTGAGTTTTAGTAATAAATAAAAAATGTTTTCTACCTCTGGGTCCCAGGAAGATGCTGTGAGATTGCTGTCATCAGAAAACTGCCCGTTGTTCGACATAAAGCAATGGGGTCGTTGAAGCTTATTTCCAATGAAATAATTCTGCCTACTCATTTATTTAAAAACTACGTGAAATTATATTAAGTATAAACCATTATGTGTACCGCAACTTTATTTTCTTTCGCTTGATGTCTGGACGCAAAATTGTGTTAATAGATAGTGTATTATGAAATACTTAGCCAGAAATTCTTATTATTTAAAAAGAAACTAAAAATAAAAATAAATATGGAGATTATTATCAGAAAAAATCAATAAGAAATAATTTCCATTTTACAAATAATGTAATGGTGTTGTTTTACAAACACTCTGTGAGACATAAAAAAGTATGTTTAGGTTATTTTTGTAAAATTTTATAAAAATCACGAGACAACATTTATTGAAAACATTTTTTGCTTGTTTCTTTATATTAATAGAAAATTGATTATTGTATCTATTGGGAACAAACCGCAATCGTGCTAAAACAAACTCGGCCTGGAGCAGTGGGCGTGCATCTGGCGAAGGTAAGGCACGCGCCGCGTTCGCAAATTATTTTTACTATAGATACTCTAACTTATAAAATATGTTATATAAGTAAATAACTGCAGATCTAATTTAGTTTAAAAAGAGATGCGATTATGTTAATGGTACAACTTAAATTATTTTCAGAGATATATTATTTCGATGAATATTAACGGTAAGTGTGACAAGTGTGACATTTTGGTATAATTCATTTGTGACGTCATACTCATATTTACCTTAGTAAGCATTAATCCCATACGTCGTGCAATTCACTAATCGAGATCCAGGTGCTCGCCACCTGCATATTCTGACACTCATTTAGTAAAGTGTACCCCATTTTAAATGGCGTATCATCTTGCGCCAAGAGAATTTATATTTAGGTATGCGATTCTTTTGGGAAAAACTTAATCATTAACTATAAGTTAATAATTTTCAGCTATTACATAATATACTAGCTGGTGCCCGCGACTTCGTCCACGTTGAACGATGAAAGGTACTCTATGTCCTTTCTGGTGTCCCAGACAACGTGTATGCAAAATTTAATGGTGATCGGTTCAGTAATTTTTGCATGAAAGCGTAACAAACAAACAAACAAACTCATGTTCACATTCACAATATTAGTAAAGATATCTATATCTATACACATTATAGAATAAAGTCGTTGTGCGCTTATGTCTGTTTCTGTTTTATTTTTCTCTAAACCACCCAACCATGAAATATATTTTTTAAATTATTACAATTTTATTTATTACAAATAAAAATACAAAAATACAAATCTCTTACATTATACTCTTTAATATATTATATATCATATTATAAAAAACTACTTCCAATAAAAATATAAGTCATAAAGTCATAATACTCACGTTACAGACACTTAAACAAACAAAAAAACTAGCAACAACACAATATACAATATCTAAAGGGATTAATACGAAATGAACGATGAAGACATAAGATTTTGCTCGCACTAATATATCTGTCTGGAGTCATGCACAAATCAAATTAAATCATCCACTGGCTGAAAAGAATTGTTACTTAGCACGAATGAATAACAATGGCTGTTATTAAAAAAAAAAGAGTGGTGATAAAGAACGTATAATTTGTTCTTTAATGAATGCGGGAGTGTGTGACGGGGCGTGAGTATAGCCTTTCATTTCGCATGCAGAAAACTGTGTTTATACTGATACACTCGGTTCCGAAGTTACATTGATAACGGACGATAAGGGTACAAAACATCTTGGTAATTAATTGTGACTAATTCTGGCGAATTTTCGTGTTAAAGTGTACTTTAATGTGCCCAATTCGTTATCTTTATTGGTCAAATTAAGTAATAGGATGTATTTTAATATAACGATAATATGGGGAATTATTATTATTCGCCGCAGTAAGACATCAAGACGTGCATTGATTATGAGCAGGAATATGTATTAGGTATCCAAAAATATATTGAACACAGTGTTCAAATTTTTCCTCCGTTTTTTTTAAATATATTAAAAAAAGTAACAGGCAAACCGACAATCCACACTAATATTATAAATGCGAAAGTTTGTATGGATGTATGGATGTTTGTTACTCTTTCACGCAAAAACTACTGAACCAATAACCATGTAATTTTGCGTACACTTTGTCTGAGACACCTGAAAAGACATCTTCATTCAACGCGGACGAAGCCGCAGACACCAGGTAGTAATCCATATTTTGATGGTAGGTCGTTAATACCATCGTCTAATGAAGTATGAAAGATATGAAGACTATAATGTCGGTGACTTTCAGTTTGTCTCTTCATTCCTAAATCAATATTTCAGTATATTCTCCATAGCACGTTGAGTGACGTTAAGATTCGTTAGGAGTATCATTATAATAGAGCAATAACGGGCATATTGTAGACGTAAGACACTCAGACTTGTAAGGACAATAATATGTACTTTTTACTAACCATGTTATTGCTACTGGAATTTCAGTATAAATAATATTAACTAAAAATTAAACTAAGGTCACTACAGAAGGAAGGGACAAATGTAAACACAATTCGTTTAAAAAAAACCCAAATTTTTAGGTAATACATACACGTTACTGTCCCCAATCGCGATGGGAAGTGTGTTAGTGAAAACCTCATCCCACCTGCAGCCACAGCATGACATATGAATTGATGGGCATTTTATTGCGTTGTCAGGAGATACGGCTCGCTCGCTGACGCCTGATTTCATTCAGATAACTTTTAATTAACTGCATATCCAATATTAATTGTTGCGAACCAACCAGGTGTACTGTCGTCCATACAATTTGGGTAAAAGTTCATGGGAGCGCGGGGACAATCGATTGTAAATAATACAAAACATCCACTTTGTAATTTCCTTACTCGCGTCTCTAGTCTCTACGTAGAAAGCACTAAAAGTCGCACGGTCGTAAGAGCTATGTGCTCATTAGTTTGTCTTCCTGATAAGGCAGTTCTAATTTTAAACTAAATTTATTATTATTAGAAACCAGCAGTAAAAAATTCTCATAGTCAAAGTTAAATTAACGTGCGAGGAAAAATACAGTAAAAGTATTACTTTTAATTACTTAGTTATCTAGGGTTATGTAGCTATTTTGATGTATAATATATTACTTTTATGTATGCATTTTATGGTCACTTCACATAATATTAACTAGTAATTATAGTTATATTTTTAACTAGCTGCTACCCGCGACTTCGCCCGCGAAACTTTGTAAACTGTACACTAAAACCTTCATCAAGAACCTTCAGCATGAAAATCGGTACAGTATTGTTGAGTTTATTGCGAACGGACAGACATACAGACGCGGCGGACTTTGTTTTATAATATGTAAGGATAAGTAAAAGTTGTTAATATAATAATAATAATTAATTAAGTTACTTTTACTCAAAAGACAACTAGCTGTGATTTTTATTGTTTAAAATAGGTGCCTTTCAATCAAAAGTTCGAATAAACAGATTCTAATTCGGTATTTTAAATTATTTAAAAGAAGGAGCCTCACTATTTTAATTTTAAACATATCAATGCTGAAAATTTGTCTTTCAATAAATTCTAAACATGACTAAAAATGGTCAACAGACATGTTGCATAAATAAGTGCTATAAGTAATATACATAGTTACAAGTTTTCATTAAAATTTGTAGCAAGTTTTAGCGGAGCGTTTACGCACAATCATCAGTTACTCTGTGGTTGGACAACGCGCTACATTAGTTAGAAGGAGTGACGTCGCAATGGCCGACACCGTTTGAGTTTTGCCGACCAGCGGCTACCTCAGCCCTCAGCCTCGGTGTCCTCAAACCAGTCTCACTTTTGTGTTCGTACATTCTTTATGAATGAACTGTTACCAACTAACTGATTGAGACTACATTGTAGCTGCCAATTTACTTCCATTGCTTATTCAAATCTATTTTACTTTGAAACTTGTTTAATTAAAAGTCCGTAAGTATAAAGCAGCCGCCTTTTAAATTGATGTAGCAATTGCGTGATCTCTTTACACTTGTTTTAAGTTTTAAAAAATATTTATCTTAATTTAATTATATTTATTTATATTAATATTAATTAATTAAGAAAACAAACGGTGTTTGTATGGTCATTGCCGTTTGGTGGCAGTAACCGATTGGAGGCAGTTGCCACGCGATAAGTAGACTATGCCTTTTCCAAGGTACATCGACATTGATTAAGAACTGTGTAAATGTAATAGTCAGACAAATAACTACATAAATTATTGTATATATCTTAAGCATCAATAAAAGTCTAAATCGAATTCTATTTAGTAGAAAACTTTCAAAAAATGCAACTAGCCATTGTTTCTGATATAAAACCATTGATTTACATTAAGAGGGAAGTCTCTTTACGTAGTTTCTAGCTCAAATCTGGAATAATTTTGCATAGCATGAATTGCAAAAGGGCGCCGTACATACAGGATGCTTAGCTAGGCAGTGCGGCGTCCTGATTTAACAAAATAGCTACCCGTGAATAGATTCTCGACAAAAAGCAATGGCCCTTCCTCAGTTAGGTAAGTACTTTTTTGAACCTATATCTATACCAATATATAAAGCAGAAGAGTTTGTTTGTTTGGTTGTACGCGCTTATCTCAGTAACTACTGGTTCGAATTGATTTTAATTTTGTATTGGATAGTCAATTTATCGAGGAAGGCTTTAGGCTTATAATATGTACATAACATTTTGAACGCAAACGAAGTAGCGGGCAACAGCTATAAATATGTAGAAAAGATGAAAATGGATGTCAGTTTGTTAATATTCATAGGTATTTCGATATTATTGATAAAATCAAATTTTTAACTTTTAATTTCGATTTGAAAACGTTGAATTAGTTTCCCTAAAAGGTATAAAAAATAATAATAAATATAAATAAAAAGTATAAAGTAAAGAGCTTTAGAAATGAACTTTTCAAAGTTGCCTCTTTTCTGAATTTGGAAGTAGTGGAAACAAATAGCATGTGTGGTCTTTCGGTAAGTGAGTAAAAGATGCTAGAGCCCATTTCCCTATTCCTTCCTAATCCTTAACCTTATTTCTACTATGGTCGCCAGCACACTTGCAATGCCTGTGGTGGTGCAATTTCCATTTTATCAATGTGAGTATCATCTACCAGATAATATTTGTCATCATTAAATAACAGATGAGGGCATATATTTCTAATACTGGATCTAATGAACCATCATACATTTTCTCAGGTGATAGTTTTTTTTAATTTTTCAACGCTTACGAAGTCGCGGGCACTGGCTAGTCTTGTATAAAGAAATGTAGAAGTCGTATCTTAACAAACTAGCCAGTTGGTATAGTAAGGTAAGAAGGGTTGAGGTCGCAGGCGCGCGTGCGCAGAGCGGCGTTGGTCGTTTTGCTGCGAATGCGTCGTGACCGCGCGCGCGCTCTCGTCACGGCCGCGCTCGCGCCGCACTATTTTATCGCATTAATTATTTGGAAAAGGATTCCCGTACAGCCAACATTCTTACTCTCGCGCTTGTCAGTTGTGGGAACATCGTGGGTGAGGCTAATGCATGGCTACGCCACTTTGTACAGCATAAACATTTTAATATTCAGTGTCACTGTTATTTATACGTTTCGCATTATATACCTATCTACTTACTGCAGTTCCACTTGTTTCTAGACATAACTCTATTTCAAACCGCAATACAAATGTATATCACATAATATAATTTCGATTTATTTATCTTTTGACGTAAAATCGTCTGTGTATTTGCTTCCAGCGTGGTGGTAATTAATTATCCAGAAAACTTATAACAAAATCTACATCAACCTGTAGCCTACCATTTATCTATCAACTATTTCCAAAAAGAAGCAGCAGGAGCCGGAAGGTTCTCAAGTGGAGCCCTCGGACCGGAAAGCACAGCGAAGAACATTCATAGACAAGGTGGACGACCTGATAGGGGCCGAGGGTCGACGGTGGATCCCGGCTTCTTCTGACCGGTCCAGCAGTGGACGTCCTTATAGAAGAATATACGGCTTCCCTTATTGTGTCAGTGAGTGAATTTAATGCTAAATTTAGAAATGTTATTAAACAAAAAAACAACAAACCATAATTAACATCATACTGTAGGTCGCGACCTTAAAATAGCGAATAATACATTAATTAGCAAATACTTTTTGTATTTAAAATAATAATCAAATGATTAACTAGCAAACAATAAAGTATTTATTGTATATAATACATTGTATTCGTCTTCGTCCGCTTTGAAAAAGAAAAAAGTAAGCTATCTACCAAGTTTATCTACCAAGTTTCATGAAAATCAGTTAATTCCTTTAAGAGTTATGAGGTACATACATACATACAGAAAAAATATCTAAAAATCGTCAATTTAGTTTCAGTATCATGTATAGAGTCTATAAACATCATATCTTTGAAAACAAAGTAACTTACTCCATGACCAACCCTTACAGATTTATTATTAATAAATATTGATGACGGCTGTTACGGCAATCGATTAAAAAAATTAAACACGAATTAAAAATAATCGTTTTTTCTACGACAATCTGGAGTCAAGATAATTTTTTTTTCAAAAATTCCAGAGGGCGCAATGATCTTGGTGTTATTATTTATCAAAGCAAGAACGTCTCTAAGACTATCTGCCGAGCAAGAAGAGCCGATTTCCAAGAAGACCTTTTTTTCGAAAAATCGATATATCTCCAACAATTAAAAAAAAAAACAATTTTGAAGTAAGGAACTTATATGTCTTGCCACAGACTACATTTTCGCCAAGTAACAAGTTTAAAAAAGATACACGAAAAACAAAAAAAAAATCGATTTTTGACAGTTTTTTCGATTTATCTCAAAATGTAATTAATCGATTGACATTTACAAATAGTGAATCTATAGATCTTTTTAAAACCTACAACTTTTTCATTTGACTTATTGCTCTATAACCTGTAATTTTTCTTTTATATGCGAAAAACCAACTTCACGAATTTTTTAGGTTATGAAGTCCTTCATTCATCGAGAATTCACTGGAAAATTACACAAAGTATAGAATAATTTATTCTATACTTTTTTTTTAATTTTTATGGTTTTAGTATTTTTGGTAAATTTAACATTGGACCTTTCCCTATTGATTGGGCTATAAAAGACTCAGCACTTTTTCGTGGGTCCAAAGAATCCGAAGCTTTGGCAACTAATCATCAAGGGACCGTCTGGCCAATGATTTAATAAAACTGTCTTTCAGTTATAAAGTACTTAATTTACAAATTCCCCTAGGTGAACTAGGCAGGTGGACCATGGGTAAAGAACGAATTTAAAAATGCCTAGTATGCACTTAATTAATTATCCAGTTAATTAATCAATTAGTATATATATACTTATTTACAAAAATAGATTTGTACTACATATGTAGTTAAAAATATTTTTGTAAAAACAAATCCGTACATTAAATAATTTATGTTAAAAGTACAGTCGGCCGCATAAGTCGATTAACACATTCAAAAGTGCAAAGCAACTGAACACTCAACTTACTTTCTTATTTATTTACTTACTGAAGCTTTTTACAATCGTTTGTATATGAAGTTTATTTTGTCCTCTAGTGGTAACAACGACTTATGACGCGTTGAGTGTTGTACATACATAGATATTCAATGTACAATTTATGGAATATGGAAGTGTAAAAATTACAATTTGACCAATCATAACTTCCATCTACGCTAAAATTAATGTCTATTATCTAACGCGTAAAATCTTAATCAAAAGCTTTTAACACACTATCTAGATATGTATAAATTTTACGCACACTTACGCGTGCCAATAAAATGTTATCAGATTTCTTGTAGTTACAGCACTTTTTCTTCGCATAATTTTAGTGTTAATTGTATGTACTAATTAAAAACGCCTTTAAAATTAATTGTGATAATTTATTTGAGAGACGTTAAGTAGGCTTTTTGTATAAAATTACACCTTTTTATTTAACAACTTTGAAATGTTTGCATCATTGATCACGTGTAGAAATTAGGCATTGATTTTTTTTTAGTGGTCAAAGGGACAAATATCATTACCTTTTGTTATCATTACATATTATAAAACAAATTCCTCCGCCGCGTCTGTCTAATGAAAAAATTAAAAAAAATTTATAATGAAAATTGTTCCTTAAAACACCATATATAAAAATGGTCTGATGTAATTTTTTTTTGTAAAATGATTAAAAAAAAATTTATATCGACAAATATAAATATTTATTTTTATGGATTTACGCTTATAACTTTTTTATTTATGGTTCTACGACTAAAAGTTACTGGACAAAAGTTGTAGATAATTTTATTTGCAATAAAAAATGTTAAACCTATAGTTTGGCAGATAAACCGTAAAAACCATTTAACCCTTTTCCCAAGATGGTGGCCGCGGGACAAAGGTTGCAACCCCACAAATTTGGATTTAACTTTACACCAACCCCCCCTTCATATCTAAAAAATAAAATTGCGTCCTCTGACAAACGCAAGGTAACCCCCTAAAAAATGTAATATTTCAATGGATCAACACGAGATTGGACTTAGAAATTTTAACAACACTAACATTGTAAGCGCAAAAGTGAATGCCAGGCATTTTAGATGCGCTTTTGATGTAAACTTTATAAATTTCTGGTTTCTAAACACTTAACTATCGCGTAAAAACAAATAACAGTAAATCGTGTGGGTATTTCTGCTTGTATGTACTCGAACCTCAACGATTGCTACGAAGTGATAAGGGCGCTTTCATAAAGGAAGGCTGAATGAAGTGTGATTTTCCAAATTAAATTGACATTTATATCGAACTATCTGTCGGTGTCAAATAAGTTCGTTTTTAATATTTTTTTAAATTTCTCAAGTAATTTTAATTATTTAATGAATAAAAAGATTACGTAATTAGTAAGTTTCTTTTATATATAAATCTTATTTGTAGTTACGATTACGAATCACACGACTGAGCAAAAAATGGCATTTCAGAAAAATCATCACTTATTTTTAAATTATTTTACATAACATAAAATTTCATTACATAATATTACATTGCAAATATTTATATTACGTATATTTACGTATTAATTTGTTATTTATTAATTAAATTCATTAGCTATTCTTAATTATCCTTGTTTTCTAACAAGACCAAAATTACTATGACCATTCTAAGTTCTAAGTTTTACTTAGAATGTGGTCGAGTAGTTTACATGTTAGCTCTATGAGTAAAGAAATGGAATCCTCCTGAAATCAATTTCTAAAATGTCAAAAAAAATTCTGCAGTCATGCATTTATTTTTAAACATTACTTAATTTTTAACAATTTTTTTCAATGCATTCAATATTCAAATTTCAGCAAAGAATATTTTGTATAACGACAAAACCTATGCTTATTTAAAATATTACCATAGCTAACATGTATAATATGTAATTATACTATATTTATATTCATGTGATATGATAATAGGTTATAGGCCCTGTTCCTTAATACTGTAAAGATTTATTCTGATATATGAAAAAATTGAAATAGGCTTGGGTGAATATCTCCTAGTGAATATGATTACTCGAGGCGTACGCAAAAACGAACAACTCAGTTAGCTAGCCAAACGGCCGCAAAGTGGAAGCTATACACACAATGGACAACGCTTACAGCTCACTAACATTATTACGCTTTTGGTATATTACTAATTACAGATAGCCTCCAGATAGCCAAAGCATTGTGATTGTGAAAAATAAAAACTTGATCAAATAGTGATTTGATAATCACTATTTGATTTTGGTGCAGTTTACTAATATTTATATTTTATAAAGCTTTCTACGTTTTTAAAATGCTATGTTTATATATATTATGTATGCGTTCTATGTTTTTAAGTAAATGTGTTGATCTTATTTATTATTAATTAATGTATAAAATTTTGTAATTATTATTTTATATTAGGTGTAGAATAATTAGGTATTTGTAGATTAGTATATGCTTATATGTATTTGCAGTAGTGACCACTGTAATTTGATTGTTTGGAAATAAATTATTATTTAAGCTCACATAAAATAATAACTAAAGATAGAGCCCTGTGAACGGCAGAGTGAAGCCGGTAAAACTACGCCTTCGTCGTGTATAGACATAGACGGTTACACGAACACAAATTCAATCAAACTACGCCTCGCCTAATACTACTAGTGAAATAATTTATTTTTATTTTTAAATAAATCCTGGGGAATATTTTTTTTTGAATGAACGGTACCCTGTGCCCTTTTTCTGTATCTCTGACAATGTGTATGCAAAATTTCACCATAATCGGATTAGTAGTTAACTCATGAAAGACTTACAACCTTCCATTTATACTAGTTGGGATTGTAGAAATATTAAAAAAATTTACAGCTTGCTTCTATCGAGCTTATAAAATAAACAAAAATTAAAAAAGTAAAAGAAAAAGGAATGTAAGTGGTAAGACGTGACGTGGAGGTGTAAAGACGTTCCGCGCCGAAAAATAACTGTCGTTTAGTTGGCGTGCGGTGGGGCCGTATCTAGACAAAAAGAGAATGAAGCGACACTACTCGTTATCTGACTACGACGAACGGTCGCCAGCGTCGTGCTCACTGCATTCGGAGGACACCAGTAATGACACTACCACTCCTATTTTAAAAAGAGTCTTAGACTTTTATCGTTTTATGTATGTACTGATAGTTTTTATCTATTTATTTATATCCCCACAGCTCTCACCATAAAATTTACAGACAAAAACAAAAACATGCCTAACAGCCAATTACGGATTACACATTTGTACAATGTACCTAAATTTTATTTGTTGTTTCTCTCTGTTCCGTTATTATCTGCCATTTTTTATATATTTGATCATTTGATAATGTTATCAGCAATATGTCAAAATAAAAATCAAAATATTTATTTATTTTATCAATTAGGTTTCTACAAGAAACTCTTTTGATCGTCATTATAAATTTAAATTTACCAGGGTTTCGGAATAAAGCCAAGATGACGATCCTGAGAAGAAACCCCGAAAGAAACTCAGGATACTATTCTTTTTGTCATCATTAAAATGTAAAATAGCACAATACACTTACTTAATATTAACAAACTTAAAGTATATAATATATACAATTATAGTTTTACAACACAAAACATAGTACGAGCTCCGAATAGCTAAATAATCCGTAAATAAATTAATGTATTGTACCTACTAGGTATAATTATCTGTGTTTATCTCTGGAAATTTCTTTAGAAAGTCTGTTCATCAGTCCTAAGTTGCCTAGTGTAGCCATTAGCCAATTTAGAGGCAGTAAACTGACGGAGGACTACCGTGAAATAAGAGCACGAGTGCTGTTGCGTAAAAAAGGCACTTGTAATTTCTGTGGGTTTGCTTACAGTAGAATACTTCGGTAACTATGAAGGTTTCTAAGAAAATGGATGGATTCTCAAAAAACCACATAATATATTAATTGAGTTTTACATTATCAGACATGTTAATTATAAACGTGTCACATATATTATTGCTAATAATCGTGTCGTAATTATATTTTAAATTTTTTGTAAGAGTTTTAATAAGTATGTTATATACGCTAATTAAAAAATCTTACATAAGACGTAGACAGGGTTATTTATTTTACGAAGAGAAGGTAGTCCAAAACTCGTCAACACAAAAAATAATAGGTATACTTGTATGTGTGTATTTAATTATTATTACACTACATATTATAAAACAAAGTCCTCCGCCGCGTCTGTCTGTTCGCGTTAAACTCAAAAACTACTGCACCGATTTTCATGCTGTTTTCACCAATGGATAGAATGGTTCTCGAGGAAGGTTTTAGTATATAATTTACAAAGTTACGCGGGCGACGTCGCGGGCAGGAGCTAGTTGTAAATAAAACAATTACATGGTTGCATATTTATTTCTGAAAATTATCTTATCAAATGCATGCTTTTACAGGTTTGAAGCAGTCTTCTATCGCTTTAAATGTCATAATTTGCTCATAATCAGCCTCTTTGTTAACCTCAGCATAAAAAAAATTTATCGAAGCATATATTTTAACATTACCTACTGTCACTTGCTACGTATAGTACAATTTCGGGGGCAACGTCGCAGAAACCTGTAGAGAGGTTCAAATTTTACTAACAAACAAATTGGAGTGACACCTGAAAACTTTTTCAACTCGAAATTTGTGATATTCTTTTTTGCTTTATAATAATTCTTAAAAAGTAATTATTAGTAACATATAATATATAAACATGCAATGCATCCAATGGGTTTCTTACTTTCTGTATAAGGAAGTATCATGACTTGTAAGCTATTACATATTATTTTTATTATCACTATCAGCTTTTTCACGGAAAAAGTTCGGCAGACAAGCTGACGTTCCACTTAATAGTAGTAGGTGACTACTTCATTACCCCTGTAACACAAACAAAGTAACAGTGCACTGTAAGTGCGCTGCTAACCATAGACCATAGTAAGGAAATTGGAACTGGCATCCCACATTCACTCAACTATACACACAACGGTATACATGCTGTTATTTCACGGTGGTCATATTTAAGGGGCTGTTTACTTACGAAAACGGGTTACCCAAATGACTGCGAAACGCAGTACTTGTTAGTTGTTACAGACTAGAACCAATTTTGAAACGTTCATTTCCAATTTGGCCCTACTGGGAATGAACTCATGACTTGAGACAAAACGTTAAAGTAAGCATCTTAACCACTCGATTGTGAATTCGTCAAAATTCTTTCTTCATTCGACTGAATTATTTTAGGATTGTTAAAAAAATATTTATCATATTGAGGTCCCAGTTTGCGTTGATAACACAACTTACACAAATACTTCAAAGACAAAAAGGGTCTCCGAATATATCACCAAAGTGCATGTCGTGTGAAGCATGACGAGAATTCTACATCAGACCGTTTTGAGATCAGATACAACTCCTTGCATTCCTTGCGCCAGTTCTAATTTGCGCGGTCGATTGCTTTAGTCAGCTACTGTGATGAGATGCATCCACACAAGTCACTTTCGTGAAAAAAAAAGTGGAGGGAAGTATCTATATTGGCTACTTAGTAGATCTAGACAGTTATAATCCGTATTCGTATCCGTTTCCGCGGATCCACATTTTAACATTTTATCACTACTTACTCGTATGTTCTTGCATTTCATAATATTACTCCACAAATATAAGCTTGTTGTGGATGCACCGTTAATGTGATCTATCTAGCACGTATAACCCTGGAAGATTACAGCCTTAAACTTACATAGATATAAAAATCGACGATCATGCTATTTCTGTTTACAGTACAGTCTCATGAGATGCTAGCGAGGTCGTAGGTAATTATCCACTGAAGGTGAGTGTTTTACCTCACCTTCAGTACTTTGTCATTTTTATTTGTCTTTGAAATTTTTACAAAGTATAATAAAGTCGCTTTCCGCGTCTGTCTGTATGGCCGCTAACTGCTCCTAAACCACGTAACAGATTTTGATGCGGTTTTTGTCATCAATTAGAGACTTTTTTATATAACCTAATTAAGTTTTTTCCTGGGCGCAGCCGGGAGCGGGTCGCTAGTATTTCTATAAGTTGACTATCGACTCAAATTGGGACGAATATCCGTCCATTTTTATCCTTGGAAGTTTTTTATGTTGATTGTTATTTTTTATGTAGTTTATAGCATAAATATAAATATTATGAGATATCACGTGCAACGGTTCTGATAATGCTCCTTTTATCAGATCTGCCTTACATATACAACTTTTACCGTTGTAAAGTTTGAATCACATAAAAATCTAAAACGTAATATTATTGGTCGCGTATTACGTGCAAATAACGTATATTATTTAAAATTCAGTTCCAAAGTTATAAAACATTCATGTATCATTTCACGCATTCATATCTGAAGTCGACCTCAACTTTATTCTCAAAGTACATGGGAATCTTACGCAAAACATTCAAAACCATTTCTCTTCTAAAACTAACCGCGATGATCGTAAAACTTGAAATACTACAATAATTTTATGAAACATCTATAAACCTTTGTTATCTAAGCGTCGAATAAAATAATAGACTAGTTTGGGACAAAGCACCATAAAAATTCAAACTGTTCAAGCGCAGTTAGAGTTATTTACATTATAAGTAGACTAACACTAGGTGCTGCCTGCGCCCGCGTAACTTTGTAAATTATATACTAAAAACTTCCTCGAGAACCACTCTACTCATTCGTGAAAACAACATGAAAATCGGTGCAGTAGTTTTTGAGTTTATCGCGACTTTGTTTTAAAGTGATTTAAGATGTCATTTGGTTTTTTTTATGTTAAAATCGTAATGGTACGCGGCTACCGTCGTCTATAACACAAACAACGAAACAAGTGCTGCAAGTGAGCAGCCGACCATAGAAGTATTAAGGAAATAGCCCCCCTTATTTAATCACCGAAACAACACACCACATGCTGTTACTTCAACTACAAACAAACAAACTCATTTTCTCATTTATAATATTACATAGTTAGGATTAGGATTAATTATCTGTATCGATCTGTATTAATCACCCATAGCAGAACTTTAAATTTTCACACCAAAAAAAATACTCAAAAAGATTTTCAAAAATTTTCATTTTTGGTGTAACAGTTAAGGTCGATGGTCCACTTGATGGTGGCTACCGTCGCCTCTAACACAAGCAACGCCATTTATAAGTGCTACAAGTGCGCTGCCAACCATACAAGGATTAAGGATAAGGGATAGGATATGTTTTAAAGAAACACTTTTAAACGTCTATATATATTTTACTAAGTTTTCGGAAATAAAAGTAAACAAAATGATGACGATCCTAAGAAACGCCGAAAGAAACTTAAGATATTATTATTTTTGTCATCTTTAAAATAAAATATATAGTTACATACTATACTACAATTATCATACAATAAACATAGTATGAAGTCAGAAGCTAAATACATAACAGCAAGTAAGAAAATATTAGAACCAATCATTATAATATATTTGGTGAAGTTGTTAACGATAAGACAGTGATCTACGGCGTAGCTGCGTAGCACGTTGGTTGGGGCGGGCGTTGACCCCGGGTTGCCGCCGAATTCACATGCACCCGTCTGAACTTATCACCCCCCTCCTTCCCGGACCAAAGAGTAACGTACCTATCTAACCTGTACCCTAATAAAACGTGAGGCTTCGCCAGACTTACCTACCTTATATTTCAGCTGAAAATAAATCATTATGGAGTATGATTACAACATATTTATGAAGTAACTAGCATATCGCTGTTGTCAAACAATAATCTTGTGCATAAAGTATTGAAAAAAGAGTCCTAAAAAATGTCAAATGAAATCTGCTATGTTCAAAACGTATATTGACCAAATTTTATGAAAAAAAAAATTAATTCTGGGTTGTTACACGTAAACTTAGTTCGTCTTTTAAACATGAAAAGTAATAGTTTATATTTATAATTTTGATAATAGAGTAGGTAAATTTTACATAGCATATTTTATTAAAAGGTCGTAGTTTCATATTAAGGTTTATATATACAGGCTGACAGACTTATTAATAGTAATTGGATACCATCGCCTATAACTTACAACACAAGTAGATGCTGAAGTGCGCTGCCAACCATAGTTAGATGGAGGATAAAGGATAGGTCCAGACGTCAACACATTTAGCGATTCATTGTTATTTATAAAGGTTATAATTTTAAATACTATTACTTTTAACATATTTATGCCATTTATGTCATGTTCATGGTAATTATCAGCGGCTTAGATCACGACCCAGACAAGCAATGCCATAGGATAGGAATTACGAGTGTGTCCATATTCATCCAGATAAGAGTTTTTATTAATTACGACCAAAGAACATTATTAAGGGCAGTTCAAACTTCGTCCCTAAAAGATATTCCATATAAAATGAAAGTTCATTCCTTGTAATAATAAGTACTTATAATACACAAAACTTTCTTCACCCTTTCTTGCTTAGTCATAATTACGTTTAACAATTAAACTGGTAAGTTTACAGATTTCTATGCAGTTCTATCACATACCGAAACCATCGATTTTGAATGCGCTCTAATCGTTCATTTTTATCGAGCCGGGCCTCGGGCGTGATAGATTATCCTTTAGCTTCCTTTTTCCTTTTAGAGAGCGTCGACCGTCGGCTACGAGTGCGCCCAAGGGGGGGTTCCAAAAGGGGGTTACACGAACCGCTGCACTGTACCTACCACCGACGTCATTGCCCTGTCAACTCAACAATACTAAGCAGACATTACGTATATCAATACGGAATAGGTGCAGAATTAAGGCGGGGAGACGTCACTGAACTTGCGCTTCGACTTACAGAATTACCTTTTGTTACACGAGTTTTGTATTAGCAAATATAAATAACCTGATAATAATCAGTATATAATAATAAATATAACCTGGGACTGTTCAAGTAACACCCAAAGCAACCAAATGCAGAAATGTATGACAAAGATTAACGTTATTATCAGTTAGGTAGAGAGCTTTAGTTTACGTGGCGATCACAATATTTCAGAAATGGACGAAGTGATACTGGTTCTCTAGCAGACAGAAATAGCCACTAAGCGTATAATAATAATAATCAGTCACTAACAATCATAATTATTAGTAGGTACTGTGTGGGAATTGTACTGATGATTATCATCAATACTAATAATAAATCTGTAAGTGTAGGTGTTACAGGAGTAGGTGTACATAGGATAGGTTTTTCTTTTTCAACGCGGACGAAGTCGCAGGCGCCGCCAGCTAGTACAACATAAATGCGTACAGTCATATCCCGGAAGGCCTCGCGTTTTCGTCTATTCCGTATATAATAATGTAATAAGCAGAAAACCGGACGCAACTTTTTTTCTCACTTATGAGACAAATATCTATTTTTATATTCAAACTTGAAATAAATTTAGAATTTAAATGAAATTAAAAAATAAAATTAATCAATAACTTTCTAAAAAAAACATATGAACAGACACTTAAAACTATTTTGATCTCAAACTAAACTATATAAATACCCAAGTATTTGTTTGAGTAAGTGATAGATACACAGTACCAAACACATACAACATAACTTTCACGCCACTTTTGATGCTCGACCAGCAAACTTTGAATATGGCCATTTGTAGTATATTTATAAACCTGGACTCTGTATGTCTACTCATGGTGCTTACCACCATAGTTAGTTTGAAAGAAGCAGACGAATAGTAGGTATATCTACTACGTACTCAAAAACAACCAAGAATGAATTCTTCAAAAATATATTTATAGAAATTGAAACATTTCACTAAATGATTAAATTATTATGTTATTATAAAATAAATTATTAAAATAATTTATTTGATTCACACTTTGAATTTAGACTTACATTGTTAATAAAATTAATTTACATATTTGACAAAATTACAAATTAATTTGTCGTATATTTATTGTTAGATATTTTAGAACTTAAATGTAATGTTATTTTACAGTTTTATCTAGATTAAAAGTGCAATATTTTTAATATAGGGCATGTTGGTATATTTTGCATCATATGGTATATTTGAATACTTACCATAGACTTATTTTTTCATTTTTGGGCGGATAACAATATAATACAAAGACTGTCGCTTGTATTTTTTTAATATTATTTAATTAA
This sequence comes from Synanthedon vespiformis, assembly GCA_918317495.1. Classification (NCBI taxonomy): domain Eukaryota; kingdom Metazoa; phylum Arthropoda; class Insecta; order Lepidoptera; family Sesiidae; genus Synanthedon; species Synanthedon vespiformis. The sequence continues at coordinate 4,127,079 of OU906953.1, forward strand.
ACATAAGAATATTACATATCAACGCCTATTGACTATATCTATTTAAATTAAAATATACACACATAACAAAACCTTAACTAATAAATAAATATTTCCCATTAATATCTCTTTATCAAAGTTATCGTAATTAACATTTTTGTTATAAATATGTTAAGTGGAAGCATTTAACTTGCCATGTAATTACCGGTGAACTAAGTTAGTTGCAACCGTTTCTTTTCTGTTTAGTCTAGAAAAATGAACGGGTGAGTAGGTATGCAATAATTTAGTCAACTTTGCGCACCAAAAACTTAATTAGATATTCATTGTTGTGAGCAATTAATTAAAAGTAATGCTAATAGGGCAAGTACATATTAGATGAGCCGTAGGGTGAAATGAGGCAGCGTAGACGTGTACTTAAGTATATACATATAAGTCTAGACTGCGTTGCTTCTCGTTTCTCACGCAAACAACGTAAGTATTCTGAAAACAACCTTGCATTATATTTTCCTATACATTTACAAATAAATAGGTACACATTGTAACAGCATAGAAGCAGTATTAACTACTATCATTAAGTAAATGGCAATTATCCAAATATTTGATTAAAATGAAAAGTACTTACTTACTATTAATTGTCTAGTGGTTCTCAAAGCTTAAAAATATTCACCTGATTTTATATTTTACTAGCTGGCTCCCGCGATTTCGTCCGGTCGATTCGTCGATTCATAGAGCAGTAGATACTTTTCTGGATTAAAGGTACTCTATATCTTTTACTATATCCCTTGAAACATGACTATGTAAGATTTTACGATGATCAGTTAAAGCGTAAAAAAAAAAAACAAACTTACTTGTTATTAGTTAGAACAACAAGAAAAGAAAACTTAAAACTACTTACTATAGTTCCAATTTGAAACTATTTTAATTTGGTTTTCAGAACGTAATTAAGTACAAGTATACCTGTAAATTGGAACGAAAATAATATTTATACGGCGAGAGGTGTGTCTGTAAAATGTCTTTTGTGTTATCGCCGAAACGAGTAGACAAAACCCAGTGCGTCATAACAAATTTCTGCAGCTCTAGCTTACTTCGTGCAAACCCACGAGACTAAGGTGGTAAGGGGTGGCGGGCGGTCACCCGCCACCCTCCAGTTCCCACGCAACGACCTTTGTGCCTCGACGATGCACTTTGACAGACTTTACTAATTCAATAGATGGACGCTGCGCGCGGTTTCAGTCTTTCCGCTACACAACATACGTGACATATTCCGCTTCTCTCACTCGCCGGTCTTTAATTAACAAAGAAATACATTTGCAAAATATTCCGAAACACCTAAACTACTGGAATGTGAATTAGGCACAATTAGTGTTCCAGAAAATAACATTCAAGTTGTACTGATATAGATGTGGTTGTATTAACCATTTTTTTAAAGTAATCGTCGACAGGAAAGAATCGGGTATGAAGTGATCCTTAGACAAAAGAAAGTGGCCGGGTCGACCGTAGATCCAGGAAAATTTTAGGCAGGCCCACGTCCAGAAATAGGCGTTCTACGGCTGAGATGATGACGATGATGATGATGATTATGGTAACAGGCAGGTCGTCTATTACGCCTATAGTAACTAAAGCTGCACAACAGAGAAACTATGCTACTGAACTTGGTAGAATAAAGATTAAGAATGATTAGATAGGGGAATGAGCACCTGCATCCCTTACTCATCAAAACACAAAAGGTCTTCTATGGTGTTTTTGTTATACATAGGTCTTCTGTCTTTTCACATACTTGTTTTTAGAGACTTTTAACTTTGATTTAAACAGTTTTGGAATTGTTAATCATCATCAATCATCAATCAATCAATACTAATAATAAATCTGTAAGTGTAGGTATTGTATGTATGTTCCCCCATATCTAACTCTTAAACGAATTACCTGATTTTCATTAAACTTGGTAGCTAGTTTATTAATAAAAGTGTTTCTATTATCATATTTCTGTATTATTATATTTTTATTAAATACAATGTATTGTCATCAATACTAATAATAAATCTGTAATGGTTGGTCATGGAGTAGAGTAAGTTACTTTGTCTTCAGAGATATCATGTAAGTATATAGGCTCGTGTATATAACTAGTGTATAATTATACTTTTTCTTTTTCAAGGCGGACAAAGTCGCGGGCGCCAGCTTGTATTGTTTGTGTTAGAGCCTGGTCGACTTTTTGCTTCTTGGGTGATGATTAGAAAATAAAATTAGACCTTTGGTAAACGACTTGTATAATTGTTGTAAATTTACAATGCGAATTGAATGCGAATCAAAATGAATGTGGCGAATACAAAATTTTAGTAATTATGCGAGGTAGAAAAAGGGGGTACACATAGGGTCAAAAAATTCGTGAGGGGTAGAAGACACACGCGCTGCCTCAGTCCGCCAATAGGTGTCGCTGTAGGTCTCGAACAATTGATGTGTGAACATACTCCCGGCCTTGGAAGTATTCCATTATACTTTCAATTCGTCGAAAAGCGGTAAGGCACAGATTTTTGAAAAGGCGCGGCGATAAATGCCTTTGGCTGTTTTTACATCTGCGACTCTTGAAACTCCGTCTGTGCCTGGATAAGTTTTGATAATTCGGCCTAAAGCCCATTTTAATGGTGGCAGGTTGTCCTCCTTCAACAAAACCAATGTCTGAGCTGCTAAGTCATCTTTATGCTCCTTCCATTTCGTTCTCAGTTGAAGTTCGGAAATATATTCTTTGGACCACCTCGACCAGAATTGCTGACGAATTTGTTCTATTCGCTGATACCGGGTAAGCAAATGAGCTGGCTTGTCGTCCAAGTCTTCGCCGACTGGAGCCGTTAGCGGACGGCCAATCAAGAAGTGTGCAGGACTGAGCGGCAGCAGGTCTTCTGGATCCGCTGACATGGGACTGAGAGGACGGGAATTCAAAACGGCTTCAATTTGCGTTAAAACCGTATTAAATTCCTCGTAAGTTAGGTGAGCGTTGCCTACAACGCGCCGTAGATGGTGCTTGCAACTACGCACACCTGCTTCCCACAAACCTCCAAAATGACTTGCGTAAGGGGGTATGAATTTAAAATTTATATTTTGACTAAAGGCGAAATCTTTAATTTTTTCTGAACAAGTATTTAAAAAATTAGAAAAATCTTTAAACAATCCTATGAAATTTCGTCCGTTGTCTGAGTGTATTTCTGATGGTTTTCCGCGACGTGAAATAAATCTTTTAAGTGCAAGACAATAAGCATCCGATGACAAGTCGCTAACCAATTCGAGATGAATTGCCCGCGTGATAAAGCATACAAACAAACAAATATAGGACTTTATCGTTTTAGCGCCCCTGCCTTTACGGTTTAGTATGAGCACTGGTCCTGCGTAATCTACACCACATTTTTCAAAAGGAAAACTTGGATGCAATCGTTCTTGTGGCAAGTTACCCATGATCGGTGGAGTGACTTTGGCTCGCATTCGCGCGCAAATAATGCATTTGTGATATACCATTCGAGCCAAATTTCTACCACCTACTGGCCACCACCTTTCCCTTAACGAATATAAAAGTAGTTGTGGTGCTGCGTGCATTAATTCATTATGTTGATTTCTAAACAACAATAAAGCAAAATGATGTTTAGTCGATAACAAAATGGGATGCTTTTTATCAAAATTAAAAGTTATTGAATTAATTATGCGACCACCTACTCTTAAAAGTTTTCTATTATCGACAAAAATATTTAATTTTGACAAATTATGATTGCCTTCTAACCTTTTACCTTTTATTAGTTTATGATACTCATCTGGATATGATTCTCGCTGTGAAATGCGCGCCAGCGTGATGACAGATTCACCCAGCTCGTCCGCAGTGAGCGCACCGTGCCGTTGTGCTGTTTTGTTGCGCGTATTATGTAAGAATCTTAGCACATAGGCGACGGCGCGCTGCATGCGGCCGAACTGGGAGAACCTGGAAAATGGAAACAGCGAGTCATGAGTCACTTGTTTGGTTAAGTAAACATTCAGAATATTAGACTTTATTTCGGGCAAATCTATAGGCGGCATATTAATATTATATGAATCGTCATAGTTAAATTCATAAAGAAATGGCGGTCCGTTCCACCAAATAGTTGATTCACTCAGTTCGTTTAAGTGCACGCCACGTGAAACTAGATCGGCAGGGTTGTCCCTCCCCTTAACATGACGCCAAGGATAATTTTGTGTCAGCTCATGTATTTCTACAACCCTGTTTTGCACAAAAGGTTTCAGTAAATTGGGGGACATGCGTAACCAACCTAACACTATGGTAGAATCAGTCCAAAATGTTACTTTTTCGAAATTAACTTTAAAAGATTGTTCTATCTTAGAATAAAGTCGAGCTCCCAGCAGAGCTCCACATAACTCCAATCTAGGTATGGTTGAAGGTTTTAGCGGTGCAACCTTCCCTTTTGCGTATAACAATCTTACCAAAAGAACGGAATTACTGTTGGTACTACGGATATAAGCGCACGCACCATATGCCACTTGCGACGCATCTGTGAATATGTGCAATTCTTTACATGTTGCGTTATCACAAGAGACATAACGAGGAATGTTTATTTGTTTGAGATGTAGTGACAGATTATTCACAAATTTAAACCACGCTTGGGCTATATCGTTAGGAACTTCTTCATCCCAGTCTGCGCGCAATAGCCAAATTTTTTGTAAGACAATTTTAGCTAGAATTATAGTAGGGCTCAATAATCCTAACGGGTCAAATATCTGAGACGTTACCGATAATATTGTACGTTTTGTTGGATGCAGTTGACACGTTTTATCATATTGCGTATGGAAATGTAAAATATCGGATTTATTATGCCAACCCAAGCCCAGTGTTTTACTATGGGCATATTCACCTAGGGATAATTCCCTTATAATATTATCGGAAGATGAAATATCGTAATCAAAATTAAAAACCCATTTACGAAGAGAAAAACATCCCTTCTTCAAGGTTTTTGTTACTTCTTGACAGACGAATTTTAACTTTGCTATATCATCCCCACCACAAATCAAATCGTCAACATAAAAATCATTTTGAATAACTTGCGCGATCTCGGGAATATCAGACTCATGTGCCAACTGCTTCAAACACCTACAACTCAAAAATGGTGCAGATGAGGTGCCGTAAGTGACAGTATTTAATTGGTAGATTCCGATTTCTTCGGATGGATTATCTCGCCAGAGGACCAACAATAAATCGCGTTGGTCAGGTGCTAACTCAATTTGTCTGTACATTTTTTCGATGTCCGCGCAGGCGACATATTTGTTTTCACGAAATCGCAAAAGAATTGAGAGTAGGTCACCCTGTAGTGGTTCGCCAATAAGTTGTAGATCGTTTAACGAAGCCCCGCTAGATGATACTGCGCTTGCATCGAAGACTACGCGAAGTCGCGTCGTGCTGCTGTGTTCGCGAAACACACCGTGGTGAGGAACGAAGTAATGTGGATTACCATATGACGTAACGCGAGTCATATGATCTAATTTTATGTACTCGTTGATAAATTCTTGGTATAACTGCTTGTAAGCAGCATTGTGCCTTAAACGTTTTTCTAATGCTAAAAAACGTCTTTCGGCTTGCAAATAAGAATCACCTAGCGCCTGTGGTGATTGTTTTAACGGCATGCGAACGGTGAACCTTCCAACCGCATTGCGCGTCGTTGTCTGCAAGAAGTGCTCTTCGCATACTCGTTCGTCTCCACTGCGCGAATCTGTGGATTTTGAAGAACGAGACACCTCCTCGAGCTCCCAGAACTTGCGTAATAACTCGTCTATATTTTGCGTGTCTGCAGCTGTATTTGTGTTGCGCGAATCTACAGCTGTTATTAGATTACAAGATGCTGTTGTCGATGGTACCTTGACATAATTAAAAATGGGACCGGACACTATCCAACCCAGCTTTGTATTCTGTAGATAAGGACCATTACATAAACGGACTCTGCCGTCTTCTAAAAGATCCCAAAAGTGATCTGCCCCTATCAACATGTCAATAGGCTGACATTCGTAAAACTTAGGATCGGCTAGTTGAATGCGCGTAGGTATATTAAATTTATTTATTTTAATATTTATCGCCGATGGTAAATTTGATGTTATATGTGGCAACACTAAACATTCGATATGTGTGGAATATGCGCCGCATACCGATTTTAGGTTTATGTTGCACCTTTGCGTACTTTTAGTGATGATATTACCAACTCCCTGTATTTGCAAAGTGGACTGTAATGTATTAAGTTTTAATTTATTATTCAGCGATTGTGAAATCAAGCTGAGTTCGCTCCCGTTATCCAAAAATGCACGAATTTTATGAAAAACGCCGTCCTTATCTTTCACCTGAACGATTGCAGTAGATAACAATACGGGCTGCGTATGAGTGTGTGTAGGGCGCGCATCTTTGTGTGCCTCATTTGTAACTAACAACGAAACAGCGCGGTTCTCCGTACTCGCATCGCTCGCTTCACGATGAACTAATGAATTATGTTTTTTATTGCATTTTCTGCATGTACCACTACGACAATCACTTACCGAATGACCGAAATGTAAACAATTCTCGCATAAGTGCTTATCTTCTATAAATTTAAGTTTATCGTGTAAATTTAAAGCTACAAACTGAGTACAAGAATATAATGGATGATTCCCGTTACACATTATGCAGTTTTTCGTGCGCGTAGGCCGCTGAAGCTGTTTTAAATTATTATTACCTACTACGTTGCAGTGTACCTTTGAATGCGTTTGTTCGTATGATGAATGGCGTCTGTATGCGTGACTGACGGAATGTGATGAATGTGGTTTTGAATGAGTAACTGATAATGTTTCTAATATATCCGCTTTATTTCTCAAAAATTTAATTAAATCGCTTAATTTTATTTTTTCTGAAGAATCGTAAGATGGCGAAAGCGTGCTCTTATACCGTTCCCATTCACGTTCCGTAGCTGAATCTAATTTGGAAACTACTAAATAAATAATAAGCGTATCCCATTGGTCCGTGGGTTCGCCGAGTAATTTTAATGCGCGAATATTTTTTAATACAGTGTCAATAAGATTTCGAATTGACCCTGAAGACTCTTTATTTACATTTGGTATGCCAAATAAAGACTTCACATGATTGTGTACTAACAGTCTGTTATTATTATAGCGATTGACTAATAAATCCCAAGCAATACTATAGTTCTGTGCTGAAAATTCGATTGAACTGATAACTAGGTTTGCACTGCCCCGTAATGACGATTTTAGATAGTGATACTTTTGTATATCGGATATTTCCTTACAATTATGCACTAATGCTAAAAATGTATCCCTAAATTCTAACCAGTGCTCATAGTTGCCGTCGAAGGTCGGTAACGAAATAGTGGGCAACTTAACATTAGGTAATGTAAAACTATGAAAATTACTAAAAGACCTGTCACCAGTATCCTCGCTTATCATGCACTCGGTTTGTGCTATAACATCGTAATAATCATTTTCAAATGCTTCTCTTACTGTTAATTGTTGTTTGAACTCAGACTCGGGAATTAAATTTTGTATTTTATTTTGAATGTCATTAAATTCATTGTATAAATTCTTAGCGCCTTGCAATCGCAATTTTAACTCTGCGTGCTGTTTGTGAGTTAATTCTGCATCTAAAGAATCTACGTAATTTTTAAAAATTGTAAGGCGACCCTTAATAGAACCTCTGTGTTTTTTTAAATCTCTGAGGGTATCGTCTTCGACATTTTGGACCCTCTTTGACATTTTGGAAATTGTGTGGAAATGCAGATGTACTTACAGTTCAAAGTTGAAAGCACAAACCCGACACGACACATGCACCGACACCTCTAGGGGAAATGTTGACTGCGATGTCCAGAACTGCGCGATTGTTCCTGTTCCCTTGGATGCCTTGCGTGGTAGCTCCCGGCCGTGGGCGATGCTCGTAGATACTGTTTCTGCAATTGGCGTGTTGTACCCGTGGATGTCCTTTCCGATTACGCTTTAACGGTTGATACGGTCGTATTCGGCTCGAAGACCAATATGTTGGAGCCTGGTCGACTTTTTGCTTCTTGGGTGATGATTAGAAAATAAAATTAGACCTTTGGTAAACGACTTGTATAATTGTTGTAAATTTACAATGCGAATTGAATGCGAATCAAAATGAATGTGGCGAATACAAAATTTTAGTAATTATGCGAGGTAGAAAAAGGGGGTACACATAGGGTCAAAAAATTCGTGAGGGGTAGAAGACACACGCGCTGCCTCAGTCCGCCAATAGGTGTCGCTGTAGGTCTCGAACAATTGATGTGTGAACAGTTTGTTTCTTACTGCAAATATTGTCAGACGCGTTCTTTTTAAAAATATGAAAGAATAAATTCCTACCCTAGCTATACAGTTGCACAGATTACCCAATTTACAGCTGCGAAACGTAATATGCGCTGACTCTACTCTACTAAGAAATCTAATTAACTTATTTTATTTTATCAACCGACGAAAAAACTTTTTTTATTTGGAAGGGTGTGCCCCGAAGGTGGTTCCACATAAATTAAGAAAACAATTTTTTCTGCGGTATAATTTTTTAAATAAAACGTTTTTATTCTCTTGAAAATAATAAAACAGAACTGAATTACCTAAATTAGATCAACAAGCTGGCGGTAAGGAGTATTTATGTTACAATATCTTCACTGTGGACTAGTTTAAATTTTGCTCTGTGTATTTACACTAATAAATTGGTGTACACGCTGCACCGACGACGTCGGATAATATTGCAGTAGGTACTGCAAGTACTACAGCCTTATTAGTGTAGTGTTGTGACGTACACCGAACAATGTTAACATCGGACCAATTAGAGGCCCTGTACTGTATTTGTATATTAGTTCAATTTCTTTGAAAACTTCTTTAGATTTTAATTTTTTAACACATCGGAAATTTATAACTTTACCTACAAATCTAGTTACTTTCTAAAAAAGAAACGTAGAATTACAATCAAACTAGCTGGTGCCCGCGACTTCGTCCGCGTTCTCAATAGCCTTCCTCGATAAATGGACTATCCAAAACAAAAATATTTTTTCAATTCCAACCAAACAATTCCTGAGATTAGCGCGTACAACCAAACAAACAATCAAACTCTTTATATATTGATATAGATTATCTAAACTGACAAATCGGACGGCTGTAAGCAAATTTTTTTTAGGTAAGGTATACACAAAATGTTCCTCGTTCGTCGCTCTTATCAAAATTCTTTGTGTTAGAGAAATAACGGAAACACAGTCAGAAAATAACATAGACAATTTTTTTTATAATATCTAAGTATGCAAATATTTAAATATTAACCTGTCTCGCGTCATAACACACCCCCTTGAAAAAGACCACGGTGAAATAACAAGTACGTTTGCTGTTGTTTCGGTGAGCGAGTTAGGGACGCCAAAGCTCCATTTCCCTATTCTCCTAAAACCTTTCCTTTATCTTACTTAGGCCGATAGCGCAACTGCACTCCAATTGCAGCACCTGTGTCGTTTTATTCTATTTTCAACATAAACCTTACAGCAGAACAAAATAACATGCATGATATACAGTTTTACTACCTACATTGCTAATTACAGGGTTTAATTGTGTAGGACTTAATTAGGTACCAATTATTAATTCTAAACCATTGGGGAGGGATCTGAGGTAAGGAGTAAGGTATGAGCTATTCGTGTGCGTTTGTTTGTATGTGTGAGGGCGTTGCTTGTTTTAATAAGCGAACGGCTCTACTATCAAGTGGACCGTCAATCTGTCTACACTAGTCTACAGATCTTTACATAAAAAAGAGAAAAAGATTTGTAGTATATGTATGTATACCTATGCTTCTCATTGGTCCATGCACATAACATAACATAACATGGTCCCCATAACACATTAAAAAGTTATGGGGGAACCCTATGTCCAGCAGTGGACGTCCAACAGCTTTGATGATGATCCATCAAAGATAAGATCAACTTATCTGGACAGTATAAAATAGAACTGTCAGAAACAGTTAGATGATGTTAGGTATGGGTGTGGTTATAATATAACATTTTCAATTTGAATTAACTTTGGCCGACACGGCAGTTAAATGAGTAGAGTTTTGAAAGGACCGCACGAAGGTTTTGCAGCAAAGTGACGGAGACGGGGTGGCGTGGGGTGGGCCGACTTGTTTTGGTCTGTTTGGCCCTACAGCACCACAAAGACGACCGATCCGCACACTAATTCAACGTAGATCAATACCTAGTGCACCCGGCCTGCCTGCCTGCCTGCCCTTTCCCGTTCTCAACATTATTAAAATCCTAATTAAGAGTAGCGTTTGCTTAGAGTCAATTTGTCAATATCTAAGACCAGTAGTAATAAATAGCCTTTTTAAGTTATTAATTTTTAAAAAATTTAAAAAGATAATATGAATTTTGCATTTGTATTCTGATAGGGCTCCTTTGTTCAGTCGTTTTAACGACTGTGAAATTCATAAAATATTTTTAACGATAAATTTCCTTGAAAATTTTATCCTTAAAATATCAGACCGTAGATGAAATAGCAAATGAAAGTGTTTCGTTGCAGGAGATTCATTTCTTGAAAGAAGTTTTGAACGACCTTCGAGGCGGGGGGTAGCAGTATAGTTTTGGTACTTTCAGTTATGGAGGCCGCCACTCCGCCACCCACCAGTCTTGCAGAATTTGCATGATTAGAAGCGCCACGGGATGCATAAAGGAAAAAGATGTTAGGTGTAAAGCTTGTGATATGATGAAAAATATTTAAAAAAATATTAGTTACAGAAATCTAGTTTTTTTAAAAGAGATTTCTGTTACTAACACCTATTAGCGAAATAAAAGACAAACGCCTGAACTTACTATTTCTTATTTGGTACCTAAAATTAATAATAATCTCCAAACGTAAGATACCTACTTACAATAGAAAATGAGCTACTAGAAGTGTAGTAGTAGAGCCAATAGGTACCTATACCTATATCATTAAATTAAAATAATATTTTAAAAAACACTTGAAAAATTCACTTGACCTATAAATTGATCTTTGTTCTGATTTTTTTATTGTTATAGCAATATATTTAATACATAACTCCGCAAAATAACTTTATACCTAATCCTTACAGCGCAATCTATGTGTTAATGTCTAAGAATGATAATATTGGTACTTGACAAGTTTAAACAGCAGCATTTTAGCACTCCTTGTTTTGTGTAGCAAAGGCTATTTGTTGATACAATGCTCAATAAAGTTTGTAACAGAAGCAGGGATTATTAACTATGTATTACCTCCTTTATTAAGATATGCTTGCTTAGACAATCGTAGGTTAGCATTAGCACCTACTTAGATAAGAGTAACTTGAGCTGAGTTATGCAGTCACATACTGAGAACGTCGTCCTTGTAATCACCTCTTTCGGTGCATGAGCAATTGATACCATTCCCTTATCCTCCCATAGTCTCTTATCAATTGTATTATTTAGGCCGACAGCGCATTTCATCCCCCCAGTGCACCATCCACTAACAAGTGAGCTGCCTGTCATCTCTTCAATATCGATACAAAAAGAAGTAGGAATATGTACCAGATAAAATCCACCCAAATCGAAACAAAGAACCCACTCTATTCAATTCTGATTCTCTAACCGAAACAAAACCTATAAACACAATATAGAGGACCTGGTTCAGTTAACAATAGCACATGTTCAATATTACATTCCGAAATTGGAATCCACAACAAAGGGACGTCAAAGAAAAGTAGCAAGTGCACGCGTGCAAGCCGGCATAAAGAGCGACGGTACACGGCCGAGGAGCCTCGTGCGTCCATTACCCCCTTCCTGTGGGGGAAAGGGGGCTGCCGAAAGTGCGGGGGTGGCAAGCGTCTCACTCACACCCGAAGATGCATCGAGGTTCTGGACGAAACCGCAATGCCGCTTGTACGTAATGGTACCCTATGAATTACAGCTCTCATCCAGTTATTGATTATATCAGTTTGTACCTATCTGCATTTTCAGGCTGGATTTTATCAATTTTATAGCTTAGTGCAGCTGTAGCATTTCAACTCATTGAGACACTACGTAATGTTAGCTTATACCCATAGATTTTTTTGTCATTCAAGTTTTCAATACTATTCCATTCTTCATAAAATATGAAGCCTCGACGGCTATAATTCTAAGTTTTTTGGTTAGACTAAAGGTGACAAAACATCAAGTATCGTGAGCACAAAAGTATCCAAGATGTATTTGTTCGTAGTGCCTTCGTAGAGTCACGACATGCCCCTGCACCGATAAATCGCATTATGGCCCACGTGCAGGGAATACATTTTTAATCTTGTTTCTCTATCCGACATGGTAAGAACTACTCCGACAATACACATAGGTATTTTAGCTAGCCATTATCAATTAAATTCTGTAAATCCATGTTCTGTACCACTAACATAAAGTGTTAAAGTATGCGTTAGATTTGTAGCGTAGATATGTTAAAGTCCTAATTAAAGTGCAAATCAGTCTAGTATTTTGTACCGCTCAAAGAATGTGACTAGCGCAAATTCAACGCGTAGGTAAGTTGCTGTTTTCAAGGATTTAATGACGTTAATGTACAAAAGTACTGCGCCAACCTTTAAGAAGTATACGGTGCAAAAGTTGTCCCAAAAACGAATGCTATGTCACCACAGAACAGAACCGTTAATAACGCTCACGTTGCCATCCACGTCTCCTTTCAAATGGCTCGAGCAGGCAAGCTATGTCAAAGCACGTAATTAGTATTTAGGAAGGTGGTAAGAAAGGAGAGGTCGTGGGCCAGACGTCGGGTATCGATCCGACCTGCCCCACGCTCTAACTCCCCCCATGGGCGGAAAGCAGGGGGCCACGCACATCGAGCCACCAATTGACACACTTAAGGTAACACTTAGCTCTTGCAAGTTGTCTTGGTCAAAGATAGCAAGCATGATTGTACTTATCTACACTAAATTTATAGTTATTACAACTACGTAGAAATGGATAAATTCAAATGCAACTCACCTAATGACAATAAACACCGAAGGCTGACGAGCTCGTTTCGTTATAATTTATATGTATCATGAAGGTACAAGAATCAGGAGGTACCTACAAACTCTCTAAAGTTGCTGAAAGTTTCAGAGTGCGACCCAGTTGGCGGCGAGCCCGCTCGAGGGTCGTAGTGTCACGTGACACAAACTTGTAACATAAATAATCATTTAAAATTCAATTTATAAAAAACAATGCATAATATAATAATTGTCATTGCATACCTAATCATTCGGAAATTATAATTTATACCAATATATAAAGCTGAAGAGTTTGGTTGTATGCGCCAATCTCTGGAACTACCTAGTTACTGGTTCGAACTGAAAAATTCTTTTTGTATTAGATAGTCCATTTATCGAGGAAGGCTATAGAGAACGTGGACGAAGTCGCGGGAACCAGAGAGTAGTTAATATAAGCCGAAAGAAACGACCTCTCCAAAAATTCACATTAAAAATTCCTTGCCACTAATTAGTACGGAGATTGCAGTGTAGATAAACAAAATGAAACCTATTTCAGTGCTCAAGGTGTTTGAAAAAACTGCGATCTCATAATTGGAAAAAAATTAGCTCATCGTTCCTAACGTTCCTCTGGAAAAGCTAAATTCTTCTTTCTTTATAAAGGCAATTTCCGGGCAAAGGAATTACGAGTGAAAATAAGCAGAGCACGCAGATTGTCCGGAGCGACGTCGCGTCGGCAGCGTTGCACTTTGGGGAGCTCCAGGGTGGCGTTATACAGCGGTGGGTGGATCGTAGAGGCAGGGGGTGAAAATCACCCGCAATCATTTATACCCGAACTGCCTGCGAAATTACCAGCCATCACCAACCTTGCGACGTTAGGTAGCTACACCACTTCTAAACGTAAAACCGAACTAGGTAGTAGATATCTCCTGTATTTTCAAATTGAAATTGCTAGATTATCTAGAATCTTAACTTTTGATATCTTGCGGATTTTAAACAATGTTTGTTGAATTCCGTCAAGTCAAGTAGACCTGTTGACAAACAATAACTGTTGAACAAACAATTTGTTATTTGACTAGAACATCGTTCATAACCAGGCCATTCTTTTTTTATTACACTTTGAAGAATTTGGTAATAAATGGCTCAGATTTTGTAAATGGGGATGACAATCGAAAATTAGAAAGACTTTTTATACTTTTAAATTACAATTTGATAATTTAAAAATCAATTAATTGGTAATAAAAATCTATACAACCAGAGTAAATATATAACCTTGCTAACCAGATATTATAAGTAACGCCAGTACCTACCTACCTATATAGATACAAATGGGAAGGCAAGACGAGGCCACGTGGTGAGATGCGACGTAGCTATTTGTGTCAGGAACTGCATCCGTGACCCACTTCGCAAACACCCCTTCCCGGACCCCGACGACACTGTCGTATATTTTGGCCTAGGTTATGTCGAGTTTCAGTATTATCGCAGATCACGCTCGGTTCTAAATACCTACTCAATATTTTAGCGGATGTTCTATCTACAAGTACCTATATTCTTCACATATGAGTATATATGTAAATACGTGTACACTTAGTTACGATTAACGTATTAAGATTGTTGCAAACAAATATCTACTTAGTGTAACTGTGTAATATTCCCTGTCGAAAACACATTTGTAGCTGATTTTTTTCTGAGATTAGCAAATACGCCGCCGGTAGTTGGTCAAATTAGCATGGGTAATGAATGGTTCGCGGCGCCGGTGTCACGATCGCCTCTAATTGCGATATCTAATTAAACAGAATATCATAATTGCACGCGGCTCACTCGGCAACCCGACCGGCAAATTAGACGCATTTGCTCGTTGTCTGAATAATGGATTTAATGAGAACACCTGAACGAATCACTCCCGCGAACGCGATGCGCTCGTCGTGTCGATGCCAAGATAAACACAAAATAACTAGATACTTAATCAACAAACAATATCCAATAAAGTTAAAATTAATTTTTAAGTTTATACGATTTAAATAGCCTTTATTGATTTTGAAATATTTTTTTTACGGAAAGGTCGTCAAGAGGCTGACGGTTCACTCGATGTTATTAGATGGCTACCGTAGCCTATTAACACAAGCAACGCCATGCTGCCCGACCTTAGTAGGATAAATGATAAGGGATTTAGTAATTACTATATCCGACATCCCTCACTCGCTCACTATCTATGTGCCAACATTCATCGGTTATTACGTTCTTGAGTAGAACATCAATACCTACATCCTCACTTATCATCATCTCAGCCGCAGAACATACGCTGTTGGACTCCTTCAAAATTGTCATCATAGGCAACACAAAACTTTTGTTGAGACACACGAATTTTCAGGACTTAGGACTCACCATTTATAGTATATATATTAGTAGGATAAGATTACATATTCTTGGGTTTGTTTTAACATTTGTGATTTATAATTTGACAATTACTATTAATTTGCAAGTTCCTATTTAATTTCTGCCACCTTATCATAGCCATCTTTTTATAATTCTATTTGTGCATGTAGTTACTTATCTTGTACCTAGTACCAGTTTATTGTGAACTTTGTAAAGGCCTGTAATACCAGGTCCATATACCAAATTTCAATTTTTTAAATTATAAATTAATTAATTATATTGTGTAATTTAATATTGTGCTGTAAAACAAAAAATTAATAATTAACCAGGGTTTTATTTAAAATAATCATAAAATCGCGTGACTTGCACAATATAGTCATTTTTTACTATGCAATATAAAAATAACTATATTATGCTTAACTTAAATCTAAACGTGTCCTACACATTGAATACTATTTATAAAAGAGGTACAGTGGGCGACACAATTCGATCTCGAAACTGCAATCCAAATTCCAAATGTATTTAAATTAAAACAATATTTTTGAAAACATTTACTAATACATTTAAATGTATTATAATTGTTTTCACTTCAACTCATTTGGATATTTATTTTCAATCCACCGAACAAAAAAAAAACTACATACATACAAAATATTATTTTTTTATAAAACAATAAATATTTTATATTCATATGTACACATTCATGAATGACATTTGGCATTATATTTAATTTATATAACTTTTAAAACATCTTAACCTCATATTTAAAAAAAAACATGTGAATCAAAATGAAACTGATTTTTTTTCTTTATCATAACTAACTTCTTTTTTTTGTTTATAAATTATACGGTTATACTTATTTACGAATCAACCGGGTACTAGGAGATCAGACATACTACTATTTAGCCTTACATTAAGACTTTTACGGTCCATGCAACTTACTCAATACAGTCTCAATATCAATATTTTGAATATTTGCCGAATTCAACAAGTACTGAGCTTCAGGTCGCGATTTCTTACTTTCACTCAGTGACTCGTCTGAAGCTGAACCGCTTTGAACTCTTTTTCTCTTTTTATTGTCTGATTTCTCTCTAACTTCCGCTCTCTCTTCTATCTTCTCTTCCAAAACAACTTCAGTTATTGTTGATTCGTACACACTCCTAGACGATTGAACGCTCGGCTTCAACGGAGTATCTAAACTTGTCAATGTCGAGTCAAATATTTCGTAACACTGGGCCCTATCAAATTCCTTCATTGGTGTGTACAAAGGCTCCATATTGCTTATAGAGTCGACCGCTTGTTGTATTTCAACAGAGTCTTGGTAGTCCTTATCGAACATTAAATTGAAAGGTGTCGCTCGTAATCTCACAGAAACTCCCTCCTCGATAAACACTTCCATGGAAAACTTTTCCTTGAGAGTAACACGTTCTTTTAGAGTGGAATTATCTGTTTCATTATGTTCCGTATAAATGTAATTAATAGTGCCTTCGTGACATTCGTGCACAGACAATTCCAAGTCATCCAAGTATTCCTCCTCCTCTTCATTAACCTTATTTGTTTCTCCTGAATCAACAGGGTTATCATCACGCTTCGCTCCACATGTTTCTTCCACCAGAGATCTATTGAAACCTGGATGAGGTGGTGTATCTAGCAAATCTCTTTCTATTGTCTTCGCTGTTACAACGTCGAAGCCTCTCTTTATTAGATCTACTTGTAATGCGCTGCTATCTTCAATGACGGGATCAGATTTTGTTGTTTCAATATATTCTTGTATTTTTTTAATGTCGTCCCCTTGATCTTGGCGTGTCGCTTGACTTCCGTCATTGGACCATGATAACTGGGATTGATTTGCATTGTAATTAGAAGCAAGATTTTTCACTATTTCCGGTGATTTTTCTGTAGGATCGCTCCTATCACTGGGAGAAGACGTAATAGTCTTGTTACAATTGAGTTTTCTTGGAGTAGATGATTTTCTGCGAGACTTTGTAGGTGCCGGAGTAATAACATTCTGTGTGGCCACATATTTTTCTTTAATTATATTACGCTTTCTAGCCAACTTTGAAGAGTCAAGAGGTGTAAACTTTCTTCTGTCCCTGCTTAAATTGCCTTCCTTAGCATATATTTGGGCTTGTTTCGTCTTTTTATAATGTTTCGGCGTACCCTTCTTTATACTCCTCTTTCCCTTTTGGTTCTTTGGAGAATTTTTATTATCAATTGAATCATCTTTGTTACTGGAAATACTCATTGATTCACTGCTAACATCTGTGTCTTTATCATCTTTTCTTGTTTTAGAAATAAAAGGACTGCTATACGAGTATGACACATTTCTTGCACACTGTCTCACAGGTCGAGATTTAAAACCCTTTATATCTTCTATTTGTTTTGGGTCTTTTTGAATTTCAGTATTTTTAGAAACCATCTTATCCGTTTCATTCGCGTTAGACGATGTACATAAAACTTCTAAACTTGGTATGTTATCTTGATCCTCGGGTTTGTAATATGAGCTTCCACTTGAATAGTCCGTGCCGCGAGAAACGTATTGAGAAGGTGAACCTAAAAGCTTTGGGGTGGCGATTGAATTTGGTGAGGCCAAAAATCTGGGCGTAGGAATATTCATAATTTTTATATCTGATACAGGTTCGCCTCCTATGTCTGGGCCTAAAAATCTGGGCGTTTCCATTTGTATGTCATATATGGCTTGCTTATAAGGTGTGTCTAATAAATCTGAAATGTTTAGTTTAGCTCCAATTACATTTTGAAGTAAATGTCTATCCATTTCAGGAGTATCTGAATCGGGAAGGTCATCGTTATTGCTCTTTTCCATTTCTTGCACAATATTAGGATTAGGATGTTTTTCAACACCTGATATTATGTTTATAGTAGGCTTAATGGGGACATCGATTTTCTTTTCTTCCGTATCCTGTGATCCTTTATCGTCATTGGCAGATTTTCGTTTACTTTTTTTAAAGCCTGTTATTTTGGGAGTTCCACTTTTTTTGACTTCTTTTGATTTTTTCGAATCAGTAGTTTTATTTTTCTTTTTATATTTACTTTTAGATTCAGATTTATTTTTCTTTGATGAAGATTTTCTTTCAACGCATTCATTTGAAACGGCAACAGCCCGTAAATTGGCATCCCACTGACTAAATTTCAACTTGTTAACAGGCGTTATGTCTTTATCATTACTAGTAGCATTTTCTTTCTGAGTAGTGTCGTTTTCCTTTTCAACAATTTTTGTTCCCATTAAACCAGATCCTGTATTAATTTTAGGAATGGTTGGTTCATTTATTTCTTCAACGTTGTGTTCCTTGATAGTTTCATGTAGAATTCTTCTGGGTGTTGTGAAATCTAAAACTCTTATGTGAGATGATCGACGGGGAGTAGACGATGACTTGCGAACTGGAGGAATCACTTGAGGAGTGCTAGTTTTTGTTAGACTCGTCGTATCTTTGGGTAACGGGTTTGCAAAGGATTTTGACATTTCTTTATGTTTCATCGCACTTCCTTCATTAAGAATAGGCATGCTTAATGTAGAGGCACCTTGTGTTTCTACGTTAGCTTTAGGATCAGGGCTATCTGGTATGTCTATAGTAAGGGGCTCGATAGTCGATAATAGAGAGTTTGGCATACTTGTTCCATTCGATATCAAATTATTGCTTTGAGTCATCACAGTGTGTGGAGCCTTATTTGTCGAAGCATCAGAAGAACCTGAAACATTTAAAGTGTGTTAAGTTAAATAAAAAATGCACATAAATATTTTTTTTATATATATTACTAAAATTTCCTGCAATTCGCTATTTGATAAATAAAACTTAAATTTAAATTTAAAAAAAAGCATGTATCCATACCTGTCGTCGGAACGAGAATAATAGTAGGCATTGCCATTATTTCGTCTCTGGTGTAATTGTACCTATATTCCGGATTCCGTACAGATTTATAAGCAGGAGTTCCATTGACAAGAATGGTTTGCATTTGCAACAATGGCATCGTTTGTTTGGTATTTAAAACTGGGGGTATTTGAACATTACTCCTATTACTTGTTTCATTCGAACAAATCGTATCCACCCTCACATCTGACAGTATTGTGACTTTATTACAATCAAACTTATTTTGTGCGACTTCGGGCTTACTTTGTGATACTTGAGTTACTCTAGGAAAACACATATTATTTGCCGGCTGATTATTACTATTAACAGTTAAAAATATTTGTCGATTTGATCCTTCTTTTAAAGAATCTGTAGCGAATCTGAAATAAAAATTAACATAAGGATTAAATAATTAAAATCGTTCATAATGTCCGTGATTAAATTCAATATTTAAAAATAGTTTTTATTTCCTTATAAATTTTTTTACTAATGTCAATGCCCAATTGCGTAGTGAAAGGGTTTAAAAACCAGGTTTTAAAAAAATAAAAAGCAAAATAGAATCGCATTTCACAAGAAGTAAACTTAGAAACCAATATTCTCAATAAAAATATACAAAAATTGATTTGACACTAAATGGCGCCTGTGCACATGTATGTGTCCCATATTTACATTTTCAATTTATGTATGTTGTAAGCAAAATTCGATCTGTCTATAGTTCTTATTTGTTCTGAGATAGGAGGAATATAATTCATACTTACTGTGCATTCACGTTATCAGTCGTATTATAATCAGGTACATTAATTACTTGACTTCCCGTGCCTAAAAATCATTAAAATGTCATCAGTGAGCCGCCACGGCGACAATGGTGCGCAATTTTTTATTCTAACAGAAACATAACCTAGCATAGTCCTTGAGAACCTAACATTTTTCAGGATAAAAAGTATTATATATGTCAATCCAGGTAATGAACTATCTGTATGCCATAATTTCATCCAAATCCTTTAAGAAAGAGTAACAAACATCCTCACAAACTTTCACATTTATTTTTAACAGTATGATGATATGTACTTAATTAAATGTAGGTCGCTCACTAGAATATTTTATAAATTATTATTGACTAGCTGATGCCCGCGGCTTCGTCCGTGTTCTCTTTATAGCCTCTCGATAGCTTTTCTCGATAAATGGACTGTGCAACACAAAATGAATTTTTCAATTCAAACCAGTAGTTCCTGAGATTAGCGCGTACAACCAAACAAACAAATCCTTCAGCTTTATATATTTATATATAATATATAACTAGCACCAGGCTCGCGACTTCGTCCGCGTAGAAAAGTATAAAACGCCATCTTCCGTATTTTGGATAGACGGCGCTATCTCCCAGGCCAAGCCGCTAGTATTTACTTTTATTTTAGATTTTCCGTAGGAATGAAGCATTTTCCCGCGGTAAAAAGTATCCTATGTTCATCACGGATAATGTCGGCTTCTAAAAAGAATTTTTCAAATCGGTCCAGTAGTTTCGGAGCATATTCTATACAAACAATCAAATCTTTCCTCTTTATAATATTAGTATAGATAACAAAATAAATGAATACCTGTGATGCCAGATGCGAAATCTTGAAATGTTGCCGAAGTAGACATACTTTGGTTATCATATTTTGTACCAGACAATTGGTATTGGAATTGGCTTGTATTGGCATCGGACGCATTCTTATTACAACTTGTAACATTTAAAATTTTATTAAAATCCTGCGACTTTTGTACGGATTCTTTATCTGCAGATTTCACCTGTAACATGTAATAACTTTAAATATAAAATAGAAAAAATGACAAGCCTCGCAATACCAAAACAGCTATTTTAATTAGTATCTATGGAAGCACCCATTCTACAACTTTGTTATAAAATTGTTATCTAATTAATATCAATATATTGATGCCTAATATTGATACAATCTCTATAAATGTTGCTAGATAATTGATTAGATAACAATTTAAAACAAGGTTGTAAAATATTTGCTGTATATATATTTAATTTTTAATCCTTATATAATTATCTGTTCGCGATACTGCACCGATTTTCATGCTGTTTTCACCAATGGATAGAGTGGTTCTAGAGGAAGGTTTTAGTAGGTATACAATTTACAAAGTTACGTGGGCGAATAGTTGACAATAAAAAAACATACCGTTGGGTTAAACGATTGATTCTTTAACGTTGATCTGTTCTTCGATGTATTGTGAAGTAACGGATTATATTCATCTAAGTTGATTGGTGGATTCACTTCATTTGTCACTACTCGTGAACGTTTCTTTTTGTTACTACTATCATGTCCTGCAAAAGATTTTTTTTTGGGTCATTATTAAATTGAGAACTTTATGAGGATTCAATATTAGTATATAGAATACTCTAGCTGGTGCCCGCGACATCGTCTGCGTTGAAAAATGAAAAATATAATACCTAAATAATGACTTATGTCTTTATCGCTGTATTGATCCAGGTAATATAATGTTTGCCAAATTTCATCCGAAACCGCTCAGTAGTTTTTACGTGAGAGTAAGAAACATCCATCCATACTCACAAATTGATAAGAGGTTCTGATTCTGATCACTTTTCAGATATCATTGGTTAGTTTAATCAACAATTATTGTGTGAACTATTATTTACAATTTTACATTCAATTCCAATAATATATAGAGTTATTTCATTGTACTTCTTTTATAATAAAAGTCATCAAGCAAGATGGTCTTTACGATAGTATAGCTAATAGACTAAGGGCCTCTTTCACCATACAAGTAAAGTGTTGATTAGTTACTTTTAGAAATAATTTTATGTTTTATTAAATTATGAACTTGGTTTAGTGCATCATTAGATAGGCGAATTTTTTTTTATTATTTTATTTTTAATGTTTGGGACAACTAAATTATTCCCAGTGACAGGGGACTTTAAATGACGGTTAGCCTACTTGACAGATAGTGAAAGAGGCCCTTAGTGTGATGGTTCATAGTTAAAAAGGTTCAATAAAAAATATCCACCAGTGCCCAAGGGCTGATGATAATAACAATAATTATTAATAAACTCTTAGTTTGTTTCTAAGAGTATAAAATAAAAGATAAATTATTTACCCGGTAAGTCCTCTAACCAAGTAGTTTCAACTGCATTATTACTTCCTGTTTGACTTTTAGAATAATCTTGAGATATTCTTTTACATCCACAAACACAACTTGACACCTCACAGTTGCTCGATTTTTCAGCTAATGTTTGTGATTCATTTCTTAAAAAAAGTCATAGTTTACTTCTTGCAATATGATCAATACTAAGAAATTTCTAAACAACAATAATTTCTTTACTAGCTGTTGCACACAACTTCACGCTCGTAACTTTATAAAACATAGCCTATGTTACTCGCTGATAATGTAGCTTTCTATAGTTGAAGGAATTTTCAAAATCAGTTTTTGAGTTTATTCATTACAAACAAAAATACAAACCTCTCTTTATAATATTTGTATATAGATCAATTTAAATAGGTATGGATAATTTGTTTTCATATATAATTCCTAAATATTGTTAGTACAATTAGAAAGTACTTTCATATGTACATTTTCATTGTGTAATGGGAATTATGAATTTTATGAAAATTGATAACTCTATCTACCTAGGTACCACATTTAATGCATTTAGAAAAAATATCATGTTAACATAATATTAGTATAAAATACAAAATGCTTCTTCAGCAAGGCTAAGAATTCCCCTATTAACTCAAATCTAAAAAACCCTTAAAACATAACTATTTTGTGTGCACACTTTAAAAATAACATATTGTAGCAAGTGAAGATTAATCAAAACATTACCATTAAAATAAAACAGTGTGAAATACTAAATATTATGAAAAAGTATTTTGGATAGGTAATTCATCCATTTCTTTTATAACAAACTAGCTGGTGCCCGCGACTTCGTCTACGCTCTCTATAGCTTATAGCCTTCCTCGATAAATGGACTATCCAACACAAAAAGAATTTTTCAATTCAAACCAGTAGTTCCTGAGATTAGCACGTACAACCAACAAACAAACAAATTTCAGCTTTATATAATAGTATATAGATTATAAATTAAAGAGACAATACCTAGTCCCATCTTCGAAATTTCTAATCCGGTTCAAATCAAAATTATTTATCAATACCTTGACAACCTCTAACAAGTTTTCACATTCAGACAATTGTTTTCTGAGAGACAGAGGCTTGCAAGTTTCAACTGAAAATTAATAATAGAAATGCGTTATATATGAAAGACATCGTTTAAATACCATGATTGTAATTCTATCATAACAAATTTACCGTATATCTTCACTGCTCTGTATTCAGAAAGTATATGCTTAAGCGATCTCATAAATATTCGGTCGTATTCATCTTCTAATGCATCTAAATATTTGCTTTGTTGCAGAAATTCGTCATAGACCGTCATGAGCTGTTCTTCGGCAAGGTATCCTAAAAGGCACATAAATAAATTTTGAGGACATGCCATACACAATAACAAGGAATTCCCGCCAACGGTTTGTGGCATTGTGACCATTATTCGTTTACCAAGGACTAATTTAGCCAGCTCCTTCGGTGAGAATGGGGGTAACGACATTGTGATTTTAGTTTGAGATTTTCAAAACTTCACTTTTAATGGGATAAGAAAAATAAACATCTTTATTATTTAATTAGATCGCAACTCGCGTTCGTTTTCAAACAAATGAATATGATATGAATATATTATAATACTCTGTGATACGAATGACACGCATAGAATAAAAAAGAAATTCAAACTTGAATTCAAATACAGACTTACAGGCCACAGATAATAATATTTAATTGTAATCTAATTTTTTATGCGGCCTCCTCTCTCTCGCGAAGTTCCTCGACGAAGTTGACTCGACTCGAGAAAGTTGACCGAGCACGAAGTGCGTCGCTACACACTCTTTCAACTTCGCGAGGAGCTCATTCGCGTTGCATATATATTATGGTAGGAGAGCCCAAGAGGGAATTTTTGGATTTACTAGAGCGCGTCAGAATCCAAAAATCCCAATGTATATTCCCCACGTGTCTCCGATAACCAATATGTATTAATCTGACGGTTTGGTTGGTGGGGTTGGCGGGGATGGGGGTAAAATTTTAAATACAACTCGAGCGCGTCAGATTTTTAGAGGGGATGTTAAGTGAACCTAAACTAAGCTCTCATTTAAAATTCAGACGATTCGGAGGTAACGCAAACTCGTGGCAGATTTTTGAAATTCTCATTTTGTAATACTCGAGCGCTTCAGATTTTCATACAGACGGTTCAGCCTAAATTCCTAATCGTGCTGATTCTTCTTACCATCCAATCTTCAAAGTCCAAATTTAGCATCGTGGGCTCTCTAACCATTATAAGTTACTCTATGCACGCGGCTTTGAGTCCTTTGACTCGGTCGCAAAAACCGACAACAAATGGAAATAGCACGAGGCGAGGTAAAGTTGGACGAAGTAGGGCGAGGTGACCGTCCACACTCTCTTAAGGTAAATGTCGACTAGGCAGAGCACGTCGGATCGCCTCGCCCAACTTCGCGAGAGTGTGGAGGCCGTGTTAAGATCTAAACGAATATTTCAAAAGAATAAAAAAGAAAATATATTTAAAAAAATCTCAAAATCGCGTTGCTATTTTATTCACATTTGCTTTTATTAGGTACACATTCATATTGCATTTTATTTCTAAAATTTGGTAATGTTTATAATATTCTGTGGGAGTAATGTGTTCTCGGTTTCTGTCGGTTTGATGTTTCGTGTGTAGCTCCTGTGCCTTCTGTGACATTCTTAAATTGCCTAAATTTATTTCGCCATCTTTCAATTTCACACTTTATCAGATATATTCGTGTAATTGTCGTATAGTAATTATTTGTATGAAAGTAAACAATTTCTAGTTTTTTTTCTTTGTATTTTGATTTATGCTAAAGTGCTTTATAAAATTGTATCAATTCAAATATGAGTGCCACTCTATCCACCCCATTGTTCGCTTGTTCTCGCTGCTTTTCTAGACATCCTTTCGAGGAATTGTCCCCTGGAGAACAGCTTTGCAAGGTAATGTTTGGAAACATGGTATAAGATTATGATAGCATTTGTGATCACCAAACAAGTATTAGAGAAATTTAATTTCAATAAGTTCGCATTAGTTTATTTGTGAGATATTTTTGTTGACGTCAATGGTGACGCGATTTTGTTATGATGTTCCAGGAATGCCGCGGATCGTTTCCCGTCGTCAAATGTACGTATTGTCGTTCGGAGTTCCAACAAACAAGGTCAGTGCCAAGTCTACTAGGTATTTTATTTAGAATTTTATAAATTAATTGGTAGGCTTAAAAAACAGTTGAAAATGACCTCTTTAAAAAGAATACTTGAAATAACCATTAAACATCTTATCTTTGTGGTTATTTTGTGTCTTTATTGTATTCGAAGGTAATTTTTTTTTGTAAAGAACAATTTGCATTCTATTGCATCTTGCTGCTTGCTAGTGCTGGTAAAAAAGCTCTAATTTTTAATTGAAATTTTGTTAAATCTGGTATTAACACACCAAAGGAATTGAAATATAAACAAGAACAAATGGATAATCAATAACTTTTCCAGTCAACTCTATATCGTCCCCTAAAAGTCACTAAGTGGAAAATTCATTGAGTAAAGTATTATTGTAATTAAGCAATAATTTTAAAGGTTGAAACTCTTTATGAACATTAATATTTAAGTAGTATTCATACTTATTGACTATTTTCAGACATTGATTTTGTTAAAGAAGGAATTTTTGAACAAAATGTCACTTAATGAGTTTTACCTTGAGGAAAATATGCTATTATCACCGAGTGTAATAATGTAATATGAAATTTGAATTATATGTGATGTTTTCAGTAAATCAAACACATCTTCGATTTGCAAGAAATGTGAGGCAAATGTTAAGGCCTACGGGAAACCTACTGCATGTGAATACTGTAACATCATAGCAGCTTTTATTGGTATGATTTGGTTATTTTAAAGTGTTTCTTGATATAAATAATAGATTGTATTTATTATATTGTTCTGGTCACTTATATATATAATTTAACACAGACTAGGGTATACTGGCTGTTACATAAAAGTAAAGCAAAACATGTCTGTTAACAACCCTTTAAAATACTGCAAAAGTTTCTGTGAAAAAACTTGGCAGAGTGCATCAAACAAACAAAGGGTATATTAGTATAGAAAACCAATAGTAATGAAAAGTATATTTTGATGCAGTTGTACCTCAAAAAATTAGTGTTTATATTTTTAATTCGGGTTATATTCGATGTACAGTAACCCAAAACAATGTATTTTATGTGTTATTTATTTATTTGATTTAATAATAATACTAAATGTCATTTGTAGGTAATAAATGTCAACGGTGTGCTAACTCTGAACGTAAATATGGCTCAGCAGTTACATGTGAGCAATGCAAACAACGCTGCGCCTTTGATCGTCACGATGATAGCAAAAAGGTAATTGTGAATACGTTTGGGGTAAAAAAAGGCTCATCCCTTTAAAACTGCACCATGACAAAATTCATTTCAAACGTCTGCCAGTTGTTTGCTTTTTGCTTTAGATTCAAAATGTACTAAGAATCTATGGACCTGATAAAGGAATAAATTTGAAAACTGACAAAGGTTTTCGTATCTCGACTACGTACTTATATTGAGTTGTCATCGATACTAACTTTAATAACAGCACTTATTATATGAAAATGTATTTCAGCATAAACAGTTATATTGTAAAACGTAACAATTACATTATTATTCATTAGCAATCTGTTTACTCTATGGTCTCACTGTATCACATCCAAGTGGGAAAATTAGAGCACATTTATAAATGATTATTCAATAGGATTACAAGCAAAAAAATTTAAGTTACTTGAAATAATAGGTACTTTACTTACCCCAACTGAATAGTCGCAAGCAAACATTTGTATTGCTGAGCTGTGCATGTATATCTTTATATATAAAAATTCATTATAATAGAAAAGATATAACCGGACTTAGGGTGGGAGAAGCCACAGCGAAGCGTGGCCGAGTTTAGTTAGTTATACCTAATAATTATATGTTTATAAGGAAATTTGTGCCTACAGGTGGATGGGAAGCTTCTTTGTTGGCTATGCACACAATCACTTAAACGAGCCTTGGCACGTACAAAGCAACATCTTTCATCTGTGGACAAACATAAGCATCGTGTTCACAAGTATGTATTTTGTTTCTATCCTTTTCATTTACAAAATCCTATTTTTTTTTAATTTTGTTGTTTCAATATTCCTTTTAAAATATACTTACTAATACTCCAAGATTTTAATTCAACTTTAGTTTAGGATCAATTAGTTTAGTTTAGTCATAAAGTGAATTATTGCCTTTACAAATATTTTTGTTTACAGCTTCGATTTTGATTACTATAGTAGCATTTTATATTATGCCTCTTGCATAAAGTAAATAATTTGTGTCTTCATCTGTAATATTATACCATTTCGATAAAAAAAAAATGTGAAACCTTAAACATTGTGACCATATAATAATTTAAGCATTTACACCACAGTATAGAAACCAATAGAGCCAACGAGACCATAAATCATATAAAGAGGTTTAAAAACAGTTCAGCTTTCTTTTAGATCATCCTGAGGAATCGTATCTTGGTACACTGTTGGCCTGTTTTTTCATTTTTTTACAAAAATATGGTTAGTGATGATGAATTTATTTAGGACACTGAAAAATCAGTCTAGTCTAGTCATAGAGTAAATGATAATTTTACAGACTCATCATTCTTTAAAAATGCGCATAAAAAGATAAGAATATTCGAAAGGGGGAAGCGCTTCAAGCGGCTGCACCATTTGTAAATCATTCTGTTTATTGACATGGACTATGTTCTATAATTTAATTTATTTTGTAGTTCAAGCATATTAGCGATTTTGTAAGAATAAGTTAGTGTCATATTAATATGTATTATTATTTATATTTTGCTCACGGCACGCTTAATAGCTGGACCTGGTAACTAAATTCCATATATCTACATATGTATATTTTTGTAGTTTTATTCCTTTTTTGCTTATTATTATTTTTTTAATTAATAGGTTCATCAGTTAATGCAAATAAACATTGTAGTATATCATTATTCATTTATTTATAATGTAATCATACTAGAATGAAAATCACATGTAAAAAATCAATTTTTGGTATAGAGAGAATTACCAGGCTGTTACTTAATAAAAGAAACAAAAGTAAATGGTAAATGATACTGTCTCTTTCGTAATTACAACGAGGAGCTTCTTGCGATTAAATATTTTTTTAAATGGTAAACTGTTGGAGTTTAATAGCTGGTTAAAAGAATTGAATTTCACACACACAAAAAAAAACACGAAAAAACTTGACCAAGACATCAAACCCTCAAGGTTTAATAACTGTAAAAACGAATGTTGGCCAATATACAATACATATCTTTGTATGGTCCCAAATGAAGTTGGTGTGATTGTTTTATTAATTTCATTCATTCTCAGTTATTGGTTTTGTTTTTGCTTTAAGTGTAAATGTAAAGCTTTCACTTCAACCACTTTTTCCCTTAATTATTATATGTGTAAGTGAAATATAATAAATGGCATTATTGTTAATCATTAATAAATGACATTAACCAGGTCGAAAGGTAGTCACAAAGAGAAACGCAAATCGGATATGATGAAGTCGGTCAGTTCAGGCGATTCTTCCCTAAGTGATTCACTACCACTAGAGAAGAAGTCAAAACTTCATCCATTGCAAGGTAATTTGGTTTTATTCAATTTAATATAAGACATAACAGTCTTTTCCTATGTGAAAAAAAAAGACCAAGAGAGATTCAATTAGTGAATGTCAAACAGATTGTACGTATTTCTATGTAGAGATTTATGATTTTAATTATTAAGGTATGCAAATAATCACAAGCAAAACAAATTATAATTTCTTTTTTACATTTACTTACATTTTAAAATTTAAATATATCTGAAATTCTATTCTGTTCTGTTAGTGAATACATTCTGATAAAGAAATAATGTATTCACTAACAGTTCCAATAAGTACTTACATTTCTTCACCTTTGTTTGTATGTATGTCTGTACGCACTACATAATCAAAATATTTCTACCGTGGAAACGAATATGTCTAATAATTTCTAGAACGAATAGAAACGACGAGCAAATGCAGCTCTGTGGGTGATAATAATATTTAATGACGATTCAGTAATAAATATACATATTTTATATGAATGCAGGTGAGTTGGACCCAAACAGTTCGGACCACGTGGTGGCAATGACTCAACTCAAGGAAACTATCGCCAGCCTACAAAAGAGAGTGACGCAGAAAGATATGGAGCTACTTTCCAAAGATAAACTGGTGAGTGGAAGATATTTAATTTACTTACTGTGAATATTTTAGTGTATCTATAGTAACTCTCTTAAGATAAAATGTCCTTACTCAACGGTGCTCGCTCACAGACTTTGAACTGCTGGCGATCTAACTTAAAATTGTAGGACTACAAAGAGATAGATTTGGTAGATGCTAGGTTACCTAGGTAGGTTATCTATATAGGTCATCGCCAGCATTTTCCAAAAGAATCGCCGGGAATCAAACACCTCGTGTACTTTTTTATAAAACCGCCACCATTTTATCAATTTTGGCTTGACTGTGAATCATATTGTAATAAATGAAAAAATAATGAATCTGTCAATATTTCTCGTCAATTTAAAATTAATACAGCTTTCAAACACGTAAGCCATCGTTTGAAAATTATGAGCTTTAAAATTCATGCCGATAACAGATTTTGCCGGCATGGAGGTGATCAATTTATTTGAAGAGACACAGATAAAAGTTCTATTGGATATAGATTGTAGAATTCCTATAATCTAAAGATCTAAAGAAGAAGAGAATGTTATATTCAACAATTTAAAAAAAAATGCACAAACTTTACAGATAACTGAATTGAAAGCGCAACACTTGAACAGCACAAACGATCTAAGGAACGAGATGAAAAACAAAGAGAGGTTGAACGAGACAAAGTTCAATTTGATGAATAGCAAGATACAGAATCTGTTGAAGGAAGTGGCGACTCTAAGCAAGTCAGCAAAGAAGAACAAAAATACTAAAAGTATTCTCAACAACGCCGAGAACAGCGGCAGCGGAACGGACAGTCCCAGCAACAATTAGAACAATTTCCACTAAGTACCTTCACACACGAAGCAACAATAAAAAAATATATATTAGTAATGAGAAACGTGATTGTAATAATCCAAAACATTACAATTGATGGTGACTAAACCTCTTTTTGTATGTTGGTTCCAAGACGTCGAAGCAACCGTTTTGAACAAAATATACAATATTTTTAAATATAGAGAGGTATTGGGAAGTCCCATTAGAAAAAAAAATGAAAGATAAAAAATAACTCATTTATTTACGTTTTTGTCTCCAAATTAGTAACTCTTATGCAATATCATATAAATTTTATTTAAAATTTTCATATTAAACATGAAAATTTAGTTTTGTTTGGATTAAAATTAATTTTAAATAACCAGTGCACATTTTAAAAACTACAGATAAGTTTTATTTATTATAATTTTTTTATAGAAAATAAAAACCAGTCATTTGTCAGTTAATACTAAAATTAGCCGAAAAATGTCAAAAGATTGTAAGTCAACATAGACAATACATTTAATAAATTGATTTATGAATGACATATTGCTATTTAATTCATGCGAGAAAGTGAGAAAACCTATCTGAAAGTTCTTACATATGAGAACAGACTTTTTGGCCAAACCAAAAAGTATGCCAAATGGAGCAAAAAATTTTGTTTCTTAATTTTAGTTTAACTTTATTCGCTCCGTGTGTGAAGGGATTTACAATACCGTTAGTTAGTTTACGATAAATTGTGATTGTCGTGCGGAAACTATTTCCTTTTATTTTTTTACTCTACAAATGGTTTTGTTTGTAGATTTTTGTAATGTATAAGTAGACTTCAATTACATGTTGTGTATAATTTTAAAACGGATAATCGACATTGAGTTGACACGACTTGAAAACAGGGTGATACACAATAGAGAAAAATCAAATTTAATTTAGTATTTACTTAACAAATGCAAAGCGGGTATTATAAGCATTCTTAAATGTTCTAGCTTAATATCCGGTGGAATCTTTCGAGATTAATTTTTGATGTGTAATATCTTACCGCTCGGTTTCGTGGAAAAAAAATTCGTGCAAATGTAAAGGAAATGTGTTCAGGAAGCCAGGTTTTAGAAAACGCGCGCCATTTGATTTGACCAATGACCGTCATCGCAGTGTTGCAAAAGTGAAAATTAAAAAACGATAAAGTTGCCAGCCTAAAAATTCGAAATGAAACAAGAATATTTATCTTTTGAAAATCATAATTTGCGGGGAATTTTTAAATTCCTAAAATCACAGAAACATTGGAACTATTGAGGATATGACAATCATACTGGAAAAATAGTCCTCTCCAACAATGAAATAAGGATTCTAAAAGTGGCCAGAATGGCGCTAGTGTAGCATGTCCTCTATCTATCTATCTATCTATCTATCTTTCTTTGTCTAAATTACTCCTCAATGCTACCCTAGCGCCATCTTAAATGCGCCACTTGTTAACACATAGAGTCGGTTCTCCTTACCTCTACCACACCACGGACACTGGCGATCAAATGTATTAACAAACGCGTTGCTACGCACACAGTCTAAGCTCGTGTAGGTGAACGCGTAC
This sequence comes from Synanthedon vespiformis, assembly GCA_918317495.1. Classification (NCBI taxonomy): domain Eukaryota; kingdom Metazoa; phylum Arthropoda; class Insecta; order Lepidoptera; family Sesiidae; genus Synanthedon; species Synanthedon vespiformis. Next base: position 4,159,047 of record OU906953.1, read on the forward strand.
CATGCTTGTGTGAGTAAGATAAGACATGCTATTGGCCTCCGCTAGCCATCCGGCAACTGTGAGGCAACTGAGCGCGAGTGGGGGGGGGGGCACTTCAAACGGGAGGCAGGGAGTGACCGCTAGTACTCATTATTATACTGTGCCTGTACCCTCCATATTTGGAACTATAGAGAGGCCATAACAATGAATTATTGTTATATTACCAAAGTGAGATGTCAGATGTTACACATCATATTATGCGACTAATCGTAAGGCTCGTTTACTTTTTCTTTTATTTCTATTTATTGCATAAATCCATTCAAGTAGTGTTTACTGTCATCGACGGCTAATTTATTTTGCTTGAAAATGTAGATAATCTGTTACCTCTTATAGTTAGTAGTTAAGACCTAATCTTATTTGATTGTTTAACCTTTATTCCTTTTTCTTTAGTGATAAAACTGTAGTGTGAAAATTAAAAAAAAAAATGTGGTCTCAAATCGGTGTCAACCGTTTAAGAAAGGGTAACGTTATTCTCATACAAACTTTGTTTGACTGTGACATTGTAATCTATTGAATAATTTCGTTCCTTCTGCTTTGTTTAATATTCTTACTTATGTGCAAAAACGATGAATAAAAATTAATATGAGTAATGGCACTGTTTACCTTAAAGCAACAAATATTGTTCATATCAGTGTTGTGTGTAAGAGTTTTACAAAATTATATACATAATATAATTAGGTAAGGTCACTTACGGGCGACTTAAAAAAATACACCTACAATTGTTTAAAGAGATTTTTTTTAAATAAATTTTATTATATGATCTGATATTTTTTTCAAAGACGTTCAAAGAAAGTATTATGTAAATCATAGAGAATGATTATCTATGGGGCGAATGGGAATCCATATTAATGTGGTAGTAAAAAACGTGACCCCTGTCAACATAATATTTTATTGTTAAAAAAAAATGCATATTTATTTAATTCAAGTATGGTATGTTCTTAGGTTATTTATCTGGAGGCAATTTTTTTTAAATAATTTTGTAACAATACAAATTCACGCAATGAACAAGAAACATTCTTAAAAAGGAATTATTAAACAGATATTGCCGCTTTTAAAACGTTGCCAGAAAATGTTTGAAAGCAACAACCACAGAGTATTAATATGTTTTTCAAGTCTTTAAAGATTTTTTTTGTTTTTGTCCCTTCCGAGGAACTTAGTTGCTCCGTGAGCAAAATTAGATGATAAGATGATAGGTTCACAAACATGTCTTCAAATATATTTGGTAGTCCTAACTGGCTACCAAATATATTTGAAAAATGTTACAGTAAAGGTGAGATAGTAGTTAAAGGTATGTAAGACAAAATGAAAAGGTATTTTAGCAAGTACCTATACCTACCGATTTCAAGTTTATATTTTCCAACTTTTTTTAATATATAATTTTTGTAACTGTATTACTGTGGAAATATTCCAACAAATGACCTGTAAATTATTAATCTTAAGCTAAGAGAAAATGCAAAACGATAAATAAACAAATGATAAGTCGTACATATTTTTTTATTTTCTAGTTTCGTAAGCAACCCAAATAAAAACTTTTTTGCTGTGCATAAATTATTTATTTATGGGCAAAATACAATAATATGGTAAAATATAATGATAATGACTATCAGTACTGCAAGGCAAGACGTTATATTGGCCTCGCGAAAAATAATCCGGGTTCATCAAGTGGCCAATAGTATAAATACAAATTATGGCTAGTTAGAGCATTGGCGGACTGGCAACATTGCGTATACGCAGCTTTTAGGCGCGACTGTGTAAAGTATGGCTTCGATCCCAAATTATTTCTTAACTATATGGGAAAATATCAGCATAGTGGATATACCTATAGCATGCAGATTACTCTAATAAAATGTTCTATGAAAATTTCTATAATATACATATAATCTTAATCTTATAATACTAAACAAGGAATTCTTGTATGCAACGACGATGTTGCAAACGGCTCTAACGATTTTGACGAAAATGTAGAGTTAGGGGTTTTTTAGGTCTAGAAATCGATCTGTCAAGGTCTTATCTTCGAGAAAAATCGTTTTAGGTAGTTTTTTAAATGGAAAGGTTACAAAAGTAATACCGCTTGCTCGTTTTATAATATTATTAATTCAAGTATTCTCGAATTTTTTACTTTCTTTCTTACATGTAACCTTTCATTGACCCTAGCGAAGCTCGATCTCACCCAGTCTGGTATAGGTATTATAATTATTGTTATCGGACATAATTTGGCTGTGGACTGTGGGTAAAATTCCACTTACTCATTCTGAACTTACTTATACACAGCGCGACGTTCACGTAATGATAGGTCGTCTATAACATAAGCGACGCCATAGTGGTAGCAAGTGCACTTCTTACTTTAACACTATCCTTGGTTAGTATAGTTACTAATATAATCACCATTCACCTAGTCTCACCCGAGGCCGAGGGATCATCTATAAATTAAAATGCAAAGCCTGGCAATACCATAACAAATAACAACAATCAAGATAGCAGACTCTTAAGTTTTGTCAAGCATTATATTTTTCATTTGTCAACGCGGACAACGCTAGTAATAAGGGTGGCATTAGCCAGTAAAAAAAAACCACTATTTTGTATACTATTATATTTTTGTTTGAATTGGTTTTTTTTTTAGCTTTAGCTTGTAAACAGAGAATGTGTTCTTTTATATTCGTTTTAATGCATGCTAATTTATAGTCAAGTGGAGTATACAACATTATAAAAGAATTTTTAAATATAATATTAAGAATGGTCGTATACTGCGATGGTCTCCTAATTAATAAATTTTAAAAAAGTGTAGGTAATTTTGGGATAGGGGAATGAGCTCTGGCATCTCCTCGTGGGCATCTCTTACTCCGAAAGACTCACGCGCTATAAATTCAGTGGTTTGCTGTACCCCTATCTAAGGTGTAATGTGGTGATGGGTTGTCCTGATACTTAACGCGAAACGCAGTACCTGCATCTAAAACATTACAAGCAAAACATGTTTTGTCTCAAAGGAACAATGATAAGTATAAAATATTTGTTACCTTGGAGCACGTTTCCATGATTGATTTCACGCGTTGTCTATCTTCCTTTTTTGATATGAGTTGTCCGTCATACCATTGTAATATTTGTAATGTGCTTTACAATATTTCGTTTCGATAACGTTCTCGTTTGTTTCGTTACCTACGTAGGTACTTTACCTTCAGGGTTACCTGATAAATAACTTAAGAAAAAGAAAATATTATTCTGTGAGATTACTGCTGTGCGAAGTTAACACCCTCCGTTTAATTGGCTTTAAAATGCGCTTGTCTTTTTGACAAAAAGTGCGATTAATCGGCAAATATAAATAAGATCTGTAAATATAAACATGAGTAAAAGATATTCATGAATTAATACATAAACCATCCTCAGTAATTCCTCTTTCCTCTATATTTTTATGCACATGGTACAAAATGTCTCGGGGTAACCCCGGGACATAAACATTTAGCTTTGAAATTTCAAAATAGCAGCTAGATTTGTTAAAATTTAGGATATCCATAAGCATATTTTTATAGGCAACATAGCCGCGATATATTTTTTCATAGATAACAATTGATATTGATAAAATATACTTTTGCTCAGGTAAACAGATGGGGGAACGGGAACACGACCTCTCATGGGATCTTTACCAATAGGTATGGGACAACATTAGCACATAGTTCATTGCTGGACATTGGCGTATCTATTGATACCTACTTACTATGTGTTTATTTTTAAGTCGATGTATGTGAAATTGATGACTGATTACATGCAAATGTAATCAATGTTTAATTTAATTTCTCCGACCGTCCACAGTAAAAATATAAACGTTTGGGCTTCACCGTGGTCATATCGATACATCGAAGAGAATTTTTTAAGAGAGAATTAGATCCGCCATTTCTTATACACCCACTGAAACACAACACCACATGTCTTGAATTTGTAATGGTATTTTATAAATGCGTGAAATTTAACAAGCTGTCCAGTTTATGATCCCGGAACGCGATATGCTTTAGCGTGATAATGCAAAACTAGCAACTTGCCTCCTGCTTAGCATCGCAAGGCTGCCATTTTTTCTGCATAGTTTACACAAACCTTCCTTGTTTATAGTTCTTTCCATCTTTCCAGTAAAACTGATTTAGAAGAAATTAGCAGAATGAGGCGGACTGCGACTTTATTTTATAACTACTGTACCGGCCACGCTTCGTTGCAGCGCGCACGCTCCTAGACACTGCTTACCTATATATCGTATACTAGCTATTGCACGCGACTTCGCCCCCGTAACTTTATAAAATATAGCCTAATGTTACTCGCTGATAACGTAGATTTCTATTAGTGAAAGAATTTTTAAAATTCTTGAGTTTTTGAGTATATTCATTACAACATACAATTCTTCTCTCTTTATAATATTAGTATATAGATGTATAGAAGTTAAGCCAAAATGAAATATGGGTCTTATTGTCTCATTACATTTTTATAAGTCTAGTCTGAAGTGAGAGATTCCACCAACAAGTGTCTGTTGCTTGATATGCTTATTAAAAAAAATCTACTATTTATTTGATCTGGAACATAATCTCGATTATATTTTTTTATCTAACTAAGTAACTTTCTTAAACAAATGTTGACAACCCTACCCTGAATGTTTGCTTTACATGCGAAGATTAGTCATTATGCCAAGCGATGTTATATTTTACTCAGTAGTGTTTTGCTTCACATATAAAAGTTTTTCTTCGTAGTAATTCATTAGTATTGATTGCACCGCAAAAATTCAACGCCATCGATCGCCTCTACCTTCAAAATGAATATATCCGTGGCTTTCTTTTTTATTCTACTTGGCACAATTAATTGCAAAAGTTAGTTTATTGCAGTTTTTTTTATTCATGACATGAAAATACTTAGTGAAATAAAATGAACTTTGGGGTGTTTCAGTCATTAATTTATCGTGCAGACAAATTAAGGCGTTTGTTGATGGCCACAATGACAGACGAACACAACTGGCGAGAGGCGAAGTTGCTGGGCAACCTCCTGCTGCTGATATGAAATATATGGTAAGTTATTCTATACTTAGATATATAAAAAAATTGTCTCAATTAATTTTAAATAGGGTATTTTTTTTGCCAGAAACTGAATGATATTATTTTAACAAAAAACTTTTAACTAGAAAAGGATATTATAATCCTTACATATTATAAAACAAAGTCCTCCACCGCGTCTGCGATAAACTCAAAAACTACTGCACCGATTTTCATGTTGTTTTCACCAATGGATAGAGTGGTTCTCGAGGAAGGTTTTAGTATATAATTTACAAAGTTACGCGGGCGAAGTCGCGGGCATGAGCTAGTATACCTAATATAATATATCCGATTACATAAATGTGAAACAAAACTTACTTTAATTATCTACTAAGGTGTGTGTCATGAACTGATAATTTTAAGAGCTGCTAAAATCTCTCAGTTATTGTATTTATATTCAGTAACAATAAGTTAATTTATATTTAGGCAATACAAAAATGTTCAATTTAACAATGCGATTTATGTTGTTATTTAGATTTGGGATGACGAACTCACTGCGAAAGCAGAAAAGTGGGCATCTAATAATGTATTCAAACATAATCCAGACAGAACTGTTGGTAAGCAAATTACAATTTTATTTACATTACTAGCGACCCGCTTCTGGCTTCGCCCTGGGTGCAATTATTATATATAAAAATATTCCCCGTTTATCCTTCTTTCCATATTTGAAAACCGCATTAAAATCGGTCTACCCATTTTTTAATTTTTGGAGCGCACAAAAATAAACTTAATTTTTGATAAATTGTGTAAATTAATCCGAATATGCTGTTTTTGTATTTACGCAGGAAGATCATAATTCTCGCCCGGTATATCAGTGTAAAAATAAAACTTACTTACATACATATTTATCTTTATTGTAGGTTCTGGAAGATTCGGTACAGGTGAAAACTTATATATGTATTCAACGACGGATCTTTCGGCAAAATTAAATCCAGATATCGCTATGCAGTCCTGGTTCCAAGAGAACAAAGACTATACTTATGGTGAACTGAAGTTAAGCGACTTTAACCGTAAACATCAAATCGGCCACTACACTCAGGTTGGTACAGTCGTCGTTATCAATATGTCGCTCCTTAAAAACTAAAGGGCCATAAAACAAAAAAATCCAAAAATGTTTTTATTGCAAAAATATAATCACAATCCTTCATATTATATGTTGCAAAAAGACTTATGGTTGTTTTATTCCATATTTAGTATATTTTGATCATTTTTTATATATTCAAAAGTAACTTATATGCTTATATATTATAAAAGTACTTAAAACATTTAATGCTACTTAAAAATACGCTTCTAACTATGTATAATATGCATATATTTGATATCATGTATCTAATAAGAAAAAATAGAATTTTTTTTTCGATTAGTTCTCCTGTAAAAAGTGTAATTTTGATTGTTTTTAAGGAGCGATGTACTAATAATAAATCTGTAAGTGTAGGTATTTTGTATTTGTATTTATGTTCCTCTATAACTCTTAAACGAATTAACTAATTTTCATGAAACTTGGTAAAGAACTAATTCTAATAAAGAGAATATTTGTATGTTTCTAATGAATAAATTCAAAAAATACTGGACCGATTTTGAAAATTTATTGTCAACCAGTAAAATAGGCTGTATTTTACAAAGTTACGCGGGCGAAGTCTCGTGCAATAAAATAGCTAGCTTTAAAATGAAATTTTATACTAAGGCTTACTATAATATTATTTTTAATCTACACAAGATAACTTAATCTACAGTCATGTAAACATTGATTCACATTAAATCCCATTTTCTTTCAGATGGCGTGGTCTAACTCTATTTACGTTGGTTGTGCAATTAATAACGAGGTGGATAAGTGGAACAAGTTCTTAGTAGTCTGCAACTACGGCCCTAGGTAAAAATGTTTACGTTTTCGTTTATTTTGTGTAAATTGTGACTCACTTGTTACGCTAAGTAATATGTTTTTTTTATAAATTGTACAAATTAACTTATAGATAACAGGTTTTCAGCTAACATAACATTTTCTTCTTAAATTTTTCGTACATTGAAATTACTTGTCTATATAAGCTTTTTATTTTATTGAATTTTCTTGAACATAGATCATAGATATTGCGACTTCGTTTCATAAAAAGTGATAAAAAAATTGGGTTACACGTCAACCAAAATTTTTTTTTGGTTGATTTTTTTAAAATGTAGATATATGTAGACAGGCAGACTTAAGGTTCATTTGATAGTACCACAAAGATCATACAGGTTGCAATTACGCTGCCGGCCTTCATGGGATAAATAAAGCATTAATGAGGGAATAGGATAAAGCATAATTTGCAGATAATATGTACATAGAGTTAGAGCATACACGTGGTTTTATTTTTCGGTGGTTTTCTATAAGGGACTTATAATATGTCTTTCTATAAGTGGTTACTGCGTCCAGGCTCGGTGTCCAAAAATTGCGAAACGAAGTATGCCCTGCCTCTATATACATAAAAAATAAAAATAAAGAAATTTATTTCAGAATAACAACTTTAGTTATAGCATATTTCTGTCCCCCACACTAGGCTCTGCCTGTCCTATTGAGGAAATAAACATTAAATATTAATAAACTATTAAATAAGATAATAAGTAAATTAAATATTAATACATTAATTACAAATAAAAATTAAAACAAATATTATATGTACAAAATAAACAAAGAAACGGTAGAGCATCATTTGGAAATAATTAAAAATGATTATATTTCGTTCATAGAAACGAACTAATAGAGCGCTTTCTCTTTCACTCAATTCCATAAAAAATACAATAATAGGTGAACGTTCACATTACGCTGCTTTTAGCTTAAAAATTAAAATATAAAAAAAGATTAAACATATAGTCCTATAATACTCTTACTTAAAATTATACTCTTGCTATTTCAGCGGAAATTACATCGGCCAAAAGCCATACAAAACAGACGGAAGCACAAGGGACGAATTGGAATGTGGAACCGACGACTGTAGCCAACTTTATGGAGACACGTGTTCTTGAAAAATATAAATATCCACTGCTATAACTGAAATGTGACTTGTACTTAGAATGTTGTTGTTACTCTTATCATATTAATATAATATAATTTAAATAAGAATTGTTTAGAAAGTGTTAAATTGAATTCAAATGCCTTTAGAGACTGCGAGTAAGAAAATTGTTACAAATAAATAAATATTACGTACATACTTACGTGACTAACAAAACAAATCTTTTTATCATGTTTTCCCCTGTTGTATATTCACGACTCATTGGCTTTATAAAAATACCATATTACTCTACAATAAATACCTACATATTATGTTTATTCCATCTAGCTAGTCCCACTGATCATTGTAATATCGGGACTATTTTGACCAAATTATACTATTACTAGCTGTTGCCCGCGACTTCGTCCGCGTTAAAAAAGATAAAAAGTAACCTATCACGTGTCGCGTACTTCTAAATGTTTATCTAACAACTTTCATGAAAATCGGTTAATTCGTTTAAGAGTGATGGAGGAAAAAAATTCTAAAAATGGTCAATTTAGTTTCAGTATCATGTATAGAGCCTATATACACGATATTTCTGAAAACAAACTAAATTACTCCATGACCGACCCCTACAGATTTATTAGTTAGTCCTACTGGTAAGTGAAATAGTTGTTTGTTTGTATAGAATAGGCTCCGAAACTACTGAATCGATTTGAAAAATTATTTTACCATTAGAAGCCGACATTATCCGTGATGAATATAGGGTACTTTTTACCACGGGAAAATGCTTCATTCCTACGGGAAAACGGGTAATAGGACAACGGGTAGTAAGAATTATCCTTCCGTACGCGGACTTCCGTACCGTAAGTTACGCGGACGCAGTCGCGTGCAACAGCTAGTATTAATATATTTTTGTAACTCATGAATTTAACGTCGATCGCGGTGATCAACTTCGTATAATATGGAGATTAATAATGTCCGATTAATATTTAGTTTGGATATAGGTAACAATATCTACACATATTACACGCATTGTAATCGCTATGTGCTCATTATCTAATTGATAACATAACGATAATGGACATTAACATTCTTTTTATTCCTACATAAGTAATTCAAATAATTATGTAAATTATCGTGACCACTACCTGTTTTTTTAGTGAGATTGATTTATGGAAATACCTTTGTGATTAAAATGGTAAGTTATTTAAGTACTTTCAGTTATTACTAGTTATGTTAAAATACCTAACTTTAATGTTCAATAAAAATGTAAGTGGTATTTAGTAATGGTATGTCCTACAATACGTTCTTATTCCCATATATTTTCTAGCACTATCTTTTGCCCGCGACTTCTTTGGCGTTGAAAAATAAAAAACATAACGCCTGACATCTTATTACAATTCAAGACGTGAGTGGATGAAGGCGCTATGTCGCATTTTTGGTTTTTTTCGTTTTTTTTTGCGTTGATGAAGATAATATATTCATATGAATGTTTACAGACCTTAAGATCGTCGATTTAAGACATTTTTGGAATATAAAAAGTTGAAAAAGGTGTTATGTACAGTTAATTTTAAAAAGCAAAAAGTGCAGAAAAGTTTACTTTTATTAATGGAAGAGAGAACTATGTTCCTTTTTTTTTAAATTAAATAATACAAGTGTTTACTTGCTATCATACCATTAATATTTTAGGTTGTTTCCACAACTTTGCATCATAATTTAGTACAAAAAACAGTTCCGTGGCGACTTATCTCAAAAATTCTGTGTAAAACTTTAACCTCGATTTATTCGAAATTGGAATAATGCGACATATCATCTTCATCCACCACGTCTTCAATTGTATTTTATTTTTTTAAATAATCCTTCGGGTACAGTACATTTCTCTGGAAGAAAGGTACTCTACGTTCTTCCCTATATTACTGACATCGTGTATGAAAAGATTCATGATAGGTTTATAAGTATAATTAATGTGTGAAAAGGTGTTACAGACAGACCGTTACTTTCCGATTTATAATATTAGTATGGATAGCTATGGTTTTCATGTTTAGGTATTTAGACAGGCTGACGGTCCACTTCATGGTAAGTGGCTACCGTCGCCTATAACAAAAGCAATTCCATATGTGCTGCACGTGCGCTGACGATCATACTCACTCACCGAAATACAACAGCACATATGCTGTTATTTCACGTTGGCAAGGGGTTGCCACTGATTATCATTATTATTTACTAGATGGTGCTCCGTTAAAAAGTATAAAACCCTATCTACCGTGGAATGGATCGCTAAAAATATCACCAAGCAGTTGTCATGTTAGTCGCTTCACCGATTCTGGATAGATGGCGCTGTCAAGTGTATCCCGGGCCAAGCCGCTAGTATTTCCTTTTTTTTAGATTTCCCGTAGGAATGAAGCATTTTCCCGCGGTAAATAGTAGCCTATGTTCATCACTGATAATGTCGGCTTCTAATGGTAAAAGAATTTTTCAAATCGGTCCAGTAGTTTCGGAGCCTATTCAATACAATCAAATCTTTCCTCTTTTTAATTTCAGATCTTGATCGCAGTTTTTGGGTGCTTAATTGCATTGTCATGGGCTGAGCCTCGTATTATAGAACCTCCTCTTCGGTTCGACTTTCAACCGCCTGAGAACATCAGTTTATTGGGAAGGAATGAAGTCATTTATCAATCGTGGATGACCATGCCTGTAGACCATTTTGATCCACAAAACACTGACACATTTCTTATGGTAAGAGACCTTACATTTTAATTTTTTTTTACTTGTTTTTTTTTTTGTAAAACAAGTTACCATCCACTCTAGAATCGTTTGTTCCACCCAGACAACCAAGTTTGATAACTGGTTAACTAGACGCACTATTTCTTCCGCGGATTAAGCCGTTAATTCACGATCTTCATTTAAGCCGAGTGCATAATTTAATAAAACATAAAATGATTTCTAATAGTACCTAATCAACACTTTACTTGTAGTTGGTGAAAGAGGCCAGACAATAATTATAATAAGACATATAATACAAAAATTTGGATAGCTAAATAGCCTTTACCCAATAATATAGTATGAATACTTATCTATTTGTTTACAATTACTATAAAGCGATATTATTAATTTACATTACTATTACATACTTACAAATAGTTGCTTTATTTTTTAGCGATACATGTTCAATGATCACTTCTTTACTGAGGAAGGAGATCCGATATTCATAATGGTGGGTGGTGAATGGACGATAGCTGCAGGTTGGCTCTTAGTTGGTAACATGTACCAGATGGCAAGTGAGAACAGGGGCTTCCAAATATATACAGAACATCGATACTATGGACAAACCTTGCCTTACACGTAAATATTTGTTTCAATTTAATTATGGTTTTAACTATCTACTCTCATTTTTTCCTATTAAGTATAAATGTAAGGCATTTTCCGTAACTTTGGAGTTAAAAGTAACATATATAGGTACTTTATATGTTACTTTTAAACATTTGAGATGTTATGTCCTTATATTTGTTACTAGCTGGTGCCCGCGACTTCGTCTGCATTGAAAAATAAAAAAAAAAAGCAATATTACGCTTGACAACTTGTTGCTATAACACGTTGGCCAGGCGTTAGTTTTTTATTCCCTCGGGAATAGTCCTTTTTTTCCTATGTCCTTTCTGGTGTCCCCGTTTAGGTATTAGGTATTAAAAAAAAACTATTTAACGAAATTTAACATATTAAAATTCAAGCCTACTTAGAAGTTTTACCGCGATTGGTTAGCCAGTCGTGATTAAGTCGGTTCTAAATAAAAAATATCATATTCCAGGAGCTTAACTACAGAAAATCTACGATTTTTAAACGTCGATCAGGCGTTGGCGGACTTGGCTTATTTCATTCGTAACATAAAGGTAGTGATGCCACATCTCTCTAAGAGCAAGGTCATATTGTTCGGATGCTCGTATGCCGCTAATATGGTCATTTGGTTCAAGCAAAGGTACCCGCATTTAGTTGACGGCGCTATTGCATCGTGCGGCCCTATTATGGGAAAAGTTGATTTTACAGGTGAACAATTGATTTTAATCTTTTTAAAGTGAATATTTTCACTTTCAGATTTAATTTTCTTTTTAATTTAATAATTTTAAAATCTGAATTTCAATCCGAAAATCTCAATGTTCCTTTTTGAAATAATCGATTAAAATAACACTTCAATTAATATTTAATTATAGCTTATTTTATTGCTCATTTTTCTTCCATTTTCACAAAAACACTCACAACAAATGCTCATTGACATTTTTAATGAGTACCTTTTAAAAGATCACCTAAATAGTAACCAGCTATTGTGTTCCTATTAAAATATTTAGTAAAGATATTACCAAAGCTATAAGTGAAACATATAAACTATGTGAGCGTTGTATCCAGTAATGTTAACCTTCATAAATGTATGGCGAGTTGTTATTGTTCTTATAACCTGCCGTAGTCTGACAAAAAATTTCGCACACCATCCACTTAAGTAATGTAAGTTTCACCCCCTCAGGTTACTTGGAAGTAGTGCACAGCGCGTTTTTATCTGAAGGTGGCGAAGGATGCATATCAATAATAAGACAAGGCATAGAAGATACAATTTCAGCAATGGACACTGAAGCTGGAAGACGCTCATTGGAAGCAACTTACAGGTAGGTAAAATCAATTTTTAGGCAAAATTTTCAATGGGCCTCTCAAGATTTTCAAGTACTTAGTCAAAAAATTTTATTATGCGTACCTAGGTAAGTACTTATTTAAAAAAATATATTTTTTAAGATATATAAATATTATTGTTACGCGGAGGGTAAGTTAAAATGCCGTTTAGGGGTGTAGAACACGATTTATTCCTTCCACTTGATGATGACTTCCAAAATAACAGAGCTTCTCCAATTAAACCGGTAAAACTTGCCAAAAGTCGTCTATAATTCACTAAACGTATCACTAATGCACTGTCGCAAAGGTCTTCGTAAAAGTTCCCAAGAGTTGTTTTCATATCGCTAGTTGTCGCAGAACTGTCTCACTCGAGCGTTCCCTCCCCCGTATTTATACTCGCACAGTCAGCCTCGATGGTGTTGGAAATTAAAACCTTACTACTACTACTTACTAGAATTATTACTAGTACCTAAACCTACTAGAACCTTAAAAGTCATAAACAAGTTTGTTTATCTTTTCTGGAAGCCTATTGTGTTAGTGGAATGTGAACCTTATGTCGCAACCATAAGGAACAGTTTGCTTTGACACTTACAAAGTGGGGATAGCTAGTGGGCGTGACCGCTATTCAATTAGGGCGTGGCGAACGCATGCGGAATTTTCCACGGTCAGGGGCTTCACTCAAGTATTCGAGAAAGATCTATACCTATATAGTCGTAACATTATTATGTCCTAATAATTCTGCATTTTCAAAATGATTGAAAAAATTCAAAATAAATCAGCAGATGAATCTACGATGAATAAAATTTAAGTTGGCAAAAGCATACATAATGTCTGCACTACTCTTAAAAACGTTGTTTGAAAAATTTTTCATTGAAAAAAAAATTAAATGAAAAACACATTTCCATTTTAGATTATGCTCACCATTAAACTACGACAACCCTTACGAGTTGGGTTACTTCTCTGGATTAATTTCCTGGACATTCTCGTCATCGACACAAACGGCGAGACCTGGCACCATTATCGATATCTGCAGAAACTTTGAATCTACTGCTTACGGTAGGTAATTCATTATTTCTGTGATTATAAGGACAGTTGTAAAAAATAACTTTTTCAAATTTATGTTTGACGTAGCATCATCTAATACCTACGACTATACTTAATTTTATTAAGAAAGAACATTTGTATTTTTATATATTTGTATTGAATAAACTCAATCTCTACTGGGCTTATTTTAAAAATTATTTTACCTACAGAAAGCTATTATACATTATCAGATGGACAAAGTCGCGTGCAACAGGTAGTATTTAATAAATTTATATCTAACGATTGTATTATACATTGTATCTATTAAATATTTATTTTACATAATGTCATTCTAATATTAAAATTTACTAAATTAATTAGCCTCAAGTTAAATAATATTAAAATTCAAAAATTTGTTACAGGATTTATTAATCAATAAATGTTACTTACAGTTGTCCATTGTTTTCTTTTCTCACACTAAAAGTGCCCAAAGTGTCCAAAGAATCACTTTGAAAAAATCGTTTACTCGATGTGCTTGTTATAGACCTACGTAATTGTGTTTCATCTCATTACAGGCATTACTCCCATGGAAAAAATTGCTGGGTACATCGACGCCGTTCGGGGTTGGGTTAACTGTTGGCCAATAAATTATGAAGCATACGTCCAGAGTTATATGGCTAATTCAGAATGTAAGAGCAATTTTGGATTATTCCCCTAAGACCATCTAAGACATTTTTCTACGAGTATTTCTGATTAGTCGTTTAAAGGGTTCTTATGGTCTCCGAGCTACTCCACCATCCTAATAACGGTGTGTCTGTAAGGCTAGAAATTCTTATAGTGATGATTCATAGCATGTAAAGTACGGTAACCATCACCTGGCACGCATCAGCCCTGCACGTCATCACCCCTATATTTTTGAAAGTGTAGAAAAAATAATAAAAAAAAACTTGTTCTTAGAGGAACAAGTTCCTAAGCTTAGAAGCTTGAAATTTTTATACGATTTTGTCCAGTAGCTTTCCAACTATTACTAACCCTGAATGTTAGTGGCATAATAACCCTTACGAGGTGTGGTATCAAGAAAAATACATGCTTAGAGTTTCCCTGTGTGACAATTTGATTTTCTTACAGCCAGAGCGTGGTATTATCAAACTTGCACGGAGTATGGATATTATCAAACAGCGCCAAGGACGGGCACAGTTTTCGATGGACTGACATGGCTTAGTGTTGACTTTTACGTCAATCTTTGTGAACGAATATTCAGTGAAAGGTAACTAACTTCCTAACAATTCATAACACGTGAATTGAACATGAAGCATTCAGGTCTTTTGTGTGTCAATCGGGGCCAAAACCTTTTGTTATGGGAAATTATTACAAGTAACATTTTTTTTATTTTTAAAACAATATTATGAAGGAACTAGCTGGTGCCCGCGACTTCGTTCGCGTTGAAAAAGAAAAAAACTAGCCTATCAACAGCCTGTGTCCTATTTAAGAGTCATGGAGGAACATACATACATACAATACCTACACTTACAGATTTATTATTAGTATTGATGATTATTTCGCTGCGATGTTCTTAAGGAAAAATTATAACGAGCCCATCGACGGCTACTTCTGAGGAGATATTGTCATTTTTAATGAATTTTCCGTATAAAGGTTCAACGAGACATTCGTGTACGGTGCAGTAGACCGCGTGAACCTGATGTTTGGTGGTCTGGAGCCGGACGCCAACGATACCATCAACATTCACGGCGCCATTGACCCCTGGCATTCGCTCGGACTACACTACCGCGACATTAAGGAGGGCTCTCCTACATTTTTTGTTCCTAGGTAGGTAACCTAGCCATTTCTATCACTGACTTTTATGGTTTTCCTATTTTAATTTAGTATCAATTCATGATTGAGGAATTTGTATTGATCAAATTACTTTCACTGTGCGATTTATTTTAGGAAAATACTTATCTATATAATTCTTTTTTTATGTGTAGAGCCTCTCATTGCTTCGACATGCAAAACTGGCTGCCAACGGACACACCCCAGATGACACGAGCGCAGCAGGAGACAAGGCGCATAGTCGCACGATGGCTAGCAGATGATTGATTCATTAAAAAATAAACGTTTTAGATGTTCATATCGTCTGTTTCACTTTAATATTAGGGACGGTTCAAGAAGGGACATTCAACCTTCCGTCAAATATGAATAGACCCTTAGCAAATTATACGTTACTAGCTGGTGCCCGCGACTTCGTCCGCGTTGAAAAAGAAAAAGTAGCCTATCCTGGGCCCCTAGCCATGAGCACACCAATTCCAACGCTCCCTTGCGAAGTTAGAGAACGATAGAAAATAAAGCCCGATGATTGGTCAAAATTTTATGTGGGCGTTACAACAACCAACACCTGGCTTTATTTTCTGTCGTTTCGTCAATCTACAACGCTCCCGTTTGCACTGGGTGCTCTTGAGGGCCCTGTGTCCTGTACGTCTAAATGTTTATCTACCAAGTTTCATGAAAATCAGTCAACACGTTTAAGAGTTATGGAGGAACATACATACATGACATACAATACCTACACTTACAGATTTATTACTATTGATTTTAGCAATGTAAACCAACTATTAGCTTAATGGTTGCGCATGCGCCGAATAAAGTTTCTACTCATCCGAACTAATTGTTACTTGGATAATTGGATGAACTCTGTATCTATGGGCAATAACGTGGTAAAAACTTGAGATAGCCGTTAATTGGAACAACTTACCGATGTAAAACCACTCTTAAAAACTAAAGGATTCTAATTTCTAACCATTATTGTATGAACATTGGATTATCAACATTTCCAATATTCCAATGTCAAATGAATCTAGCTACTTTAGTGCGCCAGCCCAGAGCTGGCAGTATTCCATGTGAGGCCTAATCTGGGCCCTATCTTGTTTGAAATACCGCTTTACTCTGTTCGATACGTCATTTTTTTAAAGCTAGAGTCCTTATCTCCCATATGACACCTAAATTAGATCTTGTTCGAAATGTTTACACCCAGGATACAAATGCTCTTTGATATCGAGGAAAGTGCCCTGAAATTTAAGCGTCGCTACAATCTGGGACCTTCGTAGCCTTCTGGATTTCAAAGGAACGTGTGAATGAAACTATAAAATAATTCCAAATAGCATTGGAGAACATCGTTTATTAATTAATTAATTTGAAATTTCATTTGATAAATCCACAGTGATGGATTCTATTAGAAATTACCAATGAGACGATACAGACAAAAAAAATCCTTCGATAATATTCTAATCACCTACCAAGTAGTTTAAAACTCCTACATTAATTATATTAATTCCTAGTGTCATTAAAGTATCGTCAGCGTTGCACATAATATTACCTATTGGCGAAAATACGCGTGGAGTAAATGCGACGCAAAGATCCCGCGGGTCGGTGTGTTTTCGAAATGGCTCTTTTCCACTTCGATCCTTTTCGGAAACACAACACAAATCGTGCTGCGGAAGAGACCACTCACACATCTAATAAACTATTTCCGAGGCAGTATGATAAGTATTACTTCATTCTCAGGCCGTATTGTTACGGTGGCTGTACACTCTCAAGAGAAAGCTCTCGCTGTCTCGACCAAATGGTCTGCTAATAGCACGACCGACATTGGACAGAGACCAAACGAGGCGACTCGAAACACACCAAGAATGCACAGTCAGGGTAAGAAAAGGTTGGTAGTTGAAATGTGGGTAATTGAAGAAACGCATACAAATAAGTCTCCGCGCAGCACCGCGTTTGCAGTGGAGCGAGAGCGGTCGCGACGGACGGACGTGTCGCGTCGCTCCCGAACTCGCTCCACTGTGACTCCGCCGGGAGCTCGCTTACATTCTAATCATAGCACTTACATCACAAACAGAAGCTCACAATCGAGGTACACACAATGGCAGTCCATCGTTTAAGTATAAACAAATTAACTAATCGACATCCCTTTTAAACTCTGAAATCACTCCGTGCACAGTACAGGTTAAAATGTAAAAATAGATCATAAAATATAAATATAATATAGGGACAATTATTTGATTATAATGTACATCACAAATTCATTAGCAAGACACGAGCTACTTAAACAATAGAACTGCATTTTTATACCTAACCATTGAACTAACTCGAATTCAGAAGTAACAGTATTGTGTTTAAAACCTACAGGGTCTAAACTAAAGAATACTTACAATTAAGCTGATCTCGCGGATGCAACCGTCACTCTCTTTGGGAAACGATTGCATCGACGCGATCTTACCCACTTGTTCGTACAAACAAAAAATGTCCTGCTTGACTGCTTCTAATTTTATCATAATTATTATGCTCAATAATCAACTTTTTGTCGCAGAATTCCGGTTTTTGGCTAATACATGGCTAAGTTTTGTCATTTGTAACACAAATATAACAAAAAAAAATTAACTAGAAAGGTTCTGCGACAATGTCAGAATCAATCGGGACACCTTTCGAGTTTTTTTACAAATAAGTGGGTGCTCGGTCTATACAGATTAATTGAGAAGCGGACGACCGCCGCCGTCGCTACACAGACACACTTAGATAATCATTTAAATATACAGTACATGAGTCGCGCGTGACTTGGAGTCAATCCACGACGAGGGGTTTGGGCGTCTCCCAGGGGAATCCTTCGCGACCAAAGTGGCCGTAAGTGCTGGTCCTCTGGTATATTGGCGCGCGCAGATTCAGGTCCTTGACGATCCTGCCGGGGCGCAGGTCGAAGTTGCGCTTCACTATGGCCAACAGCTGCTGTTGGGTCTTGTGCGAGGTGCCGTAGTCGAACACCGTGATGGACAGTGGCTCCGCGACGCCTATGGCGTACGCGACTTGCACCATGCAGCGACGGCAAAGGCCGGCCTTCACCAGCGACTTGGCCACCCAGCGGGCCGCGTAGGCCGCGGACCTGTCCACCTTGGTGAAGTCCTTCCCGGAGAACGCGCCGCCTCCGTGTGCCCCCCAACCGCCGTACGAGTCCACTATTATCTTGCGCCCGGTCAGACCCGCGTCAGACTGTCGAACAATCAACACTTTATTTATAGCATTACTGAATATGTGGGAATCGAGAATCGACTTTGAATCTAAGGGTATTTGGTTCCCATTTAGAGCTACCAGTCGAGCAAAGTAAGTAAAAATTAGGGCTAAAATCACTTATTTTAAAAGGGCTGTATTTTACAGGTTTGGTATTAAAATAAAGTAGCAAGATAAATTGAGAAGAATCCCCTTCATAAAAAGGAAGAACTAAGCAATTAACTAGTTACTGTGATGTTATTCACAGATTGTATTATTTATTATTTTAGAAAAATTAAGATGAGTTGACAAATAATTTCTTTGTTTTGGTAAGTTACAATTCCGAGAACCTATATAATATTTGATGTAATAGCACATACGTAAAATTTATAATATATTAAATGAATATAACCCACCTGTGGTCCACCAATAATAAAGAGGCCACAAGGATTGATGTGGATAACGGTTCTCTCGTCTAGGTACTGAGCAGGAATCACTTCTTTGATCACCTTCTCTCTGATTTCATCACGCAACGTCTCCAGTGAGATCTGTGGATAGTTGAATTTTATTTCACATTAATAATCAATGAAAATTTTTTGATTAAGTTAAAATCAGTTAATCCATTGTGTGTTATCCAAGGGGAATCCTTCGCGACCATACACACCTCATAATCATAGCAAACAATAATTTACTGGTAAGATAAAACATATATACAATATTTTAATCTATGACACGGTTCATAGGAAAGGAGAATTAATAATAAATAAATGTCATCAAATAATACCTTTTCTGAGTGTTGAAGAGAGACAACAACAGTATGAACTCGCTGTGGCACGGTTGCACCACCTTCGAACACGTATTCACATGTCACCTGAAATTCAATTAATCATCTTTGTACAATAGCTTGTGTGAACATAGTGTCAATATTATTGAGGGGGCAGATCAAACTAGTTAATGAAGGAATTAATAACTAGCAAATTTCATTAAAAAAAAAAAACAAAAATGATAACTAATTTGTTAGTGTGTGTAATTACACAAAACAAGATATATTTCATCATATTATTTAAGAAGATGACTGTACTGATTTGGTATTAACCTGATGTGTTACATAATATCCATCGATGATAATATCACATGTTTTGTTTAGGGTCATTTTTACATTTCAAATATTAACAATAAATTGAAGTCAGCGTAAACTTTTTTTATAATATATAGCCTACTAGTGGGTGCCCGCGAATTCGTTCGCGTTGAAAAAGAAAATATATGCTAGCTTGACCCGGGCAAACGTTATTTTGCAACTATCACTTACCTACCGAAAAAAAATTCTTAGAGATCGAACCTCATACTACAACAAAATTCTGAACGCACCTATAAATATTTGACAACCAAGTGACAATTTTAGACAAAATACATCAATAATGTTTCACAGCTAGGAAGATTTTGTATTGGAAAATTAAGTTGTCGTTTTTCCGTTACTTATTATTTATGTTTGTCACCGTTTTAACCTTCCCTGGACTTTCACGAATATTGCAAAACCAAAATCTAATGTCATCTCATGTCAACTTATATCGGTGTGACGTAATCGCGCTTAGTAGCGCCCAATTATTTATGTTTTTATATGATCCCTCGGGAATACTTAGTCCTTTTTTTCTGGATGAAAGGTACCCTATGTCCTTTCTGGTGTCCCAGATAACGTGTATGCAAAATTTCATGGTCAGTAGTTTTTGCGTGAAAGCGAGAGAGACAGACAGACAGAGTTACTTTCGCATTTATAATATTAGTATGGATAGTATGGATGTTACTCGCTCATAGTATAGTTTTCTATGGGTGAAAGATTTTTTTAAATTGGCCCAGTAGTTTTTAAGTTTATACACAAACATAAAAATCTTTTAAAGCTATAAGATATTTGGGGATAACATATCTTTAGAATTCTATGCAACTTCATAACACTACCTACACTGTGAAATTGATATCTACCGTTTATTAAGCAAGGATGATGCAATGTTTCAGATCAAGTGTTCATTGTTCATTGGAGTGATATTTATAAGGTGTACATTTCGTCATCGGATCTTCATTGCAATTACATTGCAAGAACATTAAATGAGCTATGTCATGGAAATTTGATTTTATATTGTCTTTACTTTTATCGAAACAAATGTAACTTGAGAATTAACATGTGTAAGCAATATGATATGAAGGCATCGATGGATGTAGGTCTATCAATATTAAACATCTCTGCATAGTAGACAAATTCTTATGCAGCTCTCTGTAGGTATGTAAATATGTAGGTATAATTTATTCAATAAGGCATACCTGTATTCAATAGTCACAGGGATTATTTAAGTTTCATATTTTCCATAAAAATATGTTCCACACAAACATATTTTTAAAAATACGTTTGTGTGGAGAAACATTCGGTAACATATAAAAAATGTAATGATAGTGATACTACTTACCTGTGTTTTAGAGTCAGGGCAAGCCCACCAAAACTCTCCATTGCGCCGCAATTCTGCGATCTTTTGGTTGAGTTTGTGTGCCAAGACAACTGTCAGTGGCATACATTCTTCCGTTTCGTCTGTGGCATATCCAAACATCAAGCCCTGGGAGACAAAATGGTCAAGTTTAATGAACGTCAATTAAAAAATCCTCCGAAAATTTTATAAGTGACGTACATTTACTTATAATTTGGATTTATTTACACTAAATTTGATGTCAAAAGATCATTTAACGCGCTGCTTCTAAAAATATAATAAAAAAGTTTTACAATAAATACAAAACTTGTTAGAGATTGATATACTTATTTTGTCTATAAAAAAACTCCATAAGATTTTAATACATAATTGCTTTAGTTTCGGAACGATGAAGGGTTATAAATTAAATATACTCTATAATGAGTTATAAAAAAAATCCACATAACATAATTATGATAACAATTCCTTATCCAATTAAAAGCACATTAAGTTTATCAACCGTTTTAAATATTATAATAAGCGGTAGCAATAAAAATGGTAATGTATATGAATGATATTATCAATGGTAGATTAATTGTTACATTTCCTTAGCATGCAATAAAAATAAGCAATCGGAATTAATGTGATCAGATATGATGAGCTCAGAATTCATGCCACCAATGTGCTGCCCTCATGATTAAAATAAACCAATATTATAACCATCAGAGGTACATATTTGTTTATTTTATTTCTTAAAAAGTGACAACTATGTACTTGTTAGGTTTAACTCAATTAAATTGTCTAGAAAACCACATGTAACCGCTACCATATCAATGTATTGATTGACCTTACAACCTCATGTTTTCATATACTACATTAGTCGGCGAAATATTAATATAACATTAAACAAATATATTTTATTATGAGAACGAATTATCAGAAGTTGACAAATAGTTCATCAGATTTCACTTTGTTTTGAGAGAATGTACTATTCATCTTGAACTACTAGCTGGCGCCCGCGACTTCGTCCGCGTTTAAAAAAAAGTAGCCTATCCTATGTCCTGTATGTATAATTTAAATGCTTATCTACCAATGCTTAACTAAATCAGTTAATTCATTTAATTAAGAGTTATGGAGGAACGTACATACATACAATACCTACACTTACAGATTTATTATTAGTATTGATTGATGATTGATTGATAACATACAGTAAATTGATACTTTAACTTTAGAAAATCCTAGTTTTGTAAAGTAAACTATAATCTTTATAAATAAAAATGAATCTCTAAATGTGTTGCTAATGCTAAGTGCAAAACTCCAGAACGGCTGGACCAGTTTTAATTCAGTCTTCACTCATGGATATCGGGGAAGGTAAATGCACCCTGGCGGGCCTGGGGTCGCTAGTACAAAATATATCTGTAGGAACATTTGGAATTACAAAATTTAAAGATATTATATAGATGTTTAAAATTGTATGATAGTATTGAGCATTCATTGCCGTTGCATGGATACTATACTCTAAAATATCCTCACAAATGGCATACCTGGTCACCTGCTCCAACTTCATCCTCATTTCTGTTCTCATGCACTCCGGCGGCAATGTTGGGGGACTGCTGGGCCAGTACCAGCATCACACTGCATGTCTTGTAATCAAATCCTGGCCCCATACATGCATTTTTTACATTTCAAATATTAACAATAAAAGAACGAATTAATTAATATTCACTCTTTGTTGGGTTGAATTTGGTCCCCCTACAAAAGGAAGGCTAAGTGAACCCAGATAAACCTAACGTTTTCCCAAAAGACTAAATTCCCCAAAAATGAATGCCGAAATGGTTTAAATTGTATGTAAATTCAAAAGTTTATGAAAAGTAGCAAAAAAATTTTCAGGATACTGTGTGGTATTATTGTAATTCAAATATTTTAACCAAAATTACCCTGTGTTTCACAATGAACAAATGTTTGGCTGTCAATAGCAAATATTTCATGAGATGGTATTATTTTGGTGGAAATTTGGAATAGTTTTATGAGCATGCAACATGAGATACCATTTTTTAAATCTTTTAAACCCAAATCTGTTCCGTGCAGCAGGCCACATCAAAATTTATACCTGATCTCCTGCCCCAATATCTATTTCCTCTCGGGACACATAGACCCCACCTGCTATGTTAGGGCTTTGCTCTTCAATAGCCAATAATACATTTAGAGTACGCCAATCAAGACCTGGTGTGCACGAAACAACCATTTGTTTATTTAGTAAATTTAACGTTGCTAACCAAAGTGTCTTGGCTCGGGGCCAATGCATCTATTTGCAACTATCAACTGTCACTTGTGTCAAGGATGTTTACATACCTTTAGACGAATCATCATATCCAATATGTTTCACTGTGTCTCTGACAACTTTCTGATAGTCTATATTAGCTTTAGAGGTGATCTCTCCGCACAACAGGATCATGCCCGTTTTAGTTACAGTTTCTGTAAAAAAAATTTTGTTTAAATAAAATACCTAAGTATGTAAAAAAATAACTCATACATAATTTTCAAATCACAAAATTAACTCACCACATGCCACCTTCGCATCTGGATCTTCCCTTAGATGTGCATCTAGAATAGCGTCACTTATTTGATCGCACATTTTATCTACAAAAAAAAGTAAACATAAATTTCGTTTGAGAAAAATATTAAAAATTCCATAGATAAATTAAACCACGTGCAAAAATTATGTTTCTAATGTAACCATAATATGCCCCCACCGCATTCAATTCGTGATGTAACATGTGTGACATACACATACTAAGCTGAACCAAAATATTTTCAAAACATTTTGAAATATATTTAAAATCGATTCGTGTTTAAACTGTACATTTTATTGCTTATTGAGCAATTTTCTATATGCGCACATGTTTTTGGCGGCCATCTTTCGTATCGTAACATGATTCTTTTTAGTTATTAACTTAGATTTATTACTAACCTGGGTGGCCCTCGCCGACGGATTCCGAGGTAAATAAAAATAAAGAACCATCTTCCATATCATAGCTGTGTCCATTTGTTTTAGAGTATCCATTCATTTTTGAGGTTTCCGGCATTCTGAATAAGAGTTAGCTCATAAAAATAGCCCGACCGATAAAATCACCTCAAACAACACTGTGGAAAAGAGGTCCGTCGTGAGTTCGCGCAGATATTTATAAGATCGGACAGGCGTCACAGATGTGTCAACAGTGTCAATATCAACCAAAACTGACCAATAGGAAATGATGCTTTATCGCAACAGTTAGTTCCCATCAAACTAAACCTCTATTTCTAATTGGTCTTATTGGGCGAATGGTTTGTTATGATTGCTTCCAGTCTAGTAATAACATTTTTATTTATACTGAGCTATCTTGGTTAAAATTTTTTTCAGCCAAGATCAAGAAAATAAAATAATAGCTTTATAATTCGGGAAAATATGTTTGTAGTTTTCAAATTGTTTGTAATATATAGTTATATTATGTAAAAAAATGTATAGATTTCTTAGTTGCATAAATAAGCCTCCTTTGTTAGCTCTCCTTTTATTAGATATTGTAAAAATATTATACTTTTATGTGTATCTAATATAAAAATATTGAAAAATTCGATATTTATTCATGATTCTACTTAATAAATACAACTTAGAACATTAGAATGTACTTATTTACAGTTTATAAAAATATATCAGTCTACAATTCTAAATTTCGTAACCAAGCTAACATTATAACTGCTGTCATTTTCTTTTCGTTAATGGCGCTTTTTTTGAAATTGTTCAGAAATACTTTCTCAATATAAATAATTCTTATAAGGTTCTTATTATAACAAGTTATTTTAATTTTAATAATTTTAATAACATTCTAACTGCTGTCATTTTCTATTCGTTAATGGCGTTTTTTTTGAAAGTGTTCAAAAATACTTTCTCAATATAAAATGATTGCGTTCTTATAAAGAAAAAAAAAGTTTGTGATATTTTTATGAAAAGTTATTTTAATTTTGGAAAATATTAAAATAACTTGTTATTTTCCTTAGTAGTTGTTGACTACTTTAATCATTTTATGACAGTATTTTTCTGAGCCCGTTGGATGAAATGAACTTTTTTCAAGATTGGCTTTTTTCTGGATTTGGAAAGTAGTGGCAGGGCACACTGCGTTTCGCAGTCATTTGGGTAGCCGTATGGTACCGTAGCCACCCCCTTACAGAAACTCGTGAGTGAGTTAGGGATGCTAGAGCCTATTTTCCTATTGCTTCCCCATTCGGCCAAATGTGCTTAAGGCGAGGACTTAGCAGAA
Source organism: Synanthedon vespiformis (assembly GCA_918317495.1). Lineage (NCBI taxonomy): Eukaryota > Metazoa > Arthropoda > Insecta > Lepidoptera > Sesiidae > Synanthedon > Synanthedon vespiformis. Next base: position 4,184,567 of record OU906953.1, read on the forward strand.
AAGCGTTATTTTCGTCGCCTAGTTTGACTTCTTAGAGTAAAATCACATGTTACATAAAAATATAATGCATAATAGACTATATGGAAAAAACTTTGAATCGGACAGATTTATAAAAAAAACATAAATTTTCTGAGAAAAAAATTAGTAAAATACTGCTAAAAAAAGATTAGAGAGTACTAAAAATTTTCCGTGACAACTACTTTTGTTTTTAGGCTTATTAATTAACTTACGTTCTGCACTAAAATTCATATTTTACACAATATTTAAGAAACACCTTCAAATTTTAATTCTGTTCGGTTATCTCCGAAGAGCTACAAAAATTTGTTGCGCAATATTGCATCTTAATTCATATGATATTAGGTTGCGGTCATTTGTGTAAAAATTGTGTTCGGTCTGAGGTTAGTCCTTGCCTTAAGGTGAAACAAGTCGGCGGCCCGAACTTATTGGTCTCATATCTAAAATGCGTCCTGTCTCACACAGCACAAAGTGCGGGAAGAGCAGTCGACTGAGATGCACAATAATTCATACCAAAAATAAAATCATAAACAGACCCTTGGGCATATACTCTATTTGACAAAACTACTGCATATATCTATTTCGTGTAAAGTTATTTGAAATCTTGAATAACTAATCAATGTTTGTATGCAAAGTAGTTTGGAGTTTTTGTATACACTGGATTATATATTTTAAATTAATACTTTTTTTAAGTTTGTATACCAAGGAACCTAGTTAACGACAAGATAAATCGATATCATGCTTAGTTTTGTAAATTAAACATAAAACAGCGGAGTAATAATCATTCTACGTTTGTATGGAGGTAAGCTGACTTGTATTACCTTAATTGCAGTACATATGCGGTTGCTTGTGTTATTAGCTAAGGTAGCCACCTACCACGAAGAAGACAGTCAGCTTGTAAAAAAATTAATGTTTTTTAATTTTAATTTTTTAATAAATAATTAAAATAATAATAATATTTTTTTTAAATAAATAAAAAAAATTTCTTTTGTTTTTTTAACGCACCTTAATTTTTTTAAAATAAATTTACCGATTTTATTATAATAAAAGAATCATCATCGTTAGGACAAATGGGTATTTCTATATAATAAAATTTGATGAGTATTGTACCTTTTAAACTAATACAATAATTACCTTGGTAATTCCCAGCAATAATGTGAACTATACTATTGAGTTCAGAAACTCGATGGGTCTGTATAAAGTATTAATCCAAGAATTGACTCACTGAAGCTAACAATTTCTATGTCACTCCCGAACGAAATACTTTCAAGTAACTGACAATCGTGTGGATGTAATTTACATAAAGATAACTCTTACTAACAATAACATGCATTTTCATCATACATAATAATATTATGTTCTATCTATACTATAGTCGATATCTTAACGCGTTGCGGGATATTATTTGTCTCTCAGCGATATCTGGCAAACGTAAATCCATCTCGTAAGTTATGTTTTTAAATTTATTTATTTTTTAAGTTTTTTTAAACGTATATTAATATTTTTTATTACTTAACTACCAGCTGTATCTGAGTGTCTGCAGTAAAAAATGTAGCTCCCGTACGGATGGGGACCAATTTTGATCCTTTTTTTTTTATTGTTTGAAAGCTGACGTGATCAGAATCGTTTTTAGATATAATCATCATCAATCAATCATCAATACTAATAATAAATCTGTAAGTGTAGTTAAATGAATTAACAGATTTTCATGAAACTTGGTAGATTAACATTTAGACGTACAGGACACGGGATAGGCTACTTTTTTCATTTCAACGCGAACGAAGTCGCGGGAGCGAGCTAGTTTAAAATAAGTATCAAGCGTGTTTGGGTTCAATAGTTTCGGGGGTTAGTTTATAATATTAATTACACCTTTTGACATTGAAATGGAAATGTCTTTTCGTTCGCTTCAGTATAATATGTAGGCCCCGATTTCACGAAAAAGTGCGATCCCCTTATATCTCGGAGAGTTGTGAAGATATGATATTCAAAAAGGGCTCAAAAGACGCGTATTCATGAGAGCTGTAAGTTGCAAAAATAATTTTTCGAAGAAGTCAATAACGAAAAAAGGTATGTAAAAAAATCATTTTTTCCGAATTTTTGATTTTGGCGCTCGCTATTATGGAAACGAAGAATGATATCAAAAATTTGAGAAAAGCTCCTCTGGACAATTTAGTCAGCTACTATATGAGCCTAAAATAAAGACGATCGGGTTAAGGGTTTGCCCTGAAGCTTAACCTTTTTGAAAAAAGTCAACCAGTCAGAGCAACATATTTTTCGAATTCCGTAGATTCATTTCTAATGTGCTCGATAGTCACGTGAGCACGAAATCTGTGAATTTTTTGTATATTTTTTATTTATTCATTCAATATTTGACGCTTTTTATAAAAAAATCTCGTAAATTGTACACATCCAGTAACAAATTGGCTTCATCATCATAATCAATGAATCATACTAACGTTCTAAGTAGGTACTTGTCATAACATAAATATTTTTTATGATTATTCCTCAATAATGACATCACAAAATCGAAAGATATACGATAAACTTTAAACTGTCAAATATCACGCAATCATTGTTTTGTGATAATTCGAATTAACTGTTACCATTCATTTATTACTCGCATGACGCAATAAATAATTATGTGGCAGTAATATTGATGTTTCACTGTGACGAGCTTAACATTAATTGAACATTAACAAAATAATATCATGTCATGAATATTATTTTGTTTAAATTTAAGTTAAAATCTTAACATCCGGGGTCTTATCTTTAACATTTTTTTGCAAAAAAACTTATCGTTAGGGACGTACTTCCCCGTACCTACTGAAAGTTTTTTGATTTTGATAAAACGATCTCAATATTGTATTTATTGTCTACTAACGGATGCCCGCGACTTCGTCCGCGTTGAAAAATAAAAGACACTTTTATTAAAAAAAAACATTGACATACATAACATTGACGCCTGACATTATACTTTTGCCAAGAGTTGGATCTTTATTATTTTTAGATAGCTGGTGCCCACGCCTTTGCCCGCGTGCAATATTTAGCCTATCTTGAAATCTTAAAGAATTTCTTAAATTGGATGTTAAAGTTTCGAAAGTTACCTCTTACGTGCAAACAAACAAACGAACAAACATGCAAACTTTGCTTCTTTATAATATTAGTATAGATTAAGGGTACCTAAGTATCTTTGGGATTATAAGTATTTTATAATCAGGGATGATAAGATTAAGGCATTTAATCATCATGTCATTATCTCAACCTTACGACATCCACTGCAGGACATAGGCCTTCCCCATAATTTAGGTCTAAGTTCAAAAGTAGGTCGAAGATAATTCAGCATAAAAAGACCTGTGTGTTTGGAATACTTGTTATATTACGGATTCCAAACTGCAGACGCATACACAAGATTACATGGAACAAGAGACCCTATATAATATGTTAATCAATAAAGCTTCTGCCCCTCCGATAATCAACATTTAATCTTTTAAATGATAGGTATATTAATTATAAAATCGATGTGTTGATCAAAAATTACTTTAGAATCTTGATTCAATAAGTTTTCGTATATAATCAACTAGCGACCCTTTGTCCCTTTCCCGGCTTAATACAGGTGCAGTTTTTTCTGCAAATTATATATAAAAAATTAAAAAAATCCTCGCTTAGCGCTCGTTCCATTAGTGAAAAGTGCATTAAAAAAAACAAATGACATTTTTATTGATTACTCATATTTCAAATAATAAGATAGGTATATTATAATATGTATTAATGAAAATAAATTAATTCTCGGAAGTTTCATTAACGTCGAATGTCATGAATATTGTTAAATCGACTTGATTTTTCCACGTGTAACCTACTTAAACCTAATTGTGCAATTTAATGTTTCTTTCAGTTAATGTACTTATACGTCATTTCATTTGATGCAAACATTTTTTCAAAATTTTCGCTTGTCTAGTCTATAATATATATGTATAGGTACCTAATTATGACTCGCTGTTGCACGCGACTTCGTCCGCGTAACTTCATGAAATAAAGCCTATACTAGCTGTTGCCGCGACTTCGTACGCGCTGTAGTTGTTTTTTTTAAAATCTCAAGGAATCGAACACTTTTCAGAATAAAAAAGTTTAGCGAGTTAAATGTTACTCGTTGATAATGTAGCTTTCTATAAGTATAATAATTTTTAAAATCGGTCTAGTAGTTTTTGATTTTATTCATTGACTAGCTGGCGCCCGCGATTTCGTCCGAGTTGAAAAAGAAAAAAATAGCCTTTCCTGTGACCTGTACGTCTAATATATAATATATACATAATATTTATATTATATATATTCTTATTCATATTTGAATTCTTACTGTAGGTTTGTAGACAAAATTTATATCTAAAATAAAATACGTAAGGTTAAACATTAAAGCCCGATTGCGATACCCTCATAATTAAATATGCACCATTTTGACTCAGTTATCATTTTAACAGCCATTATATCTCAAAAGTGTAATTTATTTACTGCTAATTGAGGCATATTTAAGATATGATAATAAAATTTTAACTGAAAATTAAATAAATTAATTTGTTACCTTCCTAGCCTTATATCCACTCATGACAAAGTTTTTCCAAGGTTGACAAGAAAAATTATTCCACATGGAGGGAAAGTGCCTTGAATATTGTAGAATGTAGATGGAACATTTAACTGAAAGAAGACATTATTTTATTTTAAAAAACAAATTTAATATGCATTCATAGATTTTAAATAATTACATGGTTGAACCGGGAATCGAACCCGCTACACGAGAAAAAAAATTTCCCTGTAGCTTTATCATACCGATCGAAAGGCTTCGTCATATGGATCATTTTTTGCTAAATAACATAGTGTCAGAAATAAAAGGAAGACTGTGAATTTCATGATTTTATGACGTGCAGTAAAATGTTCCATCTACAATATTCAAGGTACTTTCCCTCCATGTGGCATAGTCGTGGGACTGGGACGCCCTATATATGTATGTAGCTATATTATCCCAACCTGTTGCGGAAAAATAAAGCGTATATGTACTTAAAAATACACTCAAGTACTACTTTTCATAATGTCATATTTTAGAAAACAAATTTGTTTCAACATAAATTCAAGATTACATTTAACAAAAATATTTTTCTCTAATAAAATGTAATATAAAATATATATTTGTTTTCTGTTTTTAGAGGCAGTATCGTTCGTTATTCCTTCTTGATGTTTTCAAAACTTTTTCTCCATATCAAGGTCTTATCTGGTTGGTGATACAGTAAACATATTGAATGTTTTCGTTAATAGCCGTATTATTTTGTCATTGTTTATATAATTATGAAATAAATGCGGTCACATTGCCAAGATCGTTAGGTATCTACATTTACCTGACTATTAGATGTATAAGAAATAACTAATTGCCCGTATCTATGTGACATTGATTATATTTTGTTAATAAAACCATATCTACTAATATAATATAATATTGTAAATGTAAAAGAAACTTTGCTTGTCTGTTTGTCTGTCACCTTTTCACGTCTTAGGAACTCAATCGAACATATTGTCAGAAATACAGGAAAGACCTTATCATCCAGGAAAAAGTGTTGTAATATTACAAAAATTAACTTGCAGTATATTGCCTAATTAAAAAAGAGTAATAGATAACTTCCTTGTTGATTTTTTCTTATAAAAAATTATCGTAACTTGGCAATCGTAGCTCGTGATAATTATTAACAATAATTTATAAGCAAAATTATTTAATCACGTATGTCATTAACATTGATAAGATAATAAGACACAAAATATATATTATTAAGATGAAGTCGTTTGAAAACGAAGATGAAGCATAATTAATGATTTAGACAACATAATTATTTTTCTTCATTCGAAACCAGGTTTGTAAAAAAGAAAAATAATTCTGTTTTCTAAACTGGTTTCGAACCTTTGGTTTCCAAAACGGCCGAAGCGGATTTATTAAACATAATTTTGACAGTATGGTTTGTTTTGTGACTTGTTTCTTTTCAACTGACTTCCAAAAAAGTAGAAGGTTCTCAATTCTACTATATTTTTTTAATGATTCTTTTTTTTATTTGAAAGCTGGCGCTTCCCTTGTGGGTGCTTGTGGTCCCATTTCAATTTGGTCCAGTTCTTATTTGCTGAATATAGGTATAGAGAGGTAATAAGGTAATAATCAATCTATTAACTTTTAAGTAAAAATCTAGCTCGTCCTAAAACCCTTTTGTAACCGAACTGAGTATATTGTGTTGAGGTCGATGGTGTAGATTAGATGGGACCTGAATCAAATTTTATCGAGTGGCCTTTTCATCTGCTTTAAAGTTTTTTTAATGTTAAACTTCACAGACAGACTGACGGTTCACTTGATGGTGGTTACGCAAGCAACGCCATAGGTGCAGCAAGTGCGCTGCCGATCATAGTAGGATTATGGATAGGGATTTGAAGGGAATAGCGAAATGATCTCTGACATCCGATAGGTACTCACTTACTGAAATACAACAGAATATATGCTATTATTCCGCAGCGTGCCCAAAACTATACTCTTAAATGCTAAACTCGTAGGCCGTATCTTAAACTTTAAACTTAGCCTAAAGATTTAAAGTAAGGTAAGAATGTCACATGTCGCGACCCTTTTGGCCCGGGAGCCATAAAATTGATATGACTGATATCGCGGTAACTAACGCCCCTGGTTAGGGGTCTAGAGAACAGAAACGAGATATAATTTCAACACCAGGACGTTTACTCCCTCATATAGGCCTCCCTCATAATTTACTAGCATAAATCCAATAAGATACCCTAGGACCGAGCTAGCCTGAAGCACACAATTTTGTACTGATGGATAGCAATTTTTGTTTTGGAAAATGATTAAGAATGAATGCTATAATTTCTTTTATCGTCTATGTATTTTTCACATAGCACGACGACATTTGATTTGAATTTTTCATTTTTCAAAAATAAAATATTATACGGGAGTAACAATATTTGTTTTTAATATTTATTCGATGTTTTTTAATTCGATTACATTGGCTTTAGTATTAGTAACTTCAAATACCAAACGTCGCCGCACCCATTCTAAGTAAAAAAATATGAAAAATAGTATAATTACAATTATTCAAAGTGCGTCATTACATTGAGTTCAGCGTTAATCTACTTATGCGATTGTGTATTTCTTTTGTCCAATCACAGCTCAAATATACTGTCATAGTTCAGGACGTTTGTCTTTATAGCAGAACATAGAAATTGAATCAATTCAAAATTATTGTGTTTCAATATCTTTCTGCGTAGAAGTTTTAATCTGCTCGAATTATTTTTTTAAAAATATATAGTGTACTAGCTACACGCTTTCGGCTTCGTCCGGGGTGCAATTTATATATCCTATTTTTTAAGTTGGATAAAATAACACATCGTTACGAAATTTTATCAAAATCGGTTCAGTACCTCGTTCATCGCGCACAAACACGTGATACGAAATTTTTATATATTAGACTAGCTACACGCTTCCGGCTTTACCCGGGTTCAAAATAAAAACTATCCCTTGTTTTAAGTTGCACCAAATTACAGATAGTTACGAAATTTTATCAAAATCGGTTTAGTAGTTTCGGAATTCATCGGGAACAAAGATGTGACACGAAATTTTTCTGTATTTTTTATTTAACTTTTAATTTTACTCTAAGAACTCGAATCGGGCAACAAAAATAATGCTTTTCTCTTAAGTCCTCGCCTTAAATAAAAATGGGCCGCTTAATGTGTTGCTAAGCGCAAAACTCAAAAACAGTTGAACTTTTCGACTAAAGATCCCTCACTTTACGCTGCATGAAAATGTGAGAACATTTTCCCACTCAGGGATATCTTTAATAAATAACTTATACATAGTTAATGGACTTTACTAGTTCAGACTGGTGTGTTATCTTTAAACAAGGTCTAAGGCCTCGGTGATGACCATATCATCAGGACTTCATTGGTCATACTGTTACAAAACACTACGTAATGTATGATAAAGTTTTGTTAACTGCGGAGCATCTACAGTTATCTATAATAGAAATATTTTTAATACTTACCTACTGAGCGATAAAGGATATGAGCGATTAAAACAAGGAATGTAATCATTTATTTTTTACCTGAAAGGAGCGTTAGAAATCACTTTTTCCAAGTATGCCTTACGTATTAAATAAAAATTGAGTAATTGTTTAAAATATCTTATTTTAAAACTTATGGCTCAAAAGCCTGACTATATTTAAATATATTTAAATATAGTCAGGCTTTTGAAGTGAAAACTTCTTTAGGCGCGTTGGTCATTTTTGAGATGGGATAAAACTATTGAACTTGTCATGTAATGTAATGTAACCATTGATGTAGCTGATATTAATTTAAAATAATTTAAAAGAAAGAAACATTTTTGAGGTGGGACGAAACCTATTAGGTAATATAATGTAACGTAATGTTTTTGTAAAGCTACGTTTTCACTTCTGGCGCGCGAAAATAGCACACTCTAATAAGGAATCCGTATAGGTGTATTGTCCTATAAATTCATTAAAGTCTCTAAAAATCTGATGATATTACCCGAAGGCCCATAATCACCAGAAAGTAAGCTGATAAGGATTTTTGGATCGGGATGGGCGCACGAACCTTAATTAATTTGACACGTGCTTAGTTTGAACTCTTATAATTATTATCTTCTTGGTCAAGGATAGTGACAACGCATTTGTTACATGATTAAGTACGAGTATATACGTTTTGCTTAGATAATTACTAATTGAGGATACAAATGTATCACACACATTTGAATACAAAACAAGTAACAGAAATTTTCTGGTCTGTTCCTAAAGGTCTATTTAACTTGATATTTATTTATTTATTTTTGTTGTCTCTTTCTAAGTTGTAATACATTCGTTTCAATCGCAATTTAGTAGATGTAAGTCTTTCATTCATCTATCTATGTATTTAACTTGGGTATGTTTCGCCGTCTAATGGTTATCTATTTTGTACCAGAATAAATTACCTTTCTACCTCTGCCGCAAAGAATAGCTTATTATCATATTTATCTTGTTATAAATAAACGGAAGGAAACCAGAACAATGACTGTTACAATATTGTAAGAATTAACATGCTTAAAAATAACTTTCAAAGAACACTTTTCAAAGGTAAAATAGATTGGTAATTACAATAGAATGCGATACACACAGTCAATACTAAGAAAGAATATTGAAGAAACGTCCTTCAACATCGAGTGTCTATCCTAAACTAATATTATAAAGAGGTAATGTCTGTATGTGGTTGTTTGTTTCTAGGAAAACTGGACAAAAATGAGCACAGACAAGACTAATAATGAAATGAAATTCATTTAATTCTTATTTGAGTCCTAGATATTCAGATATGGTAACTTATATAAATGAGAGCGTTTTTGCACATTTAATCAGGAACAAACGGATATACTTATCAATATTAGTTTGGTTTATCATCATCATAGGTATCAGACGTAAAACGTCCACTGCTGAGGTCCAAGTGAGTGTTATTTCGGTAACTTTTGTTCGTTTATGGATCTCCTCATTCCTGATTCAATCTAGCAGTATAATATCTATACTTTCTGGAGGCCTAAGTTAGAGAGAACATTTCAGCGCGCCATATATAACTTACCTATACATATTGAGTATGTAGTTTATTAAATTATAATAATCTAACAAAGCTTAAATAACACTTGTGACAGTATTTTAAACAATCGCTGCTTGATAAGCATGTAGAGATATCCAAAATCATTTACTTACTTATCATTGAATAAAAGAATAATGTGTGATTTTTAAACATTGCCTTGATAGTGAAATAAATCATAACCCCTCAGATAACAATTGATTGTGGATAAAGATAATTTGTAAACACTGTTTTGTGACAATTAGTGGTGTCTTTGTTGCGAAAGAAAATACAATGTGTGTTAAGACAATCAACAAAGCTGTTTGCGGTTTTGTCTTGCGCTGGAATGTTTCTCGTCATTCCCTAGCTAAATAGTCCAGCTGATGGCTTTAGTCGATTAATTTCGCGTGACCAATTTATCCAGACTTTAATAGTGATGTGTCTATTTTTATGATGACAGTAATTATTGATTGTGTGTAAAATGTGGAGATTCAGTGCGTCTCATTTCAATTGTATAACATTTTATTACTGGATTTCTATTTTCGCTAGTACACAGGTAATACTTACACTTAGACAATGGCCATTGATGATTTAATAGTGATATGAACTGAAAATTTTAAATATTTAATACGACACAAACATAATTCAGTAGAGATTTGAAGTTATCGAGTAAATCTTTAAAAAATATGCCTTTCAATTATTAATTAGTTATTTTCCATAATGTCTATCATTAGCATGCAAATAAAGCCTTCTGAAATAACATATCTGGATAAAGTCGTAGTTTACTTGGATTAAACTTAGTTAAATACGAATAAATTATTGACTTTCTATTGAGCTCGAACTCGCTTTATCTGCTGTAAGTTGATGAGGAGTTGGGTGTCTCGCAGACTACTTGGTGCTGCAGCATCAAATCTTAGTTATTTGGGTTACATTGTCATGGAAATACCACCGAAGTAATAATATACCAAATTTCACTAACTTCAGGTTTGAAGTTAGTGAAATTAAGTGAAATTTCTTCATCAGCTAGGAAACGCACTGACATATTTGCTGACACACGCGTTAAACTTATAAAACAACGTTTTGCGTTGGGCATCAGGGGTTAGAAAAACCAACGACGCTGGTGCCCGCGACTATGTCAGCGTTGAAAAAGAAAATATTTATGAGTTACTAGCGGCCCACTCCCGGCTTCGCCCGGGGTGCATTTTTTTACGTTTTACGTAAAAAAATTTTTACGCCTTCCCTGATTATCTCTCTATCCATGAGTGAAGACAGAATTAAAATCGGTCGTCCGGCCGTTCTCAAGTTTTGAGCATAGCAACACATATAGGGTTTAGGGATTGATTTTTATTTATAAAAAGAAGATGAATAAACATCTTTATTGCGGTGACAACGGAGTTGCCGCCACGACGACAGTGGCGCTCAATATTTTTATATGTATTTTTTGACTTCTGAATCCTCTTACTTTGAACATAACATTTTTTTTAGAACAAAAAGAATATCCTATATGTTAATAAATAAGCTGTTGTTAATCCCTAAGTAATAAGCTGTCTGTGAGCCAAATTCCACCTAAACTGTTTAACTGTTTAACTGTTTTTGCGTAAAAGTGTAACAAACATCCATCAACCCATCCTCACAAACTTTCGCATTTATAATTTTAGTAGGATTCATTAAATTACCATTTACTGTTTTTACCACTAATTTATATTTATCTAAAAAATAATATAGGTACCTGACTTATCTAATTCAACGTTTTACAATCCATATTACACACTCTAGCTATGAATAATACTCGTAGGGGTTAAACTTTTTTATTATGATAACAAGTAGACAACAACAAAATAAATACTTACAAATTCACGAACCGACGTAATGATTTAAAGGTCGTTTTGGATAATAGTTTCTTTCTTTTACTTAAATAGAATTATTTTAACCGCCCTGATTATAGGTACCGACAATAATTCAGTGTTCTTAGATTAATTCGTATATAATATTTGTGTACGACTAACATGGTTATATACTCGTATATCTATTATTTCGATATGACTATCTCTTTAGTATGTACTTATGTGTTTTTTGTAACGTGTTTTCGACCTCCATGAGTACTTTTTTGTACTGCAAGTAGAATTTTTATGGGTTTTATGGAATAGTGATGATGAATTAAAAATAAAATAAAAAAATATACACTTTATTATTGTATATTTAGTTGGCGCCTAGATTCACCAAAAGATTCTTTCTTCAGTTTCTTCTTTTCCTAAACATAGATAAGTTTACAGAAATCTTTGACGTTAATTCATTTTTAATTTGTTTGGTTTACAGATTGAAGGTGCTCTTGACGAAAAAGTGAATTTGTTATATGACAATTCTGATGAATGGCATCAGCGCGATGTTAGATTAGCAATTCCAACCAATGGAGAACTGGACTGTGAAAAATCAGATGACTTATATATCTGCGAGGTAATAAGGTGATAATGTTGTACATTAATTAATCACGTAGGTAATTAAGAAATTATAAATAAAATGACAAACTTTTATGTAGCTATCTACTTTAAGATAAATTTAATATTATTAACAATAATAACTTTGCATCATTTCCCCATTGGTAAGACCAGACCAAAAGTTTAAGTATTTGATCAAACGCTTAATGTTTTCAAAATTTCAAAACCTTGCATTCATTAACGGATTTAAACAGGCAACTAGATGATTATGTAGGTACAATCGAAACTATAATTTTATAATTTGAAAATCGGAGCAAGTAAAGCTAAGCAATAATCTTACTTAGCTGTGTAATAAAGAAAGACGCTGAATAGCAAATATATATTTTTTAATTAAAGATATCTATTCATTTTAATAGGCAACACAATCGTGATTAATTTTCTCATCATAGATCAGTTGTTTTCCATCATAAATCAATCAAAATAATTAATTGATAAAATATACCTACTTATAGTCTAGTAAACAGAAATATCTTGCATTGCATCTGAAATTAACGCAGATGTGTTTCCTGGTTTTTATGTCTTTTTTCAGTATTATGTATCTATATTTTAGGAACCGCCATATACGGTGCCGCTTGAAAGCAACAAAACATGCAACTACCGCAGCCAGAACTATCACGAACAAGTGTATCGATGGGTAGCTGGACGAGGTTGTTTGCTCTACACGCCAGATTTCCTCTATATAAATGGGATAAACACTATAAATTTGAACGCATTCTGTCTTTATGGAAACCTGTTCGCTCCGTGTTTGGAAATGGTTAGTTACAGAGCACCATAAAACGCAAGAAAATACAAGTTTTTCTATGAAATTTTATATGTGTAGTTAGTTAATTTAGTGGTGTTTGATACTCACTAGCTCTTCCAGTGTTAGTACGTTAGTAGGGATTTTTTCATTCATTAATTATTTTTTCCTAATAAATAAATAAATTCTTTCAGAAAAAGACAGACGGCAGTTGTGGTTGTTACCCGTTTGATCCTGGTTTAGAGAATGTAGCAATTGCAGTCCGTGAGGCATTAATCCCCGCAGTTCACGGTAGATGGGAGAGGTGCTTCTATGCAGCTGCTGATTGCTGTAGTCATTACATGGTTACTGATAACTCAGGTGAGATAATTAAATAATTAGTTTTTTTAATAATTCGTAATTTTTTTATGTTAAGTTCGATACACAGACTGAATGTTCACTTAATAGTTGTTGACTTATAGCACTCGGGTACCATTCCGCCATTCTGTTCTTTTAGTCCATTTATCCAGTTTACCACGCATGATGTGGCCTGTCCAATTTTATTTCAGTGTCCTAAACTCCTAATTTTAATGTTATATTGAAGAGCTGCGTTTTCTTTTAAATAAGTATATGCTTAGTGTTAATTCAAAGTAATGTCCTTGAACACATTATTATTAATTAGGTAGTTGATTTTCTGAACGTACAGAAATTTACAGACGAGTTCCAATCCCAATGCGACGCAACATTTGACGGGTGGACATGTTGGCAGGCGGCCGAAGCGGGTTCCGTGGTGAACGAAGTTTGCTCAGAATTCGCATACTCCAACGTTGGACCCTCCTGCAACCGTAAGTGCATAACCATTGATCGTGAAGAAATATCTTTACGTAGGTTTTTAAGTCAAGAATCATGACGAAATGTCTATCGAATGTTTTGTAACACATTGGATGAGTGGTTAGGATGCTAGCCTTGACGTTACAGTCAACCTTTAGGTCTGAAGAGACACTGATACTGAGAGAGGGAGAAAGAGAGATAGCTAGACGAGACTAAAATTGTAGATCTGAAAATTCCCCATCACCCAAATTCAGATGATATTTGCCTATAGTTCTATTAATTAGCGTTGTAACATGACTTGTTTGTTTAATTAGCGTCATGGAATATTTTATTTATTTTCCTTTACAGATTACAGCAGTAAAGAATGCTATGCCAACTCAACATGGGAACTGCAAACTGACTATACGACCTGCAGTATAACAGCTCGACTGCTGCGCAGATATCGTTTTCACATCGGGATGTTGTCGTTTTCCATTGTCTCTTGTTTGCCAGCTGTACTAATTTTTTTCTTTTACAAACGACTGAGAATCACAAGAGTCATTTTACACAGAAATCTTCTTGTTGCTATTATTCTGAGGAATGTTTTATTGATCATCAGTAGAAGTGAGGTACGTTAGCATCCATGGAACAATTTAAATGTAAGTTGGTACATAGACAGGTTGGTAAATACCAAAAATGCCGGCTAGTAATAGATAATGAACATACCTAGTACACCTAACTTAGGATGATTTAAACATTTTTAACATTTAAGATACAAACAGTATAAACCAAGAATTAGAACCAAGAAGAAGAATAAGAGGTTGGTTAAATACAGAAAATAATTAACGTAAATATTTTCATGGGTTTATTTGTATTTTTTGTAACAGTTGTATTTTTTACTTAGTTTATCACATTATTAATATGATAAGTGATGTCGAAAATCGATGTGTTTGGTTTTTACCGAGGAATTTTTAGATACATTTTTCCTTAATTTCAAATCAACTTCTTATTTTTGTTATTTGTTAATAACGACCTAACATGTGGTTTTCTGTGCATGTGCAAGAGATGCAAGAGATGTCCTTTTTACATCCTTTTATCATTCCCCTATTTCCCGAACCTTTTATACTTTTAAGGTCAGCAGCACTTGCATATCCTGATATTCTTATATTTATGTATTTAAGTAGCTAGCCCAAATGAAAATCAAGAACCTGACTGCCACCTTATTTTTCGTAAAACAAAATTCTTTTTTTTTTAAAGAAAGTTTTAAAATGTTTATTTACTGACAGAAAACTTATCTTGAAGTTTGCTTAAAGGCTTGACGTTTAAGCTTTTTAGGAAAGAGTATTAAATTTACCACCCTGTCTATGTCGTGGGCGGTAAATAAAATTAAATATTGTCATGCAGATATACATAGACGAGTTAACTAATGCCGGAGTCACGGCGATGAACACTCACAGCGTGGCTTGCAGAGTGCTCGCCATCGCTGAACGCGTCACTGCAAACGCTGTGTTCGTGTGTATGTTGGTCGAAGGCCTCTATATGCACAGCCTTATTGTCGCTGTTTTCAATCAAAAATTTAACCTCCATCTTTTGTATGTAATTGGCGCCGGTAAGTAATTTTTCAATTTTATTTCAGTTTAGACAATTGTTTTTAAATATTTATTAAGCTTTAAAAATATTTTTAATTCAATTTAAATTTATATTCCATTTTAATTTTAATGTTCCATTTAAAAAAAATCTATGTAATTTATCATTAAAAAGTGAAAACGGTATCCAAATCGGTATCGAATTTAGCGGAGAAACAGACAGAAGCATAATTACATTCAATACAATTATTTATTAACCTATTTCAAGGATTAATTATTTTAACTACTTAATCCAAAGTAGGTAGGTTAGTAAGTACCTACTACTCGTAACATAGCCTTCATTCATTCCTATTAAATACTTTTAATAGCCTTTAAAGGGCGAATGGTGGATACATAAATTTTTATGACTTATTTTCTTTTAATCATTTACAATTTTGTTTTAATTAAATCGTAAACGTGTATATTTTAACGTAACATCTTACCCAATTGAAGGTTAGACATATAAATGTCATGGCATATAATATTATTATTATGAACATGCTGATTTTAATGGTATATTATGTAAGTAAATCCTTAATCACACATATTGACACCACAAACATCAAGGAATGAAAACAGAAAACCTGTAACGTATAAGCAAAGATTAAAACTGTACAAAAGATTTTTGAGATTACTTAGTTAGTTTCCTTTCGAACCTTACTTTTCATAAATTTTGTGCCTCCCGACCCCATATACAAATAGATAAATATTTAGAAATAAATGGCTTAGATACACTGGATAAATCTATCACGTAATCATCACAACTCTGTTGATGATATGATATGTATGACAAATAGAGTTTAGAATCACTTTTTTTTTGAAGAACCGATAAAATAAATAGAAATAGTTATTGATCTTGAAACAAGTAACAACTGATTGTATACTACAATTATATTTTCCAGCTGTCGCAATAATCCCGGTAGTGGGCTGGGCAACTGTGATGGCCATACACAACGACCACTCGTGCTGGCTAGTATACACTGTGGACAATATACAATGGATTCTGGACGCTCCGCGGATAGCCATCCTCATAATCAACACCATACTCTTCGCTAATGTTCTTAGAGTGTTATTAACCAAAATTAGAAATACTGAAAACGCGAAGCAACTGTGAGTTTAATGTACAAAATTATTCAACACAACTATAATATCTAAAGCTAATATTTGAAGTTTTTCTAAAGCTAAAACTGATTTATGTAAAAATTGTTTTATTTTTGTTCTTTGTAACAGGAGTGCAGCAAAGGCTACATTATTTTTAATGCCTATATTTGGGACACAGTTTCTTCTAACCGCCCTAAGACCAAACACTTCGAACTGTACTGGAGAACAAATTTACTATTACATCACTTACTCAATTGAGGGATTGCAAGGATTTATCGTCGCTCTAATTTATTGTTACATCAATAAAGAGGTAAGTAAATATCTAGATAATATTAAGAAACACTTGTTATCAGAAATGTTAAAAAATATATTCCTTTTTAGGTGCAGATGTTATTGAAAGCAACATATAAGAAAACTGAGAATGCCGTAATGGATCGCGTGAGACGACCTTCCAGTGCCCCTAGACCCAGTGACGTGAAGTCCGATAGAAGAATGACTTATAGTACAGGCCTACCTTCAATCGATGAAGATTATCTCGGTGGAACAAATTCTGTAAGAAGTGAAATACACAGGGCTGAAATTATATCAATACCGAACAGTGAGAGAGCGACAGTTTTAGAACCAATATATGAAACTATACAAATAGGAAATACGAATGAAGGCTATGAGTCTACAGAACGTTCAGACCTTGATAATGATTCTGGAATTATTCCCAATAGAGACTCCAAATTGGAAGATTATTATAGCTTTACAAATGCTTCCAGTGTTTCTTTAGAACCAAAGGAATGTATACGGTACACTGCAACACCAACAGCCAAAACCATAAAAATTGATGGTCAACAAATTAATGAAACTGACCCATATTCGTTATCAAGTAATAGGGAAATGGATAAGGACTATATTTATGATGTACCGAAAGAGTTTGGTGTTGCAGATGGAAATCTGACAGAAGCGAACATTACGAGTGGAAACGATGAAATTAGTCCGGACTTATTCGATGATATCTTGGAATTCATGGCAAGTTACGATGATGTTAAATTAGATCCTAATGTGCTTTCGCCCAACAGAAAAGAAGAGGATAAAATTGCTTTTGTAGATTTCTGAGAAATATATCTATTTGTTTGTTTAAAAAATATTTCGGGTTTCAAAGAGATAATAATAATGATGGTAATGGTAATTTTAAATCGCAACATAAATAATATTAATAGGTCAGTAAAAACAATATACATTTGGAAAAGAAAGTGAAACGGGAAAGCTAAATTTTGGACATCTTGAAAAAAGTTTGATAATAGACATTTTTTTCAATATTATTATCACCAAAAAAAAGAAAATTGCAAAAAACTAATTTCATTATCTACTTTTTTGACTTTATCGATAGATATCTCGATAACGATGAACGGTAGGTGAAAATGTAGCATAAAAAAAGCAACAAAAAATATTTCATCACAATTTTCGTATCTTGACGGACTTTTTTGAAGATGGCGGAAAATGCAACCAGGAAATCTTGGTCGAGTTTTTCAAGTTAAGCTTTTCTAGGCCTCCCCACATAATATTCAAAATTTAGCTTTCCCGGTTCACTTTCTTTTCTAACTCGTTGAGTCCGTCGTAATGATCATTGCCTTTTTTAACATCTTGGTAACAATTATATCAAGTTCTTTAATACACTATATATCTTTTATTTTAAATTACACCTTTTTACCCTTTTGTCTTTCAGTGAGTGAGTAGGGGATGTTAGAGCATCCCTTATTATGCCTTATCCTTAATCCTCCTATGGTCGGTAGCACCATTGCAACGCCTGTGGTGTTGCTTGTGTTATAGGCGACGGTAGCGATCTACCATTTAGTGGACCGTCAGCCTGTCTTTCGAAACTAACATTAAAAATAACGCACCTATGTACGTACATATGTGTAAAAATCATATTTGTATGATTAGTATAACTTGAGCAAGTATTTTAATGTTGCGTAACGCTTATTTCGACACACCTAAATCATTGGCATACAAACATTAAATTGATCTGTCAAGTTGTTCAAAATCTAGATCCTTTCAAACTACTCGGTTACAAAAGTGGGCGCAACGTATGCGCGCGCGCAGTCGCGCGTCGTATATTTGACTGTCGGGTACATTTTTTTTTAATTCATCGATATTAATTTTGTAAATGATAAAATGTTATTAAAATCGTTTGCGGTGTTACTGTTGTGTTGGGGCGCTAACAGTTTTCCCGATGGGGCTCCGATAGATGCGTGTGTGAAAGATCGCCCTAATCAGCCCAACCATGGTCAACACAGGACACAGCCCTTATCTACCCTTCCGTATAGGGTAGTCGCATCGTCTTCCACTTTTGGGCCAAACACACCAATAACTAGTAAGTAATCTGTATAAGTTAACTATTTTTATCGGTATAGACTAAGTTTATCTATGTCAAAACACAATAAATTATTAAATTAGGTTACAATGGAGTCCTAATTTATTTTTAAATTGTCCAAAGTTACTTAATATTTTCAAATATTTCAAAATATTTAAAAATATAGTTTGAAAGATCTAAGGGACATACAGCGGGAAGCGACTCTATTTTATACTATCTTTGATATTTAAGTAAATAAGAAACCAAAGGACCAAAGCATTAATAATTAACAATCACTGGAATTAAATAATAAAAATATATAAGTAAAATATAAGCTTTTTTTAAAAAATGTATAAAATAATATAAAATGTAACTTACATGTTAGGAATGTTTAAATTTAAAAATTAAGACATACTGTCATAAAACGTCGAAAAATATTTTTTTTAGAAACAATGACTTTAAAACAGACAAATTAGCATCCTTACATATTATAAAATAAACTCAAAAACTACTGCACCGATTTTCATGCTGTTTTCACCAATGGATAGAGTGGTTCTCGAGGAAGGTTTTCTATACTAATATAATATTATAAAGAGGAAATATTTGATTGTTTGTTTGTTTGTATAGAATAGGCTACGAAACTACTGGACTGATTTGAAAAATTCTTTTACCATTAGAAGCCGACATTATCCGAGATGAACATAGGATACTTTTTACCGCGGGAAAATGCTTCATTCCTACGGGAAAACGGGTAATAGGACAACGGGTGGAAGAATTATCCTTCCGTACTTATCTTTTTTCACATGTAACTTCTAAACGGCTTGACCGATTGGGTTGAAATTTTGTATGTGAATTTCCATGGTTTCACAGACACGAATGTATTATATTTTATAAAGTTACGCGGACGAAGTCGCGTGCAACAACTAGTTGTATATAATTTACAAAGTTACGCGGGCGAAGTTGTTCATCCATGTTCATTGATAAAAATCTCTAGTCGGAGAATGCCTCTTACGCATTAGCCGGCCGGTGGCCGCTTGGCCCTGTTAAAC
This sequence comes from Synanthedon vespiformis, assembly GCA_918317495.1. Lineage (NCBI taxonomy): Eukaryota > Metazoa > Arthropoda > Insecta > Lepidoptera > Sesiidae > Synanthedon > Synanthedon vespiformis. Next base: position 4,204,354 of record OU906953.1, read on the forward strand.
ATGAGTTCGATTACGCAATTAATTTATTTATTGTTTGTAGGTCAGAATTTAACAGCACTTCTATGAATCGTAACAGTTAAATGATAGAAATAAATCTACTTGGAATTCTTAAAAAATAACACCTAAAAATAAGCTCATTGTAATGTTAATTAACCTTATCTCGATATCAACTTACGAGTATACTTAATTACCACATGAACAGAGAATTACTTAATTTTTTTTAATAGCTAATAGTTCTGTTAATAATATGTACCTATTTAAATATATGTTACTAAAACTTCTAATAATTTCTTCTAGAGGTCACCGAGTTATGTTTTGTTAACAATAAATAATTACATTTAGAATATTGTCTATAATCCTTTATAATATATTTATTTAATTATGATTTTTTTTGCTTGAAATATACTGGTTTGTCCTCTACAAACAAGGTCCTGGTTGTTTGATTTTAAAATGATTTCTTTGTATTTTTATAGTCACAATAGAAGGGGCTGAACCCTTCAAGGGCTTCTTCCTGCAAGCGCGTTTAGTGGACAATGACCAGTGGCTGGGGTCGTGGGAACAAGCTCCCAACACTACAATACATCCCGAATGCTCCGCTATAACACACGCTGATCCCAGGGAGAAAACTAGAGCCACACTCGTTTGGAGGGCACCGCCAGATGCCCAAGGAAGAGTTTACTTTACGTAAGTGTAATTTTAGTCTAAACAAGTTCATCAGCTTTATAAGGAAGCAATTATTGACAGACCATTAAAAATGTATATAGCTATCTTCCATATGTAGGCAATAAACATTATGTATACAGGGCGTCCCGTGACTTTGCCACATGGAGGAATAGTACTTTAAATTTTACTGAAAGAAGGCCGAATTGTTTTTTTTTAACAATACGAACTGCATTTAAAAAAAATTAAATAATCGCCTATCTGAACTGGCAATCGAACTCGCTAAATGTGAAGATCTTTGTAATTTTACTGTAAGTAGGTACCGATCGAATGGCTCTGTCAATACATTTATTTATCTTAAACAACATGGCATCTGTATATGTATATGTTGTATTTATGAAGGCAATATTTATAAACACATCTAGGTATACTAATATTATAAAGAGGAAAGATTTGTTTGTTTGTATAGAATAGGCTCCGAAACTACTGCACCGATTTGAAAAATTATTTTACCATTAGAAGCTGACATTATCTATGATGAACATAGGATACTTTTTACCGCGGGAAAATGCTTCATTCCTACGGGAAAACGGGTAATAGGACAACGGGTGGAAGAATTATCCTTCCGTACTTAACTTCTTTTTCACATAACTTCTAAACGGCTGAACCGATTGGGTTGAAATTTTGTATATGTATTTCCATGGTTTCACAGACACAAATGTATTATATTTTATAATGTTACGCGGACGAAGTCGCGTGCAACAGCTATATTTTATTACAAATAAAGTCGCTATCCGCCTCTATCTGTTTCCCCGTTAATTTTCTTAACTTTCATACGGTTTTCTCGAATGGAACCTAACATATTTTTAAAATAAAAATTATCCTCAAAACATCAATAAAAAGAGTATTCAAAACGGTTAAGCCGTTTCCGGGATTAGCGTGCACAGACAAAAATAAATTCTATAAACTATTTTATTGACCTCAGTAACCCAAAGGCAACCCCACTTGACGACTTAAACATAAGTAGGTTAAAAAATACTTAATTTAATGTACATGTACGGCTCGTTTACGATTTTATTAAATGTATAGATATAGATTTAGAGAATCATAAAGTTTTCGACTAGGTAAAATATAAGTTTTTATTTTATTACATTTGTGACGGATTACCTACTAATCAAACGCAGCATTTAGCGCTTTAATTGTGTATAATCTGAATTTACAATAGTGCAAATCATGCCTCTTCGCTAATTCAATGAACTTCGTTTAACAATTAACTGCTAGACAAAATAACGAGGTCGGCAAGTATACCCCACACCCTACTCACCACTTAAACTCCTTTCACTTCCAACACATTTATTGCTTGTTGTGAAACACGTGGACTGTCATGTGTGTTTATCGCTTTTATGGTAGCTAAAGGTCGATTTATAAACGCCCATTTAGTAGTATATGGTATCTAATTATAAGTTAGAAATAAATAGACAAGACAAACTTGCCTTTATTTTCAAAGCATAACAGTGATAGCCTAGTGCGTGAAATAAGTAGCCGCCAAAAGGGCAGACGCTAATTCGAATCTCAGTCGTGCCTGTACCTGTGCAGTGTTTTTTGTTTACATATTTTGAGGATACAATATAAGGTCAGAGTGAGTTTACGGTCGACATCGCACTTACGGCTTCTCTGATGTTGTTTATGTTCTCCGGCGACGGTAGCCACGTTACTATCAAGTGGACTGTCGGAATATAGACTACTAGTTTTGCCCCGTGGGTTCGTCCGACACTTAATTAATAAATACATATAACTACCCAAAAGAAACTTAGGTGTTTATAAGTTACTAGCGACCCAGAGAAACAGTCAGAGGCGGACAGCGGATTTATTTTATATAATGTTTATATTATTATGATCATTGACCAGCTGCTGCCCGCGAATTCGTTCGCGTTGAAAAATGAAAAAAATATCTGACATTTTTATCGCTGTGATCCCTTGGGGACCTAACATATATCCAGGATAAAAATTATCCTATACCTATGTTAATCCAGGTACCCAATAACCTATCTGTGAGTAAAATTTCATCCAATGATGATGTCATTTATTGCGTGAAAGAGTGCGTAACAAACATCCAAACTTTCGCATTTATCATATTAGCAATATGACGATTGATGTATAAAACATCTTTTCTCACAGAGGGACGGTGCTGAAGAACTACGGAACATTCTGGGCGAATTTAATAGCGGAGGCGCCTCAAGATCCCGCTCAACTGCAGATACTCGGTTAAAATTCGAGTGCTCCAGTTAATACCCACTGTTCGGGTTTTAACATTTCGTAAGCCTTATTTCAACATCACACGTACCTGCTTGATGCACATCCCGCCAAAAGAGATTGTGCATTACAATTTGTAACAAGCAATACTTACTGCTTTGTTTTAATTAGGTAATAGGTATTAAGTTTTTTTAGTATTAAACTTTGATTTTAAATTGAATGTTTTATTTTTCAAGTGCATTTTAGTGTGTAATTTAGGATAAAGTTCAAAACTAGCAAAAGCAACATTGTTAATGTGTACCTACTACAGCAAGTAAGAAACTAATTATGAAGTGTCAAAGATCTTGAACTTGTCTCGGACGGAGTTGCAGAAAACCAGATCAAAGTGCAGTAAACATTATTGCATAACATAACCAACGCAAAGAGAATATAGCATCTACAACAATGTATTGTAATTACTGTACATACATTACATTCATGCACACGTTTCAGGGTTTGTTTACCTAACATTATAAAATGAACGTCCTTACTATAAGGGCCACCTCTTAACCTTTTAACTGCTTTGTTTTGTAGTAGATGGATGTCGTGCCACTAGCGCTTGAATCGCAATAAGAGAAAGTAACGCAATCATTTAATAATAAACGTACAAGTAGAGGAAGTTGACGTATAATAATAGCCTTAACGGCTCTGGCGAAATGGACACGAAAATAATTATATTCGACTCTGGAGGCTAAATGATTTTTATCTACTATAAGGCACACTATAACCAGTGGACAGATATTGTTTGTCTAAAGGACTTCCTTATGAAAAAAAAAATATTTAGCTAAAATATTCTTTTAAATAAGATACATTCAATATGCCATAGAAATAGAATAAGGTAGTCGTAAACTCGTCCAGTGCATGCCACTGGAATTTAGTTTAAAAAAAAAAGAAAGATTACATCAGTTTTTTTTAAAAAAAAGGTTAAAATTGGTTGTAAGCTTTGCAATATTAATTAAACATTTTTAACCATGGTTGTCCAAAATGTTTTGCGAATATAATATTATACTCACAAGCGTTTAATATTACCGATAAAAAATATGAAATATATACTTAAACTAGCTTATGACCACAACTTCGTCCGAGTATTAAATGTTATTTTATATGTATAATCTAACTATATTATTATTTCTTATCTATTATTTAGATTTCTTTAAAATTCATTCGGGTTTGGTGTGAGAATAACAACATGTGTCCAATCGGTTCTGTGTCCGTAGTCTTACGACTCTTATTGAGTCCCTCTTCTAATTCACAGGAAATTTAGGGACTTTTTCCAACTCTAGAAAAAATACTCTAGGATCCCAAGAGGCAAAAGAATCATCCTAGAATACGATGGGATCCTCGCTCTTAGCTCCCATATGGGACTTTCAACATCAGGAAAGATAAAAAGTCTTTCACTTGTAATTACTTTTTGTAGATTTTGCGTAAGTTACGAAAAAAATGCAAACGAAACTTTATTAAAGGAAAAGAAACCACAATAAATAAGTAAATAAATATTTATTAATCATAATCGTGTTACATTCGGTACATTAAATGCAATTATTGGGTTACATTTTCACACTATTAATGGAATAATTTCATTAGAGATCACTTGATTGTAGGTCTTTGCAATTCGTAAAATTATATCTGAACAAAGTTCTAAAAAAATAAATACAAAATATTAGCACAAAATGAAAAGCCAAATTTGTGGCATTGGCCAAAAATTTATTTTTCATTTTAATACACTTGCCTTAAAATTTAAAATCAATTTCAAATTGCAAGACAAAATTTGAGATTTTGTATATTAAATGAAGAAAAATCATAAGTCACTGCGATTTAAGGTTTGCCCCAACATTAAATTTTTTTTAATTTAATTAATTTTATATAAGCAGTCGTTGTCTATATAAAAAGTATAAAAAACGGTTAAGCTCACACTAGCCATCAGAATGACGGTGTGATTGCAAAATAATTAAACATTAGTCGTAAAAAAAGGTATGCAAAAATATTCTTTCGTCTTATTTATTATTTGCGCAATGTAAAGTTATATTAAAACGAACCTAATTTTCTCAGTAAAGGTTTGTAATTACCAGAAAAATAACCGTTACTTGTAGTACAAATTAATTATTGCATATTTCACCGTTAATTTGTACAACTTATATTTTCTTTGTTTCGTGCTGAACCGTGAAAGTATTGGCTGAAAAAGTTAATGGGGAAAAACAAGCCTATTGCAAATTCAATAGAGTTTTGCAACAAGTTTATTTATACATTTTTGAAGGTGTAATTTAGATATTCAAATTATAAGTTTAATTCTTGGAATTAGAGTGCAAAGTTCCAGTTTGAAGTATTGAAAGGAATACCTATTGACTCAAGCAAAGAAGCAAAGAACGCGTAAGCGCCGCTTTTTCCATGGCGCTTTCGACCTTTTGGTCACGAACTTTACCGTATTTAACAATTTTTTTTACGGTCACCAAGTCTAGTAGAATACATATAGGTATAGGTCGATGTGTGAACAAAATACCATATACCATGAACTACTTTATACCATTCTGTGTCTTTATGCTCAACACGAGTGAGTTACGTCCGTCAAAAATTATAATAGTGTCAATAAAAAATTAATAAAAGCATTAGGCAAAAATGTAAAGCACCATTGGAATAGTGAGCAGTCTAAATTAATTATGACGTCGTTTTCTGCTTCATAACGGGCCTCTTGATGTTCAATAGATCACACAATTCATTCCTTATTGGCTTCAGTTCTGTTACGTCTTTCTCCCAGTCAGTGTCAGCGAGCACCGACATTACCTGAAACATATTGTTAGTTACTAAATGACAAAACAAATATAGCTCTCTCTTATAGTTCGCTATATTTTTCTGATGGGACACAACGTTGACAGCAAAATGTGCAAATTAATGTAACTGGACAAAATAGTTTACTCTTTAACCCACGTCGCCCGTCGCAAAAGATAAGTTTGACCTGTGTGTCTGTGGAATCGTACCTCTCAAACGGATGGACCGATTTTGATCCGATTTTTTGTTTAAAATCTGATCGAGATGCTTTTTAGCTATATAACATAGCTGGATAACAACAAGGAAATGAGCTTATGGACATTTGAAGCCCATAAGCTCATTTCCTTGTTGACGACCGAATTTCACTAAATTCACAGGTTCGATTGACACTCAACTCCTCAACAACTTAGAAGAAAGTCACTCAATAGCTTGTATGTATAATATAAGAGTATCTACTTGATCAATGTTGGCGCTGGGCGCGAGGGCGTAGCACGCATCGCCGTAGAGCGTGAGCGCTTCGTAGAGCCTCGTAGCGGCACAGCGGCGCACGTAGCGGTTGGCGTAGCACAGGTAGATCACCAGTTGCCCCAGCGCACGCCTGCACACCTCGCCGCCCACCTGCATTCAAACTCCTTATATTGCGACTGCTACTAACAATCTCTAGGGTGCCCGGTGCGTCTCAATAAACAATCACGAGGTGGAGGTCTTGGTTAAGAAAAGAAGTACTGCGTTGTGGTTGTCGTGTCACAATATACCCGCGACGTACCTTAGCTGCCGGATATCCATGAGAATTTCCCAACGTTAAAAAAAGGCGTACTGCCTTCCAGTCATTTGGGAGTTTCAGTTGGCTCTTGACAGAGACCGGTTTAGCAATTTGACGACCAAACTTCAGACACAGAGACAAAGAGAAAGACAAACTTGTAAATGAATTATTTTATCCATCACAAATTGTTTAATCATAAAAAGAATGTTATAATATAAACATTTTGTTTACCTGAATTAACTGACATAGTACATTAATTGAATCGAGCAGTTTATAGATATTCTTCCCTCCTCTCAGTTCCAACTGCAGATATTTCAGTATATTCATGGCAAACGTTGATTCTGGATCATCCAAGATTGGCGATATGGAACCTACAAGTACAAAAATATATTAAGGTGAATCCTCTTATTGTCTATAATTATAATTAAGACACAAATATATTTATTTAAATTTACCAGAGCTCAAAAGTCTATCCAAGAAGTTAAAGATAGGCCCGGTGATTCTCTTTACGTGAAGATTGTCGGCAAACACTTGAACTATTGTTTCGCATATCTCCTTTAGCATTTGCTTGTCTTCGTGTAGTGTGTTCAGGAACGCATATAGAGATTGTGTTGTGTGTTTTACCTAAACATATAAAAAACTAGTTAACTTAAAATACTTTGGACTGTATCATTTATAATATATCTGATTGATCTTCTTTCATTTTGTATTAAAAACATTTGTTAGGCAAGCAAGTCCTTTGAAATCAAAAAGAAGAGGAGAAACATACTGACCAAACTTTCGGTGAGTTCTCCTGCGCTGACGACGAGTCCTTGCAGCACGCTGTGGCGGTACGCGGCGTACCTCAGCAATTGCACGAAACGAGGCATCGTGTGGCCCGGGAACAGCCAGAGCACCACGTTGCTGTTTACGCTCAGCTCGCCCTCCGACTCCCGGCACTCACTCTCGCACTCACCCTCACCCTCTCTCACTCCCTTCGGCTGCACCTCCTCCGACGGGAAGATGCGCTTCAAGGCCTCGTGGTTCGGAATGTTAGCGATCGGTGGGACACTGTTCCATTTGGGATGGAAAAATATTAAATTAAATCGTTTATTTCTAATAAGCTATAATTAAAATTAAAATTATATAAGTTTATAATTTTAGCCCAAACACGCTATATTTGCTCTAAGTTTCCGAGGAGTTAGGTGTCTTGCAAACTATTTGACGCTGTAGCATTAGATCCTTCTATTGAGCCCACACGTTGCTAACAAGTTGGGTATCAAGCAGACTACTTGATGCTGCAGCGTCAGGTGAAGGTTACCATGTCGTAAAAATACCACCGGAGTAACAGTATACCAAATTACACATCAATCGAACTCGTGGAAGTTAGTAAGATGAGGGATTAGGAAATGGGCTGATGGTCTTCAAGCGCTTGAACAAAAGTTCATAAATTGTAGCTAAGAACCATCCGGATAAAAAAAAAAACGGATCAAAATCGGTCCACACTTTTGAAAGCTACGCTTCAAAAGACCAACACAGATACACCCATACACAGGTACTCATGTCAAACTTATAACACCCCTCTTTTGCGTCAGTGTTACGCGACCGTCGCATTTTCCGTCAGTTATGAATCGACCCTAAAAATCGTACAAATTCCTTATTCTGTACGAAGCAACAGGATGAAAAGTACATAATTATAAAGTACGCATTTGTGTACTAACTTGTAAATGAGCGCTATGAAGACTCGTCCGGCATGAGCACGAGTCCGATCGATCTTCTCGACGGCCTGTTGCGCGACGCCGCACATAACGCGTCGCACCGCATCCGCAGAGTTCAGTCGCTCCGCGTCACCCGCCGCCGCGTCCACCGCCGCGCACTGGCGACACAGCGACAGCAACCCTGTATCAATTCGTCGCACTTCAAACTCACTCTCCACTCAAGATTGCCCTTGAATATGGAGCCCTTGCCAAAGGAGTGAATTAGTTCTGGTAAAATCGCCTCAATCTGGCCACCTGCATGTGTCTCAAGGTAACGGTAGTCACATTACCTTGAGACACATGCAGGTGATCGCATATGTCGTGTCACAGCGTTCCCCCAAACGGGCCTATGTTTTGGGTTTTAACCCCGCAGCGTACCGTAAAAAATAATTAAACGATGGTAATTGTACCGTGTAAACTGCCTTTCGCAAATTCAATGAATCAGGATAGTTTTTAGAAAACAGAATATTTAACTGTGGTAGAAATGTTCCCTCCAATTGAAATTGCAGTAGAAAAATTTACCTGTCATGCTAGCTTCTCGCACCCAGGCGCCGATATCTCCTCGCATGTCCACTGTGTACTCCGCTAGACCGGCGAGTAGCGCGGCGCGGACGGCCGGCACGTGATTTCTCACGCCCGTGCCCACGCCTGAGCCCACGCCCACGCCGAGCGTCTCGCACACCTCCGTTAAGCCCACGACGCCGTCGCGCCTCGCCTCCGCCCACTTCTCGGTGCCCTCGCTCACGCGCGTGCACTCGATCAGCGAATCGATCACCAGCGACATGTTCTCGTTCAAAACGAACGCAGGCAAAGAACCTGTGCATAAATTAATCTTAATTTTCTATGGACAAAATCTGAATTGAGCTGAATAAATGTAATTAGAAAGAAAAAATATAGGTAAGTATTAAAAAACATAAAAAAGAGTGTCGTTCAATAACAAGTCACAGACCACGTTTTGTTTACTAGATCGAGTGCTCACCCCTGCGCTCCCTTCAGCATACCCCACACTGTCCCCACACACGCCGAGCGCCATTCGCTCGCGCTGGGATCAACGTGTTGTCTGTGTTGTTACAGTGGCCCATTCTACTGTCTCAGCCGACCGTCAATTTGTCATCTCGCCACTCTATCAGTAAAGTGTGATCAAGCCCCAATCGCACGAATAAATTTAATACTCACCGAGTGCCCGTGCGTACCCCATCCGGAGCACGAGTCCGCTGGCACCGGTGTTGGTGAGCTGGTGGCAGTACTTGTGCACTAGCTGTGTTCGCTTCTCCTTGGCGGTCACGTCGCCGTACTTCAATTCATCGTCGACTAAATACTCCTTGAAAACCAGAGGAAGTGCCTGGATGGCTTTCTCTCGTACTGCTTCCACCTCATGTGATAGGCACTCCTCGATCAGCTCCAACCAATCATCTGAAAACACAAAAGAATGCAATAAATAAACATATCTTTATAGGTCATAATCTATATCGTCCATATAAAAATCGGTCCATCTGACTGGGAGCTAAGATGCCACAGACAAATACAATGTCTGCGTATAAATGTCACGTCAAACTTATAAAACCCCGTTTTTGCGTCGGGTGGTGGAATCAGAAATGTCAAAATCATCTTCACAGTTCACACACTACACTAGCAATCCGCCCTCGGCTAAACAATTTAAAAATGCATTAATTCTACCTCTTATTTTAATAGACTGTAAAAATTATAGTGATAGATACAAACTACCTAAATAGAGATAACATTATTGTATACTCAGAAATAACACTGTGAGAAAGAATTGCAAGTAGATTGTAAGGCTAAGTTCACATGACCGCGCGGCATCGCGCAGTGGAAGCATTCACATGACAGCATATGTACGCGCGGCAGTCTGGCATCTTCGCTACTCCTTTTTCTTCGATCTATGCGTCTGTCCGTCTTAATTTGTGCGGATCAACTGAACATGTTTGTAGAATGTAGAACTTCCGCGCGGTACAAGATCTTCCGCGCGGGTCGCAGCGCGCCGCGCTATGCCGCGTGGTGGCACGCGGTTATGTAAAACACTGTTTAGTTTGATGACCGGTAATTTTTACCTATGATAGGATCCGAGTGGTAGGGCGTTTTGGCCCTGGCGAGATCGGCCACACACTGACAGCAGGCCTGTCGCATGAGCTCGCCTCCCAGCCCGCGCAGTTGCTGCCGACTCCGCACGCGGACCACCACACTGCGCACCCCACACAGCATCTCTTCCGTTATCAGGCTCGAACACGAACGACCTGATAGTAGTTGTACAAGCACACTTATGTCTGGTTTACACAGTGCGAGCTAACTTGCGAGTCGACCTACTTGCGAGAAGCATCCGAGTTTCAAAACTAAAGCACTATCGAGCATGAATGTTGATTATTGATTTCAAATATTTTATAACATCAACCACGTCATTTATGTACGCCTTCATAAAAAAATATATTACGTTGATATTTTTTATGACACGACACACGACAGACATGAGTCTGGCTTATTCCAGTAATGAGTTTTCGAAATAAAAATATTCTTTATAAATTAATTGATTGCAAGAATACAACTCACCGTCGGGTAAATTAGTTTGTGATAAAGCGTATATAACTTGTCCGATGCCCAATATTGCGCCATGACGAACGTTCAAATCTATTGAGTCAGTCATTGTAATAAGTTTCGGTAGAACGGTGCTCGCCACGTATTCTGGAAGCTAAATAAAACATAAGTTAAGTATCTAATATGAAACGTTATACAGTAGCCACCTACCGTCACCTAGTTTATAATATTGTACGACTGCAATAACATTTTTTATTAGATTAATGACATTTATTATTTTTCAGCGCCGTGAAAGGTCTTGAAGTGCACCACAATCAATTTACGCAGAGAAGAGGTTAACTGGGTATAAAAAAAATATAAATGCTTGTTATTATAATTTAATATAAATAAATGGTTCAAATTAATCAAAATATCTTACTTTAGACATGGTTCGTTGCAAGGTGGATATAAAAAACAAATAAAAAATTATAAAAAATAAAAATAATAAAATAAATAAAAATAAAAAGTTTAACCTACTTATACGACATTACAATAAAAACTGACATATTTGACATATAAAATCTGGACAGTAGTTTTTTTTCAACCAACAATCAATTTATTATATTGCACATTCGAAGAGGTCAGATATGTCTAATGAAAATACATCAGCGACATCTAATGGAACCATAGATATTATTACGAGTTTTGTGTATTCACACTTAGGTAATGTAGGTAAGGCAGGTCTCATTGTATTGTATGTTTTGCCATACAATTTTGTGTTTAGTCTATGAAAAAATGATATATGCTTATTGTAATCCATACATAAAAACCGAATTGAGTCGAAATTTGCAGTCACAACACAACTGTAACTTTACGTGTCCTGTGTAATATTTTATTAAGACACACTGAGGGTGAACGAGTCCCTTTGTTCCCAAGAAGATCGTAGATTTGACACTTAGGGGAGACTACCGCCCGTCGCAAGCTTGATGATAAGTGCTCACCTTATCGGTGAGCCTGTTGAGCGCTTGGGCCGCAAGTTCGCGCACAGCGCAGTCCCAGTGGTTGATCTTGTGGCGCAGAAGATGGTCGACTAGCGGCGCGGCGTAGGCGGGCAGCGCAGCCACGCGCGGAGCCACCGACAAGTAGGCGTGCACGCGGGGGCCTACCGCCTGGAAGTCCGCCGTGGTCACGGCCGCAATGCCATCCGGGAACACGCCGTGTCGTCCCACGTTCTCCTGGAACGCGGCGGACGCGGCGCGCCGGCAATTTATCTGGAAGCATTCACTACTATTTAACTGACATTTGACATATAATAAATTTAAGTTTAACTGAGAAGACCTTTTTGTACCTTGAAAAAAAGTATACAATGATACAGACCCTTTTGGGCTTTCGAAATGTGGCGCTAATTTGTTGCGACAAAACAATTTGGGTATTTAAATATGCCTGTTACTCGTTTTTCTACAATCACCTCCTATCCTTGTCGTGCATTGCTGTTTTAAGAGCCAGTATGAAAACTGTATTGAATACAGAATTTGTAAATGTCATGACGTGTTTACCTCTCTATCAAAGCAAGCAGTGGCCATGAGCGCATTGGCGAGTTGCAAGGCGTGCGGAGCCAGCGCAGCAGCGTCGTAGGCGCGAGCGAGCGCCCAGGCCGCGTGACAGGCGGCGTCGCGAGCCGCGCGACTGCCCCCCGCGCCGGCGCCGCGAGCCTCGTCGCGCTGCAGCGCGTTGACGATACCTTGCACGGCGGCGCGTAGCTGCGCGGGCGCCACGAGTCCGCGGCGGCCCAGCTCGGCCAGCGCCATGCAGCCACCGTGCCATGCGGTCTCGCGCTCGTTGTCGGTGAAAAGGCCCAACACGCTCTCGCACACGTCGGCGGCTGCAGGTGCGGGCAGGCGCGCGCCCACCCGCCCCACGCCCTTGGCCGCCGACCACCGCACCACCGTGTCCTCGTCGCACAGCGAACAGAGCAGCAGCTCCACCACGTCCTCCACCTGCAATCACCACACCACATTACATTTCACTGTTAGACTCCCTGCACACTAGACAGCTCAGTCCAACATAATATAACAGCGTATGGGAGCCCGCAAACTAGGCGGCCACGAATTCCTGGTTGCAGCAGCGATTAACAGCGCGCCTGAAACACGGCAGCCCATTGGCTGCGCGCAGCCAGTTTGGCTATACAGTTTTGATCAGTTCATTTTTTTAACTAATAAAATTGGTTCTTTTTTTATTTTTAACTAATAAAGTTTTTAACTAATTGGTTCCTCGTTGAAGAGATTATATCCATTATCATATACCTCCTGCGGGATATCCTGATCGTCATCGTCCGGCGGTGAGATGGGCTCGGTGTCGCCAGCGGCGGCGCCACCAGCGCCCAGCGTTAGCGTCAAAGATCGGCAACCGCGAGTGTAGCGCCACGTCGCCACGCGTGGCCGCAGGAATGTTAGACCTGCGTTCATATATCATTATGTCACCATTACACCATAAAGGTAACTTAGCAATTATTATACTAATATACTAACATTATGCTGGCCACTGACGGTCAGCTTACCTGATTGGTTAAAACGGATTAACGGTGCGCCCGAAAATGTTCAAGTTTTGATCGTCGAAGGGAAGTTGAAAATTTAGCTATATTTTTCGCTAAAACCAACAGCCGGTTTGTTTATTTCTTTAGAATTACTAAAAAAATTAACTTAAAGATAATTATTACAGATAGTTCAACTCATTTGTGCTCGCGGCGCTATGTGTGCGCTTGTAATTATACAGCTTTTTTGTGTAACAGTGACGCTGACGTCTGTGCTGACGTCGTCGTCCGAGAAACACGTATACATAGCGCCGCGCGCACAAATGAGTTGAACTATCTGTACGGTGCTTCATGCCTGGGCCCTTAGCCAAGAGCACCCAGTGCAAACGGGAGCGTTGTAGATTGACGAAACGACAGAAAATAAAGCCCGGTGATTGGTTGTTGTAACGCCCACATAAAATTTTGACCAATCATCGGGCTTTATTTTCTATCGTTCTCTAACTTCGTAAGCGAGCGTTGGAATTGGTGTGCTCATGGCTAGGGGCCCTGGTGTAAGGAACGGAGTGCGACAAAAAACAAAAGATGATTTACACAATTTAACTATACATTTAAAAATTTCAGACTTCATATTTATATTGATATCTATAAAAATAAAAAAGTCGCTACCCGCCTATTTAAACCATTAATGAACTTTATCACCGATGGAAAGAGCGATAAACAAGGTTGATGATGAAATTTGAAGAAAAAAAATTAATCCATGTGAAGCAGGGCTAGTCGCTAGTCTATAATATGTCGCAATATATTTTTATTTTCTGAAATAAATTTCTTTCTTTCTTTCTTATATACATAGGTTAATTAATATTAATAATATTACATAAAACCATATTATGTCTCTGATGTAAATAAGATAATAAATACCATTTTACAAAATTTCGTTCCAATATATAAACATAGATGTCGCTACAAAAGCTAGGTTTATATCGCGCTATCGTTTCGTGTCTGACGAATGTGTTCATTTTGTGCAGACCTTGTTGTGATAAAAAGGGTGTATGCCACTTCGATGGCACGTGAGCTGGCAACAGTTCACGGGGTATGGTTATCAAGACATACTCAACACGTAATTTTTTTGATGGTGAGGCAGTTGGTTACCGTTAGTACCGGCGCCTCCTCTATAGCCTATATATTTTCTTGATCTTAATCATGACATGATGTGGAAATTGGAAATCCAGTCAACTAGTCAGTCATGTCATTTTTTTGCCCATTAGGCAGAAGTAGTATGATCATGATTCATAATGTAATTTTTTTAATAACTAGCGGCCCACTCCCTGTTTCGTGCGATGTCCATTTTTTACGTAAAAGCCTTCCCTGATTATCTCTCTATCCATGAGTGAAGACAGAATTAAAATCACATTGGATGCATAGCGGGATAGCGAGGAAGGGATGAGAGGTTTTCTATTAGCCATGGCACGGCATACATTTTCATACATTTAGAAGCCGGCGCCGTGCCGGGGAAGCAAAAATGTATGCCGTGGCGGGCCCAGCTGTGGCTAATGGAAATCCGCCCGATGCATGTGCGCGAGCGAGAACAAGCAGTTCGGTTAAGCGGTCATTCAGATAATCGACGCTCTACTGTACATATTTTTAAAAGCAAATAACACATTATATTTAAAACATACCAATTCTTTGCACAATTTTGACACCATATTTTCTGACTAGCATTGCAGAATGATCCTTATAGTTTTGTTCGTTGACCCATTTTAGTAATTTAGGTGCTATCGGTAACAAGTCATCTCTTTTCCCATGTTTCAATACTGCAGCAACGGCTGCCAACACACCATAGTGGATCATGTCCTCATCATGCAAATTTGAGTTTAGTTCACAGGCCCATTCAAGGAATGCTCCCATGTAGAATTCCTTTACATCCGATCTGTAATTGAAATAACACTAAATTACAGAATAAATTTAAAAACAATTGAAATCTGTTTCTATTTGAATGTAGATTATTCCAGGTATAGAGGTAACTGTTATATTTGATAATTAACTTTTTATTTAGGTAGATAGAATTTTATTAATATGCACTTTGCTTTTACAATAATTATTTATTTATGAACTTTATTATGTCACTTTTATATATTACTAGCTGGTGCCCGCAACTTTGTACGCAATGATAAATTAAAAATATAAAAGCATATAATAACGCTTGACGCCTTGTTGATATAATACATTGGTCAGGTGTTAGTTACATTCATATATTTTAGATAATACCTGACCTTATGAGAAATTTTGATGCAAGATATGCACTGGCTTCGGCACATGAGTCCTTGCTTAGTGCATAAGTTTTGCAGATATTAAAAATCCTCTCCATTACTGTCAATTTCTTTGTTTCTGCACCTAGAAATAAGTAAAATATATTCAACTCAAACATTTATCCGAATTCTTGTGTTTATTTTTCATTTCTAATTTAATTAAGTAATTCTTTACCTTCCTGACCAGGAGCAAACCCGTCCAGACGACTCATGTGAAAAGGTATAATCACAACAATAGAAAGCCAAAGCAATAGTACAAATCTGCTTCTCCATGTTTCCTTATCATTTGGATCTTGTGCCTCGAGGAATGTCAACACCGTTAGTAAGTCTGAAACCTTACATATTAACAAATTTTGTGAATGTGTATAGAAGTTTAGTTCATTGATAATTTAATAGATGTTAAGCAGTGACATTGCATTTCGCTGTCCTTTGGCAATCTTATAGGAACTACTGCAAAATAACTGCATTCCTTTTCAATTGTAACCCCCTTATGCTACTATGGTCATCAGCATACTTGCAGAAACTGTGGTGTTGCTTGTGTTATAGGTGACAGGAGCTAGTGGGCCGCTCTACATAAAAATAAGTGAATAACTAATTATACACACCTCATGGGGCAGATGTCTCGTAACAACCTTATATCCTCTGACACGAATTATTTGGTACATATATGTAAATGTGGCATGTTTAAGTTCAGTAGGACTACTTTTGTCTTTTATTATGCTCAAGAACTTCCCCAAAATTTTGTCTAAGTGGGGGTCAAGCAAATGTGGCTGTTCATAGTACTGTTTCAATATAGAATATAGTTTATCATACTCTCCTTCAAGAGCTGAGGTATTATAGATATTTTTAACATTGTCGATCATGTTCATAACATCTTCTACTTCAGAGAAATGTTCTAAGGCACATCCCAGCCCAATATTGTCACATTCGTCATCGTGATTTATGTCGGCGTCTAACCCAACCATTGTTTTAAAAAACAAGTCGCTAATAAAAAAGACGACGCAAATTCACTTCAATACTTTAAAACAACTTTAAATTACAAAAGTGCGAAGCGTAATTCAAGATGAAATTAACAATAATACGAATTGAATTGTTTTCAGTAAAAACTCTAAAAAGAGCTTAGTTATATAGTTAAAAAAGAATTATAATAGTATAGCTAGCTATTTATTTTATTTTAGAATACACATACACTTGTTTGACAATGACAGTTGATTGACAGTTGAACATAAGTCATAACGCAATGACAACACTTGACAACTAATAATAAACTCTCACCCCGCCATTACACTACTCGCGAAGTTCCTCGACGAAGTATTCGGGAAAGTTGACTCGAAGTATGAAGTATGAAGTTAAACACTCGTTCGAAGTAAGGCGAGGTGCCCGTTTACACACACGTATTCGCCTCGCCTTGCCCAACTTCGCGAGTAGTGTGGCTGTGGGTGGTGACGGGGTTATAGCTTCCAGTACACAATGGGGCAATTTGGTTGAGCAAATAGAGGTTATCGCCATTCTATACAATGACTAAAAACTATAAACTAGTCACTAGGCGCCACTCGCCCGAAAAATTGGAACAAAAAACTTTTCAACAAAAAATTAAACCGCCTAAAAAACTGAAAATCAAAAAATAATTTTATTTAACCTTAATAACTAAGTTCTTAAACTAATGTAAGTAAGTACACCTAAGTAATTTTGAGTCGGCGCGTAACTGCGCCGCCGCGCCGCCGGGCATCACGCTTTACTTAATTAATTTGCTTCTTTAGCGCCGACTTAAAATTACTTAAGAACTTAGTTATTAAAGATAAATAAAATGACTTTTTGCTTTTTAATTACAAAATGAGCTCGAGTATTACAAAATGAGAATCGTCAAAAATATTTTTTTCATTTTCAAAAAGCTGCCACGAGCTTGCGTTACATCTGAATCGTCTGAATTTTAAATGGGAGCTTAGTTTAAGTTCACTTAACATCCTCTCTGAAAATCTGACGCGCTCGAGTTGTATTTAAAATTTTAACCCTACCCCCGCCAACCGCACCATCCAAACCGTCAGATTAATACATGTCCGTTATTGGAGACACGTGTGGAATATACATTGGCAATATCTGACGCGCTCCCCCCCCTACCATAATATATATGCTACGCAAATGAGCTCCTCGCGAAGTTGAACGAGTGTGTAGCGATGCACTTCGTGCTCGGTCAACTTTCTCGAGTACTTCGTCGAGGAACTTCGCGAGAGTGAGGGGCCGCATAACCCTAATGACTTGTCATCAGTATATTTTATAGGGTTTTGTTTAGGGGCCCTAGACAAAGTGACATGACGAAGACGATAACGAAGTTCGAAAACAACAAAATGTATGGGAAGTATCACGTGATTTAACGAAGGCATATGTCAATCCCATACATTTTATTACTTTCGAACTTCGTTATCGTCTTCGCATGTCACTTTGTCTAGGGCCCTAGGTTCTTTTCATAGTATTCTGTGGTTTTATACAGATCACTGTTGTAACGAAGCGTTACATGGTTGAAATTATTATTAATAAATTGATAAATAAATAAAATTAAAAAATAAGGTAATTGAAAAACTAAAGTAAGTAGGTACACGCCCGGCGTGCAACGAATGCAATTGCGCCGGCGCGGGTGGTACCTACAACACGGATTTTGATCTTGATTTTGAAATTAAAGCGGCAGTCGGCAAAGTAGCCGAGAGACGGACGGTCCGCGCCGCTCAGCGCATTAGTTGAGTGGTGCGGTCTAATTAGTGATTATGTAGTTTAATATTTCGTATAATTTGAATCTCCCGCGTTAGGGTAAGTTTTAAATGGCACACAATATTTTTAACTTTTAATAATACATTTTAAAATAGCTTATTTTTTTTATTTAATTGCTTCATCATATATTTTAAATTCATAGTTTGTTTTGCTAATATTACTTATTTTGCTTTGCTTATATCCCTTTTGCTTTCTAGTATATTTTAAGTTTTTTTATGTAGTTACTTAGATTTTATGTAGGCAAGTAAGACTTACCTGCTTAATTATTTTTTTTACATTTTAAATTTCATTTTTATATATCCTTATAAAATTGCTTTATTGCTTTATTGTTTTTTTATCCTTTCTAAAATTGCTTTATTGCTTTATTATTTTATTTAATTAATTCTTGCTTGGTGCATCTATCTCTTTGTAAACTCCGTTCTGGTAATGCACCACTGCGGCAATGCTACTGCTGCTTAGCAGGCATTTCATCCTGTTGCCGTCGTGGCGTATCCAGATCGGAGGGTAGATGTACCAGAGCGTAATCCCGTGGTCCTGTCGATTCCAGGAACACGCTTCGGGCTGAACAAGCGTACTTCCGGCTAGCAATTTCCAGCAACCTCCGGATTGAGCGGACGGCCAGCTGCGGGTCGCGTTAGATCCAGTTGCTGCCTACAACCACCGCCGCCTTACCATCGTCGGCACGCGCATCGGCAGGACACATACCACCACGCCCACTACGCCGCATCTACCACCTTCGTCGGCTGGATCACACAGGGGAGTGCCTGCACACTGCGTGAGGAGACAGACAGGCCGACCACCCACGACCTACACTTTGTGTTGCCTACCATTGAGCGCGTAAAATATATATTTTTTATTTACCGATCACGCTGCTTGTTTTATTTTCCGGTAGGCTACACTGGCGCCCAACATATTTTTTTAAAGATAGTTTTTCCATCACACTTTAGTCAGTGTCGCCGTGGGAAATTCCCAAAGCGCGACACTGTTCATGGGATACTATCGTAGAGTAAATAACAACCAAACCAATCCCATCAATCCCATCATTCATATTATATTATTTTACTCTATGGTCTAGCCAAAATAATAAATTATTTTATTCATCTCAATATTATCTCATTTCAATTTCATTTCATGTCTTTACATACAACATATTTTATTGAATTATCACAGTACTAACAGTAAAATAAACTAAAGTTTGTATGTGCTACAGATCGCCGGTTATTTAGATCAGAATTTCACTAAACCATAAGTGGATTGCCGGTTTTCTTTCAAAAGTGCCCAAATATAATTAAAACACTAATGGAATTTTATCTTTCTTTATTTTCACAATGAATAACCGTAAGTATCCATCGAATGATGATTTTTAATGCTAATTTGTCTTAAGTATTTAACGAGATTATATTAATTCCAGAAAGCCGAGATCCTGCTAAACGCCAAGTTAAACCAATTGAGGCGCAATCTTTGTTAGACTTCGATTTAGGCGAAGGAGAGAGCTCTGATGATTCTGATTTTCGTATTGAAGATCATCCTGAAGAGAGTGACGATTATTCTATAAACTCTGATGATGATGCAAAGAGTGAGTACCTTAATTAAAATCAATAGAATCTGTCTTAAAATTAAGACTAAATTGTACAATTTATTCATGTTATTTTAGAAGGCAAAAGTGAATCAGAAGAATCCGATTCTGAGGATGAATTCATGAATACAAAAACAGATGATTTAAATGCTTATAAAATACTTGATAAAGCTAAGAAGCACACTTATGAGGTATGTATTTTTTAACTTTCTATGGATGATTATTGAATCTAAGGATTAGCATTGACGACTTCTTGGTCGTAAGGTTATGGTGTTAGCTTTAACGTTCTGTCTCTGGGGTCCCGGGTTTGATTTGCATACACAAAACCCAATAGGTTTCTTTTTGTATAACATTTTATTACACAAGCCAAACATTTCATATTATTGTACACATATTGGTTGTTTGCTGCATCATTTTGTTCTTTTTCTTGTCCATAATAAATGATAGTGGAATCTCATGTATAATGTTCATTTTTCAGATTAGTGATCTAGATCCAATAATCTGTGCCGGCTGTCTTGGTTCAAGAAGTGATGACTTCAATGAAATTGTTGAATGTGATGGCTGTGGAGTCACTGTACATGAGGGTAAGAATGGCCTATTTTTAGGTAAAAATATGGAGGCCAATTTGGCGACATTAACCACACATAAAAGACTGTGCACTTCTGTGCATTTCAATGAGAGAGTAAAACATGTGAGGGTTTACTTACTTATCTTCAAACTTCCCCTGGCTTTGCCTTTTCTTATCAGGGTTGACACCAAAATCCTTTATCCCATTGAAAAAAAAAATATTTAAAAGTTTATTTTAATTTCCAGGCTGTTATGGAGTCTCTGAGGTATCGAGTAATTCCAGTAGCATCAGTTCAACATCAACAGAACCCTGGTTTTGTGAGCCATGTAAGGCAGGGGTCGTGGACCCTAGCTGTGAGTTATGTCCCAACAAAGGTAACTTTTCAAAAGTCTTAATTTCAATTTAATTTTGTTTTGTTTTGGACAAAACATGATGATTACAATATTTTTTGACATTATGATTACAGGTGGTATTTTTAAGGAAACGGAGGTTGGGGCTTGGGTACACTTAGTATGTGCTTTATATGTTCCTGGAGTTGCCTTCTCTGAGGTCAGTGGGTGTTGTTTACTTGAAAATTTTTTCAAATCAAAAGGTTTTGTTTATGTTTGGATTATGGATAAGGAATTGGGAAGGGGATGCGAAAATTGGCTCTGGCATCCCTTACTTACCGAAACACAACAGCACTGTGTTGTTATTCACAGGTTAGTTACTGCTGTCGGACAGCAGTAATTTATTTTATATATTTATTTTTTTATTTAACCTTGAAATGTTCATTAATATCTGGCAGTGTTGCGGGGTTGTGCCATACTCCTACCGGCTAAAACCCAACCACTTCCTAGCGCGGCTGTAGATGGGTGGGATTGCGGGAACGTTATGACACGACATAACACTACTGATTTTTATTTAGATAAGTGATTATTTGGCAGGTGGAGCGGCTGTCGGGAGTGACATTGTTCGAGATGGCGTACTCTCGGTGGGGCGCTCGGTCGTGCGCGCTGTGCGACGACACCACGCTCGCCCGCACCGGCGTCTGCGTGGGCTGCGACGCTGGCCTCTGCAAGACCTTCTTCCACGTCACCTGGTACGACTAAAATTATCAACAGATTCCCCGCAAATTGTCTCTCTTAGCCTTGCTTCTTTTTTAAAAAAATAGTTTAAAAAAAAACAAAGTATAGCATTCTAAAAAAAACAGCGGACAACGAGCTGGACTGTTGGCGGAAGCTCATTCTGAAGAAGTGGAACAAGCAGACCCGTTCTACGCGCACTGCAAGCTACACTCCGACAAGACCCTCGTTAAGAGGCGCCGTCAGAACTGGCTGGCCATGATGAAGCGAACCGAGCTCAGGTAAAAGTTTTGTATTTTTGAAGTGTATGAGGAATTCGGTAGGGGCAAAACAGTGAATTCGGAACGCTCAGTGACTCTCAGTGGCGCTCAGTGATGCTCAGTGACGTACAGTGACGCTCAGATAGGAATCTTGTATGAACAAGTGTAATAATACATGTTTTAGAGATTTTATTTTGTTGTAAATTTCATCCTGGTGGTTATAATTATATTATATTTAATTCGCAGGAAGGCCGAGTTGCAAAATATGATACAGAAGCCACGAGTAAAGAAGAAACTTGTCAAGCTTCAACAAAAATATCAGCTACAGAAAGAGAGCAGAAATCCACCATGGGGTAATACACCCAAACAAACAATTCGGTCATATGGCAAGACATTTATTTGACTACATTAGTCAGTTCTATAATTATTTATCGCCTAAGTCGAGAACTAGAGCTAATAAATATTTCGCTGTATGTCTAAATTATTTATTGGGAACGTTCAAATGTTCAGTTTTGGAATAGGATTTGTAAAAAAACCACAATAATTAAATTTATTTTTGTGTTTTCAGTGCCTACTCAAAAGATGGCGCGCATGTTGTATAGCAGCGCGTCAGCTATGCGCAAGTTTCAAAAGAAAGCTGAATGTATGGGAATCGACACGCACGCACTTGAGTTTCAAGACGCACAGGTTGTTTTAATTTATAAAAAAAATATATTATTTAGACTATCAAAGAGATAGGAAAGCAATATCAAAATTATTTTAGGTAGATGTTAATTTCGTAGCATGTGTTTTTGTTCTGTAGACCATAAACTGAGATTTGACTACTTGAATGGAACATTGTAATTAATTTCGATATAATTTGATGCTTCAACTCTGCAGTAATAAGAGTTGAGCCTAGGCCTATTATTTATTAATAGTGAATGTTGTGGTCGCAAGATGGCGGCGCTGCGCGACGTGTCTCGTCGCTGGCACGTGCCGCCCGCCTTCTCGGTAGAGTTCGTCGGCTACTACTTGGACCGCAACGCGCGCGTCACCACTCTTCGCGACTCGCTCACTCATCTCACCGCAGAGAACGTGACGCTCTTGGCCGACGACAACAAGCTGCGGGCCGAATATGACGAGGTATTTCAAACTTTTTGAATTATCAACACCCACAAAATAAAGTACACTAAAGATGTTTTCACTTGAAAAAAATGGTGACTCGTTTGTCGTGTTGTGTAACAGGCGTCGAAAGAGAACACGGACGCGCTCGCTTTGATGTCGAGCACTCGCGAGTCGCTGGTGAAGCTGTACTCGTACCTTACGGGCGTGTGTCCGTCGCTCGTAGCGCCCGACCTGTTGGCGGATCGGCCGCTGCTGCCGCCCGCGCCTCTGCGCTCCACACCCAAACTCACACCGCACTACCTGCACAAACGGTAACCGAATACTTTTTACTCTTTTTATACTTGTCTTTTTTAATAGTCCCCTAAAACAAATTGGCAAATTTAAAATTAATGGTAATGGAAACATATTATTACCGTTAAAATTAGTATTTTAATAGTATAAAAATAGTAGTCTATACTTACACTAGTTTTCGGCCGCGACTCGTCGGAGTCTTTTTATAAATTATAGCCTACGTGTTATCTGGACATTTGCCTTAGTGATGACAGCGTAATTTTTTTTTAGTTCCTATAGGTTCTATATCCCATTTATTTATTTTATAAACCGACATTAAAATAAAACATGTCAATATTGTTAAATAAGACAAATATAAAAAGCGAAGTTTAGGTATATAAAATATGAATTTGGACTTCATAAAATTAGCATAATAAACAAGATATGGTCGCGAAAGTTTAGCAGAGAAACATACCAAGGTAGAAAAAAATTTCATGTGTTTAAACGTTATGAAACACTGTAAGAACTAAGTGACTATAAAGCCATTCATTACACATAAGTGTGTTACGACTGCTATTGTTTTATGATGTTTATCAAATTAACTGCTTGTATATGACATCACATATATTTTACTTTTTATTTGAAGCTAAATTATTTCATAACGGAATACCAAATTCTATTGTGAGAGAAGCAACAACATTTGATCATTCTTACAGTTCTTATATAGTTAAATTTGTTACATGTACCTCCGTTATTGATGTTTTGATTGATATCAATAATAGAGATTATAACTTATTCTCATAGATTCAGTACTCATAAAAATTGGGTTAATTGTACGTGATGAACTCTGTTGTTGCTTCTCTTGAACAATATGAGTGTTATGTGACCAATTGGCTTATAACCGCGTGTGGGTCGAACACCAGGTCAATATCTGTTCCCACTGCGGCCGCACTTAAGATGGGCGTTGGTTTTCCTCTTAGCGACAACCCGGACGCTCGCCAAGGAAAAGTTTTATCTACTTCTACTGAAGGTCAGTACATATTTTATCTTGTTGGACTGGACTTGTGTTTATTTTTATCTCTTTGTCAAAATGTAAACTAGAGACACCCATAAAATTCATGTAAATACTTTGGGACACCAATAAAGGTTTTGCAATATTTTTACTAATAAAAATTAAATTATTATTAAGTCGATATAAATTATTATTAAGATAGTTTATCTTAGAAGTGCTGATCTATTAACATGGGCTGCTAAAGTCATACTCTGGATGTGCAAGTCCAAGCTCGTCCACTCGAGACGTTGTTAACAAATTTAACAAAACATTGTTTTTGAACATTTTAGATTGAAAATTTCCCGGCCGCTGCTGCGACTTCTACAATGTTCAGTAAATAAAGTTTTCTTAACATTTTGACAAACATTTAGGCCATGCCCCATTTTTGTGTTTTCTAACAATGTTTTGTTAAAAAACTGGTGCAGTGGACCCGGATTTAGGCTGTTTGGTTAATGTCGTTATTAATTTGTCAATTCCTGTATTCAATCCGAATATTCGCGGGCGATATGCAGCGTCGTGCGCTAGTCGCGCGTGCGCGTCTTGCGGGCGCAGTAGTTCGCGTCAGCTGATGGCCGCGTGCGACACCTGCCGGCGCCATTACCACTTGCACTGTCTGCAGCCGCCGCTGCAACGCCCGCCCAAGAAGAGCAAGCTGTACGGATGGTAAGTACTTGCATACAGAAAAGCTGAATTTCAACTTAGCGTGCTTTCAATTTTATAAATTTTATCGTGTAAAATTTTACATTACAGGCAGTGTTCCGAATGCGTTAAAACGTCGGATTCGGAGCCGGAAGTTCTAGAGAAGAAAGTGCCACGTCGTTCGCGGACTCGATACAGTAAGGACGGATCGATAATTCACGATCCGCCCAGCCCCACTTTCGCGCCCAACCCGCCCGACACAAATTCGTACGAAAAACACGATAAAACTAAAAAGGAGAAGGCGATGGAAATCGTCAAGGACACAGAAACGTTGTCGCCTATCAAGGTGAAAATTAAAACTTTCGACTTCAGCAGCGACGGCAACGAAACTTCAGAGGGGAAAGTCAAGAAAGATAAGAAGATAAAGAAGTCTAAGGAGAAGCCTCACAAGCGCAGTTTCACATCACCGACTCTGACCAATACTCCGTTGATGTCCATAACGCCGATAGTCGCCGACAGTGATTCGCACAACGAAAACTCAAACGCTTCGATGAACGTCGCCGGTGAGGCGGGTGAAACCGGTTTTGTGCCTCAGAACATTTCGTTCTCAGCACTGCTAGAGAAGGATAGAGAGAAAGAGCACGACAGAGATCGCGGAAAGGAGAAGGAGAGAGATAGCAAAGCGATAGAAAGCTCCATAGAGAACACACTAGCGAATCTCTCTTCGGACATCGCCGAGTACAAGGCGAATAGAAAGAGAAGAAAGGATAAAAATCGCGAAAGATATAGTCCAGATCTGCTCCGGTCCCCGAGTAAATCGCACAAACACAAGAGGAAGAAGAAGACGCAGGATGTTGAAAATCCGGAACCGCCACACCCAAGGATCACCATTAAGGTATATTAAGCCAAACGCTTATATTATTTTTCACCTCCAACGCCTGACGCAAAAATATGGTATAAGTCTGACTTCTCTTGACTTTATTAACTTCTGACTTCTATTAACTTCTCATGATATCGTCAATGTCGAAGTAAATAATCGTTGTTATCAACAGATTAAACCTATCCCAAAGCCAGACGGTTCACTCGACACACAGATGTTCTACGTGCCCACAGACAGCAACGATGGCCCACCGCCAGCTGTTATGAGGAAGCTGTCAAAGGTAAAGACCATTTCCCTTGCAGTCTATATTTTGTAAGGAACCAAATGTGATCTCCATCGTTTTCATTTTGACAATCAGTAAAGAAAATGACGCTATAAGTATAAATGTTTACAAGTTAATTTTCAAAAAGGAATCCCAGAAACAACCAATTCTATTGGGAAACTCTTACTAAAGCCAGTAAGTCTTCAACTTATGCCCAGGAATTAATTTCACCTAATAGATTAGATTAGGTGGAAGTTAGGGCCGGTGCTGACTGGTGGTATTTTATGGTACTGCACAATTTTCTAAGGTTAAAAATAATGTATTTAGGAAAAAATACTTTGCTGTATCGTGCCGTGCTATACCGCTAGTCAGCGCCGGCCCTTTAGCAAGTAGTGTAACAATTACGCATTGAACCTATCTTTAACGGATATAATTCAAAAGTTTACTTACTCTTGAACTCTTATTTGACCTATGGTGACAAACTACGAAGTGATAAATTTGTTTCACAGCAAGCGGAGCACGCAGCCGCAAAGCTTCCGCCGAAGCCTGAGCCGGAGGTTATCTCGCCTACAACTGTGAGTTGATACATAAATAAGCATTTCTGTGACCGAGTACTGATGCGAGACTAATAAAATAACCACGCTCAATAGGGCAATAGCAAAACGTTCTAATCTTTTTAATAGTCACAATTTGAAAAATTGCAACTTTATTGCTACCATATTATTATGAATGTATAATCTTGTAAACTCGCCCAGACGTCATCGCCAGATAAATGTAATGTTAGAGGTGTGGTTTGTAGAGCGCGGGGGCAGAGCGCTCGTCTCGGGTGCGGGGCTCACGACATGAAGCGGGCCGTCGCCCAGGACCTGCGCCGGCGCCACTCACTCACTGCGACGTCTGTTCGGGCCCCGTGCAGGGCAACAACATCGTGCAGTAAGTTCTTTTCACACAGCAGACAGAGTAAATTCTAATTTTATTCAAGTTTTAACCACTTTGGGCGAGGCACTTTGTGTGGAGAATTTTGTAGGGGGGTAGAACGGTGAACTCGGAGCGATACATTTTTTTTGTCAATTTGTGACGTCTTGATCATAACAATTGTTTTATTTTCAAACTAATAAAAAAATTAATTTTTAAATTAATTAACAATGTTAACAATGTTAGCAATAATAGAAATACAAGTTGCTCGTAATGTGTTTTGTAATGCCTCTTAAAACCCCGTGTGTTAGATGCGACGAGTGCAGCAAGAGATACCACTTCACGTGCTTGGAGCCGCCTCTTAACAAGAACCCCAAGAAGCGAGGCTACTCGTGGCACTGCGCTGACTGCGATCCCACGGTTGGTTCCTAACTTCCTACGACTTAGTTACATTTAGATCAGAACTTCCGCTTTCATATAAACATCCGCATCCGCAATAATCAATGCGATTGTTTGCGGAAGTAGACATGTGGAGCTATTTTTAAATCTGATACATTTTCCCAGGATGAATATGAAACTATTCAGTATTTTAATTTAAATTGTTCAATTTTAAATAATTTATTTCTGCATTAAAAATTAAATACGGCGGCTTAAAAATATTAGCGAGTTTGTGGATAACATTTTACGAATTCTTGCTTGCACAGCTCAGAGCTGTAAGTTTAAGATTATCGAAAAAAAACTTTATTATTTCACTTATACTCAAATAGTTTTAATTCTTTTTAAAAATAAAACTTTTTAGGACGTTGAAGAAAATCGCTGAAGCAAATCACTGCGCAAGGACCAATCGAGACCCATTGACTACGAAACGAAGATGTGTTAAATTAATTTGAATGAATGAATGAATGAATGAAATGAAGAAGCACATACCTGTCATAAGCATAATAATTTATTTATGAATTCGAAAGTTGTTCAATCTGATGTAAAAATGCTTAAAAATTGACAAGTATAAGATCGATTTAAAATATTTTAGCTGATGGCGAATATTTGCTTTTATATACATATATATAAGTAACGATATTTGTAATTAATATAAACTTAAGCCATATTTTGTCTTAGCACTACTATTGTAGCATTAAATCAGAGATATTTCTTTTTATTAATATCCATTTGAATATTTTGACATTTATTAGACTATAAGTGAAAAAAGTTATTATTGTAATATACAATAATTATTTACTTATCTGTAGTGTAGACAGGTATTATACATATTTAAGTCCGCGCTCATAACAATGGTCGGTGAACAAATGCAGGTTCGCTAGAAGTGTTAATTGTAGAAGTGTGAACATTTTTAAATATTTACTGGAAACTAAAATAGTTTTTTTTTTCCCGAAAAGTCTGTGTAGTGTCTAAGGATCAATCAATATTTATATCTACCTATTATAAATTAAGGTCGTGTCCACGTCTGTGTGTTTCTTCCCTAACGACTTCTAAATCACCCAAAGGATTTTGATACGGTTTTTAACAACGAAAAGAGCTTTATGTTGTAACGGTCGATGTTGTCATTTGAGTCGGACCATCGATGTTATAAAAGACTAGCTGCTTCCGATGACTTCGCCCGCGTAACTTTGTGAATTATATACTAAAATTTTCCTCGAGTGGTTACTCTATCCATTGGTGAAAACATAATGAAAATCGGTGCAGTAGTTTTTGAGTTTATCGCGAACAGACAGACAGACGCGGCGGAGGACTTTGTTTTATAATATGTAAGGATATATAAAAATCTTACAAAATCTAACGCCAATTTTAATTTGGATTAGACTAGAGCATATAATACGTTGGTTGTTAAAAACCACACTTTTTGGACAATATAGTATTCGCAATGTTTTCTCAGTTTCAATAGCGTTTCTTAACATGTAAATTAACCACGAATATGTACGAAAAAAATAGTAAATTCACATTCGACGGCTGTTCATTTGATATGAGTGTAAGCTAAAAATAATAAATGTGTCTAAAAATCCAAATGTAAATGTTTCATTTTTATAGTTATTTTTATAGCCTTTACTCTACTCCTGTTATTTGTACGATATTTCGCTGTGTTTTCGATGTGCTAAATTCCTGATGTATGCGGATGACATAAAAATTTACAAGAAGATAAAGAACATTCGTGATTGTCGCGCCATACAGGATGATTTAGAAAGATTGAGTGTGTACTGTAATGAAAACAGAATTAATGTCAATGTCAATAAATGCTCCTTCATAACCTTCAGTCGGAAACTAAAGCCCATAAAATTTAATTACAGCATCAACAGTACAATTATCCAGGAGACAAAGCTGGTCAGTGACTTGGGTATTCTACTGGATTCTAAATTAACGTTTACAGGCCATATTGAAAAGATAACATCCAAAGCTTTTAAGAACCTTGGCTTCATTATGCGAGTGACTAAACCTTTCACAGACGTACACTGTTTGAAAATTCTCTACTGCACATACGTTAGGAGTCACCTTGAGTATTGTAGTAGCATATGGAATCCTCTGTATGTCTCGCATATACAAGGCATAGAGAAAATACAGCGAAAGTTTCTCAAACAAATGTGCTACCGCAGCTTTCGCACATATTCGGACTATAGGGATGCATGTAGCATGTGCCGGGTGATGTCGCTTGAGGATAGACGTACTCTCCTTGATATGACGTTCTTGTACAAAATCTGCAATGGCATGGTTGACAGCATTGACCTGGTAAATAATACGCTGAATTTGTGGGCTCCAGCAGTCGGAACGAGGCGCTCGAAGCTTTTCAATTGTAGGGTCGTCCATAGTAATTATGCTCAAAATTCAGTGTTGCGCCGTCTTCAGAAGTCGTACAATGACAAATTTTCCTCGGCAGACTTGTTCTGTTCGTCGTTGTTGAGATTCAGGAATAGCATTGGCAACATTCTTACAGGCTAGCGTCTACGTTGACTATGTTTATGTTTACTTATGTTAAATTTTTAAGGCGGTGGCAGTTCTATGTAATATGTGTGTATGTATATATGTATTATATTTAATATGTGATTTTTATAGCTTTATAGTTTGTTTAGTTTGTAGGGAATCGTATAATTTTGTAATATTTTTTTTTTTGTATATAAATGTAAAATCCATAATTGGCTGTAGGGTGTGTTTTTTGTTTTTGTCGCTATTTTTTTTTTGTTGAGAGCTGTGGATTTTGAATAAATGAATAAATAAATAAATAGTTCAGTTTTGGTTCAGTTACCCTAATGATACAATATTTAAAAAAAAATGAATATCTGACATTTCATTGCAATTCAAAGGATTGAAATCTTATTGAAATGGATTGAAACGAAAATAGAGAAGTGTGGCGTTACGATCCTCAAGCTTAACCTCATTGGGCGCAACTCATTCAGACTAAAGCCACATTCATAACAACTTCCATAACCAGCTGCAAAAAAGAGGTTTTCTTCGTTGTTTTATATTAAGTCAATTTATAGTTTCCTGATTACTGGGTTAGGTATGCGTCTATACAAGAAAAAAAAAATTAAATTGATAGTTAACTGTTTTGTTGCTTATTATATGAAATATTATCTAATATGTGTCGTGCACGGAGCGGTAGTAATACTAAACCAAGACTAAACACACTAATTGTGAGGCCCCCAAAGTAAGCACTTAAGTTACTTTGGAACGGACAGGTCCGAAACCTTGCACACCCAAACCTGAGTAAACTTTGAAAATTTAATTCCAAAGGCGACCCTGCCGGAATTGATCCGGGATACCTGCGTCAAAGCAAGGTATGGTTGTAAACTGCATTTGATTTTGATACATTTGAAGTTGTATTTCAACCTTTAGTTCAAATAAAGCTCTAATAAAAGTGTCGAACGTTTTGCCCGGGGGTGTTAGTTCTTTTCTCAACGTTACACAAAAGTTTTTCTGGCTATAGATGAATGCTATAGCACGCTGAATACGGAGTTGTAGTGGTTGTAGGTATAAAGTCGTGACTCGAACCTACCAAAACTTGTCTTTGTTTGACTCCCCAAGCGGGTGGACGGAACAATTGGTCGGAGCCAAGCTTTGTTCTAAAATTCGCGGCTCGTCGCGAGAGGCACGTCTTAGAAATTGAGGGCTCCGTAATGAATTCTAATATCCGATGCTACTGCTCACAAAGTTCGCTGCTCGTTCGTGCATATTCTCATTGATTTAATTTAAAGAGGTTCCACGGTATAAACTATATCAATGTCTTAGTCTAATCTATCTACCATCCATACCTGACAAATTGTTAGACAAACTGTATATTGAATTATAATTTCTATCGCATAACTAGTCGCTATTTTTCACTGTTGCGACATAATATCATCAATACTATTAATAAATCTGTAAAGTGTATGTTCCTACATAACTTAAACGAATTAAATAATTGATTTTCATGAAACGTGGTAGATAAACATTTAGGCGTACGGGATACAGGATGGGCTACTTTTTTCTTTTTCAACGCGGACGAAGTCGCAGGCACCAGCTAGTCTTATAATAAAAATAGTTTTATGTTTCTTAAATGAATATAATACAAAACATAACCCTTAAATTAATGTTTAAAGAGTTTAGTCCTAAAAAAATACCTCTACTAGCTTTAGGTAAAATACCTATTGATTTAAACTGTTCGTTTAAACCGGTAATAATTTAAATTTAAACGTGAAAGATATTTTGAAATGTGATTTAAAACATCGCTGGCTAGACGTTGTGCCCGCTCATGCAATGAAACGAGAATGGGCACTCATTCTGCCTGTTAAATTGATAATCGATTCCACGGGAATGGGAAATAAAAGAGTTTCTCGTTATATTCTATTAGGGAGAGGTTTCAAGTCTTCTTTCTGTGTTTAAAATTAATTATCCTATCCAAGTAGGTACCACTTTCGAAGTACCAAGAGAAAACAGAGTGCAATAAATAACAAAGCACGTGCGCTTAGGGATTCTAGAATCTATTCTTCTTTCCATTCTTATCATTTGCCCTGTATCCTATCGAGGTATACTTGTACTTGATTTGATAAGGCTTAGTTTGTATATCAGGCAACAGTAGCTCCATGAAATATTGTAAACTTTTCACGTTTAAAAGAAAATATTATTGAATATAATATACCTATTAAGAAAATATTATCTAGCTTCTTGCATTGATTTTTACTTATTGCTGAACATCCTAATTACTTATAGGCATTGAGTATCTTTCTCTTAAAAATACCTTTAATATTTTTAATAATAGGTAAATGAAGCATTTGTTTGTTTAATAGACAAATTTTACCAATGGAAAATAGGTATGAAACCTATAAAAACATTGTACTTGTTTGAATAAAAAATTTCAGACAATCTGTTCGCAATATATTACTTTATATATTAGAAGGTCGTCTCCTATTCGGATCTAAATAATGATCGAACATAGAATAAGTGCCTAGGTAAGGTGAGTTGTACTTTAGAATGGCGAGGAAAGGAACATTTCTCATTATTATACTATCCCTTTGCCAATTATTTCTGATTAGATTAGAATCAGGTACGACCGTAATTGCTATTAAAGATCAAAGGTTCCTCAATTTCCTTCTCGATATAAATCCGTTGCTGAAATTGGCCAAAAGATAAAGTGAGATGATACAAAAGGAAATTACTGGCTATCTGAAACAATTTATTATTATATCTGAATATAAATTCTTTTCTCTATAAATTGAATTTTATATATTTTTAACAGAAACTTATTTTTTTTGTTTCATATTAGGTAAGTGGAATGAACTTCTTTAATAAGCATCGGTGGTTAGGCCAACCTTGGAAATGAACTTTTCAAAGTTGGCTCTGGTCTGGATTTAGAAAATAGTGGGCATGCAGTAATGGCACGCGTGCTGTTGTGTTTCGGTGAGTGAGTAAGGGATGCCAGAGCCCATCTCTATCCCTTAACCTTAGCACCTGTAGTTGCTTGTGTTATAGGCGACGGTGTACCATAAGTCGTAACCTATTATCAAATAGCCTGTCTGACAAATTAAACATAAAAAATATAACATAACCTGATGTATACTTTTATCGTACTGCCCTATGAATACAAAATTTACCTGACCTGACTGAACGAATGACAATGAAATGAATTTCGAAGTAGGAAACATTCAAGGCTGAGAATTCTTAAAGAGGAAAGAAGTTCGCCCTCTTTAAATGTAGGTAGGTAATTATCCTAAACTTTTGCGGAGTCCCCAGGTTCTAATAGCTATCAAACGGTCGTAACTAATTGTCGCGCGGAGCCTCAAACAACAGACATAATTACTTCTAAATTAGTATGAAGACTTCTTAGTGGAATTTAAGAAAATTCAGCGGTTGCTCGTAGGATCGTTGTAGGCTCGTTCGAAGTTTCGACTTTTAATTAGCCACTTTACAATGAAAATTGTGTAGCAATGTTGCAATAATTATTATAGACATTATCATCAATGTCGACTAATATTATAAAGAGGTAAAATTTGTAAAAGAGGTAAAAGAAACACTTTGTATTTAGGAGGAAATATTCGAAACTACTCATCCGATTAAAGAAAAATCTTTCAACAATAATGAGAATAGAATTTTAGGATGGAAATAGCCTAATTTATTTTTGGTAAATAAATTCCCTACTGTATCAAAGGATAGAGATTTTTTTATATAAATGTTATTATAAAATTATATACATATTTTTATTACATAACTAGCTGCTGCCTGCGACTTCGTCCACGTTGAAAGAGAAGTCTATCCTGTGTCCTGTGTACGTCCAAATGTTTATCTACCAAGTTTCATGAAAATCAGCAGTTAATTCGTGAGTTATGGACGAACATACATACTTACAGATTTATTATTAGATTTATTGATTCAATACAATTTTTAAGGGTCCATAGCGCGATAAATTGATAATCCTTCCTTGAGAAATAGGCTATCAAATTTAAAAACAATTTGTAAATTCAAACTGGTAGTTCCAGAGTTGAAAGTGTTATAAGCATACAAACAAACTCTTCCTTCATTATATATATATATTATTATTATATTACCTACTACAGATAGCCAATATTCCAAGCAGATTTCTTTTTTTATAATATGTCAAGAAACGAGTTTTCTCTATACTTATATTTCAGCAAGTGCTGTAAAGAGCACTTACAAGTCTGTCAATACGCTCCAATTGCTTTCAACGCAATCCATGAATGAATTTTATCTGTTCTCAGATTTTCAGCCAAATACTTTCATAGATTTAACCTTTAAACTCCTTGGAGTTATTCCTTTATTAGATTTTTATTTTAATACTTTTTTGAAACTTCACTACTTTCTTCTTAAGTGTGTTCAATGCTTTTATGCAATTTTATTTTAGAATTTAAATTTAAAGATGTACTAAAATGATATTTTCCTTTAATGATGAACAGAAAAAATGATAATTATACTTATCTACGATAAGTTTATCGAAGTACCTACAAGTATATATACGAGTATGTATAGGCGTTATATACCTTTTTTTTAGTTGCTAATCCTTTATCGTTCATCGTACTTTGACCGAAGCGCACTTGCAACACCTGTGGCGTTCATTGTGTTATAGACGACGCGACGGTAGCCACCTACCATCAAATGGAGCGTCAGCCGGTGTTGAAAAAAGTCGAGAAAGCTCATACAAATATGATTCACTGGGAAATACTTCTAATTTAGATATTGTTTAATGGTGCATGAAATGGAAAATTACTTGAGTGGGTTCAGCATTTCGACAACATTTCCAGTTTTCCTTTATTGTTTCGTGTCGTGGGGCTTATAGGGAACTATTCAAATGTTTAGACGGCTCTCAAAGGCTATACCCAACGTTCCGTAAAATAGCGCTTTAGCATTTAGCTATACAGCAACGTCGCGCTTCACCCCTTAACAATAGTTCCAACTTGGCTTTTATATGCTCAGGAATAACAAAACAAACACGCTCGAATGTGTTCCACAGTCTGTATTTGGGTTGAGGCCATATCTTCGAACATAGATCTCTGGTGAATTGAAATAGATGTAAAAGAATTGACCTCACTGCCAATACTAAATTCTTTAAGGGTTAATACAAACTGATTAATGGCCTCATGTAGTTTTAAACTTAAAAATGTTTCTAGACACCTACCTATTATTTCTGTCGGTATATTTTAATCATAAAAACAGCTTTTATTCGCCGGCAATTAATGTGAAATGAGCGCAAAATCATATAGCTGTTGGCGATTGAGACTTGCACGCCTTACTGAAGGGAAATTGCTCTTGCCCCCCAGCTGATTGCCTACACTCGACTTCAACTAACTTTTCCACTGAGTTCTTTGAAAGTGAATCACGGCCTTAGCAAACTCGTTGTTCAACAACTCCAGTTTAAGTTTATGAGTCTAATGTTGAATTAACGTCTGTGCGAAGCCTTAGTAAATGCACAACGTTATAAATACCTACTAACTTTTGCGGTTGGTTTTACACGAACGGCTTTATCTCCTGCTTTCATCTGAGCTTTACGTTTTAAATTTTATTTAATAGTTCAGTATGAATATCGGACTTAAAAATTTAAGACTATTCTAAGGTATTTTATAAGTACTTCTAGGGTTAGAAACGGCTAAGCCATTTGAATGCCGTTTTGACTGATGTAAGCTATAGAAAAAAGATATCCTGAAAAAATACGAGAGCGCGAAAGAAATTGCGGGCAGCAGCTAAGTGCTTTATTTTGTAACTAGCTGTTGCCCGCGACTTCGTCCGCGTTAAAAAAGATAAAAGTAGCCTATCACGTGTCCCGTACATTTAAATGTTTATCTACCAAGTTTCATGAAAATCAGTTAATTCGTTTAAGAGTGATGGAGGAACATATATACGTGCATACAGAAAAAAATTCCAAAAATCGTCGATTTAGTTTCAGTATCATGTAATAATATAGAGCCTATATACACGATATTTCTGAAAACAAAGTAAATTACTCCATGACCGACCCCTACAGACAGATTTATTATTAGTATTGATAAAACATATAAATATGAAAGCATATCTGTCTCTCTGTTCGTTTATACGTTTGAAACATTCACTTTTTTATCATAGCTAAAATGATATATAATATTAAATGCGAGCGCTCAGCTCCGTAGGTTTTATTCATCCAGAGAGCGACTGCTGATGACGCGTTTTACTTTGTGGGAGCATTTCGGTGTCATTGTGTACATGTACAGTATCTACATGAAATATGCCAACCATTAATAATTTGAATACATCGCGAAGCAATTTTAGCGGTCACAATTGATTGCTCTTTTGTATCTGAAAAAAAAGTTTCATTTCATAGTAATATAATATCAATATACAACATGAATTACGGTCGAATATCGACCACTTGGGTGACCACTTGGGTGACCACTAGTACTACATATAGATATTATAAAAAGAAAAGATTTGTATTTTTATATATAGGTAACTGCATCGATTTTAAAAATTCTTTCACCTATACAAAGTTACAATATCAGCGAGCAACATAGGCTCTTTATTTTAAAACAAAGTCCCCCGCCGCGTCTGTCTGTCTATATGTACCGATTTTCATGCTATTTTCACCAATGGATAGAGTGGTTCTCGAGGAAGGTTGTATATAATTTATACAACCTTCCTCAAAATTACGCGGGCGTAGTCGTGGGCAGCAGCTAGTATTTTATAATATATAACTCTTTTTAACAACAAATAACCGACTTCAAACCGGCTCATGGTCTTTTTTCATAGATGCCATTGTCAGAACTGGACCAAATTGAAATGGGACCACGAGGGAAGTACTAGCTTTCAAATAAAAAAATAATCATCAAAATCGTTTCACCCAGTCGAAAGTTATGAGGTAACAAAAATAAAAAAAAACATACGCGTTTGGAACTACTTTGGAAGTCGGTTGAAAATAATATAAAATTGTAATAATTTCTGTGTTAGCTAGAAATTATTATAAATCTGTAATTATTAAACTGTATCTTTGAAATATTTATTTCTAAAGACAATAACTGTTTCACTGTAATAACACGACTTGGGCCTCAGATGCGAGTTATTCATCAAACATAATTGTCTTACTCGGTCTTTTCGGTTTCTTCCTTCCGATACAGTGTAAGTGATTGATTGTATCGCAAAGCTTACTAAGTTTATATTGTTACACATTTTCTTTTCTAATTTATTTTGATTACATTTTTGTTACTACTTCTATTTTCTTAAGAACTTAAAAAATTAAAATAAATTCGTTGTCCCAGTTCCAGCTTATGTAAAATTATTTTTTTAATTATTATCAATATAGGTATATGGTATTACACTAAAAAAGTTAGTGTGCGTACGGTAACTTACTATAACTAACTTAAAATAAAACATTATCGAGAGAAAATTATCTTTCTGACAAAACTGCGGATTGGATTCAATGTAATGAATATTAATTCCATTAATTCATAATTCATATAATTCACATCTCTGTAAAAATTTGATTCATGGCAACAGTTTGCGATTGTGACGAAGAAACAAAAAACACCGTTTTCATCGCCCACAATTTTAAAAATCATTGAAAGATTTTAAAATTTCGTTCAATTAAATGTTTTAACGCATTTAAAATTGAATTAAATTATGTAATTTCTATATTATAAATCAATTATATTTTAATCTGATATGTGTGTAAGTACAGCTGAATAAATATAATTTGTCTTCTTGTCTGAGTTGTTTCGATGCTCCGTCGTCTATAAACACAAATACACTAAGGTTTAAGCAATACTCTGCTACTCTTATTGTATATAAAGGTAAGGGAATAGATGGTGAAGCCGAAGATTTTTTATGATGATAAGGTGTTTTCTCGGATTTTTTTCAGCAAATTATATTTGAAAACCTTCCTCTTTTAACGCTTCTACAATAGTGAAAACCGCATCAAAATACGTTGCGTAGTTTAAAAGACCTAAAGCGTACATTCAGCGGGAAGCTACTTTGTTTCATACTATGTTATGTAAATATATTGTATATTATATTATAAAGAGGAAAGATTTGATTGTTTGTTTGTATAGAATAGGCTCCGAAACTACTGGACCGATTTGATATTGTATTAGTATACTAAATTATAACAAACTAAATTTATTTCTTAGCTATAGGCTATGCACGCGACTTCGTACGCGTTGTGAGTCCGATTTTTGAAAATACCTTAAGTATCTAATATTTTTCAGGAATAATAATATGTTATCAGTAGGTATTCAAAGTTACGACCTACAGTAAGATGACTGTATTTTGATTTGATGTTATTTTGTTTAAAATGTGTCACGCGGTGTTGAAAGCATTAGGTTTTAAAACGAAATGACATATTCAACGGCACTACTACCAGCTATAATTCCTGTTAGGTTTGTCCGGCTACATGCAAAAGCTAACATTCACGTTTACTGATTCAATGAAAGTTAATTATTTGTTTAGTGAATTTGAGTGCTCGCAAAACACAATGCTCATTTCATGTTGCGTTGCCAACAGTTGAACAAAGTTTGGACATCAACCACCGCATTGAGTTCCGACTGCTTTTGTTTCCCATTCGGATTTCGTTTGAGTGCCTGCAATAAAAGTGTTCACGATAATGTCATTCAGGTGCATTAAGCTCACAATGAGCTCGTAAATTTACTATTGCAACGTGGCAATCATTTATTTTATTCCATGTTTATTATCTTTACATAGTATAAAATAAAGTCGCTCTCTGCGCTTAGGTCTTTTAAACTACACAATGGATTGTAATGCGGTTTCCCGGGTTATTTAGTGAAAACCGTTATCCGTACAGTGGCTTAAAAGTTAGTTGAGAAACAAACAAAAGTGTATAGTGACTTCATTTTATAATTTGTATAGATATATCTATATGTTTGTTTGTTCCTTTTATTTTCCGAAACGGATACACCGATTTTGATGGGACTTTCACTGGAAGATAGTTAATGTTATGAGGACTGTATATAATCGTATAATCAGTCAGATTCCTAACTAATATCAGTCAGATCGTTCGAAGTCATTTCGAAGTATATCGTTCGACGTTTTGGCTGTCCATTCGGGATGTGAGATTGTGATTAGTTTTTGATTAAATGTAATTTGATTACCACTTTTTTGTTCACTTCGCAACTTCATGAAACAGCGCCATATCACGATCTACCGGATAATACGATCGGTCGTCTACATGTATTACTCCTTTTAGTGGTTGCGAAGCAGTGAACCCTGCCAGGGTTTAGCTAGTAACTCATAAATCGATTGTGCTACAACGAATCCGAGACTTTTCGACACATTTATGCGTAATGTGATATTGTAACTCATGCGTGTCTTTTACAGCCCTCAGAGGGTGTAGTCGTGACGAGTCCCATTGTACGTGTCTCCGTTGCCAAGGGAAAACTTTTGACGACTTTGGGACGCGCTTTGTTTATGAGTTGAGAACCTTGTCGTATTCATTTCCACAGCATATTGTTCAAACACTTGTAATTATAACTAACGAAATAAATTGAGTTTTAGAAAGGGCCTCTATGATTTATTGCTTACTTGCCTTTGATGAATTACTCACAAGTTTATGTCTCTATTCAGGAGTAGACTGAACTTATGAAGCTTAAGTTCAACTAGGTTGTTCCCTTTCTTCCTTCGGTGTTTCCTTCGGTATTCATTATACACTATACAGTTACAATTATACTTTTTTTAACTATATTCCGTTCCACGCCCAGGCGTAGTGGCTTTAGTCCACTAAACTAATTTAACTAATACCAGGACTTTACAAGTGTTTCAATGACTTCAAAGATCGGTAGAAATCTTATCGATTTGTTTTGCCTAAAAAAAATAAAATTGAGAGGCGCTTCCCTTTATTTATACTACTAAAAAACACCAGTAAGAATATTAAAGATTAACCGGAAAAGAAAAATAGCGTTATTTCTTCCGTATAATGAATGCGGACTGCGGAGATAGGAAATAAATAGAAAATCTTGAATAACGTGATCATGTTATTATGTCGAAGAAATAGTTGCAAAAAAAGCTATTCATAAATTATTTTGTTATAACAATAATATAATATAATTGTTATAATAAAAAATTTCCGCTGCACAGTATATTTTATCCACAACTGTTTAAACACAATTTGGGAATGATAATTGTGAATAATTTCACCATAATTAAATCTTATGGTTTTAGACTAAGGTAACAATTATTATGAATGCTTTTTTCTAACTGTCTTATTTGATCTGGATGTCCGCTCGCTATACAGTTAAAGTATCATCTTTATTGTCTTTCTGCATCGAATTAATATAACTCTGCGAGTCTTTCTGTCGAGTGTGTATGGCCTGCTGACCGCTGTCCACTACACTGACTGAACAAATACTGAAAATCGCGCGCCAATTTTTATCTGCGAATTGGTATTCATAAAGAGATATATAAAAAAATATGTACTACAAATATGTAACCATTAATTAGTTAATTTATGTTTAAACCAAAAAGAATATTGAGCGTATCCGAATAGTTTTGAAACATATTTTTGCTATAGTAGACATTTTGATACAGTGGACTTAACGCGACTGAACCCAAATTACGATGACGGATAAATACCTATCCATCTGAGTTTTCCTGTCACGTTTGCTTGTCAATACAAAAGAATGGCTCCGAGTTTGATCCCTTATATCATAGCGTCCGTACCCGTATATGTATTGAATAGATCATGTTTCGGAGAGCACATTGTTGGGGCATGCATTGTTCTAACGTACCGGCAACATCGGGCATGTTACAAGCGCGTTGATGCTCCTGTCGGCTGAAGGTCCGTCAAACGGGAAAAACAATTAATTTCCTTTTCCTTTTGATACTTCTTCCTAATCCCTTCAAAAACATTTTTCACTTAATTTTTTTACTCAGCTTTGCAAAGATTTTGGGATTAATTTCAATTACCTACTGGTTACAGTACAGTACCTACTTGGTACTTGGTATTGGTTACATTTTTTATCCTAAAAATGTTGTTAGTCTATGTTTTAATTCTGTCACCTATAGAAAGCTATATTATCTGCGAGTAATATAGGCTATATATTTTTTTAAAGTTACGCGGAAGAAGTCGCGTGCAACGGCTGGTATAAATTAAAGTCGTTAATTTTTAATAATCATTTTTAAAATAAGGTTAAAGAGTTTAGAGAAAGGCAGCTAACGCTACAAAAGTCTTTCAACAATACAATGGTGACAATGTTAACAGGAGCGCAAAGTGGAAGCCTGTACTATTTTTCCTTTTTAATATCGAGAATGAAAAACCTGTACAGGAAAAATACTTTTTATAATGGAAGTGCTATTTATAGTGTACCTCCTTTCACTTATTTTACTACGTTTATTCATTCGGCTGTTGCAAGAATCCATGGGAAGCAGAAAGTTAGAAACTTCGTATAAAATTTAAAATACATTTCAGGCTACCTGCACACATACCTGTTCGTGTATATATCTAGAAATAGGTGCGAATGTTTAGAATTTCCAAGCGAGAATGTTAAATATTTCAGTTGAACTTTTTTCTCGTTTCGAGCTTCGGCGAGGAAATTTTAACTTGTACTTACATTTTTATAATAATAATTCCTGTAGCAATACATTTTTATACAAAAAATATAAATTAAATCAACGTAATTTACTTTTGCTCATTAGTGTTACAGAGCTTTCACGGTGGCAGTACTCGTGCTAGTTCTTTTTTGTCATTATGGATAATCCTATGAAAAACTTTACGGAGGTGACTATTTTATGTTCCTATTGAAGCAATACTTTGGTATTTTAGTGACAAGCGTCTTTTCGTCTATTTTAGTAAATCCAGTCAGTAATCTTTTTCAAGAGATATTTCAGATGAATGTAATTTCATCTAAAAATTGCTTAATCTGGTAGAAGATTAGGACATAGATTAGGAATGAAAGACAAATAACAATAATAATAATAAGTTACGAATAAAACCTCTTTACACCTTCAATATTTTTGCGCTGAGGCAAAAACGTTAACCTAATCTACTGTAACAGATTACAAAGTTTTTTTAAAAGCACTTAATGCAAAAAGTTTTTGATTGAAAGCCTTTAATCGAGTCGTCTTTTTTACAACAGAGTTTTTGAAATTTCGGTATCAGGTCTTTATTTTTATGTTAAATGTTATTCTTAATGCCATATACACATTGACATATTGATATAAAGATTTACACAAAATTCTGTTTTTTTTTTAATATTTATAAATTCTGCTTTTTGTGTTATTGATAAAAAACTAAACATACACAATACTAGCTGTGCTCTCGAATTCGCACGCGCTTCAGTTCGTTCTATTGTAATTCCCATAGGAAACTCACATTTTTCCAGGATATCTTATGTTATTCCAGATGATAAACTATCTGTGGGCCAAATTTCATCCAAATCGGTTAAGCCGTTTTTGCGTGAAAGATTAACAACCATCCAACCATCCTCACAAATGCCACAACAACAAATACTTATGATTATAATGCAACATTTGTATTTAAATAGTAGTAGTTATGTGCATCGTAACAATTTACGGTTAATTAGAGTAACAGGATGTTGACGTTACGTGCTGCCTACGGCGCAGGAAGTAGCCGGGATGCTATACATCCGCCCCCGGACATCCGGGATGGGTACAGACAGAATCCACCTGTCTCAACTCAATCTACGCTGCCATATATGTACCTACTCGTATCTATGTTGTGTAGTGTAGCGATAAATTTCATTTCTTATTTGCTTATAGCAAAGGAAAACTGCTGAATAACTTATCCGTTATTTTACAAAAACAAGTATCTATAGAATATTTTGCATAAATCCTTATACTTAAGGTAATACAACATTACACGAAATAGATATATGCAGTAGTTCTGTCAAAAAGAGTATATGCCCAAAAGTCTGTTTATGATTTTTTTGATATGAATCACTGTGCATCTCAATCGATTGCTTTTTAATGTATTTTTCTAACATGTAAAATGAAAAACGACGATTTTAATCAGATTTTTTTAAAATTTCGAACACATCGCTGTTTTAAATTACATAATTATCTTAGTTATTAGCTACTGATGCAGTAGCTAACCGCTTAGTAAGGGAACATTATCCTTACCACTATTAAATACGTATGAAAATGGCTTAAGCTCTTGACCTATTTAAAACATTAAACATCCCTTTCAAAGTGCTCGTAACTAGATTTTAATAATTGAGGGTTACTACCCCACAGTGTTAGTTAACGCCGCTGTTTTATTTTGCTTCCGCTTTCATTAAATAAAAAATAAATATGAATATATAAGACATTTATAATCAAACGTATATTATATTCTACGTTCTAAGTATTATGT
Source organism: Synanthedon vespiformis (assembly GCA_918317495.1). Classification (NCBI taxonomy): domain Eukaryota; kingdom Metazoa; phylum Arthropoda; class Insecta; order Lepidoptera; family Sesiidae; genus Synanthedon; species Synanthedon vespiformis. The sequence goes on from OU906953.1 coordinate 4,247,558, forward strand.
CTGAGATTGTCGCTTACAGATTTTCTAATGGTTTTTGCATTAAAAAATTTAGGGGTTGTGTCAACTTGTTTTCTTTTCTAAGAATTCTAAGAATTGCAAACTATATTATTCATCTTGCTGAATTTGAGGATTTTGATCTATTTATTTTTTTCGAAAAAAAAAATAATAATAATTAAATAGCCTATCGAGATGTAAACAAAATAGCACTTCCTTTGTTCTTAGCCAATTTTATTTACTTGCATTTGTAAACATTATCATCATACGATTACCTAATCAGCTCTTCCTCATGTTTAATATTATCATTCTGCGATAACGTAAAACTATGACCTTCCACTTGACATTTCCACTTTTCATTCCACTGACGTTATAACTATTTTGAAAGACATTTGACCTTTACGTATATTCTTGACGTTATTCTGCGTCACATTTTGACCCCTGAATGCACTAATGCTTTATAAATAGCCGCTGCATGTAACGTACCACAATAATAGATATTCACTTCATTTACAAACAACTTAGTTGGATTTAGTTAAACATTTTAAAAATTAATTGAAACAAGCAAACCCTGATAAACCGTTTATATTAATATTTCAATAAATATAGATTAGAAGTTAACAATAATAATGAAAAAACAAATCACAATTATAATTTTAATATCAGCTACATTATTAATATTAACTCGAGCGGAAGATGGCACTGGATCAAGGAGCGATGAATGCAGAGAGTTATTGACTTGTTCGTCTTGTTTAACCAATAAACATTGCTCTTGGTGTGTCAGTAAGAGCAAATGTACTAAACAGTCTTGCGGTAATGATAACGTAATATATCCGGAACATGTAATGGCGCTTATGGCTGGAGCACAGTTTTGTCCGAAAATCGTTGAGTCTGACAAAGAAATAATATTTAAGAGCGGTAAGAAGGAGGCAATTAATCTCAAAATCACACAAGTACACGTTTACATGGCTTTTACAACGTGGAAATGTAAATTTGTGTATGACAAAAAAGAAATTATAGTCAACGCTGTGTTGATAATCGATAATGTTGTGTGCGATCCTGTTGTATTGAAGAATGAGTCTAACAAACCTTATTTAAGCGGGACCGTTGCTGTTATGTGGGACCATAAAAAACTCTTTGATGGAGTTCAAAAATTCTCGTTTGATGGTAGCTCGTTTGGCGGCAGTAACTATACTTTCTTACAGAAGACCATCGTGAAATAACAGCAAGTGTTCTAAGTGAGTAAGGGATGCCAGTGACCATTTCCTTTTCCCTTCCAATCCCTTATTCTACTACTATAGTTGGCAGCATACTTGTGACATTGCTTGTTTTATAGATCAAGTGGACTGTCAGCCTGTTTGTATTGCATACTTTAACATAAAAAATATAAAGATTTACTTGATGGTAAGCGGCTATTTATTGACACAAGCAGTGCCAATGGCAAGCAGTCCAATTTAGGTAATTGTAGATGCAAGTGCACTTTTGACCTTGACAGGATAAGGGATGTGAAGAGGATGGGGCATGGATAATGCTTCTGCCATCCCTTAATTAATTATACGAAACTCCCAAAAACTTGACCGCACTACTAACAACTACGAGTACCTTCTGAGCTTAATAATTAGAGATTAGTAATTTTTAATACGTAATCTATGCATATAATACTAATTAAGGCTAATTTTTGGTCTAGTTAAGGTTCAAGTTGTCAAATACTACCTTTAGTAGGCCTGAGAATAACCACAAAAATATTATGTATGTTCTGTCCTTATATAATTATGATATAAAAATTGTACTAAGTTGGCAGTGGTATGAATAAGGAATAAATGCGAGACGCGACTGAACACAATACAACCTCTCTGCTGTCTTATCGCACAGATAGCAGCGGTAATCTAGCTGAGTGAAGCTGCTCTTTTCAATTAACGAGCGTCACGGACAATTTTTCTTTAGCTCTCAAGAAAGATTTTTACTGCGAAAGAAAAATAAATGGAAACAGCCCCTTGAGTCGTTTCATTACAAAATTCTAATGTAAGTACTTTAGGCTTTTTTCTTTTGTTTTCATTTAAGTAAATAAAACAAGATGCACTAAATAAATGTTAGTGGAAATAAGTAACAATTACATTTATTATTAGTTACTTGGAAATTAGTGAAAGTCAACTGAAATAATTAATAATTTTTGCTAATTCTTTTATAAAAAGTATCTTTTATAAAGTGTTAAAAAGAGACAGGTAAGATATTTGTAGCAATCTATTTCGATGGTATTTTTATATCGAAAATATTATCGACTAGCTTTTGCCTGCGACTCCGTTCGCGTCCTTTTTCTTAGGGATTAATTAACACATTTATTAAGTAATTAATATTCATTTATTTTTGTCAGGCGTTGAATTTTTGTTACTAATAATAATAATGGTCCCTCGGGAACAGTGGCTACTTTTTTCTGGTTGAAACGTACAAAGTTTTATGATGATAGCAACAAAATTAAAAGGAGTTAAGGCGTGAAAGAGTAACAAACAAATAAACTAACTCACTTTTGCATTTATAATATTAGTTAGGATTTAAGCCTATGGTATATATTTTGAGTTGAATGTCAATCTTGATTTTTATGTTGATAGCATCCCAAAGCAAACGTATGTATATCAGTTATTCATTAAAGAAGTTAAACTGAACACAATGATAGCATTACACTGAGCAGTTAAACTGTGGTTCTGTGGGTCAAACACATGGCTCCGCTCCGAGGTTTAAAAATGAGATCCAAACCTCTATTGAAACTGCACTGCACCACCTCTGAAGTGACTTTCATGTTTTATTTTTTTAAATTCACTTCACTTGCACTAATTATGAAAAGAAATGGGAAGAAACCCGCTCTTCCTAAAATATTGACAGTGTGCCTAAAATATTGACAGTATCTGTAAACAAGTAAAGATACAATGCATACAATAACAATACAAATACAGTTTTCAATGAGAAAATATAAAATAAACAAACTTATGGATTACAGAGAACATATATCAATAACTCAAATACTCAGAGCCTTATCTATAAATAAATTTAAATGTGTCATTAAAACTAAACTCCTCTCGAAAGGCTATTATAAAATCACTGATTATTTGAGCGACAATGAAGCCTGGATTTAAGCTATTCGGAGTTCGTACTATGTTTTGTATTGTAAAACTATAATTGTATATATATACTTTAAGTTTGTTAATATTAAGTAATGTGTATTGTACTATTTTACATTTTAATGATGACAAAAAGAATAGTATCCTGAGTTTCTTTCGGGGTTTCTTCTCAGGATCGTCATCTTGGTTTTTTTTTTCCGAAACCCTGGTAAATTTAAATTTATAATGACGATCAAAAGAGTTTCTTGTAGAAACCTAATTGATAAATAAATAATAATTGATAATTGATAATAAATAACAGTTAATACTGAGACTCAGTAGGACTGTTAATATAAACTCCTGCGCAATATGTGTGCAAATGCATCAATATATCACTGCTTGCTTATTGTGTCTCTTTGTCGTCTCTATTTGATTATGCACTATAATTTATGCGACTGATAAAGGACAGATAATTTATAGCAGAAACAAACATTTAATCTAGTTCAAATAACAATTTTTACAACAAAACAAGGTTGAATAATCGCACTTTCTTGTCATCTATACTAATATTATGAAGACTATACTAATATTATTAAGAGATATAGAAAAGTCATATTATTTAAAAAAAGTGTCAGTCGTTGGACTGCACGTCAGAAGTGCAAACTGAGATTCACACATAAAATGACAATAAATTCATAATAACAGACCATTAAAAGGTCTATTGTCTGCTTAGTACGTACTTATTATACAGAGCTGCTTTTGGTACCAATTTTGGTAACGTCCATGACGAGTTCAATGATTTAACCCCATCTCAAAATGACCAACGCGTCTATAAAAATATTACACATACCGTGCATTCTTATAACACTACGAATTCACAGTGAACGCCAATCGATGTTTATATCAATTAAACTGTTTGTCTTTATGTATATACCAAGAGGTGGTCCTGAAACTTTTGTGTCCCTTTCCGCATGTAGAACCTACCTACATACATTTAAAAAGCTTAGTGTCATTGGAGAGGTGGGCATTACATAGATATTAATGGGGCGCGCGTCTCTTGCGAGGTTATTACGTATCTTTCGTATTTAATACTTTTATTTATTTCTTAAAACATAGTGTTTGCGATGATTATTCAATTTGTGGGAATTATATTTGGATTTCCTTTTTAATTTAATTAGGTTATTATTAAAAAAGCAGGTGGGCTGATGGTCTACTATGTTAGATAGCCATAATCCCCTGATAATACAAGCATAGCATGCTCTGATGACCTTGATAGCAGAAGTATATAGAATCCTGTATTTGAATACCTGAAAGTACTTAGTTTTTATCAAGGAAGGCTAATAGGCTATAGAGAAAGCGGACGAAGTCGCGGGCACCAGCTAGTATGTAATATAGCGTGAATGGAGCTAACGTTAGTTTCAGTTTCAGGAAAATTACTTGGGCAGCTATGTGTATTTTGTGAGATAAGGTAAATCACCTTATTGCTATAATATTTATTTGGCGACGTGTGAGAAGAAAAAAATAAAATAAAAATAGTAATTTTTACTTTTCTTATCAATTTGTCAATTTCTATGCTACGATATATTCTCTAATATTATACGTAATAGGTCTATCGAGTGTCCAGAGTCCAGATCGCAATTAATCAGCCCAACGCTTGTTCCCGAACATGGCTTACAGCAAATATCTCTAGCTTTGCGATTAGTTTTTCTATAAGACTTTTGACGTGCGATTTATTGCATAGACGCTATCTATCTAATGTACCTACCTATAATTACAGAAATCGATCTACTAAGTACTTGTATATGTGTTAATTAATATAGCAATTTCTACTAGATTAAATTGTTCACTGAGAGGATGATCCCTTTGCGCCTACCAACACTTACCTATTAAAAATTATTTTGACTTCAGTTTTGTTTTGTTATTGAAGGAGAGAATTTGTAATTAAATAAATAAATATTAGTAGTCTTAGCTATTCTGTGTCATCTATAAATATTATCAGAAATGAGGAGATCAGTAGACGAACGAAAGTTACCCACATATCCTGGCAGATTAATAATATAAGTTGAAGTGGCAGTTGGCAAATCTATTGCGGAGAGCCGACGGCCACTAGGGCTGAATGGTTCTCGAGTGTAGCGTAGGACGTCCACGTCGTCCACCCACAAGGTTGACAGACGACCTGATAAGGGCAGCGGGTCGACGGTGTATCCAGGCTTCTTCTGAACGGTTCTTTAGGATAGCCATAATGATAGCCAACCTCCGATAGGAGATGGCACTACAAGATGACAATGATGATCAATACTAATAATAAATCTGTAATAATATACATATTTATACTGTGCTCAAACGAAGATTTTCATGAAACTTGGTAGATAAACATTTAGACATACGGGACACACGATAGGCTACTTTTTCCTTTTCAACGCGAACGAAGTCGCGGGCCCCAGCTAGTGATGATATATTTTTATTCATATAATTTTATATCATAAGTAGCTACATTTAAAATTGCAGTTAAACTTTCGCGTAGGTAGTTTATTAGGGTACACTTATGTCATAATTTAAATTATATAATAAGCCTGATGCTGATTACAGTAAATCAGATGCCAAACATTATAAACATCCAAATACGTGCCTGGTAGGAGATTGTAAAAATAAAGATTATACTGATACATAATCATATCTAACACGCATTTAATGTATTTAACTACTGACGAAATACAGAAATATTAACTGACATAAGATTTATTTGAAACTTTACAATTATTTGTCAAATATAATTAATGATAAGGTTCAATTCAGAAAAGGGAAGTGCTCAAATATGAGCAAAAGATTAACGGTATATTTATTTATTTATTGTACACAGCAAAATCACAAATAATTTTTATCTTTGTATTCTAGCGACCCGCTCACACGGGTCAATTTTTTTTTTGCAAATTATACACAAGAACCTTCCTCGTTTAACGCTTTTCCATTAGTGAAAACCGCATTAAAATCCGTTGCATAGTTTAAATGATCCAACAGAACATGTTTTATAGGCGTCTTATAGGCGACTGTAGTCAGCCTTAGAAAAAATATCATCCTAAATACCTATTTTTACTAGTAATAAAAAAATATATAAATTTAGATCAATATTTAAAAAATGTCAAATGAAAAATTATTAAAATCGTTTGAAGCAAATTTCTTAGAATTTTCACAGTATAAAGAATAGGTCTAATGGAAATCTGTTGTTTATTTTAACTTTATGAAACTGTTTCTATTACGGGAACGCCAATTATCCTGTTTTTAATTTAGGCCATTTTTTTCTCTCTAAAATATTTTTTTTTTCTGTTATGATTGTACATACCAAATAAACAAATTTTCTTTTACATTTTAACGGGGCCTTAAAATATGTCGTTAATACCCAGTTATTTTGTAATATTATAATACGCCGATATTCTTACTCAATAAGACCTACGTTCTAGTTTAGGTATATCGATAATAAAATGTATGTCGAGCAAAGATAAGTTCAACATTGTTTGGAATCTTTTATTAGCACCTCAACCACATTAGGTTATTCAGCTGTAGCAACTAGCGGTAAGTCAGTTTTCAGACTGTAGTCAATTGCTCGTATAAATCACTGTTAAAAGAAATGTACTTGTCTTCAAAAGTGTTGAAAATGATTTTCTATGGTACACCCAGGTGGACGACGGGAAAAAACAAATTCCCGTAGTCCACCTAGGACCTAGGTAGACCACCCGAACTAGGCAGGTGGACCACGGGTAACTCACGGTTGTAGATGTTGGTTTGCTTTTTCTGTTTTCAGTTCGAATTAGGCCACTGCTTTGCAATGCGAACCGTCATGTGAACCATCAGCATGACCTTTACTTACACAAAAAAATTCGAACTTGAAACATTACTAGGAGTATAACTAAGTAGACTAACCCATAATATTGGGCTTATTGTAAATTCGCCCACATTTGCATTTTCCGTTGTTGATGCTGTGGTCTTGCGCTCAAAGTTCTGTTCTATCAAGAAGTGCCTTTATTTATTTTTGTGAGACATCTTATCTATTTTTACATAGCGATAGAAAAATTAATACCTACGCACTTGATTAGATAAATAGCGCATCTAATCAATATTAAGGTATCTACTATACGTGAGTTTATTTACAATGTATTAATAAACAATAGTATCTACCAAATATTTGGGCTTTTTATTGCAACGCCCCAAAGGCTAGATAACGGAATCCTTCTGTTATTTATCGACGGCTGCATACGCAAACTTTATTACAATCTACTCGCGACGCCAATAGAACAAACTCGTTTAACGTGTTCGCGAATTAAATCTCCTCGCACAAAGAAAAACTAATAAAGTTCAGATAATTTTGATTAAATCATTAAACTGAAACGATTTGTTTGTTCGTGACTAACGATAACCTACTTAAATTGTTAATATTGTAACAGGTGTAACGTTTCTTTTTCGAACAAACTCATTTGAATGCGATCTTTAAAAATGACTATAATCTCAAGTAGTAACTTACAAAATGTGCTCGAAACGAAAGCAAATGAACACTTCGATGGAGAAGCAGGAGTTAAATTCTCCAAATGGTGCTCAAAGAACTGGAGACCAATATTAGCTGAGTTTATATCTACATCACTGCTTGTTCTGCTGGGATGTATGTCGTGTCTGCCAGTGAACCCGCTCAAACCAGTTCCTCCAATATACTCATCAATTGGTTTCGGTTTAATTGTTATGCTCAATATACAAGTGTTCGGCCACATATCTGGAGCATACATGAATCCAGCTATCACTCTTGTTGCAGTCATCACTGGAAGAACACATTTCATTCTCGGTATAGTATATTTATTGGCGCAGTGTTCCGCGGCTATATTCGGTTATTTCATATTGAGTATTATTTCACCGATTGATTTAGTGGAAGATTCAATTTGTGTGACACTGCCACACGAGGGACTTGATTGGATACAAGCAGTGGGAATCGAGACAGCGCTAACAGCTGCACTTTCACTGATAACATGCGCCGTTTGGGATCCAGTGAATGTTAATAAAGATGAATCAAACTCAATAAAATTTGGATTAACCATCACAGGGCTATCATTAGCTGGTGGACAACTTACTGGATGTAGTATGAATCCAGCCAGGTCTTTGGGTCCTGCAGTAATAACTGGTAATTGGACTGCACAATACATTTATTGGATTGGTCCTTTGTTGGGAAGTGGTGTAGCAGCGTTCCTATATAAATATACTTTTCTAACTAAGAGGGAGACAAGCATCAGCAAAAATCACCAGGATAGATGTTAAGGTGGCGGAGTGATCAAGTGAAATCAATTAAGATTTTGTCTTTCTAGTTGACATTAAAATCTGAGTTTTTCTCATTCCTTAAACCTTTGAGTATCGACGTATACTCAATTTAATCTGAAGTGATTTATAAAAAAGCAATTGTGCATTTAATAAAATTAATTAAAAATATCACATTATTTTAAAAGAAAGAATAACTCTTAATATGTTTCATAATATAATATCTTCATTACTGGATAATACTGGATTCATACTACACCCAGTTCATTCATAATATCTTCATTTGTTTTTCTACTTTTATAATTTTCTTTATTTCCGTTTTATCAATAAAATTATTAGTTATTTATTTTAACAATTTTATTTGTATAATTATATGAATTCAAATGTGAAAGGCAATCCTATATAAATGAACTACGATTGTATGTTTGTTTATTATTAATTTTAATGTGGTTCTTATATTAGTAAAAATGAATTGCAATCACATTATTTGCATTATTAGAAATGAATTTTAATAAAATAATGACGCATTCTTTTGCCTCACAAGCTCTAATAATTTTGCCAGCTACATTTATTGTTAGTTTTTTACACGTTTTTTACTAAGATTTCTAATAAAAATAATAATAACATTTTTCATTTATATCTTTAGTTCCTTATTTGAATTTGTAACTTAACAGAAAAGCAGTGTAATGGAAAACTAGATTATGAATAAAAAACAAAGAATTAATACTGACCGAATATTTATACTTTTTTCCTCGTCAGGCAGGCAAGTAGGTATTATAAAATATCAGAGGTGCAATTCCAAACTCATTATTGGACTTAGGTATAATTAAAACTTAGCTATAAGAAAACTTGGTTGCAAAAGAACATCTTTTAATATTGTACAGTCACGTCCAAAAAGATATTTAGATAAAATCTAATGCTCACATTATGAACTTAATGACACGCTATGATTTATGTAAATGATGTGCAAATGTGTCAAATTCTTAGTATGGAGATAGATGAATTGCTTAGAGTTAACCTGTAGGTGCTTAGCGCTTGCCTAATATCTACCCACACACACTGAACTATGGTCATCGAACTGATCATAACAAATGAAGAAATAATAATAGATTGAAGAATATTTGTCGTGAATAATTAATTTATAAATCTTTTAGAATTTTGTTATAATTATAAAATAAAAAGTAAGTATGTAAAATCAGAGTAGTTAAGTTTGAAACGGTGGATATTGCATGTATGGGTTAATAGATGGATTTTTGTTACTCTTTCATGCAAAAACGGCTGAACGAAATTTAATGAAATTTGGCACATAGACTGCTTATTACTTGGTTTAACATATATTATAAAAGTATATAAAGTATAAAAGTATGAATTATATAAAAGTGAAAACTTTATCAATATCCGTTTAATATTTTAAAAGAATTTAGCGGAAAAACAGACAGACGCGGACTGTCTTATTTCTTATTGAATTTATTTTTGAAAATGATGTCTATATGTTTACTACTTATCTTGCATCAAATTACAGTTCCACTGTTCATTTAAAAAAATTGCAATAAAAACCAAATTTAGAGATCATACAAGGTTATTATCTAACTTTTTGCTCTGGTTGTATAAAGATAAAGATAACAGGAATTAAAGTAACTACTTATTTGTATTTTTTACATATATTTAAAGTTCACACTATTGTTCTACGGGGAAAACCATTCGTTTCGTTCATTAATGAGGCTTTTCCGGAGTTTATTTTTTACTTATGCCTCTATTTAATTCTTGGTGATTACTAACAGATAATTCGTAGGTGTGTATCGAGCTACAATCACCTATTCATGTTAAATCACAATGCTACTAATGAATTTGGATGAAATTTGCAATGTTAATATTTTTTTAAAATGAAATAGTGTTACCAATGCGAATCGCATTTATAGTATTTACATAATATTGTTCCATTTCCTCTCTCAATTCCCGACGGAGTCAATGCTTATCAACAAGAGAAAATACGGTATTCTTATTTGAAAAGTACGTTGCAATTTGCTCCGTTTGATTATGCTTGGTACTTTCATCAAATTCATCACAACCTATTAGTAGCAGAAAATTTTTGCTTTGGTCACGGTATAAACAAATTAAAAATATATCATTACTCAATTCTTCTTTAAGACTCTGCCTAAATATCCGAAGTCCTATCCTTCATTAGGTTAGGCAGCGCACTTGCAGCACCGATGGCGTTGCTTGTTACCAACAAGAGGATCGTCAATCTGCCTGCTGGCCTGTACCTTTAACATTTAATAACGATTAATGACTTGTATTATTTAATGTGATTATTTAATAAGGATTATTTAATGCGGCCTAACTATGGAAAAAAGCATGTTCGGAAAAAATAGCTTCTACTAGCTGCTGCACGCGACTGTAACTTTATAAAATATACCTATAGCCTTTCTGGTATTCCAGACAACGTGTATGCAAAATTTCATGGGTGATCGGTTCAGTAGTTTTTGCGTGACAGAGTAACAAACATCCATACAAACTTTCATTAACTACGGATATTCATTTAACTTAATGTAATTTTACTTAAAAGTTCTCGAATGGAGGCCACGAATTAGAACGGACAACGTGGGACTCCCAGATAGACAGACGATCTAAAGGGCTTCGCAGGAAGTGACTGGATGTGGAAAAACATAAGACCGTGCGTGGTGATGAGTTTGGGAGAGGCCTATCATCATCATTGATGTGCCTGTGTCATCCAGCAGTGGAGAGACACAGGCACATCAGTGATGATGATGATGATGATGATGATAAAGGAATAATTCTTTTGCATTAAGTAGAAATTTATACAAGTAAGTATAAATTGTTCTATCCTATTAGTAGGTTTCTATTCTATTCGAATATATGCTTGCCTTTGTCAACAACTGTCACTAGAAAAATATACCACGACGTCTTTTACGGCATCAATCGACAGGTCAATGGTGAGGGCCAAATATGTTTAACATTGTTAATGGATGACTGTGAAACGTTATATACAAATATTATCAGGCCAAGGAAATTTCCTTAACTATTTGTTTGAATTCAACCTTGTTTTTTATTTACTTTAAATGCGTTGCGTTTTGCGTTATCATTGTATTTTTATATTCAATACTTTCCTTTACTATAAGCAGGAAAGTTTATTAAAAAAATGATGTGTTCATACTCGTAAGAGTATGAACATATAATTTTACGTAAGTAGTTATAAGTCAGCAATACTTCTGTATTTTTGGGTGTCTTTTTAAAGTAAATAAAACCAGATGATGTGTAAACCACATTAAACCTTTTTTAAATCTCTTTTGCTAATAATCATGCAAAACTGTAACGATGAATTTTTTGCCCAGCAATTTCTCTTATCATAAATCATTTATGGTAGAAATCAAATAGCTACTTTAGATTCGGAAAGTTGGGAGCGATACGTCAGCGCAATAGACCGTCAACACAACACGATTTGCGAAATTGAATGGAACGGTCCTGGGAACGGTCTCACTATTTTATAAGGCAATCTTTATAATGGGAGCGATAAAACGAGCCAGATTTTGATCCTTCGGGAAAGTTTTTCGTAAAATATGTCCTCCTTTCCCTATAGCTTAAAATGAATAACGGCACGTCTCCTATTTCATTTATTTTATGTAACACTTTTGGTAATTTAACATAATTGTTTTCCGGGAATAGAAATTTTGTCTTCAATTAGAGTAATAGGTATAAGTACTTACTTTATAAGAAGTACTAATTTCATCATGGTCAATATAGTCTTTAAATTTACAAAAGCACTTGTAAATTTAATTTCTGGTTCTCAAAAAACGATTAATGATTATTTACATTTTTCTCTTTCCAGCAAAAAGCAATCACAATAAAAGGTTTAACTAGATTCCTGTTTCAGTTGTAATTAGGTGCAGTATTATCGTCGGATAAACTCGGCCAGCATCCACGATCCAGCGACGGCCAATCTAATATAGAACAGTAGCAGCTGTTGAACGTATATGGAGGCTTCGTTTCTAACTTACCCCACGGCTTAACTCTACGGCTCACTGCATTCGATATCCTTGGATTGCTTTAACAAATACTCAATTCGTTTTATAACTGACCGCTATTTCACTTAACGATTTTATTTTTCCTGTTAATGGTGGGTGTTATATCTTGTTAACGAGAGAACGTTTATCATCTAAGCCAAAGTGATATCTGACGGTGACAGCCTGTCGAGGTTTTTTTTTCTGTATAGGAGGAGGAAATCCATCATAGATACTGATGTGCTGAGCTTTGCATCAGTATGCCCGACTCCACTGGGACTCCAGTGACCTACGGACTAAAACTTCCCCCTATTCCTCTGACAACCCTTTCGAAGGCTGTCGAGGTTACACAATAACAAAGTTACAATTAACATTATAATATGTCAAAAGAATAGAAATTCACGATACCTACTGCAATTAGGATTAAAGATATGGGATTAGGAAGGGATAGGGGAATGCGATCTGACATCCCTAAATCACTCACAGAAACACAGCATCACACGTGCTGTCAGTTCTTGGTCTTCGGCTACTACTTTCCAGGTTCAGACCAGAGCCAATTATGAAATGTTCATTTCCAAAGTTGACCCTACCAGGAATCTAACTCTGGACCTTTGAAACAAGCATAACATAACCACTCATCCAACGGACTGTCATTATACCTATATAGAATACTAGCTGTTGCACGCGACTTCGTCCGCGTATCTTTATAAAATATAATACATTTGTGTCTGTGAAACCATGGAAATACACATACAAAATTTCAACCCAATCGGTCAAGCCGTTTAGTAGTTGACATACCGACAGCAGCGCCACCTACCGGGTCCAATTGTGTTTTTAAATCATCCAGGAAATCATCGAAATACCCATATAAAGTTATGTCAAAAAGATAAGTACAGAAGGATAATTCTTATTACCTGTTGTCATATTACCCGTTTTCCCGTAGGAATGAAGCATTTTCCCGAGGTAGAAAGTAGCCTATGTTCATTCTAATGGTACAAGATTTTTTCAAATCAGTCCAGTAGTTTCGAAGCCTATTCTATACAAACAAACAATCAAATCCTTCCTCTTTATAATATTAGTACATATAGATATAGGCTAGCGATCCGCTCCTGGCTTCGCCCGCGTCCGATCGCTACCAAACTTCACGGGATTACCCGCTGCACTAATCTGAAGATTGTCTGAAAGTTACATCAAAGTCGGTTCAGCGGTTTTGGAGCCCACGGTAAAAATATCCACATACACAATATTCCTTGCTTTTCCTTTTATTCCTTTTTAGAAAAATATTACCCACCGAACTTAATCTTCTGCCTTGTTGAGCACTTTTGCATGATTAAGTGTACCTAGGACCCCCTTGCCGCATACCAAGATCCAATTACCGAAGAAAATAAAAAGCTAACAGACACTGCCCTGTTTACCGGAAGGCGTGCAAATTCACCTGTAACGAAGTTTACTTTACCTCCTTTAAAATGTGTACAAAAACAGAGGGGGTAAATATAATTTTGTCACAGATAAACTGAATATTTTTTTAAAAATTCCCGTAACTGATATTAAAATTTAACTCGCTATCCAATTTTAGTTCGCTTGCAAAACTGACTCGAAAAACGGAACAAATGAATAAATGATTTTTAAAATGCATTTCGCACTGGAAAAACCAATTTCAGTTAACAGTTTTCACAAAATAGTATATACATTTAATATTTCTTATAAACGCCATTAATAACTCCCTGAATGTCCACTTCCTATATATGGTTCTTTTCTTACTATGTGTTAAATGGTCCCCGTTTGCTCTTTTATACAATTTGCGCACGACACGGATCTGTACATAATCTATTAGAAATCTAAGTATTACAGACTTAAAGCACTAGAGTAAATCCATAGACATAAGATGGACATAGGCTAAATATTCCACGCGGGCGAAGCCGCGGGCACCAGCTATCTTAAAATCGTTTTCTAAAGTATGTCTTTTGATTTTTTCAACTCGATACGAACACCAGCTAGTTTAGAATATTATCATTCAAAGAAAGGCAGCGAAACTTTGTTTAGTAGACAAAGTTTAAGAAACAGAATTAATAATGGAAACAAAGAAGTATTTATTGCTTCTTTGTTCTTCCTGAAGAAACATTTTCTGCGTGTCCGAGAACTCCAAACGTTAACTTTTCAATGAAACTTTTATTGGATGTAAAAGGACGAGGTATATTTTCAACTTTTAAGCATTTTTTTTATTTTATATTTTATTTTTCACGTAATTATAATAATACAGGAAAAAAATTGTTATCAAACCGGGTACCGTACGAAATTATTTCTCTTCACTGTTATATTTTAATTTCTAAATTCTAATTCTATATCATAAAAAGTTGAGATTGGTATCACTGCTTTTTAATTCAATTATTTTTTTATAAATATTACTAATAATTTCAAATAAAATGTTAAATTTTAAATAGGTAATTCATAATTCATAAATAATACCAAGGAATTTCATATAGATTAATCCTATAAAATAAGATACCTGTACCTAAGTAGTGATTTTTGAAATAACTACAAATTGCGTTCCATAATTGAATTGAAAAAGTTTCACTAAGATAATAAGAGCCTATAAATCGCTTGTTATTTCTAAAAATACACTTTCTATTGTTTTTCTTTCCTCGACCGGTTTAAATGTGAATCATTTAACCATTATTAATTCATCACCATGTCATATTCAATGAAAAGAGCTCCCACACATAGCCTCAATCTGAATAATAACCACTGCCAATATATATTTTGGTAGAAATATAATTTATCGTTTGCATATCCCATGCTCTCCAATCGAAAATACATTTACATATTTATTCGTGTCGTTTGTATAATCTTTCACTGAAATAATGGATAAAATCTCTCCTAGATAGCTGCGCTAATAACTTTGTATTGTCATAGTAACCTTAATATAGTGTCTCTATTAGTATTCTTAATGTAAATACAAGAACTTGTGAAGATATATCTCACTCACGCAGACGGGTTCTCACAGTAAAGTTGGAAACCCTCTTACTATTTAACATGCATTTATTTGCATTGTATATTATTATCTAGCTAGAGAGCTGAGTAAATGGAAATAATTTATTATTAATTAATTATTGATTTATTCGACCTATGAACCTTATGTTAGGATTAAACTATGAAAGATTATAAAAACCTGTGACTTTAGATGAACGTTAAACGTTTAGCGCATATATATATAAAAAGTGATATCCTAGCATTTACTTCTGAAACTTATCGCTAAACTATTGATAATAATTTACTTATTTTTTTACTAGGTAAATAAATTATACGTCTAAAGCACACAACAAATACGCTATTAGAAAAGACAATGGTCCAGGAAAGTTTGTGTTCGCCCGCGTTGAAAAAGGAAAAAAAGTAGCATATCCTATGTCCTGTACGTCTAAATGTTTATCTACCAAGTTTCATGAAAATCAATTAATTCGTTTAAGAGTTATGGAGGAACATAAATATACATACAATACCTACACTTACAGATTTATTATTAGTATTGATTTTCAATATTATTAAATTGATTTTAAACTAAATAGTTTATCAAATCTTCTGGAATAAGTTTGGGCCACAAAAACCTAAAAATATGCAACACACTTTGTTCCAACCGATAGTCGATATTACGATAAGAATTGGAATCTCAATTTTGTCTGATACCTTCGAACAACTATTTCGGGAACCATGTTTGCTATTACATCCTTTCTGACCCGGATTGTACTTGTACAATGTAAGTTAGCGTGTAGGCTGTACCCACATCAGTCCGTTTACGAACTCACCAGACAGGCCCGTCCCCTTTCATCTTTCACAAGTCATGTAGTTATGATCTAAAATAGTTTTGGTTGAGTTGTGTGACCGCTACTTTAAAGTGAACCCTTCTCTTATTACCCTCCAACTAAATAGTATATGGTGCCCCACAGCCATATACATATTGTGGCTAGCAAAGGGATTGCTCTTTCTTACACAACAAACACATTAGAACGTAAATTATTAAAGATGAATTTTGTGCAGTTTCTACACTAAATCCTAATGCAAGGTACTTTTGAGTAAAGAGGTTTTACTCGCAATAATTCACTACGGAATTAGCAGAACTTTAGCAGAATGGCTTGACTTTGAAGCTTACTAACTTAGCCATTTATTTATTTAATGTAGTACCTACACAAACAGACTGCAATTAAATCAAAACCATGAAATACTTGAAATACAATGAAATGAATATAACATATAAAGATTAATTATTATTGCAGTCCTAAACAAAAACACGTTTTATATTTTTACATTTTCCTATTAATACAAGCAAGTAACGTGTTTTTTTGATTAATTTTACACCATAATATTACAACAGGAAAGTAGGTACCTACCCAATTAAATTCAAAAAAGAAAATCCAACTTATTATTACATATAATTAAAAAAAAAATTTTTTTTACTTAGGTTTTTTTTTTATGTAATCAAGGCAGCGCTTGGCCGCGATCTCACTTGATGTTAGGTGCAGATGCGGCCAAAGATGGACCACGCTTACCTAGTAAGTGCCCATTTACCCTAGACTTGAAGACCTCGAGGTTGTAATTTTGGGGAAACACGGACGCAGGCAATGAGTTCCACTCCTTAGCAGTTCGGACAAGGAAGGTGGAACTATAACGCTTCGTGCGTGACCGGGGTCATTAACCACGAAGGGATGAAACCCCCGCCCGCGCCTCGTGTTCCGCAAGTGGAACGGCTCTGACCGGATCAGATCCCATAGGATGGACGCACATTCTCCGTGGTGTAGACGATAGAAAACCGATAGGCATGCTACTTTACGACGATGCTGCAGGCTTTGAAGCTGAGACTCCACAAGAGAGTCGTTGCCAATAAGTTTTTTAGCTCGCCTTTCAATCGAGTCCAGTGCAGCCAATTGATAACGGGCAGAACCATCCCAGAGAAATAAAATAAAAACAAAATAAAATAATATTAATAAAATAAAATAGTATTAATAAACAATTTACTAGCAGTATTCACCATAAGGCTTTTTACACAACCCATTAATACATTGAAGATTTCTTCTCATCATATCACTTTTGTAAGGTACATGTCCAATGAAATTGCCTCTGAAAATTTTCGAGCATAGTTATTAAAGTTAAAATATGAATGGAACTATGTAAATTCAGAGCAAGCGTAGGTACTCACGTTGGTCCGTAGTTGCAAACGAACAATGTTATTGTCCAACCGAACTCCTTTCTTTGCGATATGCCACAACCCAACTGACTCGAATCTGCCCACACCATCTATTTAGAAATGGTGAAGTAGAGATTACAGGGCAGATGAAATATACAGAAAATTCGATATATTCCCGATTAAAGTCGAAAATGTACATAAGTTCTGAGCTCTTAAAACTTTTATGTTTTCAGATTTAAATGCACACTTTTTAAAAAAAATAGGTTAGGTTATATTAGATTATAGATATCGATTATCGTACCTATAGATAATCCATATATTATAGTATACTTCCTAAAAATAACATTAGCTCCTATCGACCCAATACTCAACACTGTTTTTTCGTAACTAACTGTAATAAACACTCGTATTTCAGTAATTGCTAGAATCAAAATCAATTAAAAACTAATTTTCATTTATCAGCATAGGTCATCCAACGGTTCTGCAACAATATCTAATTGCTAGCAAATTAAAGATTGTATTCAGTAATTATTATCGCCCTTAATTACCTGTGTATAGTGTCCAATAGCCTTGCTACTCTTTAGTTCATAAGGTTCAAAACCATAGTCCTGGTGCTCATTGAACCAGGAGTCTAAAGCTTCAGCTATATTCGGTATTACTTCAATATTGATATTTGAGTAAAACTTTGCTTGGTACACGTTCTCGCCGATTAAATCCCAACGCTTTGAATCTGAAGTTAAAAATAAGTGAGATTAATTCTCTGAATGCTTTAAATATAAAATGATATGTTACATTTTACTTGAAATTTGAGTTTTATAACAAATTTGCTGATTCACTTATAGTTCTGTCCGGGTTGTGTCCAAACATGCCGTGTTCTGCCCACCTAGCTGCCTTTTCAGCCAATTCTTCGTCCCAAACCTGTTATAAATTGTAATATTTATAAAAACAATTCAACGTATTATATCCGGGTACATATTTATAAAAATGTATATTATTACATACCATGAAATTCATATCATACGCTGATGGTTGCCCGGGAACATTGCCTTGTGCTATTTGGAACCTTCGAACATTGTGCCCGTCGACAAACTGACGTATTTGATCACATGACAACTGTAATCCTAAGTAAATGAGTAATAATAATATTGAATATTTTAATTAACTACGTGGAGTATTTAGTTCAAGTAACTTCAATTCAACTTTAAGTAGCGGAAGTGCATATTTTGCTCGGCAGTCATCAATTGTCAATGTGGAAGAAGCTTCACACAGAAAATTACAATGATATATGTAATAACACATTTCTGTTGTTTTTCGGTATCTGAGGAAGGTATTTCAAGACTGCTGTAGCGTTTGTTTGCGTTTCTTGTGTTTTTAACGACGGAATCCATCCACTAACAAAGGGACTATCAAACTGCCTGCGTCACAATACCTCTACAAAAATAATCATCTTAAAGTCTTGTGTTTTATAAAGGTTAATACAACCGTATTTGTGGTCATATATAACATAAAATAGTACTACTATTTTTTTAATAAAATAAATTAAAAAATATTAACTTGGAACTTACTTTTATAATAGGCGCTGGTAATAACTATGAAATAAATAAAATATATTACAACGATCGGAAAATTAAGTAACATAATTATACTGTGTATTATTAATTAAAATTTGATTTATATGTAGAATTTGATTGACTAATATTATATTACTGCTAAGTTAACATTATATGTATTTGACGTTCAATAAGCTACTTAAAGAATTATAGAAATGTAATGTTAAATTTATTTTTAAACATACATATGTGCAAACATGTACATCGGCTTCAACGAATCGATCAATATGCGTGCAAACACGTCGTTGTTATTCTGTCTGTAAACCAATGAAATTCATTTACTATTTGGTGTTATTTGGTAATGGTGGGTTTTCAGGATATTTTGAGTTAAAAAAAATGCAGTCGAGCCTGGGGTACAGGAAATTTTAATCTTTAATTATGGTAATAATAATATAAGAGTTGAAGTACGGAAATAGACAAGAAAAGTAGGTAAAAATAAATTTGTAGGCTAGGTGATATAAGATTTTGAAAATTCTTATAAAATATGCCCCACGAGTAAAATCAATTTTCAGAAAATGCAAAGAATTAACCAGAAGCTGGTATTTTTCTTTTGAAAATAAGTGTTCAAAAGTATAAAAGACTAGTTAGGATTTCAGTTTCTTCAATCTACTCCTGATTATGAGGGGAAAGTGAGTAAAAATATCTAGTTAAGAAGCCCCTGCTATGTCGAGAGCCCTTTCTAAATATATACTTATAGCACGTGACGGAAATCAATTACAATTTCAAAATTTTAGTTGAAAATAATCAGCTCGTATTAGGAGAGCCCTTTTCATTTCAAAGTGCAGATGGTTAGAGGCGTGTGGTCGGTTGAGTTGAGAGCGTACACTTCCGGGAGGACAGTTTCCGATGTAGAACGCTTCCGTTCGGAGTCTAACGATATTTGCCACAGACACCAAATTTGAATTTGAACTATTACAAGTTTGCACATCCCAAGTGCAAGTTTTGGAGTACATCGCACCAGTAAAGCGATTGTAATTCATTGAATTTCCTTTGTTCGGTAGGTCAATATTTATTACGATTTCAATGTTTGTTATTTAAACAGGTCGAGGAACTGTGTTGATGATCGAATTATATGTAATAAGTTATTTTATAAATAATAAATCTGAAGTCCTATATAAGTAAAAATGAATATCTAAATGTGTAGTTGAGCGCTAAAACTCGAGAACGGCTGAACCAATTCGACTAATTTTTAAAAAAAATATTATTTTTTAAATTTCCTCCCAAATTTCTTCTTCATAATCCTTATGAAGAGAAAATTTGTGAAAATTGCCCAGAAAAATAAAAACCGCATTTTTCTTTATTCAGCTGGTCCAGTTCAATCGCTTTTGACAGAATGACGTCTGTCGGGTCAGCTAGATAGTAATAAAAATTCATATTGGTGTCGTGTATAAAAACGTCAGAGCTCTATCCCCTATTCTCACAATGTCTAATAATATTTTTTCTTCATACCGAGGTAGCCAGCGTAATAGTATAACCCTTGACTACTGGATATCATAGGATAGATACTAAGTGAACCATCATCCTGTCTGCAGTAATAATAAATTAAAATTTATAAAAGTACGTTTCTTGTACTGTTCAGAATCGAACTATGAGGTAAAGAATTATTAACACCCGTTAAATTAAAACTGATTAAGATATGACTCCGTGAGCCGTGAGCTCTTGCAATCACGTAGTAGGTGCCGAATTAAAATAACCTGGCCAGCGCTGTATGCATTCAAGTTCGCTGGCTGTATGCAATAGTACGTAATTCTGTCGCATAAAACAAAATCTGACAGAGATTGTGTAATTTCAAACGCATCTGCTGCGGTGGAAATCCCGATGGACTCCGAAGCTCGTTACGGCCGCTTGTACTCAGTCAACTCACTGTCTATCATGCTTGGTTCATCTCTATAGGTGCGCTTATCTCACAATGGATTTCAAAATTCACCACTTTGTGGTTCCTTAATCTTAATTTACTTTAAAACTTATGTTTTATATTGAATTTAAAAGCATTGTATTGTGAGTTTTAGGCAATGATAGTTTAGTTAAGAAAAGATAAATCTCTTTTCAAAATTAAACAATAAATAATAGAATAGTATAACATATTCTTTAGTAATTGAGTGCATTGAAGGCAAATTCGCGTTCTAGACATATTGTGATATAGGTAAAAATAGGCATATTACATTAAAGTATACTAAGCACAAAACCGGATAGACCATCGGGTATTATCCACGAGTAAGAAGGGTAATTATCCATTAACACACTGTGGGAATAAAAATATTAGGTACAAAACTGCTTTCCTGCCAAAACTGTAAACATTTAACGTCTCCTCAGCTATAAATTATTAAAAGAAATCGGGAAAGAAAGTATACCGACTTGAATCTTTTCTGCGCACCAAATGAATTGCAAATTCTCACTTCAATTCATGCCATTAGCAATTTGTCTTCCTCTCTTTCGTTACATTTAAATCTTAAATTAAATGGAACTTGTTTCGAATCAATCGGATTTACGGATCAAGTGTTTTGTTTACGAGCTATTTTAAGTGCTTTTTAAATGTTGTTTTAAGGGAAATATGGTAAACGTTATTATTTAATTAAATGTTTATTTTTGAACACGCTTTTTGGGTGACAAGTATGTTGTGAAAGAGACAAAACGGCAGCTAAAATGTATACTCGCATTTTAAGACAAAATAAATTACTTAGTTTGAATTTTTTTTTGTGTTTTATAATCGATCTTAACTCGCGCACATAAATGTGAAATCAGAATGTTTAGATTTTTAAATATTTAATTGCCTATAAAATACAATGTATGTCTATTTTCAACCGACTTCCAAAAAGAACTTCCCTTCTTAATTCAACTTTATTTTTTTAATATTTGTTACCTCATAACTTTCGACTGGGTGAAAGGATTTTGATGATTATTTTTTCATATGAAAGCTGGTGTTTCCCGTGTGGTCTCATTTCAATTTGGTCTAGTTCTGACAATGGCATCCACGAGAAAAGACCATGAGGCGGTTTGAAGTCGGTTAATATACAACATATTTTGTTATACCCAAATACAGTATATGCCTACACTAAGACAAAAGCTGCAAAAGATTTTCAGGGTAAGAAAACATCAAATGAAATGTTTACCTTAGTTAGTCGTTGTAATACAGAAAAGTTTTGATATCAGTAACTTTTTGAAATAATAACGTAGAAATTTTTAAATTCAGAAATTATTTTTACCATAATCGTTTTAAAAATTTTGTTGGCTATACCATTCAGCATTGTAAACTATGTTATATAAGTTGCTTAACTTTACACTTCAGAATTAGCATTAGAAAAAAATGCAACATGAAACATCCCAGTCTCCAGATAAACTACGAAAGTAGAATGTTCCTATATAC
This sequence comes from Synanthedon vespiformis, assembly GCA_918317495.1. Classification (NCBI taxonomy): domain Eukaryota; kingdom Metazoa; phylum Arthropoda; class Insecta; order Lepidoptera; family Sesiidae; genus Synanthedon; species Synanthedon vespiformis. Next base: position 4,270,105 of record OU906953.1, read on the forward strand.
GAAATTTCCATATTGTAATAGTAGCTTAGTAAATCTTTATAAAATTTATGTATTGTAAATCTATTGTCGTGGTGTAAACTAGTCATATATATATGAACGCTCACACACGTGTCCGAAGTTGTGTCTACAAAAAGAGAGAAACCGTTTTTCTTTTTGTGTTCCAGTGTCAGTATTCACTCGTTCAAGATGTTTCAGGTGAAGAGAGTGTAGAGCAAGTTTCAGTCTTGAATGTCTATAAGTCTTAAGCCATAAATCCAATCTACGAGTATATGCCTAGTTACAAAAAAAAACATTAAATTTGACCAAAAACTATCTAGCCATTATTCTGCTCTTGTATTAATCGATGCACTAAAAGGTTGGGCAAAAAACATAGTACTTATCTAATAAAGTTGACCCAAAGAATTATAACAATTTATTGTCATAATTCTGTAAAAAGAATTTTTCAACATAGATTTCATTAACACAAGTATTAGATAGAACTTTATTAAATTGTTAACATACAACAGGAGAGGGTCAGGTACAAATTAAATTCCTGGTGTTTCTAGTTGCGAATAATATTTACAACTCTATATTTGTTTTTAGATAAGAATTTTAGGCATATTAAATATTGCTTCTTTTTAGTGTGAATTAATTTAACTTAGGCTTGAAAATTATATTTAAAAAATAATAATATTGGATTCTCTGAGAACAGTGCGTTTTATAGATTTTGATAAAGATTAGTTAGAGACCGTGACGATCTTTCGAAGCAACAGAGTTCCAAATAGCGTCTAATAGATAATAAGTTCTTAGAAGATTAATAGCAGTTCAGTAAATAAAAAAAGTATACGTAGATGTAACCATAAGTAAGTGTACCACATCCATTTGAAGCGTGAAGATAAATCGAGTCTGTAAAAACTTTTACTTTTTTTCTGCTGAAAGAAACCGAGACGTAACAGCTTGCATTTATTTTGCGAAAGATTTAGAAGGGTGTATTGTACCTTTAATATTTTGCGACCTAGAATGTGTTTCCTCGAGCTCTTTTATTCTGGGAAAGTGATGATGCGCAGTGGTACCGCTACATTGCAAGCAGTAAAATGCTACGTGTGACGTGGGTAATCATCATAAACACCGCACATATAAATTTTCCCCTTTATAGTCCGGGATTATAAGGAAATTTTTGAGTTTCGAGATTTGTAAAAGATTTTGTTGGTCACCTTTTGTAAAAATTCTGTGATTTTAAAGTTTCTGTGCATACCATAAATAAAATGTATATTTCCATATACATTTTGTATTTGTTTTTGTCTGTATTTGCTTGCCCGGACAAATTTGAGCCGGTTTTTATGGGACCTTTGTCGATTAAGGAGGTCTAATATACAACAATTATATCTATGAATAAATTTAAAGTTTATATTAAGAAAACCCTGTGCAAAAAGGGTTATTATAATATATTACATTATATAAATGATGAATGTCCTTGGAGTTCAATATTGTATTATATAGATTGCTGTGTATTAAGTTGTAAATTGATTTATGAAAAGAGCAACTAGGGGGTTTCTTACCGAGTTGTTCCCCCTAGAAACAGCTTTCCGAACCGGTGGTGGTAGTAAAGAATGTTGACGAAGATAAATGTTTTATGAAAAAACTTACATCAAATAAATGATTTATTATTATATTATTATTATTATAAATTAAGGTTGTGAAACAGGCTGACAGTCTCTTGATGGTAGGTGGCTAACATCGCCAACGGCAAGAAGCAACGCTACAGGTGGAGTGCGCTACCGACCATAGCAAGATTAAACAAGGGAAAAGGAAATGGGCTTTGGCACCCCTACTTATATTACTCACCAAATTACGAAAGCATACAATTTAGCTCATCAATTAAGTTAAATAAATTAATTTATAATTAATTCATGTCCTTTACAGAGAGCTGAAAATTTAAATATATTCGAAAACCGGTAATGATGTTGTGCCATGTAATTTGTAAATTTATTTAAACGATTTATCAGCTATGCAATTATGCAATTTATGCAATAATCTTGTCAAATTTATGCAGCTATGCAGTGATAAGGGTATGCTAATGATCTCAGCATTTGGAAAGCGCAAACTGCTAGATAATTTTGATTCGTAGTAGGCTCTACAAATTTATAATTATTAGGTTAAGTAGTTAAGATTTTTTGTTTGATTTTACAGTTTTGATTTACGTAAAGCCTTAAATAACATTTTTTATAATTAATTCAGAACTAGTTGTGCCCGCGACTTCGTACATGCTTTAATTTTTTTTTTAAATATCATAGAAACCTAACATTTTTTAAGGATAAAAAGTTATGTTAATCCATCCACTAATCTATCTGTGTGCCAAATTTCTTCCAAATCCGTTCAGTCGTTATTGCGTGATTGAGCAACAAGCATTCAAACATACAAAATTATTTTATTACTTCAAGAATTTCAATAATACATGAAATGAACAGCTTTTAAAATAATTTTGAATACAACAGTAATATGTTACTGTCACACATTTCTTTAATGAACACAACAAAAATAACTTACAAAATGTCTCTTTCTCCGTTAACTACTTCTAAATACTTTTCATGCAAACGGATTTTCATGCAACTAATAAATATTTAGAATGATAGTAATGTGTTCAATTTAGCTTCCTCTCAATGTAGCTTTGGTATTCTCATCTGTATGTTAGTGTACGAAACACTTGATAATATATTGGACAAGATAAGCCTCGTAACGCCGGCCTTTCAGACGAAGCTTAATTAGTTTTTGCGAGGTACATTTCACACGTAAAATACGTGTGTAAATCTAGACCCTTAGTATGTCGGAGCCGACAGAGCCTTGTTACGTCGTGAAATTTATTTCGGACAATATTTCCCGACACACGGTGCAGTGCTAACCGCAAGCACATTTTCCTCGCGTTCCCACTTATTCTCCTAGTACCCTCACTGAAGCATATATAACACGTCGTTGTCCATCAGACTATATTCACTATTCACTCTGTGCTACATAGTTAGCTCTACTTCGTAAGCACGTTGCGTAACTTACTCCAGAGTATACTTACAATTATTTAAACTAACGCATATGTTATCCGTGTTCTTCCTCAGAGATGGACGCGCTCTTGCTCTTTGTTGCATGTAGTCCCTAGTAAGACAAACTATAAGAAAAATACATACATGTCGCGATAGTGTAAACTTTTTAACGAAATTTCATCAGAGGATACGGATATTGACCTGTTCCACAGTTCCATAGTCAAAATAAAAAACATTATGGCTGATAAATTTTTCAGTGGCCTATAAGAAAAAAGAGAAAAGAACTGTTGTTTTTGTTATCTATAAGTGGAAATTTTTTATTAGGTTAAGTTTGTTTATTCACCACTATTATTAAGTAATTATACCTGTAAATTTCCCTAAAATAAAATAAATAAATAAATAAATATTAGTATGTAATGTAATGTAAAATATTAATTGTCAACTTTAACAAAATTAAATACTGTTAATGGCCAGTAACTGCAGAATGTATTATATGTACCTATTTCCAAGGCTTATTATATTATAACTGGCATAAAGTCGAAACGAAGCGTCCATACTTTTATTGCACTTTCTTTCTTATGTGATATGGGTCATTTAGGACTCTAGAAATTCTTTTAATTTCTAGAGTATATTTAAAAAATATAAAAATTTTAATTTTTTAACTTATAAATTTAAAAAAATTAAGCAAATAAAAGAAATAAGTTTTTGGTTTAGTGAGTATGGTCGCCAGCATGCATGCAGCACTTGTGACGTTACTTGTGTTATTAGGCCACTAAGAGTTATATTAATTCGATGCTATTACCATCAAGTTGTCATCAGCCTGTCTGACGACCTTAAATTAAAAAAAAATGTGGAAGGGAATAAATTAAACAAATACAATTAATTTCTATTTTATTTTATATTTTATAAGTAAATTCTTTATTCAATAAACACATACACCGTCTTTCATAATTTTTTTTATCTAATTTGACATATTTTGAGATACAAATAACACCACTAAACACGAGTTAGATCGAATTACTTAACCAAATATTTGGTTGGATATTTGGTCACAATTCAGTACAGAGTATATTGTCTCGGGTATATTGCCCCATATATTTATACTTACTACCATTTTTAAAAACATGTAGATGCATTTTATATGTGATTTTCGAAAAGTTTACCCTACAATGCTTATTGCTACAAATAATTATAAATAAAAAAGGAATTTTTTAAACATTGTGACTACGTTTAATTCGAAGATCCGTTTGCGGTATTACAGTAATACCTTAGTATAGAATGAGTAATATGTAATACATACGTGTGATGTGATACACAGAGAAAAAATCGCCGCGCCCTCCGCTGAATACTAGAGACGGCACCAACGCTTTTTACTTTTTTACTTTAATTATTACAACAAATCACAGCACAATTATGTATTTGTATAGCTTTTTTAGTTATGTTATGATAATGTTTACTACGCAACGTGCAAATAGAAATCGGTTATTATTACTGCCGTCTCTAGTAGCGCCCGTCGTCGCGATTCTTTGCTTTGTCGTTTGATAGATTTCTACGAAGCAATAGTCTTCACATGCTTAACAATTAGATTAAAATAGATAATTGTATATAGACTATGTTATAACCTTCGACACGATGAAATGCTGCCTTCGCTCTGCTATGCATTAAAAAAGTTTCCTCATATAAAACCAGTTAAAGTTCATTTTATTGTAAAACAATAATCTTCTGTAAATGCTATAGAAAATTGTGTAAAGCTCGAAGCAAGCTTAAAGCAGCATTTCCATTAATATAAAGTATTAAATACCTTCTCAATATAGCATTAGATAAGATAATGTGATAAAATTTCAGTCGTATTTTAAGTAATTAGCTACTAAATTATACAATAATCATAAAGTCTACCAGTATAATGTTAAACTTATAGAGAAATATTTACACTCGCTTAATACTGAACATAAGAGATTCACATATGCACCATAACAATAATATATAAAGTTAAGCACATTCATTCATTTTTATGTACATTTAAATTAATTGATTCCCTCCAGTCGAGGTGACACTCATAGAAAAATGGACATTTCGTCGTGACTAATAAAAATGCAATAAAATGATTAATTAAACACAATAAATAATAATAAAAAATTAAATAAACAGAAGGCTTGATTGAGCCTTGCTCCGCTACCTACGTAATTCTAGTTTTAAGTTTTTTTTTATGATATATATTGTTTTTTTTTTTTATACAGGTATAGTTATTGTAAAAAAAAAATAAGAAAGTAAATAAATGTACAAGAGAGACTTTCTTTTATATAACATAAAAGAAATACATAAAATTTATTTGTGGAGTTTATAAGTCAGACATCATATTTGCCGAATAACATTATTAAATTTGCTTATAATAAATTTATTAATAAATATATCTTTAGGCATATTGTAACATGGAATGTATAAGTCCAAGACATTCTCTTATTAAACGTTTTAAATGATAAAATAAGTACGTAAGTACATAATAATTGTTTATAAAAAGTTAAAATAATTTTCATATCTGAAAAAAGGCACAAAGACCAAACCGCAAATGGGGTGGAAATTTTGAATTTACGTTTTAATACCTCAGACATAATAAGAACTAAAAACAGAATTTTGCGGTGTTGCCATAATAATTCCTAGCTTCGTTCTCCTTTTTATTTTTTGAAAACTGGTTTTTACACCCTTTCGGCTTTTTCACTCTTAAATATTTTAATAAGGCGTGGCGTAGTTTGGTTGCAATTGTGTGCGTGTAACCGTGTGTGTACGTATGTACACAGCAAGGGGTAGTTCTACCGGCTTCACTCTGCCGTCCACAGAGTTCTTATTTTATCTGAGTTAAATACATTCATATTGATAGAATTGACAAAGTATACCTACATAATATAATACATTTATTCCATGTTTAACATAATAAATAAATATGCAATAATATATTTTTTTAATTGGTCAAGAATGAATTCAATATAGACTCAGTATTAATAAAACAGCAAATTTAGCAATATATTTTGAACATTCACTACGAGATAATATCATATCAACAGTAAGATAGTTATATAATTTTTATTGTGTCCTTAAAATTACTGGCAGTGTAATCTCAAAGACCCATTTACGTGGATGGAAACAGAAAGAAAGATCAAGAAGATAGTGACTCACTATCCGCACATGAATCCCATATACTGAGTCCAATGAACTCAGTATCATTAAGTCGCTCAAAGAACACTGTCTTGAATACACGTGTTATATTGAAACTACGGACACAGTTTTTGTGGAAAAATTGGATACCAATATTCTATTATAATCTTATACTATAATCTCAAGAAAAATTGGAATACCAAAATTCTATTATATTTAATTAAATTTATAACAATAAATTGGAATATAATATTCTATTATAACCTCTCTATTATTACACGTGGAATTATAATAATTGTAGGGATGAGTATTTAAGCAAACACTCGAGGCCCATTTGTCGATTACGTAATGTAAGAATATACCGTATCTTTCTTTTTGTTTCCATCTATGCCCATTTACATTAAAATATAGAGCCACGGTAACTGAATACCTATCTCTATATAAATTGTTTTTACAACAAACTACTTTTTTAAATTTTAAAAACAAATAAGTATACTTATTTTAATTTAATTCGAAAATTTCTATACCACCTGTATAATATCAGTAAAAGCTGGCGATAAAAATAATGGTAACAATATAAATCATAAATACGTATGTAATGGTGACTTGAAATAATATTAATTATAATCTTCTGACCAATGACGCTTAGAAACAAAATAAGACCATAAAAATTATAATGTGTAATTATTTTAAAAGCCGTACCTATAAACCGTCGAATAAAGTTTACAAGTTATTGATTACATTAGACTGTTTCTATGTGTCATAAGTCAGAGTAAAATTTTCATTTAATTTTCTAAAATCCTAACGAATACAGCGGAAAGGAACAACGCGAGGATGGTACTTGGGAGGTGATTGCGAGCTCCGCCCGTCGCGCGAATGTCACTTTCCAGAAGGAACGGCTCGTCGATGACATGGATGATGCCGTTGGTGCATTCCACGTCCGGTCGAAACACGTGGATCCAATGCCCGTTCCATTCCACGTAATAATCTGTTTTAATAAATATAATAGTTTAAACAAAATATTGAGAAATTATTTTAAATATTTTTAGTAACATGTAATTCAATATTTTATTTCTAAAAATGTGCAATTATTATAAATTTTTAAACAAGAAATAAGCAACTGTTTAGTATCTACGAGTATATTTTCAAATATACTTAGCGTAAACAATTTCAATTTATAACAAGAAAACAATTTTATAACTTTGTATAATATTAGTTTTCAATTTCTCGTACTTTTATCGGATTCTTTGACACGTAGCCGCAGAGGGTCGCGTGAAGTAGGCAACACGAAAGGATGTGTCTCGTTAGCGAGGAGTTTCAAATCGGACGCCGTGTACGATCTCCCTGCTCGGATCATGTGCCGCTCCAGGATTTGTTTAGTCTGGAAAAGGGTTGAATAAATTTTGTGTAATACCTAAATTATTTAAATCTATATGTTACACATACATAAAAATCAATGAAAATATGATTTTAATTACGTTTTCACTTATGGAAAGAGGGAAGGTTTGTGTAAGTATAAAAAAATATTATGTTGGTTTATGTACACTTCAAAATGTCGAGGATAAGAGACCGATTTAAATTATGTAAGGAGGGCTTTTTAATCGGGAGCGGGTCGCTAGTGTAATATAAAATAGTGAATTTTATTTCATCTGTGAATATTAAAAATATTATATTATATAATCGGATTAGGGATTATACAACAAGTTTTCTTCACAGTGGTCACACTCCTTAACCTTGACCTTTACTGACTCTAAAAATAGCTGTTTAGGTTTCTTGTTTGTATCTTATTATTCGGTACTGAAAATACTTCAGTGCTTTATAATAATTTTGTATTTTAAATATGATATTTATTCGCATATCTAATCAGGTCAGGTAATAGAAGTTCCTAAGACTAAAATTTTAAGTTGTACAATTTCAATTTGTTTTACAACATGATTTTGCAAACTTTTTATATAAAACCCGGATTTTAAAGTCAACAGATTTTAATACGGTTTTCACTAATGGGCTATATAAACGAGAATATTTATAGATTAAATAACATTTTTAGAAAAACATTGCATCTTATAAATCTTTATAAGTGTCTCTTTATAAATATATACTTACATAAATCATAAAATCAAAACGTTTGAAACATTGGTAATAATGGTTTCCGTTTTACTATGCTAGAAACCAACTCATGCCCAAACTAATACAACCTGTAATTTTTACAACAGGGTGGCCTCCTATATACTTTTAAAGAAAAACAAACTAAAAAGCGAGTTTCGTTTTGTTTAGCACCACTGCAACTTGCTTTCGACTTTAACATTATTTCTTATTAATCATAATGTTGCAATAAAATTGACGAGAACAATACCACGCTTATTCTTTCACTTATATTATTCCAATTTATATTATTAACCTAAAAGTAACAATAAAATTGGTTCATTGTTTAGATGACGGTTTCTTTTTTATAAATAGGTAGATTAGGCAGATTAAATGGTATATTCTGTATGAGACAAATTTCGCCGGATGAAATGTCACTACCAATCGGCAACGGAACACAGTTGACTCACAAAATGAATTGACCTTTGGTTCATTGGGAAGGGAATTAAATCGATTTGTATTAGTTGATCACTCGTGGAAACTCCGACTTTAATCTAACCGAACTTCAAATATTTAAAGAATGTTTATTTATCTGAAAAATAAATAAATCGCGAACGAAACACAATTCAAAGGCAACGAATTTGAAACGACAATTTAAAAAATGGAATAAGTGTTTTTCCTGTTTTTCCTGGTCCTTTGTTGAAAAGTGTATGACGTAAAATATAACAAGATTTTCGTACTAAACAATGGTAAACATTTTGCTACAAAAACTTACATAATAACCCAAATCTTCGCTAAACAAAGCTTTAAAGGCGGTAGGATGTCTTATTTGAAACTTAAGCCAAGCGTGGTCTCGTGGCACGAAGTAAGTATACCGATGTTCCATTTCGTTCAGTTGGTGGTTGAACATCTGTCTTTTACCCAGGTTATAGGTTATACTGCAACAATAGATAATTAGTTAAAGAAAGATAAAATAAGATAAAATTAAAATTGGAACGTGGCAACGTTTATAACAATCAAAAACTACTTTAATTATACTTCGTAAATTTTATAATAAATATTGATTTCAATTCAACTAATAACAAGATTTCTAGTAAAATATTTCAATATTTGTTTTTCTAGTTTTCTTCATTTCGTAGTTGTTCCTTAATGCTATAGATGCGGGAGAAACGTTCAATCAATTAAACTATGAGGTGAGCTTATGTTATTACTTATGACATAAGCCGGTCATACGGGTAGACTTCGGATGACAAACATCTATTAATGATCAATCAAATACTGAAATATTTATTAGTAGGTACTCACGCTATTATATTATATGCTTATGTATATCAATTTTTACAAACAATTATATACTTACATATAAAATAAATTAAGGACGTTTGAGAAAACAGATATATTGTCTAGTAAAAATTATACTAATAAATAACTATTAAACACATTTTTCTTTCGATAAGGTGAAATTGAAAATATAATCTAAAAACTGAAAACAATACTAATAAATCATTCAACTTTTTGTTTTTATTTTTTATATCACTGTTGAAATGTTTTCCTTACTTTTAAAATGTTACAAAGAAACATACAAACATACTATCCAACACTTTTTAATAATGGTCTAACTACAGGTTATCCTTCTATATTTAAATGAATTATAAAACTACTTACTTGAGCATGGGGTCCGTTTTCAGTTTCTCGAAAATAGTAGCATAAGGAACTCCCAGTACTCTGTCTATGATGTGTACGAATCCATTCGTCGCCGCTATGTTTGGTTGAGTGACAGTAGCATTCACACCCCCACCCTCTACAGTCAACGTCTGGTTGTTGCCGCGAGTTATTATGTTGAAGTAAAGGTACTTGCGAAGCGAAGCTGTCGGCGCTTGGTATATCTACAAGTACATTTTAATTATGGTAACACTAACATCTGAGTCATTAGGCTCGGTCACATGACATGCTAATGTCTAACAATGTGAGAAGGAAATGAAATAAGAGCCTTACTTTTTAACCTGTATTTCTCGGAACAATTTTAATGTTATTAGAAATCTATAAAGTAAGTATTTAGTTAACCTATATATACCTTATAGTAACTTTATAGATGGAATTTATTTTTCTGATCACATTTTTATTGCTGGCTTTATTGAAAAGCATACCTGTTACTAGATATAAATTCTGTCTTATTAGATATAGGATTGATTTTTCTGAACATGTTAAAACTTCGCTACAGAAAATTGTAATTTCCATTACATTTCCTAGCCAAGCAAATACTTATTATCAGATTTCATACACCAAAATTAGTTAACAAGTTAATAATAATTCAATACATTTTTTTTGATAAGTACAAGTTGTCTTATCATGTCAGTCTATTTTGTATTTGATTAATTTAAAGTTTTTAAGGATGATAAAGAAATATAAATCCAAGCAAATCCAAGATTCAGTTACAGTAAGGCTCTTGGGAACTAACAACGAGCTCCTTATACGAACATTTATTAGCGACCTACATGACACATAATATAGCTTACACGTTCAATAGGGTCTACTCATACGTCTATCATGCAACCAATAAATTAATATGTACAACCAAGTATGAGCTATAAGTACGTAACAAAATTAAACGACGACAAAAAATGATGAGGGTCATAAAACCGTTTAAAATTTTACTCATTAACGTACACTTCCTGGAATCTGTATCCGAAAAGCAGCAGCGAGATGGGGAACAAAATTTAACAACATTAATTACGAAAATTTTAAGGTGAAAATTTTTAATGTAACATGAAATAATGTTTGGCATTTAAAAACGTTTGGATATAAAAAATATCAAGATGAAAATGTGTACATTGTAGGCATACCTGATTCAAATTGTTGTGGATGATGGCGTCCATAGGCAGTCTTTCGCGTACCAGATGCAAATTCAATATGTCTCGTAATCTTTGGTGATCTCTATAAAAGTTTAATTTATTAAAACATTTACAAAGGACTGAGGAAATATTTTAAAATATGCATTTATTTTGCGCATTCATAATACTGATACAAAAATACGTGTACGTTACGAGTAATATTTTCTTTGAGCTTATTATATGTATTTATATACCGTATATAACGAATCCAAATATAAATATACCAAAAAATCAGCTATGAAGTGGTGTAGTGTAATTAAATTTTTTTATGTATATGATACACAATAATTATGTAGCGCTACAGAATTTTGTTATTAACCAGTTTTCTGAATTGTCTCCCACTTTGGAATCAATTCTAAAGACATATTCACGTGGAAACAAACACTTGAGGTGTACAACCTGTAAGTCTTAATAAATGACATATTATTACCTGATAATATTAAGAACGCTACGATCGGCCCACGCTTCATTAGATGGCGCAAACAAAGTGATATCTTTAGCAGTTGTAAGCTCGTTTAAAAACTGATTATTGGCTCCCAAGTCCATTATCACTTCGTAAAACTTGCACAAAGGGCCATCTTCCTTTTCCTGTTAAAAAAAGGTAAAATGATTTTATTGTTATTATTAAAAGAAGTTTTATTGGTACGGTTAGCAAATATGATAAATGATGTATTTATTTATAAATCTAGCTTATTTATAGCAATGATATGTAAAATGGCTACTCTACTCCATTAATCAGGAACTATAAATGATAACATCTTCAGAACTACAGTCGTGATAGCTAGCTTTATTATAAACATATAAACAGGATATAAAGAGCCTACAATTTTACAATTTTAGTATACCTACAGTCATAATACATAACATAGCGCATCTAAATTTGAATGACACTTTAGTGTTGTTAGTACCTAATACATTGAGCTCTGTATCGTAGTTTGGACACTATGGATATTATATGTTTTAATTGGTTAAAATGCATATATAGTTTATGTCGATACTTTGTTTACAAAGGGCGTATTTTTACAATTTTGTGAATATATTTTTTTAATAATTTAAGTCGATATCTCATTTTCTTTTTATATCACATATTGTGAAAATTCTTTACTAGTTATTTTTAACTCTTGTAGAGATATGCATATAGATAATAGGAACTTTATATAATAAATTCCGACACAATTAAATAAGAAATATAATTAAATATTTTTATGTGCGGTATCATTTTAAATACCTAATATATTTATTTTGAGCAAAATGACCACTTCAATCCCTTTGTAATTCGAATATTCTGATTTTATTTAAATAGTTTTAATGTCTATAATTACACAATAAAACGCAGTACATTATTATAAAGGCATAAATAAACAAATGTAAATATACATATAACACACATTACTTTACCTCATCTGATTGCGATTCCAAAGTGGAATTTTCGTTGTTATCGTAACTCATTGGCTACAAGAAATAAAATATTATACTTCACCCTTCATTTATGTGCGCAACAAAATGAGAAATCAAACTACAAAAATTAGTAATAAAACAAACAAAGAAGTTATAATCCATTATAGAATAGGTTGAATTGTTAAATACATATGTATGATACAGAATGTTAAAAGGCTAAATAATTGGAAGCACTTTGCCCCTCAACATGCAAATTTGGATGATAAGTACTTACAATCCCCTAAAGTTGAAAAGTTCATGCAGGATCCAGCGGGGCGGGATGCATAAACATACGAAAGAAGAACAAATATTTATGATAAACAATCAGTATGCAATCAACGCCAATTTTTGTGTGATAATGTAATATGAATCCTAAAGGCATCAAACGCACCTACTTGTATTCAACTAGGCAGTGTCTAAATACCGAATTATTTTACTTCTATTTTAACTCAGACCAAATAAGAACTACAGACAGAATTTTGCAGACAACATAGTGAAGGCGATTTTATAAACATGTGTGCGTAGGCGTTTACTAACTGTATTCATATTTTGTTTTCAATCTATAACCATGCTTTTTATTGAAAATATTCGTTTCCAAGTTTACGTGTGAAATGTGATTTGTATTTTTTGAAGACTGCTTTTTACGCCTTTTCACTACGCAATTCGTCATTTTAACTAGTAAATATTTTATAGGGCGAGGCGTAGTTTGTTTTCATTTGTGTGCGTGTAACCGTGTATATAAACGGTGAAGGCTTAGTTTTACTGGCTTCACTCTGCCATCTATAGGGCTCTATCTTTAGTTCTTATTTTATTAGAGGTATTTTACCTACATATGTATCCTTTAAGAACAACTAACGTGCTGAATTCCAAGATTGTTTTTAAAGATACCAAAAAACTTGTAACAGTACCGTGGAAGTCAAGTACACAGTTAAGTAAAACAGATCACAAATCTATTTCAATTGTAATACAAATTGTCATTAATACCCAGGCAATAAAATTGAACGTGCTGAAAACTATGTTAAACTTAAAATGTAGTGTAAAACATAACTTTATAGAAAAAAAACACTCAAAAACTTGAAGTAATCAAAAAGGAAGACGATTTAATCCACATTTTACCTTCATAACCTGGATCCCATTAAATGGAGCGTAAAGTTAACATATTTCATTCAGTTCTTTAGAGAAAAGGGATTTTTTATTATTGGTAACTGAGTTAGGAAAGTTATTATAAAATACTTATTAGTTCACATAAAGTACAATTTAAAATATACAATTTATATTGTTGAGTTTGTTTTTAACCCTGACAACACTTACAACTCCATCCTGCGTTCCATATTGAATATAGAAAAAAATAATCACAAAAAAGGATAGAATTCAAAATTAAAAGAATCCAAAATTGTCATGAAATAGTAGAAGGTAGCAAATATGGCGTCTCACCTTCAGAAAATCGACGACTGATGTGTCTACCACCATCAGTGGCCTTTGTATGAGATGTACCACTCCATTTTTGACAGGTATATTTGCTCTTACGATGTCAGCGAGCACCACACCTCGGGAATGTTTCGCATCTCCAGCAACCGTGTTTGATTGCACGTACGCTGTTTTATTTAATTTGGGCTATTAAAAAACTTTCTATTCTATAAATATAATAAAATTGTAAAAGGACTGTGTCTGGACATGAAATATTAAAAAAAAACATTAAAATAATATATTATAATTTCAAATGTTTTAGCCAATACCATTTCGTTGATTTTTTATGAATGTCTTAGGTAGGTAGGTATTGCATTAATGCATATTTGGATTATGAATTAGATAGTTAGATAGATAGTTAATAAAATTGTACAGACACAGTCTTGTTTCTTGGCCTTTTTATCAAATGACAGAACAGCATATTTTATTAGAACAGTGTTTAAAAACTTACTAATTTCCTCCATTCCATTCTTGGTTGTGCTAAAAGAGATGATAACTTTGACATTATCGCTGAATGCCATAGTTTCAAACTCCTTCCCGTCAGGCGTCGCTTTCGTGAAGATAACGTGATGGGGTATTACGTGTCCATCAACTACTTTTCCATCTATCAAATCAGATCTGGTTGTAGGCTGAAAAAAAAGATTTGTTGAGATCATTTCTAAATATTTTAAACCTTATGACGCCTTTTGAAATCTTAATATGCGATACTCATTTCCCTTTTCCCCATTTCCATATCCTTAATTCTAATGTACTCGTAGTTCTAGTGCAGCAGTGTTACTGCAGTAGTGATTTTGATTCGGGAATATTTACAAAATATTATCTCCATTAATATTCTCTTACGGTACTAGGTGTCTATCTTAAAAATGTTATTAAATAAATTTCACTAAGTTCTCTTTGAGTTCTAAAGATTTTCGGGTTAAAGTTACCTTGAAACCCTCGTCAACGGGGATGAAGAAAGTGTTCCTGCCGTCAGCATTCAAAACTTCTTTCTTTTGCAGTTGGTTCACTTTTTGGCGGAACGACCTAAAAAGAAATAACATTTTAAAGTCATAATATAATATTTTAAACTACTTACATTTATGTGAGCAGTAATTTATTCAATCCTTATTGCACATATTATATTTATTTTAATAATCAAGCGTTGATTTTCTTATTTTTCAAAGCTTATGAAAAGGGGGCGTGGACGAAGTAGCGGGCAAAAGCTAGTTAGCAATAAAAAAGAAAAGAAATAGATACTTGCATAAACTAGGAAGATAGTACTAGTTTATTTTAGTTCATTTATGAATAATTTGAATTTTAATACAATATTGATTTTTGTTTTTGGCCTTCAAGCTTCAAATAGCTTTAGTACATTAATAAAGTCATTAAAATAATTAAATATTTTATTAAATACACTAACTAGGTGGATTAGTATGAAGTTATTCTTGTCTTGATACGAGAATAAATTGGCACGCGAAAATGTGATTACTTGTTCAAGAAATGTTTACAATCAGATTACAATGAATAAAAACTAAACATGCACATTTTTATTATTATTTTTTATTTTAATAGCAAATTTTAATATAAAAAAAACTATAATTTCATTAATTTAATTCATTAAATTTTAATAAATAAGGATTAGATAGTGATGCCTTACCTTAATCTATGTGAGCCAATGTTGAAAACGTCTGAATGTTCAAGAAATTGATAGGCTGTTGGATTGTAGACGATAGAACTGACCGAGCTGGGCCCGTGAGGTTGTAGAGGCTGTAGGACTTGATCTATTACATGTAGCACCTAGTAATAAGTAAAATCAATTTAAATATTTTTTTAAATTATATTTTAAGGTATTATTTTTAAATAATGCGTTGTCTTGTGTCTAGGCTTTATGTAAGGCACCATTTATAATTTTATTTCAAACGTTAGCAATAGACTGTGTGGTCTCGAGCTTTGAAAAGTAGATTTGAATTCATTGATAGATGTGTTGCCATACTGTTCTGAAACGGCTTATCCGATTTTAATAAAATTTTATATGTACACTTGGTAGGTCTGAGAATAGGTTTTTATCTATTTTTTAAACGCGGACGAAGTCGCGGGCAGCAGCTAGAAATATATAAAATCGTTTATTGTAATAACCTGTCGCTTTCCGTTTCTATTGAGCGCTTGATATGATCTCGAGACATCCACTTTAGCGTTGTTCACGAAAATATCGTCGTGCATAGCGTCGCGACGTCTCGTCACCCACAAAGGCGGGTTACCTTCCAACTCACTTGATATCGAATAATCCAGATTCGTGATAGTCGTTGCTAAGTTTGCTGCAATCAAAACAAATTCTTAGTCGCAGATATATAAAATATTTTTTCTATGAATCTAAGATTTCAACATGACATGATTTTATGTTTTTATTTTCGTCAAGCATTAAGAGTTGACTAATACATTCTTATGTACAGTGTGAGTGATTTATTATACAGAATGACTGTTCACTTTACTTACATATGTGATAAAATACAAGAGAATCGTCCATATCACCCTCATATCTCTGGAACGCTTCGTTCGTAGGTGCGAATAATGTCACCTGCTTGTAGTGTAGTGTCATGTTGGCGACTACATTGCGTTCCAATAACGCCAGAAACTGGGGGAAAGAGGAAAAACATGTTATTAATAATATGGCGATATTAACTTTATAGGAGATGCAAGCGTTTAAAATTCAATGTTAGAAAAATTCAATAGAAGAACAATAGTCAACTTCATCAAATGAAATACTAAAATATATATTTATTTATCACATAAAACATACCTACATACAAAGGAATTACATATAGAAATTTAAACAAACTAAAATGAAATTGAACAAAATTATGTTGGAAAATTGGCGAATTACTCTTAAATAATTAATTTTTCTTTTTTTCACATAGAATATTTTATTCGTTTTCTTTTTTGTTTTATATTAATTTGTTTTTTAAATTAATAAATAAATGTAATATATTTTTATGATTCTTTAGGCCTATTTGTATTTAATTTATATATATAATAGATAAATGGCTGCATGAAATCTTAAATAAATAAATAAATAAATCGAAACCCGCTCACTTACAGTACAGCTACATTGCGGACACAAGACAGTATAAGTACTGATATTCTACTGATACTGACGCAACACAAAAAGCATTAGTCATTTCATTGTTTTGCATATAAATAAATAATAAAACAGCATTGGCTCATAATGCCATCAAGTGGACAGTCAGCCTGTATGACAACCTTATCATAAAAAATAATCGTGCTGAAATGCCAATATTATATATTACAATCCAATAAACTTAGTTAACAATTTATTTCAACTCACATAACATTTTTTTATGGCATTCCAGCTAAAAATTTTATACTGAAAACCGTCACTTTATTATAACCGGCAATTTATTTTTTTATATCCGTTTAGAGTAATTTCTGTTACAACTTCTTACTTCGTTTCTTCGTCCTACTTTGCCCCTCTGGCTTCAGTATAAAGAACTGGTATCCCATGATAAAAGTATACCTGTGTTTCAAATGGCATTGTTGGATGGAAAGTGAGGAAACTAAAGGAATGCTAATAGAAATCACGCCCCATTGCGGGCTAACAATAGTCTCCCGTGAGACGTGACAACGCTTCTCGCTATGTATCTAGCTGTAGATAGCCTTTAGATTGACGTGTGATGAAGGTGAAGCTTGAAGCTTTTGTTCGTAACACAATGTTCCAGTATCACATTAACACAAGTTACAAGTAGTTTGTCCATTTATTCTTTGATTCTCAATGGTATCTGCCAATTAGTATACCTAATTAAGCGGTGCATTTGAGCAAACCGAGTTGTAAATTTGTTAGTTGTAATTAGTTTTATAGCTAATAATATAGCAACGTAATTAAAAACGAAATAAAAAATAATGTACCACTAACGAAGTGTCCTCGTCTGAAACGTAGATTTTTCTTTTTTAAGTTTTCCAGTGTAACTATGACAATAATTAATACTGCCGCAGCTCAGATATTATGTACTAGCTGGCGCCCGCGACTTCGTCCGCGTTGAAAAAGACAAAGTAGCATATCCTGTGTCCTGTACGTCTAAATGTTTCTCAACTAATTTTCATGAAAATCAGTTAATTCGTTTAAGAGTTATGGACGAACATACATACATACAATACCTACACTTACAAATTTATTATTTGTATTGATTAGTATTGATAATAATTTAATATGAAGTAGTAATGGCAGGGCACACAGTGTTTCGGAGTGATTTGGGTGGTTCTTTTGATGGCACCATCCCCTTATTGATCAACACAATGAAATAACACCATGTTTACTGTTATGTCGCGGTGAGTGAGAAAAGTTACCAAATGCCATTTCTCTATCTTTTCCCAATCCCTTATCCGTAATTCTTTTATGATCGTCAGCGTACTACCACCTACCATCAAGTGGTTTGTCAGCCTGTTTGTCAACCTTAACATATCAATCAATACTAACAATAAATCTGTAAGTGTAGGTATTGTATGTATGTATGTTCCTCCAAAACTCTTAAACGAATTAACTGATTTTCATAAAACTTGGTAGATAAACATTTAGACGTACAGGACACAGGATAGGCTACTATTTTCTTTTTCAACGCGGACGAAGTCGCGGGCTCCTACTAGTATATAAATAAAATTGATTAGTACATTATTCAAATGAAAAATCCCAAGCATGGTACCTATTAGGCATCAAAATATTAAAAAACTAATAACGTACCCGGTTTTGCCCGCCTTAAATTTCTTCTGACGTGGATATGGTTGCGTTAATTTCGGACCCGTTTTTAGTTTCATTCAAAGTTCAAGTCTTTTCATGTACTACTGACTGTGTAAATTTCGTGCACTGTTCTTTGTACTAATGAGAGTAGATAACATTAAAAGCTAAACGGTCCAAAGACAGAAGTTTCTCAGTTTCTTAATTATTTAGTTTGTCTCCTTAATTAGACGATGCATGAATATCTGTCTACATTAAAATTTATTAATAAGAGGTATAACATTGGTTCCTCGTGAAACATTTGTTTAGGGAAACAATGTTTGCTTTTATTCGTTTACCGAGATTCAGTGTATACTTATGGAAACACAAACTTTCCCTATATTTTGTTAAGAATATTTTTCCATATCTACATAAAAATTTCAAAGCGTACCTAGTGTTTAACACAACTTATATTGAGTACTTATGTGTTTTTATATGCATTTCTTTGTTCTGGTGATATCTATATGGGTACTTATATCTAAAAATATAAAATATGAACGTATGACAGAAATATATGAGGAGTAAAAAATTTAAAAAATGTGTGTTTTTATTTTTCAAAATTTAAAGAAAAGGCGTGCAGCGAAGGCGCGGACAAAAGATAAATCCTTATAAATCAAATTTGGTGATTATGAAATACAAATTAATCTTTATTATGTAAACTTTCCCTTTACGACTGAAGTTAATTAGTAATCAAATTTTAAATAGCTAATAATATGACGCAAGCAAACATGTAAGTTTAGGGCGGTTGGAAGTTTTCGTATCACACGTAAATGCAAATTGGGGTCTGTTGGGATTAAACCGACATGAGACTGGAAGTGATTATGCTGGCAAGTCGAGCATGACAGACGGGAAGCACGTGCCGATGTTCGTTACAAACCACCGTCGGCTTACTATTATTTCATAAACCTAAATTGTACCTATCACCATACACCGAAACCAGATACAGACAGACGTACAAACGAAATTACTATTAAAAGAATATTTTTTATAAATTTGTGTCTTATGTACAATTGTTTATTTAACACTCATTATATAGTTTCTTTTCTATTTGCTTAGTAACTACTGTAACTAAGTTTAAAAATTGTTTGTTATATCTAATTAATTACCTATCAACATTTATAGTGATCGTATCAATCTTATTTCTATAATAATTATAATGACTTGGCAAATGTAAAGTATTATATTTGAAATTGTTATACTTAGTGACAACTTGTTACAACTGAAAAACAATTCAAAACGATATTAGTCTTATGAGGATTATCAGCTAGACCAATCCATGTTTGTACAAATATCAAAGAGAAAATACATGTTTTTTAAACATAAATCAGTAATAATTATAATAAATCATAAAGTAAAGTAAAGTAGTAGTAATAATAATAAGTTACAAATCAAAACATAAGTCATAAACCTACGCAGTCATAAACATAAGTTTGCTTAACTTAAATAACTTCAAAGATGTATTCGAGACAAGTAAGTTGTTTGAATTATGCTTATGTGTTAAGAAGAAGGTGTACTATAAATGTATGTAAGAGGAGGTAGTATATAGTTTGCACACGCGTACAAATAGAATATTTTAGTAGTGGGAACGTGAATACGGAACACTAAGCTTCCGGTCCCAATGGTGACATGCACAAACGTGTCACGAGTTCTGTTTACTTACATACCTACAAATATTTATGCCATAAATGCGAATTCTCTGTTTGCTATATAATTATATACATTGTCATAGATAAACAACTGAATCGAGCAAATTAATCAACACTTTGTATTTATAAAAAATCATATTTATGTTTTATGTATGTATACTATGAGTTACTAGCGGGTTCGTCCGAGTCCCTTTTCCTGAAGTTGTAAAACTTTATTCAATCTTATTTGCTCATTATATTTTTATCAGGCGCTGATTTTTTATTGTTAGATTCAGGTACACTATTTTTTACAGGGGCCTATGACTATGACCTATTCTGTGTCCCTAATAATAACGTCTCTATAAAATATTTCATGATGAAATAATAAAAATTTAAATTTAAATTTGAAATAAATTGAAAGTTTTTTTGTGGTTGCAGTGCACACAGCGGTTGGCAGTAATACATTAGTCAAGCAAACTGACGGCAGTACCTAACCACCCCTTTACAGAAGACTGTATCGTTCATGAATCGTTACTTCACGTTTTGCATTATATTGCATTAATACCTCTGTTCGCTACGAGCATCGGAGGTTAAAAATAGATATCAACGTATGAATGAATACATTGAGAGAGTTGAATGAAGATTTTTCTTTTTATCGATACTGCGTTTGTTTCTAATTTTAGAATCGGTTAACTTTGACAATATACTAAAATGACGCAGCAAAATAGTAATGACGTAGTAAAATGCTACGAATGCAAAGATGTATTATTTCGATGGCTACTACTAGTATGTTCCATGCAAGCACAAAATACCGTTAAACACTCGAATGATTAAATCAGATATTAATTTTGTAAGCTTTTAATGATCAATTACACGTGTGGTTCAGGTCCAGCGCTACATTAGCTTCATTACGCCCCAGAGACATTTATATATTGAAAATGTAATTAAATAAATGATTAATTACTCTTTTAAATGAGAATATAATGTAAATATCGAGTTAAAAGATACGAGGTCAGATAGATCGGAAAGTTTATAGTTTAAGTTTATAGAAATCTAGGTAGAAATGAGCCACATAGTTTAAATATTGATTTTAGTAAATTTCAATGAAAATTTAAGTGTGAATGTAATGTAAATCTATGAATCTAATGTTTAAAGACAAACTACAAGCAACAGCGCTTTCCTGCTTTCACCTTCATAAGTTCAATTTGTAATGTAATGTAAGTATATTTCAAACTGTATATTTTTTGTTGGGGTTGATATACCTTTTTTTTATATATATTACTTATAATAAATAATTTGCAAACCAATAAGAAAAATATTAAAAATATGAGATTAATATTTTCTAATTTTATTAAAGTACAGTTTGATAAGCCATTAGATACAAGTGGGAATAAAATTTGATATAAAGGTCCATATTTAATTACATTAATTTGTTTACGTATGTGATGTAGAAATGTGAAGCTGTGTTTAAACAATAAAGTGTATTTATATATTAGATGAACCAAGACACGAACAAATTTCTTACAAGGCATACAGAGAAATTAGAGGCAAGATCTCTTATTACTCTTGCCTACCGTTTGAATGCTTTAAGCTTATTCACTCTTGAGTAAACAAAGCGAAGGAACGTGTAATTAGTACCTAGAGTAGCGAATGGAGAGTTTTCGTTAGTACTAACGACATAATAAATAAAACATTTCTCAGATAAAATAAGAACTAAAGATAGAGCCTTGTGCATTTACTTATTCCTGCCAGGAAAGCGTTTCCTGCCAGGAAGCGCCTATACTTGTTGTTTTTTGAAAATGTTTTTAATTTTTTACAACTCTCTGAAACGTATAGATTCAATATTTTATGGGGGGATTATAAAATCCCATGGAGCACTTTCAGTTGATATTCCAATAGGTTTCTGAAGAAAAAAATGTTTCTTTCGTAAGGATACTTATTTTAAAATAAAATGAAATCCTTAAACGAAAAAGGTTTTATATGTATATAATTTTCAGAGTGCACCCTTAAAACGACTCTTAAAATGAAATTTGCTTTTTAATTACGTACCATTAAAATTAATAAAAGGAAAGCAAAATCTCAAAGTTATATGTGGAGAATTTCAATTTATCTTAAATGAGTTAATACCTACTAATTTATTCCACTTCTGAATTAAATCTTCTCGCTGTTACTCATGAAGCGTCAGAGTAATGTTAACTCGGCAATTTAAAGAGCTAAATAAATTAATACAACTCCACGATGTAAAATATGAAGTAGAAAATTAATTCCGTTTTATGAGAACGACTTTAATTTTATTGCAGCAGAAGGAGGCAAATAAGTTGCTTTCATTTCCGAGATGAGGGCGCTAGCGTCGTTAGTGTTTTTTTTTTAATAACATTTATTTTATTTTGCATTTTGTAACTGGATATAATTAAAATTATAAACTAACCCCCGATCTTCTATCGAGCCCAAAATACGTTATATCTGCTGTAAGTTGCTGAGAGTATCCCGAAAACTACTTGATGCTGCAGCATCAGGTCAAGGTACCACGGTCATGGAAATACCATCGAAGAAAAAGTAGGTATACCAAATTTAA
Organism: Synanthedon vespiformis; assembly: GCA_918317495.1. Classification (NCBI taxonomy): domain Eukaryota; kingdom Metazoa; phylum Arthropoda; class Insecta; order Lepidoptera; family Sesiidae; genus Synanthedon; species Synanthedon vespiformis. Next base: position 4,293,105 of record OU906953.1, read on the forward strand.
CATCATTCGAACATGTGCAAGTTAGTGAAATCCTTTCGGTAACTAGGAAATGGGTTGATGGTCTTCAAACGCCTGAACAGAAGATCTTCATATTATAGATATGAATGAACAACCCCGACCCGATCAGTCAGCTTTCAAGCAATAAAACGGGGCAAAACCAGTCCATACGTTTGAGACAGATACACAGACACACACTCGAACTTATAACATCCCGTTTTTTGAGTCGGGCGTCGGGGGTTAAAAATATTACTGACGAGCCCGTTGGATAAGGTTAGGGTGCTTGCCTTAACGCTCCGTCTCAAAGTTCGGCTTCGGACCATTTGGCCCAACAAGTTTTGACCCTGCCTACAAAAAAGAAAAGTGCCCGTTTGACCTGCTAGTCTTTTATTTCCCGGGTTAGAACCCGCAAGTAAGGTTTGTATATGAATTGCATATTCCGCATTTTGCGGATGGCGCTGCTAGTATGCAATTTAATAAAACTTGATACAAAAACGAAAAATATGCTTTTTTTGAAACAGAAGCAAAAGCTGGATATCCATTTTAAGTTTAAAATAAAATTATTTTAATGTTTTCACCGTGTTTTTCATAAGCTACTACAATCTCGGAAAAGTGGTGACATAGCAATCGAAAAATAAATACTTTAAAATGTAACATGATTTTTTCGATTCGACACAGAAATATATTCACACGAAATTTTATTCCAAACAATATTATCGTTTTTATAAAATTCTACTTTTGTGCGCAGTATTTACAATGAAATTCAATTTTATTTGATCACTTCATTCCATGAAATATATTTTGGTCGTCCAGTTGACTGATAGATTAATATTAATATAGAAATTTGAAACCTACTAAAGTAATAACATGTTGTTATTGTTGAACAAAATATTATGTTTTATTAAAGTTGTCCTTGTGGTTTTTATTGAAAGCTCTTTGAGTGTTTGACCTTGAACATGTTGACATACGACAAAGACTAAGACGCAGACGGTAAATGACCTTTAGAGATCTTAGTGGTAAAGATAGACAAAATATATGTCTATCTTCACCACTACAATGAAAATCAATAGAATACAAGGTTTCAACGGAATTTAAAAAAAAAAAATATGACAAGGCCTCCCTTAAAGAATTCCACTTTAGTCAACAGCATTGTCTGTTGACCACCGTGAAATTATAGCACGTGTGCTGTTCGAGTTAGTGTTTACAAAAACATTCACCGTTTAATTTATTTTATAAAATACTCGTAAAAATAGTACATATATGCACTAAGATTTATTGTTTAAAATGCCCCCATCTTCTATCTCATGTTAGTTCTGTAACTATAGAACAAAGTCTATGTATTTTAACAAAATAAGGGGTCACAGGGATATTTGACTTATGAAATAGGGGTAACAGGTTTGTTTCCCCAATGAAAAGGCGCCTCGCCGTCGGCGCCAGTAACCAATGGAATTGGCAACATTTGAGAGAGCATTGCCCTATTTACAGGGGTTGTGTCATGCTGAGTTAATGAGATTTTCTAAAGGAAATAAAAGTGATTGCATTTCAAGACGCTTATTCATTAGAAATTAAAAAGAAATACAAAAATAGAGCCACTTGAAATGAGAACTGTCTTTCCATTAAATTGTTACTTTTTCATTTAAAGAGACCGTGTATTTAAAATTCGCCAAGATTTAAAACTTTTTACCGGAGAAAAACTTATTAATTGGAAAAATTTAAAGAAATTTGAATAGTTACGTAACATTTTTATTCTTTTATGAATTCAACAACATAATCTAGTTATCGTCGGTAAAGCGAATTAAAAAGTAAAACCAACTAAAAAATAGGGTGTGACTGTGACGCTGTCGTGGACACGGCCACGTGTTTCGCCTGAATACGTGTACGTTACGAGTACTGTATATTAACCTTTGACCGTTTTTTTTTTTACTTTCAAAAAAAATATTATTTCAAAAACAAAATGAAAATAAGAAATGCTATATATAAAATCTCTCTGTTGTAGGATGTAAGTATATCAATAAGAGGTGTATAAGTCAATCATGCAATAATTGACGTGGTCAAATAACAAACCAGCCATTTTTTCATTATCAATTTGTATAATAACTATACGATATACGTTGTCTACACCACCAGTTGTAAGCGATTTAATTTTACCATTTACAAGTTATTTAGATAACAATAATTTGGATTACATTTAAAACAACTGTTTTTGTTACAAATAATATAAGCATTATCTTTTGTAGAGGAAGTGAAAATGCGCGGTTCATTTAGTTGATTACCGCCTACCCAAGTACGCTTTTGATGGAATTTCGTTGTGCTTAATGTCTAAGAAAGTCTCTTTTATTATTATTGTTTGGGTAACTTTTATTTAGATACATTAAAGAGGTTTTTTATGTTAAGGTCGACAAGACAGGCTGACGGTCCACTCTAAGGTGGGTGGCAACCTCCACTTCGCTTATGTGTTAACGCTTATGTCATGTGTGCTGCCGATAAGGATCGCAGAAGGGATAGGGAAAATCAGCTCCGGCATCCCTTACTCACCGACCGAGACACAACAGCACACATACCGTTATTTCATGGTGGTCTTCTGTAAGGGGGTTGGTAATTTCTTTTCTTTACATTTATATTATTTGCCTGCAGCCTGCTGGTAGTTAACTATATTTATGATATTTATTAGTACATTACTTATTACTATTTTAAACCATTTTTAAGAAAATGTATAACAAGTTTAATTTCCTCTAATTAGAATCACATTTACGTTTTAATATAACTCTAAACATACACTACATACGCACTTATCAGACAGGTAAGTATGTTGTTACTGTTATGTGGGCATCCTTTGTTCCTGGGGGCCGGGCTAATAGACATTTTTCGCATAATTACATTATAACCCTTGAAACCTTTTTAGTTAACGGGGCTTTTCATATGAAAGCAACCTTCATCAGTCATATCCCTACATTATGGTAGTACCTAATTTTATTATTTTTATAACTTTTTCTGTATATTTCATGGTATAGAAATAATTTACTAGGAATCAAACTAGCAGTACAGACATGTGAGAAAACTTGAAAAAAGAAATATTACAAACAAATTCTACTCACAAATCTATCTAAATATTATCTAATTGATGGTGATCATCAGTTAAACCATAAGGGAAGTGCATCAAGTGCATGCATGCATGCATGCATTTGCAACTTAAAACTAGACGTTTGGCTTATTTATTTCGAAATTATTTTTAGCAGCCAGCAGAAATAGTACTTTGTAATGAGTCTGACATCTCAACCAACTCATCAAATTTTGACGATCTTTTAAAAAACACACTATCTATTAATACAGAGTCAATCTCAGTTTCATTAAGGCTCAGGCTTTTGTATTTAGAGGAGGTATGCTTCGTCTACATAGGAGGTAAGTTTAAATAGAACATTATAATGGGTAACTACAGAACAATGCCCACACGCAATTTGATTTTCTAATTCAACTAAAGCGATAAGGTGCGCCACCAGAAAAGCAGGATGCTCTTTCTGCATAATACAAGTACGTGAATAGATAAGTACCCTTTCTAATTAGGGCGCACAGAAGCTCCGCAATCTGTGATAACAGAACGCAAACCACAAATAACAGAGAACAATGCAGACTAATAAGGTACCGCTTGGGGGCAACAACTCTGCGCCTACCACACAGAGCCGACTCGTTCTTGATATTATCCTTAAACTATATTCAACACATTTCTCACTTTTCCTTTTATCTTGTTTTGTTTGACACCCGACGCAAAAACGGGGTGTTATAATTTAACTCATGTGTCTGTGTATCGGAGCCTATATATTTTTTATTTTTTTTTGTGCTAAGGTCGACAGACAGGCTGACGATACACTTGATGGTAGGTGGCTTCCGTCGCTTATAACACAAGCAACGCCTTAAGTGCTACAAGTGCGGGATGGGATAATGGGCTCTGGCATGCCTTACTCACTCATCGAAACACAACAGCCTTACCCACCGAAACACAACAGTACATAATGCTGTTATTTCACAGTGGTATTCTGTAAGGTCGTGGCTACTGCCGCCAGACGGGCTGCCCAAATGATTGCGAAACGCAGTGTGCCCTACCCCTATGTGTTATGACGGTCAAAAACAGTTTATCGCACTTTTTTTTTTATTTTTTATTTTTATCAAGGCAGCGTTTGACCACGATCTCACTATGTAAGGTGCAGATGCGGCCGAAGGTGGACCACGTTTACCTAGTAGTGCCCATTAAACCTAGATTTGAAGACTGCGAGTTGTAATTTTGAGGAAACACGTTTTCCGTTTGAAAGCTGACGCAATAAGTAAATAAATATATTTTTGCTTAAAATTTGCACCATCTCCAGGTAGATACCCAATGAAATTTTATTCTTCTAATTCAATCATATTACCAAGAAGCTGTTTATTTTACTAAAAATAAATAATTAAATACACAAATTATTTCCTCTAAGCCCTTTCAAATAAAAATATGAGCCATGAAATCACTACTTCACAGATCATATCAAATATTAAAATAGCTTTGTTATTTATGAAACGAAGAATGTTGGATACGTTTGCCCCGGGAATATAGCGATAAGATTTTTTCAACGTAAATATTTTATGGAACCTTTGTTCGGCGAAATGTTTAATGTAATAAGTCAGAGATAAATTCTATTTTCTTATGAACTGTTAAAATAACTCGGCGTAGAATATTTGTGCCGGATCGCTAGCAACCTGTTTTCATTTATGCAAAATATAATTAAGTGTTTTGCTTCAAATTAATAAATATTTTCCGGGAATTTTTCCTCTTCACTGAATCAAATAGGAATCGAAATATGATCGCCCGTAATTATACTGGGAGCGGTTGCTGTAATTATTCAAACCACAAGTCTGTCATTAGACCCGCTTCCCGTCCGCAATGACAAAATTCATTTAATAACGCGCTACCGAGAGCATCGTCCTTAAAATTGTGCCTAGATATTTTGAACCAGAAGACGAATTAAAGTTACCCTGCACTACAAAGTCAAGAGGAACTTGGAATTGTTTTGCGAATACTCAGTAATTTATGACCTTTTGACTTGACTGAAATGGTAAATAAGTTTTTGGTTTTATTGAACGGTAGTCTCAAAGTAGATTACTCTAACTTTGAGTTTTTGTTGTAAACCAGCCGTAGGCAGGTACGACTGAAGCTAGAAGCGGGTTACTAGTATTTCCACATACAAAAGAACTCATTCAAATCCCATTAAGTATAAACGCCACAAATCTGTTGTTACCGTAATTCGTGTCCATACATTATAGGTTACACGGTACATTACACTTATTTTACTGTCACTTACTCGTACATTGTTTTAGGTGCAACGTAACGCACCCAACCCCATTGTTTATATTGTTTATCGACAGTTACACAAAGAGACTGCTTATGTATGGTGCAGTGAAAGATCAAATGTGGGTCGGTTGACGCCATAAAGTAAACATGGGACCAGCCTTCACTCTTTCACGCAGCCATTTCCTCAATATATACTGTTGGGAGTGACATAAAACCTAAGCAAAGTGCGCTATGATTCACTTACAGTTATTTCATGTTTCGTATCGTGATGTTTTTCAATTTTACCCAGAAATACGTGTAGCAGGTTATGAAGTACTTGACAGTTGTTTGTCTAAATCCGAAAAGGTCAGGCTTTAATTTAGTTTGGTTCCAGGAACAGTGAATGTAAAGTCAAATTTTAGAACATAATATATAATATCATATTAAGTCAATATAATATCTATAGTAAATTATTTCTGTATTTAAATTTTCTTATAGAGGTTTTAAAAATGCCCACAAAAAAGTGGTAAAAAGGATTTATTAAAAACGGATTATCTTTTATACCTAATGTTATATTATTACCTAATGATAGAGTTATTAGTCAACTCGACCGAAAGAATCTCGTTCACATAGTCGAATCTGTACAATTAGATTTTTGACCAAGTACTTACTGTACAATTAATTACGGTAATTGTAAATGGTTCAGTCTTACAGTCTTGTACTTACAGTCGAATACTTACCATAGCTTGATTTTAGGAATCTGGTTTTGTTTATGATACAGACATTACCACTAAAGATAGCGTTAAAATTAATTTACCTATTTTTTGACAAGAAACTAATATCAGGAAAAACAAAATATGTAATTGTAAAATTATTATTTTACAATCTAGAGATCAACATAAAAACAACGGTAAACGAGGAAAGTTTGTATGTTTTACACAAAAAGTTGCATAACAAATAAAGTGCAAAACAGAAAGGGTAAGTTTACATGTTGCGACATTGTATAGGTAACAATAAAATTGAAATAAATTCTTGTATATAACTAAAACGAGTATAGATAAGTATATTTATCTCGTTGAGTTATCGATAAAATCGGAACGCTCTCCCCTCTTCAATAACAACGTGTGAAATTGTTTATTTCAACACGGATTTAACAATCCTTTTGTTAGCGAGAAATGTAAATGTACAGGATTACATTGTGAAGCCCTAATCTTGATCCGAAAGCGTTTACAAAGCGCCAAATGCAAAAGTGACTATACGTTAATCAGATTAAATTCATTGTGTCTACCCAGCAGGAGACGCGTATGACATTTTTACAAATAAAATCGACCCCTGAGGAACTACTGAATTGGGTATTACTAGGGTTGTGAAATGTAAGCATTTATTGTGTTTAAGAGCTTTTATTGCCACTTTATTTACAATTTAATTTGATGCTAAAACACAATCTCACGAAAGAGAAGTCGTAACGAGTTCTTTTAAAGTATTTCCCCATACTGCGTTACATAAAAGGGATAACTCGCCCACGAAATTTCGACTTCAAATATTGCTTTCCGGGTATTCGTGAGGAATTCTTTGATGAAAATTTTCTTCTAAAATATACTCATAATCTCTGGCATTGAGATTTCTGAAGCATATTTTTTACAGTGTATTTCTCTATGTTTATTTACTTTGCTAAGCAATATTTTAGTTGTATTGTAAGGATTATTGTAGATTACAAATATTTAGAGAAATTGTACACAACACCAAAACATTTCTAACAAAATATACTACAATTGACAAGATTCCATACAAGATACATTGAAACTACAAAAAATACTTATTGTAAAGTATGTCCTCAAAAAATAAAATAAGTCACACTCTTTTAATAGTGGCGCCCGTTTTGCGGCAGTAACCAACCCCATTTCCCTATCCCTACCCCTTATTCTTATTCCTACTACGGCCGACAGCGCACTGGTGACACTTGTGGCATTGCTTGAGTTATAGACGACAATAGCCACCTACCATCAAGTTGACCATCAGCATTTCTGACGACTTAAACATATGAAAATGTGAGCAATATTATAAATTTTGTAAATAAATTTAAACTGTTACATACTAATTCAGACATAGGTAGGTTTTTAGATTAAGTACAGTCTCTAGCATCTTTCAGAGTGTAATGTATACTACATAACTATGTTAATCATAAAATATAATAAAAATGAAGTCGCCATTATTAAAATCGTGAGCTTTGTGAAGGAAATTGTTTTATGATTCCGTCTTATTCTTGTTGTTATGTCAAGACAGTAAATTGCATTTAAAATTTGTAACAATCCACAAGGCAACTACGGGAAAATGGGCAAGAGATTTCAGTCCTGTTAAGATTAATTTGATGGAACGTCGTTCTGTCTCGAAACTTGTTGAACATTTCTAACTCCATTATAATATTAATTTTGTCTTATTACAGGGAATTATTTATAGCAAATAAGTGAGAACTCTAAATCGAGATAATTATATTATTTCGAACTCTACGAATTCGAGTGGTTGTAACTTGAATTATGTATATTTATATAGTTGACCACAGATTAATCAATAGATACTTATCTAAGTCAATAGTGCGTCCAGTAATAGGCAAAGGCCTCGAAGCTATCATATATATATATAGCTATATCTATCATATAGATACAATGTAGGTAGAGGCTTAAGTCTTCATTGTGTCTTTGAGGCCTAAGACATCGAAGATTAAGATTCATGAGATGTTTTCCTTCAAAGCAGGGGGTGGTAGTGGTATATAAATAATAGATAAAATTACAGTAATCTTCGGTTCTATACTAATATTATATAGAGAGAACATTTTAGGGGACGCGGGCGAAGTCGCGTGCAACAGCTTGTATAATATATTAATATCATTGCCTCTCAGAAGTTGATACTTTGTGGAAAGTGGATCTCTTTCCAAAGAGACACGTGAAAGCAACTTTAATCGCGAAGTTACTTCATAAATTTATTTCAAGTAAACAGTTCCCTGTGGAACAAATTTACTGAAATACGACATCGATGTTCACTCACTTTGTTTTTATAAGACTTATGTACAGAAAACGTATTTTTATTTATACACTAATGTTCTGTTCCGACATATGTCACTCTCTTCATTCGCTAGACAACAATTGTTTAGTGAATTGTGAATGGGGCGCGTCTTCAACTAATCCTCATATGATTGTTATCAAAAGATTTATTCGTTGAAACCAGATTGAAGTAATAGAATATTGCAAAAGGGGAATACAATGAGACTTTTTAAATTGACGTTTAGAATTAACGAGTTTAATGCTGATTTAATGCAGAAACCTGTCTTAAATAAATCTTGTTAAAACGGCATATTGTTGTGTAAACAGAATTGGGTGTATTTTATGAAATATAGGTATCAATTAATATTGAAAATTTGATGAGGGTGTATTATACCCGTAAATGCTGTACATGATTAAATAAATTCTGTATATGACTTATATGATAATTAACTAACAAATCATAATCAATAGTTTAATCCATTTTTATTTTCATTTTATTTTCGCTGAAACGAAATAAAAATTTCCCTTATAAACGCATAATGTCATGGCTATTTCAAAGTTCATTTAACACGGTATAAAGTTATTCTTGAAATTTAAACTTGCAAGATATTTTACAATTTCGTATTCAGTTAAATCAGTTAAGAAGAGAATACAAGTCAAAACCCACTTAATTAATGAGAGGAAAGTCAAGAAATTGTTCCAGTTTGTTAGGCTCATTTGTCGGCACATAAACCGTTGCTGAATCAGCGCGCTTTCGGGACATTATGCTTATTATTTTAAGGAAAAATGAGAGAGAATTTTTATTTATAGAACAGAACAACGTCTAATTTGAAAATTCCTAGCTCTAAAATATTTCATTTATTAAATCGTTCAATTTATTAGAAGAGAATTATTCATTATTATTCGAATGAATGAAATAATAGAATACTTTGTCTTTTGCTTTATGAAAACTAATGTAAGATAACTACAGAATATTCCCAAATGCCACAAGACGAAATTTGCATTTTCCCTTTTATTTTCCAGGAATATAAAGATAATAAACCTAATACAGTTTTTCATTCCGATTCTATGATAAGTAGATTCCTCTTTTTAATTATTGGAAATGTATTCTAGATAATGAATTAAACCATTATTAAACCGCTAAACGAAGCTTTTATGTGTGCGAAGCTGATACCATTTTTACGTATAAACTTTTCTATTTTCATTTAATATATATCTAGAATAAATGTGTCTTCAAAGCGAAATCCGTATCGGTTGTAAAAGAAATCACATTGGGCCAACCAAATAGCTCAAGGGATACGGGATATTGGAACTGACATAGAAAAATAAGACTGCTCAAAGAAACAAAACAATCGAATTCTTTTGCTAAATGACATTGCGACGAAAAACTTGTGAGCAAGTGAAAAAAAAACGACTATAAAGCTACCTTTCTCATGAGGGCTTTCAATAAAAAAAACCCTTACTAAAGGTTTAATTTTATCACCTGCAATCAATCAATGCGTAAAAAGGAAATTTGTTGAATCGAAACGGTATAAAGATATCGATGGGCTATTAGGGAATACGTGCCAATTGTGTAAGTCACGCTGAATAAGGCCATAAAACAGGAGGCGTGAAGAAATCCAACTAGATTTATTCAGACGATTTACAGGATATTTCAACGCGCACTGAGATTTTATTTCATTGAAATTTTCGATATAATATATTCACTTTGGAAAATTGAATCGCTTTTTTTCGCTTGAATAAACAACAATTGTTATTGATTTTAATGATCACGCGTTTCATATTCTATAAGTTTTGACTTTTAAATAAAAATTGATAAACTAGTAAAGGACTAACATAAGTGAAAGTCAGCAAAACCTTATGAAATGAAAGTATAATACAAAAAGAAAAGTAACATTTTTCAAGTACCGAATTATTTTATAAACTGAATTTATTTTATAAACAATTTGCGGATCTGCAAATGCGTCGCTTTTGCAGTCCGATTAAAAGTTGGCGCCGAGGTGTCGCGACGACGTGGGAGCCTTCTTGGCGCCAACAGGGATTCTGGCAAGATAAACTTCACTTCAGGGTGAATGTCCTCAAACAACCCCAAATCTTAGTCGCACAAACAAGGGAATTGGGGCACTGAACACTATTTCATACTAGGTATATAAACTATTTTGAAATAATATAGCCTCAAATTTGGTGAAAATCTGAGTTCCATTAACAAGTTCGCTTTCAGAGTCTAGGAAAGAGACACATTTTGTGAAATAAATGTAATTAATATAGTTTCTTAAATACTTTTCAACGTTCATAAATAGTACACTGCTACTAATAAAATAAATGAAAAAACAGAAACTGCAATTTAAAAGCACGACTCGTATCGAAATTCACAAAATCAAAATCAAAATATTTATTTATCAATTAGGTTTCTACAAGAAACTCTTTTGATCGTCATTATAAATTTAAATTTACCAGGGTTTCGGAAAAAGCCAAGACGATCCTGAGAAGGATACACTATAATTCAATTGCAATGTCATATAAATTAACTTAAGTACTAATTAAATCTGTTATGTTGGTGACTTTTCTTTGTTTATGGATCTCTACTGTATCGAGCTTGCAGAGTAACCTCAACCATAGACCACTCCATTGCTCGATGAGCGACATTAAGCTTTCTTAAAAGATCTATAGTTACAGAACACTTTCAGCGCCATAAGATTTTCAACTAACATAACGAAACATGAAATACACAATCGTATGCCACTTTAACAATTCAGTGTAAAATCCCCGAACCGCTAATTCCTCGAGTGTAAATCTGATGTAGCTCGAGGGGAGGATATTACTGATTAAATTTGCACGAACAATCGTCCGGGACTTTGTTCGGCTGATTAGACCTCGATTTCCGTTCCAAATAAAACATTGGGCCGGTTGACTTTTGTTTCCGTATACGCACGACCTGCACAACCCTTATAACATTCGTTAATAACAAAGCAGCTACTGTGATAACCTTAACGAGCACTCTCTATGCGTATGAATAATGAACGGGGTCTAATTATTTTAAATTTTCATTGCGCGACGTCTGACTGCCAGTAGGTACCTACTTAATAATTTCTGCCTTATTGTTACTTATAACGGAAGGAAAATTATCGGTAAACACAGACCATTGATATGTCACGAAAGGTTATATTATACAATTTCACTTAAACTTCCTTCGCGATACGATAAAATCAACATTAAACAAACAAAGGCTTTGGAGCTGTGTCCCGCGGTTTTGTCCGCGTCAGCTTCTAAGTTATAAGCTATTTATCATAGTTCGATGATAAAAATAAACTTCCTCAAGAATAGGAATATTAAATGCAAAAATATGTTTTACAGTCTGACTAATAGTTCCAAAGTTTAAGGCGTTCAACCAAAAAAAAACTCCTCAGCTTTTTTAAATTTAGCTATTATTCAGCTGAGAAAAAAATTGCCAAAAATCTAGGCATAACTGATTTTAATGTATAAGAAGATTGTTACCAAAAAATGCTCGGTTGTGAGATTTATAACTACAAATTCCCAAATATTAATCACGAAAGAAGGAATGAATGGGAAAATAATTAGCGTGAGATAATACAGATTGAGTGTATAAAATTAACGAGCTTCAAACACAATTTATGAAGAAAACAGACAAAGGTTGAATGTCAAGCGCATAAACGGCAGACAACGGATGAACTCGGAGAACAATGAAGCCCGCATTCGAGCAGGCATCGGCTAGAGTGCCTTCTCAAACGTAACTATTGTCTATTACGGCGTTCTTTTATACTGCAAAAGTGGAAACCCCCAAAATGTCCGGAAGCCCTTAAAACTGCTTGCCAGTTCCCAACTTCGTTTTTAAATCAAAGATAGCGACTTAAATCCGTAGGGTTGAAAATATTGTTTCAAGCGTTGTTTACTGTAGATTATAGATGGATTGGTGAATGAATGCCAGTCAGTGGTGAGAGGAAAAATGTTTTATTAGCTGGCGCCCGTGACTTCGTCCGCGTTGAAAAAGATAAAAGTAGGCTATCCTGTGTCCTGTACGTCTAAATGTTTATAAACATTTTACAAAATCGTAATACCAATATAATAAATATTACAAATGCGAAAGTGGCATACAGAAAAGGTTCTTTAATTTTCTTAAATTTTGTTAATTTCTTAATTTGGTTTCTTTAATTTTTTTTAAATTATATATGGAAACGTTCTTCTTTTAACAAATGAAACTAGAAGAAGTTAGCGTGAAAACATGCAGACACGGACAACGACTATCTATTTAATCTATTTAATGTGTATAAACCTCACAAAAATAGGTTCACCCGCAGAAAATAGCTAGTTAAATTCTTACTAATTCCAAAAATAACATACAAAATATTATTTATAGAGTTATTTTCATGTCACATGCGAATTTGCAAGTAAAGACGATATCATAAGCATACCTATTGCATATCTAATCGTATATCGAGCGCTGCGTGACTTACTACATAAAATTTTGCAAAGTTCCTCGCTTCTCCTTTTAGAGACCTTGTATTAGATTTAAATTTACTATAAGCTTGCCTAACCAAGTTTAGTTTCCAATAGAATAAGCTTACCCTCAGTACAACCTTCCAAGTTCACCACACAAAGGTCTGTTGTTTAAAATATTTATTTATATGGATTCTTCGAAGGTCCTACAATTATAAATTAATGTATTGTTGGATAGGGGTTGAAAAATAAACACTGTCGTACCTAAGTACAAATTATACGAAGTTTTAATTGTCTGAACTAATAACAGTACGGAACAATCTTTCTTTACATAGTAAATTTGAAGTCGCTTTCTACGTTTGTCGGTCTGTCTGTAATAGTCTGTATGGCCGCTAAATCCTCGTAAACCGCGCAACGGATATATTTATGCCGGAAGTAGTATATACATTTAATAAAAAAAAATTCGGCGACTTGGAAGCAATTTTTTTTTGTATTAAAGTTGCCGTGTACATAAATTGTACATAAATTTACATGGCTAACGTACACTTTACACATAAAAATGATGTACAAGAGAATTTTAGTTCTTCTAAAATCCTAAATAATGCTCCTGTTGACTCACAAAAACATTTTTTTTAATATAAATCGGTCATATCTGTTTTTCCGCTAAATACTTTTCAGTTATGGAATAAAAAAATATGTATATAAAAAATGGATCCTGGACTTAACCGGGAGTGGGTCGCTAGTGCATAATAAAGAAAAGGTTTTACTATAAATAAATAACGTGGCAAGGAATATGCAGGCACAATGCAAACCTGACAATTATAGAAAATTAATAACACCTTTGAAAATGTTTCCGTAAAAAATTTATTAAGCTAATATAAAGGAAAATCGTAGAACACTGTATTGAAATTTTCCAATGCGAGGGTGTATGAAAAAGTATTTCATGTCGAAGTTCAAAACGCGAATATACAAAAATTCCGTCAATTACACAAAAAATTGTGGAATTTTGTATCCGTTTCATTTTTCAATTACACAACAATTCCATTATACAAAAAAGTGTATGTCTTGTATTTATGTAAAATGCAATAAATTTGTGTTTTCATTTTAAATTCATTAAAATGAAAACACAATTCATTTAAATTTGTGTCTTTAAATTTGCTTCGATAGTGGGAGGCAATTCAGAAAACTGATTGATAACAAAATCGGGGGATAGTTTGATGCTGCAAATTTAATTACACAACTCGATAGCTAAAGGATCAAAAAAGAAATTAGTATATATGGTATATTCGAATTCGTTGAATATATACCGAGTAATGCGCTCAAAGAAAATATTAGTCATAACGTACACGTATTCATATAAAACACACGTGTCCACAACATAACTACACCCCATTTTCTTTCTATAACATACTGTGTGATATTTTGTAGAATGGTTACAATATCAGTAAATTTTAATATTAGTAAACATATATGTAACAATGAATATTAAACCGTTTGGTTTAACTGTCAATCAAATTTAAGTAATAAATGATTTTCTATACTAATATCATAAAGAGGAAAGATTTGATTGTTTTTTTGTATAGAATAGGCTCCGAAACTACCGGACTGATTTGAAAAATTCTTTTACCATTAGAAGCCGACATTGTCCGTGATGAACATAGGCTACTTTTTACCGCGGGAAAATGCTTCATTCCTACGGGAAATCTAAAATAAAAGTAAATACTAGAGCGGCTTGGCGCGGGAGATAGCGCCTATCTATCTAAAATACGGTAGATGGCGTTTTATACTTTTCTACGCGGACGAAGTCGCGAGCACCAGCTAGTATATATATAAAATAATATTTATTTCGGATAATTTACAATCCATATGAAAACTGAATTTATAAGTAAATTTATTCTCTTCGCTCAAAACTTGTACTCATATAAAAACTATAAGAATTAAGTAAATCTAACATACTTATATTTAAAAAAAAATGTTACAATGTATTTTATTATTACTTGGTAATTGAAATTTAATACCAACCACCATTCAATCTATTGTATGAATATTAGACCACCAAGCGAGTGTTTCCTGCGGGGCACACCTTTTCATTTGCCGACGCTTGCTCAAAGTGGTGCGCTCTTGCATTCAATATGAACCAGTGGCGAACGATAGCAGACGTTAAAATTTTAACTACATTTTTAACAACCGCTCCACAATATAACTTAACTGTTCTCCTTTTAATTTATCCCATATAAAGCGGTAAAGAAACACGGTTTCCTCATAAAAGCGCGCCCCTTTCACTCTACTCTTCAACAATTTTTCACGAGCACACCTACAATTCTTACCAGATACGTTCCAAGTTTCACTGAGTGATGTTTTTGTGAACATTTATTGATGATACGAGGGCAGCATTCCCATCTATTTAGAAAGTGGACCCAAATAAATCAGACTCGGCGAGTTTCCAAAACAGTAATCATTCATTTCAGGCTTGCCCTGCTTATGACATAGGTTTTAGTTTGAACACGAAATGTTTCAAGATATATTTATGCGAAAAAATACAATATACTGAAAAGATACAGTGAGTGAAACCGATCTTTACTTAGCCCCTGTGTTTAGATCTTTTAAATTGCATAAGCTAAGCTCGGTATGATTAAATACATTCCAAAATATACGAATGTATAGAACTAATTAAAAAAAAGTGTGTACTTACACGATTTTTCAACTAGTTCTTTGTAATTATTTTGGTTTTATTAAATTAACATAAATTTATTGTGCAATTTAAATAAAAAAATTATATCAAATCTAATTAAACTACATTTTAAAATACTTCAAAATTAATAAAAAAACGAATCCCTTTGCATTAGTTAGTTAGTTTAGTTATAAAATAAAAATCCATAAAATAAAAATAAAAAGCCATTTTTAAAGCTAACTCGACCGAATAATTCGTTTTTGTTGTTGACACAAACAACTCATTTTAAAAGTTTCAAAAGATCAAAAGAATTTTACAATTTAAATTGATCTAACCAATATAATTTTAATTGTTATTTACTTCATTAGTAATGATTGGCTGGCCACTTTTAATTTTAAAAGACATTTTTCTTAGTCGAGTAACCGTATTTAGTCTACTTACCTTACTATACTAGTCACTTAGTAAACCTTAGTATAAGCCAATACAATAAAGTGTTAAAACGCATCCTCCGCCGCGCCTTCCGTGAACTAAGTGATGAGTGAGCTAGTTTTTTGCGCTTTACTTTGCGCGGTCAAATCCAATAATGTGTCCATTATCGAAAGACGCTTTTACTATTACTTATATTTGATTATACCTTTTCTATTTTCATTAAAAAATAGACGTTTTCGTTAACTGAACGTGTTGATAATTAGACGAGCCTTAAGAAGAGAAATTATTCGCTTTATGCCATATTCTAGATATAGAAGGTTCAAAGTTGTTTAAGCTTTTTCCCTCGCAATAGTTTATTAGTTGTTTCTCATTAATTATAATGGTTCTCCTCGTCAAATCCTACAATCTGTGATATTCGTTCCTTCGGAAAAAAATGTGTTAAGTAAAATATAGAAGAAAAAACTTTTTAATTATTTTTAATCAAATATAGTTTATCAATACTTTGGTAGATTATATTAGAAAGTTATTATGCGTATTTTTTTATTGAAATATTTTGAATTTTTCTATATTTTATTTTATGTTGATTGAAAATGCCTATATTTGATAAAAAAAAATATGTTTCATAAACATTTTCAAGTACTTACTTTATTGTTTCAAAGTAGTTTGTACAATTCGTATAAACATATAATACGAAAACAGGAAAATTTGTTTCGTTTTTCAGGTGTACTTATGTTCAATGATATAACTCTATGATAATTATCTCTAAAAAGGTTAAGATTATTTTTCATAATAATATTATACAAATTATTCTTATTTTATTTTTAATTTTTTTTTTGGGTAAACCTGTCTATTTGTGACATGAATAGTTAAAAAAATGAGTTCAGCACATAGCGTATGTTTTATAGACACATACAGAAATGTCTATGTTACCTTTGTAATTTTATTTCATTTTATTTTTATTTTATTTATTAGGAAGCCAACACAATATACAACAATCCATACACTTATTCACATTTAAACATCTTTTACAATATTGTATACTCCAGTTATAGGCTAACTCAACATGCATTAAAAAGACATTTTCTGATTTTTTTTTTACAAAATGAAACTAATAAAAAGAAAACAAAGAACCAAACCATACAAAATAAAAGAACAAAAGAGAACAGTATACTTAACTTTAACTTTAAAAATAACTTTAACTTGTAATATTAGATTTGGTTAAATTTAGGTGTACAGTAAAATCCTGCGGTCAGTGTTAGGCGGAAGCCATATCGGTGCCCTGCCGGGGCTTTCGCTTGAAACCGGAACGAGTCCTTAAAGTGCTTCTATCCAATTTACCTATTTTTAATGCGGTTGCCTGGACGGTATCTCTATCTGAGTATCTCTATTATAAATTGAAGTCGCGTCGCTGTCGCGTCTCCCTGTTTCTTCGATAACTTCTTTTAAACCACCCAATGGCTTTTGGACTTTTAGATTTTCAATTATTTATGAAAAGAGCGATCAACGAAGAAGGTTTGCGTAAATAATCTGCAGTAAAATTTTTCATTTGGCCTTTTTGTATGTGTATATTTATGTTTGTATGCCGACTTTCTGGTGCCCTCGACTTCGTCTACGTTGAAAAATAATAGATATAACGCCTGACAAAATATGTAGAGCAATATAAAGTCTCACATATATACATCGCTTCACAATATAATTACTTTTGCTCAGAATTGGATTTCTACTATTAGATAACTGTGGTAACCGTGGCTTCGCCCGCGTGGAATATTTTGCCTATTATATGTTCATCCTGAAATTCTATTAGTTAGAACTGTTATTGATGATATATTTTTTTAGTTTCAGAGATTACCTCCTACAAACAAACATACGTACAAACTTTACTTCTTTATAATACAAGTCCGATCTTGTATGGAGTATTGCTCCCACCTCTGGGATGGCTCAGCCAAATACCAACTTGCCGCACTCGACTCAGTGGAACGCAGCGCTAGAAGACTCATAGGCGACAGTACTCTTTTAAAATCTAGGATGCAGAGCCTGGCACATAGACGCAAAATTGCCTGTCTATGTGTCTTTTATAAGATGTACTTCGGAGAGTGTGCACAGGAGCTGCATGAGCTCATGCCGCCTTCTCCTTTCTTCCATCGGACATACAGACGTACGGCTGGTTACCATCCGCATCTTGTCGAAATCCCTCCTTTTCGGACTAAGCGCTTTGAAACATCCTTTATAATGCGCACTGCCAAGGTTTGGAACTCCCTGCCGGCGTCTGTGTTTCCGAGCTCATATAACCCTAATCTTTTCAAAGTTCGAGTGAATAGGCATATTCTGGGTGAGCTCGCTCCATCATAGGCCTCATCCTTGCTACTCAGCTGGTTGTTGGCCAAGAGCAAACCCATCTCTAATAAAAAAATAATAATAAATAAATATTGGTGTGGATAAAATCTGAATGCTCCAAAAATATGATTTACGTAAACATCGATTATGCCCGCATTTTCAATTATCCTGCACAATGGGACCTCGTATGTCAGATGCGTGTTCGTGAGCTAACAATGGCGTGTTGCGTAACATACATTTTTATACCCCAAACAACACATTACAAAAAAAGCAGAAGAGATTATACGCGCGGCATAAAAACCATTTGCTTTGACAAATATGTAAGTCGCCGGATTACGGCCAAATGTGTCAGGGTCTTAGTGTTTACCGTGTTTAATAAAAGTTATCATTAATATGGGAAGAGCAACGTTAGTTGGCTTTATTACCAAACCATCTGTCTTGATTAATTTCATTTTAGTTTTCTCCAATGTATTTAATAACTGTAATCCTAATAACATTACTGCGAACATGTGTATTTTTGTAAGTTTTTTCCTAAATAACACAAAAATGGCTGAACGGATTTGAATGAAATTTGGCACACTTATAGTATATTGCCTGGATTAACATAGAGGATACTTAAAAAGTACTAGACAAAACAATATACAAATGCCTTATAAAAATTTGTATGGGTAACTAGTAGAAAGTGTAAGTTTCATTAAGTGATATGCAAATAATATATATATATATACATTCTCATTCTGTAAACAGTACATAGACGACTTTGAAATAGGGATGGACACCGTGTTACGGGGAAGTCAATTTAAATTGCAAATAGCCACACAGCTAAGTCAAATTTATGACAGCGAATAGACAAGTTCCCCGGCCTGTTGCGAACCGCTTCAACAAAATTCTACTGTACTTTATTACGGCCGAAAAAGTTTTAATAGGCGCTTTCCAACCATAAAAATTCAATACAAAGTAAAGGGCAACTTTGTGACGGATGAACGACGGAGCATAAAGGTCTCGTAAATTAATTGTTTATGGAAAGGTTAAGCTGATTGCTACTTAAAAATTTACGCTCATACAATGCTTGAGTAATAAAATTGCGAATACAGATTATTATAATTCATAAGTGGACTGACCTATCGCAATGAGCCTTTTCACAAAATTCCATCCAATACTATTTTTTCTATTTACACTATCATAGTGGGACTTGCATGCCTCCAGTGATTTGTCCTTAGAGGCAATGATCATTACCTTATTTAAACTGTCAGCCTGTCTGTTGTACTTAATAATCCATACTAAAATTATAAAAGTGAGAGCAACTCTGTCTGTCTGTTACCTTTTTACGCTTTAACTTCCCAACCGATCATCATGAAATTTTACTTACAGGTTTTCAGGGATACAGGAAATGACATACGATACCTTTTATTCTCTTTGGGCCTGCAGTATTCTAAGTTTATAAAGAACTTGTTGAAGTTCCTTTTAACTTTGAAGCTCTACGGTAGACAATTTGTGCAAAGTAGCCAGAAGCCATCATATTATACGTTTCGCTTGTTATAATTTGTTTACGGCTGAGCTGGGAGACGACTGTGTTTGGATATAGTTTCGAAGCGTTATTTTTTTTATATTATAATATAGTTTGTTTTAGATGTGCTTTGAAACAACAAAAATTGACATAGTTCTATATACTAGATTGAAAACTCCATGTAAACGAATTTCAAGTAAGTACAATTTCCAATGTAGTTCGTTTGATATCCTTTCCGTAACAAATTGTACATCTTCTTACTGCAGTAGTAATGCGATCTCATAAATTCAATTGATATCACGCATTTAATTAAACAGGAACCCCTCAGTGCAGTTCCAGGAAACTCTCTAAGCTATAATGCCAACTTATTGCTCCATTGTGGAAGTTTTGGCATACATATCACGGCTCATCGACTTTTATACTTAGGGGAAGAGGACCAGCAATAAATTGATGACGATGACGGACTTAATGGCTCGTGGACACATTTTTAAAATTTGTTCACTCATACACGAACTCAAGTTACATTGTAAATACAATGTTAAATTTATTGTTAAAATTAATAACAACCTTTTCTATTTGTCAGATGGAATGCGAAGTCGTGTAACGGTCGTTTCCCTCTTATATATTTTTTTTTTCAAAGATAAAAAAAAATTTCAGTCTAATTATACATTAAAATTTTAATTGTAAGTTGTCTTGAAAACGGGATGCATTATGTATTCTGTTAGTATATCGTGATTCAAGAGAAAGGTTTTAGTATAAGTACCTATAATAGTTACGCGGGCGAAGTCGCGGGTACCAACTATCTACTAAAAATAAAGATAAAAACCCCTGAAAATTTTATAACACATTTAGTCAGGCGCTACACATCCCTTACTTTTGACGCGGGCGAAGTCGTGGGCACCACCTAGTTATTATAATATAATATATTAAGGTCGACAGATAAACTGACTGTCCATTATAGGTTGCTACTGTCACGCCTATACCACAAGCAACAGCACAAGTGCTAAGAGTAATGACCGTCAGCCTGTCTGTCAAGAGTAACATAAAAAAAATACTTCCACGTATGATGCTATAGATTTACGTATGATGTGTACATTTGAACAAACGAAGCAGCCGTATAAAAGGGGAAGGCGGGTAACGCGATAACGACGGATACTCTATAGACAATAGGGGATGTGCTTTGACGCGTCACGTTCGCTACAAGCGTCATGAGCTCCATGATATTCCACGCTTCGACATAAATTGTACGTGACAAAAGATATGTAACGTACTCTAATTCTCTGGCAAATACGCAGTTTTGCTTTACCTCTTTTATTGCGTGCCATACCTTTGTGCATACGATAAAACCGCTTGTTACCCGTGGTACTACCGGTGGTACTACTGTTTTTTTTTATGTTAAGGTCGACAGACAGGCTACCGTCGCTTATAACACAAGCAACCCCATAAGTGCTACAAGTGCGCTGCTGACCGTAGAAAGATAAGGTAGAGATGGGGTAATGGGCCCTGGCATCCCTTACTCACTCACCGAAACACAACAACACATAATGCTGTTATTTCACGGTGGTATTCTGTGAGGTGGTCGTTACTGCCGCTAGACGGGCTGCCCAAATGACTGCGAAACGCAGTGTGCCCTACCACTACTTTTCAAATCCAGACCAGAGTCAATTTTGAAAATAATATTAAAATTTCCAAAGTTTTCCCCGCCGGGAATCGAACTCGGGGCCCCTGAGACGTCAGGCAAGCACCCTTGTCACTCGTCCAACGGGCTTTTCGTTGGTAGTACCAAGGGGATTATTTTTTGCCCGTAGGTACTACTATGCGGTCTGGTAGATTTATTTTAAAACTTGTCTGATGTTATTAGGGTTGTCAAGAGTGTTAATTCTTCCAATGTTACATATTATGTTCAGACTCCTTTTATGATAAGGTTAATAAGATAGGTAGTTATTACCATCTCCTAACTATAATACAAGCAATGCCACAAGATGCTGCAAGTGCCCTGCCGACTACAGTGCTGACCAGCTGTTGCGCGTGACTTCGTCCACGTAACTTTTTATAAAATATAGCCTTAAGTATGTTACTCGCTGATAATGTAGCTTTCTATAGGAGCATTAAAAATGGTCCAGTAAATTTTGAGTTTATTCTATACAAACAAAAATACAAATCTTTTCTCTTTACAATTTAAGTAAGTACCTATGGATATATCTTTATAGGTGTAACGACAATGATCTCTTGAATGATCCCAAGATCTCTTGGGAACCTAACTTTTCTAGGATAAAAAGTATCCTATATGTTTATCCAGATAATAAAGTATCTGTGTGCCAAATTTCATCCAAATCTGTTTAGCCGTTTTTGTGTCCAAACATACAAACTTTCGCATTTATAATGTTATTTTATTTATTATAATTATTATGGTTAGGTTTAAAAATCAAGTTCCAATTACTTTTATTGAGAGTTTGTTTTAATTAATCCCACTAAAATGTTAGCGGAAACAAAGCAACTGCTAAAGTCAATATTATTTTTAAAAAAACGCTTGCAGTGAAAAATAACAAAACCAGTGTAATTAATGCAATCAATGCAAACACATCAACTGTGCAGCACGTACGTGCATGCTTGGCAGTTTTGTAGAGTTTTATAATATAAAATTTTTATGCCTATAAGTGAGTCAGCCCGTGTGGTGTTAAGGGCATAACTGATTGAGAAATGACTCATGTTCGAAACGCGGCATAATTTCATTACGATCCACTCGTGTTCGCGAGTTTTGCATGCTAATGGTTGTTGCATTGAAATATACTGACTACTGTATAATAATACTCACAGTAATAAGAAAGATTGTTAGCCTTGTTAAAAGGCTTGCTTCATTTTTCTTTTTTAAATCACCCTACAAGTATGTAGGTACACATTTTCCTAAAGAGCAAAGATGATCACTTTCTATATCAGGTCTAATCTTTACATATTATATTATAGAACTAGCTGGTGCCCGCAACTTCGGCCACATTGAAAAAGAAAAAAGTAGCCTTCCTGTGTCATGTAAGTCTCAGATTTATTATTAGTATTGATTGAAAAAATCTATATATATAGTACACTCTGCATTACGCTTAAAGGAGATCTTTTAAACTACGCAAATTTTAATGCAGTTTACACATTTTCACCGCATTTATTATTTAGTGCTGTCCGCGACTTCGCCTGCATGAAAATCGGTGCAGTAGTTTTTGAGTTTATCGCGAACAGACAGACAGATGCGGCGGAGGACTTTCTTTTATAATAATTATATAGTGATAGTGACTAGTGCACGATCACTATATAGCTGGATATAATATCCAGCTGATAAAATCTGTTAGATTCTTATGGAACTCACAGATAATAATTATTAAAAACAATTAATTGCTTGATTGAGTAAGTATCCAACAGATGGCGCTATATTAATAATACGGTATTATATAATTCGCAAAAAATGAGATATAAACTATCCTATCTTTTAAGTTGGACCAAATTATACATAATTACCTACGAAGTTTTATCAAAATCGGTTATGTAGTTTAGGAGTTCATCGCGGACACACAACGTGAAACGTAATTTTTATAATTGTTAAGACAATCTTATTGATATTTATCACAACAATATTCACGGTCATATAAATTTAAAAAAATTAACACAAAATATCGTACAATTTGGTCGAAAGCAATAAAATGATTGCATGTAGTTCTGATATGAGTGAGGCGCGGGTTTTATAAATGTGTATCTACTCGTTCGTGCAGTGGAACTTTTATGTTCGTTTAAGTGAAACAAAATGTCCGAACTTCTAGTTGAAAACCAATAATATGAAAACGAGAAAAATCCGCCAACGCTCGACTTTAATTGCTTCGATGAGATAAGCTGTTGTTCGTGGTAATGTTTAATAACTCTTGAAACTATGAGAGCGCAGACACACTTGATGAAGGCGTATTCTCGTGAATACAAATAGGGTTATAATCTCAACCACCTGACCGAGTAATGTTCCCGACAGGAACATGCCGTGCGGTGACTACACCAACAACAGCTTTATTGGATTTCTGTCGCTGATCGTTTACTTACAAACATACAGTTTAATCGTACCTACACTTTATTTACAGAGTCAACTTTAAGCCGTCACTTAAAAACGACACGAAAATATGAAACCATAGTACCGTAAACAGTAACTGTGGTTTGTGTAATACAGTAATATTATGATAACCGTGATAATCATAATATCACTGTATTATTAAGTCTATTTTAATCACAGAAGAAATATATCAAAAATAAATTAAGAAATTCCAATATTGTATTGGTTTAACTATGGTTTAACTTAATTTCATTTGGACATGAATATCTTAGGCGGCATTTTTATTCTTAACAAGGAGAGAAGGCATTCGAAAAGAATATAAAAAAATATTTACATCCTGAATATATTTCAATGAAACCGTTATCAATTTCTTGTGTAAAATTGATGTTTATTGGAGACGTTGGATGCGGGCAGTTGTGAAGTGGACTTTTAGGGAGTAGGTACTATCCTTATCATAAGTTTAAAATTATTAATTAAATTTGTATGTATGATATCTATTTTAACAAAGTTCTGGATAAAACTATAACATGTCGTGAATACATTAATTCAAGATGAAAACTAGCTGGTCGTCCAACTTGAAAAATAAAAAATAAAGCCTGACAAAATTTAAGTAATATAACACCTGAAACATTCATTGCTATTATAAGTTTGCCGGGCGATGGATTCTTATTTTTTAAGGATCTCTCAAGAAAGGTATTCTATGTTGCAGCGTAGAGGCTAAAGCGAGAAAAGATGACAGAGAGACAAACAGAGTTAATATTTAAATACCTACGCTCCTGAATCTCGACGACAAGCTCCTGAAAGGGAAATTGTAAAAAAAAAACAACTCATACCGTTTGATATATAAATTAAATAACCGTTTGATAGTTAAATAAACGAAGTGTAGATACGTCATAAAGGTAAGTGCTATGCGCCCTATAAACCATTTTAATGGTTTGTGGTTTGATTTTAAGAGCGTATCTTGTTCAATTGGAAATGTCGTTAAATACGTTACGAACGTTAGAGATAAAAATAAATAGGTATGTATCGAGAAACGGGTGTATGTAAAGTGACGGGAAAGGAATACTAAACTATTTGATAGTGCGTCACGTCACGACCAACCAACGAACCCGCATTTCGAGGCCTTTATTGAATTCTCCGTCAATTGATAGGCATTTCGTCACCTCCAGAAACACAGGATACGGTGACAGGATATATTTGAAGATTTATTACAACGGCGTCCTTGTACGTGTCCGAATTTACCACTAACTGGTGTCCGCGACTTGGCGACTTCGAAAAATAAAAGATATAACGTCTGACATTATACTTTTGCGAATAAAGCGTTGGATCTTTATTTTTAGATAGCTGTTGGTCTATTGGAATATTTAGCCATATATTTAGGGCCGAAAGGTCTAGAGGAGCGTACGAAACGTGACTGAAAACTTTTTATTATTAACTAGCTGGTGCCCGCAACTTCGTCCGCGTTCTCGACAGCCTATAGCCTTCCTCGATAAATGGACTATCCAAAAAAAAAGAATTTTTCAAATCGAACTAGTAGTTCCTGAGATTAGCGCGTACAACCATACAAACTTCAGATTTATATAATAGTATATAGATTAGTGATATTATCTGCATATTTGTGATTCAATTCATTACTTGTTTACCTAATAATTATATCCACAACACTCCTCTTTCAGAGTCAATCAAAGTTAATCTAAATTAATGAACATTAAATAAGCTCGTGTACGATCTACAGATCGTACACATACATGTAAACCCAATTTACTTGAACAATACGAAATAGTAATTTAATGTAACAATTAAATTGCTAATTTTATATGGATAATAATTCAATAATGTTGCCTGATATTAATTCCAATCAGTATAATTTGTCTAATAAACGTTAGAAATAACAACTTAACTATAATCTAACATACACCACCAATGCCTACAGTTTATGTTCGTATATAATAATTAGAGAAATTTTCCATAATTAAGCAATTTTTATTGGCGTTTGCCTGCGACTTCGCTTACACCAATTTTTCATAAATAAAAAACTGAAATTCAACAGTGAGCATCGAGTGAGCCGTCAACCTGTCTAACAACCTTTACCTACATAAAAAATATTATCTCCTACTAGCGACCAGTTCCCGGCTTCGCACTGGTGTAATTGTTTCTGAAAATTATATACAAAAACCTTCCTCCTTTAACGCTTCTTCCATTGGTGAAAACCGTATTAAAACCCGTTAAACCCTTTTTGAGATTGTCACGAACATACAGACAGATAGAGCAGGCGGGGGGACTTTGTTTTATAATAATTTTAAGAATATTTGAGCCTATTTGCGTAATCAACATAATTCATGTGGGACCTTGTAGTGCAAATTTTATTTTTCACTAATAACCTAATGAAATCATATAGGCAAACTATAATATACATATTTACAGTGGGAGCGCATAGAGCAGTTAGTACTTAACGACAGAAGTTAACGAAATACTTCAGGTTTACGCGAGCCGAATATTTCAGAAGTGTACTCTGTTTTCTCATCAAATTCCTAATTTACATTTCAACATTGTTCATATAAATTATATTCAAATGCGCATAGCTCGGATATTTCCCTGCTACTTAATACAATTTTCCTGCATACTTCAAATATTAGGCGAGTAAAATATTTTCGCATGAGTGTCCACTTTGAAATACCTACAACTTCGAGAAGAAATATGAACAAAAAATGACTACGTAAGAGGGAATGTGAAAAACGGATGCTTAAAGCGAAAGAAATCGGTACAAGTGGAAAAAAGAAATAACATGGCAAAGGTATTTACGTAGATTTTTTTATTCTACATACTAACTCCTGTTACTAACGTGAATACGTCTTTATACTAATTTAATCAATTTAACCACTCGATAGCCAAGATCAATTTTACTCATAACTCTTTTTTTTAATCTTCAAATAAAATGTTCAGGTTAACTTTTAAATTTCTGACTGCTCTTTCGATCAGAATCTCCCCGATAATCATCGATGTCGATAATATAGAGTAAGTAAGACCTTTATAGTTAGTGTATTGACATTTGAATAATAATAAATACGTTATTAAAAAAGTATCAGCGTAAACATTGAACATTAACAATAGCCTTTTAGATTATAAATCCGTAACATAAATTTGTCATTGTCCGTTAAATTAATAACCAATAAGTAACATGAGATATGGTTTAACTTTAAGTAACCCTAGTAAGAGTTGTTCGTCGTAATGAAACCCGATACTTAACCATAAGTCGTAACCTTCAGAGGAAGCTCAAATGAAATTAAACTGCCCGTTGATTGACGAAGGGAGCGATTGTCCACGATAATTACCTCTTAAGAAGAAGCAAGTAAGACGAGTAAGAATCGGTTGGTCCAAGAATATTCATAAAGGAATTTCGTATTAAACCTTATCTTAGTACATCTTAGTACTTCAAAATTTTAAATATCAATATAATTTTGGTTCTTCTCATGCCTATGAGTGTATTTTTTAGCTCCATCTATTGCCATATGCATGCTCAATGACGACAACATTCCTCCATCAATATCAATATCAATATCAATCAATCAATACTAATAATAAATCTGTAGGTAAGTGTAGGTTGTATGTATGTTCCTTAAACGAATTAACAAATTTTCATTAACCTGGTAGATAAACATCTAGACGTACAGGACACAGGATAGGCTACTTTTTTCTTTTTGAACGCGGACGAAGTCGCGGGCGCCAGCTAGTTTTTAATAAAATTTTAAGTATGTCAAACATGTGAACGCATCATTACCAATAATTCGGTTAAAATTCAGTCAATCACTACCCAGTAAACGACTTGCACATGTTCAATATGAATAAATTGATTGACGATTGCTTGCTGTATTTCTAAAGTTACTGTCAACTCTTAGATTAACATATTTCATCACACGACAGTAAAGATGTAAAACTACGAATCGATAAGTCTCTAAGCATAAGTTATATAACTATACGGTTGTGTTAGAACTGAACAATAAAATACAACAAAACAATACGTTGTTCACAAGAAGCGAGATTACTCCACGGAATGTGTGGATTAATTTAGGATTCCACTCAACATTAGAATTTGTGTCCAAATTGAATGTGCTGATACAAGAGATTCTCGAAATACCGCAGAATAGGTGCCACTCTAAACAGAGTAATGTATCACATTGTGTTGTTAGTTTAGATTTTATTATATAAAATTTATTAATCTTTGTGTGACTAATTTAATAAAAATAAAAATTAATAAAATTCTTTTGTGAAATTTTAAAATAAACTAAATTTTCAATGCAACTTTTATGCAAAAGTTTAATTTAATGCTTATAAAATTGTTTATCCTGGCTATCAACGCACAGCCAAAACTACTAAGTCTAAAAAGTCGCGGAACATAAGTTTATCGAAACATGGAAAATACGATTTTTGCAAATTTCAACTCCATGTGAAGCCGGGAGCGAGTCGCTAAACGAATAATTACAATAAGTTAATTGTACAAATATAGCTAAAAAACAAAATTTGTCCAGTCTGTACAAGAAACCCAATTGAAACGAAAAACTTATGCAAAGTAGAATTATTTCTGTTTTTTTTTAAGCGTCATAAATTTCTTGACGCTTGGACCACAACTACCACAAGTCTACTTCTATAAGATAAAAGGATGCAACCATTTGAGACATTAATTTCAGTTTATATAACCAAGGTCAGTGACATTACTGCTTTCGATTTTATTTGGTTTTGTTTCAAACTGTCCATCATCATTAACGTAAATTCTTTTAACTTCAGTAATCTCTGCTACGATTCACCATAACTTAATTGAATGAATTAATGAGATTTAATAAAAGAAGAATGAATGGATGTAAAAACTCTTTCACGTAAAAACGGCTCAACAGGTTTGGATGAATTTTGGCACACAGATAGTTTATTGCCTTAGTAACATATGGGATACTTTTTATCCTGAATAAATGGTAGGTTCCCGAGGGATCGTCTAAAAATGTAAAAAATAACAGCGGCGCCTCCGTCGTTACAGCGATAATATAAATAAAGATGTGAGGCGTTATATCAAGTTATATTTTTCATTTTTCAATGCGGAAAATTATTTACTAAAATAGTTTATTATGAAAAAAGATACACATATAGTTCGTAATATATTTAGTATCCTATAGGTACCTATGGTCTACAGTGAAAATCAATAATAAATTTTAAAGCACCTCACCTTGAAAACTAATTCTTGGTTTGTAAATGGTTGTAATCGACTAAAGGAAATTGCTTTCGGGGACGCAAACCTAAAATTATACGATTAATATCTAAATATATTGCTGGATTGTAAGCTGGATCCTAAATATATTACGAACTAGTGGCTGTGTCCGCGACTTCGTACCTATGTCTATATTATTTAAAATTTTCCAGGGAAACCTAATATTTTTCCAGGGATAAAAGGTACCCTATATGCTAATTTAGGTAATAAACTATTTGTATGTCGAATTTCATCTAAATCCTATCAGGATATCGACGAAAGGATTACGAAGGGATTACACTAACTTCCACATGTTCGATTGATGTGAAATTTGGTATACTCTTACTTATGTGGTATTTCCATGAGAGGTAACCTTGCTGATGCTACTCTGTGGGATACCCAAATCCTTAGTAACTAACAGCAAATATAGCGTGTTTGGTCTCAATAGAAAGTCCATGGTTAATTAATAAAATTTTAACTATTAGATTTTTGAAATCTTAGCGATTCCAACAAACAATAAACGTACAACATAAAAGTAATGTTTCCGAATAGAATAACCTGTTTTTCGCGTGGTAATCAAACATAACAATTTCATAAATTGCTGAACAATAAATCATTAACAATGGTGCTGTCAAATTAAATAGGCTTATATACTACCTATTTTAGGTACGGCCATAATTCTAATAAGAAGTTAGCTAAAGTGTACCCAAGCAAACATTAAGTTTATAATAATTATTATCGTTAAATAAAAAATATAACGAAAAACGTCATAATTTTAATAAAAAAATTATACGCGTTCTACTAAAATTTTAAGTATTTTAAATAACTATTATTTGAAACTTAAGACTGGCAACAAAATAGTTGCGTATTTTTTGTATTTTAATAATAATAATAAAATATTTTTAAGACATTTGATTTTATTCTTCTTTTTTTTAAGAAATTTAAACGCTGTTACATACGAATATGCAATCCAGATAATATCTTGCGCGTTCCCAAAATTCATTCCGAGCGAAGCTGGGAGAGGGTCGCTAGAGCTCTATATTTACAAATTTTTAGTCTTTTTATTTTAAGAAAATTTTTAGTTAAATTTGAATATTTAGCGCCTGTTTCACCAACTACAAGTAAAGTGTTGATTAGTTACTTTTAGAAATCATTTTCTGTTTTATTGAATTATTCACTAGGTTTAGTGCATCCATCGATTTTTATTATTATTTTCTATTCAATGTTTGGGACGTTTACCGTAGAAACAAAGGTATATCAGCTCCATTATCCCCGGTTACCGGTGACTTTAAATGACAGTTTGGCCTACTTGACGTTTGTGAAAGAGGCGCTTAGACTGGCAAAATTTTTTTGAATGCTTGGGCAATGAAGTTATAAGTTAAGAGAAATATTTACAAAATTAGTTGACTCAGCATAGTGTGAAATATGAAGTAGGTATACTTAAGTACTGGAGAGCAATTGGCGGGCGTTGTGATGTGAGTCAGCGCGCCAGGTGACTGACTTTACATTTCTCATTCGCGATAAATTAAACAACTATTATAAACGAGAACCAAAACATCTTAATCAGAATAAATACACGTGCCTTAAGTATCTACTTTCATACTTACCAGTACAGTGTACCTAATAAAATAAGCTCTTACCTAATAAAGTTAAATAAGATTAAACTAATCAAGTTGAACTTTACAATGCCATCTTTGGTACATATTTATGTCTTTATGTAAGTAAGTATATAAAAATTTAACTTTCGTATGTTAGTGTTCACAAAATTTGAATACTAGCGTACGAATTAACGTAGCAATTTTTTAACAGAAAGGTGTACTTCTTACTTTTTACTCCGAAGTTCCGTCGAAAACAAAAAAAAACGAGCCTAACGAAGTGTGGCCAGGGCCCAGGTTCAACCAGTAATAATATAATAAACTTCTATAAACAAAATTTATTTTAAAAAAATGTGATAAAATGCCTTCAAAATATAGCCTCAACAATACTAAGTTTTAATTACCTGAGATAGGTCAGTATCTTCTCTAAGTTTCTCAGCAACAGTCATTTTCCTCTCAGCGGACACGAAGCCAGCCGTTATGAGTAACAATAGCACTAGTGACCCACTCATTTTTAACAGCCAAAGCCTCCAGGTGAAACAATAAAAACATCCAAGCCACAATAATGTACACTCGCGTTACATCGACGGTTCGAGTTTTAGAGTTCAGTGAACACGGATAGAGAACGCCGGGCGATAAGTGCCAAAGTACGTCGCGGGAGGCACTGACGCGTTGTTTGAAGCTGGCCGTTCGCTGGCTGCCGTGCCCCCCTCACTCCGCTGCGTCATGCGGCCGTTACGAACAGACAGACTGGTCATTCTAGTTCGCAGACCAAATGCCTGTTTGAAAATTACATATAGCATCTGTTACTTTACTTATCCCAAAGACACATTAAGAGTTTGCAATGCTTGTTGCATGACCATTGACCAATAAATGTTCTGTAACTCCTTTTATTCATAACCGATAAGTGTGTGGATTATCTCAATTAATGGCTAGGAACTGCAAACAAAGTTACAAGGATTGCATAATTTAAACTAACGACTGGCTTCGGCTGAAATTTTTTTTTGAAAATTATATTACATACAAACCTTCCTCGCCAATATATTTTAAAAGTGCTTCAGATTTAAACTGTAACATTAGTTTAATAATTATGGAGATGGCAGTGATGGGAAAAGTAAAATGCCAATTACTGTTTTTAGCTTTAAAGAATATTCAAACTTTTACTCAAAACAGGATTACAACTATTTATAATGTGTGTATCGAATTTAGAAGTATTATTATTATTAGGCACATATTAGTAACGCGATACACGTAAAATTTTACCTGCTCAATCCACCCCCGCTTCAAACGTGACACGTGAACCGATCTTGGTGAGGTCTATTGTTACCTCTTACAATGTATACTTTAATCTTTATTATAACCTATATTATCAAGACTTTGTTATTATGTTGTATTATTGTTTTACTCGTAATTAGATTAAAGAAATTTGTAAAATATGCAATAAAATTATGAAAAGGCGAAAAACAGACACATCATTACTGTACGAAGAGAAAAAGCTCAAAAGACAAATTAGTCACTAAGATCGAAATAATAAAGTCTCATTTTTTGGAATACATAATGAAATATACTATGTGTGAAATATAATCAAAAACTAACATTATACTAAAACGTAAAATAAAACGAAAATTTTAGATAAAACTCTGAATGTGTTTTTTAGTTTTAGTATAAAGTTTCAAAACGTTAGATTAACTATAGAGAGTCAATTAGTACTTTGAACAACGAAATTTTACCTTATATTTCCTCCAGTCCTTTATACCTTAAGTGGATAATCTTGTTTTTGTCAGTCTTTATTTTTCTATCAATTGACGGCGAGTTAAGTGTGACTGAAAAAGGCAATAACATTTTACGCAAAGTTTAAAAAAGTACTTTCCCACAATTACTTATTTCGAGGTAATCTGTGTAAAGCTTGGTTTAAATTTCTATTTATAACAAATACTAGTATTGGTCTCGCCTTTGATGTCACTATCGCTACTTGCGTGAGCGGGCGCTAATTTACAATTATTTGATATTCGGATTAAAGTAAGGGTGGCCTTATAGTTTATGAATAATTTTAGTCTTGTATGTTTGGTGCTAAGGTACTTATGTAACAACCCCTTGACCTTGTACTTATTACTTATTACATACCATTACTTATTCTGTGCCTTGACATATTATTGTAAGGTCATAAACTATGTCGATTAAACGAATAGATAATATCCACTTGTAGACGTACAGGATTCACTAAATGCGAAGAACGCTGGCAGTGGCAATAAATTGTTATAGTTCAAATGTTTTGACGAGCTCGTTGAACCGTTGTTATCAGGGTCTCCGAATTATCATCAATACTCAATACCGTACTAATAATAAATCTGTAAGTGTAGGTATTGTATGTATGGTATATTCCTTCATAACTCTTAAACAAATTAACTGATTTTCATGAAATTTGGTAAATAAACATGTAGACGTACAGGACACAGCATAGGCTACTTTTTTATTTTTCAACGCGGACGAAGTTGCTAGCGCCAGCTTAGTATATCATATAATTGGTTCGATTATTATTGGCAAGACCAACTATTCCAGTGTCGGGCTTGGAGTCTGTAATCTGTATTAAGTACTTACTTAGTACTTATTTATTCATTGTCTCTTGTGTAGGGGTCTATCTACACAAAAGTAAAGGTCAATATCCTATTATGCATTACTTGAGAAGTTGAGAGAAGATATCATCCAAATAAGCATATTTATACTGATACTTTTCATATCATTTTAGTTTATTTCACACTGAGTGCGGAAAGATAATATAATATTTACCATTTTCATTTTCAAACTGGGTGAAACAGAAACCAATTGATATCAGCTTCAATTTTTAAATGAACGAACGAGCGATGCTATGAGAAACAAGATAAATATTAGGGGCTATTACAATATTAGAAGCTGACTTCATAGTTACTATTAAAAATTCACTAAAGAGTCATGTTTGTCACCGCATCTCGTGTTAATTGCCTCAACGTGTCGACGGACCATCATCTAATGAAAATGTAAAGCCGAAACTTGGCAACTGAACTGTTGCTTATTTAGGTTCACACGACACCAAGTAATGCATAATAAAGTTGTTAGCGAGTACAGGCACCAACTGTCGAGACTCTGGCGTTGTGCCAAAATGCCTACGATAACTATTCAATGACGGAACTCAAATATAAAGAAAACGTTTAACCACAAGGACACCATAACCACAGCTTATTTGTCTTGGTAGGCATGTTTTGTATTCAGCAAGACAACATTGTAATTCCTGGATACGGCAACAGTAGCCTTTGCGAAGTTACATTGTTAAAAGTTGAAATAGGAAACTTTACTGAACTCATGTATGCAGAACCAAATTTTATGAGTGTAATACAAATTGCTCTAAGGCTTATTTGCTGCCTACTTCTTTAGTTAAAGTATAAATTTAGTATCTCAAAGTCAATACATTTTCTTATGTATCGGTCGTCAGACAGCTAGACTATCGCCATCGTCAGCATAAAAAACGCCAAGTGCCCCAACCTTGATAGGATTAAGGATAACGGACTTGGAAGCGCTAGTGGATAGGCAAATGGGGTCTGGCATCCCATATTCAGTCACGATGGTACTGCTACCAAACTGGCTTCTCAGGTGACTGCTAGATTCAGTTTGAACTGCCACTGTTTGCAAGACCCAGACCAGAGCCAACATTGAAATGTTTATTTCTAATGGTTCCAATGTTGGTCCTGCCTGAAATTGAACCCGAGACCCGTAAGTCGAAGCGCTTAGGCAAGTACCTTATCCACGCGACCAATAGACCAATACATGGACTTAGAAGCTGTATATGGACTATGGTATACTATGGTATACATATGGCTAAAAATGAGAATGATAAGAAGTCAAAAAAAGAACATATTTACCGTTGACTATATATTGTCGCCTATATACATAAGTACATCAAAATGAAGCAAATGTAATAACGACTCTGACAGAATGAAGGATAAGGCGTCCCTTACTCACCCTTCAGAATACAACAGTATTCTGAAATTTCATCATAGTCTTTAGTAAGAGAATGCTTATACTGCGCGCTACACAACACGGGGCACGCAATTTAAATCAGTGTAATTATGCAGTGCGCTCTGCTACTACGACGTCATAAAATATAAAAAGTTTTTACAGTTTACCTAAACAGATCTTTTAGAGCAATGCATAAAATAACTGTTATTTATTTCCGAAACACATTAGCTTTTTTCCCCCAGTTTCCTTTCAATTACATCAAGCAATCAGTTCGAGCGCACTATGGAGCTTATCTTTTATTCATAGTACGTTTCTCTGGTTTTGTTTCGGTTAATATATCTTGTGTGTGAATGAAATATAACCGCGCAATCTATACATTTGTAATAAGTTTAGCGAGATTAATCAAGCCGGGTTACGGTGAAAGCTATTTCGTCCGAAATCAACCGTCTCGTGTTTTGTTGGTAACTAGTAAATTGTTTGGGGAGATTGCTTATCTATTTTTTTTTTTTTATTATTGTTCATTACCAAATTCATATATTTTTATCATCAGCCACTATGCGATCACTATTGCGTCAATAGGCGCCACACTCAGAGGTTACTTTGTTTTACACCCCCTGCAAGCCTATTGAGGTCATCGCTCGTCATCGGTCCAGCCCACAGTTCGTTAAATAATTGAGAAATAAAATAAAAAAAATATTGTTGCATAACCAAAGATGCCAAGATCCATAACCAAGCCGAGAGTTAGATAGTTAAAATATAAATCAGAAGATAGAAGAAAATTTTCTTAGTGAAAATATTAGTTACATTATGTTATATGGTATTTCCTTCCAGTTCTCCGCCTTTCTCAGCCCGAAAAGCTAGCTAATTTTCCTTTTTAATACACGCACTGATCAAAGGGCGGTCGACGAGGCGACGACAAAAGACTTTGTCGGTTCGTAAAATTCGTTATTTCAGGCCGATCAGGTCATTAACCGTGAAATATCTACTCAAACATCTTATATATTCCTTATTATTACGAGTAGTCGAATGGCTCAATTTGAAAGTCGTCCAAAAAAAGCAATCAAAGCAATTATGGAATTTTTCAAAATAATTTTAAAAAGCCTTTATTGTACATTTTTATACTTTTTTATTTTATTCATAATATAAAGTATCAGTAGAAACTGAGTTAGTTACAACAACCCATATCAATTATGTAACATTCTACTAAAAATACTACTGAATTCTGAACGAAATTGGATTTATTTGTATTACAACAGATAAGTTTATATAGTTAATTATCAAAAACAATAAATATATCTATACTAATATTATAGGTATACAGGTAAAATTTGTATGTTTGTTTATATATATGTAAGAGGTAATCTTTGAAACTACTTATCAAATTTAAAAAGAAATATTACTAATAGTTACAACAGAATTTTAAAATCTATTCTATAACTATTTTTATAAAATATTTATTATCTAAAAAATAATCTCCAACGTTTGTCAAAAATATAATGTCGGTGTTAATGTACATACCGTCAAACGGGGTTAATTTGACATAATTTTGAGGGTTTTTGTTCCTAAGACGCGTTTCTGCGATATTTGATATTTTTTATCTCTAAATAAACATACCATCCAATGCTCAAATGGAAATAAATTAATTCTTATATTGTTTTTTATTGCTTTTTGTAGGCATCAAAGTTACCCAGTGTGAGGGGCTATTTTGAGAAATATAGTCGCATTTGCATATTATATAGAATACTAGCTGGTGCCCGCGACTTCGTCCGCGTTCTCTATAGCCTATATAGCCTTCCTCGATAAATGGACACAACAACACAAAAATCCAACACAAAAAGAATTTTTCAATTCGAACCAGTAGTTTCTGAGATTAGCGCGTACAATCAAACAAACAAACTCTTCAGCTTTATATATTGGCATAGATAAGTTCGAATTCGTTAATGGTCACAGCCAACTTATAAAGATACCTGTAGCCCCAAAATGTGTCAATGTTCCCCTGGAAGTCAGAGTAACCCCGTTTGACGGTATGTCACGCGTTATATTATTGCTTTACATATAATTATTTTTCAGGCGTTATATCTTTTATTTTTAAACGGGCCCCAATTAGTCAATAACAAATGCTAAATTTTAACTCACCTATAGTCACTTAAACCCAATATCTTGTTATAAGAAAAATTTTAATATGAATACGAAACCTAATAAATTTTATCAGTAGAATTGTGTAGGAAAACATTCTTCTTTTGTTGTTTTAAAGAGAAAACATGCTACTCGCAGTTTTCATGAAAGATTCACTTATACTGTGAAGAAATGTAAGAAACGAATTGGAAAGCTTTTTCATATTCAAATCAACAACATATTGGAGTTCTGCTTTTGTCACATTTAGTGGGAATACGGGAGGTTTCTTTGGGGATTCTGTCATGGCTTCATCATTTTCAATCCAAGGTGACCATACGTAATTACGAAATGAGGGATTTGCCCTTTCATCGGTGATAGGTTGATTTCGAGGTTTCATTTCTGACCACAGTAACCTTAGTTGAAGAACTAAGCGCCTTGCAATTTCTGGCGCTGTAAACCAAATGTCATGTGACTCCAATGGATCCTTGTCTAAATCGTAAAGACAACCCTTCTCTGAAACAGTAAATTTAATTATAATAAGTAACCACTTTTAGTACCTAATTATAAATATTAATTGTTTTCTAATTACCATTAGTAGGAATACAAGGAATTTTATATAATTCATCTGTAAAATTAATTATACTGTTTTCTTTTCGTATTTTATATACAATATCAATATCAAGTGGCAAATTCAGTGTTTCCTTGAACACATGTGCAGATTCCGATTGTAATAGAACGTTTTCATAAGTTTCATTCTCTTCTTTGCTTATTTTTAATTCTTCGCCTAAATAATTACTGGTTTCGTAATCAAGATTTCCTACAATAATTTTGTATTGACCTTTTCTATAAGCAGCCCATCCGTTCAAATCGTCTAAAGTAATGAGAACATCTTTACGTTTTGATTTCTCATTAGTTTTTAAAGCACGCCATTGATCGATACCGTCCATTGGTTCATTAACATTACCTCC
This sequence comes from Synanthedon vespiformis, assembly GCA_918317495.1. Taxonomy (NCBI): domain Eukaryota; kingdom Metazoa; phylum Arthropoda; class Insecta; order Lepidoptera; family Sesiidae; genus Synanthedon; species Synanthedon vespiformis. Next base: position 4,330,811 of record OU906953.1, read on the forward strand.
AGCGGCACTAACCAAAGTAGGCAACCAATCAGTTACATGAAATAAACCCTTCCAAATTTTTGATTCTAACGATTCGTGCCATATAATAGTCGGTACTCTTACTGCGCCCTCCCAAGGAGTATTTTTCATACCGCGTAAAGGCAAATTACAACCGAAATTTCGCTTTAAGCCAATTGTAGGAGAGCCGTTATCTGAAGTAAATATGATGATAGTATCTCGAAGCATTTCTCTTTCTGCCAATGCAGCTATGATGTTCCCAACGCTTTTGTCTAGACTTGTCACTAAACCTGGAACAGTGACAAAATAGTTAATTAACATAATACTGTTATTGTTTTCACCAAAATGCTTAGTGTTTAAACTGGATATAAGTAACTTGATAATAATTAGTCGTATTGAAAAACACTGCTAATATCACAGTATCACGCTACTGCCACAAACACTTAGCAGGAGAGGCTGACAGCGTCTGTGCTATTAGAACTCACTTTGCAAAATTCGTAATAGATCGTACAACACGCATAGTTGTGTCTGCGAACGACAATGTTTTCCAAACATCTCCCATTATACAAGCATAGTTTAGCAAAATGGTCAACAATAACGTATGTTTATTTTATATCAACTGTGTGAAATAAATAAGCTTATAAAACTTATAAAAAAATATATTACACTTAGAGGCACTGATAACTAACTTATTATTAACTTCACCTGCATATAATCTCCTTGCAGAGTGTACAATGTGCTTATTTGCTTGTATCGCGTCGACAGGCGGTTGTAGATTAACCAGTCCACCGCCGATGTGAGGGGCAGCGTGTGACATATGAACGTATAATGGTTGTGACGTGTTATGTTCTCTAATTACTGTAAAAAATCAAATATTTTTTCTAAAATACTAAATTTTTGGTACTAAGCATATCTACCATTTTATTTTAGGCAACAGGTAACATTTAGGTACAGTTCAAAAAGGAGTCTGGTGTCTTTAGTTAGTGACAGTGAAGCAACTATCCTTTTAGAAAAGAGAACGGTATTGACGAGTCCGTTGGTTAAGCAGTGCTTGCTTGAACGCCCTATTCCACAGGGTCAACTTTGGAAATGAACTGTTCAATCTTAGGACTGGTCTGGTTCGAGTTTGAATTGAACCCGCGATCTCTGAGATAGACCGAGGGAAGCACCTCAACAACTCGACCAATGGCTCTGAAGCTCGTCATGCTTCTGAAAGGCCTGTGTCTTGAAATCACAAACGAACACTTATTCATTTGTATAGGTATTATATAAACAAAAAGTGAAGGAGGTATTTGTAAGTAAATTATAAATTAGTGAGAAGTGGCTATGAATAAACAGTCAGCTGAATAAAACAAATAATAATTAACGAAGATGTCTTTCCTCCTTTAACTTCAATTAGCCGCACCCTGAACCGTAACTTTATTTTTTTATATTCATTTGTTGTGTTAGTGTATTTATTTAATCATATTGTACTTATTTTATAAATAGGTAGGTATAAAGTTTCTATACAAATAGTATTGTGACTAATATAGTTTTCTATAAAACAATGCGCACAAGTGTTGTTATATTAGATTCATTAGCTATCCTGAATTAATGAAGGTTACGGTTTCATTGACCCGTCCCCATATTGTGAATTATATATAACCTAACCATATATGAATGAATTAATGTATGAATTAAACTAAGTTTAATGTACGATCATTGCTGTTCATAAAATCAGCGGTATATGGTTTTCGAACTTCTCCTTTTAACAACTAATAAAAGGAGACGCCTATGAGGTATATGCGGACCCAGTGCCTGCAGTCTCTTCAGTTTCCACAGCTAGGCATGTCGGTATGAGGTAAGAACCATGAAGCATCATTTGTCTAAATTCTTGGATATTAAATACAAAATAATCTATCAAAGCGAAAAACATGAAATCTTCGATTGACTTAAGCCAGGTAAGAGCATCAATAAACATTTTTAAAACTCTTTTCGATATTGCAAATGTATTACGAATGTTAACCTTCGGAGAGAAAATCTTGAAAACTTCATCAAAATTGTTGCAAAATAACTAATAATCACTAAGCAACGTTTAGAGATGTAATAAATAAAATTTAAAATAAAGGTTGACTTACGTTTAACCGCCTTCTCTGTTAATACCTCAGTAAGGTGACCATTTCGGTCTTGAATGGGATCCATGTTATTAAAAAAATCTAGACCGAAAAATGTACTTTCATTTGCTGTCTGAAAAAAAAAAGTGATAAGTGAAAAAAAATTAATAAGTGGACTAAGAATAATCTTGTTTGATTCTATTCTTGGATGCGTAATCTACTTATTACGTAAAGCAAGTAACCTAATATAAGAAAATTATGTCACAGCCATCACATGAAACCGTATACGTTCTATCTGACTCGGTAATGTGTCGCAGTAACTTACCTCTATAAGGTTGTAGGTATAGTAATCCACCGATCCGTCTAGGAAGCCGTAGAAGCTATCGAAGCCCACATTAGTAGGCAAATACATTTCTCTGGATTTGCCACAGTGCCATTTGCCTATCAAGTGTGTTGAGTAGCCCAAACCACGTAAATAGATCGGGAGATTTCGCTGGGATACAGGTAAACCGCGGTCCTCTGCACCCAATATTGAGGGACCTTGAAGACCTAAAACATTACACAAAAGTGCATTAAACATATTATGGATCCACCATCGATCCGCGGCTCTTATCAGTGTCTGTCCACTTTGTGGGACATGCAGACACTAGATACGCTTGCCGGCCGTCGTCGGCGCTCCGTACTTTTATGTATCTTATGACTGTGTCCTGCCCACTGCCACTTCAATTTATGTACTTACTATGGCTACTAAAGCCGTGTTATTATGTTGCTTACTCGTCAAAATACTTAAAACAACTTTTTTTTAACGGTGTTATTATGTTTAAGGGGTTACCAGTCTCCTCAAAATGAATCATAGGGTATCGGTAGCCAACTGCGGATTGACAGGTCTTTACACGTCTTTGAAGATTCCTTTTTTGGATGTAGTATGTATCCAAAAAATACATGTATTCTTACACGATAAATGTTGTTTATAAATGTTTTTTATAAGCGATATTTATGGTCCATGAGCCAGTGACAGATTTTCATGACCAATTTCCTCCCAGTCGGTAACTCGTAAAAGGACTGAGAGAGTTGTATCATGAAGCGTTGTGAACGTCAGCTGTGGCTCCGTTGGTGGGTTGAGCAGTAGAGTGGTAGCCGCCCACGCACATAATAAAAAAAATTTTTAATCATTTATTCCCGATTAAAAATTCATCAAATTATAGTTAGCCTAATATTTTGAAGAAACGAAATTGTCAGCTATTTATAAAATGGTGCATTATACGTCAGCAGGTCACACGAATATATACGTGTTTAGTGATTACCTCCTGAATAGAAAATTTATCAGATGATAGTTTATGTATTACTTTTAATAAATAAAAAAGTCAGCTGGCTATATCTTGGTGGAATGCTTGTCAGCTGATGCTCTGAAAGTGTAACGGGCTACCACTGCTCAACCCACCATCGGAGCCGCAGCTGACGTTCACAACGCATCATGATACAACTCTCTCAGGCATTTTACAAATTATCGACTGGGAGGAAATCATTGACGAAATTAGTGCCTGGCTTAGGGACCATTATTTCAATCGAAAAATATTCCTAGGAACAGGCCTGGCCAAGATTCAAAATTATGTACGCCAAATCGGCATTGGAGAATATTTGGTAACATTGCATAATAAGTTAGACTGAAAGTTATATATGCAATTAACATAATCGTCAGAGTTATAAATTAAGTCAGACTTGTAATAAATTCCATAATTTACACGATATCAAATGACGGAAACATTAAACTTTAAGATTTCCATATTTGTGTGCAGAACGATTTTAAGTATTATATTGTTATTAAAAAATATAGTAAGTATATTCTTATATTATTTTATAAATATTAGGTAGTATAATATTTACCCATTCGCATAGAATAATTTCCAGTAAAGAGAGCTGCCCTCGATGGGGTACCCAATGTATCTGTGTAATAATCTTGCAATATGGTACCATGATATGCTAAAGTGTCTATATTCGGAGTCTTTATTTGGTCAGATCCATGATAACTGACGTCATTCCAACCCTGATAGTAAAAAACATTTTAAATATATACCTAATTTTAATTTCAAATAAAAAAAAAAACTTTTATATTGGATGATTATCAGTAATCAGATTTATTTTTATTCGAAATATTTTATTAGTATAATGATAATGAAAGAAAATAATGAATGTATTTTAACGAAAATTAGGTCAAACTCTGATCAACCGATTCCAAGGTTAGCCCAGACAAATAGTCTGGTTCGATCTTCAACAACAACCTTAAAAAAAATCGTGTTTGATTTTGAAAACGCGCAAATAACTATAAATATAATAATACTTACTAAATCATCTGCAACAATGAACACGATATTTGGTTTTCTTTGCTCGCCGCATATTACTTCGGAAATCATTAATAAGAAACTGCAATAAAATTAGAAAATTCAAATTAAATAAAAAATAAAAAATGTGATAATATTACAAAAACATCTACTAATAATAGTAAAAGTAAAAATACTTACAATAAAAATTTTAATAACATTCTAAACACCTTATTTAGATGCACAGAAATTTGTTTGACAAATTAGCCTAATAATGTAAGAAATTAATTTTATACCGAAAAATAATACTTTAAAACTAAACGTCACCATACAGTTTACTGGTAAAAGTAAAACTGAATGGTTTTTCCTCTTAATAAAAACTTTGACACTTAAAATTAAAATGATATTTTTTCACTCTTCAAATTGCTAGACTAACGTCTTTGTCTGACCAAATATAGTTAGTAAAGTAAGAAATTGTGAACATTATTTGCAGAATAAATATTATAACAGCTGCTATTATATTATATTAGCTCCAGAAGAGACAAAATTTTCGTTTACGTGTGAAATATTTATAGCCTTTATATTGAAAACGGCCTTTTTTCTCAGTAGTGTCAAAACAGCTCCATTTTCATTTATTTTTGGCTACTGAAATATTGACTGACGTCAGAAGAAGAATACATAGAAAGCGCCCTTTTGTGGAAAATATTTGAATGGTGATTTTGAAGCCATTGTGATGTGTGAACGAGTAAGAGACGCCATTGCTCTATCTTATACCTTCCTCGTTATAATATCTCATTCTATACTAGCTACTGTAGTTCGTTTTTCGAAAATCCCTTTAGGAACGATATATTTTTCAGGGAAAAAGTAATCCTATAATTTAATCCAGGCATTTAAATCGATTAAATCGATAACTTGAATGCCAATTTTCATAAAAAAAAATGCAAACCCACAGTAAAATTCTTCGACTTACCTGACCAGTTGCTCGCATCATAGGTAGATATTTTGTATCTTTGCAGACAGACTTACCTCCTGATTCTTCGAAAACAATACTTTTTTTCTGGATGAACTAGTTTTATTATATATATCCTATGTTCTTTTCTGTACCTCTGACAACATGTATGCCAAATTTAATGACGATCGATTGAGTAGTTAGTTGGGACTTGAGAGTCGCGTGAAAGCGTAGAAAACAAACAATCTCGTTTTCACATTTATTATTATTAGTAGGGATGTAACAAGCCATGTTATGAAATGTGTAAAAAATATATTTTGAATTCTATCCAGTTGTCTTAGAGTTCAATTTCAATTCAATGTCTCTACTTAGAAAAATGTTCTCCTTTATGAAATTTCAATCTACTCAGAGGTCTTAACTTATTTTCGTAGCAAAGTTAGAGACGCTTATGAAACAAGTATAAAAAAAGAACGGTTTTCCAAGTTGTGTTGTTATAAAACATCAATTTGCATAAGAAATAAGAACATCTGGCTGCACAATTTAAATTAATTTACAAGACAGCCTTATTAATTTATATCTGTATTACAATAACAACATATTTATACAAATGATTCGAGTTATTGTCAGTTAATTAAATAAAAATGTAGTTAATTGTGTTTTTCTCTGGAAATGTTTTGAATAAACTATAGTTTATTAAATGATGACGTTTATCCATATTATTTTTGAAGTCTTTATTAAAAACAAACAAATAACTGAAATAATGCAATCAATTTTAATATACAAGCTATAATTAACATTATTGCTACCGAAAGTTACCGACATACTTAGGCCAGCGGATCAGTAAGTTGAAGTGGCAATGGGCAGGACACATAGTACGGAGTTCCGCTGGGGCTGAATGGTTCTCGAGTGGAGGCATCAGGGGCCCTAGCCAAGAGTAAACGTACGTAGTGGGTGTTCTTTCGTTTCGTAAGTACGCAAAGGGACCGTTTGCATTGGTTTGCTCTTGGCTAGAGCCCCAGAACTGCAGCTTAGGACGTAAAGACCCACAAGGTGGACAGACGACCTGATAAGGGCCGCGGGTCGACTGGGGATCCAGGCTGCTTTCATTGGTCATTCATTACATTCTTTTCATCATCTCGCTTTACTATAGTTTTTACAAAACGTTAAATTTTCATAGCTCTTAAACACGTTTCACTAAACTTTCAAATAAGTTCTTTAAATCTTAACTGACATTACAAATTTCTGTGGCCCAACTCAGGAAACTTTCATGTGTGAGGCATGAGGGGAATAAATTTCACAGTAACTTCATGGAAATATGTAAGTTTCAATGAGCTTTATTGTCACATTGCGAATAAAGTTAACACAAGTGAATAAGCTAATTGTGTCGTAAAACTGCCTACAATAATGTGCCTATAATGTAATGGTTTTTATTAAAAATCAACCTGACTATATTTCTTATATATTACGTAGCTATAATTTTATCAATTTTGTATTACTGATGCTGATTTCATTTCATGATGATCATGATGAAATAGGAAATTGAAGCGAGTATCCCAGAACTATTCCATTGGTACATCAGAATAAGTTACACTTTTGGTAGCTTGAAGTTGTTTTCACTGTCATTTTGCAGAACATTAAAATAACGGTGAAAACAGTGCAGCTATCCGCCATTATCACTCTCGGTCGTAATTCTCTCATATCTTTTCGTATAAAATTACGATTTGCCACGAGACCCATTATCACTCTCGTCCTGTATATTATACCAATAAATCTGTGAAGCAGCAATTCTAGCGATAGGTTCCAGTTTACATAACAATACATAACTCTTTTGAATAATATCAAACATCAAAATGTTGGTTAATATTTACATACCTAGGTACTTGACAAGTTTCGTGGCAATTGGAAATGCATATTAAAAAATTCTTGATGACTTATCTAAATCTTATACAAAAAGCTGCTTCATAGGCATATCTACAAGTGTTTCCTTATTTTACTGTGATACATACTAGAGAGCTGGCTATACACACTGTACATACGTAACATAGATCAAAAAGTTAGATGTTAGAATCTACGTTTGTAGATAGTATTTCTACGAAAGCTTGACATCTCTTTATGTTGTCGATATCCGGTAGACTCCTTGGTCAGCCAAGCAATTACTTTCAGTACTTCCGTCCAAGCCAGCCTTAACGACTATTCTATGCTAGTGTTTGCCAGCAGAGATCACTTCAGTTATAATTAAAACCCAAATTATTTAAATAAAACTTTAAATGAAATAGAGAGAAATACAATTGGAGGTAACATTTTGCCCTCGTGGAAAAACCATTAATTTTTGTTTTTGTGAAACCCCATTAAGGTCCACAGATTTATCTACTTAAAGTAAGAAAGTATCAAACTATTTCCTTAGACATTACACTAACTGCGGATTACAGAAATGAAACGTTAAGTCGACAGTGTGATTTTGGGTTGAGAAAAGTTGAAGGAGGAAAACTTTTCGTCGCCATCACCGGATTATCGGTTGAATTATGTCATAGTGAATGGACCCTTTCAAATGTGTGAGGAAGTAGAAATGGCACATAGGTAACAGAAATGGAAGAGTAATAAGAACTGTTTTTTTTTTTACTATAAAAATCCTTCGGTATATGTCGTCTTATATCTTAACCTTAAAATAAATCCTTAGCTTTTAGAACTAAATACTTTAGATATATCATAATCTATATACACACTAGTGGGTGCCCGCGACTTCGTTCGCGTTGAAAAAGAAAATATATGCCCGCTTGACCCGGGCAAACGTTGTTTTGCAACTATCATTTACCTACCGAATAAAATTTCATAAAAATCGGTCTTAGAGGTCGGACCTCATGCTACAAAAAAATTCTGAACGCACCTATAAATATTTGACAACCAAGTGACAATTTCAGACAAAAGACACCAATAGTGAAAATGAAGTTGTCGTTTTTAGTATTTTCCATTACTTATTAATTATGTTTGTCACCGTTTAAACCTTCCCTGGACTTTCCCGAATATTGTAAAACCAAAATCTCATGTCAATGTAATGTCATCTCATGTCATCTCATATCGCTGTGACGACGATGGCGCCGCCATGCGACAGTGGCGTCCAATTATTTATGTTTTTATATGATCCCTCGGGAATAGTCATTTTTTCTGGATGAAAGGTACCCTATGTCCTTTCTGGTGTCCCAGACAACGTGTATGCAAAATTTCATGGTGATCGGTTCAGTAGTTTTTCCGTGAAAGCGAGACAGACAGAGTTACTTTCGCATTTATAATATTAGTATAGATATAGAAGTTACATATATACTAATACATATTAATACACTAATACATATTAATATAGCAAAAAAAAACAAATAAAAAAATGTGTAACTAATGAGATTTCATGCACTGAAACTAAAACTCCGCGTCCATACGTCAGCTGCTGCCAAAATATGCTCGCAGTTTGCGAACGTTGGGTACAGGAATGTTTTCGACTTTATTTTCTCTCGATTTCCCTTTGGGCTGTTCCGTTAAAGCTTTTCGCATTTAGTTGAAAAAGCTAACAAAGAGAAAAGTAAAAAGCGATTAAGAATTTAACAACATAAAAACGTTGCTCTGATAAACTAAAAAACAAGCAGTCGAACCAAAGCCAAAAGGAAACCTTAATGCGTCTTTGAAAGTTACTGAACTAATTAAAAGTTTAACACCTCTTGTTGCTTACACTTCGGGTTTTGTGTTCGCAAATTAGTTTTAAGTTTCATACTCGAGCCATTCACCTTCCACAATATGTATCTATTCTATATCAATTTCCAAAAACTTACCATATTGCCAAATTCTTAAGGCAGAGTCCAATCTCGGTATTGCCTATCCTTATCCTTACATATTATAAAACAAAGTCCTCCGCTGCGTCTGTCTGTCTGTCTGTTTGTCTATTCGCGATAAACTCAAAAACTACTGCACCGATTTTCATGCTGTTTTCACCAATGGACAGAGTGGTTCTCAAAGAAGGTTTTAGTATATAATTTACAAAGTCGCGGGCATATTTCAGAAATATTATAAATATTTTCTACTGATTTTCGTTCTTTTATAAATGTATCTCAATCAAGGTTCTTTTTTTCTTTTTCTTTTTAATAACCATAAAAAATAGTAGTAGAAAAAAATTGTAACAATAATGGCTTGCTCTTCAAAATGTGTCTGAGAGATTGTATTACTTTTTAACCAATGTTTTTTGAACTAATGTAGAAATAACATTTCTTGGGCGAAATAATACAAGAAAATACATTCATCCCCTGGATTTTATAGTAAAAAAAATAATAATTATCACTTTTATACATAATAAATAAACAAATGTTAGATTTATCATATTTTAAATTGGATTTATTTTACTTTATTGTATTATTATTATTTTAAATAAACCGATGCAACATTTAGACTATCAATGAAATTAATATTTTATGATAATGAGAACAATACACTCCAAATTGTATAGTATTTTATAACGATTCTGACAATTAGCAGTTGCTATATGTTGCTATGACGTCATTATGATATTTTAATCTATTGTAATCGATATATTTTAATATCATGAGAAAAGTTTCAACTGTTTAACGGTCGTCACAAATTGTCAGTGATTAACTTTAAGTGTCCACGTCTGAAAATTTTATTCGAATGCAGAGTTATACTATACGTAGGTATTTTAAATTTAGGCGAACTTATTAATAGTAAATTGGTTTTAAAAATAAATATCAAAACATAATCATAATTGAAGGACATCCATACCATTGGACATTATACATCAGAGGCATACCTAGGAGCAAATTCTGTGGGCAAAATCTCGGCTGTAGCTTTATAAAAATTAAATAAACTATATTTATTTTTATAATGAAACTAGCACCTAAGATAAAATCATTCCACTTGTTAATTCTGTGTTCCAAGTTTAAAACAGAATCCATTCGACCATTTACCAGTGATTGAATAATAAACATCAAAAAGTTTGTTACATCTTCACAAACTTTTGCAAGTGCCTATATTAATTAATTGCTACAGACAGACGTATAATATGAATATAATATTTTTACAACAAAGTTGAGATAATAATATTATCTTTAAGAGGAGGATTAAAACATTAACTTTCATTTTATGTACAACAACAACAAATGAACTTTCATTCTACATAGAGTTAGTATTAAATTCTAAATTTGACTGAAAGTTTGAAACAAGCTAATGAAAATGTTAGTGATTTTATTTACCTATCTGCTTGGATTGGATTTAAAGGAGGGGCAGGTTTAGTAAGGATTTAACAAGTTTAGAAGCATTGAATCCGCTTTGCTCTCAACTTGATCTGTCTCACTGGTCAAGTCAACTTAAGCTGACATTAAACCGAATTAAACTGACATTACCCGTCGGTGTATTGAAAATTTTAAATTTTCCATATGATTATTTTCTCACTTTATGACCAATGTACTTAATGCATTTTCGGAACACCCACTAGTTTATTTTGTGTAACGATCATTTGGGGTTGGGGCACGTTATAGCAACGGTTGTTACACGCAGCTTATCGCTTGCGTCATCTTTTATTGAATTACCTAAATCATCAATCATGTGTGTTAATCTGTTTTTAACGTGAATACGTCTTTAAATTTTCTTCCATAGTGGGAGACAATTTAGAAAACTGATAATAAAAAAATCGGGGAATATAGTTTGTGCTGTATTTCATTTGTCGGTTTAGTAGTAGTCTCGCACAAATTTATTTCGTTTGAAATGTGCGAAAAGTCAACTTTAAATTTAGATATATATATATATATATATATATACGTATACTAAGTAGTCGTCTCGCATACTCCGGTATGCCCTCGATTAGCATTCTAAAATTATTTCACAACAACCTTTTTTTTTAACGCAAAATCGGCTTAACAGACTTAGATGAAATTTGGCACACAGATAGTTTATTTCCTGGATTTACATTAAGAATACTTTTTATTCTAGTTTAAAATGTTAGGATCCCAAGGGATCGTCTAAATATGAGAAAAATTAGGCGGTGGAGGGCGCCACCGTAGTCACAGCGATGAAGATGTCAGGCGTTATTTTCATTTTTCAATGCGAATGACGTCACAAGCACCACCTAGTACATTATAATTTAGTAAATTTCAATTTTTTGGCTCTTTCCATGTTCAATTCTGCAAATTTTGAAAATAAATTACTTGTTGTTTATGTTATCACTCAGGAAAATCAAAATGTGTATGTGATATTAACTATGTATCTACACATAACATAATATGTAATATATGTGTATCTCACGAATTTGTGTATCATGTGACAGAATCTGTATGCCTATGTCTTATTATATCTACATATCGTCTGAATTGAAGTAAAGCTCTAGTTAATTAACAGCTGCTATCGAGACGACACCTATCAACGCTATGAAATAGTAATTTCACCTCACAGTATGACATATTGGTGAAAACATGAATTTAAATACAGCTTGTTCGGCTTCAAAACCTATAAAAAAACCAAAAAGAAACATTCGCAAACAAAACTTTTGAAAACCAAGAATATTTTCATTTATTGTCAATTAGCTGCTACCCGCGACTTCGCCCGCGTAACTTTGTAAATTATAATACTAAAACCTTCCTCGAGAACTACTCTATCCATTGGTGAAAACAGCATGAAAATCGGTGCAGTAGTTTTTGAGTTTATCGCGAACAAACAGACAGACAGACGCGGCGGAGGACTTTGTTTTATAATATTTTATGTATAAGGAATTTTCGAAAAACAATGCATTTTTAAATATTCGGATATTGCGTTTCATTGTTTTTTCTTGTTTTATTTATCCTCCGCTTCTGTGCCATGGAGGTTATTCCAGTAGCAACGTAGATAGATTGCTATTTTAAGTCGACTGTACTGTGTAAACTGTGTAGAGACTCTTATACTCTTATAATGAAACTAAAATTAACTTTATCCGTAATAGTTAAGCGTGGCTATTTCTATGTTCACTAATATTACATTTTAGTTTATAGTCCTCTCCCAAGACTCGCCTCCACACACGATTCTATACACTTCGTATTCAGCCACTTCCTGCGACGATTTTCAGGTAATCTCTCCACCTGGCCGCATTCCATGCTGCATTTTCCCATTCATGACCTCTTGTGGGTGTGAACAGATCTCTGCCACGTCATTTTACTGATTTTGGTCGACAGGCCATCTATCAAAGAAACTCTTTGATGGTGCAGATAGATCGCAGACAAAATTTTACAGACAATATTAATGAAAATAATAATTTTCAGCAGTAATAAAATTAATCGACGTAATTTTCATTTAGTAACCTCCGAACTCTGGTCCCTAGTGGCAAGCAAAATACGATTGCACGCTAATTATATGTATTCCACTGTACCCTGTACCATTCTTTTAACTACGTATTCAGTAATTTGTCCGCACATGCATGCACGCCGTGTGCCCCAAGAGCCTCTTACCTGACTTCACGTCGGCTGGCTAATCTCATTTTACTACTCGGGTTTCTCGTGGGACCAGAGTCGACACTCGTCACAGGCTAACTTTTTAATAAAATTCTATAAAACATTTATCATTCACATTTCTGTCACTAAAATATTTTGAAAAGTTCTTTGTTGTGAACTCTTAAAATTCGTTTATTAATGTTGTTCGGGTTCTCAACAACATCATCATCTTAGCCGCAGGACGTCTACAGCTGGACATAAGTTTCCAATAGGACCGGCTGAACGGAATTGGAAGAAATTTGGCACACAAATAGTTTATTACTTGGATTAACATACAGCATTATACATTTTATCTTGAAAAAATGGTAGGTTCTCGAGGGATCGTCTAAAAATTTACAAAATTGGGGGGCTATTTCTCATTTTCCAATGCGAACAAAGTCGCGGACACCAGCTAGTTAAAAATAAATAAGTTTTCAAAATTACATAAATGCTCTTTGTTTAAAATGAAAGCAATTAGTATGGCGGTATGTTAAAGACGAATCGAGACTATGAAATCCAATTTGCCGGTGTTTAGATGAAGGTTAGCTGACAGGGCTCACAGCTGAGAGCAACTCTCTACTTTCATCAATTTAATTACAACAGAGCGGCAACTGTTTTGATTAATTATGAAACGGTTACCTACTGGTAATCGAGACTTGCAAATTGAAATAACAATTTAATTGTTGATACTGTAATGCTCCTGTAAAATTATTATTTGTATAATATCAGACGACATTTCGTTTTTTTTATTACTAGCTTTAACCAGCGACTTCGTCCACGCCTCTTTATAGCTAACTAATTGGTGCCTTCACTGCTTTAAAAATTAAAAGATGGGTATAACGCCTGACAACATAAGTAAAGCAATTAACGCCTGACATTATACTTTTACCAAGCGTTGGATCTTTATGTTTGATGGATGGTGTCCTATTGGAATATTTAGCCTATGTTCACCCGTATAACTATTAATGAACTATTACCTATCTGATGGTGAAAACCACATCAACGTCCGTTGCGTGGAATCGAAGGAGTTAGCGGATATACAGACAGACAGACGCGCAAAGTGACTTCAATTTGCATAAGTACTATGCATATCCAAAAAGACATCACATTCGAGCGAGTTATTAGAGTAACTAGTCCGTGCTTTCGCGTCCTCTCGTGCGGAATGTTCCTGAAATAATGGCGAAAGTAGCCGAGACGGGTTACGCGTATGTGCGGATATGTATGCTTATGTATAGGATGGGATGAGAAACGCCCGCAAAGCGGATGATGCGGATATGGCCCAACTAATTATTATTACACATTGCGACACAAGCGGAATTCAGAATCAGGGAATGAAACACGTGCGCTGACAGAAATGTAATTGTAATCCAAATTGCGGTGGGAGGCAGAACACTCAAATGTAATTTCACTTAATCACCGCACCGAAAAGAGGCATGTGATTATTGTTTTTATTTGTTCTTTATATATCTATATCTTCACACATTCCACACAACACCATCTTTACTTGGTTCTTTGGTACATGTTTGGTACTTTACTTTGTCTCTGGTAACATAGTCTATGGTAAAATGTTAGAGTTAAGTAGAGTTAAAATAGCGAACGTAACTGTCCATCCATCTTTCCATTGTGATGTGATAATAAAAATCAATAAACCTAAGCGGAGTTTGCGTGTTTTATTAAAAAGACCTAATAGTATTTTATTATTTTCCAAATGGTATATTATTTAATAATTAAAACATAGTTATCACATCTCATTTACAGTACTATTCGCCCTGGCTACGAGAATTATTAGTAAGTGGAGACAACAAATTCTGCCAAATATACAATACCTCTGAGTTCCCGCACTCGTACAGCGTGTCCTTAAAAAATAATCCAGATGAAATGTATGACGAAATTAACTTCAATCCTTGAAAGGAATTTTCTAAACTTGAATACTTTTTTTAATATTTCTTCATAAATGTTACCAGTTGTGTGTGATTTGATAGGTTCAACACTCATGTGTTAACACAAGCAATCAATAAATTCCATCCGCCATTTTCATTGTCAGACATCTGTCATCGCTTCAAAGCTACGAGAATAACAACAGTTTTAGGTTCGTCTTTTTTTTGCAGTGTTCGAACCAATTAGTTTTCGTCTGACACAGCGCTATCCCAGTATTGGCCAAAATTCAACAACATTTCTACACTCAGCTATCCAATTTATGTTTCCTAGTCGTAACGTGATCAAACATTAGTATTGGCAGAGGAGCGCTGTCGTCAAAGAGATATTTTATTAGGTTAATTAATGGTTAATTAGTGTTTATTAATAATTTTGTATTAAATGAAAATTTTGCTTCAGTATGTAGGTATGTGTCCACAAAACTCGAAAACTAGCTAATGCATTAATATGAAATATTTACACAAAGTTGCATTTTAACGAAAGAGTGTTTTTATATACTTTTTAATTCTCGAAGTTCCAATATAAACGAAAAAAGCCACAGCTAAACGTTAAGCTAGTATTATATAAAATAGAACCACTGTTCACTTCGCTGTTTTTCTGCTAATTTCTTCATAACCACCCAACGGATTCTGATAAGTTTTCCACTAAGGAAAAGAGCGGAAAATTATACTTATCCACAGTAATAAACTTTACATAAATAGAATATTGTAAGTTTATTTTTAAATAATTACAAGGATATGTAGAGCTTTCGTCTCTTGCTGTACCTAAATACTCTCTTGCAACTCTCTCTGATCACGTTGAAGAAAGTTGAAGAGTTGAAGAGAGTTCACAATAACTCATCTTGGCGAATTGTAAAAATATTATATATTATATGGATATTAATATTTTATGGATATTTATGGATATGGATATTAACCAATAATATTTAATATTTTTATAACCTGTATTCAGGCGGATTAATGGGAAATAGAAAAAAATAACAATAATTAGTTTTTTCGTCAAAACATAAAATACACAGAAAAGGCTTTATCATTAATCATGGAAATATTTTTTTACACAATAACTTAAATTTACTCGACATACTAAGATGAATTGGCTTTACATTTTGCAAAACCAATAAGAGATTAAGGTTCGAATCTCTCCCATTAAGCGGGATGGAGGCGTGGTAAATGCCCTCTCAATGAGTCAGCTGCCGTTCAATGGGCGCCCTGCCCGACTCCACTGCCCTCCGTCCAAGAGCTATCCATCAAACTGTCCTCTACTGCCCCACTTGTATCTATTCACATATTTTATTTGTTTCTTTTTATAACAAGACAAGAAACATTAAATATTCATGTAGTAGTGTGATATAACTCGAGTTATGTACTTATACAAAATAACAAAACCAAATTTCTCTACTGGTGTGTTTGGAAGACAACTTGTAAAAAGGGTGATAAAATCCTAAAACGTAATAAATATATATACTTGTTATAGCATTTTATAAGAAAAGCATATTTGTAAACATATTTGACACGAAATTTGGATATTTGGACAGTTTTTAAAACATATATAAATGTATAATATTTTTTGAACTTTTGATATCTCGTACTTCGAGATACTTACTTAGTAGGGATAGGTGGAACAGACATTAATTTGTACTTTCGTATTTTTCTCTAGTTTTTTATTTTTTATTTTCATACAGTAATTTCTTATACTAATTCTTAACATAATAATAACTAACAATAAATAACGTCTTGCAGACCGAGAACTATGATTAGGATAGCCTAATTCTCTGATTTTGCATAGGTATTTTCGAATTAAACATTCGAATAAAGCTCTGAAAATTCAACCAGATTATTAAAGGAGTTAGCAGTTAGGAAAAAAAACCGTTTTACCTATAATGGAACTCAGATATATATACTTTCCTAACAGTATTATTTATATCTTTCGAGCTTTCTATTTAGTTAATTCTATAAAATTTAATTTTGTTTCAGTAATCTCATTAAGAACATTGTGATATAAATTATTACTTTTATTCCTTCCTTTATCGAGCAGTTTCGCTATCACTGCGATTAACCTGCAACTAACGAGCGACACCTCGCACAGATGCTTAAAGTTTTTCGCTGCGCTAATACGTTGAATATTATACGAACGGCCATTACTCGGCAAATAAGTTCAGTATAGTAGAGTAGACCTGAACAAGCAGACAGTTCCGTGTTCTTTTTTAGACTATTGTGAGTGATCATTCGTCGAAATTATATTTATCTAATATCTATCACCAAAAATTGTGATTCTATCCACCACAATCCTAGCTCTCATCTTAAACTTGTGGATCTGTCCTGTTGTGAGTGAGACTAATACTAATAGTGTGTTTAATACGATCTTTTAAATTTTACTGCAATCACCTCGGAACCTTCGCCTACAATAGCTTAAGGGGTTACCTAGGAACGCTTAAGGTGAAGTAAAGGTTCAAACAATTCATTATACGACAGATGGAAGGCCGCAATATTTGGCCATGACTCGGCAGATAAAGGTCATCTATCAACCATTGTAACTATCGCGATATAACTGAAACAAATAGTAGCAACGAAATTGATCGATTGTGATTCTTTCAAAAACTATTAGATGATATAGGGAAATAAAATGTTAGTCAAGTAATTACTAAATGAGCAATGTGTCGCGCCTGTGCTATTATGATCACTTAAAATAATAACTTAAAATTATTTATTGATTATTTTAAGAAATTACACTCGTGAATTGAACTCGGAAATAATGAATGTGGAATATTTTCATTTCAAACCTTTTACATTGTTTATTTATGTATTTATGATACTTTATTATTTTGGGACAGAACAAGATGTATTTTTGAATTAAAATTAAAAATTTCAGTACGAGGAGTAGGCTTAAGAAAGTACCCATTATTTTCTTAATCCTAGCCCTCATTTATGGCTGAACAAAAACGCCTTTAAAAAATATATTTAAACAACATTTGTTATTTCTTTCGTATTCCCAAAATTTCTATTAAAAAAAATGTTAACAGTTTGGAACAACCCAACCCAGTGGTTTTTTGAATTCTCTACTAATATGATTGTAAATATTTACAAGCTGAAAAATAAAGAATCTGTTGTATTTTAAACTTAATATATCACACGAAAATCAATCAATATTTACATTCAAAACATGTTATACTAATTCCGGTATACGGAGTAAAGGCTCGTAAGGTCAACGCCAATGACGACTCCAAGCGCCTTAACAATTACATATTACGTTTTTATTGCTGTTAATATTAATGTTAAAAAGATTTTAGGGCTTCAATAAAATAAATAGTAAAATGAACAAAAATACGAAAATTCCTACTTTGGCTTCAAAACAATTTTGTGTTGTTTAATGGATGGCGGAGAAGTATAGATAAAAGGTTATGATAGCAGTAAAAACTTTGCAAAAGTCCAAGCACACACGCGAATGCAAACGCGCTGTGCAAACATTTTTCCCAACTTTACTGGAATACGTTTGCTTTTATGCTGGAGATACGTACGAGTAAATGTGTTATCCGCTTAGGGAAATTATATTTTTTTACATTTAACTTGTACTTCAATAAAAATTCCGTGAGATCGCTCAGATTTTAAAGCCTAAAATACAGTTTTGGTTTCCATTAGGCTGATTATCTTCGAAGTAGCTTTATTTTTGTCAGATAGATGCTTCCAAAATTAACTTTATTTAAGCTACGGCCGGTCTGTTTTTAGATATAAAAATGGATTCTTTTATTGCATTGATTAGCTGGTAGGCTGACGGTTCACTTGATATGCGCGGTTACCGTCGCCTATTAACTCAAGCGATGGTAAGGTTAATAAAGGAAGGAAACTCGACGGTCTAGATCTGGAAAGTAGTGGCAGGGCACACTGCGTTTTGTGGTTATTTGGGCAGCCCTCCTGGCGGTAGTAGCCACCCCCTTACAGAAGACCACCGTCAAATAACAGCATGTATGCTGTTGAATTTCGGTGAGTGAGTAAGGGATGCGAGTAAGGAAGAGTCCATTTCCCTGTACCCCTCCTAATCTCATACCTTTAATCTTCTACGGTTAGCAGCGCACTGGAGCGCCTGTGGCGTTGCTTGGGTTTATCACCACGACGACGACGACGGTGATGTTGCGTCATTTTATAGAATAAAAGTATCCTATATGTTAATCCATGTAATAAACTATCTGTATGCCAAATTTTATACAAATCTGTTCAGTAGTTTTTACGTGAAAGAGTAGCAAACATACATCCATGCTTTTGCGTTTAAACCATTAGTAGGAAATGGGATTTACGCAAATAACAAGTGTTATTTTTATTTTTTGAAGAATCTGAAGTAATACAATTAATTCGTGTCAATACGAGTACATATATATCTACTCTAGAAGTGCGTACTAACAATTTTTAGGTGTTTATAGCAAATATGACAAAATAAAACCAAAAACAGAAGTCAGACATCGAATAAGTAATTCCGTACAGCGACAGCTCCTCGCCAATGCTGGTGGAATACTGATGAATGAAATAAGTAGGTAAACCTCTTTGGTGTTGCTATACTGTTCCAAATGGACTTCAAAATACGGCAAAAGTATGTTTTAGCATAACAATTCTCGCAAATAGGATATGCCAAAAAGCATATATTTACTATGTGCTGGCCTGGGCAAGTGTAATAGCCTGGGTAAGTGTAATGGGTTTAAGTAACATTTCAAATTTAAAAATTCAATATTAAGACGACGACGTTTTGATAAATTTAAACGTATTTTTATAAAAAAATCGAAAATATCACAGACAAAGCCAATATTTAATCAAACTACAAAAAAAAATGTGTAGGAATTTTATTAATGCATTTTTTTTTTCAAACCATTAAAATTTCTACAGTTGTGACCAAGTTGTGGTTTATTGTTTATTCTCGTAGTTAGTTTTGTTAATTAATGTGTATTTCAACATTAATATAAGATAGTGAAAACGTTAGCGAAATGTAGCCCTCGAATTAGTTATGCAATGTGGAAAGGGCACATTTCGCGTACTAATCCTCGGCGACCTCTGTAGCCCTCGACGGCGGAATACTTAATGAGGTGTTGAGTTTTATTTTTTAATAACGCAAAGAGAGCGGTCGGTCCTCTTAAAACTTTTGAAAATACCTGTCTTTTCAAAGGACGAATTTTTCGCATACTATATAATTAATACATTTTTGTTCCCAGACAACGTGTATGCAAAATTTCATGGTGATCGGCTCAGTAGTTTTTGCATGAAAACATAACAAAAAAACAAACTCATATTCACATTTATAATATATTTCGTCTGAATTACATGTCTAGAAAATAACGATTATCATAACAATTATGATAATAATGATATCGATTACTACTTTCACCACACCTAGCAATGACAAGTAACAATTGACAAGACTATTGGAATAAAAAATAATTTTCGTGCCATAGATGGTAGCAAAAAGAAAGATAAAGTACGTTCTTACATTACGTAATCGAAAATTAATGGGCCTCGTAAAACTGTATACCTAAATACTCATCCCTACAACTACAATTCATACTGAAAAAGTGTGATTATAGAAGAGAGTCGACAATTTATGTATTCAATTTTTTTAACAAAAAACTGTGTCTCTATTTTTTAACTTATCACGTGTATGCAATATTTTGTGTCCTTTAAACGACTTAATGATACTGAGTTCGTTAGACTTAGTCCATGCGTGGATAGCTAGTCACTAGTCTTTCTTTTTGCTTCCATCGCGTAGCGTACCAATTATTATGTGAAACACACGATACAAATGGCAGGATAATAATGCATTTGTTCGACAAGTTCTAATGTCACTTTTCACATAAACAGTAGTTATTTAGATCATTAACGTGAAGAGGTTGGAAATGTCAGTGGAAACTTTATTAAAGCTAACCATTTATTATCTATAAATATTTAAGTGGTATTTTGTATTTTTATAGCGCAAAATAAAGGGATCCTTTCCCCATTGCCCTATCCATTCCGAAACCCTTATTTTCAATGCCACTATATAGTCTGCAGCGCAATTGCAGCACCTATGGCGTTGCATTTGTCTATGGACTGTCAGCCTGTCTATGAACCTTAACATTAAAAAATCCTTTACAAATGCCAGTGTAATCCATACTAGTCCATACAAATATTGTAAATGCGAAAGAAACTCTGTCTGTTTGTCTGTCTGACTTAACTATCGCGTCTTAACTACTCGACCGATAATCATGAATGTCAGGGATCGGATCGGAGTGAGTGATCACTCGGGAACAGTATCTAGGTAGTAAAAGTAGTTTTTTCTTAATAATAGGTACCCTATGTCCTTCTTGGCAACGTGTACCTCGCATTAATTTTATTTAATTAAAAAAAAAATTAAAATTACTACTTTTGTAACTCAACACAGAAAATCTGCTTGACTGTTTAACTGAAAAGGTAATTTCACAAAGTCGCACGATAGTATTTTCATGTCACATGCACTCATGGATTCACAAGAAAACCTCTTTTTATTTGTCACTGGGCATTAGCGGTGTTGCCTCAGTTCAGTTTAAGTGCAAAAGAGAATAAGACGTCTGCTTTTGCACACGTAAGAACTTCCGATTCGTAACTGCCGCGCAAAATGTCTGGGAACGAAATGGAATTTGAAAAACTCTTTAAAATTTCCACTACATCCATGCGAATTAGCGGGTGTCATCCTGATCTCAAGAAAAACTTATTTTGGAAGATTCATCTTACAGTTATCATTATAATATTTATATCTTGCTTAATCCTTCTTTTTGTTTCTTTATTTTTCTATGACATTCCCTCTAGAGAATATGAGGAGTCCTGCAAAAACGTTATCGTCTTTATTGTCGGCACAGTATTTTTTTTCAAGATCTACATTTTATTAAAGCACCAGAAATCGATCAAATATTTAATCAATACAATGAGCGAAGATTTCATAATGTTTGAAGATCTTTGTGAAGAAGAGAAAAACATTATGAGAGAATATGCGCAGAGAGGTGTTAAAGTGTGCTACATCTGGTTAATCGGTGCTGTAAGCACAAGTTCTCCGTTTGCATTGAAAGCCTTTATATTGATGGCATACAAATACTGGCACGGAGAGTTCGAACTTGTGCCAATGTATAACCTGAGGTTTCCAGGTGCAATCGAAGAATACAAATACGATCCCATTGTGTATTATCCATTTTTCTTAGCAAGTTTTTCCTATGCTGTACTTTGTTCCACAATTTATATCGGATTTGACCCGTTGATTGGAATATTCTTGTTGCATAGCAGCGGTCAGTTGGACGTACTCAGAAAGCGCATTTTAAATATTTTTTATGAAACGTCAAATCATGAAGATGTAGAAAGGAAATTAAAAAGTATTATAATAAAGCACCAACAAATATACAGGTCGTTAATTCGTTAATCGTTATAATGTATTAATCTTTCATTTATTTTTATATTCTAATGTTATATCTCTAATTTCTCTAATGGATTTCAGGTTCATGGATGTTATTAGGGTAAATTACCCAACCATGTTCGAGTATATAATGAAAACGTGTACAATAATAATACCTTTTTGTTTATTTCAAATTCAGACTGTACGTAATTTCATTATTATTTCATTTTCTGTATACTGACGAAATTTGATAAATATGCAATATAATATTTGCTTTACAGTCTCTTCAGAGAAAAGAATTCAATATTGAATTCACAACGTTCATCTGTAGTGCCACTATGCACTTTTATTTACCTTGTTACTATAGCGATGTAATTATGGAAAAGGTGTGTTTATTTATTATTTTCCTGTATTTATTAATTTATTATAATAACTGATGGACAACAAACCCATTAGATCGATGTTCGTAACTACTGTGCACTGAGACGCATGGACGCTATCAACTAAGGAGTTGGGAGAAAACAGAAATAGGGGTAAAAGACTAGAAGGATAAAATATTATGAATATTCGGAAACGAAATTCTGGAGAGAGCTTTTCTTACATACTTACTTCCGTTAAAGCAGATCAAATTTAAAGTTACAAATTTTTTCGTAGGCTATTTATCCGGCTATCGTTGAATATGAGAAAATGTTATATGATTCACGCAAGACCCTGTGATTCAGGCAGTCCATATTATAAATTAAATCTATTAAAAAACTTGAAATCCGCATCCGTATCCGCATCCGCGGATGATGAAAATTTTTCATCCGCAGCAACCCTGGTTTTGAGTGATGTTTTTTACCTACGATATTATAACGATTCGATTTAACAGAGATTTAACATTTATTTATTTTTATAACAGAGCGAAAGTATGCGCGTAGCAATATATTCTTGTGGTTGGCAAAAATACCATAATATAAAAATAAGGAAAATAGTATTGATAATGTTGATGAGGACAACAAAACCGCTATCTGTGGGAACTGTCTTTGATTATTTATGTCTCGAAACTTTTGCTAAGGTAAGATCAGTAAAGTCATAACTGGTAAAAATGTTTAAATCATCCCACATGTGCAATTGAAAACAAATGGGGAAATGTAAAGTAAATTCTAGAATAATTAGATTTTTGTTTAATGCTAAGAGGATTTTATAAAAATCCCTTAAGTATGTATATTTAAAAAGAATTATTGGATTAAATGAAGTTGTGCTGCTTTCGATCACAAAAGCTGACATACTAATATGCTTTTTTTTCTATTTTAGATGTGCAATCAAGCATACGCCATATTCAATATAATGAATGCATCGTTTAGAGAATAAAAATCTAAGGTTAAGGAGAATTCCTATAATATACTGTTTATTGTTTAATATTCCTCGATTGTTTTCGACGAATTGTTTTACTAATGCAAAATCAGAATTATTTTTTTGTCTTTTGGTCAAAAAATGTGTGAATCTTCAAAAAAAAGTACCACTGGTTTATTTGTATCATTTTTATCTTTAATTTTATCATAAAACAAGTACCTACCAAGATTTAAACTTAAAAATACAAGTAATTTTATGCGCTATTAGAAAAAAAAATTGCTATTGGAAAGCCAAAGGAGCTCTTGGTTTTTTTTTTTTTTTCATTCTGAAAATTTATTCTAAATATTGGTGAAAGAATTTTCAAATCGTGACAAAATGTCGTGAGACTTAAACAAACATACAAACTTGACCTCTTTATAATATTTGTATAATTTTGTATTGTTCAAAAATTTTTATAGAAGTGCATGGCATGATTTAAACTAATAAAATAAGCCATGTAATGAAGGATAAGTAAGAATTTATTGAACACTAACAAGACCCACTTTACGAGAAGCGGTAAAACGGGATAGGGTTAAAATCGGGAGTTATTGTCTGCGCTACAAGAATTTCTCTTTGCAATTACATACATACATATATTTAATCATACATCACCAACATCGCAGTGTGCTTTAATTGGTAATTAAATATATGCTAATAAAATTTTTGAACCATTTTTTTTTTTCTGTATGGTTTTAATCCTTTGAGACTATAATTTTAATCTCATTTTAATAATAGTTGTAGGTATAAATCTTTACAAAGGTATGCGCTGTATTATTCATAAACTATAAATACGGCCTGAGCCTAAACATACAAGTTAAAATTTCGTCGAAACTTTGTTAACGAGGGCTTTATGCGTCGTTTGTTACATACTATTCATGTCATAACTTTGTTGTCCATTGAAATTATAGTATTAAAACGGAATTACATATTGGGGGCACATTTCTTGTCATGCTGCGTTATGGGTACACAAAAGACGCACTGCGGTCATCGTATCTAACGAAATTTAAATGATTTTTCATACTTAATTTTATTACTCGATTACAACTTATAACTTAAGAAAACTCAATTTATAACTTAAGATAAAATTACATTTAAGTATCTAATAATAATCTACTCTAAAACTAAAGCCAACTATTTCAAAACCACAATTGCGAGATGCTTCCTGTAATTTGTGACAAAACTTTTGCAAGCTGCGCTTCGCTATTCTAAGCTTTGTTGTTGTTTTTCTACTTTATTGGCTGTTAAGTATTCCTAGTCAAGTATTTTTCTCACGGTTTTGTTGTAAATATAGTTTTATCTTGAATACCAATAGTTTCTTTTTCCCTGTACCAAAAGTGCCCAACGTGCCCAAAGAAATTTTCAATTCATTAATTATTATGGCAACACCGGCCGACGCACTATGTATTCATAAAACCGGCCGCAAAATTCTATCTAGTTTTTATTTGGTCTGAGTATAACTATGAAATTAATAGCTCTTGTTAGGACATTTCCAAATATAACGATGAGGGTTGAGATTGAGTAATTCCACGCAGTGTTTCGCCCGTAGCGCATAAATATTTGAACAAGAAAGGCCCCTGACTTGTTATACGCTCAGAGGAATAATTTATCACACAAAGGCATGACCTCCAATTTGTAAATCCACCTCCAACAAACAAGACTAATTAAAATTGCATTGTATTTCAATTTTTAATAACGGCCGTTTTAATTATTCAAATATTTGTGTGGTATACATATTATACTTGTTTCTCTCAAGTTTTAACGAGGCCTCATGTTTTAACGAGGCATACCCTCAAAATTTTAGCAAATATTATGCAATGCATAATAAAATTTTATAAAGTGTTTAACTACACGATTTTAAATGTGGTGGATCAAAGATTTATACAATTGTTACTTACTGTATTTTTTAAATATATTTTCTCCTAGGAATAATTTTTAAAACGCTATTAGTCGTGTTCACCTTACGATACAGCTTCTTATATACCGTTGTCATTATTTTTCATATTGTGTATTTTTAAAGATTGTCCGCCCACGTAGTCCACGCATAATCATGTAAACTTGGTCTTCCTCTTGGATCTCTATACAAAGGCATTTGTCTAGGTATTACCCTTTTCAACTCTAGTGTTAATCTTGCCAACAAATTTTCAGCGATCTCTGGAAATTTCGCAGACAAGTCGTATCGTTCGCATGGATCTTCTTTTATATTGAATAAACAAAATGTACCTGTAAAATAAAATACGTGAATATTCGTGAAGAGGCAACTTAGAATACAACAAAAAATCTGTCGCCACATTTACAGTACATTTTGCTTCTTCATGAACACAAAAATAATTAACAGTACAATCCTTACTATATGTTGGACACAGACATTAGGCATAATAATATGTTATAAATTATAATCTATATTATAAAGGCATAACCGATCCATATCTTCTTCTCTGTTATTTCGGTAGCAGCTAGTGACAAGCTTTAATGTCTTATCACTTTCGTGTCCCTATCACTTTTTATCTTCAATCCAACTGAGGTCGACAGCGCGCTTACAGCACCTGAGGCGTTGCAAGTATTAATGGTGTCAGTAGCCGCCTAGCTTTAAGTGGTCCGTCAATCTATCTGACAAATCTTTATATAAAACAAACTTCAGGAACAGTATACAAAGCAATTGGATATGTATTTTTTAAAATATTGTAAACGACTTATCATACTTTATTAACTCACCATTTTGTGGATAGCATATGTCATTTCGTACCTCCTCGGGTTTCTCAATGCATTCCATTTTAATTTCGTCTCTTATTTTTATATTATTAATGTCAAATGGTATGCCATTCTTTTCAAGAACAGAATGCAATTTACTTCGCTTAATAGTATCAACATAAGCCGGTGGTTCTCCAATAATTCCTCTGAGGTCTTCACCTTGATGATTACTGTAAGTCTCTGTTGCAGCACCAGTTAACAATTTAAAATCTCCCTGGGTTACAGATGCATAACCCAAATAATCGTCTACTTCAAAAAACTCATTTCGGGTTTTATCGTTACTGGTATTGTTAGAGAAGAAATTATGCCACAAATTTATTCCGTCTATATCTGTTTCTACTTCAACACCAACGGCCCCAAGCAGAGTTGGCAACCAATCCACAACATGAAAGTAACCCTTCCACGAATGATTTACAGGATTCAACAGAGGTGACCATAAAAGTCCTGCTACTCTTACACCACCTTCGTAATGTGTAAATTTTAGTCCCCTTAAGGGCCAATTAGAGGCATAGTTTATAGAACTTCCCGATGTCATGCCTCCATTATCAGAAATGAATACTATTATTGTATTATCCAGTATTCCTTTCTCTGAAAGAGCTTCCACTATTTCACCTACACTGTCGTCTAGCTTCTTAACCATTGCTAAAAATAATAAATTGTAATTTAACAACAGCCTTAAATTGTAAGTCAAATTGTAATTTAAACTGTTATTATTTATATTAAATAATTATACTTTTACTTAAATAATTAAATATTACCTGCGAAAACTCTTCTTTCCGGTGACTCGATATAACGCATTGTTCTTACAACTTCTGGTGGTGCTTGCAGTAACGATCCATCGTTGCCTGAATGCGGTGCGTTATGGGCCAAAGTCAAAAACAGGGGGGTGGTTCCATCATGAGATCCTATTACTACAAAGTAATCACACACATATATAATATTTTAACGCTTAACGATTACAAGTATATGTTTTTTTTAATATTTATTTGTTTAAGGACTACCAGTGATGAGATACACATTTTTCCCACCCAATGAAACGCGAAAAGAAAACTCAGATTGATTTAGCAACTAGCGTCTGTTCTATCGAAAGATGCAAACAAACAATACTCCTTAAAATTCAAAATTATTTGCTTAACCCTACCTTCACTTCTTACCCTGAATCTTTAAAATTACTCACTTGTTTTGGCTTCGTTTGTATAAAGATCAGTTACGTAACCCTCCGTATCCCATGCAACTGTTAAGTTTCTGTGTAGATCGATACCAGAAACAGGACCAGAGTTCCACTGAAATTCATTTACAATTTAGTGTTGCATATAAAAATAAATCCATTTTCGTGGCTGGTTTTGAAAATCGGTAACAAAAACAACAATGTTGTATTTTTTCGACCGGTTATCAAACGAGAAAAAACATGGACTAAAGGTGACATGCCAAAATTGCCAAGGTGAAATCGCCATGTGTGATTAAGGAAAACATCTTGGAAAAATTGCGTATGTGACTCCAAATTAGGATGACATTTGAACAAGCCTTTTCCTCCAAGTGTTGTCCATATTTTATAATCCAACGGATTTGAGTCCTTATTTTCATTTGGTTATATTCAATTCTAAGCGCATAACTTAGCATAATTTGTTATGAAATTATGACCTGACCTAGGTAAATCTAAAAATAAGTTAGGTGCTTACATTTTCCTCAAGGAGGTATTCGTAGTAATCGATATATCCCTGTCTACAGCCGAAATGTGTATCAAAACCCCTTTGAGTAGGCAAGTATGCGGTGCGGGACCCACCAACGTGCCATTTGCCGACCAAATGCGTCGCATAACCTAACTCTTTTAAATATTGCGGCAAAATTTTCTCTGTCAAAGGGAGACCTCGGTCCTCAGCGGCTGTTAAAGGGTAACCCTGCATGCCTAAATCAAAATACAGAACACTATAGTGTACATCATGTTAGTAACGCGACAAACAATTTAAAATAAGTAATATATAATTTGAATAAAATTTGCTACCATCAATATTTAAGGCGCCAATTACAAGAAAAGTGTGTATGATTTATTAAATTATGCACTCGGTTTAGTGCATCCATCAATAGGCGAATATTTTTTATTATTTACAATCGACTTCCAAAAAAATTTTAATGTTTATTACCTCATAACTTTCGACTGGGTGAACCGATTTTGATAATTATTTTTTTATTTGAAAGCTGGTGCTTCCCGTGTGGTCCCATTTCAATTTGATCCAGTTCTGACAATGGCATCCATGAGAAAAGATCATGAGACGGTTTGAAGTCGGTTTTATTTTTTGTTAAAAAGAGTTATCTTTTTAATGTTTGGGACTTTTTTTGTACAAACAAAGGTATATCTTCTCCATTATCCTCGGTTACAGGTGACTTTAAATGACAGTTAGCCCATTTTACTTGACAGATGGTGAAAGAGGCGCTTAGTAGTATTATAACTAAGCCCATCTGGTTACAAAAGATCACTATGTGAAATAACACTAGGTATGTGTCCTGTTGGGTTTCGGTGAGTTAGGATGGCAGAGCATATTTCCGTATCCATACCGTATCCGTATCCGTATCCATCTATATCCTTATGCAGCATCTATGCAACATCTACCCCTACCATCAAGAGGACCGTCAGGTGGGCGTCTGCGGACCTTAACATAAAGAAACTAATTTTTGTTTACGTACCCATTGTGTAGGCAAACTTGCCAGTAAGAAGAGCCGCCCTTGATGGTGTGCATAAAGAATGAGTGTAATATCTTTCAAGAGGAATTCCAGTGTACGCCAAAAGGTCTATGTTAGGCGTTTGAATTTGATCATAACCATGAAAACCGACGTCATACCATCCCTGTTGAAATGTAAATTTTTATCAAATAATGTTATGTCGAATTATCTGTCTACTTTTATAACTTTTTATAACTTACTAGTAGCCCCCGGATTCTTGAATTACGTGCAAAATTTCCCGTAGTTAAAATTTCCAAAAATACGTTTTTAGCGGATGCTTACATAATTAGTTTGCAAACAAATATGAATAGAATAAAATGTCATGTATGCGAAATTTCATGGCAATCGGTTGAGTAGTTAAGGCGTGAAAAGATAACAGATAGACTGGCAGACAGACAAGAGTTACTTCTACATTTATAATATTATAGTATGTATTAGTTAGGATATTATCCAGGATTAGTTAGGATAATGTGGATATTATTATTACCTTTAGGGGTAAAGGGAGCCAATAAGATATTTTCCCAATTGCCTAAATATAACGAAAGGAAACTGTTTACAAACGTAAAGACTGCCAGATCATAAACTGCAGTTACCTTCTTTATTGGCAAGAACTCTAGTCAAGTGGAGCTCGAGGTTGCACTCGATTTAATTGAGATAACTAAGCACTAGATATATTACTATGTGCCTATTTACAAATATAAAATAACTATCAATACAATGCTCATTATCTAAATAGGTCAATAAGTTATTAAACTGAGAATGATATTACATGTAAGGCCATGAACAGTTGAGTTTCAACGAGTCCATTGGTCGAGTAGTTAAAGTGCTTACCTTAAACTCTCTGTCTGGATTATATTTCGGGTTTGAAATAAAGTTGGTTCTGGATTTTGCAAATAGTGGTTGGTCATACTACATTTCACCGCTTTAAGAAGACCCCCGTGAAATAACTGCATCCCTTCCTTATATCTATACCCTTAATATTGCTATACTATAGTCAACAGTGCACTTAAAGCACCTGTACAATTCGGTAGCCACCTACCATCAATTGAGTCGTCAACCTAACTAACATTCGGTAGAAAGATAATATTTATAGTCAAAAATATAATATGAGACGTTCTTACCAAGTCGTCCGCAATGATGAGAACAATATTCGGTTGAACATTTTTCGCAAAGGTATTGTCAATGTGTGTAGATATCAATAACATTAAAGTTAAACTCATCATACCATGTGTAAATAACCTAAAAACGTGGAATTACTCTAATCATTGCACAATCTCTGTTTATTTGACACCAGTCTCATTATAGTTAGTAGTTATACCGTATCTGGCAATTAATGTGCTCGCGACTTCGTCCACGTAGAAAAGTATAAAACGCCATATACCGTATTTTGGATAGATGGCGCTATCTCCCGGGCTAAGCCAAGTATTTACTTTTATTTTAGATTTCCCGTAGGAATGAAGCATTTTCCCACGCTAAAAAGTAGCCTGTGTTCATCACGGATAATGTCGGCTTCTAATGGTAAAAAAAATTTTCAAATCGGTCCAGTAGTTTGGGAGCCTATTCTATACAAGCAAACAAACAAACAATCAAATCTTTCCTCTTTATAATATTAGTATTTAGTATAGATATAGATATAGATAAATCTGTAAGTGTAGGTATTGTATGTATGTACACGACCATCCTCCGTGTACATCATCCGCACGACCACGACCACTCTGACAAGAGTGTGCAACTTGATATAATAATATATGTATGTATGATATAATAATATATGTACGTATATATATATATATATATATATATGTTTTTTTAAATATTTAACGTACAGACACGGCTCGTTTACGATTTTAGTATTTGTTAAAATTATTTAAAATGGCTTTGAAATCACCTTAAATAAGTATATTATTTCTTTATGAATGGAATTTACAGGCTTCGAGAGTCCAGCATATAATTATTTTAAATTTTCTAAAAAAATATTTAAATAATAATTATTTTCATAGCCTTCATGTTCGAATTTTTTTATTAGAGAGAAAACCCATCTGATAAATAAATCTAACAATGAAAATTACTTAGATAAAATTTACCTTGTACGGACCATCTTCAACAGGCACTTGATTTATTAAAAAATATTCGGAGATAAGTAGCAGACAGCAGATAGAAGTTGACTCAAACAGTAGATAATATAATACGACACGTCTCACGTCCGCAAATGTAGATTTACATTTGTGAGACGGTAGACAATAACATAAACAATCGAGAACTATATTTAAATTCATTTAGCTCTAGTATACATTTTAGAAAAATCTAAAAGATATTAAGATGACTCACTGGCATCAACATACTAATAACTTTTTTTAATCGTAACTTTACTCCTTTGTCAATGTCAATAAGAAAGCAGCCACAAAATTACTTTGTAATTAATTTGTCACTGTTTAAGTTTATACAACCGAAAAAAAAACCAGCTAAGTATTCAGGTATCTTACTAACATCAATCACTTGTGTCCCATAATTTCCCGGTTATAAACTAATCCCTCGTAGAACAGATTAAAAAAACTTTTAATAAAATAATAAATATCACAATTTTATTCGGTAAATTAACTAAATTTAAGCTACAACTAAAACAATCGGTGTTAACATCACCGCAACAGTAAAAATTAAATAAGTATAAAATAAATTATTTACTTCAAAGAACACTTCTCAATATACACAAGAATGACTTAACGCCTGTCATGCCTTCACAATTTACGGCTACATCATCCTTTGTTTTCTTGCTAATGTTTCTATTATAATTTTGGATGGAAAAGTTGTCTATGTTAGTCTTGATTTCACTTGACCTAGTTTTGAATTCATTACTAAAGACGCTTTCGTCATCATAAATCCAAGGCGTCCATGTGTATCCAAAGTTTGCTGGGTCAGAACTGTTAGAAAACGCTTGCGGTCCTCGTCTTTGTTGCAATGCCCACAAAGACCTAAGTCTGTTCATAAGAAGAGTGGCGATTTTATTTGCCTTATCCCATAAATTATGTCTCTCCATCGGGTCCCGGCGAACATTGAATAGACATCCACTGGCTGCAATATAAAATATATTTTTCATCCTACATTGAAACAGTGAAATAACAACTTTGACAGATGAAAAATTACGTAGTTGGCTTCAGTTTACCACAAAAATAAGATTCGTGATAACAATTGGAAAACATTTGAACTGACAAGAAAAATCACTTTGAGAAAGTAAACAAACAGATCAGGCCTGTAAAATTACATTTATCACCTTTGAAATAAAAAAGCATTTGTGCTGTATTGCCACAATATGTATGTAGTTAAAGAAGAATAACTGATAAAGGGCCACGCACAAGCCTTCACATCTGTTGCTAGGTAATAAATTCAAAAACATAACCGCAACTACTTAGTCCTTAATTCTACATACCACATATTATACTGGTTAACTTTAATTTGACCTAGGTTAGTTATTAGATTATCGATTGCTTTTTCTGTAATGGATGTCGCAGTCTCCATCAGGTAAACATAAAAATATTTTTATGTAGGTTCTACGTATTAAATACTTACTTGCTGACGGTTCGCATAATATTGGGTCTCTAAACGTATCTTGTTGTTTAATTGTAGACGCACTTCTCATCTCTTTAACAAAATCACTATCTAAATATATCCCGCTGTACTCAAATGTTCTAGCTGTTTCACATGACCTCAATGCAGATAAATAATCCGGCGGAGGAGCCTTGTTTACTAAAAATTGTTCTCCATAATAATTATTGTTTACTCCTGTTACGTTACCAATTACTATTTTATAATCACCGGCTCTATATGCAGCGTAAACATTTCTATTGCTGTCTTCTACAGATATAAGTACTTCTCTTCGTTTCGATTCACCATCTTGTACAATTGAATTCCATTGGTTAACTCCATCTATACTTTTATTAACTTCACCTCCGGCGGCCGCGATTAAAGTAGGAAGCCAGTCAGTGATGTGCATAAGACCTTCCCAGACCCTCGGTCTAAGCGAGGAATGCCATATGAATGCTGGAACCCTAACTCCACCTTCCCATGGTGTAAATTTAGTACCACGAAAAGGTAAATTCACCCCCAAATTATTTAGTTCTCCGACAGTTGGAGCGCCATTGTCAGAAGCGAACACTATGATGGTGTCATCCAAAAGATTTCTATCGGCAAGCGCTGTTACTAACCGACCAATGCTTCGATCCAAATGAGATACCACTTCTGAAATGAAAAGAAAAAAATATTAGTATATTTTTGTCCATCACGAGATCTGAAAATATGATCGAACGCCAGTTAAATAGGTAAGGAAATAATGATAATGAGGTGTATGCCTTTTGTTGATTGATTCTGAGAGATAAAGGAAAAAGGGAATTTTTTCTTGTTTACTGAAACACAGCTACCGCATGCTAAAACCTACACTTTTTTATGTTAAGGTCAACAGACAGGCTGACGGTCCTCTTGATGGTTGGTGGCTACCGTCGCCTATAACAACGCCATAAGTGCTACAAGTGCGCTACCGACCATAGAAGGATTAAGGATAAGGACATCATATTATGTGCTGTTGTATTTCGATGAGTGAGTAAGGGATGTCAGAGCCCCATTCGTTCCTTATCTCTTAGTTCAAAGACTGTCATCTGTACTGAGAATTTTGTATTTATCTAGATATCAAAAGGAAATAAGAACGAAATGATTACCTGCATAGAGTCGTCGATCCGAGTTGGCAACGTGCTGGTGTTTGACTGTGGAATACAGTGGTGGTTGCAAAGCAGCTCCGTTGTTACCGGCGTGTGGTGCGTTATGGGCCACATGTAGAAACAGCGGACGTGATGCATTATGACGATGGATTACTGGATATTATAAAAAAAAAATACTTACTGTAAAAATGTTTTGATTTTGTACAGCTATCGGAGGAAGCAAAGATATACTACGGTGCTGTGTAATAAAGAAGGACGCAGCATAGGCAATACAATCGTTATTTATTTCTTTTTCGTCCTTTTGATAAATAAGTATTATAAAAGTATGACATTATAGCACAATATTACACCTCTAATTAGTGCTAGTATCTACCTATGTAAGTATATTATATATTTTTTAAATTCTTTAAATAATAAATAAATAAAATGTAATATTATAGCTTTTATTACATGGGATGACACGCCAAGTAGGTAATTGACGAAATCAAAAACAATGATTTTATTATGCATCTTCGTAAACTGGCTAATTTTCTCGCATTAAATAAGCAATTTTAAATAAATATAATGATAACAGATTTAGTGGTACCTATGCGGCAGACTTGAAAATAAAAAATAATGCATCCGAGTGAAAACATTATATCAGCTTTGTGAGCACATATATATTTATGATTTTTGATCACTTGTGAACTTATCCCAAATATAACTTACTTTTTACAGCTCTATCAGTCAAAGCATCGACGATATAACGTTGCTCTTTTTCCTGAGGTATTTCGTTGTCAAATAGATCTAACCCAAACATTAGCTGTCCATTCGGCAACTGCAAATATTGACATGGTCTTGTTGAATTATTCAAAAATAGTTATGGAAGTTCGGACCCGAATCGAAAAAGATATCTAATTGTTTAAAAGTTAATAAAGATAGTGAAAGATAGATCAAATTAATATATAGATCATCTATGCCATTTGTATGAAAATGTATGTTTACATACCTTTCATTAAGTTTGGTTTATTTAAAGTCTCTTTAGGGATATATTTTTGAAAAATATTCATTATTCTACATAATATACTAGAATATAAGCGAATAAATTATACAGACCGTTTCAACTTTATTATACGTGTAATAATCTACGTAGCCGCCTCTCATGCCGTAATGAGTGTCATAGCCCCTTGATGTGGGCAAATATTCTTGTTTTGACATTCCAACGTGCCACTTTCCAACCAAATGGGTTGAGTAACCCAACTCTTTCATGTACGAAGGGAGGAGGCGTTCCGTCAATGGTATACCCCGATCTTCGGAATTAAACAATGGGAAACCATGCATACCTGAAAATAATACCAGAATAAAAAACTTATGGTAAATTATCTTTCAAAACTGGATTAAAATCGTTTTTATCCGTTTGAGAGCTACGAAGTTACAGGTCAAACTATGCCTCCTACGTCGGAGGGTAAAGAATGAACCTAGTAATTTTGAGTCGCCGCCGCGCATCAATCACTCTTTACGTAATTTTTACTTGTTTGGCGCCGACTCAAAATTACTTAGGTAAAATGATAATAAGATTATTTTATGCTTTTCAGTTTTTTCGGCGGTTAAATTTTTTGTTAAAAAGTTTTATTTTATATTTTTTTGTGGCTATAATCTAATATTTACTACATGCTTAATTTTTAATTTTCCCACCCCCATTTTCCCACCCTTAGGGTAGGATTTTTTTTTCCAAATTTATACAAGACCAACTTCGAGGTATACCCTATCCATTAAAGAAAGAATTATCAAAATCGGACTACTCTGTAAAACGCTACAATCGGTAAGTGAACATTCAATCATCCCCTGTTTTTCTACCCTTAGGGTTGGAATATTTTTTTTAATTAAAATGGGACCCCCTTGGGGGTGCACCCTTTCAAATAAAAAAAGAATTATCAAAATCGGACCACCCTGTCAAAAGTTATGCATGATCATACATAAAAAAAATATATACGCGTCGAATTGAGTACCTCCTCCTTTTTGTTTTTTCGTTTTCGTCGGTCGAAAAATACTTTAAATCACCAAGATTGCCAAGACTAAACACACAAATTGTGTGGCGCCCCCAAAGGGAACTTAATTTCTTTGCTTAACTTAACTTAACTTAACTTAACTTAACTTAACTTAATTAACTATGGCAAGTATCATAACCAATCGACCAGTGTGCTCATCAAAATATGTTGGAATCTTTAGAATTGTTTAGCTATTTTTATTTATTTTTTATTCAAGACACAAAAAAACAAAATTTCAATCTGCATACTTAATATTTCCTTTTGTTTTTTTAGTAGGAGGTCGAGTCGAGGGTAATCGACAGATCAGTTGATAGTAATTTATTGCTATGTTTTTAATTAGTTATTAATTAGTTAAAGTGTATAATATAGTCTGAAAAATATAAAATACTGTGCATTTACAATACAAAAGTGAAATACTAAATAAGAATCCATATATAACTAGTTACTCTTATTGAATTACGAATTTTGTTGCACTGGTGCCTAACGTAAGTGATTAAAACAATAACAACGAGAACAATTAAGTATGGTGCAAAGATATACTATAGTCAGGTCAGGATGTGAGAAATAAATAAATAAGTTGACATTAAATTTTTATAAGTAAAACAGTTAATAGAAATTCAAATGAAAATAAATATAGTGACAATCAAAGAAGTAATACGATTTTTAAATGTACCCTACAAAACTAGTTAATAAATTGCCTTGTCAAAAAAAGAGATACAAACTTGTGCACGATATTCGAAGAAAGATACTTTGAATCGCATCCTTTATAAGGATACTAAAAAAAAAAAAAAAAAAAAAAAAAAAAAAAAAAAAAAAAAAAAAAAAAAATTTTTGAATTTCTATTTTCTGAAAAAAATATATATATTTTTATATTATTATTTAGGTAGTGACTCTGCTTGTCTACTGCATTCTGAGGTTCACTGTAATATCGTTTTCAATTCTTGTTCAAATTCTTATAGATTATTTAAATTAAATAAATAAATAAAAAATGCTAACACGTAAAGCACAACATGCTCTCCAGGAGTCAAAACTTCAATTAACATTACGGGAACTTAGGATTGCAGAGGAAAAGTGTGATAGTCTATTACGCGAAAGGGACGAAAATGAAAGGGAATTATTGGATGTTCTTGAAAAAAATAAATTATTAAAACAGGAGCTGTCCCAATTACACTTACAAAATGTAACATTAAGGGATGAGTGTGACAGTTGTAAAAATGCAATACAAAAATTTGATAAATGTTGTGAAGAGTATGAGGTAGCACTGAGGTCTATAACTTTATTGGAGGGGCGGCTGCAGGAGGCTCAGGAGTACATAACCCAGATGGAAACACAGTTTACTCAATCCGACAATCACAAAACACAGTGTTTGTACAGTAATTTAGTTGAAGCTGAGGCTCTTTCTGCTGCTTCCTGTAGGTGTGATGGATCTCATGTAGATCTCACAGTTGATGATAAACCACACAAACCTTCACAAAGATTACCCGGATATAGCAAAAATCAACTCAAAAAATTTGTTAGAATTAATAGGTATATTCAAAAGAAACAAAAATTATTAACAAAACAAAAAAGTATGATTAAAAATGCAAATAATTATTATAAAAAGTTAAATATAATAGACCAATTAAAAAAATATAATACAGAACTAGAAAATATTAAATTAAAATATGAAAGTGATATTGACTTATTAAATAGTAATATTGCAAATTTGGAATCACAGCTTCAGGTGATGACTCATATGTATGAGGATTCCCAAAAATTTGTGGAGGAAAAGTCAATGTATCAGCCGGAAAGTGAGCCTTCAGCTTCACAGTCCTCATTAGATACACCTAGTCAATATCAGCCACTATTAGAAACTAACAAGACAATTCAAACCAATATTTCCCGAAAACATTGTATAAATACAAATTGTAAAATTACTGATAGTGAAAGTGTCATAATGTTTTGTGATGAGATAGGAAAGGACATGGGTCAGTTATTAAATACTCAATTTGGTCAACCATTTATAAATCATTGTATGCCTAATGCGTCATATGTTGATGTTATGACAAAAATATGTAGTTCCAAATTAAATCCTAATTTGACTCTTATAATTTTTGTTGGTAATAGGGGTAACTTAAATAAGAAAGATTTATTGCATTTCTTTGATACAGTAATCGCCTTCAAAATAAAACAAATTGTGTTTTATACTCTCCCGTACAATAAAAGGTTGTCAGCTAAAGAAAATAATATTAGATATATGCTAAATAGATGTTTACACACTTGGTCGTGCTACCAAAGTAATGTACATATCATTGACACAAACAGTTGCGTTAGAAAAACTTATATTCATAAAGGTCAATTGTCTATTCCTTTCTCTGTTAAGAGACAAATAGCTGTTATGCTATTCTTTTATTTTAATGTGACTGCTAAAAATTTAGCAAAAAATTATCTTAGTAACAAATCACCAATTAAGGTGTTGACAGGCAATAATTTAAATTAAATATTGAGACAACAGACTACACCTCTGGCAATTTATCTTCTGGAAATAATAATTTTATTTTGACAAAAGGTACATTGTATCAATCACAATTTTGTAGAAAACAATCAACTAATTTGTTAGTTAAAAATATTTCTGACCATGTTATAAATTGTATAACAAATAACAATATTCATGTTTCCAGGAGCAATGAATTTCAGGATTTAAAAATAAGGAAACAGTCAAAGATAAATCAACTTGAGATTATTCATCAGAATATTCAAAGCTTTTCACGCAAAGAACTTGAAATTGAGTTGTTCCTGGAGCACAGAAAGACTGATGTTTTTTGTGTGACTGAACACTGGCTTAAAGATTATCAAATGCTTTTTAATTTTGAAAATTACTATATTGCCAGTGCTTTCAATCGAAAGTCCACCAATGGCGGGGGTTCATTTATATTACTTCGGAAGCATATAAAGGCCAAAGAACGCAAAGATGTTGTTGGACTTTCGAAGGAATGTTGTATTGAACTGTCTTGTGTTGAGTTGGAGAAATGTGTTATAGTATGCGTTTACAGACCGCCAAAATACCAGAATTTTCAGAATTTTGAAATTGTTATGGAAGACGTACTAAAATTAATATTAAAATCGAGTAAAAAATCTCACATAGTTTGCGGTGATTTTAATGTAGATATGTTAGAAAATTCAACTTCAAAATGTAGGCTGCAGGGCTTGTTTAAGTCATTTAATTTGGTTAATATTTTTACAGAACCGACGAGAATAACAACTACCTCAGCTACTTGTATAGATAATATTTTCTGCGATTGCAATTTTTTAAACAAGCAAATAATTAACTCTCTCCAATCGGATCATAGTGGGCAAGCCGTGTCTTTTCCATTTAGCACAAAAAAAGAGCACATTTTAATAAGAAAAAGATCTGTAACAGTCAGTGGGATGGGAAAATACATGAAAGTGTTAAATGATAAATTATCTGTTCCAAATTATGATTTGAGTAATCCAAATGGTTTTTATGAAGAATTTTTCTCAATACTACACCGTGAATTTGAGAATATATTCAAAGTTAAGGAAATAAACATCAACCCCAAATTCAAGTTCAGTGAATGGGCTACTAAGGGTATTCGCATTAGCAGAGAAAGGTTATTTGAATTATATGCTGAAAAACGCTATAACCATAACAAAATTTTTATTAAATATGTTAGATCTTACTCAAAAACTTTCAAAAAGGTTTGTGCTTTAGCGAAGTCTAAATATATTAAAAATAAAATAATTTATGCTGATAATGTGATAAAAACGGTTTGGAAAGTAATTAGTTGCGAGACAGGTAAAACTAAAATACATGACAATAATCATACATTAAATACATCTCACGGCATCATTACTGCAGACGTAGATGTGGCTCAAGAATTCGAAACATTTTTTACAAATATACCGTTAATAACAACCGAGCCGCTCAACTCCTCATCTAACTCTGCACGTGAAGTTCTAAATGCTAATGTTCCAAGATGTCCGGTTGCTTTTGAGTTTAGGCATGTAACCCCACATGTAGTGATTAAAACTTTTAAGGAAATAAAACTAAAAAATACCGAGGATTTATTTGGTATGTCGACTAAATTGTGTGGCTCTATTGTCGAGATTATGGCACCTTATCTGACAACTCTATTTAATTCTTGTGTTGATGAGGGTGTGTTTCCTGATCTTATGAAACATAGTAAAGTTATACCTTTGTTTAAATCAGGAAGTAAGAATGATCCCAGTAACTTCAGGCCGGTGTCTGTGCTCCCAGTTCTCAGTAAAATTTTTGAAAGGATAATACTCAGTCAGTTGCTAACTCATTTCAACTTGAAACACCTACTTCATGAGCAACAGTTTGGTTTTACTAAAGGGCGTTCGACCACCGACGCTGCAGTGAATCTTCTACGTCACGTATACGGGGCTTGGGAGGAGTCGCAGGATGCTATCGGGGTGTTCTGTGACTTGTCCAAGGCCTTTGATTGCGTTGATCACGAGACACTGCTAATTAAGCTTGAACATTATGGCGTTAGAGACAGATCTCTTAACTTGATG
Source organism: Synanthedon vespiformis (assembly GCA_918317495.1). Taxonomy (NCBI): domain Eukaryota; kingdom Metazoa; phylum Arthropoda; class Insecta; order Lepidoptera; family Sesiidae; genus Synanthedon; species Synanthedon vespiformis. The sequence continues at coordinate 4,371,070 of OU906953.1, forward strand.
GGTTCTTATCTTAAAAATAGGGTTCAAAGGGTTCAGATAAACGGCACAAAGTCATTGGGATCGACAGTCAAAATTGGTGTGCCACAGGGATCGATACTGGGACCGTTCCTATTTTTGGTATATATTAATGACTTGCCATTTATGGTACAAAAACAATCTAGGATGGTGTTATTTGCTGACGATACTTCTATTATATTTCAAGTTAATAGACATAATCAAGATATTGATAAAGTAAATGACGTTCTCTCTCAGATCCATGACTGGTTCACCACAAATAATCTAATGTTGAATCCCAAAAAAACTAAATGTGTAAAATTTGCTTTGCCTAATGTAAGAAGCACCAGCTTGGATGTTGTCCTAAATAAAGAAAAATTGGAATATGTAGATGAAACGGTTTTCTTGGGAATAACTTTGGACGCTAAATTGCAATGGGACCCTCATTTGAATACTTTAGCCGCTAGGCTTAGTTCTGCGGCTTATGCAGTTAGAAAGATTCGTCAACTGACTGACGTCGCTACTGCAAGAATTGTTTATTTCAGCTACTTTCATAGTATTATGTCTTACGGCATTTTATTGTGGGGTAAAGCTGCAAACATAAATAGTATCTTTGTATTACAGAAGAGGGCGATTCGTTCAATATACAATTTGCGTGGTCGTGATTCCCTACGAGAACTGTTTAAAGAAATTGATATTCTCACGGTATCCTCACAGTACATATTTGAAAACATCTTATATGTTCGCAAAAATAAATCGTTATTTCTGAAAGGTTCTGATGTGCACAGCGTAAACACTAGAAATAAAAATAAAATAGTGCAACCACAATTTAGACTGAGTAAAGTAAAAAACACATTTATGGGTAACTGTATTCGCTTCTATAATAAAATACCAGATGATATTTTAAATTTGTCAGATTGCCAATTTAAAACTAAAATTAAAAAGATTCTGTATTCTAAGGCATATTACAAGGTAGATGATTATTTAGAGGATAATGACGTCTGGTCTACGGTTACTCCAACTCAGCATAATGGATAATATTTAATTAATGTAATGTAATATTTGTTAATTTAGAAAAAAATAAAAAATAAAAAAATAATAACGATGCGATTCCTGTGGAGTTTCTTCGGCCGTTCTTCTCCACAGAGGAATGCACACCTTGGTAGTGAACGTGCCAATCTCTCTGACGTCGAAAAGCGATTTTTGTAAAATCTTAATTCGAATAAAAATGTTTTGAATTTTGAATTTTGAATTTTGAGTAATTTGTTATTATATTATTTCCATGAAAGCCTTACCCATTCTCATGGGATATTTTCCAGTGAGCAGAGCGGTTCGGGCCGGAGTGCAAATAGCTTCACTGTAATACTGCTGCAGCACAACACCTTGGTACGCCAGTGTGTCAATATTTGGTGTTAATATTTGATCGGACCCATGGAACGATACGTCGTTCCAACCCTGGAATAAATTCAACTCCATAAACATATGAATATTACCTACTCGTGCGCGAAAATATTACGCCTGACGTCACTCTGCTGAATTCTGCGTGCTGCTTCTTGTGACTGCTACAGTTTAGTGACGTCATGTGATAGTTATAACATAAGTCTTCTCAATTTATAAACAACTAGCTGGTGCCCGCGACTTCGTACGCGTTGAAAAATAAAAAAAAAACGCCTGACATATTTATTGCTATTATAGCTTTGCTAGGCGTTGGATTTTCTTTTATAAATGATCCCTCTGAAACAATAGATTCTTCTATATGAAAGGAGTTTTTCTATGTTCCTGTCAATGTGTATGTGACGAATTTCATAGTGAGCAATAGAGTAATAAATTAAATGTTAAAGCAGTGAATAGTTAAGTATTTTTTATTGTAAGTGGTGAGTAATTATGTGGTGGTAGCCAACATCGTCGATAGTAAATATATACTCATTCAACCACGATTGAGTTAAAGGATTTAATTAACTCATGTTTCTGATTCAATAACTTCAACGCGATAATTGTGGATAAGCCGTTATTGAGTATTTTCAATTAAGCGTGGATTAACCTTTGTAATGTTCAAAACATTTGTGAAAAATTAAAATTCTCTGCCTATACTCATGCTTTTCTCTGTCGCACCATTAATTCGGCAGCCCGCCTAGATGGACTAACAAAAGAATACCGTAAAATAACTACATGTATGCTATTGTGTTTCTGTGAGTGAGAGATGCCAGAGCCCATCCCCCTGTCCATGCCAAATTCCTTATCCTCAAGACGACGTATTGGAAATTTTGGTGGCAGGGATTTAGATTTTTCTCAGCAATGACAAAACATTATTATGAAAGTGATGTTTGGTAATCTCTTTCTTCATGTTAACTTAATTTTTACGGTTGGATTTCACGATTGATAAACTTTTATTAAATATTTATTTTAAATGAAAGAAAAAATACACAAAGAATACTTATTTACATGCCTTTGCGCATAACTTGATTTTTGATTAATTGTTGTTATTGTTAAAGATTGATTCATTATAGATAAATTTTTAAAGATAGATTAATTGCTAAGATCTCAAACCAATTTTCCTACGCCTTATTAACGCACCGCGTATACTGGTATAACGATACTTGCACTGGCACGGCGTGTTGCACCAACAAAACTAATGCAAGTGACTTACACCAGTGTCCTCAGTCACTTTGATTATAACGTCTCTTGCACCAGTTTACATATTTGTAACTAAGAAACTAAGTATTTCTCTATTTTGCTGGTTGCATCACTATGCGTAGGACCCATCGAAGTGAACCGTCAGCCTATCTGCCGATCTTAACATAACATCAAATTACAAAATACAGACTAACAGTGTTAAGCAAATTATCTCTTTCTGAATACCTATTAGTATCTTATAATAACGAGCCATAGACAGACAAATGTCTATGTCTCGTGACTCAGTCACAAAATTTAACCTTCATATTAGCTCTATTGCAGATATATAATTTGCAGAAGAAAAAATTACAATCATGCGAAGCCAGGTCGCTAATTTTAATTATATTGCGTTATTATAATTGTATATATAGTAGTGATAGTTTATTTTTGTTTAAATAAGCAAACAGACTGACGGACGACCTACTTGATGCCGCCTTAACTCAAGCAATACTAATTAGAAAATAAAAAAATAAAGGAACAAGGTATACCTTATTTAATTGAAATAATAATAACCCCTACTTTCTATTGAGCCCAAATACTATCTGCTGTAAGTTGCCGAGGAGTTGCTTATCCCGCAAACTATTGGATACTGCAGCATTAAGTCAAGTTTACCTTGTCATGGTACCGTCAAAGTAACAGTTTAGCAAATTTCAAATCAATTGAACATGTGAAAGTCAGTGAAATGGGATTGTCTTCAAACGCCTGAACAGATCATATAGCTAAGAACCATTCCGATTACGTCAACTTTCAAATAAAAAATTAAACTCACAAGTCAAATTTATAACACTCCGTTTTTGCGTCGGGAGTCGAGGAGGAGAATTTCAGATAACAGGACAGTGGAATAAGCTCTTGCAATATTATGTATTTGCAAGTCTACAATGGGTCTCCGTAAGTTGAGCTGCCCTATTTTTTATCACTGCTGAACGCAGAGTGCCTTTTCACTACTAGTGATAATTACAAATTACATTTTCTTGACGTATTATTCCTCATGAATTTAGCAAATATTCATTATTACCTTTTGCTTTTGATAATCAAATCAAATCATTTAAGTATTTCTCAAAAATAGGACAGCAAAATCACTTTTTTTTTTAAGACAAAAATATAAACCGTTCGTTTCGGAAACAAAAAGGCATTCTGGAAGAGAGAAATGGCGAAAAAACTTTCCAGCAACCCCTCTTTTAATCCCATGCGTTTTCCTCTGCTAAATAATCTTAGTTGTATAAATACGCTTTTTCACAAGTTTCCGTTTTACAAATATTTTAAACTTTTTCAAATGTAACTTACATATTACTTCAGTTACTTATTTCTCTATAGAAACATATAATACATTGTCCTTGCTTTGCTTTATTTATTTTCATTGATATTTTCGGAATTTCTAATTTGGAAGTTACCTAATGCACGCTTCGTAATCACATTGACCTCCCATTGTGTCTGCAGGAGGTCTTTAAGTATAACTATACTATAGTTAACTTAATTTGTGCGATAATAAATGTAATACTTCCGTGCGTAATTGACGCATTCGAAAGTATTTTATTAAACTTTAAACTTGACCCACTTTTGATCATGTAACCTGCTGAATCATCTGAATTAAAATTTCTACACTACTGAACCGAGAACACGGTATGTCTTTCGTAATTAAAAAAAACTATTCTCGTTGCTCACTTAATAATACAGGAAAACTAATCTTAGTATAAACGTACTATTGTTTGTAAGGATGATAATTACTTGAATGGTGTGCTTATTACCACATTGAATAATAACCAACAGATCTATCTAGGATCATAAAAAAAAACGAGGATAATAAATATCTCTTTTTATATTATTATTGTAGCGTTTCATAGGATCCATAGGATTATTATTACAAAGAAATGCTTTAACCTTATTAAAACTGTAAACGGTAAAAAAATAAGATGCCTTTACCGCAGTTTCTCTCGCGCCATCTAGTAAAAAATAGATGAACTTTTATCCTACTGGAACGTGCTGGAACATACATACTGATGTATTTTAACTCCAGTTCTTTTTTTTATTTTTTAGCTATACGGTAAAAGTCCCAAACGTTAAAAAGAAAATAATGAAAAAAAAAATCGCCTATCGAAGGATGCAGTAAACCGAGTGCATAATTCTAAAAAACATAAAATTATTTCTAAAAGTAACTACACTTTACTTGTAGTTGGATAGTTGGATGCATAAGGGTGCAAAATTTTCCTAAATTTTTATTCTTATTTTTTTTTATACAATAAATTTCGAATTTGAAGGAAAAAATATAGACCAAGTACCAAGTAGGTACCTACTTTTCAAATAGGAAATCACTTGGTTTCACCGTGATTTCGTATTGGTATAATCAGATTCGAATATTGGGAGAGTACTTAGTACATCACTGAAACTGTAAAAAAAAAACTAAGACGAGTGTGTCAGTGAAGTCTCAAGTGGCTTCCTATTTTAAGACAATTATAGTCTTAATACACAGTCTTCTCTAAAAAAAATACGAAAAAAAAATGCAAATAGATCAACAATAAGTTATCCTTGAAAATTTGCGTTTACTAATCGCACTAATATCTTTTATCTTTACGATAATCTATTCTCTTGTGTTTATTCAATAGAATCTGATATATACCTCAGTTACTACTAACTGTGCTAATTGGGTCATTAAGATAAAGTATTACATGTTATAATAATAATTAAACATGCATTACCGAAATTTAAGTAAGTAGACGTATTGGCAATGACCTCTAGACACACTAAATAAAAATAAAAAAAATACAATCCCCACACGACAGTTAAGAGTTACATAAAACCTCGAGTGACCACAACGTGGTCAAATTGACAGGTATCATTGAAAGCGTTTTAAAAAATTATAAATTAAAAGCAATACAAGGTTTAGGTGTAAAATACTGTCACACAACCGACGTTACATACACATATACATATACATATAGACTCCAAAACAGCTGAACCGATTTTGATGTAACTTTCAGACAATCTTCAAATCGCAGCGCTTTAGATTAGTCCATCGTAATCCCGTGAAGTTAGGTAGTGATCGGATGCGAAGCCGGGAGCGGGTCGCTAGTTACCAATAAAGTTTAAAAAAAATGCACGCGACCTGGTATAGACTTATCAGTGCACAAACGCACAAACAGACAAAAATCTAAAAACTATTTTTTGACCTCATCCAACCCAATTTGTTTTGTTGAAGGATTCCCCCCCCCCCCCCCACATTTTTTTGTAAAGAATTACAAAAAAAATCCTACATCCTGACCATAATATCATTTATTTACCATAAATCTTATATAAGACAGAATCCCACTTACAGTTCTTGGTTTTGTCTTTGCAAGTCATGGCAGGGGTCAAGTGGACCCTCAAAAAATAGTTTAAAAAGTTTTAAACAAAACTTTTTCAGAAACTGGCGATGAAAGTATTAGTAACTATATAAAATACGATTAAAATTTGAAGCTGCTATCTACAATACAGATTTTGTAAAATAAGGAATTTTTTTGCATGTGAAAGAAATTTTTGTTAGTAAATATTTCGTTTGACTATGTAGTTGCACAAAATCATTATTTTCTTGCCTTTTTTTTTGAGAAATACTCTTGGGCCCAGTTCCTGTCGAAACTATGTATACTTAAGTATATAAAAGTAAATTTATATAAGTACGTATATTGTTAACATAGTCGCCAGTTGTTGATTCTTTATAATAAATTCTTTTATTATTTATTATAATAAAAGAATAACCTGCGTACACACAGGTGTACGCTAGAAACACAACCGAGTTTATAGTATACCTCAACTGTGTAGGTACCATTTATTGTTTTTACCATAATATTTTATTATGTCGGCCGTTACACAAATATTCCTTGAGATTTGATGTAGGTAAGTATCGTGTAATTAGCGCAATTCATAAATCATGTTTGAGGGCGTTAAATATTAAACAAATTTTAAATATACAATTGTATAAAAAAAATAACGAACCATGTCATCCGCCATAATGAAAACTATATTAGGCTGCCGGTGAAAATTCGCAGACGCCGACGTCAAAGCTATCATTGCCCACCAACAGTTTTGCCTGAAAAATTATCTTTTTTAAATACAATATTAACATTTCATGTGATATAACATATTTATATCACAATAAATTTTCCTCGGTCTAATTTCTTCATTTATTTTTTTTAATAAGAATAAAAAAAATTCGTGAAAAATTGTGTTTTTCGATGGGTAAAGAGGTACCAAATTAATTCCTTATTAAGTACCTACACCGGTCCCTTATATCCTTTATTCACACTTGATTCCCGGTGTTGCTTCTGATTGTGAGTGACGGTAACCACTAAACCTACCATCAAGTGAATCCTCAATAAGTTTTTTAATTTGAAAAGATGACGAAGGCTTACATTCTGAAATTTTATAATTTGGAGCCTTCTTTTTAACTTAATATATTTTTATTATTCCTGTTGCATATAAATTATAATTTCACACAGACGTGAACATATTAGGAATAAACAATAAAATTATATTTTTAATAAGTATTAAGTAAAATAAAGTAATATAAATAAATAAATATTTAAAATAATTTCATATAGAAGAATAGAAATAAAAAGAAATTGTAAAATCTTGTATTATTTGTAAATTTTAAAATTTGCATTAAACCTTTCAAACAAACTTTCATAATAGTTTATTCATGAGAAATTGTTTATATTCATTGCCTTGCTTATAACTTAAAATTTAAAATATCTACTTACCAAATAACGTTCATATTTGATTATTGTTGAATCGTTAAATTTCAAAATAAAACAATATTTAAAAAAAAAATAAGTCACTAAAAAATCTGTATCTAAGTTGATATATTATTCACAGGATAAACTTGACAGAGGACCGTTCTAGGCGAGTGTTCAATTCGTACAAAACCATGAACGCGGTCAGGTTCAACACAACAATATTACAATACAATCATTTTTGAGAATGTAAACAATGCTTCGCTTAAAAAGAAATCTAATTTAATAAATACAATAGAACATAAAAGTGAGCAACATTTAGATAGATTATTGAATAATTTAAATCGTCTACTCTTGAAGAATTTGAAATTGATTTCAGTATTTTCAGTAGTCACAATCTGTCACGGCATGTCGGGAAGGCCGTCGTGAAATAACAGCATTTGTGCTATTGTTTTTCGGTGAATGAATAAGGGGATGTCAGAGCTCATTTCCCTGTCCCTCCCTTCCGACGCTAAGGTCGGCAACACACTTGCCATCAAGTTTTTATCATTACACCATCATCACTTACAATCATTTACATGAGCAAAGTGTTGATAGAGTGTTGATTAGTTACTTTCCGATATAATTTTATGTTTTATTGAATTATGCACTCGGTTTATTGAATCATTCGATAGGCGAATTTTTTTTTTATTATTTTTTTTAATGTTTGGGCCTTTTACCGTACAAACAAAGATATATCAGCTCCATTATTCCCGGTTATCGGTGACTTTAAATGACAGTTAGCCTACTTGACAGATGGTGAAAGAGGCCCTCAGTGTAATGTAACTACATATAGTTTCGGAAAAAAGTTATCGCCACTTGCAATTTACCTAATAATTAAATAATCCAGATAACGAATTATTTTATGTGCTTACTGTCTTTTTTTATTCACAACTAGCTGGTGCCCGCGACTTCGCCTGCTTTAAAAGTAAGGGATGTGTAGCGCCTGACTAAATGTATAAAGCAATATAACGCCTGACATCTATCTTTATTTTTAGTAGATAGCTAGTGCCCGCTACTTCGCCCGCATTGAAAATTATATATTAAAACCTCCCTCTTGAATCACACTATCTATTTAAAAAAAACCGCATCAAAATCCGTTGCGTAGTTTTAAAAATCAAAGCATACATAGGGACAGGCAGACGAGAAGCGACTTTGTATACAATATTTTATTGCAAATTTAATATAAATTCAAACACCAAAACTTACATGCAGTTATGTGGACTTCTATATTCTTCTATTCTTCTGCGAAACGACAGTTCTTTTCTGAAAAAATACCCTGAAATTTTTGTGTCGAAATGCTTTGAGCGGTTTAGAAGAAGAGAACACAGGCGGACTGCGAATAGAGTACAAAATATGTATCTATATTTATATTTGTTGTATAAATTAGATACATTTTGAACATTAAACATTGTGTAAAACAGTTCAATGTAATAAAAAATAACAGTTGAACATGTAACCTCATCTTAAGTAATATAAGCGATAATTGTAGCATAGCCATGACTTAATGTCTATTGAAACGATTGCGTGATGAAGGCGTCACGTGCCAACTCTGTTTTGGTGTTTCTCTGTAAAATCGCAAGCGTAACAATTGAATGTGTTTAAATAACTACAGCCATTGCGAAGTGTCAAGTATTACTTCATCGTTTAGTTTAGGCTCACTGCAAAATCTTCTATTTACAGGCCAAGCATTAGAAACGTTCACTATAGCAAAATTGTGTTATATACAGGCTATGTTCAGCTGATTATATAAGATCACCATACCTAATCGTATTCTGGACATACCTAATGGTATATTTATACTTATTACTAGGTAGCTGATATTTAATGCATAGACACGGCTGGTTTACGATTTAGATATTATATTTTATTACTTATAAAATAATTTTTTTTCACTACTCTAGCATAGATAAGCAAACTTTAAAAGAATGCAAAGTAGTTGATTTATTTATCATCTTATTGCTTCGAAAATATAAATTGTATGTTACGACAAGAGTTCTCAAATCGAAAGCATTGGGGTATCTGCATCGAAATAATATATCTCTCGAACGCAGTGGGGTATCTGCATTCAAGTTCGCTGGTATCTGCTGTAAAATTTGTATCACATAACACAATTTCAGATCACAATTTACCTTCAAAAGAAGTTCAAAAAAGGCAATCGCATGGTTTATTTGCGTCCGGTCCAATACAACCAATTCCCCAATTGCTTTTATTAGTATTAATAAATAATGACAAATGTATAATGTAGGAAAGGAATTTACTATTCAGGATACATAAACAAACCCAAAAAGAAGCAAATAAGCATAGATTCTACATCCTATTTGATATATCCTTTCCATCGATGTATATACATTGATGATCCTTTCGCTGTATTTTAAGAATAAAAGTGTTTTTTTTCTTATAGAAAACAATCTATAATAGGTCTGACCGATGGGTTTGAAAATGACTATAAAACACACATAATTTAATCCAAATTTCGTTATAAGTAAAATGAAACATAACAATAAAATAGACAAAATAATAATAAATCAAAAACGTGTAAGGTCAAGCACGCACTACACCTATACAATCACGCAGCCATTGGAACCTTGACATTACTCTTATCGATGCCGAAAATTGTGAAATTGGAGTAATACAGTTCTTGACACTCAATTGAAATGTAAAAGTATTAACACGATTGAAAGTGGTTTGAAGTTAGTTTTAAGATAAATATTTTTTATAATTAAAAAAAGATGGACTGTCCAGTTGATGATAGGTTAGCTACCATTGTCTAAAGGGACATTCAACAAAAGGCAATAGGTGCGGAAGTTAATGTACCTGCAAGAATTTGTTTAAAGCACACTTGAATAAGTCCACGTTATGTGGCAAAGCGGAAAACCTGTGTTTGTCTACCCCTTGTCTGCCCATTCGGACCGTACAATCCGGAACTTATAGCGTGTAGTGTAGTACCTATGATGGTAAAATAAAAACTCGGGGTAGGCAGACGTCACCGAGGAGGCGGTGGAAACCGCCATAGTACCCTGTGATCTGGGGTTAATAAGAATACAGGCGGTATCCTCTGCCCGTCGAATGAGGCGACTAAAAGGGGTTACTCATAGCTATCCACGACGTATTCGAAAAGAATGGTGCTACAGGGACCGAGAGCAATACTGAGGGAGGTACCACGGTTCCCGAAAGGCGCAGCGGGCCACAAACGGGGGGTTTTTAGTGAGTAAGAATCTCACATAACCCGGTGCTTCCTACCCGGGTACCTACAGAAGGTTTTACCCCTCGTCGGTAAAAAAAGGCATTAATCGGAACTCTCATTGCATTACTTTTTAAGGTATTTACTGAGGCAAATATTATAGTAAGGGAAAGGGATTGAATGTCTTTTTGTATTAATAACCGTAAAATAATAAACATTTTATCATATTCATTAAAAGAAATAGTTTTCTCTTTTTTATTAAACGGAGAAAAAGTTAAAACTCTAGTTTTAACTAGAGGAAAATAAATAACTCGCAATGTAGTTGATAAATTGAGGTGTCAATATCGGTTGATCGCTAGATTATACTAGCTGGTGCCACGACTTCGTCCGCGTTGAACAATGAGAGGTACCCTATGTCCTTTCTGGTGTTCCAGACAACGTTTACTTATGCAAAATTTCATGGTGATCGGTTCAGTAGTTTTTGCGTGAAAGCATAGCAAACAAAAAAAATCACATTCACGTTTATAATATTAGTCAGGATTTATGACTATAATAATCCCATAAAGAATACTTATCATATAAATTATTGGAAGTTGATACGTTGATAGCTTATATAATTTGTGAGTGAACCGACGTAGTCACTGAGTTCTTGTTTCACCCTACTTCAGAAATCTTCAGCAGTAAGTGAATTTGTCTAATGTTCTTTGCTCTTAGTTGTTTCAAATTACAGCATTATCTCTTCAATCTTCAAGAGCAATAGAGCGCAGCTTACAGTGTGTGAAGTGAAGTTACTAACAATATTTAAGTAAAGATATTGTATTGTGATCTCTTCAACTCAACAGTAAAACAATTCTGGATTTCCACCACATTTCCACCTCTTTGGTTTCCCCTTACTTTTCAGTATCTAGATACCTATAATGGGATCTCCTTGCGAGTATATTGTGTTCCTATGTTGTGTTCTGTGGGCAGGATTAGGACACTGTGACAATTTATGACATTGACATTAGTTAGAGATAAAAAAACATAAACAAATTTAATTTATAAAATTATAAATAGTAGTTAGTTTGGTTTGTTGATTATTCTTCTCTCCATTCTATACATTTTACTGTTACATTACAATATTTTTAAATTACATGCACTATGTACTTTACATTAAAAAAAATCAAAGGTTATAAACTTTTCATAATAGCCTATAAATTTAAATAAAAGTTGACATATTATAATCGATGTTAATAAGGACGTATACGGCGAAAATCAATACAGTTCCAGCGTGTTAAATTGACCATTAGTGAGCACTTGAGCAGCGGTATTGTTTTAAAATGGCCACTGTACTGGAAGCACTTATTACAGCTGCAGAAAGAGCAGCTTGTATTGCGAGATCCTGTTGTGATAACACAGGCGAAAAATCCTTGCTCGTCGCTGAAAAATGTGAGGGAGAAGCCAATGCACGGTTTGAAAGAGATTTCAAGACTATTGCCGATGTTTTAGCACAAGAATCTGCTAAAGCAGAAATATCTAAACTTTGTCCCGAACTCTCCGAACATGTGAGAGGTGAAGAATGTGCTGAAATTAATGGTGTTTGCATAAAAATCCAAGAAGATTCAGTGAAGACAGCAGAATTGCTCTCTTTACTCGTACCAGAAGAAACTGCAACTAAAATGGCGAAGGCAACACATGACAAAATTAATCTTTCTCTATGTGATCAACTGCCCATTGATCTACCACAGATGGACGTATCTGATTTAGGAATTTGGATTGATCCTATAGGTATGCAACAAACATTACACTTGTGGTGATTGTGAGCTTAGATGGTAATTGCTGTAATGTATTTTTTTTTTAGATTAAGATCCACTTGACAATAGGTGGCTGCCATCGCATTATATGAGATGAAGTATGTGCCATGTTTTCCGTATAAACAAGATCTTGCATCACCAAACGCAAGATGAGCTCTTTCACATTTAATTTACTAGTTTTTTTAATAAGTAATTATATTTTTATAGATGCAACTGCAGAATTCATAGCAGGTATTCGAGGCGAGGCAAATGCTGGTCAAGGCTTACCTTGTGTGACAGTGCTTATTGGCGCTTACTTAATATCTACAGGCGAACCAGTGCTGGGTGTCATCAATCAACCATTCTTCAATAAGTATGTTAATTGTTTTTATATAATACTTTACACCGATTGTTATACTCAGCAATCTTTACTCAACAAGGCATGTTGGTATGAAACTGTCAATTAAAAAATACATTTTTTAAAAGGATTAAGTATAAGGGGTAACCAAATGAAACATTGAATATTATTTGTAACTTTTTTTTAGTGGAGAAGGTCGAATTGTCTGGGGCGTATGTTATGGGGATGTGCGCAAATGGAGTGAAAATAAAGACCAGCCAGAAGATTGCACTAATATTGTGTTAATGAGTGCAGCCGAGAGTGATAGCATTAAGTCCAAATTTGACTCTAAATGGAAACTACAATCTCTGCCAGGTGCCGGCCACAAGCTTTTGAAAGTCGCTCTAGGTAAACTATAGTTTTTTTGTTTGATTACAGTTACTTTAATCTATAACTATTTCAATTGATCATTCAAAACTGTTTGTTGAGTTGTTCTAACATTAATCTATAACTATTTCATATAATTCAAAACTGTTTGTTGAGTTGTTCTACATGAGTTTTTGCTATAATTCGAGAAAAAAATAATTCCACCCCCCTTTAACAAGTTTACATTTCAATTTTGACTCAAATTTTGATTTGTTTGTAAATTTTCCTGGACTAATAGGAGGTATTGGCACATTATTAAAATTTCCAGGTGAAGCAGCAGCTTACATAGTGTCAAAGGGGACAACATTCCGTTGGGATACTTGCGCACCGCACGCAATCCTCAGAGCTAAAGGGGGCCAAGTACTCAACTTCAATACAAAGTCACCGATCACATACAATGACCCTTACGACGTTGACGTGCAACACCATTGCAATTCTCAAGGCATCATTGCTTACAGTGATCACACTGTTTATGAACAAATTAGGCAATTTCTTGATTAACAATTTTAAAGTCATTTCATTTGAAATATTTCTTTTTAAATGTTGTCGTGCCTTGTTATTGCTGTTAATGTATTGTTAGACATTCCTTATAAGTATTATTGTTATGTTGTACGTGTGGAATGATCTCTTTATTCTGTTACTAGCACTTATAATCACATAGGTACACAAGCTCTTCCACTTCCTCGTTTATAGCTTTTTCTTTTGTGAAAACCGTATCAAAATATGTTGGGTGATTTAAGAGATGTTAGCAGAGAAACAGACAGACATGTATACTTAGTATAGATAGATTACTTATTTTTTATAATCTAAGTAAATTACAATTCAGTGTATGATTGAGTGTTCGTGTTATATTTAAAGTCTTCCCCTGTTATGTAAAATTGAATATTTATAACTTATTTATTGTTTATTATTATTATTAATTATAAGTCATTAATGATCTCATAAAAAAAACCTTCTAGGCGAGTCAAGTAATAGATAAGTAACATTGTAGATGTTGATGTGATATTTTGAAGGAGAATAAAAAAATATCAATGTGTATCAAACTTTGTTTTAATCATCGGAATTGCTTGAATCTGAGTTGGATCGTTTGCTTTTCTTCTTTTTCTTCTTGCTTTTCTTTTCTTTACTGTGTTTCTTTTTTCGCTTCACTCCATTCTCCTAAGAAATATATTTATATAAATCAATATTTATTCTTTCGATAGTCTAGAAACTAGAACATTTATATAATTTTTGTCAAAAAGAAATATTATTTATATAAAATACTTGATGTTATAATAAAAATTCAAGAACACAATTATGTTCTTGGAGGTCAGGAATCAACACAAGCCTTTATAAATTAAATTTCTAGGCCTAAATTTAAAAATATATAACTAATAAGTAAATGTGGGTCGACTACTACCACCCACATAATATGATCATAGTAATTATTTACCTGTTTGATGGGCTGAGCTTCGGGTACCTTCGGAGCACATCCTTCTGTTCTGATTGTTGCTGTGACCTCATCAATTTTACTCATGTCTGCATTCGGTGCACGATATTGTTCACAATGATCTACACGTATTGTACGATTCAAAATCTAAAAATTAAATATCCATCATTAGAAACTATGAGAGAGTAAAAGTTATAATACTGCCACAGAAGAAATTGGATGCTCGATAAATCAATTTCAAATTAAAACATTTTATTCATGCAAATAGTCATGTAAGTAAGACTCAGTTGTCTAATAAGTGTGAGATAATTACTTTTATTCCATTTAAATTATCAACCGCCAAAATAGTTGAGCGTTGGTCTTCGTAACATATGAAAGCATATCCTTTTGATTTCCCTGTAGCTTTGTCACGAACTAAATTGATGTTCACTATTTCCCCATACCTAAAACATAAACAAAAGTTCGCGTCATTGATAACATACAACACACATGATGACAGGAAATAAAGTTTTGTGAAAATAGGCACAAAGCTTATTGTTTTAAAAAAAAAATGGCCACCAAAGTAAGCACCATTGCTTTCATTTGGGCAGCCCTCACCCCACCTTGAAATAAAAGCATTTTTGCGCTGTTGTGTCTCGCTGAGTGAGTAAAGAAGGACAGAGCCCATTACCCCATCCCTCCCTTATCCTTAATCCTTCTGTAGTTGGCAGCACCTATGGTGTTGTTTGTGTTATATGCAACGGTAACACATACCATCAAGTGGACCTTCTATCTAATCTGTCTACAGATCGCGCGGCGAGAGTTTGGCTTTGACCGTTATTGCGCAGAAATCAGAAATTGGGTATCAACGGGCAATTAGCGGGGTGCGGGGCGGGTGTGTAGGCGCACGCGGTGCTCTGATTGGCGCTCCAGTCGTTCCCTGCCTCTCGCATCGATACGACGTACCGCGCACTCCTGTTGTACAATCACGTTCACAAGTGAATTGCTATTTTCGTTAATTGTTTATTGTTGTCGATTGTTATTATTTGTTGAGTTTGTTTGTTTAAGTTTGTCAGTTAAGTTTTTTTTGTTAAATATTAAAAAGTGATTTGAAAATGCGTAAAAAAAACATTGTTTTAAAAAGGCAAGCACGGAAAATATTGGAAGTATTGTGTGCGTGACAGTACCCATGCGCAGTAATCCCCTCCACCCGAAGGTCAAAGCCAAACTCTCGCCGCGCGATCTGTATCTATCTTAACACTATGTATTAACATTGCAACTCTTAATGGGCTCTGACCTTGAGCGGGTATCTATTGTTTGCCCATGTAGAATTGCGAATAATACTGCGGACCTCCTGCTTTCTCTGGTACATATGTTATCATTGTGTCTCTCTCATTCTGTGGCTTCCTCACGAACAGTTACTTTGTCACGTGATATCGCTAGAGCCTATAGGTTTTGCGCCGATAATAGTCAGGCATTTTCTCGCCAAATTGCGGCGTAGCGCGAGTGTACAGAATAAGTAAAATCGTCTCCCCTGTTTTACTACAAAAAAGGCTATGACGAATTTACTCATTTTCCAAAAAGAATGTGTCAACATAAATAAAAGACAACTCATTTTAAAAAAATCCCTAAAATAATAATGCAAAATATAGAATATAATACAAAATACAGACATCTAAAAAAATTATGTTTAACCAACCATTTTACAATACCAACACAACAACAGATTTCTGGGGATAAATAATATTTATGCAATAAAAATCAGCCCAGAAACACAATGATAACTTACTGTGAGAACACGCAAATGACGTCACCCTCAGTAAGATCGTAGGGTAAGCCACCAACAAATATCCAAGCACTGTCTTTGTACTGATCGTGCCAAGAACTCTTTGAATTTCCACTCAATTCCCGCTCACTAAGCTTAAGAACATTTTTCACATTTCTGAAAATTAGAAAATAGATGGTCAAGCCCCACTACTTACGATGAAACCCCATTTAAAATTCAGTGACAAACATAACATTTACTATGGGATAGTTCAATAATATAACCGGTTGTCACTCTTGCTATACTCGGTGAGTAGAGGATGCCAGAGCCCGTTTACCTGTCACCTTCCAATCCCTAAAAGGGCTACCACACCATACAATTTGAACGTATCCAATTTAGGAAATCGAAAGGTGTGATCGCAGTTAGAACAGATTGGATTCAATTGAGAGTTTTCAACTCTTTATCTTCGATTTAGAAATCAATTTAGCGTAGTGTGATCACGAGCTCTCTACTTAGATTCCTAAATAGGAAACGTTCAAATTGTATGGTGTGATTGCCGTATTATGGCTATGAGCTGTCGGCGACGGTAGCCACCCATCATCAAGTGGACCGTCAGCCTTAGGAAAAAAGTATTGAAAATTGTAAAACAAAGTTTTTTTTTGATGATGACTATTATAGCACTTACGTCATAGGATTCATTTTTACTATATTCTACTTAACTTCACGAGCATATTATAAAATAAAAGCTTTATTTATGTCAATATTAACAAATAAATTTTAGCACAATCCGGAATTGTTTGTGTTGGGTATGGATATGTCAATAGTCAATTGCCATTCAGCCATTAGTTGACATTGACAGCAGTTTCCCCTGATACTCAGAACACTATATACTCACAAGTGTTTTTATCATTCCTAGGTTTTTATATAATTTATATGGAATATTTATTTGTATATATAAAATTGTCAACTTTAACATTTATATTTCATACAAATATTATTTGATTCTAGTAGTTTATAATGCCCGCACACTCACTATAATAGCGAGAGCGTAAAATACTTGTATGGAAAATTGTCAATTTCCATACATCACTCACGACATTTATTAACAATTACTCAAAACAGTCTTCCACAGAGGATATCACAGATTATTATGGAGGATATCGCGCCGCACCAAAAAAATCAACGACGCCGATACGCGAAAATTTTTGACATGCGAAATATAATCCAGCAGACATTGTCCTGTCCGAATTCGAAAAAAAAAATTGTAACCCAATTGAAGTTCCACTTTTATGAAAGTTGTATGTAAAAAGCTTCAAACTAGTCAAGACGGTTTCATTAAAGGGCAGAATACTCCGCGATTTATCCTTATTTTCCATCAATAAAATCGTACGTAGAATTTAATGCTTGATTTATTTAAGCGGTTAGCATTATATCCCTGAAATAAATGTCGTAGTAAACATATTTAACATTGAGTCAATAAAACCAAAATTGTAGGAATTTTCATTTACTGTAATCGATTAATTTAAATACCATTATCACAAACACCTTGGCACGACAAACACTTTTTGAATGCAGAGTACACAATTTTAGCTTACTTATACTTAAAATTAAATACAATTCAATATAAATATGTTAAAAAATAGGATTTATTGTCTATAAAGTAACGGATCGTCAAATAAAAGTCTAGTATCAAAATTGATTTTAGATTGGAGAAGGGTATTCGTGCCTAAATGCACTTTTAAATGCTGACAAATTTCATTAAACGCTTATTCTTCCAATAGAGAATTTAACAATTTTAATTTCTAAGTATTGCAAAACTTTGTACTTTACAAGTAGTACAATAAGAAAATATATTTTCAATTTTTTTTTTCCTAATTACATACCTATTGGCACTTTTATTGAGCAAAGTTGTGTTTTAGCTCATTGATAGATTATGTTTCAAATTTTTGTAATTGTATCTAAATCTAGTTTTAGATTAGTGTTTATAAATAAAACTTTTGTAATATTTCATTAATTTGCAATTAATATCGAATGCAATAAAATATTGAATAGAATTCATATGAGGTAAAACAAATTACAAAATATTATAATAAAATTATGAAAATAAAACAAAATGTAATTGAACTTGAGTGGAATGTAACGAGTGCATCCCCATCTTGTTTTACATTTAATTACATTATTTATATACTTATTTACTACTTATTAGAGCGGCCTTTATTTTATTTAAAAGTGCAATAAACAAATCTCCTACAGGTGAGATCTACGAGTATGGACAGTCGCAAATTGGAGGATAATATTTTATACCTTAAGTGCACTTATTACAATTATGCTACCGTAGTATAATACATATTATAAGGAAATAGGAATTCTATTCAAATCACTTAAAGTTCAAGATACCATGAAAAAATTTAAACATTTTCGCATGTCATCCTCCAATTTGTGCCGGCTATGTCTACGGGGAAAACCGTATTGTATATTTTTATTCTAGACCCAGAGCAGTGCCGCCCTAATAGAATAAGATCCGCGCAAAAATGCATTATAGGTAAGTTAACTGAAGCCGGCGGCGTGAACAACACACATTTACACAATGCGCTTGTGTAGCGTCTGTGAATAGGCGCATGACAATGACGTCACACTGCATAAATGGGAAATGAAAACACTGCCTGTCTCTTTTCCGCGCGAATCCACTTATGAGTGTGACAGAGACAGGAGACTATACTGCTCAATTTCATACCAGCATGAATTATTGATCATTCTCTAGAAAGAGTAAGTGTTCGTGGGACCACTGTAAGTCAAAGCACAAATGCATTTGTGCGAGTACTGTAAAGACGCCAGCTTTATTTAACTGACCTACAACCGAATACATTAAACGTTAACGTTTAGTTCCTTAAACGTATCCATAGAATTTTAAAACAATCACTTCCTTAGTCTACTTTTAAAAAAATTGACACAAGAAAGAACACACTACGGTAAGTTTGAAGGCGTTCTCACTTATTTATAGCCGTGGAAATATTTAATAAAATACACGTCTTTTTTTGTATCTTACTTGACATGACAAAACTAACTACATAGTACACAATAAAAAACACTAAAACCAGCACAGTAAGGCTTCATAATATTAACTCTATGTTTGGTCTTGGTATTCCCTATGAATGAAGTCCTCACTAACTTAATTCGAAGCAAATTAATATTAAAACACAAAATTCATACAAAGTTACACATAAAATATAAAAATCGATGATATGTTACATTTGAAAATAAACTTTACGAAATACAGAACACAAGTTATAAATTGATATTTTGTACATAATTATATTATCTACGTATACTCGCCTAAATATAACTTTGAATGCAATCCAGCTTTAGGCGGACAATTAGCTAGATTGCCATTTATCAAAAATAAAAAGCATGATTTACAAGTTAAAAAGAATAAAATGAAATTTGTGACTTATAAAGGATTAATTAAATTATATGCACAGATAAAATTGCGATCTGTCGGTACACGAAATAATTAAAGCTAACAACCTAATGGGACTATCACATGTCAAATTCTCATAAGAATAGTTACACATTTTTTATATTAAAACGAAGCTTATAAAAAATAAAGAGATCACTTAAAAATACTCCAATAAATAGAAAACCTTTTTTTTTAATCTTTTCTGCTTTTCTATTTTCCAAAAATGTTTGATGTGTTTGCTAAAACTATTCAATATTTATTCAAATAATTCAAATAATATTATTGAGATAAATAACTAAGTTTTTATGTGCAGTATTTGAATCTTTGCAAATATTACTGTGCTGTGCTTTAAAAAAAACTTTTTCAAAATTCATTTACTAGACAAAAGTTTCATTTTGAAAGTTGCACTTTGGACACTGAAGAAATAACTAAATTATTTTACCACACTAGTATGAAAATTTTCACAGGTAAGTGAGCTTTACATACATACTAAATGAGTATGTTGTGTTCATACGAACTAAATATTCAATTATCTTCGTTTATTATTATTATATGATCGTTTACAGCACATTTTATCTCTTTACATTTTATAAATTGAATAAAATAAAGTACATAAATGTATTTCAAGTACATTCTTACAAAGTAATAAATGATTAATATATTAATATTCAAAACATGAACAATAGGATTGTGATTACATAATTTTTTCGGTGATTAAAAAAAATCAAATTCAAATGAAATATCAATTCGTTGAAAGGGAAATAGTTCATTTTTGATGAGCAGTTGAAACGTGTCTCGCTAATCACATTCACCTCTGTATTACACAAGTACGTTAAGGCCAGTGGCCAGAGCCAAACATATTACTTTTAATCTTATTGCAAAGAAATGTGAATGCTAAAATCTTTTCAATAGGGTTGAAAATAATATGTTTAGGGAAAAATCTTTTGCTATGCCACAATGACAGTCAGCGCCGGCCACAACGAATCATTATCGCCTTTTTAGAATAACGTAACGAAAAAAATCTAACGAATAAGTGTTACAGTTAGTTGCAGGAGCTGCTTCGAATTTATGTAATATATTACAGCGTGGTTCATAGTACTAGTGTAATAAAGGCATGTGACGTCACCGCATATAAGTAAGGGTTCATTTTGATTGGTCGACAACTCGGGTGCGGGAATGGACTTAACTCGGTGCAATCACAAACAGTTGGTTGAATCACAACTGTTAAAATCTCTGTACAGTTCTACACTTCATTAATTGTGTCAGCGAATTCTGAAATGATCAACTTTAGTTATGCAGGGACTATCGACCAATGAAAATGAACCCTAAGCTCTAGTTGTAAAGTCCTTATCAAACAACTATCGTGCTTAGCTATTGCGACGCAACTTCAGAGGTCGATAGTTGTTTGATACGGAGTATAATATAGTATTTACCATGATCTAGATCACTGTGATATTCTAAATCACTCTTCATGTCCGGTGGACGTGCACTCTTCGGCGTCAGGCGCGTTAGCGGAGGCGATGACGCGGGGAGTGGGCATGGGCGAGTTGACCACCTTTGGTGCGGGCGTGGGCGAGTTGACCACCTTTGGTGCGGGCGTGGGCGAGTTGGCTACTTTTGGAGCGAGCACGGGCGAGTTGGCCACCTTGGCCAAGATGGGCACGTGCAGCGAGGTCTCGTCGCGTGTGGGCGGAGTGGGGGGGTCAGCGGGGGGGACGTCCACGTTGTTGTGCTTGGGCAGAGGGGGGATGGGAGGCGCAGCCGATGTGACGGCGGCCGAAGGCGAGTGCGCCATTCGCTGGTAGTGCGCCTTCCACTTGTTTGACGGTGGCGTGTAGTTCAAGTGATCGTATTCCATTTCTAAAAAGGAAAACAATATGCGTACAGTGTCTCCAGATGTTCAATATTTGAAAAATCTTTGCAAAATTTTGATAACAGGGTGTATTATGATCTCTTAAAATGATCCATTTCACATTTATAACATTACTAGCTGGTGCTTGCGACTTCGTCTGCGTTGAAAAAGAAAAAAGTAGCCTATCCTGTGTCCTGTACGTCTCAATGTTTATCTACCAAGTTTCATGAAAATCAGTTAATTCGTTTAAGTTATGGAGGAACATGGAGCAATCAATGCCCTTGTGTCAAGTCCACTTGATCTGCACATTTGCGATGTCAGATTCTGACCCCGTGTCAATGAGGTGAAATATTAATATTATTAAATATTTATTTTGACTTACCATAGCCTTCCTTGTGTTTAATTTCATCATACACGTGATCAAGCTTGTTATCATCATCGATCATGTGATACAAGTTTGGATTATTCGCATCTGCATCCTTGTTCTTCAACGACGACAATGGATCGTATGCTGAAAATGGATTGCACATTAGACGTATTGAAATTGAAGCAGATGTTACTATAAGCTGTTTATTACATAAAAATAAAACAAAACAAAACAAGGGAGATAAAGTAGCTATCTATATTTTAAGAGCAATTTTATATTTAAGAAAATTTTGTAAAAAATAAGAGTATATCAAATTGAACGGTCAAATATGAATGGTATGAAAATACCAATCTCCCTTTATACTATTAGTATAGAATACTGACTGTCTGAGGAGCAGGCAGAATGCGTGGAGTGGGCCATGCGCGATCTGTCGACGTTGTTGAGTTTGGAGCCGAGGTGGTTGTGCACGGTGCGGTTGTTGAGCAGAGTGGCCGAGTCGTCGTTGCGGCCAATGGATGGCTGGTACGAGTACACCGGGTTGTCGAAGTGTTGTTGCTCTGTGCAAGATAAGCAAATATCACAATTAACTACCGGAACAATTACATTTGTTCGCTTAATAAAGGCCCATTCACACATATCAGTGAAGTCACAGTTTCGACAAAGTGTCCGCACAAATCCGTATTAGTGATAGTGATGCGACAGTGCTTCAATTCACATACATCAGAAACTCACTCAGTTCTCTGCGGAACTTCAGGCAAAACGTGTGCGAGGTACTCAAGTAACTGTGCTATTGCTATGGCTCTGTTCTATAATACGGAACTAGCAATAGTTTAGACAAAGACGACAAATTTATCGAAGATTCGAACCAGAAAATACAATCAACTCGTCTATTTTATGCGAACAAAATACATTTGCTGGCATAAAATAGTTATCAAAACATCATTGTATTTTATTTTTATTACATTTCTTACTATTTTTCTCCGTCCTCTTCATTTAAAAAGCAAACTCACCTGGCTGCGAATTGGGATCGGCTGTGAAGTGCACGTGAGCGATCTCTCTCTTCAAGTACTGGACTCGCTTGCGATAGTAGAGCAGCACCAGAATGACGGCGGCCGTACACAGGAGCGCCATGATCACGATGACAGCGGTGACGCCCGCATTGGAAGTGGTGGGCTCAAGGCGCGTGGCGTCGGCCGCGTACGTGTCGCAGTGCTCGCCAATGAAGCCTGAGCGACACACGCAGCCGCGCACGTGCTCGCACACCCACTCGCCGCGCGTCGGGCAGTTGCACGCCTCCATGCAGTGATCGCCGTAGTAACCCTCCGGGCAGACTATACGCAAAAAACGGAGTGTTATAAGATTGACTTGTGTGTCTGTATCTGTATATGGAATCGCCATAATTTATGAAGATCTGTCCAGGAGTTTGAATATCATCAGCCTAATTCCTAGTTGACGAAGGGATATTATCACTAACTTTCACAGGTTCACTTTATGTGAAATTTGTTATAATAATAATAATAATAATAATAATAATAATAATAATGGGCATTTAGTTACAAGTAATTCTCCATAACTCAATGTCGATTGCAAGCGAGTGATGGAAAAGTGCATAAACGACTTATTTTCTCTAACTCTCGCTAGCAAGTACGAACTCTATAAACTTATGCCAGACCCACAGATAATCGAAAAATGGCGTTTTGGAGTTATAGCAGGAGCCTAGAAGGAGCATAGATAAAAAGAGAGAAACTTACAGTGTGTGCAGTAGGTTCCGATGTATCCGGGCGGACAGCGGCAGTAGCCGTCGCTGGGCCGACAGGCGGCTGCGCGGGCACAACGACAAGGCTGCGAGCATCCGGCGCCCCACCACCCCGCGCGGCACGCCTCCGAGCACCGCGAGCCCTGCCACCCTGGCGCGCATTGGCACTCGCCTGCAAACGGGTTTATCATTGCTTAGTTAAGTTAGACAGGGATGCGTTTTGTCCCCTCTACCTATGCATACTAAAACGATGCATAGGCATAGCATTAGAAAGTTGTCATGGCTACGTAACATCCAGAGAGTGGACTGGTGTTAAAACCATGGAACTATTGTTTCGACTTGCGAAAGACAAAGAAGGAATTTAATAAATTGGTTGCCAACCTTCAGTAGATAAAAGAGAGGCACAAAGAGAATAGTCATTGCTGAGCTATGATAAAATTGTGAACAATAATTGTGATGAGACTGACCGGTGATGTGGTGGCAGTCGGCCCCGTTCTTGCAGTTGCACTTGGAGGCGCAGCCAAGGCCGTAGGCGCCGAGCGGACACGGGTACTCACACGTCGCTCCGGTGAACCCGCTAGGGCATGTATACTGACCAGTGACGGGGTCGCATGTCACATTTCCTGTGCAAAATACAATTATTAAGCCACTTAAACAGTTTACGTGTATTTTTAGTAGGTCTAAGCCTGATAAACGAATAGACGCAATTATTTCCATAGGTAATAGCCCAAATGTTTAGGAAATAATTAAGTGAAGAAAAATTTATAAGACAAATATCTTCATTTTTACAGTACTGTAACAATGAAGGGTTTAGGTTTTAATACGTTTTTAGGAACCTAATAAAAAACTTTCTGCTTTTTATTAAATATTTTACCTTTGATTTTTTAAAGTAGCAATTGATTTCTATTTATATAAGATACACAAAGAGAAGAACACGGAGTAGGCGACGTTTCTTAATTCTTCCATTGTTTTCACTAATAATCTTTGTTTACAATTAAAATTTTCTAAATTAATGCTTCAATATCTTCAATATACTACTAATAAGTGTTTTTCCTATAACTATCCCTAATAACACTGTAAACTAGATCATAGAATGTCAAAGCAACGCGCTGCATATCCAATTATCCATATGACGAGTGACATAGATTTGCTCTCTACCTTTAAGTACGGGCGCTGGCGGCGCGCACGTCTGCGCACAGGAGGCGCCGTAAGTGCCGGGCTCGCAGGGGCGCTCGCACCGCTCGCCGCGCCACCCGGCCGCGCACAGGCACCGCCCGCTGCCCGCGTCGCACGACGCGTTGTTCACGCACCCACACACCGACGAACAGTCTTCCCCGTATTTGCCTTCCGCGCACTGACTCTCGCAGCGAACGCCTGTCGAATTCGTTTCGCTCACGGTTACCAGTGTTACCACACATATTTTAGAGTCTTTTAAACGATTAAGATTTAATTTTTATGTTTTTTCAAAATTTTGACCTCTCAATGTAGATCTTCATTTGCATAACTTTTCATTTCAACAATGATGTTATAAGTGTATAATATTCATTATAGAGTCTATTATTTCTGTTAATTTTGTTTGAAAATTATATAATAATTTAATTTTAACAGTGGCTCTCTATTTTTTTTTCTAGGACAGATATCACTTCCCAGAAAAACTAATTACCAAACATTTGAGGCAATCTTATGTTTTCAAATATTTGGAAAGTTCTTATTTTAAGTCATTCTCAATCTTAGCTCGCAACATTTTATATAGACAAAAATTTGGGAACAAAAAATCACAACAATCTTATTTTATTTGTACAGTACAATGTATATAGGGAAATATGGCGGTGAATACATGAAAAAGCATAAACATTGCAAAAGCAGGAAAGAGAACAAAAATACCATTTGTGTATTTAAATTAAACTCAAATAAATAACAGTTATAGTTAAATGCAGCATTGAAAATTTATGCTAAACAAAACAAACTTAAAAGAGAAATAATACTTTATTCAGCCAATATCGAAATCTCTTATCATAATATGTTATGTTAGCATGACGCTAATATAGTTAGATCCATTACTGACGCTTTGACAACCTATGTTCGAATGTATTGTAAATATTTTAATATTGCATTTAATAAAATTATAAAAAAATTATAAAAAATTAAGTAATATAATTATTGTATCGGCTGGTCCGGCTAACTGTACTATGTTTAATAAAAAAAAAAGTGTGGTCCGGTCAACTGTACTATCCAACTGAACCAACACCAAGCAGCGGTAGTAAATATTCATTTATTTTATCGAAAACATAATTTTTTCTCTGCTGATTATCAGTTTTCCGTTATTACGACCACGGTGTCTATGTTGGTCAAATTAAAACGTATTTAAATTGTTTCTGTAATAAAAACACAATAGTATAAAATAGCACATAACCGAAGTTTCATTTCAATTCTTTTTAATAGTATTTATTAGTATGGCAGAAAATTATAGATGTACCAAAACAAAACTTGGTATAAAAAAGAGTGGCATGGTAAAATTAGTATAGGCAGTTCGCACATGCCCTAAATGTACAAAAATGCAGCATTCATCTTAGTTATATAAGTTAAAGATCTTACAATTATGAAAACAATTGGGATTTGGAACAGAAAATTTAATAAAATTTTATAACCTAACCTAATTGACTAATAATTATGATGACATTAGTCATTTCAAAATGTGTGATAATAATCACAATTTCGTCATTTTATTTTACAAAAAAATATAGTTTTTGTTTTGTTAGTAAATAAAAAACAATAGAACACAATAGAAAAAAAAACAATAGAACAAAAACGAAAACACAATAGAACTACTCTTTTGCTTGCTACATAATTTTAAATAATTGCGAGAATTTTATTATTTTAAATTGCAATTAAATTTTTTGTGTACATTCAGGGCAAGTGTCGACATTCCCTTTGGTTTATACATGTGCAGTTTTTAACAATATTTTAGACGCCCGACTTATATGCACAGGATTAATCAGCTATTTCTACAGCTAAACCAGATATAATTTCAAAAAACCAATAACTATCTAATCACTTCAGTACATACCAACTCTCCTAGAGAGACCTGAAGCAAAAGTAGTTTAATGATAATGACAATATGAAATAACATGTAATTTGAAATGTGAATACGGAATTACAACATAATTATAATCAAAATAAACTTTAAGGAAATAGAGAAATAATAATGTCTCTGTGAAATGATCTGTGAAATTATAAGGGTGGGTTGCACCATCTAACTTTAACGGTAACTATATCCAAACCAGCTGCTAAATATTCGGTTAAGCATAATATGCGTTGCACCATTTTTACAACGGTTAAAATGACGTCATAACTTAACGATAACAATAACCGCTCGATATTGGCCGGTCATTGTTATTATTACGGTTAAGTTAACTGTGACAGGTGACTTTGAATGTTACCATATTAAAAAATATATTAGTACGACAACAATTATAGGAAAATTACATTATTTTATAATGGCAGCCCCCTTAACTTTGACAGTGACGAACAATATCATAGTGCAACATGCGATTTATGCAATTGTTAATTTCGACTGTCACCGTTAAAGTTAACTTTAACCGTAACAATAACCAAGCCTACGGTGCAACCCACCTTAAGTGTTACAAAGGAATAATATATTTAGCGGAATAAATTATGATATTATATTGTAACAGTTTGATAAGAAGACAGACACTGCCACTGTACTGTTATCGATAGCATAAAAAATAAAACGAATAGGTTACCTCTCCAAGTGGGTTTGCAGGTGCACTGGCCCGTGACGTGATGGCAGCCTTCGGCGTTAGCGGAGCATTTGCAGGCGTGTGCACAGCCCTGCCCGAAGAAGCCGGGAGGACAGCTGGACGCGCACCGCGCGCCTGTGTATCCCGCCGGGCAGATGCACTCGCCTTAACACAACAAACACCGTCAGACCGTCACCTCATATTTTATGTAAAATCGCGACTTAGGCTGGTTTTCGTGTCGCGCTGATCGTCAGTGCTACTCTGCCAAAATTGTAGGATGCTCTCGGAAAATGCCAATAATAAATATTAAATTGCAACGCAACAGCACTGCACGTACTGTTATTTCAAGGTCTTATGTAACTGTTTGGTTACTATTACTACAACCGGGCGGGCTAGCCAGTTGATGACTGCAGAATGCAGTGTAACCTCTTTTTTACGTTGGAAAATCTGCGAATTAGATTCCCAGAATTCCCACCGACCATGAGGATATTGGTGGTGTGAGATCAATACTCAACCGATCATCATTAAATTTTGTATACACATTGTCAAGGTTACAGAAAAGGACATGAAGATTACACAATGAAGATGCGGTTATCAAGTAAGTGTTCGTTTGTTGTAAATATGAAAGTGATTCTCACCTGTGACAGGGTTGCATGGCGCGTTGTTGTCGCAATTGCAGGGATGTCGACAGTAAAGACCGAAGTTCTTGCCGTCACAAGGCCGATCACACTTCAGACCGTCAAAACTAGAAAATAAAACACAAAACAATGAATAGTTCATTGTACTCTAATTTAAATATTTGCGTAAATATAAATGAGTTTTTACCCAGGTTTGCATTCGCAGTGGCCGTCTTCGTGCGAGCATGTAGCGTTGTTGCGACAATCGCATGTGTCTGTGCAGTTGTCGCCGTACAGTGGAAATGGACACTGCTCTTCGCATCGCAATCCACGGTACCCGGGAGCACATAAACACGAACCTGAAAGAAAAGAATGATAGCAAAAAAAATTCGTGGAAATTTACCACGTTGACAAGGCAAAATATAAAATTGCCTTTAATTTTGGAAATGCAACCATATCTATCTTGTTTTATTCGGCATTTTTGTTGCCCCGTATGTAACAATATTTATTTATACACAGCTATTTGGTGCAACTTTATTTAAAAAGATTAAAATTAGAGTAAAAATATAACTACCTATTCAAATAAAATACAGTGTAGTTAGTGGTCATACAAGGATAGTGTAGCTATCACAAAGCTTACACTGAACTTTTTCTGTACTAATTATTATATTAAAGTATTGGCGACGAATTTCGTGTTGCTCGCATGGACATAATCAGATTACATGAATAGAAGAAACAATGTTGCAATTACCGTTGACGGGTGAACATAGTCCGCCGTTTTCGCAGCGGCAGGTGTAGTGGCAGCCCTTGCCGTACGTGAGCAGAGGACACTGGCGGGCGCAAGTCTCACCTGCCCAGCCTGCGGCGCACTCGCATGCGCCAGTGTACGGGTCGCATCTAGAACACACATTCATATTTAAATAACACATTTTTTTTATCGGTAAATCCTGTTTCTGTATGTTCGTACAGATTGTTGCGTACAGATTGTTTTATCGTATTAGTAATAAAAATGCACAAAAAATCCTTCTTTTCGACATCGCACGATGATTTAATGGAAGGATTATCAACTCTGCCTGTAATGTTAAGTTAGTAAGGGGCAAAAAAATACGAAATAAGAAAAAAATTCATTTGCCCATAGCAATTTTGTGCGCAATTGTACACATGCGCCGATTGCCCCCACTAGTTTCGCTTCCTGACCTTAGTACAATGCGCGACCTATGCACTTGTATTTGTGAACTTTGTTTTTGTAAACCTTGTAATTGTGAACAATTGTATTTGTAAACCTCGTTTTTGCAAGGGTTGTATTTGTTAAACGTTTTCTTTATTTTACTTTTTTTTATAAAAGATGACCGAAGCTACCTGCCATCTTTTATAAAAAAAGATAGTAGTACTTGATAGTAGATTCTTTGACCTGCTTGTGAGTATAATATTATATTCACAAATTATTATATTCGCAAAACATTTTTCACGTACAATTCAGCACAATATGCTACTTTATTAGTTGATGATCCTATAGCTATCGAGTGGTGTAATTAAATTTTTGAATGTAGATACGACATCATCAAACTGTATCGCGTCCTCAAAAAATATATAAAAATGAAATAAATTAAAATAATTACAAGTCTGTTGTGGTGGGGTCGCAGGCACAGTCGTGCTGGCAGCGGGGCCCCCACTTGCGCTCGGGGCAAGCGCGCGTCTCGCAGCGCTCGCCCGTCCAGCCAGGCGCGCAAGTGCACTCGCCCGTTTGAGCGGAGCACTGCCCGCCGTGCGCGCACGAGCATCGTCCCAGACACCCCAAGCCCCAGCTGCCCAGCGGACAGCTCTCTAGACACTGGAACGACGAATACACATTCATAATACTCATTATTAAATAAATTTAATCTCTTTTTGTAAGGACTGAACCGGCGATTGACCGGTCGCTTTCAAGCATGAGAAGCGGGCTACGGGCTCCACACAGACACTGTACGCATTTCACACTCTCGACATTTCTGCCTATATTGATTCTTTCTTGCCTTTGGTAATAAAATTTGTTTATTTCCAATTCTTTTACAATTTACAATTTTAGAATGTTTTTACTTTATTCCTAAAACTATACTAATACAATTAAGAGGGAGTGGATTTTGTATGTTTGCTTAAATATGTGGATGTGCCGATTTATTTAAATTTCACTACTGGGCACAGGCATATATTTAATAGAAATATAATAGAAACTCAGAATTATAATGGAATTAGCTGTTCACGTGTATCAAGTATCAATAAGAATTGATATATCATACACGATAGTTTCCTAGCAATGTTTTCCTTCATCATTTGATCTTCACTTGTTCATTATGTCCAATCCACACATTAAATCTGAAAAACGTTTAGAAGTACAGTCTCAGAGAGTAACCAACAACGTTTTTATGACGTACCTTATCACCAATAAATCCCGGCTCGCACTGGCATTGGCCTGTAACGTGATGGCAGCCGGCCCCGTTTGCACACTCGCATGTATTAGCACATCCGGCCCCCCATGTTCCAGCTGGACACCTGAAAAACAGTTACAACGAGGTTTAAATTAATTATAAACTAAACCCGCTACATCATACGCTATGAGTTGATTATCCCGCAGACCAGTTGATGCTGCAGCATCAGGTCAAGGTTGCCATATCACAGAAATACCATTGAAATAACAGTACACCAATCATCTATTAGATCATTTCCTATTATCTTCAAAATCCTTAAGAGATCTTCATAAATTATAGCTAAGACCTATCTGGCCATAGACATACAAGTCAAACTTATAACTCTTTATAATATTAGACTCTTTATAATATTAGACTCTTTATAATATTAGACTCTTTATAATATTAGACTGAGCTCTACAATCGAAGAAAACTAAGGCTCTCTTTTATTGGATTAATTAATGCTTGAGTTTCATTTCAATAATTGTGTCACACCTGATTTAGCAAATTTATGTGTAACACACGTGATTTACAATAACTTTTGCGCACGTATTTTTTTTTAAATTTGTACTGTTCAAAGTGTAAACAGAAACAAAGAAAACTCGAGTCTCAATGACTCATACCGAACATATTTGTATTAATTAAACATCATTAAAGCATTGGATGGAATATTTATGTTTTTACAATAAAAATAGTTCACCTGTTAGCACACACTTCTCCGGTCCAACCGGGGGTACATTCACATTGCTTGGTTAATACATTGCAAATCGCGTTGTTCTGACAGCGACAGCGCTGTAGACATTCTTCCTCGGGATTTGAACATCGCTCCTCGCATCTGTGACATGAGGAAAATCGACATTTCGATTAATTTTTCAATATATACGCGACTAGAACCTTTATTAATATTGGGGTAATCTTCGAAAGATCAGTTGCAATACCAATTCATCAATACATACCATCATTTGATCAACGCCGCGGGTGGTATTAAGGATTTTATTATTATTAGCAAAATTATCACTTCCACTAGTGAAGCACACTCTAATTGAAATAGTAAATAGTATTACACTTTTTGGTATTGCACGTATATAATCTAGAATAACAATGTTTTTATAGCCTCCGTATTTAATGGTAGATTTTGTGATGCGAAATAAGTAGCTCAGCCAAGGGAACAATTTTTAAGACAGAGTGTCAGAATAACTCTGATCATTATTTGCATCAAGACTCACAGTGGTCCAGTAAATCCCGGAAGACAATCGCAAGCGCCGCTGGCAGAATGGCACGTAGCGTTGTTCTTGCATTGGCACGTTTCCTGGCATCTGTGTCCGAAGGTTTCGCGTGCGCATGCTCTCTCGCACGCATCTCCTCGCCAGCCGGGCGTACAAGCGCACTCGCCCGACAGAGGCTCGCATGCACCACCGTGGAGGCAACGGCATTCGTTTTGGCAATTTCTACCCCATTTACCGTCAGGGCAGGCTGTAAAATAGGAAATATTCTACAATTCCTATTGTATTCTGCAAATCAATTGCATAACAGTTTACCGTTTCGTGACTTTGTAATTATAGAAAGAATATTCTAATTTTTTTTGTCCACGCTAATAAATTGCCATAAGTGTTTTACTTTTAATAATCGCGACCAGTTAAAGGGCTATTCAATTAAACACCAAAAGGAGTTGGGGAGATGGGAGGACATGGGCGGGGGGAGATATTTCAGAGATTATGATATGCTAACCCTAATAGCATCTATGCCCGAAAACAAAAAGTAACTACTGGCTCTCACGAGGGGAAATAGCGCTAAACAATGGTTGTCTCTTAGCCTTATTTTTTAAATAATTTTGTGGGTGACAAATGTCGCTGAAAAAATGCTATCAAATAGAAGAGCGATACCAGAGATTGAACATACGCATACCACATAAACCCACGCTTTCGTATATTTATTTTTATAAAATAAAAATAAAAACATGTCAGTCGTGGACTGCACGTCAGAAGTGAAAACTAAGCTTCACAAAATTAAATTACATTACATGACAGTGTCGCGAATTCAATGGTTTTGTCCCATCTCAAAAATGCCCAACGCGACTAAAAAAGATTTCACTTCAAAAAAGAAGCCAACATTAGCCTAGGACACTATAGGTTAAAAAACAGTTTGTTTAATGTTACGGCGACGTAGTAGATTGATATTATATATTTTGATTAAAGTACCAAAATCAAATAAAAAAATAGAAAAGAAACGAAATTACTGTCAACAAAATGACTATGCACTTTATAGAAAAACTTATTAACAAAAAATTAAACCGTCGAAAAAACTGAAAAGCAAAAAATAATTTTATTTAACCTTAACTATAACTAAGTTCTTAAACTAATGTGAGTACACCCAAGTTATTTTGAGTCGGCGCCAAGCAATCACGCTTTACGTAATTAATAATTAATTTGCTTGTTTAGTAATGCAATCGTATAAATAGGTAAATTTATGGGCGTAACAAATCGAACGGCGTTGAATATTTTTATTATATTTAAAATTATTGCCAACTGGAACACAATTGACGTTGACACATGCCTACTTATTGGTTGCGATTTACACCGTGTTTCCTGTCGTGAAATGCATGACTAAACCGAATCTAAGAAACAATACAACGGACTACCAACAAACATAATGTGACAAACCTACACTGCTGAAGGCAAACACATATGAGTAAATAGGTTACATCCTATTTATAGCAACGTATTCTACTGACAGTGTTTCTACTGACATACAACTAAGTGTTTAACGCGTTTAATTAATCACTAAACGATTGTACCATACTGTATGTGATGTATTAAAAGATTACAATTTAAATATTCTAATTTATTGTTTGGTTAATAATGTTCACGCAAATATCAGAAACCGATTAACTAATTTTGATGACTTTTTTCAATTTCAATAAATAAATATTAATAATGTATACTTTATTTTTTAATAGTTAGACAGTCTGACGTTTCACTTGATGTTAGGCGGCTATCATCGCCTATTAACCCGCGCAGTAACTACAGTTGCTACAGGATAAGGAAGGGATAGGGAAACAGTTTCTGGCATCCCTTAATTACTCATCGAAACACAACAGCACACGTGATGTTATTTCACTATGGTCTTCTGTAAGGCGGTGCCGTTTGATGACTATTATTAGAGTACAGCCTAATTAGCCTATTAGAGTACAGATGGAGCGACATAGTTTACGCACAAAAGTTCCAAGACTAAAATTGTGCAGAATAATGTCCTCGGAAAGCCACCAAAGATAGACACATCAAATTGGCTTTATATACTTATTATTGGTGATTGAAATGTTGGAGTCTTTATGTGGAAT
Organism: Synanthedon vespiformis; assembly: GCA_918317495.1. NCBI lineage: Eukaryota > Metazoa > Arthropoda > Insecta > Lepidoptera > Sesiidae > Synanthedon > Synanthedon vespiformis. Next base: position 4,404,962 of record OU906953.1, read on the forward strand.
TAAATAAAACAGTGATCACGACTCAATGGAATCAGTGGCAAACTAAATTAAGGAGCCACTTACATATATCACAGGCTGGTCCCCCGTATCCGTGTGCGCAAGCGCATGTATTCGGCGCTACACACTTGCCATGAACGCATTTATCGGTGCACACCGGCACGCATTGCTTCCCTTCCGAATCGGGAGCATATCCCGTACAACACTCCTCGACTGGCCTCTGTTTCACCAGCGTTTGAGTTTTGAACACTTGTTTGAATTTCAACTTGTATTTTGTACATCTGAATGGCACGTGGAAACACCACACATACTCCTTCTCCTGGTATGGTTGCTGTTCAGAAACTCTTATTGTTGTCGTGTATCTGAAAATAATTATGTTAGGTACTCATTAATAGTAATAGAAATTGTACGCATACTTTAGTCGTTACGCATTTAAAAATAATTCCAGCAGTTTAATGACCTGATGAGGGGCTCAAAAACAATATTGGAATGTTATTCCACGGCTTTACTGGCTGTGCCGCCTACATGGTTTGCCCTTAAAATTGATATAAATAAATATATAGCGAAATAATGATTAACTGCCAAGTTTGAAATAATAATTAGATTCAATTTCTAAGATTAGATATTTATTGCTGTGATGGTGCTGCCCATATTAATTTCTTTTACTAGGTACAACTACACTCGCTTTTGGCAGCGACTTCGACCACATTTTAGTTGTGAAATTACATTTTAGATGGAAAATCAAGGTGTTCTATGTTACCTTGATTTTCCATTCTCCATTTTTGAAATTGGATTAGCAGTTTCGAAAGATTACCTCCTAAATCCACTTATTCAACTGTATCTCTTTATTATTACCAGATAGAATAGATACTTAATATAAAAGTTATCATCAATACTAATAAATTTGTAAGTGTATGCATGTATGTATGTATGTATGTATGTATGTATGTATGTATGTATGTATGTATGTATGTATGTTCCTCCATAACTCTTAAACTAATTAACTGACTTTCATGAAACTTGGTAGATTTAGACGTAAGACACAGGATACTTTTTTCTTTTTGAACGCGGACGAAGTCGCGGGCGCCAGCGAATATTCTTTCTAAATAAAATCTTGCCCACCTACGTAATTTAAAAAAATATATGATGTAGGTCAGGTAAATGTGTAAAAAATATTGTATTACATAAATATGTATGATAAACAACCTTAGAAAAAAATTTACTGCACAGCTAAAATTAAATTAGATTAATTTCATTTAAATATTGAGAGAATGACTAATAATAAAGTATAACAACGGTGCCTCAGCAACGACAGCAAAGACCTAAAAACCTACTTGCAATAAAAGAAAGTGATTCTACAAATATTAACAGTGCTAACTTAAGTGGGTCAACTTTTCATTCGCATGATTGGTTAACGCGTGTGAACCGATTTATATATATTTTTTTTATATGCCACTAATATCAATGAGCGGAGTTGGACCAATTGAATTATTGTTTGTGCTTTCAATGTATTGCGGAGAGGAGACAAAGGGTGCACCAACGTCAATAGCATGCGGGAAGGCACCGTTCAGATAAAGTTAACTGACCCGATGAATAACGGATCCACACAATCGCCCTTCCATTGAGAAAGTAAATACATAAACAATTGACACTCTTAATAAACACATAATACAATAACGATAACGCAATCAAAATTATCTACGGCAGAGAGAAGCTATTTTTCAGTCAAACAATGCGTTGATGAGTTGATGACTACAATTCAGTTGAGAAAACAAAGATAAAACATTTGAATGAAGTCACAAAATTTTTCTTCATTGTAGTTATAGTCGCTTGAAAATTAACTAGTTTTAAACGAATTTTATTTACATATTTTTTTTATATTGAATATAATGTATTTATCTTAACACAGTCAACAGACAATAATTAAATTTGAATTCTATTTCATCAATAGTTAGAAAATAGTTAGAAATAGAAACTGAAGAAATTATAAAATTAAAATACTTTAACATACACTTAACAATACATGTCCAGTGATGTGTCATTTATTTATTGTCGACGATAAGTTTTCTTCAAAAGTAAACAGATTGATAAACATTTAATCGCCCTTGAATAAACACAGAGACTGAGACAGCGACTGAGTGCGGATTTATTTATGGTAAATGGACACTCAAATTGTTAAATTACTTTTAGTTTTTAGCTCAGTGGTAGAATATACACTTTCAGTTCCAGTCATACTTATTCTATAAAGAAAAAAATCTGAAACAAATTTGCTATATATATGCACCTGTCTGTGCTTTTATAAAATTACTAGCTAGTGTACGCGACTTCGTCCGCGTTGAAAAATAAAAGAAATATAATGGCTGAGAAAATATAACATTTTTTTGTCATAAATAATCTAAAGATAAAAATTATACTTGTAATTTTAGTAGTACCAAACTGATTTGTAATTCTGACGATTTGAAAAATTATGGAACTGATACCTAACCCAATGGGATTCACACTCGGCTGACGTCTGTCAGACTGGCGGAGGTTTTCATGTGTGAATTAAAAATAATTAAAATTGCTCAAACTGTAAAATATTTCATATGGACTTTATAAGTATTTCTAATACAGTTGGAATTCTTGTAGATTTTGGTAGAGTTTTAGTCTCTATAAGGACGCACAGAAAAAGATAGATACATATATAGTTAATATTAGAAACAAAGTTTGCGATCAAAGGTTAAACGTGTTAGTTCCATTTCGATCTGTTACATTACATAATATGTAATAAAACATTCGTTGAGTTGAGTCATCGACGCGTTCGCATGTCAATAACATATTTAATGAAAATTGAAAAAAGCAGGATTAAACAATACGCACATGACTAATATGCTGGGAGACTAGGGAAAATATTAATATTTTAACAATATTTCTTAATGGAGCAATCGATACAAATGCGTAAATCAGAGTGCACTGTGTCTTTAAAATTGCGAAACTAAAAAACTACATATTTACGTAAAAACATAAAATTCAGTCGGCTAATTCTGAAAACGTTTTAAGTACTATAAAACACAGCTGAACATAATAAAACTTTTTAACAAAAAATTAAACCGCCGAAAAAAGTGAAAAGCAAAAAATTATTTTATTTAACCTAAGTTCTTAAACTAATGTAAAAAAAAATGTAAGTATACATAAGTAATTTTCAGTTTTTTCGGCGCTTTAATTTTTTTGATAAAAAGTTTTATTTTATAATTTTTCGTGGCTATAATCTACTATTTACTCAGCTCAGCATTAAAATCTGTCAGTAAACAATAAATCACCCTTATTTACCCACCCTTAGGGTAGGATTTTTTTCCAAATTTATATGGGACCAAATTATCAAAATATTATCGTATACAAAGAATTATCAAAATCGGACTACTCTGTAAAAAGTTATGCGTAAATATATATACGCGTCGAATTGAGAACCTCCTCAGTTTTTGTTTTTTCGTTTTTGTCGGTTGAAAAGTACATATAACCAACTTTCCAAAACTTACCTACGTATGCCAAATCAATGTAGTTAAGCAGAAGGTCATCATTGCGATTAAAATGTTTCTTATTGTACAGATTGTCTTTGTTTAAGCAAAAAGCTAATGAAAAATTAACACGCTTGTATGCGTTTCCTGTAACATTTCTGTAACAATGACATTTATTTAATAAAAAAGTTTGAACTCGAAGTAAACGAACATATTGTGTATTATACACTCATCAGTGTTAGTAAATAAGTAGGTACTTTTGGTGATATTTTTATTATTTCAGTTTATATACGGGGAATCCCCACATTTTGATAGGATTTTTATGACGGGACAGTAATGGCAGGTCCTGTTATAGTTACAGAAAAACGTTTTTATCAACCGACTTCCAAAAAAGGAGGAGGTTCTCAATTCGACTGTACTTTTTTTATGTTTGTTACCTCATAACTTCCGACTGGGTAAACCGATTTTGATGATTCTTTTTTTATTTGAAAGCTGGTGCTTCCCGTCTGGTCCCATTTCAATATGGTTATGACAATGGCATCCATAAGAAGGTTTGAAGTCGGTTTATTTTTTGTTAAAAAAAAAAGAGTTATTTTAATATTTTTACTAATTACATCTAACTTTGAACATATTTTTACCTGCAATTTCGAAAAAAAATTACAGTGCTTAAGATAATGAGAAATTTTCCCAAAAACTTTTTATGAATGTAAAGTTTAGAGCTTTGCCCCACTGCTTCTCCCGAGTGATAAAGTAATGTCTTGCAAACTGCAACTAATCCGTTTATTAGGTACATTAGTGGTGTAAATCTAACAGACATGACATGAATTAGGTAATATATGATATATTAATATATTATATTAGTAATACATGAATAATACCTATAATTATGACATTAATATTGCATTTCAGCACAGATTTTAGTGGGACTTCCCCCTATTTAAAATAAAATCACTAGAATTAAAATTATCATATCATTAACTTAGTACCTACCTAGATAAAACCTATCTATTGATAAGAAATACATTGAGGAACAAATATTTTAAAACTTATAAAAATTTTAAATCAATAGTCATTCCTAATAATGCATATTCGGCAATATATCACCTTTTCGTTGATCTCGTTTATATACGATTTCTCAACCGAAGAAAACGTGACGAAAGCGAAAAAACAAAAACGGAGGAGGTTCTCAATTCGACGCGTAGTTATATTTGTTTTTTTTTTATGTATGATCACGCGTAACTTTTTACAGAGTAGTCCAATTTTGATAATTCTTTTTTTATTTGAAACCCCAAGGTGGTGTCATATAAATTTGTAAAAATGCCAACACTAAGGGTAGGAAAACAGGGGATGATTGATTGTTCACTCACTGATTGTAGTGTAGTTATTACCACGCATAACTTATATACGTATTTATACGTCGAAGTCCCATATAAATTTGGAAAAAATTCCTGGCCTAAGGGTGGGAAAATAGGGGTGATTTATTGTTTACTGACAGATTTTATTGCTGAGCTGAGTTAAATTATAGCCACAAAAAATTGTAAAATAAAACTTTTTAACAAAAAATTAAATCGCCGAAAAAACTGAAAAGCAAAAAATAATTTTATTTAAATTTAAAATAATAGTCGCCGCCGCGCATCACTATTTAAGTAATTAATTAATTTGCTTGTTTGGCGCAGACTCAAAATTACTTCGGTATACTTACATTAGTTTAAGATCTAGTTATTATAAGGTTAAATAAAATTATTTTTTGCTTTTCAGTTTTTTCGGCGGTTTAATTTTTGTTAATAAGTTTTTTTTTTTTATAATTATAATAATAAAGTAAAAATAATTTTATTGTACAATAATAATTGTACTTAACGAAATTAGATATGGTTTTTTTTCTATAGTGGAAATGAATGGTCGAAATTAGGAATTCATTAAGGAAGCGACGACTTTAGTGTCACTTAGTGATACTTAACTAGTCTATTATGTACTTTAAATATTTAATATTGAAATGGTTTAAATTAATATGATCCAGCGTCAAGTTCAAGTTATATTCAGAACATAATTAAGAGCTATGCGCTTGTCAGCGTGTAACGGCCCCCCTAATGAAAATTTTAACAACGCATACTGAGTAATTTAATTAACAACTGTTAATGAGAATGCATGAAAATGAATGAAGCAATCAGAAAGAATGAAAGATGAGATGAGATGAGGCTACGCGCCTACATAACTACGTGGCGCTTCACCCTCTACACCTAAACCTTCGGGACTACAGCGCTACGTAGCACAGCTCTACACAGAAGTCTACGTAGCTTTCCTGAAACACCTTCCTTCCTTCACACACTCATACTTGCATACTTATAATATTTACTTATAAGAATATTTACTAATTCTCTTAATACAAATTAAGATGTATTTTATTGGCATTGTGATCGTCTAATAGCGGCAGCGCTCTACGTTATGTTCAACAGTAACCCTCTGATTCTTTGTAGAGGTACGTAATACTTTGTGCTAAACTGTTTAATGAATTTAATAGGTAAATTTAATGAATTTAAAGAATTTAATGAACTTAATGAATTTAATGAATTTAGTACTCTAGCATGGATCTACTAAATGTTAATAAGCTAATGAGATTTATATATTAAATCGGTTAGTGTTAAGGAGTTATATAAAATAGGGTTAGGTAGGTTTCACTATATTGACTAGTGAATCTATAAGCCATCAGGCTAAAGGAATTTAATTATGAACCCATTCTTTAACGAAAGGGTTAAGGATACTCGCGAGCCCCAACCATTCGCCCCGAGCCGTGAAAGTCATCCACAGTCTCCTTTCTCCGTTTGACAGGAAAGGTTATAGTTGCGTCACTTAGACGATAAATGGTAGGATTTAAGGAATCCTCCAATCCCATATAATTGTATTTCAATATTTACCAGAGAGTATCTCTAGGTCAATCAACACCATCATCATGATGTTAAGGTTGCAGGAACATGGTTGTCACTTTGAATGATCTGTAGCAGGTCATGTACTTAAATTGCTTGCAAGCGCTCTGTAGTGCTACGGTTAGTAGTACGGGACTACAATGGCCTCGACTGTTGTTCACCTCCCCTCGCGGCTCCTTCCGCGTAAAATCGTCAGTAAATCAACATCTAATCCAAAGTGCCCCAATTCTGTTGGTACTACCTCCCGAATTACGCCATACTTATTGAGTCACTTCAGCCGAAGAAGAACACGTATGTTCGAAGCACTGCCTGTTTCCAGTCACTCGAAAGGACGATATTTTAATTCAGTAATATAAATTCGTTGGGTGGGGACCACCAGATGGTCGTGTTAGCTGACCACGAGCTTCTCCATGTGAAGTAATCAAATAATCATAATAATTCCAATTCAATATAGAGATTGGAGTGGTTTGGTGAGTAAACTCACAGTAGGAAGGTTTCATAGTTCTGCGAGCATATGCTTGACAGGTATGTTGGTTTGGTAAATAATAAAACTGTCTGATTAGAACAGTCTGCATAGTAGATGATAGCTGGAACAAGGCAATCCAATGTCGCCAGTGTATAAATTATATAATAATATTTTATAAATTGGTTGAGCTACAGCCCAGTTGAGTCTGCTGGTATTATTCATGAACAATTTAAAATGAATATGTACAATAAAAATGTAACTTTTAGCATGTTTGCTGCAATGTTGAATTAGGAAACTGCAACAAGTCTGTACTTGTGAGGTTTCTACGCACATATATATACTAGAGAAGACTTAAGGCTTCCGTGGGGCTGTGATAATGATAGAGATCAGAATCCAGAACCACTTGAGTACGCTGGGAAGTCAGAAGAATTATATCTCATGTAAATACAGCGGTAAAAAGATAGATATTTACGGGTAAATATCCACCTGTAACTCACCTAGCACATCCTAGGCACAGATATCTATATAAGTAACTGGATTTCAAAAATAGATGAACGACCTTTAAGAAACTGCATCAAGTCTGTACTTGTGAGGTTTCTACACACATATATATACTAGAGAAGACTTAAGGCTTCCGTGGGGCTGTGATAATGATAGAGATCAGAATCCAGAACCACTTGAGTACGCTGGGAAGTCAGAAGAATTATATCTCATGTAAATACAGCGGTAAAAAGATAGATATTTACGGGTAAATATCCACCTGTAACTCACCTAGCACATCCTAGGCACAGATATCTATATAAGTAACTGGATTTCAAAAATAGATGAACGACCTTTAAGAAACTGCATCAAGTCTGTACTTGTGAGGTTTCTACACACATATAAATACTAGAGAAGACTTAAAGCCTCCGTGGGACAGTAGAACAGCCTTTCGGTCATTCCCTGGACCACTTGAGTACGTTGAGAAGCTAGAAGAATTATATCTCATGTAGATACAGCGGTAAAGAGATAGATATTTACGGGTAAATATCCACCTGTAACTCACCTAGCACATCCTAGGCACAGATATCTATATAAGTAACTGGATTTCAAAAATAGATGAACGACCTTTAAGAAACTGCATCAAGTCTGTACTTGTGAGGTTTCTACACACAGATAAATACTAGAGAAAACTTAAAGCCTCCGTGGGACAGTAGAACAGCCTTTCGGTCATTCCCTGGACCACTTGAGTACGTTGAGAAGCTAGAAGAATTATATCTCATGTAGATACAGCGGTAAAGAGATAGATATTTACGGGTAAATATCTACCTGTAGCTCACCTAGCACAGCCCAGGCACAGATATCTCTAAGGACGCTGATTTTACTATTAATTTTAAACCACGATAAGGTACCACGATAATAAGGTTGTTTCACAACCAGATCTGCGAACAAATTCAATATTTAGAATTCCATGTTATTATAATCATATATAACTACAATTTCAATAATTATTCACCAAATATTCAGAAAGTATTAACAATTACTGCAAGGGTCATTTGTTCATATAAAAGACAAGGCAAAGCCATCGTGTATTATTTTATTGTAATGGCTAGCTGTCTGGTATTTGTAATTTGGTAAGATTTAAATATTAAAGCTCATTATATAATACTTAAATGTATTAGACTCATAAATCAGAGGCTTATTCTGCCTTTAAGTTTGATCAAGAGTCCTCTTTCAAAACCTCAATTTAATATTTAACAAATGTACATGAAACTGAACTCAGCTTGAGTTACTATTTCCATATAAATAAATGCTCGACAAAGCCATTGTGTATTATTTTATTGTAATGGCTAATGTCTGGTACTTGTAATTTTGTATGAATTAAATATTAAAGTTCATTATATAATACTTAAATGTAATAGACTCATAAATCAGAGGCTTATTATGCCTTTAAGTTTGATCAAGAGTCTGCTTTCAAAATCTCAATTTAATATATAACAAATGTACATGAAGTTGAACTTAGTTTGAGTTACAACTTTCATATAAATAAATGCTCGACAAAGCCATTATGTATTACTTTATTGTAATGGCTAATGTCTGGTACTTGTAATTTTGTATGAATTAAATATTAAAGTTCATTATATAATACTTAAATGTAATAGACTCATAAATCAGAGGCTTATTATGCCTTTAAGTTTGATCAAGAGTCTTCTTTCAAAATCTCAATTTAATATATAACAAATGTACATGAAGTTGAACTTAGTTTGAGTTACAACTTTCATATAAATAAATGCTCGACAAAGCCATTATGTATTACTTTATTGTAATGGCTAATGTCTGATATTTATAACTTTGTATGATTTAAATATTAAAATTCATTATATAATACTTAAATGTAATAGACTCATAAATCAGAGGCTTATTATGCCTTTAAGTTTGATCAAGAGTCTTCTTTCAAAATCTCAATTTAATATATAATAAATGTACATGAAATTGTACTCAGTTTGAGTTACAATTTCCATATAAATAAATACTATTAAGCCACAATGCAAAGCACCGCACACTATCGGATCATCACACCAAATGTTACCTAATCACTCATTATATGCTTGGAGTTGTGTAGTTAGCTAATTTTTGATATAGGTTGTGCTTAGCCCACACCTCACTAGCTAACTCCACTTAAGTACTCATAGCAACATTGCACTATTTATACTTATTTTCTTATTCGTGCTACAGTTGTCTACTGAGACTTCTGTTATGTCATGAAAACTCCACTTACTACAGAGGTATCTCTCTTGTACTATTAACTCCTCCTAACATTGCTTGTGTATATTTACCTATCCTTACTCACATGTTTATACCTCTTATAAGGGTTTTCTCTCAACGTCGCCAATCTGTATTCTAAACCCTTGACATTAAATACCTATTACGCTTACTCACTAATTAGTAACCTAATATACCTATCATTAAATGTATTGACAGTGCAACTGTCACAGTTTCCTCACTCACTTCCGTACGTTAGCTATTTGCCACTTGCCCTTACATAACCTACTCTGTCCTCACGATATACGCTACACAATCGCAATAAATTACTCCTTCTGACATTACTTGTGTTTATCTCCTTACTTTACTCACGTATTTCTACCTCCTTACAGTTTTACCTTAACGATGCTAGCAACTACATCTTAAAACTTTGATATAAAAGTACCTATTACTCTTATTTACTAATTACTAAATTATCGCACAGGTTAGCGATCAAAACTGCCTTCACGCAGTACCTAAATTTAACCTTACGCACATAAAAACTTACTCACTCCCATACGTTAGCTATTTACCCTTTATTTTATATAACCTGCTCTGTCTCCACTATATACTCCACCATCATATTAAATTATTTCTACTGTACTATGAACTCTTTCTGACATCGCTTGTGCTTGTTTCCCTACTCTTACTCACGTATTTTTACCTCCTTCCCTCACTCATACGTACAGATAGACATTCGCACTCATGACCTCATATTATGAGATACGCTGTTTGTGTTAAATAGAATTAATTATATTATAATACTTGAATTATAACTCTTATCTAACATACCTCACACACTCATAATAAAATATATTCATATTTACTCCCGAACGTTAGCTATCTGCCCACCTAGGTCTTCGTATAGCTATGTAGCAGGAGATTACCTATTTCCTAGCCCTTTCCTACATTGGTGGTATACGCATGTAACTAGTAACTGTTTGTAAATATTTAGTAGTTCACCATATTCTAATAGGAATAACCGATTCAAAGTTTAAGAATTAAACAATTACCTATCTCCCAATATTAAACACTATTACACACCAAGGTATTTGCCTATTCCAGTATCAACTCATGATCCTAATTATAACTTATCTCCCTAATCACGGCGACGCGATATAACAAAGGCGTAATTCCTTACTAGCTTGCCCTCCTAGCCTACTATTCCTAACACATGTCACAAATAAATCCTCCTTTAAATACCTATTACGACTACGTACTCTAGTAAATCTGTCAAAATATAGTCTAGATAGTCGCTAACTCCATACACAAAATATTGCACCTGTAGTTTATAAAATAGTGAAATTCAAACTAAATTTCAACATGTAAATAAAATCCTAACTCTTTCAATATAATTATGGTTCAGAGCCTAAAGTAAACCCCTTTCAATAAATGAACATACAAACACAGTCAATAATAAACAACAATCTATAACGATAGTAATTAGTAATAACCATGCTCACTAACCTCGAGGTCACTTATATGACCTACCCTTATACCCTTCAGGCTTTGCAGGTGTTGAACTCGTACCGCCAGACCGCCTCGCTGGATGCCCACTTTTCACTCGCGACTAACACACTTAAAGCTATACCTAATTTCTTACAAAAGTCACACCAATAAGATTAATTATGTCACACAATTACTATTTTTAAATACTATGTAAACTTTAAATACTATTTTACTTTAAATGCTAAATGCTACCTAACTCACTGATTCTAATAATAAAATTCTACACTTGATATCGACAAGAGAATAAAAATGCAATTAACCCGATATACAAAGAGTTACGACCTCTCAGTATTTCTCCGCGTACTCTGGCTTTCTTGGCTTCGCGTAACTAATTCTCGTCCTACTTCTATCAGAGCCCGAACGCCCGTCCTACTCCTATCATAGCCCGGATGCCAGTCCCCGTATCCTGTTCCTATTCCTTCCAAGAGACCTCTGTTTTTCGCGCCTTTTTAAACGCGTCACCAATTTCAACCAATCGACGTGTTTCCAGCCTGTCCCCACGCCGATCTATCCCCAAAATCGATAACACCAATCTCAAATCACGCCCATCTCCCCTGTTTTAATGCAAACCCTATATGCATCTCTCTTGCACTCATATTACAACCCTTAACCTTATACTCAACACTATCTACATCCCTTTCGCACTCATCGTACTTCCCTTAGTTTTGACATAAAAAATATTGAAGTTATTAGATCAAGTGTTTCAATTTTTATATTAATATTTTATTGTATGGAGAAAACTATTATTTATTTCTACACTAATATTTACCGATAAATCTTCATAGTGAGAATAATTTCATTTTGCGTTAATCCAATATTATTCATTCAAACTATATTACCTAATCGCTCCTACTAAAGTCTAGATAAGGCCTAATATACTAACTATTAGTGAGATTCGGTCTAAGCTATATTTGCCTTACATTAACTTTCTAAACGAATATGTACATAATAAAATAAAACTATTATTTTTATTACCTACGCAATCAAATACTTCACATATATTCCCAGTACGCTTTCCCCTTTTTTTTCTTTCCCACGTTTGGCGACACTTCGATGGTGGAACAGCTCTCGAACGTATTGTAAGCAATAAATTACAGAACTTAATTGTTTAAAGTTTCTAACAAAAAATCAAAAATCTTGGTGACATTTCGATGGCCATAAATCGATCTTCGTACAGCTCTTAAAGAGCCAACGTATTGCAAGCAATAAATTACAGATCCTAATTGTTTAAAATTTCTAACAAAAAATTAAAAAACTCTCGTGGTTAATTGCCAACACTTTTGTATTTCAATTTCAAAGAAGGACACTCAACATATGACATTTTGGTTTATTTATTGCTTGCAGCTGTTATTTTAGGCGCGCAAGTCGTCAATGGTCAATTTTTGGAAACAATAACTTAACATTTCTATGAAATCCCTTTTTTTTTTCTGCCGGTCGTTCCGTCCGTGCATTCCCACGCAAGGCAATTTTAATAATATAATTATTTAAATAATTTCGATAATCTAATGCGACGCAAGGTCGTTCCGTTACATTCGCCCCCTAAATTTTAAGAAGTTACTAAACGACTTAAAATTTACAAAGCCTAATAACCCCGCGTTGACCAAGTCTAGCTGGTGAAATGCAACGCACACGAAATATAAAACCACCATATCCGAAAATATTATAAAAACATCTTTTGATGCGATTCTAGTAGTCTTTGAGTTCGAGTAGAGATGAAAAGCTTTTCCTACCACCCTAAATAATCACGCCCCCAAGTTCCTAACTTACTAATTGAACCACAAAGTATAACAACTTCGAACAAAGATATTACAAATAAAATGCATTCGCAATGGATTTAAATAAGTAGTAATTTCCCTAATACCTAGAGCTATATAATTTATAATCTAATATAAGACCTATGGATTACTCCTACAAAATTAAACAATTCTTTACTAAAGTTTTACCTTATAGTATCTAATCAATTAACTGAATCATTAAGTTATAATACGCCCCCACTATAGATTTTCAACATATCGACAAAGAATACACATCTGGTTCATTGATATGAATGTCTTCACCTTCTTAAATACAAGACGGCTGTTATTGATAATGTCCCTATTTTAATCTAATCTATTTACTAATTTGACAATCAATGATTAAACATTAGAGAGTTCTATTAAACGACTTTAAAACTAATTTTAGGCGATTTTAAACTAATTTGATTCATTATATTTACTATACCCTATCAAACCATTCATCCTAGTTTTACTCTTTAAATCTAACTAAGTAAATTAACATAAAATATCTCGCCCCCATACTCTAGAAACGATAAACATACTTGTAGATCTGCTAGCTAGTAATATTTGAAGAACAATTAAGCACAATCGACTACGTTTTCAAACCTCTATCCATTTCACGGACAACAAATTGTAGGCATGTTTAGCCTACATATTAAAATAATAAGCCGTACGACCATAGTTCTTGAAATCCTGGTCATCGGCACCACCAAATTGTAACGGCCCCCCTAATGAAAATTTTAACAACGCATACTGAGTAATTTAATTAACAACTGTTAATGAGAATGCATGAAAATGAATGAAGCAATCAGAAAGAATGAAAGATGAGATGAGATGAGGCTACGCGCCTACATAACTACGTGGCGCTTCACCCTCTACACCTAAACCTTCGGGACTACAGCGCTACGTAGCACAGCTCTACACAGAAGTCTACGTAGCTTTCCTGAAACACCTTCCTTCCTTCACACACTCATACTTGCATACTTATAATATTTACTTATAAGAATATTTACTAATTCTCTTAATACAAATTAAGATGTATTTTATTGGCATTGTGATCGTCTAATAGCGGCAGCGCTCTACGTTATGTTCAACAGTAACCCTCTGATTCTTTGTAGAGGTACGTAATACTTTGTGCTAAACTGTTTAATGAATTTAATAGGTAAATTTAATGAATTTAAAGAATTTAATGAACTTAATGAATTTAATGAATTTAGTACTCTAGCATGGATCTACTAAATGTTAATAAGCTAATGAGATTTATATATTAAATCGGTTAGTGTTAAGGAGTTATATAAAATAGGGTTAGGTAGGTTTCACTATATTGACTAGTGAATCTATAAGCCATCAGGCTAAAGGAATTTAATTATGAACCCATTCTTTAACGAAAGGGTTAAGGATACTCGCGAGCCCCAACCATTCGCCCCGAGCCGTGAAAGTCATCCACAGTCTCCTTTCTCCGTTTGACAGGAAAGGTTATAGTTGCGTCACTTAGACGATAAATGGTAGGATTTAAGGAATCCTCCAATCCCATATAATTGTATTTCAATATTTACCAGAGAGTATCTCTAGGTCAATCAACACCATCATCATGATGTTAAGGTTGCAGGAACATGGTTGTCACTTTGAATGATCTGTAGCAGGTCATGTACTTAAATTGCTTGCAAGCGCTCTGTAGTGCTACGGTTAGTAGTACGGGACTACAATGGCCTCGACTGTTGTTCACCTCCCCTCGCGGCTCCTTCCGCGTAAAATCGTCAGTAAATCAACATCTAATCCAAAGTGCCCCAATTCTGTTGGTACTACCTCCCGAATTACGCCATACTTATTGAGTCACTTCAGCCGAAGAAGAACACGTATGTTCGAAGCACTGCCTGTTTCCAGTCACTCGAAAGGACGATATTTTAATTCAGTAATATAAATTCGTTGGGTGGGGACCACCAGATGGTCGTGTTAGCTGACCACGAGCTTCTCCATGTGAAGTAATCAAATAATCATAATAATTCCAATTCAATATAGAGATTGGAGTGGTTTGGTGAGTAAACTCACAGTAGGAAGGTTTCATAGTTCTGCGAGCATATGCTTGACAGGTATGTTGGTTTGGTAAATAATAAAACTGTCTGATTAGAACAGTCTGCATAGTAGATGATAGCTGGAACAAGGCAATCCAATGTCGCCAGTGTATAAATTATATAATAATATTTTATAAATTGGTTGAGCTACAGCCCAGTTGAGTCTGCTGGTATTATTCATGAACAATTTAAAATGAATATGTACAATAAAAATGTAACTTTTAGCATGTTTGCTGCAATGTTGAATTAGGAAACTGCAACAAGTCTGTACTTGTGAGGTTTCTACGCACATATATATACTAGAGAAGACTTAAGGCTTCCGTGGGGCTGTGATAATGATAGAGATCAGAATCCAGAACCACTTGAGTACGCTGGGAAGTCAGAAGAATTATATCTCATGTAAATACAGCGGTAAAAAGATAGATATTTACGGGTAAATATCCACCTGTAACTCACCTAGCACATCCTAGGCACAGATATCTATATAAGTAACTGGATTTCAAAAATAGATGAACGACCTTTAAGAAACTGCATCAAGTCTGTACTTGTGAGGTTTCTACACACATATATATACTAGAGAAGACTTAAGGCTTCCGTGGGGCTGTGATAATGATAGAGATCAGAATCCAGAACCACTTGAGTACGCTGGGAAGTCAGAAGAATTATATCTCATGTAAATACAGCGGTAAAAAGATAGATATTTACGGGTAAATATCCACCTGTAACTCACCTAGCACATCCTAGGCACAGATATCTATATAAGTAACTGGATTTCAAAAATAGATGAACGACCTTTAAGAAACTGCATCAAGTCTGTACTTGTGAGGTTTCTACACACATATAAATACTAGAGAAGACTTAAAGCCTCCGTGGGACAGTAGAACAGCCTTTCGGTCATTCCCTGGACCACTTGAGTACGTTGAGAAGCTAGAAGAATTATATCTCATGTAGATACAGCGGTAAAGAGATAGATATTTACGGGTAAATATCCACCTGTAACTCACCTAGCACATCCTAGGCACAGATATCTATATAAGTAACTGGATTTCAAAAATAGATGAACGACCTTTAAGAAACTGCATCAAGTCTGTACTTGTGAGGTTTCTACACACAGATAAATACTAGAGAAAACTTAAAGCCTCCGTGGGACAGTAGAACAGCCTTTCGGTCATTCCCTGGACCACTTGAGTACGTTGAGAAGCTAGAAGAATTATATCTCATGTAGATACAGCGGTAAAGAGATAGATATTTACGGGTAAATATCTACCTGTAGCTCACCTAGCACAGCCCAGGCACAGATATCTCTAAGGACGCTGATTTTACTATTAATTTTAAACCACGATAAGGTACCACGATAATAAGGTTGTTTCACAACCAGATCTGCGAACAAATTCAATATTTAGAATTCCATGTTATTATAATCATATATAACTACAATTTCAATAATTATTCACCAAATATTCAGAAAGTATTAACAATTACTGCAAGGGTCATTTGTTCATATAAAAGACAAGGCAAAGCCATCGTGTATTATTTTATTGTAATGGCTAGCTGTCTGGTATTTGTAATTTGGTAAGATTTAAATATTAAAGCTCATTATATAATACTTAAATGTATTAGACTCATAAATCAGAGGCTTATTCTGCCTTTAAGTTTGATCAAGAGTCCTCTTTCAAAACCTCAATTTAATATTTAACAAATGTACATGAAACTGAACTCAGCTTGAGTTACTATTTCCATATAAATAAATGCTCGACAAAGCCATTGTGTATTATTTTATTGTAATGGCTAATGTCTGGTACTTGTAATTTTGTATGAATTAAATATTAAAGTTCATTATATAATACTTAAATGTAATAGACTCATAAATCAGAGGCTTATTATGCCTTTAAGTTTGATCAAGAGTCTGCTTTCAAAATCTCAATTTAATATATAACAAATGTACATGAAGTTGAACTTAGTTTGAGTTACAACTTTCATATAAATAAATGCTCGACAAAGCCATTATGTATTACTTTATTGTAATGGCTAATGTCTGGTACTTGTAATTTTGTATGAATTAAATATTAAAGTTCATTATATAATACTTAAATGTAATAGACTCATAAATCAGAGGCTTATTATGCCTTTAAGTTTGATCAAGAGTCTTCTTTCAAAATCTCAATTTAATATATAACAAATGTACATGAAGTTGAACTTAGTTTGAGTTACAACTTTCATATAAATAAATGCTCGACAAAGCCATTATGTATTACTTTATTGTAATGGCTAATGTCTGATATTTATAACTTTGTATGATTTAAATATTAAAATTCATTATATAATACTTAAATGTAATAGACTCATAAATCAGAGGCTTATTATGCCTTTAAGTTTGATCAAGAGTCTTCTTTCAAAATCTCAATTTAATATATAATAAATGTACATGAAATTGTACTCAGTTTGAGTTACAATTTCCATATAAATAAATACTATTAAGCCACAATGCAAAGCACCGCACACTATCGGATCATCACACCAAATGTTACCTAATCACTCATTATATGCTTGGAGTTGTGTAGTTAGCTAATTTTTGATATAGGTTGTGCTTAGCCCACACCTCACTAGCTAACTCCACTTAAGTACTCATAGCAACATTGCACTATTTATACTTATTTTCTTATTCGTGCTACAGTTGTCTACTGAGACTTCTGTTATGTCATGAAAACTCCACTTACTACAGAGGTATCTCTCTTGTACTATTAACTCCTCCTAACATTGCTTGTGTATATTTACCTATCCTTACTCACATGTTTATACCTCTTATAAGGGTTTTCTCTCAACGTCGCCAATCTGTATTCTAAACCCTTGACATTAAATACCTATTACGCTTACTCACTAATTAGTAACCTAATATACCTATCATTAAATGTATTGACAGTGCAACTGTCACAGTTTCCTCACTCACTTCCGTACGTTAGCTATTTGCCACTTGCCCTTACATAACCTACTCTGTCCTCACGATATACGCTACACAATCGCAATAAATTACTCCTTCTGACATTACTTGTGTTTATCTCCTTACTTTACTCACGTATTTCTACCTCCTTACAGTTTTACCTTAACGATGCTAGCAACTACATCTTAAAACTTTGATATAAAAGTACCTATTACTCTTATTTACTAATTACTAAATTATCGCACAGGTTAGCGATCAAAACTGCCTTCACGCAGTACCTAAATTTAACCTTACGCACATAAAAACTTACTCACTCCCATACGTTAGCTATTTACCCTTTATTTTATATAACCTGCTCTGTCTCCACTATATACTCCACCATCATATTAAATTATTTCTACTGTACTATGAACTCTTTCTGACATCGCTTGTGCTTGTTTCCCTACTCTTACTCACGTATTTTTACCTCCTTCCCTCACTCATACGTACAGATAGACATTCGCACTCATGACCTCATATTATGAGATACGCTGTTTGTGTTAAATAGAATTAATTATATTATAATACTTGAATTATAACTCTTATCTAACATACCTCACACACTCATAATAAAATATATTCATATTTACTCCCGAACGTTAGCTATCTGCCCACCTAGGTCTTCGTATAGCTATGTAGCAGGAGATTACCTATTTCCTAGCCCTTTCCTACATTGGTGGTATACGCATGTAACTAGTAACTGTTTGTAAATATTTAGTAGTTCACCATATTCTAATAGGAATAACCGATTCAAAGTTTAAGAATTAAACAATTACCTATCTCCCAATATTAAACACTATTACACACCAAGGTATTTGCCTATTCCAGTATCAACTCATGATCCTAATTATAACTTATCTCCCTAATCACGGCGACGCGATATAACAAAGGCGTAATTCCTTACTAGCTTGCCCTCCTAGCCTACTATTCCTAACACATGTCACAAATAAATCCTCCTTTAAATACCTATTACGACTACGTACTCTAGTAAATCTGTCAAAATATAGTCTAGATAGTCGCTAACTCCATACACAAAATATTGCACCTGTAGTTTATAAAATAGTGAAATTCAAACTAAATTTCAACATGTAAATAAAATCCTAACTCTTTCAATATAATTATGGTTCAGAGCCTAAAGTAAACCCCTTTCAATAAATGAACATACAAACACAGTCAATAATAAACAACAATCTATAACGATAGTAATTAGTAATAACCATGCTCACTAACCTCGAGGTCACTTATATGACCTACCCTTATACCCTTCAGGCTTTGCAGGTGTTGAACTCGTACCGCCAGACCGCCTCGCTGGATGCCCACTTTTCACTCGCGACTAACACACTTAAAGCTATACCTAATTTCTTACAAAAGTCACACCAATAAGATTAATTATGTCACACAATTACTATTTTTAAATACTATGTAAACTTTAAATACTATTTTACTTTAAATGCTAAATGCTACCTAACTCACTGATTCTAATAATAAAATTCTACACTTGATATCGACAAGAGAATAAAAATGCAATTAACCCGATATACAAAGAGTTACGACCTCTCAGTATTTCTCCGCGTACTCTGGCTTTCTTGGCTTCGCGTAACTAATTCTCGTCCTACTTCTATCAGAGCCCGAACGCCCGTCCTACTCCTATCATAGCCCGGATGCCAGTCCCCGTATCCTGTTCCTATTCCTTCCAAGAGACCTCTGTTTTTCGCGCCTTTTTAAACGCGTCACCAATTTCAACCAATCGACGTGTTTCCAGCCTGTCCCCACGCCGATCTATCCCCAAAATCGATAACACCAATCTCAAATCACGCCCATCTCCCCTGTTTTAATGCAAACCCTATATGCATCTCTCTTGCACTCATATTACAACCCTTAACCTTATACTCAACACTATCTACATCCCTTTCGCACTCATCGTACTTCCCTTAGTTTTGACATAAAAAATATTGAAGTTATTAGATCAAGTGTTTCAATTTTTATATTAATATTTTATTGTATGGAGAAAACTATTATTTATTTCTACACTAATATTTACCGATAAATCTTCATAGTGAGAATAATTTCATTTTGCGTTAATCCAATATTATTCATTCAAACTATATTACCTAATCGCTCCTACTAAAGTCTAGATAAGGCCTAATATACTAACTATTAGTGAGATTCGGTCTAAGCTATATTTGCCTTACATTAACTTTCTAAACGAATATGTACATAATAAAATAAAACTATTATTTTTATTACCTACGCAATCAAATACTTCACATATATTCCCAGTACGCTTTCCCCTTTTTTTTCTTTCCCACGTTTGGCGACACTTCGATGGTGGAACAGCTCTCGAACGTATTGTAAGCAATAAATTACAGAACTTAATTGTTTAAAGTTTCTAACAAAAAATCAAAAATCTTGGTGACATTTCGATGGCCATAAATCGATCTTCGTACAGCTCTTAAAGAGCCAACGTATTGCAAGCAATAAATTACAGATCCTAATTGTTTAAAATTTCTAACAAAAAATTAAAAAACTCTCGTGGTTAATTGCCAACACTTTTGTATTTCAATTTCAAAGAAGGACACTCAACATATGACATTTTGGTTTATTTATTGCTTGCAGCTGTTATTTTAGGCGCGCAAGTCGTCAATGGTCAATTTTTGGAAACAATAACTTAACATTTCTATGAAATCCCTTTTTTTTTTCTGCCGGTCGTTCCGTCCGTGCATTCCCACGCAAGGCAATTTTAATAATATAATTATTTAAATAATTTCGATAATCTAATGCGACGCAAGGTCGTTCCGTTACAAGCGGGCGGAGTTAACTATATTGCCACACTTTCTATACTTTGACATTACGAGATTCTGATAAGAATGACCATGACCTTATCTCTTTGTATAATTTTCCCTTGTCCCTTTTTTATTGTATTTTCTAACTTAAAACGTTGATAATAAGTAGTCATATCGTCACAATACCTATGTACTCAACAGCTCTCAACCCACTATTGGGTTGAGAGATGTTTGTTTTACAGCTGTCTCAAAGATCTTGATTTCGATTGCCGGCAAAGCCAACTTTGGAAATGAAGTTTTCATAGCTGGCTCATGAGTATAATGTACCTAATAAGCGAAATATTGAAAATGAATTATTTCTACTTACGGCTCCTGTCTGGTGCAGACGTTGGGACCCTCCAACAATGCAAGCGCTGCGACCACGAGCGATAAAAACGTACCGATGCTCGCCCACAACATATCGAATTTTTCAAGCAAATCTACACCTTAACTCCATAACAAGTCTATTGTTTTATCGTAATTATGTCACTTCACTACATGAATCCATATAAACATTCAGACGTGCGTTCACTTTTATAGATTATTGCGAATTTTTTCGTTGCACTCTAAATACCTGAAAAAAAAAAACACACATTTATTACGTCAAATTATCAATCAACGCACAGCCAAAACTAAACTAAGTGTAGAAAACAGAAAATTTGGAAATAATATGTTTATTTTATAACGTAAGCATTCGCTAAAAAACTGTGTGGAAACCTGTGGGCGGATCGCTAATAGTTGCTATTAAAAATTTTAATAACATAAAACTACAAGAAACAATACTATATAATGATGTCTAATCTAATTCAGAGTGAATTTAAATTATAATTCCGGTGTAAAATTTATTACATTGTTTATGATGTATTAATTATATTGTAGTAGGGGACATCCTACACATGATCCTATGTGTAGATTCATCACATTTTCACATAACATGGGTATTTATGTCATATCATAACTTACACAATTAACTTACAAATTGGCATACATATAGTTAGTTATTTATCAACTCAAATTAGTAAATTATTACTATTAAAAACTAAGTAGGTATTAAATAGTGAAAAACTTACACTAAGCTGCAGATGTTTTAAACGTAAGCCATATCTCAAGATCACATTTAAAATATTTTAATAATAGTCCTACTAGTATCACATCACCCAGGAAGAAGTAAAACGGTTATAGGACGTTTTATTATTTCGTTTATGTTACCTTACCGGTTGCCCGCCCGCGCGTTACTGCGAATTTTGAGCCTTGCTTGCCTGATTCTAATATAAGCAGTTGCTTATAATTATAAATAAACACTGTATTTTAAATAACATGTAAAAATCTCATGTAGGTTTATGTTTACCAAACTTTTTCAAAGTACAAAGGATTTGCATAACTAATATATTTTTATGTATAGTATAGGTATTTAACTTAACCTTTATCTGTTAACGATTACCAACTCAACTGACAAAAATAATGATCATTATGAAATTTGGCGAAGTAAGTACATGTTTTCAAGAATACAGAAACATACATAGGGTAGGGTACCTTCAATCCAGAAAAAAGTACTGTTCCCGAGAGGGAACTTTCCGTTAAATTTCAACCAGTTAAGGAAACACAAACATGTAAAAACAAATAGGTACTTTGAGTGATAAATGAAGTTTTATGTCTGTGGAAGTTTTATTATATTTATAATTTAATTTTAAATAAGTTATTTTTAAATTTCACTTTAATAGCTATTTAAAATAAACATTATATTTACAATGTTATAATTAAGAAAACCAATGAAATGAATCATTAATAAATTGCATTTGTTCAAGGAAAAAAATAAGTAAACTATCTGTTGCGACCGGCTATTTCAAAATGAACAACAATAATTCCTTGGGCCGTCTGCCAAAAATGTGAAACAAATTAAACTACGAGTAAGAATGTCAACAAATAATAATAAAATTCAATGCTTGAGTGATTCAAGATAGGACTAATGAATTTAAATACAAAATTTAATCAGATGAAGTTAGTGTTGCATGAGATAAAGTTAGTGTAATAAGTAGTTAAATGAAGTTGAAGTTAATGGGGCAATATTCGATTCCCGGCAGGGTCAACTTTGAAAATGAACTATTAAGTATCGCAGTACTTTTACTATAATGTATGTTGTATTTTGTAACACAGTTTCGCTAGTAATGCCGCATCTCTCGATTTAAATCTTTGATTCTAGTATAGGTAGGTAGTTAAATATATTTAAAACGCAAACTGTAATATTATTATACAAACAGTGTTAATTTAGCATAGAATCCAATGTAATGATCGTGATTATTGCCAAAACAATACAGTCAGCGTTCATGAAAACTATAAACAACTGAGGCCATTATTAGCGTTAAAACAGGTCATTATTTAAGTATGTGTAGGCAGACAAGTGTTTCGCGCATATGGATACGCAGCTGTATTAGAAGGTATTCAAGCACAAATCTATGTGCACAAAAAATAAAAAAATAAACACTAAAAATAATATAACATTGAATGTACCTATTAACATACTCGTTATTTGGAAACTGAATAATTCCTTGCACAGGCCTCTATTAACAAATCATACTAAATAATATTATTATATGAGTAGCTTTTTATTTTACTGAATTTCTTATGTCTGTGACTGACCTAAATGGCTGGACCGATTTTGATGATTTTTTTATGTCTTTGAGTGACCCTTGAAATTCACATTTGGATAGCGCTGCAATTGGGTTATCAGGTTCAGGTGAGACCATAGACAAAGAGACATGGACTAAGCAATGCTCACATGAAATTGAAAAAAAAAGAGAGAAAGTGATCATGTGGCTAATACTTATCTCTTTCCTCTAACTTAACTTTAAGGACCAGAAAAGCATCCAGAAAGCTATAGCATCCTTTTATACACAATTAATAAACACTTTGGAACCATGTGGAATGGAAGGGAAATATTAAGAAAAAAATTATATCTAATCTAAATTATATCTTTAGGCATGTTTATGTATTTATATACAAAAAAGGGACCATCTATAAATACCTACAACTTCAGTTTGAGCTTGAGTAGAGTTCCATACGCCATTTTACCATTAAGTATAATAATTTGGAACACAATATTTACTTAACCAAAGCTATTATAATAACTTTATTGTATTTTGCTTAGATAGGACACAGCATATTAACTTATCTACATATTATTAGCACAGTGTTAAATCGTATTTAACAAGTAGCGACCAACCGTACACGTGAATGTTTCTTTCGTTGAGTTTTTTATACCTTCGAAATGTTATTTAGTAAATAGATTGCTTCAACAATTTACCTACTTGTAGTCCCTGCGTTTTATTTGAGTTAAACCTGGGAACGATTGGTGGTTTTTTTGGGCGCATGTTTGTTCACACAGCTTAACTGTAAGTCTGTAATGTATATTAGTAATTAGTGACATATATTTATAAATCTAAATAATTATAAAATTGCTACACTACCTTGCCTCTACTAAGAATTGATGTGAAATAATACACCACTTTATTATGATAAGAATGAATTAAACTTTAAGTAGTTTATTAAATAAACAATCCTCTTACAAATAATTACACCTAGGCTGTATTGTTTCCTGTACAAATAAAGAATTTCTCAGTAATTTTCCTACCTTAATAGATATTATACCTTACACTTTATACTAGTTATCTCCTTCCTAAACAATTTTGTTACTCATGCAACAGCTCTGAGGGAAGATTTTAAAGACAATAGTGAAGAAGTGTCCACCTTGGAGGTGTTTTTCGAGGGTCAGGACAGAGTTTTTCGAGAAAAACTCAAACAAAAACAACATACCTACTAAAGTTATAAAATAATTATTATAAAGGGATTTTCTCAAAGCAAAGAAAAAACTCAATACATTTTGTATGAACCTAAATTAGCTAGAACAGGATATTAGTCACTGTTTAAAAGAATTCTGCTTACCATACGTGTCAAGAAATGAACACATGCAATACATAATTATTACACATGTTATGGTTATATTTAAAGTACTTATATGGTTCCTAGAAATAAATATTTGTATTCACATCAAACTAAAGGGTCATCCATAAATTACATCACGCGTTAAGGGTGGAGGACAAGGTCACCAAAATGTGACATTGTGTGACAAGGGATGTATGGGGATGGGGTCATAAGCTTTGCAACTTCACATAAAAAATATGAAGGCAAATATGTGTTCAAGTTATATGAATTTTGTTCAATGTGACTCTGGTAGCGGCCTAGCATACATATTTTGTTCATTGTGTATCTCATACATTATTTTATTATATAGGTATTAACATTTAAAAGCACAAAACAAATGTGCTTAATTAAAATTTAAAAAATACGTTTTAGACCACTTAACTAAATTATAATGAATATTTTGTAGTAGGTACATTAGATGTTGTATATTAAGAGTCCTCACAGACTACAAACTTTTATCGGCCTTTTAATCAGTATGAAGAGGTATGCAAATGTGCGATTCACCTCTTCATACTGATTCAAAAGCCAACCAAACTATCGACCGATAAAAAGTCTATAATCTACGGGGACTCTAACACTGACATGGTCTTATTCGGATAACAAGATACTCTTCTTTGAAAAGTTTTACTGCTCCACCACACTACTCGCGAAGTTCCTTGACGAAGTATTTGAGAAAGTTGACCGAAGTCAACTTCCGTCGCTAAACACTCATTCAAGGTAAGGCAAGGTGCCCGTCCACACTCTCGTATTCGCCTCGCCTCGGCCAACTTCGCGAGTAGTGTAGAGTTGGGGTGAAACTACAGGGGCGTATTTGTGGCAGTACTCTATAATCTGACAAAGTCCATAATACAACAGATCACAGAGGAACAAGACTCTAATGAGTAAGACAGAACGTAGAGAATACATTTCAGATCAGTGGGTGTGAAGATAAATAGTTCACAAGAGTTTAAATGATAAATTGAATATTATGTAGTGTAACCATGTATTGCAGATCTCGAATCTTTTCACATGTTTTCATTAGCATCATCAGCTTATATATAAAGGCTAATTATACATCTGGATAGAGTAGCCCTGTTATGCAGAGCTTAAATGAGCTGTAGTCAATAGCATAACAGCAATAAATAACTCATCATAAGTATTTTCTAGCACATTTTCACTAACCAGATATCTAGCAAAGAAAGGTTTAAACTATAAATAAACCTAACAAATAAGGGGCTAAGAACAATTTGATCACAAGTTAATTGTAATGAATTAATGAATAATTCCATCTAAAGTAATAAACTCGTCTACATTATTTTAAGATTTTATTGTATAAATTATTTATTAGAAAAGGGTATTCTTTTATAAGTACTTACAAGTTCTTTACTGGTACAACGCAGCAGAATTGATTCACTATTTACTTAACAAGTAGAAACGAGAGTTTTCAAAGTTGAATCATCTATCTTTCTCACAAACATCCAGAACAAAAGAGTACGTTATTCACGAACAAAAATTAAGTTTTTATTTTTTTGGGTCAGTAAACGTGAAAACACACCGTCAAATAAATATATACACTCCAAATTGTAGCTACAAACAATATCTGAACTGTAATTAAGTATAAGTTGTATAATCACAGCCAGCCAGCAGCAGCGAGCCAAAAAATCAAATAAACATTGAATGAACCGAACAATGAATGAAATGTAGTCAAGTCTAGAGCTTAGAGAGTATATATGTTCCTTGAGTCTAAAGTCAAGTCAACGTAGAATTAGAATGATCCACGGCTGGTAATCTTCAAGTAAAAATCTCACTACATAGACCATAGAATAATAATATAGACATAGGAATTTTATAACCAGTGGGTATAGCAAAATAGAACATGACCTCCTCTCTCACCCGTCCCGTATTAAGCTACTCTATGAGAGAAGCCATTTTTGTAACATAATTGTTGTTTATTGTTGCGTAGATTAATTTCCGCATTTTTATACTAATTTATAAGTAAAAATCTTTGGATACATACATATTAAGTATGTATTATTTTTATTTTATTTATTTATCTATTTGTTATACAGTAAGTGCTGTGTACCAGGATAATATACAATGTGCAAAAAAGACTCCAAAAATGGATCTAATCTATTTATGATGATTCTTTACAGAATAGAAAAAGTAAATTCGCCCATCTGCCACGAACATTTTGAGGCTCGTTTTGTGACTCCAAAGAAACATATAAAAGTCCATCGCTGGAATCGGAGAAAGTGTTGTGTTTGTGTTCTTTTTCTATATGCCTATAAATGTCTCATCATTAATACATAATTGTGTTTTATCGTGTATTTCAGTTCTAGTTTGTATTTAAGTCGATGTTATGTTTGTGTATATCCTAAAAATAAATATGTACCCATTATTTACTGAGTTTTAATTGTGTGATGATATCCATAGTTAAAAATAAATTCAGCCCGTAGAAAAATAAAGGGGTGAGAGGGGCGGGGGAAGTCAAATGTCACCACAGTCACACACACACAACCAACACAGAGCAGTGAACAACTAAGCTAAAGTTTTTATTCTATGTGAATTCTGATTCTATATTCTATGTCAATTGTTGATTTTGATTGATACTTCCTTGATGCTTCTGTGGATACTGCACTTCATCTTCATTTCATAATTAAATTAATCAATTAGAGCTATTTTAGTTTGTGACTTGTGTACCTTGTCTGTATTTTTAACTGAAGTTATAATTAAAATAATACTACAAATAAATAATTAAGAAACAAATAATTTGAAAATAATGATTTTCCGAGGACAGTTGATAAATGCCTTTAAAAACTTGGAACGCAATTTGTTTCACATGTTTGGTTTTCCACCTCGAGGTTATTCATTTCTATTTCTAAAATGTGCTTATATTTTGAAATGTGTTTATTTACTTTTCAATAAATGGAATATTCTTTGTTACAGAATTCGCTCTAGCAAACTTCTATGAAAACAAAGCCACGAAAAAGTTTACAGTAAGTGATATCATTGGTGATGGCTTTTTATTAGCTGTACCTAAATTTAGAAGAACCATTGAAAGGCGTTGGAAAAGAAAATATGGTAATCCTGATTATGTTTGGAAAATGATTGTACCAAAAACTAACATTGTAACATGCCAGGAATGTGGGCATCATCATGAAAGGCAATGTTTGTGTGGTAGGTAATTTAAATTTTACACTTTTACTCTATATATCTTAATAGTCAGCTGAGGTAAATGGTAATTGGTGTAACAAATGGATTTATGAACTTTCTGTTAGATAATTTTGTAATAACATATTACCAAACTACTAAAATATTAGTTAAAGTTTTGAGAATGTTTGTTACTATTTCACACAATTTAATCAAACTGAAACAATTGTTAAAGTTATTAACACATAGGCTGTAATTTTGGCAATAAGATAAAGACACATGCAAATGTAGTAATGAAAAATAAAATAGTAAATAAATAAAGTAAGTAAGAATTTGTAGAATCATCAGCCTGTTTTTTTCCACTGCTGGCTGTAGGCCTCTCCTGAGACCACCACATAATATGGTCTTCTGTCCTACGCCTCCAGCTGCTTCCTGCAAAGGTTTTCCTTCATTTGTCCACTTGGTCACAGGTCATCCCACACTGCAGTTTTCAATTTGTGGCCTCCATTCTAGAAATTATCTATCCCATCGGTCATCTTCTCTGCGACATATGTGACCAGCAGTGACCAGCCAATTGCCACTTGAACCTGCTAATTCTCTTGGCTACCCAAGATCCCCGAATCCAGCTGGATTGTTTTGTCAACCTCTTTTGTTTCTGTCTAAATAGATTGTTTGTCCCAATTTAACGTAATCCTGCAAAACTTTATAAGTCACACTCTCTACAGTAACAGGTCTTAGGAGAGTATGCTCTTTGAACATGACTTTTGTATATCTGCCAAGAGTAATTATTTTGTTATGACATATGACTATAAAATAATATTTAAATGAAATAAAAAAAACGTCATTTAAACTTCCACACATCAAAAATTTGTCTTTTCAGGTCACTGCTATAAGAAAGTAGAGTTAGAAACGAAAGCAATTCAAGATAAAATTGAAGAACAACTAAAAAATAAGCCCATTGAGGATGATGTTATAGTGCTCTATAATGGAGAAAATTTACCAGACCAGGTGACTTTATTTTTTTTGACATTCATAGGTAGAGTAATGACAATGGACTATTTTTGTTGTGGCAGAACTAATTTGCATTTTACCATTATAAGTCTTTTTTTATATCATAAGGCAGCAGTAATTTCCCTCGCACGTAAGGTCACTGAAAGAACAGCATTTGTACTGGTTTTTTTTTTCATACTGGAGTAATGAACACCAGACCATGCCCTTATTTCTCCCCACTTAGTCCATTGTCCTAATAGGGAAAAGAATGTGCTTAACCTTGGGTGACCTAATTTTTTTATCAATTTATCATGAGCCTTCTTATTAAGTTTATAACCAGAAAAGTCAATGTAAATAAATTGTCAAAAAACACTTCAGAAGTGAAAACTATGGAACATTTCTGCTGGACAGCTAGTTTTGCATACTAAAAGTGTCCCATCCTGCCTAAAGAAGTTTTAACTTAAAAAAACAACTGCACTAACTTTTAACTAAATTATTATAATACTACTTCCGAATTACTTTTATTATATAATATTAAGTACATCTGGAAAATTATGATTGCAGGGTTTTTTTTTTTTTTTTCAAAATAAAATAAGTGTTTATAAAATAATAAATCTAAATAGCATAAATTATTTGGTATTTGTTTGGAGCCTCTCTGCTATTTTAAGTGTAGTGGATTCTTTTAATATACAGAGTAAGACACTAAAGAGTGGCCATGATCAAATCTAACTTAGCCACCTGATTATATATAAATGAATATCTTCACACATTCCGCACAGCACCATCTAGTTCCAAATTAAGCAACTATAGGCTTGTATTATGAATGCTGAACCATCTTATATTTGTTTTCAAATGTTTTAAAACCATATTGTTTGTTTTTTCAGCCAAAAGAGTTTTGGAAAGGTAAAAGGATTATAGAAATGGAAAAGGAAAGACCTCAGTGGTTCAGTAAAAATCTTCTCCAAAAATCCACCCAAGAACCTTCAGACTCCAAGGACGTCAAACCAATTGAATTAGCTTAAATCTACCAGGGACAAAAGTATAATGTTCTATCATATAAATGTTATATTTAGTAGACGAATACCTTGTCTCTTTAGCTATTACAAAATAAATAGATTAGAAAATTATGCATTGTGTTTTTACTTGTAAATAATATACACTAAATAATTTTATTACTTAAACAATACTATGCTGTGTTTTTTTTTTAAATAATTAGGGATGCAACGAATACGAATGCTATTATTCGTTATCACTGAATATTGCTTTTTTTTACGAATACATATTCATATTCACCTAATATTATTACGACTACTTGTATAGTAGTAAGTTTATTTCATGAAATTTTTGAGTGTAATGGAACGCAACACATTTAAGGCTTCGTTTCTTTCTTTCATTCCACTAAAGTGGAATTTCAACTCTTGTGGCGAAACGCCACAAGAGTTGAAATTGTTAGCATTTTTTAAAAAACAGGTTATTTTGATCAGGAATTTATATATAATTTAAAATTTTTATACATTTTTAAAATTATATTAATAAACAAGGAAAATAAAATAGAAGTACAACTAACAATTAAAATTTATGTCAGAATGTATGCAAGTAGTTTAACAAAAGTGAAAAAACATATTTTTGAATAAAATTTACCTACAAATCTTACAACTAAATTATTGCCAATCAACATATTATATCCACTTCAAATTAAAATAATTAAATTATATAATATAAGACGAATGGTGTATAATAATATAATTATAAATAATTTTCTATCTTTACATTTTTTAAAGGCAAATGAAATATTATACATACTTTATTGTATAAATTCATCTTTAAATTACATTATTGAATGAACTTGAAATATTGCTGAAATTGTCAATAGAATCTGGTTCGGGGTCACCTGTAAAATGATTTTCAACATGTGCTTGAAATTCTTTAAAGTCTACACTTTTGTTGAATGTTTCACCACACATTGGGCAAATCTTATCGACAGGTTCTTCCGCAGAAACCTTATCAGCACTGTCTGGAAAACTCTTTTTGAACACTGTTGTATTTACCTCATTTAAATTGTCATTGTAATTGCTAGATTCCACTGGAGTTGCCCAATTGGCAAGACTGTCACTGGTTTCTATTTCTTTATGTTCAGAAGATATTACTTTACCATTATTTGCAATACACGAAGGACACTTATGACCATCTGCAAAGAAAAATACATATTTAATTTTCGGTGAGTAAGGTATATCTTCTTACCTGTCTCTTCATTATTTTGAATGCTTACCCATATTGAGGTTAGCAGCATACTTGGTGTTGCATATGTTAATTGGCAACAGTAGCAGCCTGTTTACTGACCCATAATTACATAAAAGAGGGTTTGCTCTGTTCCATTTAAATTTAATGTAGATTTTTAAACAGTCTTTTTGTATATCATATGCCAATTAGAAACAATGGTTAATTATTTAGTGTGTATCTTATCTATCTATAATGGTGAAGAAGAAAGAAATCTTGACGAAAACTAATAGTAGTAATGCCAATTTTCAAGATCTTATGTCCAACAGTGGGAAGCAATATAATATTTTTTTTATTATTTACTTATTTATCATTTTGTTTAAAATTAGTTTAAATCACTAATTTGATTTAGGATATTGTTTAGAAAATAATACAGGGAGTAAGTATTTTACTATATCATCAGAAAAAGTAATAGCATATAAACTTGTATGAAATATGGTTAAGAGCTTTTGGAGATAAATGCACACAAAATTTATGACTATGTGCAATCTGTAAATACAAAATGGAAACATAATAGAATTTAAGGAAGTAAACTAAGAAAAAAATAAAAACATATTTCAAACGATCACCTTTCAATACAGCCTCAACCCTAGAGATAACAAATTTTAAATCCTTTTCCTGTTGTGCCAATTCATTTTTCAATTTACTGAGCTTTTCTGTCTGATTTTGAATTTCCTTCAATGAGTCTGTAGCTGGATCTTCAATGTATGTAAACCCAATAGAATCTAGATTTAAAATGTCATCATTTGCTTCCTGCAATTGTGTCATTTGTTCATATTGTTCAACAAGTTGTGATTTTTCTTGGATGTAACTGTTTATTAATTTTAATGATATTTCTTCTAAACTTGACTCTGAATATTTCTCCTGATAGTTTGCACTCGTTTTTGGAGTACTATGAATATATGTGTTAGTTCTTATTAAAGGTTTAAGTTCTTTACTTGTTTTATCAGGCCCTTTTAGGGTTGAAACTTTATTCCACAAATTCTTGTTTTCACATGAAACCATGAACACATGGTGTATTAGTTGGGATTTTTCTTTCTTGAGTTCAGCAATTTTTTGCTGCAATGCAAATTTTTCGTCTTCTTGCAAAGGAATGTAAGGCGTATCCTCTGATGCTTTCGTAATATCTAGTTTCAATCGCATATTGTCGGACTCTAATGAGTTGATCCTCTTTTGTAGAAGTAAACATCGATCTCTCATTGCATGTAGAGCCAATTCGTGAACGCTAATATTATTTTGATCCGCTTTCAAAGTAGTTTGGAATGTAGAATCATTATTGAAACTTACTATTGACGATGAATCCATTATTTAATTAGAAAAGAATGGTAAAGAATGAAAGTTAAATATATTGATATGCACTGTTAACTTATAATAATTATATAGCTTATTTTATTAGTTTTAAATATATTTGTAGTTCCATTTACCTGTTAATAAATGTATATTATTATTTCCTTAATTTTCTAGAATTATTTATTAATTTTATTGTACAATACAAATAATACAAATTACAATCACATCACGAAAGAATCAGAATGTAATTATTGGTTTAAAAACCAGTGTTGCCAACTGTACTATCCTTTCTGTAGCTAAATCTTTTGCAAAAAGTGGCCAGATTCCCACATTTTCTTGCCCCAAAAAGTAGCTAGAAGTAGCCAAAGTTAAAAAAAAAACTAAACTAATCGTTAAAATCGTTTTTCTACATTAAAACTAATGGATAACTTTAATTTCTTAATATATTTGCAGCTACATACTTATGGTAAAATATTATTAATATAACTTAAGCTAGGAAAGATGATGTAGATGGTTGTGCATCCTGAGAATCCAGTAATTTTGTATATTTCCCCTTTTTTCCCATTTTTTGGAGAACTGTTGAAGGTAAAGTACAGTTGAAGCAACATTTGCGTTTTTTCCTGAGAGAGTCTCTTATACATAGAATAGAGTTTAGAGTTATCAGACTCATTCGGTTTCTCTGCTTATTTTTAACTAAATTCATTTGAGAGAATAACTCTCAACCTCTGTAAATGAGTGTGGAAGTGAAAGGCAAGATTTTATTAACACAGATAACAAATAAAACTGAAAAATCACACAACCAATGATAGTGTGTATAATTGTATATATGTTGAAAAATAGCTAAAAAAAGTAGAAAAATTTTTTAGCTACAATTTTTTAGAAATTGTAGCTGACAGGGGTGCGAAAATAGCTAGATCTAGCTATAAAATAGCTAAGTTGGTAACACTATTAAAAACTATACTGCTGACGCCTGAATGCTCTGCTACTGTCACATGACTGTTAAATGACACTGACAATGACATAAGTAGAAATCTGTGGTAAATATTCATTTCAAAAGCCAAAATAATTTCTATAATGATAAAATGCATACATATATTTAAAAACTATGAACTTACGCATTAATCTATTCATAACAAATGTTACACTTAATCTTTTGACTTACAAAAATCATTATGAATAATTTCTATTAATATAACTAAAAGTTTATCGTCAAGCAACCGTCAAGTAAA
The DNA here is from genome assembly GCA_918317495.1 of Synanthedon vespiformis. NCBI lineage: Eukaryota > Metazoa > Arthropoda > Insecta > Lepidoptera > Sesiidae > Synanthedon > Synanthedon vespiformis. The sequence goes on from OU906953.1 coordinate 4,438,669, forward strand.
AAAAAGAAAAATATGGTAGTTTCATGTTTACACATATTTACTTATGGCAATGAAGAAGAATTATAATATTTTATTTATTTGAAAAGGTAACATCGCTCAACAAATATGGCGATTGACAATCAGCTGAGTGGGGAGAAAAAGGCGAAGAATTGTGTGTTATGTAGTTCATGTCTTCGAGCGTAACGTTGCAGTTGTAGCTATGGCGTGTTTAAGCCCGAGTAGGCTCTGTGCTCGTGTTCAAGAAAAGTTAATGTGTCAATTCGGACATAAAGTTCGGAGACAAACTGTATTTGTGAAACTAAAACCTCCCGGACCATCCCCCGTACGGATATTCGGAAGAACATGTCAGGTTAGATATCTTGTATTAACCTGTTGTTTATTAATTAAAACAATAACCAATAGGAATCTCGTTAAGTTCTAAATTTGCAAAATATTACAATGTTTTAAATAATTATAAACTCAAAAGTATTATCTTTCATATTTATGTTTTTACATAACACTGTGACAAGTTAACCTATATTGTCAGCTGATTTATCAAATGGTACAACTATACCTATATGTAACAGACCTATATGTAATACGAGGAAATTTGAGTATAATATATTTTATAACAATTTGATACAATTCTCCATGAAAGTAATGTTTGTATGGGGTCATTCATTAAACACGATAAAAGTGAAATCTCTCAGAGTCGACGAATAGTAGACAGTAGGTCGTTTCTGTTCTCGGCAGGTTTGTTGGGTTTGTCCAATGATTTTCACTGTATTCAACACTTTTACTTTCAGCAAACATAGCGATTATTTGTTTCGGAGTGCGGTAACAAATATCTTTAGTATTTATGAGCGGAAACTGTCGAAATTTTACAGCTTTTTTAAATTTTAGGCAGGTTTCTGCTTTAACTAGCAAATTAATTTTTTTTTACTTATATATACCTATTTTTTGTAAATTATGACAACATAAATATTCTTATAAAAATATTATTTGCGGTGTCTAAATAGATTCTCCGCGACTTCGATAATGTTGTTGTCAGCCGCACTTTTCGTGTCGCGTCGTGCTTTCTCGCGCATCGTGCGAGCACCGAGCATGCAATACTATGTCCAATCTCGGCAACCTGCACAAAACTTTCTAAGCATTACAATTATTTTTCACATTAATATTTCATTTGCTCCTCTAGTTACTAGCTATTTAATTTAAAATTTAAGTAAAATTTCTTCGCCACACCTACTATTGAAGATAAACGGAAGAAGTGATCGAGTATCAAATTCAACACCCATATAAACAGACTCCTAATTAAATATCTTATCTAAATTGTAAAATATATAAACCCAAGTTTCTTGTAAAAATAATGTCGAATTGTGAAATTTTACAATTTATTCATTCTGCTTGTGGTGGTCATCTCCATAGAGAGTTGAGTATGTGATGGCCCGCTGTTAGTGAAAGTTGTGTGATGATTCGTCGAATTTTTAATAGCGCGAAAACTGGGTAAGTCACCTGCTAAAGGAGTGCTAGCCTTTCTTATTTTTATTCTAGTCCATTTGGCGAGCATTGACCCCGTTTGTCGCGGAGCATCAAATACTACTTCACATCATCAAATTAATATCAAAATCATCTGTATGATACTTTACTGAAATTTTTTGATAAATAATAAACGTACATTGGATACCACCTAGTGTACATATATATAAGAAACTAGTGCCCCCTCTCAGTTTCGGCCAGGGTGCAATTTTTACTTACAAAAATCTTACCCGATTATCCCTCTTTCTACCGAATTAAAATCGATCTACCCCTTCACGAGTTTTTAAAGCGTATTTTTACACATCATTGTGTTTTTAGTTTTTAGAAGTGTTTTTAGATATTTTTATTCGGAAGTTCCCACGAAAAAAAAAACGAGCCACAGCGAAATGGTTTTGTTCAGTTAGTTAGTAGGTAATAAAAAAAATAAAAAAACATATCTTCAACACTAAACACACCAATTTTATGGCACTCAAAGTATTATTAGGTTTGTGTTATGGGATAACCATACAACAGACAGGAGGCGAAAGCCTGCACACCCATATCAGAGCCGGGAATCGAACTCAGGATTCCTGAGACAGAGAAACTATTATTGGATAGATAATTTATTATGATACACTTACAAATCATTAACTTCAAAGAAATCAAAGAAAGAAATGTTGATGAGTCGTTGACACGGCCGTGTGTTTTACGTGAATAATTACGTGTACTACATTACTAGTAATTTTTTCTTTGAGCGTATCATAAATATGTATACTAATATATCAAAAGATTGCAATTATACATAAATTTTGGATGTAGACGATAGATATGGTTAGCTATAGTTTTCTGAATTGCCTCCCACTATAGAAGTATGTATTCTTGTTAAAAATGTAGCACTATAATACGACTTACCTATTACAGTCGTCTAGTCTATATTTAGGTGGAAGTCAAATTGCTCGAATACATATCATCACACGCAACGACTGGCGTACTGGTAAATGAAGCTCAGTAGAAATGCGGAACACACGACCGTTTGTTCAGTCGACATCAATTGTATAAGAGTTTGCGAAAATACACACATAGAATATGTTATTTTCAACATACGTTTAGCGTACGTTAAATTACGTGATAACAATGCAAAAAGGGCATGGAAAGCTAAATGAATTTATTTTGTAACTTTCCTTCATTAAAAAAAGTTTGATTCGTGATAAGTTGACGTGTCTATTAAGGGGGTGAAGTCAGTGATTGATAGGTATTTGGGAGAATTTGTTGTCTCAACTTATTATAAGTAATGCGAATAACCGAAGACAAAAATGCAACGCAAGACATTCACAGCAATTTATTGAACTCGAGAAGAGAAAGAGAAAATAACCTTTAGATGGCAGCTTTAGAGCTATTGAAAACTCAATTTTAAATGTACATTATTGCTAGGATGTTTTCATGGAAAAATAAAAAATACTCGAAAGTACAAAAAACCTTTGAAGTTAGATTGTGTTATAGTTACTAAATTTAGTTTAAACTTTTTTATTTATTTAATATTTAAATTAAATACCTTTTAAATATATATTATTATAACTTTAAGTCAATCGAAAGGTGAGCGGTTAACAAAACTAACCTTTATGTCTGTAGTTAAGTTATTCATTTTTACATTGGTTAAAAAAAAGTTGCGACATATCGAAGACCGCGACCAAAACCTTGTCCTGATGTACATAACATAAATAACGTATTATATTGAAAGTAACTAATATTTTCATAGTAAAATCGCTTAAATATAAATTCAAAACACCATAAGTTTTTGCGTCAGACGTCAAAAAAAGTTTCGTCAGTCACACTGCTAATGAGAGTTCACCGTTAACGCTAAAGTAATACCTACACTCTTTAATAACTGTCTCTTTACTCATAATGAAATACATTTTTTTTGCTACACGCCGTAATTTATTAACCAAAGCACGCGTTAATGGTTAATAAATTACTTTGTACTTGATAATTGTGTAACAGGTAACTAATGCACAGCTCTCAAAGGTTTTGTTTTAGTACACACACACGTACAAACGTCTTGACTGGTGTTAAATATTTTATGCAGAAATATACATGTCATGTGTCTACAACAATACTCGAAATAGGGTTTGTGAAGAAATAATTGTTAATGACATCACCCACTAGTCTTACTTTGTAAACAGACTTAAGCAGCTTACAAACACTCATTGATTTTGTTTTTACTGTTTCTACATAATCCTTTTACTACAACTTAATTATTTAATTAATTGACTTTAAGTTTACTCGTACACGTCCATTATTATTTATTAGACTCAGAGTAAGTAAAGAATGTAATTATTTTTAAATTTTAATCTTATACTAGCTGCTGCCCGCGACTTCGCCCGGGTATAAAAAATGATTAAAATTCTATTCTCAGACCTACCAATTGTACATATAAAATTTCATCAAAATCGGTTAAGCCGTTTCGGAGGAGTATGGCAATTAACACTGTGACCTGAGAATTTTATATATTAGATAAGTAGTTTTGTCCATCGTTAGTTTGTATTCCAGTTGAAACTTAAAAGAAGTTTTCAGTTTATCACTCAGATTGGCGGCTCTTTTACAGTTTGTCAATTTAATTAGCATACAGGTGGATAAATATTGTCAATGTAATTGGTATAGTTGATGAGTTGCGCTGTCCAGTGTCCTTGCCGCTATAAGTATCCAGGTCCGGTACGAATTGTGCAACATTACGCCGCATGCTAACGAACAATAAACAAACTTAAAATACAAACACCGGTAATTTAATTATCATTGTTCAAATTCAACTTTGCACTTTGTTTGCATCCTTTTAATTTATATCCTTTTTAACGCCCGACCCAAAATGGGGTGTTATAGGTTTGATGTGTATGTCTGTGTGTCTGAATCGTAGCTTCCAAACGGAAGGAGCGATTTTTTTGTTTGGAAGTCGACGTCATCGCTATTGTTCTTAGCTAATAAATCTAATAAATATAAAATTCTCGTGTCACAGTGTTAATTGCCATACTCCTCCGATTTTACCGGCTTAACCGATTTTGATGAAATTTTATATGTACACTTGGTAGGTCGGAGAATAGGTTTCTATCTATTGTTTATAAGCGGGCGAAGTCGCGGGCAGCAGCTAGTAATCTATAAAGACCTGTTTAGTCGTTTAAAGACCATCACCCCATTCCTAGTTGACGAAGGGTCTAACTACCACAAGTTCGTGTGATGTGGCAGGGATATAAGAGAGGGACATTGGATACTTTTCATCCAGAAAAAAGTACTGCTCCCGATGGATTAAGTAAAAATAAAAAGATATGAACAATAAGAGATAATAAATTGTTTTAATACCTAAGTATAACGGGCGCGGGCGAAGTCGCGGGCAATACTTAGTTAGTGTGGGATAAATTTGAACGATGCGTAGGTATTTTTAAAACTTGTGAATTATAGGATTTATAGACAATAAACAAAGTGTCTTTTGGGTTTTGAGAGCGTGACGGACGAATATTTAGCAATGCATATGTAATAGCAGTGCAATGCTCACTCGTGATGGAGCCATTGTAACTACGGCTGAATAAACTGTTCAATATAACACAGAAATTGTTGCGGGGGAAAATTACATTGCGATGTATCCGTGAAATCGGACCGCCAATGCCAATATATGTACCTAAATACATACTTTTCATTGCTTCCACATGATTCAATCTTTCTGTTTTTTTTTTTAATATCCGACTGTAAAATAAAAATCGTATTTCCTGTCTGGAGCAATAATTTATCTGTTACTACATTATTGTTCATTATTGTTCGCGACTTCGTACTCGTTGAATAATAAAAATATATGACTGACAGTCTCAAAAACTACTGAACGGATAATCGTGGTTTTCACTAATGGTAAGAGCGTTAAACGAGGAAGGCTTTTTATATTGCAACTAGCTACTGCACGCGACTTCGACGCGATGATAAATTAAAAAAATAATTAAAAGCAATTGTAACGCTTGACGTCTTGTTGCTGCAACACATTGGCCAGGCGTTAGTTATACTTTTATATTTTAGATAATCCCTCGGGAACAGTACTTTTTTCTTGGATGAAAGGTAACCTACATTCCTTTCTGGTGTCCCAGACAACGTGTATGCAAAATTTCATGGTCATCGGTTCAGTAGTATTTGGGTGAAAGCGTAACAAACAAACGAACTCACATTCACATTTATAATATTAGTAAGGATTTGCAGAATTAAATTGCACCCGAGGGGTCCCTAGATTTGGTATATTTTTTGATGATCTCTCGGGTAAGTAGGTACAGAACTTTTTCCTGGATGAAAGGGAAAGGTTACCCTATGTCCTTTCCTGTATCGGTTGAGTAGTTAAGGCCAGAAGAGTTACTTTCACATTGATAATATTGTATGAATCATACTTAAAGGTATGATACTATTTTTAAATTACCAAAAAAAAAACTAATAAAATAACCAGCACACATACGACTGCAGACGTTGATTTTTTTTTACAAAACCACATGCACACAAGTCCCTGCATCTATTAGATAGAGTTGCATTAAATTGGTAGGTAAGTAGTTGACGGGTTTTTCGAGGTCATCCTTTCATTAAACCAAGTAGGTTTTAGTGTCGAGTTTTATTTTAATCGGCACGTCTAGGCTTTAATTTGTACACGTTTCTATCGTTGTTCTGAACAAAAACATTACTGTTTTTATGGCACTAATTTGATATTGTTCGTAAAATTTTCCATATTTTTTCTGATCACCTTTAGTTGTAATTTGAATACAGTAATTGCATTTCATATTAGTTACTTCAACAAGGAATAATCACTTTTATCGAGGCTTGAAATTTACACGACAACTACACCATTTTTTTTTTAATAGACACGGACATTTGTTTTTTCAGGACAAGAAATTATCCTATATGTTAAGTTAATCCAAGTAATAAACTAACTGTTGTCCCAAATTTCATCCAAATCCCTGCAGTAGTTTTTTTTACGTGAAAGAGTAACAATACCTACATACATCCATCCATCCTCGCAAACTTTGGCATTTATAATATTACTTAGTAGGATTGTCTTCTTTAATTTTATTAAACTAAATTTAGTCATAAACGGGAGCAGGGTACGTAATTTGTGAGATTGTGTAACGTAAATTGTATACGCTTTATACAATTTACATATGGCTACGTGTCATGCAAAGTTGTATAAAACATTAATCAATGTATTTGGTATTGGCGTGGGTGCATGATCTTACTTAGTTATAATGAAACTCGTATTTCCACAACAAAATAAATCGAAATGATTACTATCAATATATTTTTTATATACGAGCTGATCAGAAATACCCACAATATTAAAATACGTTATTGTATGAGGATTATTTTAGGTTGGTACACGTGTGTTTTAATTTTCGCGACACTGTAGGTTTGGATAATATTGTAGGGGCCCGAGCCCGCAGTCGTGTCACTATCGGGTGTCCATGAGGATCAGGAGTAGGTAATAGTGTTCTGTGATGAGGATTTCCCAACGTTAAAGAAAGGGTTGCATTGGAGCAGCGCGCGCTCATACCTATATCAATTATTATTTTAAGTTTTAAAAGCGGTCTTTGTGTGTAGTTATTGTGATTACTACTTAATTCGACGTGTGCATTTCCTTCTGACTAAACGAGTTGTGTCACGTTGCTTACGTCACGTGTCCTCGTAATTATATGAACTTTCTATGTTTGGTTTATATTAGGTGCGTAGTTCTTGCAACCTGTCTTACCTTAACTTGTAACCCTACCACAACGTTTGATGTACATGTTCAATATAAATGCGAATACGTAATATTTGATTTTAAAATTCCATTAAGCTCAATCAATGTGTTTATAGTTATATATTTGACAAAACAAATATCCGTTTCATTCGTTCAAAAGTCGTAAATTAAGAGGAATATATCATTTTTCATAAAATAAAAAAAAACCTTTTATATCCGCTACGAGATCAGCAAGTCGTAGCTCATATGCGTAGCATTGTAATATGTCACAGATTTCGTAGCATTGTTCGTAGCACTTTATAAAGATTAAAAAATCTAAGGATCATCGTATCTACCGTTTATTCGTGAAGTGCCAACGTATAAATAACCGTTGACACTTCCGCTATTAATCTTTTAAATATGCATTTTGAAAGCAGTTAGTTTATATACATGCAAATGTATTAGGAAGTCGTTTCTGCAAGGTTAGTTGACCGAATGTATCAATATATGGATTATTTAAATGATAATTATGTTGCCAAAAAAAGAAATAAAAAATACCCTTTTGTTCGTCATCCGCTGTTTATATATTTAAAGAACGATAGGTATTAATTTAATGTGTAAATTGTTTTCGTTTTATTTTCTAAAATTCAGTAATGCCCGAAGCTTTACGTTTTCATTTGGTGAATGTTCTGCGAAAGTTTTTGTTCCCTCCCACAGGGAAAGAGAACACTTAAAGAATTTATTTTGAATATATTGTATTATTAGGAAATCCGTACTGCGCTTTGGTTACCAATATTTCAAATCGACAGAATTTCTTGAATTTCTCGAAACTCATATATGCATTTTTCATATTATACATACATTTTTCACTAAATTATAATTTTGGTAGTAAAAACCTGATAATACTGTATGAAAAAAACTTATGACTTTTTTCTAATTAGGTACTCAAATAAAGTTGGAATACAAAGGTAGTTGGAATACAAATCAAAAATTAGTATGCACTAATTACAAACTTAATAATGTTATCAACAACAGTAGGTTGTAAGGCTTAACTTACACTATATAAGCTGTAGCCAGTTAATAACCTGGCGTTGAATTTTCGAATGATGTAACCTTGAATCATCACTGAACAAAATCGGAAGTAAAACTATGCTCATGCGGCCATTATGTTTGTGGCGCCTACTTGATAATTAGATCAGGTGGGAGTATTACCAGTTAAGACTGTAGTGCCAGTTAAATTACTCTAACTTAAGAAGAGATATTACATGTTACTGTAACAATATTTGGTTAACTATAGTTAATTATTTTATTTTATTTATAAATTAGCCACTGCCCGCGACTTCGCCCGCGTAACTTTGTAAATTATATACTAAATCCATTGGTGAAAACAGCATGAAAATTGATGCAGTAGTTTTTGAGTTTATCGCGAACAGACAGACGCGGCGGAGGACTTTGTTTTATAATATGTAAGGATAATAAACTGGATTCGTATATTCATCAAAATATACAATGGAAATGGCTGATGAAAATGGTTCTTTTTTCGATAGGATATATTTATAAATGATAGCACATAACACATTATTTGTAAAATTGTTCTTGTGTGAGGAACAAAATTTTAATATATCATGCTATATTTAAGCTGCTTGAATTAAAAAGAATAATCCTAATCTGTTGAGTAGTAGAGGCTCCAGACAACGTGTATGATTGCATACACGTTGTCAGGGATACAGAAAAGGACAGAGTATAATAATAATAATAACATTTATTTCAGACATTTGTCCATATTAGTGTTAGTAATACAAGGAAAAAAGAAAAACTTAAAAACTATGTTAGTAATTATATTTACAACACGAAAGTGTGGTTTGTGCCCACATCTTTCTTATGTGACAGTCTACACATATGGATATTGTATTCAGGAGGCTGTTGGAGCTGCCACGCGTCCGCTCCATCAATGAGGCAATCCTCTTTCTCACTATAGCGTGGAAACTGTCCGTCCGTGCTTTTGTGAACATCTCCGATGCGCTACAGTGTCGCACAGTATAAATATTGTTCTCGAGGATTATCGAAAAATAAAAATAACCACGCCTGACAAAAATATATCAATGAATCAATCAATACTAATAATAAATCTGTAAGTGTAGGTATTGTATGTATGTATGTTCCCTCATAACTCCTAAACGAATTAACTGATTTTCATGAAACTTAGTAGATAAACATTTAGACGTACAGGACACAGGATAGGTTACTTTTTCTTTTTCAACGCGGACGAAGTCGCGGGCGCCAGCTAGTTATTTACGTGGACCTAGTTGCGGGCAATAGCTAGTGTCTCTATAAAATAAAAAACGTAATAAAAAGACAATTCTTAAAACCAATAAAAACCAAACTTCATTACGTTTTCGAAGGAATGAAATAATTGTTTTATCTTCTATTTAGTTTAACCTATTGTATGTAATGGAATATACGATTATGTTGATTTCGATCTCGACTTTGACTTTTCAAAGCAGTCTTTAATAACAGATATTTATGTTACTCCCAACGGTGCATGCAACGTCCTTCATTCATACCTGTTCATAACCTCCGGGGCGGTGCCCGTCAAAGACCTACATACTTACAGCTAGTGTTAGAGGATGTAATTACTTTAATCATTATACGGAGATTATGTTACACTCAATGGTTTTACACAAATATCTTGACTGTATTCACATGGAGTCTTAAAGCTAAATTTAGACCTATATAAAGTCATAATTTAAAAAATAACAATTGTTATATGATTCAGTAAGTATTGTCCGGTGCTTCTATTGTGTAGAAGATTACTTCATAGAATATTACCTGTTTATAAGACAATAGTATTTAGTGCATACTGAGTAACTGAGTGTTATAAACATACTTAAAAATGTATGGGATGAACACAAGCTGTAGAAAAATCACGTGCTATTAGTTAAGGCGGCTGAATCATACCAATTCGACCTTATCTCATGCAATTTATTATTTTGTTTGATGTTGAATTCATTACACGTTCCTGTATACGTTTTGTTTTTGTGTATTTAGAGACGTTAGCTAGAAGACACAAAAGTGACATTGAATATATGCGGAAATATTATGTTTCTATTAATTTTATTATAATATGTATTATAAAATTTGTTTTCCGGTATTAGGCAGAATCTTCGTGCGATATAACACGCAAAATTCTAAGAATATATTTATATTTCAGTTCTCCTTAACCTATTGCGGTCAGGAAACTGGCCTCGCATGCGTAGAGGCAATTTTACTCGAGATAATTATACGGAGAACAATGATATTGACCCTTATCAACCTACATACATAACATTTAAAAATTGTTGAATATTTGCTTATCAAATCAACATTGATGTGGACCATTTTATTTAATTTTTACATTTTATCTGCTACATATACAAGGAGCTACATAAACAATGAAAAATTAAGTATTGCCTTCAAGGTACGCACTATATAAAATAATTACTTACAATGAAAAATTAAGTAGTGCCTTCAAGCGTGAAAATCCAGCCGCTTGAAGAACTCTGAGTCGTATGAAGAGTGCGCAAGCGCAGGTGGTGCGTTGAAGTCTTCTGTTAGCGAGCGCAAGATCGTGACGTATGAGGCGATCTCACATGACCTTTGCTCTGCTTACATAGTATTATTTGATTTAGTTTGCAAATATTAACACCGATATGTCGAAATTCGTTGTTGTGTAACAATAAAATCTTTATTTAAGTTATTAATTTGTGGTAGTTATTATTTGTAATTAGAATAATATTTGTACTTGCGAGTTTGTGTTATACCTACTTCTGATGAAAAATGTAATAATTATTAATTTAAATTCTTGCAGCTATCTGAAAATAGGAAAAGATAGTTTAATCTTAGTTTTAATCGTTTACCTATGACCCATATTATAAAAATATAATTAAAAAATAGAATTATATAATTATAAAAATGGCAATTGCCAGACGATTAATTTAATTTTTTTAATTTTTTAAATGTCTTATGTCTACTCTCATCTGCAGACTGTAAGTCACTTTTGACCGTCACCTAAAAAGCCACCTGATAAACCAATATACCAACGGTATATTAGTGTAGTTTTATAAATCAAAATGAATCATACCGATTAAATAATAAGTATTGAACGTTTAAAATAGAATCATAATTCTAAAATTATTTATTTAGTGAAAGGAGTTGAAACGTAAAATGTTCTAAAATGTCTCTAAAAAGTCCAATGCGTCTGTTTTTCCTTTTATTTTTGTTTAATATTCAGCTCTAGAGATACATCCACAGAGACGTTTGTTACAAAAGACTGGAATCACATTTAATAGCAGTGTTTGCATTTACGCAGACCACGTAGATGCCATTACTCATAGTAATAAGACGTGTCAATTGCAGTTCAATTCTATTTAAGAAGCGATGCGCAAGAGTGTTCCACACACTCACTTTCTATCGTGTTTTAATTGTTATGTGCGACCGGCGCAGTCGCATGCAATTTTACGTGCGGCAATGTTGTACCACAACATTAACATTGTTTGCTTATTTTTTTTTCTTCTATATTTGATGCATTTGCGAGTTCCTACTGCAACGCTTTGCTGCATTTTTACGTGGATTTCATGTTAGCAATTTGTATTCCTTACGAACACATCACCTGCTGTAGTACATAATAAAGTATCCAATTTAATGTGACTCGAAGTAATGCATCTCGAATATATTTCGCTGGTGTAAATGTCACACTTAATCATTAAAATTTAACCGAACTAAGTACTGGGAATACACTGAATTCACCACGAACCAAGATGCGCCTGAAAACTAGTATTCATAAATTGACACCGTAATCGATCTAGTCGCTTGATGGATCGTTTGTTGTAGGAAGTATAATGTTTGTGAAGTGTACACTAATGTTGTCTAGGTACCTAGTTTTTGCTTAGAGTGCAGCCAATTTGTAAAACGTAAATACGAGTAAAAGAAATACATTATTGCATAGAAATAATTTCAGCAAAGATTATGTATACAGAAACACAAGGCTTTGGTAATGTGTATTATGTTAGCTAGCGTTTATTGCTTACCACCTACCATAGAAATGGTCGAGTAAATTACGCGATGCGTCGCAGAGAAGGCTTTTAAGTTAACGTTAACTTAATCTGGAAAACTCTCATTCAAATGAGGGAAAGTTGAGTTTTCAAAAAAATATATTTCTTGAAAACTCAATTTTCCCAAATTATTCATGTTTTTTTTCTAGATCGACTTTAACGAAATAGGTGCAGGTTTAAATTAAACTCCGGGAAATACGTAATGAAGTCACTGTGCACTTTTGTCTGTTTCTCCGCTAACTTCTTCTAGCTAAATCACCCAACGAATTTTGATCCGTATATAATTAATGTATTATGAGATTAACGTGTTATATCAAAAATATCAAAATTTATCTGCACTCGCTTAAAGGTTTTTATGAGTTTCAGTAACAAACATACCAAACACCTTCGCAAACTTGCACGTTTATAATATTAGTAGGTATGTACAAACAGTTTAGTTAGTATACAAGTCCCATCTCTAATGTGTTGTACCCGCAATTTTTATTACGTAGTTTAGATGATGAGTTAAATCCATATTGTGTAATGAAACATAACATTCAGGTTTATATTGCGTTATTCTTGTGAGCACAATAGCAGCGAAGAAAATTTACCTTACATTTTAAAAATATTTTGATCTACTTTTAGTGTTGACGGTGTATGAAATCGCATTAACATATAAGTGTACAAATCCTTTACATATATTATACATATATTACTAGCTGGTGCCCGTGACTTCGTCCGCATTGAAAAAGAAAAAAGTAGCCTATCTTGTGCTCTGCACGTCTAAATGTTTATGTAACAAGTTTCGTGAAAATCAGTTAATTCGTTTAAGAGTTACGGAGGTACATACATACATACAAAAAAAATTCTAAAAATCATCAATTTAGTTTCAGTATGTATATAGCAAGCCTAAACACATATCTCTGAAAACAAAGTAATTTACTCCATGGCCAACTCTTACAGATTTATTATTAGTATTGATTATAATATATATTCGGTGTAATTAATGTTTTGAAACACGGCTACATGCTGGCCAAGAGCAAACCTATTATTAATAACTAGCTGGTGCCCGCGATTCTCTATAGATAGAGATCCTTCCTCGATAAATAGACTATCCAACACAAAAATATAAAAATATTTTTTCAATTCGGACCAGTAGTTCCTCAGATTAGCGCGTACAAACAAACAAACTCTCCAGCTTTATATATTGGTAAAGGTAAAAAAAAGTTTTGAAACAATAAATACATTTCTGCACACACCCTTTTCCATGTACACTCTTTTTGGTAAATTATAGAAATATTTAGAGGTTTTTTTTTTTAATTATAAGATGTTTATATTTATATTAATACTAGCTGGTGCCCGCGACTTCGTCCACGTTTAACGATGAAATGTCCTTTCTGGTGTCCCAGATAACTTGTATGCAAAATTTCATGGTCATCGGTTCAGTAGTTTTTGGAAGAGTTACAAACATCCATACAAACTTTCGCATTAATAATATTAGTACGGATCTCATTGGCATCCGAAACCATGCGGGGTTGGATATCTGCGGGCGATACCGACTAAAAGAGCAATCTAAGAGTCTTTTACAGTCATTTAAAGACTTCGCTTTAAAAGAAGCAAACAACACACATTGAAAGTTATTTCAATAAATTACATAACTTAATTTTATTACTGTAAGGATTTTTTCTAAAATAAATAAACCAAACTCACGCGGTATTGAACATCCTTAGACGAATTGCTCGTATACAAAACCGACACTACTCACGCATTGTATTGGTTCATCGGTTATTTGAGTAGGAGCAGGTTGGAGGTACCTATGGCTTACTTTACGTAAACGCCGTTTTATTGTTGCCTATTGATTTAACGTTGTTTCATTCATTCTAATGTTATAAAATTGCACAACTGTTTCCTTAAAGGAATTACATTATTTAGTGGCGCATTTATTTCGTTTTAAACACAACACAATTCAATATTGTATGTTTAATTTAAAAGGTTTCGTGGCTATTTAAAATTCATCATAGTTCCTTCGGGGGGTAAAAGTAATACGTAGGCCGTAATAGGAGCTGTTTAAAATTGTTAATATACTATTTTTAGTGTCGAACTAAAACACCGCATGAATAAACAACGGCTGACATATGTGAAATCGAATGGAAGTAATTAATTATTCTACGCACTCAAACGTCACGACACATTAAGGATGTGGCCAAAAGGTCGTTATGCTCTCGATTTTATAGAATAATCTTATATTTAAAAGATTTCTTTATAGTCCTTCACACTTTGACCATGGCCTGCGGATTTGTAGGAATTCATAAAGATTTCTTTAAGAAGTTTTCTTTTTTCGATAAATCATCCTTCCCTACATTATTATCACTACATATTATAAAAAGCTAAAAAGCTATTAAAAAAGCAGCTAAAAAGGAATCTAGGACCTTTTCATACCTTAAATTAAAAGAATTGTAGGGAAATTAAATTAACGTTGATGTAATAAGTATAACTATTTTAATAACAGGTCGCAACAAGTAGGAGAATTTTTTATTGCACCCTTTATAATGTTGCAACCAAAGAAGTGACTACTCAACTTTTGCGGGAACGGATGTGTTTTTTCTAAAATTACATCACACATATTCAACTCAAATTCTTCGAAATTCATTCCACTTCATGTTCCATAGAGCCGCTTTCTTAACCTTGGCTGTTGCGCGATAAAGAGAGTGAAATTGAACACAGGAAAATTGTGACTGAAAACGTTTCGTGTACGATTCGTGAATGCGTTCACTACAATGGTGCGTGGTGCAAGCGCCGTATACTCGTAGTGCGTCGGTCGAATCGCGTCGGTTTTGCAACGCACGGCCCGTCCGTGCCCATCGGGTGCGGACTGCACTCGCCTGCAGTTGCATAAACTGTTGCGAAACCCGTATCGCGGTCACTGCCGCCGCCTGTGTAGCTAAGGGCACCCACCGTACCGCCACACCCTTCGCCACTTCGCCAAATAAACCGAAATGCCTACCAACTAGCTAACTATACATGGTTTCCAATTTCCGATCATAGCACTTCAAACATGCCTGGCAACGCTTATATGGTTAGTTGAGAATTCGTTTCATCTATTTTTTTTTCTGTACTTCACCTGAATGCCTCGCGAATACTTTTTATAAGGTGCACTAATGTTACGTTGCTGTTTATTAGATAACGTTGAATTTCTCATTAATGTAATTAATGTCTTATACTAATTTAGATTTAATGTCTTTTTTTTCAATTTAATATAAAGTTGATATTGAAATTTAAAATTGTCAGCACTTCCTCAATTATGGCATAGAAATCGCCACTGGTGTCGAATGTTGATTCTATGAGGAAGAACGCGACAATATAACCACAAAGAATCTCTTTTCAGATCATTGTGCCACAAACGCTATACAGTTGTCAATCAAAAGCTGTAGTATCAGTCAAATAACCATAAATAACTAGTATTATTAATTTTTTTACATAATTTTTGTTATTTTCCCTTACATCGTAAAATATTGAATGGAATTGTTTTGACTATAAATTGTAGTAAAATATTTTAATTACACATGCTTAACGGAGTAGCTTACCACCTCTAATATGGCTTGACCTCCATGTGGTTTGCGTAGCTTCATGCGGTTTGTATGAGTGAATAATAAATAATTTAACACTAATAATTATGTTTAAAGAATGATCCACTGTTTGCTTGCTTCTTACGTAAGTAGACTTAAAAATAATTATAGATAAATCTACACAACTCAAATAAAATCATGCAATAATGCAAATAAAGGCAATAATAATACTTTAACATAGGAGTGTTAAAGTAACGTCGTTTAAATTTATTTTTTTAATTTGTAATATTTTTCTATAGTTTAAACATTTCACAGACTTTGTTTCGTGTAGGCATTATGGCGCGAAGTTATACGATGCCTACCATCGAATTAATATAACTCTGCGAGCAATGCCTACACTTTCGGACATGATGTAAAACTTTCTCGATTTTCACTCATTATTTTCACCACATAGGATTTACTTGTTTTATTTGCTTTATTTACTTGAAGCGAATAAAACAGTTCTTAACCGTATATTGAGCGATAAATCCCATGTAGTTAGTTAAAATAATGACACCACTGAGCAGTTAACTATTAAGTCTAAGTCTTGGAGGACTAGACTAGAGAGAACTATTATAAAATAAATTTTATTTATTTATTTATTTATTGAACGTGTTTTGTTCATTATGGTGATTTATTTAAATAACGACCATTATTTAGAACATTTATTTAGATGTATAGGACACAGGATAGGCTCCTTTTTTCTTTTTCAACGCTGACGAAGTCATTGGCACCAGCTAGTATATAATAAGAAAGCCTAATCAAGTTTTTATGTAAATACTAAGCTGGTGCCTGTGTCTTCGTCCGCGTTGATAAAGAAAAAAGTAGCCTATCCTGTGTCCTGTACGTCTAAATGTTTATCTACCAACTTTCATGAATTTAGTTAATTCGTTTAAGAGTTATGGAGGAACATACATACACACATACATACACTTACAGATTTATTATAAGTATTGATTATTTTCCGTGAAAAAATAACTGGTTGTGAAATCCACATCAAAATCCGCCGCGTGCAGACAGACGCGGAATGGTACTTCAAATTATACAATCTAAACTATGTTATTAAAATTGTTCGGTTTTGTTGCAGAGAGTAACGACGTGCGGCCCTACGTGCGGGTCAGCCGGCGCGGGCGCTGCTGTACCCGTCGGAGTGGTTCGCCGTCTCGCCTCAAGCCTACAGAGCACAAGCACCGGATCGCTCCCAGACTATGGCACACAGATCGTCGACCCATATCGCTTGCTAGAAGATGACCTCAACGGCATATATGAAGATATAAGAGCGGTGAGCCCCACTAATGCTTTCATTCATAAACTAGCCTTGATTAGTTCTCAATATTATTAAATCAACAAAAATCTCACTCGTTTAAAGGTCACCTTAGTTAGATTCTAAAATATTTTTTGATTCATAGTGTGATCTCACTCTCTTCGAGGTCGTTTCTAAGGGTCGAGGCCAGTCGAAAATGTATTTGCTAATTATATTATTTATTTATATACCTTGTGGTGCCCGCAACTTAGGCAACTTTTCGAGTACTTTTATGACATTTTCACTAAATACTATTGTAAGTTGATGACTAATTCTGTGTAAGCAATGTATGGGGGAAGCAAACAAATTAATAAAGTTTTAAAACTTATGTGGATTATACCTTTGGGTCTGTTGATCAAGATCCACAACTCTCCCCCCATTTCCACTAGCCGGTTCATCCCCCCACATCGCAAAGTTTGTCCTCGTTAACGGTTTTTTAAGTATTTTGCGAAAACTTTAATAGATACAACAAAAGCGTCAAAGGAAAAAATTACCCTAATGAAATTTTTAACAAAATATGTTGTATACACTTTTCGATTATATATACGGTTTTCAAGCTACAGCCAGTTTTCAAACTAAATTTCATAGTAGGAAAACTAGCTATAACTTGAAAACCGTCAAGGTAATCCAAATAATGTATATAGAATATATTTTGTTAAGAATTTGATGAAGATAATTTTTGCCTTTGAAACTTTTTTGTATCTTTAAAACTTTGAAACTTATTAAACGTTGAAAGTTGGTTCAAATACTTGCTATAGCTTGAAAACCGTGAAGGTAATCAAAATAATGTATAGAACATATTTTGTTTAGAATTAATGTGTTTTCAAGTTATAGCTTAGTTTTCTAGTTAGTTCTAGCTTAGTTACTAGTTCTAGTTTGGTTACTAGAAAGTTTTCAAAGTATAGGTTTTCAAGCTAATCAAAATGATGCATATAACATCTTTTGTTTACAATTTAATGAGGATGATTTTCGCTTTTGAAACTTTTTTATATCTTTAAAACTTATTGAACTATATCTATTAACAACTTTTACAACAGTTTAATGGATGAACGTTATTATGGCTATAATTAAAATCAATTTATGTTATAAAAACCGTGTTTTATTACATAATCTAGACAATAAACAGCGCTGAAATCCATAATGTTTTCTAGGTTTACTACTTTTTTATTTGTAGAACCTTCAAACTCTTTAATGACAGTTAATGACAGTGAACAACAACGCGGAATTGAAACTTGGTTTTTATATTGCAGTGATGCATTATTATTTTTTTGCAGTTGTAAAAATACCTTTAATTATTTCCTTTAAAACTTATTTTGTAGGATTTCGAACTTTGTTGCTGTTAATATTAAAGTTAACCCTGTCTTTTGCAATGTTATTTATTCCTTATGATGTATGTTAGCGCAGCTCATTTAGTCGAAATCCCTCTTTTTCGGACCAAGCGCTTTAAAACATCCTTTGTAATGCACACTGCCAAGGCTTGGAACTCTCTGCCTTGGCAGTCAGTATTTCCGAGCTCATATAACCCAAATCTTTTCAAAGTTCGAGTGAATAGGCATCTGGGTAAGCTCGCTCCATCATAGGCCTCATCATCCTTGCTACACAGTTGGTTGTTGGCCAAGAGAAAACCCATCTCTAATAAAAAAAAACATAGGCTATTTATTAACTTGTTTAAAATTACAATGTTTGAGACAAGTAGCCGTATTATCTTGTCGTCTCTGCCATACAAGAGTTAAGAGCCAGCCTTGACTTGACAGTTTGAATTCCCGAATTGACTATTATTTGAATTACTCTTTAGAATTACTATATAATTGGTCGTTTGGATTATTAAATACTATTACATAATGCTAAGATAAAATATAATATTACAATGAAACGAGAGGATACAATTAAAATAAAATGCAGTTTGTTATTTGCAATTTTAAATCGACAATGATTATCTTTAAATTAAATAGTGTCAAGTCGGTTTGTTTATGAAAAATGAGAATAAAATGTGAGTGTATCGGCCGATCGGTGTCCATTGATCGGCAAGTGTGTCAAAGTCACGACGTGTTAGCACGCGGGCGGCCGTTGGTTGTGCAATTCGCGCATCGCCGATAATTGCCACTTTACTGTATACTACGTCTATAACGTGACTTTATGGCATGAGTTGCATAGTACGCTACTGTCGTACGTAACAAGTATTTGGAGTTATAGGTCAGTTATTAAATATAAGATCTTTGCGTCCACGGTGGCCTTGAACTTGATTCGCCTTAAGTTTCGACACACGACAGAGCGTAAACAAACGTGTCGCTAAAGATGGGATTTAGTATGGCGTCTCTCCCGCATGAGCGGTGCGAGTTCCACCGCATCATGACTTGAGACTTGTTCGCCTACTTTCCGTTTGGAAAACTCGTACAAAACTAGGCCCCTTGCGTGAATGCTGTGCCGCTGGTTTCTAAAACGATCGTTTCCCACTTATAATATCATACTTAATTATGTTCTGGATGTTCTGTGTAAACAAGCACTGTCCCGTTACTCGTTTGTGATTAGTAGGCCGATTGAAATATCCTAATCCCACTACATAATATTATAAATGAGGAATGTGAGTATGGATGTTCCTCAATCCAATCACGCAAATACTGCTCAATAGATTGGGAAGAAATTTAGCACACAGATTTATCTACATTCATGGGATACTTTTTATTGTGAACAAGGTTCCTGTAGATTTTTCAAATAACGAACTACAGCACGTACCAATTCGCGGGCACAGCTGATAAAATTATTAATAAGATAAAATAGTGTTAAAACTATTTTATCTTATCTGTCATTTAGATTCTTATTTAGGTTATTTATAATGAAAAAAACACCCTGCACAAAAAGTGCATGGGTTTTAGATTTTATTTCTGGGAAGTCTATTTTAACAATATGTTGTATAAATTAATATGTATACAATAAAGCTTTTGGATATTTTGAAATTGATTTCATGCAGAACGTATTTAAAAATGTCAAAGGTTAGGGTACGGTTTGGGAATTTGATTGATTTTAATTATAGCAACTTTTGACAGTACATTAATGGTTCGTTATTTTTTTGTAATACTTAAATACGTATACCGTAAGTTTTAATTATATTTTCATATATATTTTTTATGATATGAAACATTTTGCAACATGGTTGATTAACACATAGAGTATATTTTTCAATAAACTATGTTAACTAATGTCATTGACGATATAGTTCTAATTGACGGTTATTTGGTCAATCGAGGTACTATTGTCTTCAAACAGGATCTACTTATACAGTAGGGAGGGATAAACCCTCCTACTTGACGATTATAGCTCTAACGACTAACAGTTTTTGTATTTCCCCTCGTTACTTTTCTGTGCCAATGTAAACGGATAATGATTTTTGTTATCGAAATTTAATGAAATGAAATTTGAAAGTATTTTATAATTGAGATTAAGAAGTAAAAATATGTATATATGTATATAATGTATATGTTACGGTAAATGTGATTACTATGGTTATTATTAATAATAACCAGTAATTATTAATACTTACCCCATGATTTGGTAAATATGATAAAAACTGTTACATTCATCACTTTTACTGGTTTTTATTAATAATTGACTATGTTTTGTGATAAAAGTAATAAAACAAACTAGAAACAATCTGTGTTGGTCAATATTTATTAGCAAGTAAAGAAATCCTTACTAATATTATACCTCGGGCACCATAAAATTATATATAATCATAAAATCAACATTAAAAGCTTACAAAAATTAAAAGCTTATTTATTTTTGAAGAATTATAAAATCAACATTAAAATGAGTAACAGAAGTGATTATTTATGCAAGAATCATAAAATCAACATTATATAATAGAAATTATTATTTATTTTTGCTTGAACGGGTCTGGTTATTTTTAAAAATTTATTACATTTACCAAAAGTAACGTGTAATTATTAATAATAACCGGTAAAAGTAAATAATTCATTACTTTTGCCTTCAATTTTGGTAATTATTAATAATTAATAATTTTCAATTAATCACACTAACCGTAACATATATAATGCTAGAATTCAAGAATCACATTTCCACTTAATAATTGTAATACAAGGTTAATGCAGAGCCGAAAAATCGTATTTGAACTTTTTTTATAGAAAAAAAAAGTTGAGGTAAAATTTCAATTATAAAGAATATAAGAAAGAAAGTAAAACCATATAAAATAATTTGTGGTTCAATTACCAATTACACACGTATTGGACGGTTAAATTTTTTGTTGTAAACGGTGATATTACCATAAATTACGTGTCAGCATTCAATCAGTTTGTGCTAGGGGTATAATCAAGTGGTTTTATTAAAATAACATGCCATTTGAGTGGATGGTTAGTACAGCACGTAATAATGTTGAGCGACCGCGTATGAAGATTTCGCGGCGCATACCCCGAGTCCGCTGACTGGCAAGCCCGATGCGACCTCGGGTTTCGCAACACCTCTCTGACGGATGCCGCAGGCTTATCTCGTTTGATATTGTTCTCATGGTCATTGCTTATTATTAGGATTTCTTTTATATGAATAATTAAGAACAATGAGAGTTTGGATAGAGTTAAAAATATATTTAAATCTTTTTTTAAGGTTTTATCAGTGAATTTTTTAACCAGTATTTTAGTAAAATTAATGTTCCATTGGTACCTTAGGGTAACCTTTGAACTATTAGTTAAAATCTAAAATAAAAATATATTTCAACACGATATAATTTACGTTCTAAAGCAATAAACACACGAAGACAACCCATAATTTTTGATACTTCGGACATTCTGAAGAGCCATTTGTGCAACTAGCTCTAACGAAATCTCTTAACGAAAATTAAGCAATAAAATTTCATCTCATCTTAGTTAATTTTAAAGTAACTAACTCATGAATTTTAACCTCGTATATTATATTTATAACTTAATTATATTAAAATGTATTTTTATTTGAAAACCAAAAACACAATTTTCGTGGAATATTATTAACTCTATTTTGATGTGTCTGTAGAGATGTCTCATAATAAAGAATTTTCTAGTATATAAGCTAACTGTAGCATTAAGTATCTAAATCCAGCAGCAGTTTACAAAAAAAAAAATCAAAATTCAATTTTAATATCTTCTTTGTTTGCCTCTTTTTCTGAAGAATCAATTTCTTAAATTTCACCTTGTTTTAATACCTGTCCTGTCCACTCTCTGACATTACGTAGCCAAGATAACCTTCTTCTTCAAACTTTACGCTAAATGAGTAACAAATATTATGACTCAATCGGTTCGCCTCTTCCTTCCATCTGTTGGACTTGGGCCATTACAAAATTTTACATTTAAATTGTTAATTTGCAAGATTATCACTGATGTTAATAAAAAATAAAACTTTAACGTACGTCGGTAATTAGGAAACGATGACTGAATAAATTTTTAAATATGAATAATAAAATTTGCGTGACACAACACATTATCTTTGATTTATGTCTATGTCTTGCTTTTATTGTAATGTGCATGTAAACAAATAAGTGAATTAAATCTTTTCAAATGGCTTAACACAATAAGATGTTTGTTGAACAATACTAATGTCTTTTAAGTTCTTCTTTTCGCAATATTTATGTCGAGATACGTATTGTCTAGCAGAAAAAGGAGATTTGCGTAAAGGTTGTCTGTCAACTTGCAACATCAAATCGCTGAAAACTGCACGACTGAATCACACAAATACTTATGATTTTTTTTCTTCTTTGGTTTATTCACAATCATGGCTCTTTATTTAATTTACAAAATAATAATCCTCAGCATATAGCCTTGCTTTTAATAAACAACCTAACCTCCAAACCTATTGATAAACTATATTTTACTAACTTTTCAATATACAGTCTTAACAAGCTATAAATACTGTTAAATGGTTTTTCAATAAAGTACTTTATGCATATCCAATTATCCATACTGGTTTATACTACTATCAAATGTTATTTGATAAATTAAATTATTGTAGCGTAGCACTAAGATTTTCGTAGACCGTGCTACGAATAATGCGTAGTATTCTTATTCCATTCTGTGTCCGAATGGTAAAATTATGGGCATTTATTTTTTCCAGCAAATTTAATACACTTATTACATGTTTGAGTTTATTGTTAAAATTATTAGGATATATTGAGTACTATCTATATGGTATTATCTATGGTAGCAATATAACGTTATACCTAATATTCTAACCCTTCTTATAAAATTGGAGTAACAGAAAATGAATTATCAGACGTTAATAATGTATTTTGTCTTTGTGGCTAGTCACATACCTGCCTCGTACTTAAATTCATAAATGTTGAAAATTCAACTATTGTAATATTTAAGCCTTGTCAAAGAGGAGAGCAAAGCCGAGCCGGTGTGAAGAGATTTTGTATTTTTAGCAATACAAATTATCATCCAAGGAGTTTCCAACTCTAATGTTGTTCTTCTGCCCTACAGGAGTTGGAGCGGAACACAAACCAAGCGGAACTAAACACCATAGCGACATACTACTTTGACGGACAGGGCAAAGCACTCAGACCGATGGTTGCGATACTTATGTCGAGAGCGGTCAACTACCATGTATATGGTGAAAACAGGTGTGTTTACAATATTTGTTTTTAATTTTACACAACAATTTTAACTTTCGTGGTAAAGATGTGTACAAAATCAATAAAGGTAAAGGTTTCGTTTTGTTCGTTTTGAATATTTAGGTTTCGATATCATAAATAACCGTGACTGATGAGAATTACAATGAATGCTCTTTTAAGTTTAATAGGAAAACTAAACTACTTAGTTTAAGTATTTATTTCAACAAATTTTTAAAGTCTGTTATGTGAAATAAATCGATTAGATTGATACCGAAATAATTTTCGATTTTAGATTACTAAACTATATCGTTAGTTTGTGAAATGGTATCACGACACCGTTGTAACATATTCCGTAGCCAGGTCAAATTTTGACGCAATATTTCAAACTTTTAATAGAGGTTATTCTAGATTTGATATTTCGATAGTTTTACACGAGTCGAAAAGTATTCATTATTCGTTTGAAAATACTCATTGTGTTTGTTGCTCAATGAGGGCTCAATGGTTAAGGCCAACAATTTCCAATTGCACATATATCTTCGTGCAGCACTCTTAATAGTTCAATGTCTCGCCGAGTCCCCGAATCTATAGTAGAATGACACTTGACATTGGCGCGACCTCATCGACGACGCCCAAATATTTTACAAGCGCAGTACTATCACAATTTTGGATACTTAGGCTCAATTCACACCGGGATGGCAGCGGAGTGGTGATGATTGTCACTGTGAAATAATTTTAAACTTTATCTATATATTTAAAAGACTAGTACTCCTTGACGAGCTTTTCCTTTTTGTCCTTGTATCTTTCTTTCTTGCTCTTCTTTAAATAGAAGAGACTAATTCAATCATTATCACTCCAATCCACGAGTTTCCTTGCCGTATGTAGAAACTAGATTGGTCAAGAGGAGACAAGCAGGCGGCGACGCATGCTGCCGCGCTTCGCTCTGCCGGCGCGGCGCGGCGGTTGCGTTGCGTAGCTGCTAGGCGCTGCCATTACGGTGTGAATAGAGCCTTATTCACGAATGCCGATTCAACAAATAATTATATTTAAAAATGTAAAGGTTAAATTATACTATATCAATGACGATCTTGATTAGAGAGGTAAAGTTTAATAATTAATAACTATGATTGATCACAATACTAAATCAAGATTATTGTCTAACATAGGTCGAAGTGAGTAGCACATTGATTCTGTGTATTTATAATTTTCATCTACATCCTTTTTTCTCTCTATATGGTTTGATAACGTAAAATCAAAAATAAGTATGTCAAAATATAAATAATCTCTTTATTAAAAAATATAACTTACTAGCTAGTGCTCGCGACTTCGTCCGCGTTGAACTATAAAAGGTACCCTATGTCCTTTCTGGTGTCCCAGACAACGTGTATGCAAAATTTCATAGTTGATAGTTTTAGGTTCAGTAGTTTTTGCGTGAAAACGTAACAAACTCATTTTTACATTTATAATATTAGTAAGGACTAGTAAGGAAATAAGGTTTATAAAGTCGCAAATAAAATGACACAGAATGACATTTCAATAAAATGTCAAGATGGTTCACAAAATGAGACAAAATATGTATTTTCACAATAACTGCGAGTCACATCGCAGCCGTATTCGCAGATCAATCACATTAGCGAATACGGTTGCGGATTCAAGTTTTTTTTATTAGATTTAATTTTTAATTCAAAAATAGATGATAAAATTGATTATTTTTCTAAGTTTTTATTAAGCTTTTAGTAGAAATTTAAAACAATGGTAATATATAAAAGAACTGAAACCATTTAATAATTCATTCTGGGAAAATCTGTCAGATTTAGGACTAGCTCCAGATTTAGACTAAACTAAAACGCTGGCACGCAAATCCAGCCACATCGTCCATTGCAGTAGAAAAGTCGACACAATAAGCCACTATGCATTGAAACTAGCGCATTGAATGTTGATTTTATCGGTTAAAAATAAATTAATGTTAACTGCTAAGTTTTATTAAATGTATCCTTCAGACATGTTTTTATCTTAGCCGACAACAAATTCTTTGTCCATAAGTACTTCATGTGTTTACGTTCTGAAGCAAACCTGCTGAGAATAATTTAATATATATTATGCCTCAGATTATTATTATGCGCTAAGATCTATTAATAGTTTTCTATTAGATATATATCGCTCGCTTGTTGTTTTTTTTTTAATCATTAATTCAAAAACAGTAACCAACTATTTCAGTTTTAAAACTTAAAGATTATCATGCAAAAAAAAAAATGGCGTAGTAGGTACTTACTTATATCGTCGCATTCCTCATATTTTTAACAAAATTTATTGCACTTATTCCATGTCCCCCAAAGTAAGCAGTTATAGGTTTGTGTTATGGGATAATTTCGTTTTGGGATAATGGGGTTTCGTTTTGAAAATTGAAAACTTGGCGCTGCCGAGAATCTAACCCGGACCCCTGAATCAGAGCGCTTAAGACAAGCACCTTAATCGCTTGACCAAAGGGTAAATGTAAAATTGTAAATGTTACTGATGTGCTACCTAACTTTTATGGAACCAATATTATATATTTATCAATACATTAATTTATTGAACAAAACTTTATGTGGTCAAAATGTAAAGGTAAAGAATAAAAGTTTTTGAATGTTTATAGGTAGTTGGTCACTAAACTAAGCCGCCTTGACTAAACCATTAAGTCATTGAATGGCGGACTTAAAGATCGTGAGAAATACTTTGTCTAACTTTAACCTCAAGTGTTAAAACTTATTATTTTTTTTCTCGTCACCTTGAATGCATTTATCATCTTCGGGTGGCTGCGTTTTTTTTTCACGCTGAGTCTAATGCGAATATTAAATGCGAATATAATGAGGTTGAAGTTGCACTAGCGATTGTACGACTGTTGTTGATTAATTTTATTTATTAATTTTTAAATAACGAACAAATTCATTGCAAAACAAATTATAGTTAACAATAATCCCCGGGTTTGATTCCCGGCAGGATCAACTTTGTAAATTAACTTTACAAAATTGGCTCTGGTCTGGATGGGAAAGTAGTGGCAGTAGGGCATAATGCGTTTCGCAGTCTTTTGGGCAGCCCGTCTGTGGCAGTCTGTGTGTGAGCGAGTAAGGGGTGCTAGAGCCTCCTAATCCCTATCCTATGGTCTTTAATGGTCTGGTCGCAAACGCACTTACAGGTACATGTGGCGTTGCTTGTGCAGGTACCTGTGCGATTTTCTTGGTTCTCGATGTCACTCGGCAGGGTGTTTTATGAATATAAAAAAGAGAATAATGTTTCTGCCTATTGAACAGTGCACTACTGCCACCGCAGCGGCAGGTGGCGATGATCAGTGAGATGATACACTCGGCGTCGCTGATACACGATGACGTCATTGACCAGAGCGACTTCCGTCGCGGGAAGCCCTCAGTCAACGTGCTCTGGAATCATAAGAAGGTAATGATCATCTTAATCAAATCATTCTATTACGTAACCACTTATTTATAACCACATTACTTACTCGTAAAACTTCAACAGAAACACCGATAGAATTCACATGTTATGTTAATATCAGTGAAATATTAGTTAGACAGACACGTTTGTATGCGTGTTTTATTTACTACTAATAAGCGAGTTAAATAATACATGCATTGAACCATAATTTACTTTTTAGCCCCCAACGCTAGACGCAAAAACGGAGTTTTATAAGTTTGACATGCGTTTATGTGTGTATCTATTTTATCTTTTCTTTGATGATCTGTTTAGGCGTTTGAAGACCGTCAGCCGTCAGCCCATTTCCTAGTTGAAATTGGGGTTGACTTCCACAGGATCGATTTGTAAATTTGGTATACTGTTACTTCGGCGGTATTTCCATGACATGGTAACTTTGACCTGATGCTGCAGCATTTAGTTGTCTCCGCGATAAGCATATCCTCGGAAATTTACAGAAGATATAGCATGTTAAGGTTCAATAAAAAGTCGGGGGTTTTTTTAAAAGTTTCTTTGAGACTTCGATTTTATTTTGTTTGTGCGAAAAAAATGTATGAAACTCCGTCTTACAATATAATAGTTTAAATCAGTACAAAGTAACAAATAGGAACTTTTTACATTAAAACCATTTATTTGCGTCGGACTTGTTTTATAAATAAAAGGATTTTCCTTGAATATTTGTCTCGTACCGGGATCTTCCCAAGAGTATCAATTCTCACTGCATAGACCTTGCGCATTTTAAGCCGATATTACTGTACGTACATCGAATACCTTACGAAGGAACGTGCCATAAGATACACAAGTGAATACACTTGTGATTTATATCTACATTGTCTGGCTATAAAGAAAGAAAATATTTATTTTGCTTCCACATCATGCATTAAACAAATATCGATTATATTGAAATCAATGTAAGAGATGTATTCAATAAACCGAGTACTAAGTCAAAATTATAAGACTCCATTTTTTATGTCACAGTGACTTTTATAAATTTACGGGTGAATTAAAATTTTAAGAAAAGCGATTATTATGTGAACAGTGATAAAATTAGTAAATGGCTAACTTCGCCTTTAATTATATTGTATATTTGTTCCGTTGTTATATTTGCCTAAATATAATACATATCCTTTATCATATTTAAAGGATAGAGGAGTGTCATTCCTTATTTGCAAATAACATTGCATTACATCAGCATACGAGTAACTTATTTACGTTACCGCAAGTAAATTTACAGACTGCGGAACAATAGCATATACATGGACACATACTTAAAAAATGGACAGCAGGTTAGGTTAGGTTAGGTTGTTTAGATTAAACTATTACAAAATGTAATAATGTTATTATAAAAATGACATTGACATTTGATAAAAAAATATAATCAAGGCTCAACCTACGTTATTGTCAGTTTTCAATACGACAGGAACAGCAAGTAGAGTTTTAAACTACATACAACAGTTTTCATTTGGTGGAGGCGATGCCAAATGAAAATATTGGGTACTAGCTGATGCTCGCGACTTCGTCCACGTTGTTTAATAAAAGATATACGCCTGACTTACATTGACGCCTTTTCCAAGTGTTGGATCTTTATTTTTAAAAAGCTGGTGCATTATTGGAATATTTGGCCTAAAATTATATTCTTTTGGTAAAAGATTTTATTTAAATTGGATGAGTAGTTTCGAAGATTACCTCATTCAAACAACCATACAAACTTTACCTCTTTATAACATTAAGTATATAGACTAGTTGTCTCCCACGGTTACACCCGACCGCGCCATTTAATTTAATAGTTGTCGGCTTAGGTACCAGTCAACCGAACATACCCATAAAAAATAAAATTTCTGCAACAGTTAGTAAAAGCATGTCATGAAAAACCAAGCAAACGTTAGAAAAATTAAGACAAACAGGTCAAACGAGGACATAGTTACACATTTCAATATGTTAATTTGTTAGGAATGTGTATTGATTTCATAATGAATAATCTGACCTATCCGGATGATGTCATGAAAATTTCACTACTAAAAAACGGGTTAAATATTTTTTAAATTTATATCAGTATATATCAATAAAAACACGGCCTCAGAAGAAATATATATAATCCGCTAAACACCTGTTATTATCACTCTATGAAGGAGTAATTCCCAAGATTCCAATACAAACTAGTTTAACCAAATCTCATAATATATGTGTTTTTGACTAGTTTTTTATATCCTTGTTTTTAACTTCAAAAGCAACCTTAAAATAAAAAGTTATTTTTAGTATGTAAATAAGTAATGTAATAAGTAACTCGTACAACGCTAAAAGTGACCTTCGTACTAAAAAACAGAACTTGTTATTTTATTATTAAGAAAATGCAAATCTGTGTATATCTGCGGTTAAATTGAATCAAGCTACCGAAATTGTAACCGCAAGCTTGTGTCTTTGGCAGACAAGCTTTAGAAACAATTTGTAATCTCGATTACATGGAAGAAGCTATTATATCGTCTACATAGATCAGGAATTTTCAAACGCGTCTGGAATATTAAAACAGTATCATAAAAAATGCAAACGTAATGGTTTCATAGATGACCGAGTTGTAAGTCGCAATACAGCCGTGTCATAGTTAGAAGTTTGACGATATAAAATATAATTTAATGTGATAAGGTTATATCTTATTAAATTTAAAAAGCGACATGGGACGTTGTCTCATTTGCAGAGCAGAAATACTCTTTATTATGTGTGTGGTGTAGTAACGATAACGGGTTGAATGGAAAGTGTGAATTAAGTGTTAAGGAGCGGTTGGTCAAGTGATGTTGCTAAGGAGGTACCGATAGGATTTTTTTCCGCACAATGGCGACACGTGCTGTGCCGCGTTAATAAATATTAATCGAAAACGAATCATCGGGTTTTTACATGATAATTTTATGTTTTAATTTGATAACAACGAGTAGATTTTTTATAGGTTATTAGGTTGTATTCAATAATTCCACAATGTTACGTAAATCAATTTTTGTTTCATAAATAAGTAGATAAAATATGTAATTTGAATATTTTAATGTAGTATTTAACAGCGAAGTAAAAATTTTATTAATGATGCCTTTGCGTATCAAAGACCAAGGAGTGTTTTGAGATAAAAACGTGCATGGTGGCAAAAGGCTTATTGGTCGTAAGACGGAATTTTGAAGTAACTACATATGTCTATAGGGAAGCCTTGCTTAATCTACATATTGCATTGTATAGTGAAATTTTTAGACCGTAACATGGGAATATGGTTTCTATTGTTATGGTTGTATAAAACACCGCCGTAAGATATCTAGGTTAAGATCACGCCATTCAAGACGTCCGCTCATTCATTGACGCTATTCAGAGTTTGCACTCACTATACAATTAATAAGCAGGCTTTTTGACATTGGATTGGAATAGAGTTCATACATCACTTTCTCAATTATAATTGAAAATTAGACTGTAGCATTCTTCATTATAAAGTTTCTAACACCAAATTTCTTTTTTAATAAAATGTTATTAAAAATTCTGCCAACTGTATTAATTTTAACAAACAATTTATTCAATAAATTATGAGGTGTATTTCTATTGATAAATGATTTAACTCATTCACGAACTCTTTGCCCATTTGTTAAACAAATATTTAACTTCGTCGAAGTATTGGCTTTGTTCAATTTCATACCGTGAAAAGCCAATTTTGTAATGACCCACTTGTAAACAGCACACTTTTACTTATCGAGCAGAGATTATACTTGTTTATATGAAAGATTTTATTGAAAAGTTCTCAGAGTTACTTAAGGTTATTGTTCCAATTTGAAATAAAAAGAAATGGTACACAACAAATCTGTGGGAAGTAGTCCGCATTGTCATCGCCCCGGTGAGTTTTGTCGAGCGGTGTAATTGAATAAGTTAGTCTCACACTTTTTTCTTTCTCGTTCGTCTTGTTTTGAAACGAGCGAGCAAGAAGATGCGGTCGTCTGTGTTTTTATGCCATCGTAATCGGAGTGCAGAGGCCGGAGGCGACGGTCCGGCTTTCGGACGCGCCTAAAATACCTGCTGCCTCCGAAAGCCGGACGATCCTTCGGTGAAAGTGCCTTGCGGCCTTACACCTTAACAACATTCTGATACCGCTTCGGCACGAAATTTATGTTTAAAATTATTCACCCACCGAGCCTCGAAACGACCGGTTGTTGATCATTCGTTAGTTTGATGCCCAATAATCTGTAATAAGCACAGCTGGCCCCTTGGCGGTTGCCGCCAAATTAATTCATGATTATCATTAACACATTTTATGGTTTTGTAACCATTCGAAACAAGGTCGTGTACGCAAGCTTTCCCTAATTCGTCGAGTGAGCAATGTTCTCTTTAGATTGAATAAGTTTCAATTTACAAAATCCAATCCACTTCACTTCTATTTGGTGACCGTCGATTGCACTGTTTGTGAAATGGATTTGAGGTTTAATTGCGACTGAACATAGATCTAGGGTGAAATTATTGTGTTTTTTTACGAGATGTCAAGACTTGGAACCCTTGAAGAACGCTTGAGACACGATCGTTGTGTAATGTTTAAAGTAATACGTTTGTTAAAGCTATTATGGCTATTAGTTTTTCAAGGCAATTTTCGTAAGCATTGTGACAACATTACAAGTATGGAATTTTAATATTTATAACGATTTATTATAATGAAATCAAAATGGACGCGTAAGAGAATATCGTTGAATAAACATTATAACTCGCAATGAGTTAAATATGTATGTGGATGATGTAAATCATGAAACTATGCGATTTGAATATGAAATCGTACAGAACAAAGAGAATGCGAAATTTTAGGCGCGCACTATTCGAACTACTCTGTTTTATGTTTTTATATTAAAATACACTTGTAAGCGCAAAGCGTTGTTGACGTCCTTCAAGAATAAAATCATCGGTTATGCGTTACGGTTACGTCTTCCTATAAATGTGATCTTAGATTTAAATTGTTTATAAGTGTTATCTCGACACGGATTTCCTATTCTGGAATAGGTACTAAAAAGTCGCTCTTATTTACATGAATGTTTTGATTGGTTTACAAAATGAGAATATTGATTAAGGTTTTGTTAGTTAACATAATACAACAACACTGTGCGTCTGTGCTATGTATAGCCTATGTCCATCTACAATGAAGTATTTTTCTAACAATGAAAGAATTTTAAACATTAGCATTTTCGTTTAGTTATTTTACAGAATAGATATTATGATTTTTTTGAATCACTAAAGAGATTGTTCAGTTGGTCTCTAACATAATATAAATTGTAAATATGTGCTCTATTTTTAAACCAATTCTTTTTGTTTTTGTTATGCAGTCGTATCAGTTTGTGTAAGACAATTACAGCAATTGCGTCTTGTAATAGTTTATTTTAGTGGAAAATCCAATTGTATTAGGCGAAGATAGTTAAAAAAAGTAGTTATTTTTTACGATCTTGCTAAATTTAAATGCAAAATGCGATGTTCAGTTAACTGGCTTTTCGCAATACACCTTGAACTTTTGACTGGAAAGCATAAATGATACAGGAAAAGAGAATAAATTCTTTAATTGAGGAACTAAAGAATGTGAAAGGAACAAAGAGCGCTGTTATTAAATACATATTGAAGAGGTGATGCTGACGTATTTACGGCCTCATCATTGTTGAGGAGAGAGGAGATGCATGGAATCTACCATAGTAGGTTATATCTTATATAAATAAAAATGAATCGCAAAATCTGTTGCTAAGCACAAAATTCGAGAACGGCTGGACTTTTTTTGTCAAATATTCGTTAAAATCAGAGAAAGATTCTTATGAAGATATAAAAACTGAAAAAAAAAAATCCTGGAAAATTGCATAACAGTGCGAAATCGGGGGTGTACTTTTTACTTGTGTTAACAGATGACATTAGGATAAAAAAAAATATCCTCCAGAATATTAAAGTCAAATAAAAAAGGTATTAAAATTTAAAAATTTAAATGAACTATTTGAAGTATGATTTAAATGATAATTTATAATAGACACCGCATTTTTGAATTGCGTGGGCATTTAAAATTCGCGCATTGTGTTAGTTCGGTTCGCCTTGACCGTAGGCTGCTTTGTCCGTACCTCTTTCCGTCGTCTTCGGGATGTATGCACAGACTATTTGCGGATGTTGTCTCGGTTCACGCGAGCCTAAATTCAAAATCACTGTTTATTTTACATCATACAAATTTGCTAACGTTAAAACTGCCCATATTCAACCTAATTATATGTACACGTATTTATACGCTAAAGTATTTGTATGCCGAGAAGACGACGGGACGTGCATGTTTGTTTTCACGCGTTTCTGTTCTGTATGTATTTGTCGTTATGTAACTCGATTCTAATGAATTAGTTTTGGTCGTATTTTTTTTTGGTTTCGTCTAATTGTTTTCAAAGGAAACGCTTGTTTGCCGTTTATATTGACCGTAGTATGAATTGTATCCATATTGACATCCTCATAAGGTATTGAAATTGCTATGCTGTTAGTTTAATGTATTTAAGTTACGATTAATCTATACAAATAAAAATGTAAATATTCGTTTGTTTTAAAAAACCTTCGACCTTCGAAGGTTCTTAAATAATTATTTAAAATTTTAAATCAACCCACAAAAGTGTGGATTTTTATAGATATTCGGGATAAAATATTTTTTTCACCCCTCGGCTTTCCCTGCCTCACCACGACTATTCTTGTAAAATGGCATTTATTCTGCGGGTTTGCATTTTTTTTACTTACAAACCTTCCCCGATTCCCTTTATCCATGAGTGAAGACAGAATTAAAATCTATATACTAACGCGCCTTTTTAATTTGTTTTGTTTTGATTGACGTCAAATGTTTGATAGCTGGGGAGAGAGTGGGTTTGTATGGGAAAAGAAAATTGTTGTTTTTAATTTTTCCTCGTATTTTTTTTACGTTTTTTTTCTATAAGAACCTTCCTCAG
Source organism: Synanthedon vespiformis (assembly GCA_918317495.1). Lineage (NCBI taxonomy): Eukaryota > Metazoa > Arthropoda > Insecta > Lepidoptera > Sesiidae > Synanthedon > Synanthedon vespiformis. Next base: position 4,472,857 of record OU906953.1, read on the forward strand.
ACTTCATTAAACACAACAAAAAAGAAATTAACCAAAGCGGTCCAGCTGTTCTCGAGTTTTGCGCTTTGCAACACATTTAGGGATTAATTTCGTCGTTTGTGAATAAAAATATTTAGGAAGCAGTAACGGTCATTAACATATTGTGCAGTACGAGTAAACTCTGTTAATTGCGTAGAAATTTTTTGTTAATTAAGTAGGTAGTTAAATGGACATTGTGAAATATTTTTGTAATATTTTTTTTTAATTTACATTCTTTATTAAATAAAATTTTCTAAAGATCTCTAATATTTTTTATATACAAACTTTATGTTTCCCTTTATATATATTTTTGCCATGAACAATTATACCTAGTATAAATGAATGTACTGACTGTTATGGCTTGTTTGGTCTTAAAATGAGCAAAGAGGTTTGTATAGTTAGAGATCGGTATAACATGAAGCAATACAACCATCTCTACAAGGCATAGTGTACACCGGAACATAGCAACTTTACAATGTACTGTTTAGGCATCTCGTTCGGACGAAATTGTTGCTGTTTGTCGTATCGCACAAGCGGAGTTACGAGTTTTTATCTTGAATACGTTCCAATGAAAGTGGGCATGTCGTTTTCGCACAAATCAGAACAGAATAAACGAATAAAATGATTGATCATTTGAAAAAGTGTCGTACTAAAATATACACATTGTATTGGGTTTAAAATTCGGCATTTTATGTAGACATAAACGTCAGGAAAATAAAATAATTATTAATTTCAGTTTTAAACTAGCTACAAAAGTAAGTGTTATCATAAATTATTATTGTTTATTGGACTTAATCTATAATATTAAATGTTTCAAACCTTACTACAGCCTTAATCTTCTATAGATTATGTACCTACTTCTAAATCGTAATATGTTTTTTATAACGTAAGCAGCATCCGCTAAGAAAGGGTTTTTAATAAATTTCAACTCCGTGCAAAGCCAGGCGTGGTTCGCTAGTATATAGGAAATATTGTAATAAGTTAGCAGGATAGTCCAGTGACCCGATCGCTGGCTAACCGCAGTGTTCACTAGTTTTAACAGACGCTTCTACGTTTTATATTATGTATATGATTTTATATATGTATCTTAGACAAATACTATTTAGAATTCTTGATATGTTCGGTTAATATTTAATAAGCCAAAGTTAAAAGAATAATTAAAAGAAGAATTAAAAGAATGATCCGTAATATATGGGAGTAGCGCGAATAAAGTTTGCTATGGCAATGTTGCATTAACGACAATAATTGGCCCTAACAAATAATCTATACCAATATATAAAGCTGAAGAGTTTGTTGGTTTGTTTGGTTGTACGCGCTAATCTCAGGAACAACTGGTTCGAATTGAAAAAAAATCTTTTTTATTGGATAGTCCATTGATCGAGGAAGGCTTTAGGCTGTTTAGTGTGACGAAAAAGGCTAAAATATATATATTATCCTTATTTTGGTTAACGCCATCGTTCAGTGGCAGAACTATTAAGACAATCAGCTTTGACTAAACAAGTCGGCTGCTCACAGCGAGAGGGCTTAAGGCTATAAAACATTTTGAACGCGGACGAAGTCGCGGGCACCAGCTAGATATGAATAAAATGCGATATTTTAGCGTAATACAATAATTATAGAATAGTAATAGTGACGTCAATTTTGGAGAATTAATGTGTACGTGACATGAAGCAATCCTTCCAGTCAATGAACTCGTTTTCCTTATAAAGTGAATGTTTTAAATATTCACGTTCGACAAGAGAACTGTATTGTAAGCTGTCAGCATATAATAGACTGGCAGGCCGCTGAGACGTCAGCAGCAATTTGCTGATTCCTATCGTCTCTGTGACCATTGTTCGAAATAAGTCGCGCCATACTTATTGTCCACCTGCCAGAGCGTAGCGCGGTGATGTAGTTTCAATGAGCTCCTTACTAAGCGAATGCTTTTGGAATTTTTATCGTGCGTTACTAGCTTTCGCCTACGACTTCGTCCGTGCCTTTTTTTATTCAATCTTCAATGCTGATAAATTTTTGTCAATCGTTGGTTTTGATTATATTTTTAAATGATTCCTCGGGAACAGTACATTTTTCTGTATAAAAGTTACCCTTTATCCTTTTCTGAATTCCCGATACCGTGTATGCAAAATCTCATGATGATCGTAAGGCTAAATAACGATTGAGTATTAGCACTGAGTACTGAGAAACAGCTTCAACAAGCGCACGGCGCCGGGCACTTCACTACATGCGCAGCTATGTGTGCGTGACCTTTCACCGACGGGTTCACGAACGTGACCCGAAGGTATGTTTCGGGCGGCCTCGGCAATTCCGAGGGTACATGTCACAGGGACTCAGACGCACGCGAGGCGAATGACGCGAGTACCTACGTACTACAAACACAAAACTCGCGTCATTAGATACATGACACTATATAGGCTACTTTTTCCTTTTCCGAGTGCAGTGCACTCACCCTGCGTTCCAACTAAATGTAATTAATAGTCACAAAATATAAGGGCTATTGAGTAATAATTGTTCAAAAGTAACTTATATGCTTAGGTACGAGTATATCTGATAAATATCTAATAAGAAAAATGTAAAGGATGTTTATTGTTATTTAATTTCTGCATGTAAGATATAAATTAATTAGTTATATTTAAATAACATTATAAATAGAATATAATAGAGACTTAGGTTAGATGTTTATAGTTTGTAAAATAAGAAAAATATAGACAAAAAATAATTTAATTTTTAAGTTCTCCTATAAAAAGTGTAATTTTGATTTGTGGCCGTTTAGTTTTTAAGCAGCGATATAATCCGATCTCTAGTAATAAACTTAAATAAAAATAAAAATATATTTTTGGGAGCCCTACAAGAATAGGCTAATAAAATTTAAGCTTCTAGGGAGCTGTCTCTCTGTATAGATACATTACTCCGTGGTATTAGTTATGGCGTGAAAGCGTCAAAACAAACAAACTCACTTATGTACAGTTTATAATATTATAGTTAGAATAGTATGTACTGTGAGAAATATAATTAAATTTTTGGTTTAAATTCAATTTTAAAGTAAAAAAGTTCACTTGCTAAGCAATATCTAATAGCTTTAGTTGCTATATTGTAAGTTTAAAAAAATATAATAATTGAGAGTAAATGTTTTGTCTTAATTTTCACAAGTTTCTTTCTTTTGCGCAAGGTTCATCATTACTTCTGTAACTCGGGGAGAGAGTTGTAAATAGACAGTTAATTCAAAAACTGGTAATCGTTAAAAAGCCCGGTCATTGTGAGAAATTTTACTAAAATAAAACCTAAAACAGTAATGCAGACCGAACAATACAAAATTTTAAGTATTTGATTAAAATTACTATTTGGATTTAGTCACTTGGAAAATATTTAAGTTTTGAAAACAATAGATACTAAGTTAAATGGATTAATCCTCCTAAAAACGCGTCACTACAATTATCTAGAGCACAAATATCCGCAATCAATGAGCCTGACTCACAAAGTGGTCCCCAATCTGACGCAACAGCGTCACACTCGAAACGGACTATCCGATTGTGCCCTTTTTAATTTCGACGGATATCCGTATACATTCGAAATCAGCAAATTATATAACTCCATCATCGAATATACGACGGTTACTTAACAAACTTCTTTAAGGTGTATTGCGTTGACAAGCCACTAGCTTTAATAGCTGTGTAATTATTTCATACATTACATTACAATTGGGTTAATGACATTAGCAACAGTGACCTGTCACTGTCTAGTCTGTATGAAACGTTTAAAATTGATTTCGTCTTTTGCACAGAGATGAATAAGCGTAAAGAATGCGCTAGCTACCGCACGATAATTTCAATGATTGAAATGATTATTCGAGTGTTCATTCCCGCGGAACTAGCGGAATTCATTAACTAGTATCTAACTTGACCCGGTTTTAAAGTCCCCTCAGGATTAGAACAACGCCCATCCCGAGGGTTGTTGTAGTGTTTAGTAATTCCACATTTAATCCTATACGTATTTACATCGCATGCGGCATTTGTACATAGGGGCAGAGATCATTTCGTAAAAAAATCAAGCTTGAAAAATTTTGGTAAAGCTTTATGAAATATGTTTCTGATATTAAATTCATTTTAACACATAATAAAAACGTTTCTTCTCAATCCCGCAAATCGCCGCGGGACACAGCTCATTCTTATAAATCCTTATAAACCAATATTCTTGCATTAAAAAAATGTGTGTTCAGTATCAGGTTTCAATCTCAAGGATGTTTATATGTGAACGTTCGTGTAGAGTGATAGCTTTCACCTTTGCGTCGGGCGAGGGGAGGCGCGGGGTACTAGAACACTGCTGGTCAAGTTCTGTCTTAACTAATATACCAAATCAGACAGGTCACTGAACCAATCGCACCTGAATATCATCTCGCCTTACGTCATTTGGTGACACGCTGTCTCGTAATTAATTTATGCGCAAATGAATTTTTATTTAATTCACTTCCGTTATTAAATGAACTTTCAAATTTTCAAATGTTCTTCGCTGTAATGAAGCCATAATGAATTGCAGTAGTGGTCGGTCAACGTCTCTCAACATCGATGTAGCAATTATTTGCGCAGCGTAATTGTTTAATGTAATGACCGGTTGTTCTTTTGGTTCGGGTTGACTTTTGTTTTAAGTTTACTTCAGTTGTGACGAAACGTCCAGATAATTAAGACACGAAGGCCGCATGATAATTTTTTTTATTGCAAAAAATATGCCGATATATTATGAGAAAACTTATAAATCGTACTTTTATCTTGTACAAGTGATCCGCTCCCAGTTTCGCATGAGTTCAATTTTTTTTTCTCTAAATGATTTATAAAAAAAACTTCATCGCTCATTCCATTAGTTAAAACCGCATTAAAATCCGTTGCTTAGTTTAAAAGATCTAAACGTATATACAGAGGGAAGCCACTTTGTTTTATACTATGTCAAGATAATGAGTTTGTATGGCATTAGTGCTGTTTGTAGGCAATATTTCTGATGACTATGTTATACGATATTATATTATAATAACCTTTTATACAAATTTATATTATAATATACCTCTATGTACATATTTTTTTCTAACAGTTTACAGATAGGTATTAGACTGACTGACTGATGGTAAAACCATTTTATATTTACCCTAGAATTGAAAAATTTGTTAACGTTGAAATGGGTTTTACTGCATAAGCTTTTCTTAAATCCTTACTTGTGTATTTATAAAAGAGCTCAGACAAAAGTCGCGGACCACACCACGATTTGCACAGACGTCACCCACGAAAATACAACCTTGTGTTTTAACGCCTTCTTAAAGGTCTGAACTTAGCAAGCTGATCAGATTTACACACAATTGTCTTTATAATAAGGAAATTATCCTTTGTTTGATATAGCATGTTCGGTAGCATGCATTATGTTTTCCCAAAATAATTATCATCCTTTCTTCCGCCTCAAATGGCCTGTAATTAAAATTCATCATCACTTCGCTTGACATCCTTAACAAACTTGTTACCAACTAAGGAGTTTAACTGCTATACACTTAACCATTTACATTTTACTAAAATTAATTTACTAGCCTTTTGGCATGAAAATTTACTGCTTTGAGTATAATATTGACACAATAAACAATATCATATTTATGAATATTATTTATGCACGACAATATTATACCATAATTCTCAGAATTGAGTACTATAGTTTCATACGGGCTAAGTTTGTAGTGAAATCTCCACCTGTCTATGAACATAAAATTATAATAGATGTTACTTAGTTACCTCGTAGAAAATTATTTGCATTGCCCTCCCTACTAGTAAGTTCGATTTTGATCTCACGCTCTTTACGGGTCGTGATCATGCCTTCTTTGACGTGGGAGGTACTTGTAATCTCGGTAGGTATTGTCACCAACAATAGCAGTTAGAAAGAATATAATAATACATTTGAGCATTCTATACTTTGACATCTATATAATATATTAAACGACGGTTTTTTTAGAAATTACACACAAATTGTATATTTTTTTTCGTATAAAATATGGAGCATAATTATGCATATACCGACAGTAAATATTTTGCAATAATGATAATTAGGTCAAGGCTATTTAACCACATCACGTTTAGACTATTCTGTGTTGAAGAATTAAATCATTAGCAACGAGGGCGTTTCGTATAATAACATTTAGTATGACTTCAACTGGAAGTATTATAGAAATTTCGTTAAAGTCTAAATCGCCCGTTCTTTACAATTAGTTTGTTTATATAGCCACTAAAACACACACGATACATACATTACCATTTACACCCAAATCCTTTATTCTTTCATGATTACTATGCATAATTTGGAACTCCTCTAATACTTAGTGCGAAGGCCACCGAATAATTTGCTGTGTGTATAAATCTATCTTCTATGTGTATTTCTAATATTAACATTCACATTCAAGTTCAAGGGATCAATATTTGGACTTACATACAAAATTAAATACAAACTCTAGAAGAAACATTAGTTACAAGTCTTTTTACTCCCGTTGATGTCTTTCGTATGAAACCTCTCAATCAAATACCAGTGTGATTTTGTTACAGCTATTGATTACAGTTTGCCTTACATCTGACCGGTTTTTTTTCTACTTTACTTAATCTATTAGCAAATTAATGCGAAACTATTACTTTCTATTAGTTGTTCGTCATTGTACAACCAGGTGCGCCGCCGCCGCGCCGGCCGTCGAAAGCAAAATTCGTTCAACACTTTCTTTGGGTGACCCAACGCGTGTATAGTGTCAAGTAAAAACTGGTCTGTATAACTGTACTGTTGTGCGGGCGGAGAGGGGATGTAGGTCGGATGCACGATCATTGCCTCATTTGTTACTCCGTATCGGTCTGCAAAGATTTGACGACAATGTATGTAAACAATAGCGTGGCAGTGATCACATTGTTGCTCATAGGAAATACCTAACTTGCAACAGGTGCAACGTCTATCGACGGGCAAAACTAGTTACAGCTCACATACTTCGTTGGGCTTTTGCTCGATTGGTTAGACAACACGTATGTTTACAGATATCTATTAGCTGCACAATCATCAAATTAAGATAACAATAAAGAAATACAGTTACTTTACCATTTATTTATTTATACTTATTTTTAGGGATAGGATAGGATACGAATGCTTCGGGACGAGTTGTAGTTTTTTTTTACGAGGAGTGAAATTTTCAAAAGATACCGGTGTATGGACAAACAGCACTCTGGATTGCTTGTATCAATACACGGTTATCTGGGGTGTACTTACTAAAACATCCCTCTGCTGTTTTTGGTCCTTGACCTTTAACGTTACCGGCTTCATCACTGGGTTTTAGTTCTATCGTCGACCACGGACATCCCGCGGATGTGTGCCGAAAAGTTTGCCCCACATTTTCTTGTAAAGATAGTTTTAATTAAATGTAGTAGACAAAAGCGCGCTTAAATGATAAAATGTTGCTCACAAAAATGCCAACAGGTATAATGTTACAACAAAATTTCTTAAATCTGTAGATTGTGTTTGTGTCAAGGTCACTACGTCGTCTTCATCTCTAATGCCGCCTCGGCGCACCTGCTGCCTTTGAGGTTACGCATTGTGATTGCGCATTAATATTTCTTTTTGTTACGTGCACACGTCCGGTTGACCTTAAAGGAGCTTTATGGGATGCAATAGAATTCCTATAAGTCTAATAGTAATAATGTAGTATAAAACCGGATTTTCTCAGTAACATATGCCACTTGGATCTAGCTGGATGTGTGTTGAAACGATGACCCACTCGTTCGGCCACTAATCGCCACTAGATACCAGTACGTTTCGCAACCACACTGGATCGACCACTCACTCGACACGAAATAGGTTCTATCAAACGTAATTTGAGCGTGTATTTGATTGAATATTTCAATATTTCATTAATAACTGTCAAATTATTTTGTTTTATGAAACAAAACAGGAGTTTATTTTATTTTATTAATATCTTGTTAATTTATTAATAGCTTATTCACTCTGTTCTTAAGAGTCCCCAAATTGTATATGTTCTTAAAGAGTCTCAAGTTGTATATTGTTAGGGGCATTACGGGGACATTGTATATCGAAAGAGTACAAGGGAACAATGAAGGAGAGAGAGAATCCCAGTCCCTCGCTGTGCGCATAATAAAAGAAGACTCAAAGCGCTTCGTACGGTTTTATGTCAGCAATGCCAACAGGGTGATTACCCTGTCCACTTCTAGTAGCCCGATAACGAAAAGGAGATGGAGGAACCAAGTCATGAAGTTCCCGTGCACACTCTCCAGGTGTATCCGAACGAAAACTGACAGGAAGGCAATTATGAGCCTGATTGTAACCACTCGTAAAATGGTGAGCTCATTATAGTGTTAAAAAGTGCTTAAAGTGTCAACCCTTATTTTCAAGGGTGCCGCGGTTTACGTTCGTAGCAAGATCAACTTTGTAGGTACTTGTCTTATCAAATGAATTTATAAAAAGTACCCTTGATCTGGGTGTAGGTACTAGGTACTAGAAAATTTGTAATGTTTACTTCGGTATCGTGGGATCGGAATGCGATTATCATTATTATATCGTGAGTCACATTTAATATGAAAACGATAGTCTTATAAATTAACTCCTTATTAAACAAAAATGTCAACCACAGTTAAGTGCCTCCGTGCCGCTGCCAGTTACCAAATCTGGGACACTAAAAAAAGTTGACTTCCGAGGAATTTAAATTTTTGATTTCTTTCGAAAAAAATCCAGTTCTCCAAATGCAACTGTTGCACTATAGTCGTTTTGTTTTTAATGCTTCAATTTTAAGAGCCGAGAGACTAGTATTCAAGTTGTAAAGAACCTAACGAATTTATTAGTGCTTCGAGCGATATCGCGTGGAGGGGAAGGAGGGAGTCAAGGCCGGCCGCGTGACATAAATCCCGCCACATTCACCTAGTGGCTGCAGTCGCCGCCACCTGCCCACCGCCACTGTCAAGGCTGCCTTGCGAAATCCGCACACCACTGGACATTCAATATCGAATGATGGCCCGAAACCAGTCTCGCGGACTTTAACATACCACTTGTGTAAAATAATTTCGAAACCTCACAACAGGTACCGATCGTGACCTTCGATTGTTTCTTTGTCTCTTAACCCACCTCCGCATAAGTTATGATAAAAAAGAACCACCACATTCGTTTTCGACTACCGGGATGCATTATTCTCATTTTTTTTTAAATTACTTACACCCAACGATGAGGTTCATTTTAAATGTCGCCGAACAAAAGAGTTTTGATTCAAGGAACGCGCTAACTTTCATTACATTGTATGGGTGTAAATGAATTACGGAATAGAAACTACAACGCATTTAGAATTATGTTCGCGTGAAATCGTAGAGGCTTTTCTGGTAAATTATTCATGCGGATGACGTTGGGCAGCTTTCGACGTGTTTTTGTAAAAGCCTTTCACTCTTATCACGGGAGGTAGTTCTCAATTTAACCGGCCGTATGAGTGATATCGTAATTTTTTGTGTGTTTTACATGTCATACAATAATATGAAACTTTCCTCCACGAGGAGAAATTTTGCTTAACCTTCACTTGCCGTACTCGTCAACGTTTTGAGTGATCCGCATTTTTCCTTCGTGACACATAGTTCTATGTAATAAATGGCTGCGGTAGTTACCTACGTATTTATACGTAGGTAACTACCGCAGTGTTTGCATACAATTCACGAAGCTTCGTGAATCGTAATTGAACACTTGCCGTATTGCCCTGAATAAATGCAATTAGTCGCTGAACCGGAAAAGAAGCGAACATCGATATTTATTAGTTGGTTTTCCTTTAACTGTAAATGATTGCAATGAACAAGTACCCGTATAGTGTAAACCGTATAATGTACGTCGCTGTGATTTCAGCGCCCGCTTGCAATATAAGTAGAGTTGGTATGTATTGCGTATCGATGTTTTTGAGATCTAAAGTGAGAGAAGAGATTAACCTCTTCTTGAAAGATTGAAAATGGCAACAATATTTGACAAATCGACAAAACAAGAAAACATCGAAACTATATTTAATTCGTCAATTTAAATATTAAGTGTCTAAATTCAAGTTTGTCGAAAACACATACGGTCGTTTCCGTATACCGTGTATGTATATTTGACCATAAAACAGATAATAAAATATGTTAGTCACTGAAGATGATTAGACACTTTGTCGATTTCGCGATTTAGAGATTCTCAGGACTTCTATCTTCTAAGGATGTAAAACACCATCCTTAGAAGATAGATTTATTTTTTAAAATTAGATTTAGATACTTAATTTTTTTAAATTCATTTACTTAAATAATTTAAAATCAAGCACTTAACAGACAAAACTATGGCGATGCCAAGGCTGGGCATTACCAGAGAATTAGTATAGCAACCCAGAGAGGTAAGCAGCCAGCATTTTGGGTATCTTGCCACATTGATCCAAAATAATTTATAAATAGTGAATTCAGTTTTATTGTATGTTTAAATTTTATATTTTTAATTATTAGGTTAGTTTTTAAGTGTTTAATATTTATAGTGATTTAACTTAGTGATTTAATTAATTGTATTAAAAAAATAAAATAAAATATATCATAGGGGATTACAGCTTCTACAACATAGTTTTAGGTATTTTCATAAAATTGACACATTGTGAGCATTGCCATATTATATTACTTCGTAAGAACAAGGCTAACGCTCCTATAGTACGTGGCACCGACGCGCCAGTGTAAAATCGGAAAGTGACACCAATGACAGCTTAGTCACCGAGACACAAGAGACCGGCCCATATACCAGAGCTGCAGAAGTAAAGGAAGTAGTATCTTAAAGTTCTAATAGAGCGCTCGAAGCAAATGTTCGATTGGCCGCATCTTTACTTTCTAGGATCAATGATTGTGAGTTAAGATAAAAGACTGCGCGTTCATCGATAGCTTGTGCAACACTACATTGACGTGCTTCCCGAGTGCATGCGCGTAACGGATGCGTTTTTAGCCCGGATAGTCAGACGACGGCAGAAAGTGTGCTAATGCGTGCGCGGTTTGCGCAACCAACCAACCGAGTAAGACACGCGCCACAACCACCTGCTCCCGTCGCCGATCCCGTTACATATACATTACACATTTTAATAGGCATGAATTACATACGGGTATAACAAACCCATTGAGAATGATATATCTTGCATTTCATGTAGAAAGTAGGCGCCTTAAATTCTATCGATCATTAGTACCTACCGAGCTACCTATTTGGAAACTTTGGACATTTGGTATATCACTGTTAATGAAAAAAATTAAATTCTACTCTGAGATTCCGCAAGTTTTTCTGACTGTATGTTTATGACATCGTAGCTCCCAAACGGATGGACCGATTTTGATCCCTTTTTTGTTTGAATGCTGACGTGATCGAGATGATTCTTAGTTATAGTTTTATGAAGATTATGTTTAGTTTATGTTCAGGCGTTTGAAGATTATCAACCCGTTTCCTACTTCGGTGGATCGGTGATATTTTCATGACTTGGTAAATTTGATCTGATGCTGCAGCATAAAGTTAGTCTCTGGGACATCCAACTCTTAGTAACTTATAGAAGATATAGCGTGTTTGGGCTCATTAGAAAGTCTGGGGTTAAATTACAATTTGAATTTCAATTGTTTTACAACATCGAAATTGATTTAAAAATAATGAATTTGTTGTTTAAAAATGTCAATTGAAATCAACGATTATAATACGCAGCGTATTTTTTTTTATTAAATAAAAATGAATTACATCGATGTACATAGCAGAAAACTGCTGCAATTCAAAATAAAGTGAAATCTGTCTAAATTATAATAAATGTGATTGACACAGTAATGTGTTCAAGTTAATTGTGTGATTCGCTTTCATAATCGCAGCTATAATGAGCTAGTTAGCGGTTAATGGGGAATAATGAACTAACACGTATACCTACGCGGCTATCGTTTTTATGATGAAACTGGTTTTCATTTAATTAACGTAATGGTTTATGGTTAAAATGAAGGAAATCTCTTTTAATTTTCTTTCGATGACATATCATCTGTGTAATTAACTGTACGAATGTCACAAGTATACGTGTAATAGCTCATTGACTGAGAGTCGGTACGCGGCAATCGGAAACTAGCAGCGAAACGTCTACAGCCGGTACGGCCGCGGACACCCGGCATTAGTATGCGGCCGCATCACGACTTTCTCGACATTCTTGATGGCAACCGGAGAAATGAGAGCCAACGATTCACATTACAAATGTATTATACCTGATTATACTATATCTTGTTTAAATACAACTAAATATTCAGAAGCGGTCGGCGACTGGCTAATATAGAAAGTTTTTTTCACGTAACAATGATTTCAAAAATTCACTATTGCGAACTAAATAATATTAGCCCCGATATAAAGTTGTATACCCGAAATTTTGCAATGCAAAAATTGCAGCGCGACGGCACATATTGCTCTGTTATCTGAGATCTAAATTCGTTACATAAAAACCTCGAAAGATTGACAGTCACACGTCAAATTGCAAGCGACTGTATTTTAGTTTAGTTCCAGTTCTTTTATTATGACGCTCTCTGTAAAAAAAACTATAGTAAATCTAATATATATAGAGAACCATTTTCAAATAAAAGTGTGCGGAGCTTGACTCGGGTTTTTTTTTCTCAGAGATTGTCTTTAGATTACTTTATAATATATGCTAGGTGCAGCAGTAGGTGCATTCCCAGGCTAATAAAGCAATAGTAAAAACCCATTGAAAATCGACAAATATTTCGCACACGGCCGAACAACTAATTTTCATATCTTTGGTCTGTTTGATTTCTCTCAAATTGTATCGTACCTTTTCGTTCTTGCCAAATCAAAACAGAAAAAAATCATGTATAACTACTTATAGATGATTTTTGATATACGTTTTAAAAATAGTTATTTTTACGTGTTTAAAAATATGTATAGAATAAAAAATAATAATAATGGTTTTCAAAATAGGTAATTAATAATGAGACACTTGAGAAGAATCACACAAATCTTGAGAAGAAGCGCTCACATTGACACCAGCAACATTCTTGTTCACAGTAATTGAGTTGACTCGTTAACTATATTATAACAATATGAAATATTTGTTTTCAGGTAGCGATGGCCGGCGACTTCATCCTCGCCGTGGCGTCGATGATGATAGCTCGTTTGCGTAGCGACGAGGTCACACTTGTGCTTAGCCAGGTAATTTATTTATCTTTATTTAATATTAATTGAAACTTATTTTAATGTCTCTAAGTAGCAATAAGAAATAATATAAGTAACAACTTCGATTATTTATTTCCGAGCAATGTCTTATGTTATTTCCAATATATAAAATTTAATATAATATATAATAAAATTCCAATATAAAAAACACAAAATTTTTCTTCACACCGAAAGGTTTTTATTTTTATACTTTTAAGAGCCATGAAGGTGTCGTAGGATAATCGGAAATTATACATAATTAACAATGGGCTTTCCCAACCTTTATGTTAACTGCTTTTAAAGTAATCCCATGACACTATTAATAAAGTCAATTCAGCAAAGTTCAAGGTAATTTACCAGTTTGATTCAGGTGTTAGCATTTTTATATATAATTTTACTTGGAAGATTAATGTAGATATTTTTATACATTATTAGAAGACGCTAACTTAAAGCAATTGTGGCAGTAATTTGTTTAATTCTGTAATGAGTTATTAGTACTTTTGTTATGTCACTAAGTCTTAAATTATTTTAATGTTACTATTGTATGTCATCGACTCGCAAAATGTATCCATACAAATACAAAACCCTCTATCCATACAAGTGTATATAGTATATTAAATAAGCTATACGACTCTCATTGTTCCGTTATGTTAAGTTCGTCAGACAAGCTAATGGTCCACTTGATGGTAGATGGCTTCTGTCGCCTAACACAGGCAATGCTACAGACGTTGAGTGTGCTGCTAGTAGGATTAAGGATGAGGGAATAAAAGGGGGCAATTCAGAAATAGGGAAAATGGCTGCGAAACAAAACAGCACACATGCTCTTATTTCACGATCGTCTTATGTAAATTGCTCTCGAACGGTCTTAGATCTTTAGTTAACCACCCCAGACCAAATATAATTTTATTAAAGGTACATTTCCTGAGTTGGCCCTGTCGGGAATCAAACCCGGAACCACTGAGTCAGAGCGATAAGGCAAGCACTTTACCCACTTGACTAATGGGCTGTTGCAACGCAATGAACTATGTAAACATAATATGGTTTATTTGTAATTTTTTATTGTTTACAATTGCAGGTTGTAACAGATTTAGTGCAGGGAGAGTTTATGCAACTGGGTAGCAAGGAGACTGAAAACGAACGTTTCGCACATTACCTCACCAAGACATACAGAAAGACAGCCTCCCTCATCGCCAACTCTGTTAAAGCGGTAAGATTCCTGTATTGTTATTTTTCAACAGGTTTGTTAAAAAAATAAGTAAAATAATTTATTATTACCAGTGTAAAGTGACCAAGTTTCTGACATGATATTAGTGTATCATCTAATATTAAGTCTCCTGAAGGCTTAGTTATTGCGTCATAGTCTTGCGGTATTTATTTGCCTTTTATATTTTTTCCTATTGTTTAATTCAAAAGATTTTTATAAAACATACAAATTCGTTCATGTCTATATAATTACTAAAGAAACCATAACGCAATAGAAAGTATTTTCTTTACTAGGATACCTGTTACAATTACAATTTTACAACATTAAAATATTGAAGAAATTTTTTAAGTCTCTCAAACTAAAACACTCAGTAGGTAGTCTAAGTGTGAGTTTTAAATTATGTTTTTCACACATTGGCCACCAGTAACTTGTTATTGTTATTGTAAAGGTAAAGTATCAAGGAAAATTAGAACTAAACTGTTAAGTGACAAAATCCGCTTATGCTAATCCTGTAAGTAAAGTTATCGCTATGTTTAGACTCAACTAGAAACTTTTAAATTTATGAATTTTATTTACAGTATACAGCATTCCTCATCTTCATTATATAATATACTAGCTGGTGCCCGCGACTTCGCGTATAATACGGTGTAATTATGTGATAATATTTTTAGATGACCCCTTTCGTCAGCGAAAGCAATATAAACGCTTGATGTATTGTTGCTATAACGCTTTCGCCAGGCGTTAGTTTTTTTCATTTTATTATTCTTGATCCCTCGGGAACAGGCTTCCCCAGGCTCTAGACTACCTGTATACCAAATTTCATTTAAATCGTTTCAGTAGTTTTGGCGTGAAAGCGAGACAGACAGACAGACAGAGTTGCTTTCGCATTTATAATATTAGTAAGGAGTAAGGATAATATTCCTTCTTGATATCTTTTTTGCTTGTTTGGCTGTATCACTTAAATCAAATATTTCTACATATTATCCATTGAATAATTATGTTCCTGATAAGTTCACAAATCTGATCTGCCTGTCCGTCACACATTCACATAAAAAGTAATAATTTCAGTGATATAGAATTAAAAACGGACGTCTACTGTTAAAAGTATTTTTTGTTAACAAGAGTTATCGGACATAGCAACAACCCTTGCATTGATTCCTATGTCCTTTTCTGTGTCCCTTACGATGTGTACGCAAATTTCATGATGATCGGTTGAGTAGTTAGATTCATTCAGTTTTGAAAGGTAGAAACGGCGCCATTGCCCGTAACAACAAACAACGCGTGCCGTTGTGCAGTTGGTGACTATAAAATATAATTGGTGCAGGTGGCGCTACTGAGCGGCGCTGATGAGAAGACATGTGAGCTGGCGTTCCAGTACGGGCGCAACGTGGGGCTTTCCTTCCAACTGGTGGACGACCTTTTGGACTTCGTATCTTCGGCCCAAGCGATGGGAAAACCCACCGCCGCTGACCTCAAGCTGGGACTCGCCACTGCGCCCGTGCTCTTTGCCTGTGAAAAGGTAACTTTTTGTTATCTTGCCTTATTTGTAAACAATCTTTTCATATATCTTTAACCATTATTTAACCAATGTGGCCATTTTATATACTCTTTAGTTTTATGGCTGTGATTGAAGTGGATGTTTGTGGTTTGCAGTACCCGGAACTGAACCCGATGATAATGAGGCGGTTCCAAGAGGCGGGCGACGTGGAGAAGGCGTTCGAGCTGGTGCACAAGTCGCGCGGACTGGAGCAGACGCGGTTCCTGGCGAGGAAGCACGGCGCAGAGGCAGCGCGTCTCGCCTCCGAGTTGGCCGACTCGCCTTACCAGAAGGCGCTCGTCGTCACCACCGACCTCGTGCTCAATAGGATCAAGTAGCATCCCACCCCCCACCATCGCACTATACCAAATTTAGCTCACCGTCATGGCGGCCCCGGCCGGACATCTCTCTTATCAACTTCACCGTTCGCTCAGGACACACACTTGGGGAGTAACTACGTTCATTCATCTCAATTCACCCGAGCTGAATAAAATGCAGTTACTCCCTAGATGTATGTGTTTTTTTTTTTCTTTGAGGGCCGGCGCAAATTGATGGTCAGCACGGCAAAGTGTACCTCATTTTGTACCTTAAGTGAATTTGATTTATATTAAAAGGCATTAAGGGTACTATGAAAATACTATGTCCTCGTCCAATTTGCGCTGACCCTAAATATTTTACTAAAGGGGCCAAACATAATGAATTATTCCCCGGATCGGTAGTTAAGTTATGAGAAATCCATTTAGGAAATTGGTGTCCGGGGCCGCTCGTAGTGTCCAGTGTTGATAGTGCAGTGACGTTTCATGAAAGGCATCCATATTTCTACGAGTGTTCGTGTTCACTCTGCGGTTGCGATCTCGATCGGTTTCTTTTTCGACACTTCAAAGTAGTTTTTGGATTTATATAATCGAACGTTTATATGTATCCCCAAGAGTACTTTGACACATAGTGCACGTTAATGTTATTCAATTTAAACAAATATTTAAACGTATAAGACGAAATAAATTGAAGTTTACTTCGCCATTAATAAATCGTAAAGGCAAATGCGGTTTTACGCTTTTATGATTTATTAGAAATATAATAAACGATATTAAGGAAATACGAGAGATGACAGAATTTTGGATACCTTTCCAGTAAAGGTGATAAGATGACGGATATAAAATAGGATTAATTTAAATTTAATTGCATGTTTGCGCGCGCGCATGTTTGTATGAATGGAATGTGTTCACGTGTATGGTGTGCGAGTGTGTCACAAAATAGTGACAAGATATTATCGAGGATATTTTTAGGCAGGGTTCGATATTAATTAATAAAAGTTTCCCCCTTGTAAATTAACGAATGAGCCTCGTGTGAATTGCATGACCATATTAAGTTTTACTATTAATAACTCTGCGCAAACGAACTTAATGACTTAGAAGTCTTCAAAAATTTTTCATCTAAGTTGATTCAAGGCTCAAGAGTTTTGGCTCATTCGAAAAATTATATTATTCATTTTAATAAAACAAGTACGCTTCGAACCCTGATTTTACATATAAACGAATTAAATATTGTGCCCTAATAAATTATATGTTATAACTTTTTTTTCTTTTACGCTGATACGTCTCTGGAGGTCTAAACATTTGAAATATATCTTAAACCGTTTGGATCACTAATTATATACCTACATAATTATATGTACCTATTTATATAGTTTTAATATAACGCATATGAAATATGTATAATGTTATAATCAGTCAGACTGATTGTTTGCGTCCATTATGGCGTACTGATGCAATTTATGTGTATATATATTCATGTAATATTTATAGGAATATTGTCTAAATATGTATTGATCCCCCACTTGTGTGACCTGATTTACTTTTAAGCTAATATTTCTATGAAAGTATCCTCAATTTTTTGGCGTGTGTGACATTCTGTTACCAATTGCACATAATATTTGTACAATAAAAAAAAAATATTCACAAGTATATTGTATTGTTATCGAATTTCAAATATTGCTACGGCTCATTCCCACCTGCTCCACGATTTCGTTCCCAGCAGCTCCGTGAGTAAAATTCATCTATACTAATATTATAAAGAGGAAAGATTTGATTGTTTATTTGTATAGAATAGGCTCCGAAACTACTGGACCGATTTGAAATATTCTTTTACCATTAGAAGTCGACATTATCCGTGATGAACATAGGATACTTTTTACCGCGGGAAAATGCTTCATTCCTACGGGAAATCTAAAATAAAAGTAAATACTAGCGGCTTGGCCCGGGAGATCTATCCAAAATACGGTAGATGGTGTTTTATACTTTTCTACGCGGACGAAGTCGCGAGCACCAGCTAGTTGTTCATAAAAATACAAAAACATATAAAAAATTATAGACTTTAAAAACCTCATTTGATCCCATGCACTCCCAATTTTTTTTTAATAAACACGTTTTTGCATAATATGACATTTGGAGCCAGTGAGAACTAAATTTTATACATAAATGCTGTTGGGTACGAAATCGGTGTTATTTCTTTTTCGCGGAGTTCTTGGGAATAAGTCGTTTGCTACATCAAGAATTATATTATATAATTGACATAATTATGTTGTACTGTACATAGTGTCGAGTACATTTGTCGTTAACATTATTTTCCTCATACAATTTTCAATCTTAACTCTTTAGGAATAGCGTAGAATGTACCTGTTCATACATATGTCAATATGTGTACTAATCGGATTAAAACTATTGCTTTGAATTTTACTTTACTTGATTATGTTCCCTTGTCGTGCATTAAATGAATGTAACTTTTGAAATAGAGTTCTTTGTATGACTTTTTATTCTGTTTTTCAGCAATCAGCGTCAAAAGTTGTTATATAGATTTGATATAAGAGTTAAAAAAAAAACTTTGATAAGAGACATTTTCTAAATTTTTATTTTTAAAAGTAGTTATTGATTTCAATGTATAGCTTTAAACATTGACATGATTGAAATATTATGATGAAATCGGGTTAAATTTTTTCGAAAATCCAACTTTTATAAAATTTTGATGCCTCATCAAGAGGTCTCATCAAGTGCTATATACTATTTATATACAATATACATGTATATGGTAGCAATTGGTACTGCTTAAAAATTTTCTGTCAATATTTTATAGTTTTGAATTTTACTGAATAGTATACATTGAGGCATTATACCATTACAATAAACATGTATAATGCCGCAATGTACCTCTGATGATCGATACCTTTAACGTTATAATCATTTGTAAATACTGAAAGTCATTGGATAAGTTACCCGTGTTTTGTTTATCTTCAAAACCAATTACCTCAATTTCTTTAGTGTACTCGTTGCATACTTGAGCTAGAGGTGTGTTCTGCTTAGTATTAAATTTAAGGCACCAGCAAAGCCGCACAATATCATTGGCGTAAGGCTGCGATTACGTAACTAGCGGAGCGGGACGGGCGACAGCGATAAACACAAATGTATGGAAGTTAAGGTTGGAGCGGAGCGGCAGAGCGGAGCGATCTCTCAAATCAGGGGGTCTATTCGGAACGTCAATCAGCTTATGTTACGATCGAATGTTCGAGTTTTCGAATAATTAAGAATTATTTCGTACTCCAAAATCATTCTTTTTTTGTATATCATATGTAGAATACTAAATCATATACAAAATACATATTACATTTGATCAATCAAAGTCAATTTAACTTTGATCGATGAATGATTTTAGAGAACGAAATACCCGAATATTTGGCCTTCAGAGTTAAAAGTGGACCCCCAGTATGTGTTGGTTGCTTAACATAAAAACGACGCTTCGGCCCGCTCCGCTCGTTTCATAACCACAGCCTTATCATTGGAGCCAATAAAAAGCTTCCAGTTTTGTATCTAGCTAATTAGTAATATATGTAAATAAAGCGATGATTTTTTTTATAATTCGGTGTTACTGGAAGTTATTTGTTTTTTGTAATTCTATATTATTAACCGAGGTAATAAATAGACTAGAGAAATGCACCGTGAGCGCAGTATTTTTTAACTTACCCTTGAAATTCTGTTATAACAAAATTTAGTCACTTTATAAGTTAATTTAGTTCAAGGCCGATGCAGTGACTGATGCAAAAGACGATACCGACACGATATATAAACGGTATTCAAATATAGTGTATAATTTAGTAGAGAATGTGTGTTTATTATATTTTTCGGTCGGTCAGTGTAACGGCCCCCTTAGTGCTTTAGCGGTAGTGTGGATAGAACTGTCGGGAATCGTACTGTTGCGTTAACTAAGGCCAGCTACACGCAATTTTGTCCCGACTTTTATGTTATGACTTTTCGGTACATAAAAAGTCTCTTAAGTAACAAAGTACTCTTTAGTACTTCATTACAGCGCCTCTAGAGGCTCTAGCGCCTCAAGTTCAATGAACTAAAAATTAACTCGGCGGCTGTGTCCTATGTAATAACAGAATACGAGACTTCTATAATGCAGGGATACATTTATGTTTTGATGATACTGGATTCTGATTGATATAATAATTTATATAGTGTAATAATTCGACATTACAAAGTCTACCTGTTTTAAAATGGTTAATAATTTTTATAGTTAAAAAAAGTTTTTGTAAATCAAAAATAAATTAAATTTTAAAAATTCAAGAAATAAATGTATTCATGGTCTCGTTTTGTGAACGTCAAGATAAATTTTAGATTTACATCCCAAGGAAGTGGACAGTTCGTCCTTGAAACCGTTAAAGCACTCGTAGTCGAACAGGGAGGTGTAATGTTTTTTTTGTACATTAAAAATGTTAAGCAATGGGAGTCAATGAATTTTATTTATACATAGACGTGTATGTAGCTCATATTGTTTGTAAATATTATTATTATTCTGTAAAATGGTAAAATCATGAATAATTTTTAATATAAACATTAGTTACATAATATTGTTTCATTTCGTATTGGAAGTGGTGTTATACCACTATACGCCGCACACGTGACCTATTTTCATGTGATAATTTGTGTGAATGCAAGACGAGTCGAGTCGCGTTTGCGGCAATCGATCGAACCGCGCCCGGCACCGCCAAGCGCCAGGACGAAGCGAATGCCAAATGAAAAATGACATGCTTATTATTTGCCTCTTAGTAACAAGTAAAGGCTTTAAAATGAGCACACTGCCCTCAGACATTGAAGCGCTTGAAATAAAAAAAAAAACAGCAAAATTTTGAAGTAAAAAGTAGGTATAAGCTAAGATACTATCTATACTAGATTTCTACTTATACTAGGTTTTAATGATAAAAATCTCTTTCGTTCTGTGCCTCTTCACTCCTGAAGGTCAGCCGGCAACTTCTGAACGAAAAAAATAAATAATATAAAATTGTTTTTGTAATTTTCCTGATAATAAAAATCTACATTTTAGAAATACGGAAAGTGGTAAGAGATCACTGTGACTTGCGAATCGCTCTTACATCTTCCTTGAAAGTCTTACGGAAGTATTGAGTACTACTGGGTTTTTTTATTATAACATAATTAGCGACCCGCTGCCGGTTTCGCCCGCGTCCGATCGCTACTGTCCGCTGAAGATTGTCTGCAAAATTTCATGACAATGGTTTAGCGGTTTCAGAGTCCATAGGGAATAAACATACACACACACACATCGCCTTTTATATATTAAGATTATACATGGCCTACGTTAATACGACAAAGTTTCGATACTTTACAGTGTGCTATACGGGGCCTGATGATTCATAACTACTACTTTTAATGAGAAGATTTTGCTTATAAATTTTCAACAGGCACCTTTTTAATAATAACAAATTAGTTGTACTGTACCCGCGACTTCGTATACGCTGTAGTTAGTTTTTTAAATTCCCATAGGAACCTAACATTTTTTTAAGATAAAAAGTATCCTACATGTGTTAGTCCATGTAATAAACTATCTGTGTGCCAAATTTCATACATTTTTGCGTGATTTAGTAACAATTTTATTATTCAAAAAAATACAAACTTACATAATTTAGGATATTATTAAGATTAGGATTGCCTTGGAAATTATAATCTTTACATGCTTTATTGTAGAAGAATGCAAATGCAGCGCTTGCACTGTGCTGCATGCAGTAAGAATCTGACATGCATCACGCATGCAGTAAGTACGAAGTATACCGATGAGGAACAACTAGGGTTTTAAATTTAATTTATATATATAACAAATTATTTTGTTTAGTATGACTTGAATATGGTTTGGAAGCGTATATTAGAAATGTAACGTATATGTATACATATAAATTTATACTTACGACTTCTTTTTAAGCTAGAAACACGAAAAAAATCTGACGTCTTAGGCACTTACTTAAAATATATCGTTAGAAAAACATTAGAACGACCTACTTGTTGGTTATTTATTAGTTCTTTCATTTGGCTTTAGAAAAGGCTTTAACAAAATACGTTTACCTATATATTAACGAATAAGCATGATTTGCAATATCGTATGGCTTGTAAAAAAATATTCAGAACAATTCGAGTCTTGTTCCAAACTCAACGTTCCCTCAAAATACTCCTGAGTTGCTGAGTTCTCTTTTTGATTCAAACTTTTGTCTGTATAACTTCTGTTCATATCTGGACTATTGGTGAGTTACATGGCATATTGCTGCTATTGAAACTACAGGGACGTTCTCTTTGTATGATTTTATAGTTAGACGAGTTAGCTACAAAATTTAAACTGCATTACTTTTAACCTGTTAGAATGTTAGAATTTAGCCGGAAATACACATGCTAATAGGATTCCTTCATTCATTAACACTTCCTCTCATGATTTTGGCGATATGTAGGATTACTACTATGTTATCTCGTTTCTAATTATTATATTTGTAATGGAATATAATATGGTTTTATTTCAATTTTCGACATTAAACTATTAGCGTTAACCCTAAAGTGGTAGTTAAGTCAGACACCTTACTTTAACCATGTTGGCCTAATTGCATAAATTTATGCATAATTTTAAGGAATTTTTTGAGCGGGTTTTTGGTTTTCGTTCATCAGAATTGACATTCTGGATTGACATCTATGCTAGCGTCTTCATCGTAGCGTGTAAAACAATGGAAACAGAAGTTGTGATTGCGTGCGATTTCAGTCGGAGGTACATTTTCAGATGTTTCACAGTTGTAAGCGAAAAGCTACCGGGTAACGTTCAAGCCCGATTTATTTATTAAACTAACTTGTTTAATATGATATCAAATATTCGAATGTTTTTATTATTTTTAAAAATGTGTCGTGTTACCGTAATTATTTGTTTTTTAATATAAAGTTTTGAAATTATTAAAAGTTACACTTAATGTTTGCTTTACAATCGAGATTTTTGCGTAGGTGAGTTAATTGTAGAAACTGTTTGGGATTCAAATCAGTTTAATTATTTTTTTATCTTATGTTTATTCATATGAATATCTAGAAGAACAAACCACTTCATTAGTTTCTAAAACTTCTAAAAATAAGTTTTTGATTAGAAAATGTGTAGTTATTATCATCTAATATATCATAGTTAGATACAATGCAACTGTGATGTACCTAATTAATGATATTCATCAATCTTTTTGATTGTAAGCGTTTTAGAATTAATGATATTAAGCAGTGAAAGCCCAGTCAGTTCTTGCTCGGCTTGAAGCTTCTGGCTTTAAACTCAATTGATACTAATACTTCTGAGTTTTTTATTCAATTCGTAGCGAGTTAGTGAGGTAACTTAGGAGTGTAGCTCAAAACTTAGAAACTCAGAATTGGATTGGATAGGAGTGAGGGAGTAGTATAAATTAATGAAAATATGTTGCGTACAGGAGGCTAAGTGCCCCCTCATCAGGCTCAGCTCGAAGACGTGCTCGCGAACGAGCGAGGGCCAAACAGACCAGAGCCGAAGGAGAGCGTATAGCGAGGGAGCGCCGGGAACAGCGAATCAGGGAGAAGTTGGAGCAACAGAAACAGGTTTCGATGACTATATATTTATAGCCTAATATTTTCTTATATTTTATAATACAGATAATAAAAATGTAGAAAATCATAAATGCGTGTCAGATCATTAGCGAAATGAGGTCGTCAGTCTCGTCCACCAAACAATTTTATTTCTTAAAATTAACATTTTTTAGATACGCGTTTGACGAAATTACTACTATTAGTCTATTTCAAAATGATGTTAATTCTTGATGAAGCCACTAAAAATATATAATGCTCTATAGCTTATTGGATTCAGGCTGATGTCTAGAAGATTGTTAGCATTCTTATTTTTGCATTTGCATTTTCACTACACGGCTGTATGCTGGCCAAGACTTATGTGTAACCCATCTGTAATTAATTTTTTTTTCTATCATTACACGGCTGTATGCTGATCGCCAAGAGCAAACCCATCGGTTATAAAAAAAAAATTCTTCTAAAAAAACCATTTAAATGCAGGCCCGGGAAGAGCTGGCTTCATACGAACCATGGGGTCGGGCCGGAGGTGGCGCACCAAATGCACAGGGAATAAAATTCTCAAATCTTCGTGCTACTGGAATATATCCTGAAGACGAACTAAAGGTAATAAAACAAATCAATACTTAATGTAATTTGTGTACCTTCATTAATACTTTTAGGTTGCTATCTGTCGCCTATAACATGAGCAACGCAACAGGTGCTGTAAATGCGATGATGTTGGCTACAGTATTAGGATTTAGTATTAAGGAAAAGGAAACTCACTCACCGAAACACAACAGCAAACGTGCTGTTATTCACGTTAGTCTTCTGTAAGGGGGTGCTTACTGCTGCAAACGTGACCAAATGATTGCGAAACGCAGTGTGCCTCTACCTTCCAGATCTAGACCAGAGCCAACTTTGAAAAGTTCATTTCCAAAATTGACCCTGTGGGGATCGAACCCAGCAATCCATTGAACGGGCTCGTTAATTTACTTTATACCTACCTCGCTAAAACTGTACCTATGTTTGTTTCAAAAAGTATATATAATATACCTGCCTACCTATTTTACTACTTGGCGATTTATGATAAATCGCCATCAGGAAGAAAAAGAAAAGGAAAGGCTAATATAATCTTAATGAATATGTACTGCCACGTATAGAGTCAAATATTCATATTCAAATATTTATACTTATTTATACGTATTGACAAGCATTTTTATAAGTAGCTTATGAAAGCTAAACTTACAATACTCTTTAATAAAAGTATTATGGTTGCGATCTGTTAAATAATTACGAATGTGGAAGGTACAAATTTTTCCATTACCTGGTTTAAAAAGTTTATTTGAAGGTTATCCTTTTAGCGACACCTATAACTTACATATTTTTGGTAAATACGTCCCATGCTAAAAACCACTGCAGTCGATATTGAATTTTATTAATATATTGAAACGACCTTTACAAGCCATGTAAAATGGCTCGCAATCAATTTTCATCGAAGAAACATTTTTCCATTTAAAATGAATTGATGGATTTCGGTAGGCAGCATGTCGTGACCTACAATCGTTTCATCAAAATTGCATGTCTCGTACAGCCTTTGATTGACATCAGCTCTACTTTCTTACAAATACTTGCTTTCATATAAAATTTAACTTTACGCTTATTTACCTAATTTAGATTTATCCCTAAATTTTACCCACAAAATTAGAAAAGTCTATAATTTAAGAAATCTTCTTAATTTTTTTTTTAAATCTGGTCTTTAATCTACTATTGTCTTTCTGTAGTTTTTACTTCTGAATGACCCCTCTGATTTATGCAGCCTGGTGTATGGTAATGAACAATCTGCCTGTCTATGCACATCACATCACAAAAAAAGGAAAAAAGCCCTGACAGTTGGATTGTTTTTGACTTAATTTATTACTAACACTTTATATAGTAAGAATTTCATGACATTCCTTTTACAATTGTAAGGTTTTAATGTCGGTTACTAAACTGTTTATAAGAAATAATATGGAGTTTAAACCGCCGATAATTAATAGGTTTAAACGATTATGGTTAAATCTATATTTGGTAAAGGTCCATCGGTGTTGCCTCAAAGTTGTGTAACACGCTTATTAATGAAAGACCACACCGAGTTATGACGCAAGGAAGATGAGTAAAAACTTCGCGAACAACCGGTCTCGTGAGCAAAGAAATTTATTGACATAAACGTGCGTTTTATTTACACTTTCATCGACCAATATTTAAGTTTCTTGTCGTATAATCAGTATTGATTGTTAACGATGGATGGACGTAATCGAAACTGTGCGAAAAGAAATTTTGACATATTTTTAATATTGAAATTATTTATGTTGGATCTTTATCGCTCTTACAAATTCACAAATTGTAATACCTATATAAAATTCTCGTGTCACAGTGTTAGTTGCCATACTCTTCCGAAACGGCTTAACCTATTTTGATGAAATTATATATCTACACTTGATAGGTCTGAGAATAGGTTTTTATCTATTTTTTATACGCGGGCGAAGTCGCGGGCAGCAGCTAGTATTATATATATATATCCTCTCAAAAGTTATGATTATATAGATATATGTTTAAGAAAGATGATTTTAAAATGATACTTGTAACTTAATTTTTTGAAAAAATTAAGTAAGTAGTAATTTGAGCATCATTTCCAGGGTACATCCCAATATGAAAGTTGTCGACGTTATCATTCACCGCGTCGACGTAGACGCACCCCGTTGCGATTACGTGAAGATCCTCAAATTTGTTATTCCGAAAAATTGCGTCAAACCGTCGATAATGATATACGATATAAGCAAACACATGACCAACAACAATCGTATAAACAAGATTTAGGCAAGTATTTATTTTATTGCAATGCGTTCAACTCTACAGAGATAACCTAAATGTACTCACATTATTTTGTAGATGACATGGTGGACAAAAGAAAAAAAGCTGTAAATGAAGAAATAAAAAAGAATATAGAATACGAGCGCAAAATGGTAAAAACTTATTAAAACAAAAGTATATTGTTCTGTTTGATATTTTTGGTTGTTTTGCATGATTTCAGCAAAATTCAGATGCACCTTGGGGTAAGCCGGGACCTGGTGGAACCGCATGGAGAAATCCCCGAGATATCGGATTGAATTTTTCTAAATCCATGGTATTAATATTGAGGATATTTTGTAGTTGCTTGTACCTTTTATTATAACAAACAATGCTCACAATTACAGGGGTGGACGGACAATGAGATTTTTAATAAAATTAAAGGTGATCACAAACGCCACAAGAGGTCTTCGCTAACTTTGCCTAAAGTAAAGAAAGATGATGACTCGAAGGAAAATAATCCGACAGAAAATGAACACGAGGAGAAACCGTCAAGCGTTGAAAAATTGCCAGACATCAAAGACACTAACAGTGCTAACAGCAACAACGGTAAACAAGATGAAAATAAAAGAAATGGCGAAAACCGTGAAGCAAAACAACAAACTGTCAATGCGCCTCGAAAAGTAAGAAGAAGTTCTAAGAAAAATAAATTCATCAAGAGATTGTCGAATGGAGACAAAGTGAGGCGAATCGTGTTAGACGACACTGTCAACGGTGTGTTTGATGGTGACGTTTCTAACAATTCAACAGAGCAGAAGCCAACGCCCGAGGCGACTATACTAAGATTGACAGGTGGTATAGAGCTAGTTCCTCTTCTTGCAAGACGAAGACGTGTCGGCGCTCGTACACTGCCCTCTAGCGATGTCACACGACCTCCGGATCAATCTTGCGAGTGAGTAAAGCCAATTACTGACCAGATGAAAGGTTAACCAATCAGCTATTATTGATTTCCGCTAAAGTACTATAAAAGAATTGACACGCCCACCATACAAGTCCCATTGTAGTGTCGCAAGTTGTTTTTTCATCTTACATAATAAGCTTCTCCTTGGTATGTTGCGAATAATGTGGTATTTGTTGCTATATATCAATTCATAAGCCATCAATTTTTAAAGGTCATAGATTTTGACCCTCGCATAAGAAAACCATTAAATATGCAGATGTCATGTAGGAATGTTTCGGTAATAGTTTTTCTTTGCAAACAATTGGTTCATTTATGGCGAAGGCTTTGTCTGTGTCTATAATATTGTTTCGATATAGTTTTAAAAGGTTACAAAGTTACCTATTACAACACCATGAAACGAACAAAGAAGCATAAAATGCGTATGCGAAGTATTTTTTTTTTTACAAATTAAAAACCGATTAATTAAAATTTTAAAATGCATCACTTATTTAGAGGTCAAAGAGACAACATTCACTGACTTTTAATAATAATAATAATTTGTTGCGTGGACCAATATGTTTATGTAAATTGTTTTTTATGACAAGCATATTGCTTAAATTGCAAATGAAACGCAATATTACGATATTTAAGAAATACACGTATTTTTTAAACAAGTTAAGCAATGCACCTTGTCAAATATGAATTCTTCAATAACAAGTTATAGTTTAAATATAGACTAACCCCCACTTTCTATTGAGTTCAAACACGTTATATCTACTGTAAGTTGCTGAGACGTTCTGTAGAGTGTAGACTACTTGTTGCTGCAGCATCAGAACAATGTTACTAAGTATGTCTTGGATTTTACATCAATCTAATTTGTGGAAGTTAGTGAAATTCCCTTCGTCAACTAGGGAGTGGGATGATGTTACTCAAACGCCTGAAACTATAGCTAGGAACCATTTCGATCACGTCACAAGACTATCTGTTTGGGACCTAGTATGCCATGGACACACACACAGATTTGACTACGTCAAGCTTATAACACTCCGTTTTTGCGTCCGGTTTAAAAATTGGTTGAAATAATAAAAATTAATACCTCGTAAAACTACAGGTCTATTGATTTTTTTGTAAGATGAGCTACTTACAACTTACTTATTATATATAATTTTTCTTTTTGAAATATCAAAAAAGAACAATGAATAATACCACGCAATTTTTTTTTAACTCTAAACCTTTAATCTTTAGTATACAAGATATAATAACCAATCTTGATAATAACTTCGGTCGGTCATTACATTGAATCTGATAAGATTTCGTTACTGGTAATTTTAGCCTCGACACGGCTGAACCAAGTAATTCAACTACCTTTGAAGTATAATACTTAATTGAAATATAATAAGTCATCGTAATTATTGTAAAGTTCTCTTAGCTTATATCACAATTCATTTTTCCACAGATGGCGGGAAATTCTCAACTTGAATTATTTGAGTGAATTGAAAAATCAAATGCGTGTTAATTATGAACGGAAAGAGGTGAGCAATGTAATGAAGAGCTTTATGAAAATTATGTAGTTAAACAAGAGTTGTATGGACTAAGTCGATACCACTCTGGTTCGAATCCTGATCAGGCATCCATTTGTCAATTTCGTGGGTGATTCAATTTAAATGTGATAGTAATAGTAAAGGAAAAAAACATCATGAAAAAACCTACTAGTTTAATAGTAATCGTCCAGACTACTACTAATAATAAAAATGAGAAAATTAGCAAGGATGAATGGATGCTTGATTCTGATAGAATTTTGTTTAAATTTTACCGAAATATAGTTTTACATTTTTTTATAAAAATTTCGAAAAAAAAAAATAGTCAACGATCCTGAAAAATTTTTCAAAAGAAACTCAGGATTTCTTTTTTTGTCACCTTTAAAGTAAAATACTCGTATATTAGAATTAGATTCCTTACAATTACTATAAGATAAACACAGCACAGGCTATATATGATATACGAGTATCTATACAATATGAGAGTGTTCATATGATATAATATACATACGGACGAAGTCGCTGGAAAAATCTATCATAATATCAATCCATACTCAACTACTCGGATTAGTATCCAGGATATTACGAAAATGTAAGAACAATGCGTTCTGGCAAGTGTCCCCTCAGGCTTATTATCCAACATTTCTATTATTTCACTTCACAGTGTATGGGCACAAAGCTGTGCTTTGGAGCCAAACCTTACATATTATAAAACATAGTCCTCCGCCGCGTGTGTCTGTCTGTCTGTTCGCGATAAACTTAAAAACTAAAGCACCGATTTTCATGCTGTTTTCACCAGTGGATAGATTGGTTTTCAAGGAAGGTTTTAGTATATAATTTACATATTTACGCGGACGAAGTCGCGGGCAGCAGCTGGTATTTTTATATTTATAAATTGTACATACTTTATGTGCTAAAGTTAAAATCTGTTCCGTAAAATCTTCTTAACTTTCTCATTTATTGAAACATTTGACTGAGGGGCAAAAGGCTTATAGGTTCACTGTCTTGTAGTGGTGAAATCGTATTAAATCCTTTTTTGTTTTATCAGGAGAGCCGTCGTGATTCGGCGGAGAGTGTTCGTCTACATCATGAGACGTGGGCATCTCTATGGGGTCGGCCAGGTCACGGCGCACCTCTGCGGGGTCGATACGCCAGAAGCAATCTCGCGCAACTCCTATATGTAATACCACCAACTAATGCAGACTAAATGTAGCCAAGAATTTGTAACAATAATTTTCTTTACACTAAAGGTAAAGACTTCATATTTGTTAAATAATTCTAAAGAGCTGTTTAGTTCTTTTATTCATTTACATCATGGTACGCACAATATAAATACTGTGTGCCTATTTCAGCAAGTAGTTCAATTTTAATTTTCATTAGTTCAATAACATAACACATAGATTAACAAAAGATAAGATTTTTTTAATATTATAGAAAATAGAAAAGCAATAAAAATACACAGTATAGGACACTAGACTTGTAATAAATTGGGAGCAATTGCATGGACCTGTAATAAGTATATCTTAGAAATGAATAGATATAAAATAAAGGCGCTATCCGCCTTTGTCAACCATCGTAATATAATAATATATCTTTGCAAGCACTACGCTAACTTTTTCTAAATCTCCATAACTTATAAAAAAGGCGATAAACGAGGGAGGTTTGTGTAAACTTATTTCGTGTGGATATATAAATTGTATCCGTGTTGGGTCGCTAAATTGGTATAAAATTGTGCCAACACCATAATACAACATAAATCTTAGAATTTTGTAATTATGTAAAGAATATACATAGTGTTTTATTAGTTTGCAAATAGGGACAAGATCTAATGAAGTGAAACATTAAAAGTTAATTGTGTAGTACTTAATGTAGGTCAAAATGCACAATAGTCTAATTGAGGTAGATAATTACTGTACTGTCAGCTAAAAATCTTATTTAAGTTTTTCATTTAGTTAGAACTTTAAATTTACATTAATTATAACTTTTTGACTATTACTATAATCATTGAATTTATTATTCTTGTAATATTTGTTGCTTTTTTTAGGTATTATTTATGCTAATTATCACAACTATTTCATTAGTTAAATTTTAATTGAAAATTTTAATTTATATTTTATTTACTTAATAGAACTAGACCAAAGTACCTAACACTTTAAATAATTTATTTTTACGTCCAACACTTAATATAAAGCTGACTTTACCCAAAATCGTGAAGTTCATAATTTTAACACAAACCGCAAACTTCAAATAAATTGAATACATGACTAAATTTTCTTAATTTTATTTGTTTCAAGCAGAATATGACACAGAGTTAGTTGGAAATTTTCATAGTTCATACACACATACCTCAGACGTTATTATTTTTAACCCCCGACGCTAAAACGGGGTATTATTTATAAGTTTGACGTGTGACTGTGCATCTATCTGAAGAATCGTGGCTCCCAAACTGATCGGTTTTTTTTAAACCTAACTTGATCCTATTCCGATTCCACCGTACCAAATTAGATTCGCGTTGTCTTCAATATTTCAAAAATTGTAGCGATCCATAATCTGACAATTTTTATTGTCACAAGCAATAGAAAGTTCATTTGAATATACTTTTGTTCACTTAAATAGTAATATATTTATATATGTAAAAAGTTTAAGTAGGGTCATAAACTGCGCTTATAAACTGTACATTGCTTTCTAAATAAAATAATTCATATTAAACTTTGTTTGGATTTTTTATTTAAAAAAATACCTAAAGTGTTTTATTTTGATAACTCTATCCATTGTACTGACAGGGCATGCAAAGATTTAAAGACACAAGCATTGGAGTAACAGCACTAGTGTTATTGTGTTAAAATTTATAACCTAGTATATCTTTCCTTATGTTAAGATAGAAGCAGTTTTGCAGGTGCGTTACAGACCCAATGTTATGGATAACATAAAAAAGACTAATCCTCGAGTTACTGTTCCATTTATTCTTGAATAGGTAATATTCATTTATTATATCCGTGACTCAAAATCAATTATTTCACTGAACTCGTTTGAGCTATTTCGAAAAAACGCAGGAATATTATTTCACTCTTAAGTAATAAGATACATTACTTTTCTTCGATCGTAATATGCCGACAGACGTATCTCAATCACTATTTATTAGGAGCGCACGGTGTGGGGCGTGATAGAAAGAGATGAACCAAAGCTTGACGAAAACGGGTTTGATGCACCGTTGAGTCCGTTAAGTGCAATTATTGCGTAACGCGAACGTATCTCATCCGGTGGGCCATCGGAATGCATTGTGCAACCGTACATCTAAACACAACGCAGTTCAAGGACAATCTCTTTTTATTTTATAAGCTTAACGTAATAAATCTGTCATACCAGCGTGTGCATGCAATGCATTAGAATTCTTTACATAGCGAATAAAGTGTAAGGTATGTAAAACAGACTTCGGTTGCTTATTTTAATTATGTACCCTTCATTGTCCACCTTCATATATAATATTAGTTCCACCTTCATTGTACGAACTGCTAAGAAGTGGAACTCATCCATCTGTGTTTCCTCAAAATTACAACCTCGGGGTCTTAAAATCTAGGGTAAATAAGCACTTACTGGGTAAGCGTGGTCCACCTTTGGCCGCATCTGCACCTTACATCAAGAGAGATCGCGGCCAAGCGCTGCCTTGATTTTTTTAAATATATGTACCCGGTTTTTGGCGGTTACTTCAGTTGTAAGAAGAAAGAGTATTGACTATACATAATATAATTAATTATTAATTTTGAGGCACTCCACGGATATAATAAATAAATATTATAGCTACTCAAGAATAAATAGAACCGCTTCGGCCGCTTAGGAAACCAAAGGTTTGCAGAAATAGTTTTTTATGTTA
Organism: Synanthedon vespiformis; assembly: GCA_918317495.1. Lineage (NCBI taxonomy): Eukaryota > Metazoa > Arthropoda > Insecta > Lepidoptera > Sesiidae > Synanthedon > Synanthedon vespiformis. The sequence continues at coordinate 4,505,883 of OU906953.1, forward strand.
AAGCCGCCTAATCGCTAATCCTTAACTTTGGGTCGGCACAGAAAGGCAAACCTACAGAAAATATCTGTTTGTATTGGTGGTAGCCACATACCGTCAGCTGTCTGCGATATCTTTACATAATCTTCAAAGTGAACCTATATTTTGATTCATATTAATTATAATTATATATGAATTTAAAAGTTAATTCATAAAAAACTTCTACTTATTTAAAAAGGTACAATAATGTTTTAGATAAATAGGTTAGATACGGTTAAATTAACACGTTACTCAACTGTTACCGCTGTTGTCCACAAAACAATGCGAAAATTCTTAAACTTGTCAAAACATCACAAAGCCGTTGCGAATTTTATTATTGTCTTATTGTCGTATTCTAATTTAACAATCGCTTTACTTGACATTAGCTTGAGTTTAAACACGCGTTATGAAACATTTCCTACATGACTGTTCCATCCTTATACGTAAAGTTTGTTTAGACCTACTGGTCGCCTTTATATATATATATATGAAATTAGGCGATATTATGTAACAAGCGCAAACACGATGTATACATTAGGCAAAGACAGCCTGCTTACTAACGATGACTAATAGTTTTGTAGTTACATATTGTTTACATGTATCTGAAGATTTTTATCTCGTACGTACAAAATAACTTAATTATTTTATAATATTAGTATGACAAATGTTTGATTTTCAACCAATATATTTTATGAAAGCAAATATAACCACTTTTTGGGATAGTGAACCTGTCGATATATCTTTTTAAAGATGGTTTGCTCTTACTTAGCCACCATGTAGCCATGTAACGAACATGAGGCCTATGATGAAGCGAGCTCACTCGAACTTTATAAGACAGGGAAGCTCCAAACCTTGGCAGTGCGCATTGAAGGATGTTTTAAACCGAAAAGAGGGATACAAGATGAGGATGGTAACCACTCGTACGTTGGAAAATGGAAAAGAATTCTTAACGTCGGTTATGTAATAACATCTATCTGTCATTCGTATATTATTGAATTCAAAATACTCTTCCTTACTCGTGTTTATATTAAGGTTTCTTCTATCGAATACTTCTAACATCAACATGTGTTCCAGCAATAGCGAGGATGTCCCGCACGTTCTGCTGGAGTGCCCGGTCTTCGCCAAGGAAAGAATGGAGCTGGAATACGAGATGGACATGGAAGTGTGCCCAGCCAACCTAAATGCGTTGATAACGAGTAGCCTAGGAAAGAAATTTATAGAATATTGTGTAAAAGTAGCAACAAGGGTGATAAAAAGAAATAAAACGTAGTATGTAAGTAATTGTTAGTAACTGTAGATAGTTTAAAGAATTAATTGTAATGTTTTAAATTTTTATTATGAATGTTTTTTTTTAAATTATTGTTTTTAATTATTGATTATTGTTATTGTTAATTATAAGAATGTGGACTACAATTATTTACCCAAACCCTATTTGCTAATAATAAAGAAAGTAGAAATTAAGTACATATAAGAGATTAGATAAAGGCGGGAATCACACCCGCATAGAATGAATGAGGACGAATGAAAGAAAGAACAAGGATGCAGAATAAAAGTGCGAGAAGAATAAAAGCGAAAACTGGCATGAAAACTGGCTTTTTAAAGATGGTTTGCTCTTACTTAGCCACCATGTAGCCATGTAACGAACATGAGGCCTATGATGAAGCGAGCTCACTCGAACTTTATAAGACAGGGAAGCTCCAAACCTTGGCAGTGCGCATTGAAGGATGTTTTAAACCGAAAAGAGGGATACAAGATGAGGATGGTAACCACTCGTACGTTGGAAAATGGAAAAGAATTCTTAACGTCGGTTATGTAATAACATCTATCTGTCATTCGTATATTATTGAATTCAAAATACTCTTCCTTACTCGTGTTTATATTAAGGTTTCTTCTATCGAATACTTCTAACATCAACATGTGTTCCAGCAATAGCGAGGATGTCCCGCACGTTCTGCTGGAGTGCCCGGTCTTCGCCAAGGAAAGAATGGAGCTGGAATACGAGATGGACATGGAAGTGTGCCCAGCCAACCTAAATGCGTTGATAACGAGTAGCCTAGGAAAGAAATTTATAGAATATTGTGTAAAAGTAGCAACAAGGGTGATAAAAAGAAATAAAACGTAGTATGTAAGTAATTGTTAGTAACTGTAGATAGTTTAAAGAATTAATTGTAATGTTTTAAATTTTTATTATGAATGTTTTTTTTAAATTATTGTTTTTAATTATTGATTATTGTTATTGTTAATTATAAGAATGTGGACTACAATTATTTACCCAAACCCTATTTGCTAATAATAAAGAAAGTAGAAATTAAGTACATATAAGAGATTAGATAAAGGCGGGAATCACACCCGCATAGAATGAATGAGGACGAATGAAAGAAAGAACAAGGATGCAGAATAAAAGTGCGAGAAGAATAAAAGCGAAAACTGGCATGAATGAGAAGCAGACATAGGCTACGACCTCGAGTCGGAGGGATTCGCTATAAAAAAAAAAAAAAAAAAAAACATCAACATGAGTTAAATAACCATCGAAATAATATATCTTCTGTAAATAACAAAATGTTTTTGTTACTTATTCTTATGAAGAAACATAGAAAAGTATTAAATAGAAAATTTTTTGAGTGTTTTGACGACTTAACAATTCATAGTCAATTAACAAGTGTCAATTCATTATCTTAAAAGAACTTAAAGAAAGCAATGAATTTATAATTCTCAAAGGCAATTTGCATAAAACTATCGCTTTCTAAAGAATAAAATTTCGATTGTCTCACTAACAATACGCGAAGCGTGCCTTTTATTAATTTAATTAATACCTTGAGAAATCAATTTGTCAATCTTTAATTTTAAGCAATTAAGATATTTCATTTGTGATTTCAGTATCTATGCATAAATCATTCAATTCATTTAGAGGTGTGAATTATATTGGTTGAATAAAAAAATAAATAAACAAAACTAAAAAATGTTTGGTTGTTTGTTATGCTTTCAAAATTATGAAAAATTTTGCATACACATTTTCGTCGCGTCCATTTACGGTTACGTTCTAGTAGAGTTCATGATGGATTATTTAAAAATAAAAGTAAATTTAGGTTTTTTGAAATCATATCTAAAAGTAAATACTCTTTAAGATTTCAATTTAGTCTTAAAACTAATGAGCAATTTATCATTAAGTAAGTTCGTCGGTCATTACTGCTTACTCATGAACGCGTTATTAAGAGCATACTTGTGAATTCGTATATGGTTAAGTAAACAAGCAGGCAATTAAAGCGATCGCCATAGAACGTGGCGAGTACGGACGCGTTATGCGTGGGCAACAGGTGACTGTGAAATTTGTAGAACAAACAAAGATGTGTATGTAAATGACGAAGGAGAAAGCACAGCAGTCATGACGAAATGACGATTAAACATTATAAAAGTGACGAACTGTCTGGAGGTGCAGCATCGCTTTATTACAAACTAGTTTTCAAAATTTTCGACTCGACTCCATTAAAAGAAAGAGAAAAATCTGTTTATATAAATATATATTCTTGCCTAACTACATAAAATATGTAGCGGTCGCCGATGCTGATTTTTTGTTCATATAGATCATAAAAACATAATATCACATAATAGTAATGAAATAAAAAATGTTTACATATTAACTCCAAAACTCAACCGCTTTTAATTCGATTTTCACTTATAGAAAGACCAATGAAATAGGAAGGTTCGTGTATAGATATAATTTGCAAAAAAATGCACCCGTGTAAAGCCGGGAGCGGGCCGCTAGTATAACATAATAATAAAACAAAATCTAAATAAAAAAAAACTAATAAAAAAATCTAATAAACCAAAACTGAAGTGAAGTTATTCTTCATAAATGTTTACATTGTATTTCTTTACAATTTCATTTAAGTTGAAGAAGCGTAAAAATTGATTAAAATTTACAATTATGTAGTTATTATTGTAGGTATTTGTTACGAAAGTAAAACACAGTGGGATATCTGACCTATAGATACGCGAATTGTGATAGCTAAGTTTTGTTCACACCTTAATTGAATATTTCTTAATTTACTGACATTGAACTCAATTTAAGATTCAATGTCTACCAACGCGGGTTCCGTCGGATACATATATTAGGCCAAAGCCTTTTTAGCACTCTTATTTTTATTACTATAAACAAAACTATCCCAATAACGACCACCCGTGGATCTATGAATATTATGAGTGTATGAGTTTGATTGACATAAAGAGTTTATATAAAATATTAGTAATTAAGAAAAATATTTTATTCTTATGACCCCAAAAACCATGTAGAGGTTCATATTTAAAGCTTTTTATTGTGCATTAAGTTAAGTTTAAGTATTAAGTTACGTGTTACTTTATGATTAAGCAAAAGCTAAGCTCAGCGCCGATTCCTATCGCCTTTAGTTAACTAAGCCTTTTTCACAACAAGCGATCAGAAAACATAATATTAATTTATCTAATACAGTGCGTTTGTGACATCATTGTAATATTGAAAATATATACATGTAAAAATAGTTTTTACGAAAAAATATTTAAGGGACAGCCACTGCTCGTTTATAATTTTATTATATGTATAAGGTGAATTTTTATATTAAGGTTTGAAGGTGACACTTGTGGGGGAATCGGCGCATGTGTACAATTGCGCACAAAATTGCTAAGGAAAATGAAAATCTTTTTTTCTTATTTCGTAATTTTTCACCTCAGTAACTTAACATTACAGGCAGTGTTGATATTCCTTCCATAAAATCATCGTGCGATGTCGAAGAAGAACGTTTTTTTTAGACATTTATTCACCATGACGTATTTACTAATACGATAAAACAATCTGTACGCAACAGTACCTAAGAGACTCGAGACGCGCGAACGAAGTGCGGGAGGGGAAGAGCGATTGAGTCTACCAATAACGTGTCGGCACACCGACGCGTATCCGCCCCTCACTTTCCTCTGCCCCCTCAAAGACCTAAAAATAGAGTTCTGCGCACATTTGCCGAGAAGTCTTAATTCGCTACACGAACTTATATAAAATATACACATATCTAAACCCAACATTGCTATTGGGTTTTGCTCCCTATATTGGAAAAACGATCCCAATATCCAAAAAGATAATATTGGGTTCCGTATAGCTTCGCCCCACATTTTAGTGAGGCAAGTTACATCGTTACTTCTCCAAAATGTTTCTGAATAGATTTGAGTCTCTGTGCGATACCAAGTTGTAGTACGCGACGCGGCCTTAAGGTTACGGAAAAGAAAGTCCATATATTTCTGGTAAGAGCGCGGTCGGACCGGTCGCCGCCATGACCTCATGCACAATGCCGCATCCCACTTAACTCTTATGTAGCAAAACCTTAACCACTTCTAAATACGTTTGCGGACTGTTTAAGTATATACAAGCTCATAAGAGATACATATTTTCAATATCTTCCCAGAAGTGAGTAAGATGTCAATGTCCGCCTGATAAAAATTCAAATTCACAATGGAATAACTCTCCGAAGTTTTTTTTATTCATCAAATAAGCCAATGTTAGTCCAAGAAACTCTTCTAACGGACATTATTTATTTTACCAGGGTTTTGGAAAAAAATAAAAACGATAATGAAACCCCGAAAGAAATTCAGAAATAATTATTTTTGTAACCTTTAAAATGATAAATATTACAATTACAATTAAATTATATTACAAATACACATTAAATTGAATAAGTTTAATTAATTGATTCCAAGAAAGTCTTAATGTTACCGGTGAATACACTATTTTTGTAATTGTCTAGATATTTTTTTAAATTCTAAATTTTTTTGTAAAATATATAAAAAATATATTAAAGTTCGCTGAGTGAATTGCAGAAAATGTTTACACTGATTATGTTAAAAAATATTTACTCAAAATTACATACTGTAAGCACGCACAAGCCTAATGATATAAAAATAATATAATATGTCCACACTTCTATTACAATAAATTCTTACGAAACGCAAACATTATGGACATTTTAAACATGCGTCTTAGCAATTTTCTTTAGACATGCTCACTTAATTGAAACGACCACATGTCTCCGAGAAATCTGCTTACTCCATTATCTAACGACAACACAACCGTAGCGAATATTATTGACAAGGTTCGCGTAACTTTACCCCTATCACGAGTCTTTTTAGAATTCTACATAACATTTGTTAGATCGAAATAGGCTTTCACCATCTCCTATTAACAGCTACATCTACCCCTTTCAACCACCATTATCGTCAAAATAAAGTGTCTTGAGTTCTCAATAAAATGCTGCGACAAATATAATCAGAAAACTAATAAGTCGCTATTGTTATATATGTCGTAGGCAGATCGTAGAATTGGGCAGATCGTAAAGTATGAAATCAAAAATCTTTCACCAAAAGTCAAAAATAGGTGCGACGAGGATCAGAGCGAAGCAAAGCGAGGAGGAGGGTGATAGGTTTACATGGAAATAAATTTGGGGAGCCGAGCGAAGCGGAGCGGAGTGAGGCGATCCTCTCAGTTTTAACAGAAATATGATCTGCCCAGTAATATCATGATATGCCCAATTCTACGATGTGCCGACGACATATACATAAAGATTAAAGAAAATGACCGGTCACGCCCGCCGTATAAACGAGGAGTTATAGTATGACGTGTGTGTCTTATTCAATTTATGGAGTTCTGTTCAGGCGTTACCAATTTCCTAGTAGACGAAAGGATTTCACTAACTTGCACAGGTTCAATTTATGTGAAATTCGGTATACTTCGGCAGTATTTCCATAGCATATTTTGTTTCGGGCATCGGGGATTATAAACTCAACAGGCAAACTGCTAGGTTTGGATTTTTGTTTCATGGTAGGGGACGGTAGATGTCACTAAATACTTACAAGTATTTACTTCTATATTGCCACCATAATATATTTTATGGCGCGTTAGCATAACACATGCTTGTAACTTCATTTCATAATTCATAATTAGGACGCCACCAAGAAAATATATTATGTTATCACGTAAGTAAATATGCATATTGGGGTGAGAGTAATTAAATTATCTCATTAGTTAAAGACACTCTTTGAGGGTATAAAAATTTCATTTAATTGTCATCATTAGTATTCAAGATATCATTATGAAAATACAACTACGACGACAGATGCCACAATGTTGAAAAAAAAAATCCTTACATAATAAGGAAAATCTCAAAAAGTTATTCACGAAGAAATGGTGGCTGTTTATCTAATTCTACTCCTTCATTATCCACTATTCAGAAGTGGTCTAGTGAATTCAAACGGGGTAGAGAGAGTTTAAAGTCACCCCATCTTCCGGAAAACTCATGGCCACAAATACGTAATTTAAGGGAGGCAATAAAAGAAAAAAGACGTGGAAAATTGACCGCAGGTGTCTTGCTTTTTCACGACAACTCGCCGGTTCACACAGGGCGCGTTGCCAAGGCTGCTGTGAGGGATTCTGGATTTGAAGAAATCACTCATCCACCCTACAGCCCGGATCCACCACCTGCTTATGTAATTCCCATTTGCTTATGTAATCCGATTATGCAATTCCTACTATATGTTCCGCGAATGTTTGAAGGTATCTAATTCAGTCCAAGGATTTTGTATCTTTATTAAGGATTCATTATATTTATTTAAAAGTGAGTGATAACTGTAGGCTTTGTCCGCTTGATGTATGTAGGTGTTTTAATTAGAGAAATAGAAATCACCTCTCAATAAATTACAAAGTAATTATTTTAAATTAATTGTTGAAGAGATAAATTCGGATATCTTTTTTCTAATTTCTTTATTGTGATTTTTTTTTGTTCAGTGGCTAATGACGGTCTAGTGTCATCAATAAAAACTAGAGAAAGTTATATTTTTCTCCACCATGGTGAAATTTCAAATCGTGGGCGAACAATGGTACATACCAGGAAATATTGTACAAATAAATGGAATTGAAGAGTCTGTCTATGATTTAGAAAGAAAGAATTTTACTTTCATATTATTTTGCGTATTACAGAAAAACTGCTGAATACATTTCAAATTAAAAAATTTGGACCATTGGAAGCCCAAAATTGAATAATTCATTAAAATCTATTCATTATATATATTATATTCATTAGCTGGTGCCCGCGACTTCGTCCGCGTTGAAAAAGAAAAAAGTAGCCTATTCTATGTTCTGTACGTCTAAATGTGTATCTACCAATTTTCATGAAAATCAGTTAATTTTTATCAGAAATTGACGAGAGAAAGTGATAGCATGTATAAAAAAATCCAGTGGACATTTATTCGCAGTGATTTTGTTTGAGACCCTGAATCTAAGTGTATCCCTTATCAAAGCTTCAACAGGTGAAATCTCATAAAAATGCGGTGCCCTTTACAGGCATGGGGCACTCAGACTGTGCCATCAATGTCCCACGCGTATAACAAAGCGTGGCGGTTTGATTGATGGCTCGCTTGTCATAGGTTAACACGTGTTGTAGGTGGCCAGAGACGAGAGCCACCGTTTACTGTCCATTCGTATTTATTGCCGTTAATTAGTCTTTGTCTTTAGGTAATAATCATGAATGTTAGACTATGTCATTTATTTTGTTAACACTGTCCGCTTTCTCGTGTTACCTCTTAGGTTATCATCGTGTTTTTGTTAGAATGTAAAGGCCTTACTTTTTGTTTTTAAAGAATCAAAAATAACATTTTCACTAAAGAAACTTGTCTTTAACTGTTGCTTTTCATGGTTAATTCAGGTTTAATTTCATGATATAAAAATAGGATATGTACATTTCAATGTCCTTACATATTATAAAACAAAATCCTTCGCCGCATCTGTCTAGTGTCTGTATGTCTGTTTGCGATAAACTCAAAAACGACTCAATGATTTACATGTTGTTTTCACCAATGCATAGAGCGGTTTTCGAGGAATAATTTTAGCATATAATTTACAAAGTTACGCGGACAAAGTCGGCGGCAGCAGCTAGTATTTTATAAAAAGAAGTACTCAAAAAATCTTCTATGAAGATAGTTCTCTAAAAGAATGTCTAATCAAGATGAATATTCTGACATTGGTGCTTTTTTGTGTGTTAAACGTCTCAGAAAAGTAGGGCACTGATGGCCACCAACCACCAAGTAGCAGTCAGTTTAACTGCTGCTTTTTTAAGACAGGCTGACGGTCCACTTGATTATAGCTACGTTTAACACAAGCAACACCTAAGTGCTGCAAGTGCGCTGCTGGCTAGTGGCTACAGTATGATTAAGGACATTAGTTCTAAGACATTGACGAGACCATTGATCTCGTCGATAGCTTTTATCGCAGATAAGAGATATTACAAATCACACTAATAATGCATATGCCATAACGTTATAAGACTAAACGATTGATTACCTTGATTATGTAATAAAGTGTGGATAGTTACAATGAAAAGTCACACTTCTTTCTTTAGTCAAATTTAACAATACCTGTCATCGAAACGAAATGTTATGTAGGCTGTGAATGTGTAAGGTGAGGTGGTCGTGTGTGTTTTACACAACCGCATTGTTTTGTGTTTTGGGCGGCGATAGTGTGTGGCGGGCGTTGGCAGGGCGTTCGACGAAGAAGCTTCTCACGCGTGCGCAGTACCCGCCGACACGACCCCACGAGTGCAAGCGCGTCTCGATAACAGTACCGGTGAAACTCTTTCATATTGTTATAACTTTAGTGCTACGACTGCGGCAAGCCTTCACAATGCGGCCAGTGAGTACCAGTGTTTTTTTTTATAAGTGACTAAACTGCTTTGTTTTGGCTCGTTTTTTCACCGTTTACGTTGAAACTTTGGATTAAAAAGTATATAAGTATAAACACTCTCCTGTTAAAATGCAAAAATGTGTAAAAATTACAAGTCAATCCATGGTATAGGTTTTAAGTTTTGTGGAAATGAACATACGGAAGCAAACTTTTATATACCTAATATAAAGAATTGTAACAGTGATTATTACTATTTAGCAATTACTTCACGGGTGATGTTGAAGCAGCAAATTATGTACCTCTAATTTGAAATTCTCTAGGTAATAAAACGCGAATTTGATTTATGCTACTTGTCTTGCTAACCTTCTTTTAAAATATAAGAAATATAGAGGAATTAAGAAGATTATTCTCAGTTCATATCAAGGTTGTCTAAACCTTGGAATAACTTTAATAACTCTATAGCCCTTAAAATCCGTATACAGTAGACAACTAAGTAACTAAAAATCTTATACTCTCGAATTCTTCATTAAAATTAATTTAGCTTATTAAAAATATTTGAAACTTATTAGTTTATTTTCTCAAAAATTAAAGAAACTAATAGCTATAAAGTGAAAAAAGCAGAAAAAAAATAAAAGTAAATATTTTTTATCAGAAAATATTATTATTTTTAGAGATATTTAAATTAGTTTAATTAATAAAATAATTAATTAACAAAATAAAAATACCGATCGGACGTGAAGTGTAAAATTAGATACGTAAGTTTTAAAATATTGTATGACATTCGCGCCCAAGTTTTATCCTACATAATAATTATGTATAAAACCCAAATTTAGCATAATGACGTACACAATCATGACTTATGTAGATGTATATAAATACTTATGGAATAAAGATACGATAAGGATAATATTTTAATGCACTTTCCAAATGATGTAACTTGTGCATGCGTGATGATGCGATCAGCCTCGTTTACATGAATCGTCGGAAGCTACGCCTATTACCTACCAGATACTATTTTATACGCGTCGTCTACGACAAACTGGCTTCAATTATAATCAAAATAATAGCAGTGTTGGTGATACAATAAAATAATGTCAAAAGATGATAAAACTAATTTATTTATTTTTATTTAATCTATACCAATATATGTATAAAGCTGATGAGTTTGTTTGTTTGTATTCGCTAATTTCAGGAACTACTGGTTCGATTTGAAAAATTATTTTTGTGTTAGATAGTCCATTTATTGAGGAAGGCTACAGGCTTTAGAGAACGCGGACGAAGTCGCGGGCACCAGCTAGTATCTAATAAAAGCAATGTAGAATACATTTTACAACGTTAAATTAATTTAGAGAGTTAGTCGAACTAACTTCCACTATTTTGATGTCGATACAGTTTAATTAACTGAAGAACGACAAACGAGAAAGCTCTGAGTAAGTATATACTTTGTGGAAATTAATTGCATACGAGCGAATTCGGGCGCGAGTTACTTAATAATTTCGTATTTTTGTCAAACAAATCACACCTCACAAATGATTTGTTTTATAAAATTATTAACTTATATTAGCGAGTCAACCGCAAAATGCAATCATTGTAAATATTTGCATATGAAATTGAGACATATTCGCAACCAGATTTCATGTAAAGTGGTCATTGCGCGTCAGTGCCTCTAAAACACTCGAGTCATTTCTTATTCAAAAAGCGTATACCGAGAATCTTGTTAGCATAAGTTAGATAACTTAGAAATTGCACACAAGTTGGCTTCTACTAATATTTTATGTAACTTTATAATAAGTTCCAGAATGTAATTACTTCATATGTTGACAAATGTCGAAAAAGAAAACAAAAATAGCTCACATAAAAAAATTCAGCTAACATAAAAGATAACGTAAGTTAAACTGACACGAAAGATTTCAGCTGTTTGATATCTTATGAGTAAAGGACGCCAGGATGTTCCTATTCCTTTGCCAGTGCACTTGAATTCCTCTTTTAAAATTTAGTTTAGTTAGTTTCAAAAAATCTCTCGGGATTTTATTAATTTACGAGTTTTAGTTTAACGATTGCTTAGCGCAATCAAGAATCATAACTCATAACAGACAGTTTCTATTTTGTTATAGCGTTTTGAAAAACGATACATTTGCTATAAAATTGCTACTCTACGTAGAACTAAAAATAAACATTAAAATCCAATCAGACGCATTAATTATTGTTTTAGTTACACAACCAATATCTAGCCATAGTGTTCGTGAGCTCGTCTATTAAGAAGCACATTGACATAGCACCTAACGGGTTACGCAATGTAAAAGTGGAATCCATTGGCTCTTCACATAATGTCTCCGTGACCTCTCTCACAGATTTTCTTTAAGACAACACTGACTTGGTGTTGATTTTAGTAACGATGGTAATGTAAAACTATACCAATATATAAAGCTAAAGTTTGTTTGTTTGGTTGTACGCGCTAATCTCAGGAACGAAGTGCCCGTGACTTCGTATAGTTCGTGTAGCGAATAAAGACTTCTCGGCAAATGTTGCGCAGAATTCCATTTTTAGGTCTTTGAGAGGACAGAGGAAAGTGAGGGGCGGGTACGATTCGGTGTGCCGACACGTTATTGGTAGACTCAGTCGCTCTTCCCCTCCCGCACTTCGTTCGCGCGTCTCGAGTCTCTTGGTAGTACTGTTGCGTACACATTGTTTTATCGTATTAGTAAATACGTCATGGTGAATGAATGCCTAAAAAAACGTTCTTCTTCGACATCGCACGATGATTTTATGGAAGGAATATCAACACTGCATGTAATGTTAAGTTAGTGAGGTAAAAAATTACAAATAAGAAAAAAAAATGTCATTTTCCTTAGCAATTTTGTGCGCAATTGTACACATGCGCCGATTGCCCCCACAAGTGCCGCCTTCAAACCTTAATATAATAATTCACCAAATATAAAAGCAATTATAACCTTGTTGCTATAACACATTGGCCAGGTGTTAGTTACAGTTTCATATTTTGGATAATCCCTCGGGAACAGTAGTTTTTCTGGATGAAAGGTACCCTATGTCCTTTCTGGTGTTGCAAGAAACGTGTATGCAAAATTTCATGGTGATCAGTACAGTAGTTTTTGGGTGAAAGCGAAAACAAACAAACACATTCACATTTATAATATTATAGTAAGGATAATAGAATATAATTAAGTTTTTCCTTGGGCAAAGCCGGTAGCGGGTCTGTATCTATATCTGTATAACCGCTTGTCTGTCTGTATATCTCAGGTTTAGCCTACGTAAGCTTCTCATTACCTAAACGCTTAATATGGTTTTATTAACTTCATTAAAAAAATATCTTCTTACTGAAGGTGAAAACCGCATAAAATTCCATTGCGTCGTTTAGGAGGAGTCAGCGGCTATACAGATGCGGAAAGCGACTTCAAATTATACTAAGAGTATGTACGGCAAGGACTAGCTGGTCTATCACCTAACTATGTTGCCAGTCGGGTTAACTTGCTGCAGTTTGCTAGACTGGTTCTCTTTTATGGCAACTGTTCCACTTCTTTGACTCGTAACGTGATATTATAGCCAATAACTTTCACCAATAAACGAACAATAAAACTCAAAAATAATTTCTAAAATCAGACCAGTTGTTCCTTGGATTCATAGGATCAAACATACAATTTACGCGGCGAAACCGCAGGCTACGACTAGTCATAAAACATTACCTATATCACAGAATTGGTTAGTACAAGACTATACAGTTTCACATATTGCCATAAAGAAAAAATAAATAACATTCACCTCTGCAAAAACTATAGAAAGACAGATCGTGTTTCATGTTTTTAGTAGTCAATATCTAATAAATAATTTGATATATGTGTTATTAAATCCTTACATATAAAACACGTCCCCCGCCACGTCTGTCCGTCTGTATGTTTACGATGATCTCCAAAATTACTAAAAGGGATTTTCATGCGGATTTCACTAATGGAAAGAATGTTAAACGAGGGCAGTTTTTATATAAAACTAGTGTTTTTGCCAGCGACTTCGTTCGCGTTCGATCGCTACCAAACTTCACAGGAACACTGTATGTCTGAAATTGTCTGAGTGTTTCATCAAAATCGGTTCAGCGGTTTTGGAGTCTATAGGGTCTATACGGGGACACACACCTACACACATCGCCTTTTATATATAAGACTAGGTTGTTGCCTGCGACTTCGTCCGCGTTAAAAAATATAAAAAGTAGCCTATCACGTGTCCCGTACTTCTAAATGTTTATCTACCAAGTTTCATGAAAATCGGTTAATTCGTTTAAGAGATAGTGGAGGAACATAAATACATACATACATACAGAAAAAATTCTAAATATCGTCAATTTAGTTTCAGTATCATGTATAGAGCCTATATACATGATATTTCTGAAAACAAAGTAAATTACTCCATGACCGACCCCTACACATTTATTATTTAGTATTGATTTGTAGAAAATATTGTATCCGTTCGAAGCCGGGAATGGGTATAATGAAACCACTGAAGCATTCAATTCTTATTCATTGCTGAAGGTCTTGCCCGCTCTGAAATGTGCCAGCACCAGCTGTTTCCACTTCACCCTGCCTCGTAGCTTAGATAAACATAGATTCATAGTAATTAATAGTAGTATCGCTACAGGCAATACAGGGCAGATAGTTGTATTATTGCTAGACGGATATTAACGTATTATAACTGTAAACAAGTTTGAATTCGCCTTTCCGGTCCCGTCTAGTCGTTTGTCTGCTCTTGTTTAAAAGATTCGCGTCAACACAGATACATACATAACACATTATTTATGCATGCATTCGATAAAGGAAGTCATTAATACCATTTTTATACAAGTTGACATAACACACTCGTCGTGAATGTGGAACGAACACTTCTAAAAACATAATATTGTAACTGACATAAAAGTCAGCGACAGCAGTTATATGACAGTCATGTCAATGGAAAATAATATAATATTATATTATTATTATTTATTTATTTCTATAAATTAAAATTTAATAAAATTTAAAATTTAACAATTTATTTGCTGATGTCTTAAAGAATGCAAAAACGAAAAAGCTATGTGGTTTTAATAATGAAAAAAGTCACAATAATAAAATTTGTATTTTAATGACTTCGATAATAGAAATTAAAAATAAAAACTTTAAAATTACTTCAAAGTTTTTGTTATTATTATTTTAACCGTAAGGTTTAGAACTATTGTTAGATAATAAAAAAAATACAATAGATGGGATGACAAGATACGATTATTGTTCACATAATAGTAGCTTCGCTTCGTTCACATACCTAATATCAGTGCGATATGCTTTTCTTACATGTCTCGGAAGGCTACAAAACATCAATGAGATTTAAGATAAGTCTTACTGCAAACCAGTTCATTTTAGCGATTTTAATCTAAATACTAAAATGAAAATAGGTAAAAAAACAATAAAGATCTTCCAAAAACATTTAATTTAATATTTACAAATTATTAATTAAGAAACGGATTTCCTTTTCTATTCGGCGAATCACAAGGGCCGGTTGCATTTTAGGGAATAATTCGGTGACGCAGCTACTGGAACATTTTCTATGTAGATGTATAAAAGATGGCAAAACAGAACCATATAGGAATACACGAAAGTTGGTAAGTACGTCTACGATCTCAATAATATTATTGTAATACCATAACATAATCTACTACTGAAATATCTCTGTAACGCATGTGTAATTCAAGATAATCTTGAGGAAATCTAACAATGTAATGCTTGTTAGATATGTAAATGAGAATTGTTTCGGATCACTAAACTAGTAATTAATAACCCAAATTCGCCAATACATTATTTGTCGGAAATTACTTTTTGCTATTTATTAACACATCAAGTAACCGAAGTTGAACAGTTATATTTTGAACACTTACTTTTTAAGGCTAGTATAATTTTTGTTAGTATTAGTGACGTAAGTTTATTATGCTGTTTTGATCCATTTTTTATTTTAAAGGATGGCAAAGAGACTGATGGTGAACCTGGATGGTTATTGGTTATCATTGCATACAAGAGAGCAAGTGGTTGCGAATGCGCATGCAAATGCTAAGGATGCTAAGGGACTTGCTAAAATCGACACTAGATAGATTACTAAAAAATAATAATAATAACAAAATGTCTTGTTTGGTGGTAGTAATTACCCTTTACACCAAGACAGCCGTGGAAAAAACAGAATATTATTATGCTAGTGTTTTGTAGTGTGAGTAACATAGTGCCAGTCTGGTTATTCTATTACTACTTTGTGGACATGATCAGTGTTAGTCCTGGTTTAGTGTTGATTGTAGCCACTTAGCCAGCCACCCACTGTAAAGTAGACTTGCCAGCCGACGTTGTTTTGTAAAATTTAAATAGAATAAATTAAATTGATGCAACATTCTAGTTTACTACTATTGACATAGTGTCATTAGTTCGAAATTGGAATACACCTTGAAAATATGAAAAGAAGTCGTGACTTCTAAATGTGACGATTCTCAATATAACAAAGGGGAGATGAGATCGAATCTATTATGGATAAATGGAATAAAGTTTTTATATGACAATAGTTGCGCCAATAACAATAATAGGTAAGCATTATTTCATACTGCGTACTTTACCTTCAAACTATCTACGAATTACTAACAAAGACGACCGGTTGTGATAGCGATCAGTCAGTCAAGTGCTCAATATTTACAAAGACTTTCCTTTGTCACGATGGATCAAAAGAAAACACGAAATGAAGACATGTTCGATAGAAATGATTTTATTATTCTTTGGCGGTTACTCAGTGACCTCAAACCTTAGTCGTAACTTTTACATTTATAGAATTTCGAACTGGGTTTCAGGCATTTTGTAATAAAATATACATCTCAATTAAGTGTGTCTTTTTATATTTTTTTTTATTACTTTTACTAGTTAAGGCGTGAAAGCTTAACAACCAAACTTACTTTCGCATTTGTAATATTAGTTAGGATTAAAGGTATTTTATTTTGTTAAAAATTTTAAAAAAATTTCAATACTGTATTTTATTATTTTTATTGCAGAAAGGCAAGCCAATTAAAGAGAGTTTTTAAAAGTTACGGACACTATAACAATTTTCCGTAAAATGCAGACGAACTCGACGTTAGAACACAAAAGCGATTTTGTGTCTAGTTTAAAATTTCTCGCCGTGAGACAGTGAAAGCGAAAGATATTTGTATAATTTTCAACATATTTTTCTCACGATCTCTTTACTGATTAAAAGCCTTTTACGAGCCTCTAATTTGTTCTCTTGAAATTTGTCAATGACTATCCATTTAGAATGAATATTCATTCATTCATTGTAAAGGCCGGTTTTAATTTTATTGTTTCTTAAATATGAATTTATTCACTGCACTTTAATTACTTATCACTTATTCTACTTGTATTTCCACCGGCTGTACAATGGTAAAATTCGGTTCAACCGTTTTTACTTTATTACGAAACAAACAAAGTTTCGATTGTAAATAATGGACGAATTATTTCAATCTAACGTCAGTTTATCTCCTTACTGTATAAATTATTGTTTTCTTTTTATTACATAGGTACCTATTTCTTGAAATCATAACTTTACTAATACAGTCCACCACAAACAGTTCGTTTTCAAAGTCTCTGTGCAGTAGACATTAGAAGTTATTTTATTATTTTATGATATATAGATTAGTTAGATCATAAGTGAATTATTATTTTATGATATGAACACAAAGTTTACACATTTACACAATGAAAATAAAGCGCAAAGTTGAATGATTTATTTTACTTATATTGTGCTGATTAGAAAACAAATAACTTTCAGTGAACTCTATGCCTTCGAGCGAATTTATGTCTTTATTTAGTCTAAGCTTTCGAACATCGCTCACTTGATTTATTAAGGGTAAGTGCAGAGGTTACGTCCGAGTTGTGTAACGTTCGTTAATCTTATTGTCAGTCTATTTTAAAGGCATCAATAGATCTATATTGAATTTAAACATAAGTATGTATGTATAATTACATATAAAAGTTAATTACAAATCTTAATTTGATTGAGGAACTATTCAATTGAATCACTTGTTACAATTGCATAGTTATTATGAATTAGTTTATCTATCTATACTAATAATATACCTACTAATAATAAATCTGTAAGTGTATGTATTGTATAGTATAGTATGTATGTATGTTGCTCCATAACTCCAACTGATTTTCATGAAACTTGGTAGATAAATATTTAGACGTACAGGACACAGGATAGGCTACTTTTTCATTTTCCACGCGGACGAAGTCGCGGGCGCCAGCTAGTATATTATATAAAGAGGTAGGTATACGTTTTTGTCTGCTTTTTACACTAATTTCTTCGAAATCACTTTCTAGTTTGGTATATATTTGAGGCATATTTTATAAAAAAAAATATAAAGACAATAATACATTTACATCATTTACATCAAGGAATTAAAAAAAAATCGTTCCTTTTATTGTTATTCACTGCGGTAGATATTCTGTACAATAGGAATTACCTGGCGATGTCCAAATTCAAGTGTATCTAGATATATATCTCCATCAGTTACTATTGTTCTTTTAAAGCATGACAGAGAGACTAGCATGCAATTCAGCTAAAGTGTTTACTTGTGAAGAATGTTGTTACTGTGAATATGGGTTTGTAATTCCTTTGTTATTATTGTTGTAATTATTCACCTTGCTTATAATAAAAATAAATCTATACTAATATTATAAAGAGATAAAATTTGTATGTTTGCTAGTTTGTGAACGGGATAATCTTCGAAACTATGGATCCGATTTAAAAAAAAACCCTAATAAAGTAGATTTTCAGGATGGACATAGGTTAAATATTCCAATAGGCATCAGCTATCTAAAAATAAAGATCAACACTTGGCAACAGTATATTGTCAGACGTCAATGTATTTGGTCAGGCTCTATATAATTTATTTTTCAACGCGGGCGAAGTCGCCGGCATCTGCTAGTAAAAAAATTAAAAAGGTTATATTACACTAGCTGCTGCCCGCGACGTCGCACGAGTGACTTTGTAAATTACATATATACTAAAACCTTCCTCGAGAACCACTCTATCCATTGGTGAAAACAGCATGAAAATCGGTGCAGTAGTTTTTGAGTTCATCACGAACAGACAGACAGACAGACAGACAAACGCGGCAGACGACTTTGTTCTATAATATGTAAGGATTTGGAACATTACATAGCAATCCCTAAAATATTACATAAACCACAATGGCATATTTTTCCTTTGAGAAAGTTGGTGTCTTAGCGATAACTGGCCATAACATTTAAAAAATTGCATAAGCCAATGAAGACCACTTTAAATTAACTAGATTATTTTTGTGTATAATAAAATAACGATCATTGTTCATTTTTTGTAAAGTATATACAATAAATTACAATATTAGTATACCTAATATACTAAAAAGACCTTGCTCAGTTTTATCATAGTGCTTCCGTTCTTAGAATATTGTTCATCTGTGACGAAAAGCATCCGTTAGTACCGAAATAAAAGAATTTAACATCAAAGATGTTGTTTTTATTACACCCATTGTTTCGATTGCCTAAAACTTCTATTAAATATTTCACTATATTAATCTTATGTTAACTTACTAATATTATCTAATAGTTGTGATTATACCTATATCAAAATTTATACACGCAGACGAGTGCAGGTTAAAGGAAGATTTAAATCTAAATAGCCGTATTATTGTTATATAATTGGACGTTCCTTCTTTTTTTAATTCAACTTCAATATGAACTTATTTTTCAATCTCGTTCTTTATAGAAATGTATAGGAATAGCTTTTTTGCGATTTTTGGGCAACGGAATCGATTAGCGCCATAAAAAACAAAGTGTAAAAATTTTCCTTTTTCTCACTGACTACCATTTCCAAAATCTTTGAATGCCGACGTGAACGACTATTAAAATTATGGACAGTCTCCTATGTGTGTTTTCTTCTAGCTATAATTGTTTAGGTAGCTGCCTTTACTGATCCGTCTGAAATTATATACCACCATGTATAAGCAAAATAGATTTTCATTCAATCAATTTTAATTTATTAAAAAAAAACCTCTACACTCTACCATATTGTGCAATATTTAATGTTATGTGTGAGTTATGATTATTGAACCGGGGGCTAATTTGTTACCTTTCGATTTTTAGCAATGTCTTAACGCGGTCGAACACGCGCCGTACCAGGAGAAATCTATGAACCAGTAGATCACTTATTGATTAATGGCATCTGTAATGTATGATCATGTACTTACCTACCTATTACGTGTAACATTGCATAATTGATTTTTTAATAAATATATGTTACTAGCTGTACTTCGCGGTTTCATATACATAGCCTATCAAGTGGACCGTCAGCCTGTATTTCCACTTTAACATAAATAAAAAATTAGAGCGTAATCACATCAAAGATAATTTAATCGTGTATAGGTTTAGAATATCAACAAGTTTGTCAACTACCGCTACAGTAAGTAAGTAACAGTTGGTACCTTGTAAATATTAAATTCGTATTAAAAGTTAGACAATACATTATTATCACATCCCACAAAACAATGCTATTTTGCAATCATCAATCACGTTTGTTCAACATCATCAACATGAGACATTAACACATTGCATTGTATTGTATTAAAAACAGATTCTAATAATGCAAATACGAACAACTCTATTGAAAGCAGTTAATTATCATTTGATCAGAGTTAATTAGGCCGAAACAGTAGACAATGAATGTATCACACACTCGTACTGAAATATAAGAAATGCAACTGTATTATCTAATTTACGAAGTAACAGAAAACAATAGTGCTTCTCAGATTTTAATGACAATATCGTAATCCATGGTGCGGTCATTTAACTGTGGCCCCATAACCCGTGCAATGTCACTTTGTTGCATCGCTAGCAAAATTACGGATTTTACATAATTTAATTCTCTTCTCACGCTAATTAAATGTTTATGACACCTGCAATTAGTTATCGTAATATGCATTTGCGCGTAGTTTTGTAGCTTTGGTTTATCAACGACTTAGTCCCGGCTTCCCACGGGTGCAATTTTGTGTGTTGTTTTGAACGCTGATCTCAGAAACGGCTTAATAAATTTGGATGAAAGCACACAAATAGTTTATTATCTGGGTTAACATATACAATACTTTTTATCCTGTAAAAATGATAGGTTTCTATGAGATCTTACGGAGTCGCAGGCGCCAGATAGAATTAAAGTTAGTATACGAATAACTAATATGAGGGCTTTTTTTATTGTTCACTTAAAATTGTTTTTGATGCACGTTGTTAAAAGGAGATTACTGCATTATATTTTTTAATAAATATTCAGAACTTATAATTTATAACCAAGACCCAAGCAAGGGAATAAAGGATAAGACTGATAGTATGAAGGATAATATTAATCTTGCCTCATTGCTCTAACTCAAGAAATAGAGTCTATGAATTAATGAGACAAAATTGTGTATCATGATCAAGGCTTTACATTGCTGTATTAACAAGAAAAGAAAAATTAAAGTTATTTTATATATAACACAAACTCAAGCAAGTATAAATAACACAATATTTTTCATAGTATAGCACAAGTACTATCGAAGTTATTAAGTGCAAATAGATTATGCATGTAAGAGGAAACTAATTTTGTAGCAATTATTCTAAAGAAAAGCGTCGCTTGTTACAAAGTACTCATCGTTTCCGAGAGTACACAGTGGGAAAAATATTGTGCGAGCGTCATTAGGAATCTCTATTATGAATATTCATTGTTATCGTCAATATTTCTTCAATTGTTCAATGAATTCCAAAACGTTTTATTGAGAAAAATATTTGAATTTTATTTGAGAAGTCTTTAAAAGGACTTGTTAAATTAAAAACAAATCATATTTTTTAGTTTTTTGCCCATTTTAAAACAAGTTCAATGCGTTCAAACAAATAACCTCTTCAGCTTTGTGATATTGTTATATATTTACTATAAATTAGACTACTATTTGCTTACTATAATTTCTATTACCTATTTTAGAAAACACTCAAAAAGTACTTGTAAATAAATATAATATTAAAACGGACAGAAAATTAATAAAGATTTATATATTAATTATATTTTTAATTTAAGCTGTCTCCTTAATGACGCGTTGCAAATAAAACAAGCGTGCATTATTTTATAATTTTCAAAGAAAGCAAAATTTTCACTCGAATAGAATCTGCGCGTTGTTGTGATTGCTTGAGACTTTCACTGCGACACACGTCTGATACAATACGATTGGCGGCGCGTTTCAACTGCCTAATGAACGAATGCATTAAACTCAACTTTACAAATATCTGACACTAGAAAATTCTACATTATGAACAATAGGTAATATACTTAATTGTACATTATGTATATTATGTAGGACATTTCAGTTATTTCGTATCTCAACATCATCGTGTTGGACTCCCTCATAATTTTCCAAAAGAACCGGTCAGAAGCAACCTGGATCCACCGTCGACCTTATTGAATTAAAAATGGCCGTATATTTGTTTGCAACTGCTTGTAATCGCTTAATAATTAATACATGACTTCTACGAATTATAAACACACAACTTATGTAATTGATATAATTAATTAATTATTTATAAACGGAAATATTAGCATTTGAAAATTCGGCCATTAGAAGCCATAATGATTCATTTAATTAAGTCAAATTTGGAAGATCAATTTGTTGACTGCAATAATAATTATACATATGTTATTTAAATAAGCAGGTTTTTTTTTTAAGTTTTAATTTAAAGCAATGCTATAATTTAAAGCAAACAAGCAACGCTATAGATATTGCAAGTAAGCTGCTGACCTTAATGGGATTAAGGCATAGAAAAGAAAAGGGAAATGGGGTTTGTTATAACTTTTTCACTCGTTACAGAAACAACATAAAACGCATTGTTATTTATTTATTTTTTAAATTCAAAACTTAAAGCCATTTTCAGTTACAATATTATGGTTTGTTTTATAATTGATGGAGCCCTATCGGCTCATCGCAGTTGCATCGGAAGTCACGGTAACTGAGGGAGAGTGGCTGCGGGCGTGCCCTCACGAACTCAGCCGTTTATGTGTTTTGTATTCAGCGGTAAGACGAAAACAAAGATTCTGTCCATTCAAAAGCGTTCATACGTGAAATACATTAAAATTTGTATGCACTTTCTTTCTGAGAAAAGGTTTATTTAAATATATTTCAAGTTATACATAAAGTACAATGGCTTGCGTTTAGACAATTTTGTATTCGAATACTGTATTTTACTTAAGTATTTTGACTTAATATGGTTTTTATCTACCTGAGTTAGAGTTACAAGTCATAAGTGCTCCAGCGACATTCCGGAAATATTTCTTTGACTGTTTTCAGACAATTACAATGTTATATGTTTTTTACAAAGATATTGGTGTAGTTTTTTGAACTTTTGCCAACCGCATGTTTATAATTTATAATGGTAACAGAACTATTGATTTTAACTGGATATATTGTTTTTTTAGAAACATAAGCAAAATATGCTTCCGGTCCATTACAACCAAATCCTAAATTGCCTGAAATGTGAATACGCCTGAATTCCAAATAGACTGAATTTTAATACGACCGAAACTAGGGTATTATGAACAATGATTGAAATTACAAAATAAGGATAGCCGAAAAGACTCTAATATGCCCTGAAATATTTAAGAAATATAATTTTGATTTACTATTATTTCTTTATTCCCTTAAATTCTAAAAATAATTTATATATAAATATATCATTATTTAAATATTAATATATTCTGTAACACTATATATGCTCTCAAATATAAACAACTCTATTTCTCTATTTCATACATTATGACATAATCCGTATGGAAATTAATCTTTCTCATATGAAATTTGCATTTTATAAACGCTATTAACGTAAACTTTGTTAATTAAAAACTATCAATTCAATGTAGGAGTCACATTTTAGGGAGAAATATTGCTTGTATTGTATAATGATTTGCGCAAGGAATTTCGTAAGTAAAGATGCGTGCACGCAACTTTCCGATACTTATGGTTGTCGATGGCGTGTATTATAAATAATTATGTAAATTGACAATAACGGCATGTGTACAGTGAAACCCATACCGGTTATATATGTCTGTGCACATAACAACCACACGACCATTGTTTGTATTGTTGTTGGAAAATATTAGCGACATTGTGATAAACGCACGTGTTTCAATTGGTCACGACTTACTATGTGAACTAGTTTCCGATCTCTTGGCTGTGCTAATATAGATATGCAGATATGGGGAGTAATATATTAAGATATAACAAGCTATAATTAAAATTATAAACCGCCGTCTTTCTATTGAGTCCAAACATGCTATACTAGTTGTAAGTTATTCCACAGACTACTTGATCCTGCAACACCAGGTCAAGGTTACCATGTCATGTAAATACTGTATATAAAATTTCACATCAATCAAAACATGTTCAAGTTAGTTAAATCCCTTCGTTAATTATGAAATGGATTTATGGTCTTCAAACGCCTGAACAGAACTATGGTATGCAAGGAGCAAGGTTTTACCTGTATATAAATAATGTAATAAATCGCTTCATTTATTCTAACAATTTAAAGGAATACTTACTTCTATTGCACACTTCATTTAATAAGACTACATTTATTCACACAAAGAATTTAACTTCTATAATTAATTAATAATATAAGTACCTAATTTCCACACGAGCCTGATGGGGCTTCAACAGTGTTCGAAGAAAACCCCGGGGCCACATCTGATACGTGAATTCTTAAGTGCGTATTACCTAACATAAATCTTAACCTTTATAACATGTATAAGTAACTTATTGTAAAAGAAATGAGTAAGCTCTTGCGTCAATACACATAAGTGTCCACTCTTTAGTTCTCTACTCTTTACATCCAATTAATAGAGATTAATTGGACGTACAATGATTTATAATAATAATATATCATGATCGAGTGAATTTTTAAATGTGTACTGAACCATAAAATCATCAAGGATGCTTATAAAACTATAACGTGTTTTTTGAATATCTTAAATCTTAATGTTATTGATGGTTTGGCGTTGAATTAAAAATAGGCTGACTTCGAATATTGTCTCAGTAAATAAGCATTTTCTGTTTATCTCAAATAACCTTAAACTTACAGAAGATCTCAGTGAAAAAACAATGCACCTGACAAAACACAATGTATTCGCGTGTAGAGAAATTGAATGACTCGAACTTTGAAAAGATTTGTGTTATATGAGCTCGAAAACACACAGACGCCGGTAGGAATTCCAAACCTTGGCGCATTATACATAATTATGATTATGTAGAAATTCCAGGTAAAAGTCAGGAATGCACGCCGCAAGAAAAACCACATTTACAACTTCGTCGATAAAGTAACATTTTGTTTTATTGATCACAATGTGCCTCAATAACTTCCTACTAGAGTTTTCTTTAAAGCGTACGATTTCTAATGGTTCGCTCGTGAACTCTCATATGTGAACAACTTAAATGAAAGACAAATGAATATGTTTATACCATCAACGTTTATACCGTTGTAGTTGTGCTCGAGCATCACTTAGGAAATTATATTTTTGTTCTAAATAGAAAAAAATCTAACTCGAAAAATATGTATTATCAGATTTAATAATAAATCTGTAAGTATAGGTGGTGTATGTATGTATGATCCTCCATAATTCTTAAACGAATTCGTTATTTTCATGAAACTTGGTAGACTACTACGGGACACAGGATAGGCTATTTTTTTTTTAAACGCGGACGAAGTCTCAGGCACCAGCTAGTATTATAATATAATGTTGATTACTTGTACTTGTACTTTGTAAAATACAAATTTTACACAAAAAATACTGTATAGACAAAAATTACCGAGTATGTTTTTTGTTCACTTTTAATTATTTGAAAGTTTAATCTTTTTATTTCCAATTAATCATCACAATTAAAACAAACGATACAATATGTTTTAAACTGGTCGGTTATTTCACAACTAGAAAGGTAGATATGCAGTTTGTTTTAGTAATCAACTATTTCGGGTAATAACAGCACTCCGCCAAAACGCGAGGTGTTTTGGCACTCCGAGGTGCCAAAACACCTCGCGGCTATCACTTATAAATTGGAACCATTACAATTTGTAACTTCTTTCTAACACCTTCAAAATACGAGCATAAGCATCTTTTAAATGCATTATGAAACACAAAATTCCTTAGGGCCTTCACGAAAATTGCTCAAATTAAATACGTGACAGTAATTGTGAGGCATTACAATAACATCGTTTCTGGAAAGGATTATATTGAAATGCCTTCAGTCACAGTAGGTAGGATAATCTTACGATAAGTGCACTGGTAGTAAATGCGCCTTCAACATTTAAGTAGTACCTTCAGAAGTAATGCATGTGTTCTCCACTCGGTTCGAAAAATGAAAAAATTACTACTATCCTACAAAGTTTGCAGTATGAAGTATGTACGAAGATAAATAATTATAGAATGATGACTACGGAACTCAATGTTCCTTGCCATTCTGATGGCAATAAGTTATATTTCTACAATAGTTTATTGTTTCTATGTCGGTTCACTTGAAAATAGATTAGGAAATGAATTCGACATTGCTAACTTACTCACCGAAGTTTAGCATTTCTCTATCCCTTCCTAATGCTATACTAAGTCTTACTTAGTCCCACTAATGTCTGCAATAGTTCTTTAGTTCTACTAAGGTCGACAGCGTACTATGTGTTAATAGGTGACGGTAGCATTAAGTTGATCGTCAGGTCTTTCACAGGGAAATGATGCGTCCGGTCCAATACAACCAATTCTCAAATTGCCTGAAATGTCAATACGCCTGAATCCCAAATAGACTGAAGTTTAATTACTATCGCCAGACTATATGGGTACTCTCAGTGTACCGTTTAATGACTGATTCATTGTTCTATCCCAATAAAAAATTATATTCGACTATTTTTTATATACATTGAAGACATGATCATACTCGATCATACTTTAATACAAATTATAATGAGTTGAGCTTCAACTCGCCTTCTTTGATCACAAATGCGACGACGCAACTAAACCAATGATTAGTGTCAGTTCATATGTCACGCCCGCGATTAAGTCAACGCCATAGAATAGGCAAATTATGTGTTCACATTGCGTTGGATAATCCGCGTAATAACAATCGATTGTTGTATGGGTATCTTCGACTTAGATCAATAGAAAATCCTTCGATCTGTGTCGCTGATCAACAAAGACTCTCTCTAATAAGACTAGAAATCTCTTTGTTGACATGTTGCGTAACTCAACGCCATACGTTTATGTCGACGTTGTCGTCATAGTTTACCGTAGACGGTACTTTCCAGTAACTTAACTATGGTGTGTTTGGTGACCAACCGGATTTACTTCTCACGCGACCGAATAACGAAAATATATTACAATAACTGCAGTTTGATGACGCAATTAGCATTTTAACTGTAAAATAGATAACGTTACATCTCAGTTAGCTGTTTGTGGAATATAAGTGAAAATTCAGATGAAATATATAAAAAATTGTGAATGTGTAATGGTTGGTTTATCTTTGAAGGATAGAATATCCATACTAATCCGAATTTCCTTACTAATATTATAAATGCGAATGGTATGGTATTGTTACTATTTCACGCAAAATCTACTGAATGTATTTCAATTAAACTACAATAATAATATAACTTTACATCAGAATAAGATATAGGCTATATAAGACAAAAAACGCGGACAAAGTTGCGAGCACCAGCTAGTATTATAAATGTGAATTAACTCATGATTAACTCTGACTGTCTGTTACCTTTTCACACCTTAACTACTCAATCGAATAAAATTTTGCGTACACGTTGTCAGGCATACAGTAAAATATATCCCGTCATCCAGAAAAAGTACTATCCTCTAGGGATCATCTAAAAACTAAAGTATTTAAACATCATCATGTCACGCGTTATATAGGTAGCTTACATATATTTTATTTTTCAAGGCGGATGAAGTCGCTGGCACCTGTTAGTAATTTATAAAGATTCGCGACGAAAGACTCGAGCAATAGCTTTTTCATATAAAAATTTTCATATTAAAATGTCGCCGCGTCATTTTATCTTATTAAAAAACTATTCAGTAAAACAGAAAGCTGCATACTCATCCTTCATACTCATATAAACTTCAATAGGTTTATTATCCTACATTATTACATTTAGGATCATTAATTTGAAATTAGAAATTTCAAGTTATATCTAAATTTTTACTTATAATAACTTACTAATACTTATCACATAGATTTCGCAGACAAGAAACTTCACCATTCATTCTAACACAAGTTCATAGTAACACAATAATCACCAACCCGGAACACTTACCTATAAACATTTTCCTTTTAAGTTTATGAAAACTTGTATATGTGCAAAACAAGATTATGTAAGTTCTGTTTATTAATAGTTCTCGTATTAAAGCTTTTGCTGTAGACAGGTCAGCGTTAGGCCAAATGAAATAGAGAAATAGCTCGAGTTTATAAGTAAGCCTATTTATTCTATTTTGGAGGTTACGAGCCTTTGGATGAGTGGTTAGCGGACTTGCTCTGTCTCAGAGTTCTCGGGTTCAATTTCGGAAATGAACTTTTTAAAATGGCCTCTGGTCTTACTTTATTATCCTTGTTCGTAGTTCTGACCTTGACATTGTATTTATTGCACACTGGACGCTACTTGTTCCATTCATTACCTATATGACATCGTTTGTATTATAGACTTTTAGTTTTATTTGTATAATTTTTGTATTTGACGTGAATAAGCTTACATTTGCGTACATAGTGGTTGGCAATGCAGAAAACTGATGTTAAGTAAATCGGGGATACAGTATGATCCAGTGCGGTAGCAACTGTCATTCATTACTATTATTTATATATTACAAATCAATAATGCAGGTGAGGTTTTTATATAAAATAAGTTTCTAAAGTTTACTGACAATTTTACAATTAGGTAACTCTTCTACCAGTGCCTTCTACTTTTGGTTTCCAGTGCTCCATCCATTGCAAAACAACACCATACTTGGTAGTTATTATTAATGTTAAGTAATTAGTTTAATTGCAGTCAAGTATTTTCTCATAATTGTTAGTAAGTAATGTTCATGTTGACTTATTTAAATATATATACAGACACTACTAGCTTTCACTAGCACCTTTTTCCGCATAAAGTTTAAATGTATCCTATCCTCAAGGTTGTCTTTCCGCGGCATCAAAGCTTATTAAGATTTTAAAAATTTAAATTTTATTTGTATGATATAATGGACAGTTACATTCGCATTTAGAATATTAGTAATATATAAAGTAAAATAGGTATAAAAACTAGTAGCACCTAGGCAAAGCCGAAGAGAGTTGATTTAGTGATTCTGATAGTATGATATAAAAATATCAAAACGAATGCGCATAGATAAATGATTGGTCTTGCTACGCTCGACAAGATACGGCTCTGCCTAAAAGCAATAGCTCCGCATTAGCTAAGTATAGGTCGTGCAGCGAATAAAGACTTCTCGGCAAATGTGCGTAGAACTCTATTTTTTGGTCTTTGAGGGGGCAGAGGAAAGTGAAGGGTACGCGTCGGTGTGCCGACGCGTTATTGGTAGACTCAGTCGCTCTTCCCCTCCCGCACTTCGTTCGCGCGTCTCGAGTCTCTTAGGTACTGTTGCATACAGATTGTTTTATCGTATTAGTAAATACGTCATAGTGCCTAAAAAAACGTTGTCCTTCTACATCGCACGATGATTTTATGGAAGGAATATCAACACTGCATGCAATTTTAAGTTAGTGAGGTGAAAAATTACGAAATAAGAAAAATTGTACACATGCGCCGATTCCCCCACAAGTGTCGCCTTAAAACCTTAATATAATAATTCACCTATAAATGCGGCAACTTTTTATTGTAGTCTGTGTAAAACATCTTCACTATTTATCACTTTTTACACAGTTTCACTACGCAAATTGGCATTTTATCAAGCATTCGGAACGTACATATCATAGATTGCAGTGTGACTAGCTCGGATACGCCGTATTCGGCGTACTAAAAGTTGCCGCATTTTTCAAGTACGGCGGCTGTATCTCGTCGAGCCTAGCGTGACCAATCAAATATGTTTGCGGATGCGTTTTTATGATTGATTTTTAAAATACGCCTTTGCAAATTGACCAGAGGGCAAACATGAAGTCGTTACTTTATTCACATCCGGATTTTTGTAGTGGAACATCTTAGTGTGCGTATGACCGCGTTACGTGATTCATGATTGCACCCACTCTTCGACAATTTATTTAAATAGCTACATATTTGTACCGTACCGTTTTAAAGAGTCGAATAATTATTGTTACATTCGCGATCATTTATAAAGTATGAAATATAATTGAATAAAGCATTTGGATTTAATGTTTCCTTGTTTAAAATGATGATTCAAATGCACATTTGTCTTAATAAATTTGCTGTTTGACTTTTAAATAAGTATTATGGTAAGCTTTATATTGTTGAATACTTATTGTTAACATTGATAACATTAATTTTGAAGAGTTTTGAAAAATTAGCTTGAATTCTAGGGAAGGATATTTTTAATTTCTTCTTTTTCTGTATTATTATTTTTTATTTATTTTTAAATATTTTTTATTAAATTTGACAAGAAATTCTTACCAATAATAAAACTATTTCAATATGGCTTCCAATAAATTCCACAATACATTCCGCAAACAGCGCCCAAGTTCTCCAAGCTCTGTTCAGCACAATCAATTAATTGAAATTTTGTATTTATTATTATTGTTTATTAATATTATATTAATATCGTATATCGTAAAAAATACGCTAAAGGATGAATGAATTACTATAAAACTTAAATAAATGAATTACTATAAATCAATAGATTCAATTCAAGATTGACCACCAATAGTGAAATTGTTTCTACTCACGTTATTATGCAAACATTATGTTGTATCGTTGTATCACATTCCGCAACAAAAAATATTATAATAGAGACGTTTTAGGACCCATTAGATACATACTTACATTTTGCAAAAACCGTTACGAAACCTTCTGTATAAACAGAATATGTGTAGGTGTTGACACTATTGTTTACTTTCGTTTTCTTTTAACCTAAGTACCTAATATATTTCATAGTATTATCTAAAGTTTTTTCTTCCAGGAAATTGTATTTAAGAAACGACATTTAATAGGTATCAATCAAATTGTTTGATCACATCCATCAAAACAAATCCAATAAGTAGGCAGACACAATCAAATAATTGATTAGGGGCCAATCGTAAAGCCAAATTTTCGACCGACGAAAACGAAAAAACAAAAAGGAGGAGGTACTCAATTCGACGCGTATATATATATATTTTATTTTTATTTTTTTTTATTTTTTATGTATGACCGGTCTAATTGGAAAATTTTGGGGGAGGCCTATGTCCAGCAGTGGACGTCCTACGGCTGAGATGATGATGATGATAAAAAATATCTTTTGACAGGGTGGTCCGATTTTGATAATTCTTTTTTTATTTGAAAGGGTGCACCCCCGAGGGGGCCCATTTTAATTTGAAAAAAAAAAATCTGACCTTAAGGGTAGGAAAACAGGGGATGATTGATTGTTCACTCACCGATTGTAGCGTATAACCACGCATAACTTTTTACAGAGTAGTCCGATTTTGATAATTCTTTCTTTAAGGGATGGGTATACCTCGAAGTTGGTCTTGTATAAATTTAGAAAAAAAAATCCTACCCTAAAGGTGGGAAAATTAAAAATTAAGCATTTAGTAAATATTATATTATAGCCACAGAAAAACATAAAATAAAACTTTTTAACAAAAAATAAAACCGCCGAAAAAGCTGAAAAGCGTAAAATAATCTTATTATCATTTTACCTAAGTAATTTTGAGTCGGCGCCAAACAAGCAGAAATTACGTAAAGTGTGATGCGCGGCGGATCAGTTTTTTCGGCGGTTTTATTTTTTGTTAAAAAGTTTTATTGAGTAGGTCGTTTCACTAGATTATAAAAATATTTTCCGAGTTTAATGTTATCCATAAAACACATATTATTTGAATTTTGTTTTGGAAATAATACTAATATAAAATTTTAACAATGACTGATACTTATATTACACACGCACTAAGTAAGCTTTATTAGTACTAACATTATGGCTAAAAAAAAGAAAAAAAAATCTGTTGTTTTTGTTATCTATAAGTGGAAATTTTTTATTAGGTTAAGTTTGTTTACTCACCACTATTATTAAGTAATTATACCTGTAAATTTACCTAAAATAAAATAAATAAATAAATAATTGTTATATATGTACCTACTACTAGTTCGTGCGCATTCTCTGCAATTAGTCACTTCGTGACGAGTTGATAGCCACTTTGTAGAGAAATTCTTTATATATGTTTATTTGAGCTAAATATAATTCTGAATATAATACAGTACTCTAATGAAATGATATAATTCGATTACTGAAGTTTCTTATTCTTA
Source organism: Synanthedon vespiformis (assembly GCA_918317495.1). Lineage (NCBI taxonomy): Eukaryota > Metazoa > Arthropoda > Insecta > Lepidoptera > Sesiidae > Synanthedon > Synanthedon vespiformis. The sequence goes on from OU906953.1 coordinate 4,538,118, forward strand.
ATATTCATTAGATATCATTGTTCCTTACGGTTTATGATTGACAGTGACATTTGCAATGTGCTAATATTAGCATTCTTTGAGTGGCAGTGCATCGATCGGAACAATACCTAGTGACAAAATTTGTTGTGTTGTGAGGTCACAAAGAGGATCTCAGTAATAGGCTCTTTTAGTTACGTGTAGGTATACTTAACCCATTCAATTAAAGAATGAAAAATTTAAATTATTATGAAAATGTTTATGTTTTTTTATATATTATAATAAAGGGTAGAGAGAACACTTTAAGGATATTACTAGTAAGTAGGTATATACTTACTGGTCTATTCATTGCACAACCAAAATTATTTATTCTAGAAAGAGAATCAATGATTAATACATAATATGATATTACGGATTTCATTAGCATCTCTATCTCTTAACAGAAATTTAAGTAATCTGTATTTTGAGCTCAAAAACAATGCTTTAATATTTCAACAAAGTATTTTAAATTTACATGAAGTTGATTCGTAAGCGTTAACAAAAAGGGTATAAGTACATCAACCTTTTAAAATAAATACAACATTAAAATTACTATAACTAAGCTGCAATATATGGGTACATATTTGGCGAATTATTCGCTAACTGTTACTCTAAATTGAAAGTATGACCAGTGTCTACCGCGGCTTTTGATATTGATTTTGACATTTGCCATCGCGTCTCCGTGACTTATGACCGGTGAAAGCGGAATCACATTCAAGACGGTTGTGACATTTTGTACTTGGTGAATTGGTATTGAAACAAGTGGATATAGTCTTTTTCTCACTCTGTTTGTTTCATTTTTAAATAAGCTTACGCAATGTGTTACTAAAAAAATGTTCCTAGAGCAGTATGTAATTGTAATCTATGGCTTTTGGCGTCTCCCAATTGCTATGAAACCCTGAATAGGATATATGATCATTTTCAACTAAATACACGAGCGAAGTTGTAGAATAGGTGTCTAATCCAGTAAAAAAGTAAGTGAAAATTTTCTAAATTAAACTACTGATTTCATGAAATTCAGTAGGTCCACAAAAGTTTGAACCCAAGCCACTACCTCTAGAATCTATGCTAATTTTATAATAAAGCCTTCACGCCTTAAGCTTTCAAGCCTTAACTGCTCGACCGACCACACTTAAATATTATTTCATATCTGATACGATGTTAGGGGTACAGAAAAGGACATAAAACATTCATCGAGAAAATGAATTTCTAAAAATTATTTTAAAAATAAAAATAAGAAAATAAATGAGGAATAAATATTTCAACGTAGTTTTAGGATAAGAGGCGCGGAAGAAGTCAAGGGAAAAAAATTGCAAAAACCACTCAGGCATTATCGTCGACCGTTTAGCAATGTTAGTAGATTAATATCTAGATTTAACATATTTAAAACTTAATGACGATCACGCTTGTATGGAAGCATTAAACTTTAATTGTTTTATTTAATATTGAATATTTTTGACAGACTACCGAGAGTAATTTGTTTCCAGTGACCCGTGTGGCCTGACACTGTAAACATCACTACTCATTAGAAACGACCATTCGTCCTATACACGCGGCACGATGAAACAGCTTTCTTCACTCCTCTCGATTGGTAGAAAAGTGATAGTGATCTTTGAAATGATCACGACACTTTATGACCGACTCGTACATAATATTCTCTCTCACACAACATAGCCAATGTATTTTTCTAGAGTAGTAACATAAAAAAATAGGATAATTAACGTAGAACCTCATTTCTTTTGACTTCTTTGCTTCCATAGTGGGAGGAAATTCAGAAAGTGATGGTAACGAATTCGGGGGATGTTGTAGCTGCATATCTATCATTTACATCTAAAATTTAATTACGCCACTCAATAGCTAAAGGATTACAGAATGTTTTGGTATATAATTATGGTATATTCGAATTCGTTGAATATATACATAAGTATAGTAGGTACAATACGTTCAAAGAAAATATTGCTCGTAAACGTACCTACACGTATTCATGTAAAACACACGGCCGTTTCCACTACATAGTCACACCTCATTTTTTCTACTGAAAATGGGCAAAAATATATCTTTTCTTATTTTTGTCTATAGCATATTAACATAACGATAATAAGTTATGTATAAAACTTTTTGAAACAATAACCAATAGTTATGTTGTATAGTACCTAATAGCCTAGTATCAATCTAGGTTTATCCAGAAAAACTGCATGCGTTAATATATGACTTTGAGTACCAAATACTTAACCTTATAGATAGTAGATAATAATATCCTCTAGTAATAGGTATGAATGACGTATGCATATCGTTTATTGATTAGTGTTCTCAACACAACAATGGGTGGTTGGCGATGCTATTTATAATGATTAATGATATTACGGTGTAGATAAAAATAATAGAATATAGGACTTACGCTATGAGAAAGTTTAATTCTATTTCACTACTCTAATAGTCTTTATTTTTTAAACCGAAACTTATGAAACAAAACACAGTATAAGAAACTAAGCAAATAAAAAAATATTTCAGGATTGTGGGATATTTAATATCATTTTTTGTAATAAAATACCTATAAAATTATCTCTTACAATAAAATTATTCTTACATTTTTTGTACTATCTGAGTTGACACTTTCATCGCCGCGGCTATTGTGCGCTAGCGCCACCTACTATTAAGTAGACTGTCAGCCTGTCTGTGCTGAACTATATAAAAAATCCTAGTAATCGAAACCACGTACAAAGATAATATGAAGTAGAAGACAAGTGAGTTAGTAAGTTGTTACGAACACTATTCATGTCACTAGAGATGATTGTTGAGTAATCGTTCTACAAAAAGCGTCTATTGTTCTACATTACACGAACTCTGTCACTAGAACCCACTAAAAACATTATGTTTATGGAAACGTGGAAGTAAGACATCGCGTATACATTGCATTATGTACTTTTATTTACTATTTCTGAATTCTCTTTTATAAAAAATATTTTACTGGTAATCTCGAAAATGTAATATACTTTTTACGTTTTAAATTAAAGGTAGGTTTTCTTTTAGTCAGCATCTAGCCGTGTAGCGAAAATGAGGCCTATGATGGAGCGAGCTCACCCGGAAAATGCATATTCACTCGAACTTTGAAAAGATTTGGGTTAAATGAGGTAAAATTATCTCGGAAACAGCAGGGAGTTCCCAAATTATGATGTTTTAAAGCGCTTGGTCCGAAAAAGAGTTTTAACGTTATTTGCTAGTCCGTCGTCTGTCCCACTCTGACATCTCTGACTCTGATCTGGATATATTGACGTTTCTCTTTCTACCCACTGTCTCATTAACTGTTTACCTTATATTTGTGCTAATTAATCTCTCTTTCCATGTTTCAGGTGCTGGCATTAATTTTCACCGCTCTGCTCTCAATAAGCGCGTCTCAAGAAACTACATCTGACGATCTTAACACTATCGATCCTAAACCATCCGTGCGATTAGATCCTTACATTAGAAAAGCTCTACTGAAAGCTTTAAGTGAATTAGAGGAACATGAAAATTTAACTACAGAAACCACAAACACTGATGTTTTTTCAATGTCTACGTCAGAAATTTTAAAATCTGGCGAAGATATAACAGCTACCGTACCAACTGAAACAACTGATGAAGGAATTCGGTTTCATTCGTTCGTTGTAAATGGACAAGCAGCGTTCGCAAATAATACTAATGGTACGCCGACGTTGATTGATAAAAATATTTCTATATTAAGTACTACTGCTGGAAACGTTGAAAATCAAGTAACAGCGACACTTCCCACCCAAACGCCGTTTACTGAAATATTTCAAGCAAGGGAAACTACTAATTTGCAACAAGTGAGAAGTATACAGACCACATCAAAGACTAACAATGATAATATCATATCTTTGAAACCATCCACTTCATCAACAACAACCACTACCACTACTACAACTACTACAACTACCACTCCAAAACCAACACATAATGATGACGGTGAAAACATAGAAGAAGTTAACAAACAAGATGTCCAAGTATTTCAAGCTCCTTTAGTGGCAGCTTTTACAGTACATCAGGACGAACAAGGTCTCCCAAAAAAAGTGGTTCCTATATTTCAACAAACTAACGGCAAAGAACCAACTAAGCTTCCCGCAACAAATCAGCCTGCTATAATTTCTTCCTCGCAAATAGTTCAAAGTTTTTCGCCATCTAATGTTGACTTCAACAAAGTGCAACAACCCGACTATATTAGTCAACAATTGGCTCTTCAAAAACAACTTGAAGAGAAGCAAAGGATTCTTGAAGAACAACTACGCTTGTTGCAACTACAACAAAGACAACAGGAAGATTTGTTGAGGAAACAGCAGTTTCTCTTACAGCAAAAGGAAACACAGCGACAACAACAAAATATTTTTGCACATGAACAATTGAAAAAGCAACAGTTTCTCGTAGAACAACAGAGACTACAGACGAATCTTGTTAATAACTTTCAACAGGCGTTGCCCAAGCCTGTGAGATCCAATCAGTTTGTAAATCAAAATTCAGCTGCAGTTCGACCGCAAGGCATTCAAGTATCTATTCAGCCTAGTGTGCCTTTAGATCAGACCCATTCTCTGTCTAACCGCCAACAACTTCCTAATCGCGAGGCTGTTGATTTTCTACTCCATTTACGTAACCAACAACCAGAACAATTTCCATTACAAGCGAATCATCTTCCACAAGGAATAAGTAATTTTCTACAACCAAATTTGCCAGTATTTCACCAAGGGGCGAACTTCAATCAAGCGACGCCTACAGAAGAAGCCTTCAGACAGACTCACGGAAACCGTGTATTTCGACAAGAAAGCGATGTTGGAAATTTTGGTATAAACAATCAAAATTTCAATAGATTTAACACATTTAATCCACTCGTAACTAATAGTTTTTTTCCTTACAGGCAAAATCAATTTACGCCTGATATAGAATTAAAGCACTTGCTAGTTCAGACGGGTCTCAATGGAAGAAACCAAGAGGATATTAATATAGTTTCTAAAGTGTTGTCTCTTAACCATGGCCTTCCTATAAATAATAACATTAACAATAGACTTCCATTCGACAGTCGAAGAAACGTAAGAACTAATTTATAGATATATTTTTTCTAATAAAATATAATTAATATATGCGGTCCTTTGAATTGTAACATTGTAAAACATTATGACTTATTTATCCTATAGCAGTGGCGTTTAAGCCAATGGCTCGATTACTCTGATAAAGGACAAGAAAATTTCTCTAAATATCTATGGAAAATGAACATTGGACTAAACACAAATATTTAATAAATAAATATCAATATAACCAAAGAATATTGCAATCACAAATACCTTTACAGGGACTGTAACTATACTTTTATTGTCGAATTTCATGTGAAACTAAGTAAGAACTCAAGTTATTATCGAGTTTTATCATAAATTACTATGTAGGTTGAATTGAACTATGTTATAACCGTTCTCTTTCCTATCTCTTTCATAGGTATCCAGTATCCACTAACTAGTTACTATATACAATAATAAAAACTGCGTAGATTTATTCGAATTATTTATTTCTTTTTACGTATTTTTATGTTAATTTGAATTGCCATAAGTAGTAAATTATAGAACATAATTATTTTTAAAATAGGTTTAAAATAACTAATGGAAGGGAAATGTATAAAGTCTCATCCTTCAAAGTATCTTTAGTTATTAGAAAATATTACATGAATGTGTATTTATTTCAGAATTATTATGTTAACAAGCAACGAGCATTTTCATTTTATTAATTTATAGCTTTACAAAACTATTTGTTAAATGGTTAAACGTATAATTATTTTTATGAATGTTCCATCAGATTGATGTAAATATAAAATATCAATAAATTAAAAGTGTGTTTTCATCATTTTTATTGTAAAAACCTTAATTAATTTTGGCGTTATAAATAAAATTTAATTAGTGTCTGTTTCTAATGTCAAAATAAATGCTTTTTACTAAATGTACCTATATCAAAGTATATTGCGGTACTTAGTACTTAGTTATAAACATTTTTTAAGTTTCGGCTACTCCGAAACGGCTGGATCGATTTTGATAGTTCCTACCCCTACCCTACCAGTACCTACCTAGACCTACTATCACTAGTTTGATATTGACATTATTATAGGCTACTTTTATTTTACAATTTACTAGCTGTGGCTCGCGACTTCGCTTACATAACTTTATAAAATGTAGCCTGTTACTCGCTTATAATGTAGCTTTCTGTTTCTGATAGGTATTTTGAAACGTTTTTACGTTCAAAATCTGCCCAATATTATACATCGTTAGAAGCGTATTTTTAAGTTTAAATGTTAAATTTTAATATTTTAATTAAATTACATAATTAATACATAATTAATTTAATAAACATTAGATGTTTAAGTACTTTTTTAACTGTTTTAAGCAGCGAAATATCAATAATTATTATGAGCAAATAAAAACATGTTGCCCAGCACTATATTTCATAAAATGTAGCTTGCTGACTTAGAAACCACGCCAATGAAGTTTCATGTTTCGTGACAAAACAATGTATGCACATTAATGTCGTACTTTATTGTTGGGAACGCCCACTTAGTGATGTCCACCGACGTGATCGATCATGTGAATAAAACAAATTTAAACGGGATATTATTAATTGCACATCAAATAAAATAATCACCTATCAATTTATTTTCATCATTTATATACCTTTGCACATCAAATAAGTTATTTCGCTACAAATAAACTAAATGTTTAACAAAACTAGTACTGCAGACAATTCGAAAATATACATCAACACTACATTACTCTTTTTCCTCTAATGCGAAACAAATAAATTCCTATAGGTACAAAAATAATACAATCTCATCAGAAATACTGACTGCACAGCAATTATGCACAGCGTGCATAGATAATACTCATTCTCATAGCAAAATAACTATCCGAGAAGCATATATCCTAATAAGCACCTTAAAACTTGCTCATCATATTTGTCTTAATTTCTAAGAACATATGCTCAGCAAAATAAGTATAGCAATAATTTTTTTTATCTGATTTCGCGCCCTTTTTTGTCACTAAGTAAATTGTACCCTTTTATTTAATGTTAAGGTCGACAGACAGGCTGACGGTCCACTAGATGGTAGGTACTACCGTCGCCTATAACACAAGCAACACCATAAGTGCTACAAGTGCACTGCCGACCATAGAAGGATTAAGGATAAGGGATAAGGGAGGGATGGGGTAATGGGCTCTGGCATCCCTTACTCACTCACCGAAACACAACAGCACATAATGCTGTTATTTCACGGTGGTATTCTGTGGTTACTACCGCCAGACGGGCTGCCCAAATGACTGCGAAACGCAGTGTGCCCTACCACTACGAATATATAGCTATTATTTGTAATATTTCATGTCACCTGTAAAAATGTTGTCATAATAAAAATTATAATAATCGAAAAGAAGGCTAAAATTTAGATTATGGACTGTCGAGTTGGCTGACCGTGAGTTTAAAGGGGTTGTATAACAATTACTTTATACTAGAAAATACTTATTTTTATTAGAAAAAAGAGTTAGGTTAGGTTCTAGGAATGTATATGAAATGTGAGCGAAGTGAGCACACCCGGGTAAAAATTTTAGGCAAAAGGTGTATATTATTATTTGGACATGGTTTATTAAATACATACATCAGAGTAGGAGTTTAATTAGTTTAATATTAATTCTAAACTAATAAAGCATTGATTACGGTTTTATAAAACGGTAAAACGGACGTTTGTGTTTGTCTGTAACTTATAATAAGAAGAAAAATATGTCAAATAAAATGCTGTTTTATTTAGGTAAATTGCTGTATGTTATATAAAAATAGAAGCTATATTTAGAAAAAAAAGCGTTAATATGTATAATGTGCGTTAGTCATTATTAGCTGTGCATTAATAAAAAAGCTATACATTAAGATAAATAGCGGTACGCCACGAATATAAATAGTAGTGTATTTAATAATATTTTATGGTGAGTATTTTGCTGTGCAAATCATTAATTTTGATGTGAATTCGGATTATTTTTGCATACAAAAAGTACTTTTTTTGATATGCGTTTAAATACCACCCAATTTAAACTAATATAACATTTCTGTTATTTATTGTTTTGACGGTTTTAAGTCGTTGATTAAACTGAAATAACAATTTAAATCCGTTCTATACCAATTTACGATTATCAACTTTATTTTAACTGTAACTAAATGTATTTTTAGGGCGTTGAACTATACTATACGTTGAAAAAATTAGTAACAAAAAATAGTACTTTATTTAGCTTTATAGATACTATTTATACAAATGGAGCGTACAAATAAAGTATACAAACCTACGTGTATCTAATGCAACGTCTTTATTTTATTAAAATAAAGACTGTTTTATTTATTAAAATTATGAAAAGTTATTATATAAACAGTTAAATGCACTACTATTTATTATCAATGACGAAACTATATTGTACTAAAATATAGATAATTTTAAACAATTACAAACATGTTGCCCAGCACTAGGTATGTCACTCTGACAGCTGTCACAGGATCAAGCTATATTTTACGAACTATAAGCACGTCACTCTGACACCTATCACAGAGCTATTAGCACAGACTACGTATTTGTTTGACACATAGTTGTGTATATTTACGTCAGCAGAGGTATTTACACAATATTCTGTGGTATTGTGGTGTTTACGTTTTGACTAAGGAGGGTAGAGATAAGGAGCGCCATCTTATCTTACATGGGTGTTAAACTGAAAAAGTGGCAACAAAAAGCGCTAAATAGAGATGGCGCTAGTGTGAACAGAGAGAGTATGGAATGAATGTAGCAGTAGTTGACGGAGTGAAGTGCGCCGAGTGGAATTTTGGTTGAATTGTTTACTGTCACTAGCTACACTAGCGCCATAAATTTATCGTCTTTCAAGTCTTTCAATGTACACTTTTAATACTCAGAGATTGCCCTCCTTATCTCTATCCTCCTTGGTTTTGACGTTGACCTGAGCGTTGACCATATTTTGACTTTTAGATTTGTTTTAGATTTTTTGATTAATTTTGAGGTTGTGTTGTCTTGTTTGGTTTTATTTGTTTTGCTTTTTGTCTGCTTTCTAACTATTCTAACTAATAACTAAGATTTAACTTGATGTTAGTTTGTGTTATGTGTCTTGAGCTGGTTATTGGTTTGGTATGGTACGGTACATTTTTATTTTGTCTGAACTAATGAACACAAACAAAAGGTTAACATTATTTTAAATACTAATGAATAGTGTCCACATCTTGGACTGAATTCCTGACTACGAGTATATTAGTTATGGTAATAATGGATGCTAAAGAAAGTGTAGGTAGCCTAGAAGAACAAGCTATAAAAAGGAAAGAAAGGCTAAAGAATCTGAAAAGAAAGAACCCCACCGAAGACGAAGCCTCGCAGCAAGGTTCTACCGACAAAGTATCACTTCCTAAGTAAGTTTCCCTTTATAATATTTGTATTTGGTAGCAGAGCAATTTTTTAACTTTAATAATGCATTCAGTATATCAATTAATGCATTATCTTATGCATGTATGCATATATATAATATAATCTTAAACGAACAGTGGTACATTATGTACTAAAATGTTAAAAAAAAAAAATTGTACATGTACTTATGTTAACGAAGTCATTAACATGTGGTTATCAGTGATGTATTGATGAGTACATACCTGGATTATTATATGGGTAGTACTTTTATGCTAGAAAATGTTCCAGGTTCCTGTGAGATTTTCAAAAAACGAACTATAGTAAATGTCAAATAAACAATGCAACAAATCTGGCCTTTTTTACTTTTCTCTCGCGAAGCAGACAGCATTCTGTTTCATGGTGTAGGAAGCCATCTTGACAACCCTTGAAAGTTTATTTACATTCCTTGTGTTGTCTCGCCTTTATACCCCATACCAAGTTGCGGGCACCAGCTAGTAATATAATATAACTTACCTATAATTATTAAAAAAAATCTCTATATATAAAAACATGTCACATTATTTGACACCAATGAACTCCTAAACTACTGTACTAATTTTGATAAAACTTCGTAAATATGTGTAATTTGGGTCAACTTAAAAGATAGGATAGTTTTTATTTTGAACCCGGGCGAAGCCAGGAGTGTGTATGGTATGTTTATAAAATATTGATAGGTAAGCACTTTATAATTTGTAAATTACATTTCAGACCTAAGTTTCGAAGCTATAAGCCACAGGATGAAAATTTACAAGCGGCTAAACTTGAAGATGCACAACCTCCCGTCGTTGAAGATCAAGTCAAGGACCTACTAGAAGCCGGCAAAGAAAAGGTCATAAGTTAATTCAATACATAATTTCATCTTGCCAAATTCCTCAAATTAAGTAGAAACCTGTGTCCAGTAGTGTATATGGGAAGTACAGAAAAGTACAGAATGTGTATGTACATTTGGGTGGCCACATATTATGTGTATATGTGTCTTTGAATAAATTATATAGTTTAACTTTCAAATTTTTACTGCAATATTGGATAACATAATACCATCATTGTCACATAATATGACAAATAAATAAATTCATAATTTTAAAATAATAAATTTACGAATGCAGTCTGTGCCAAAGTCATCACAAGTATTTTTTTGATTTTTAATTAATCAAGTAACTATATTAAGAAAAAAGCGTTTCATTCATGCACATTTTCTTGCATTATTTCAGGTAGTTTTACAAGACTTGGACATATCAAGTTTAGCTCCTAGAAAACCGGATTGGGACTTAAAAAGAGATGTGGCAAAGAAGTTGGAGAAACTGGAAAGGAGGACGCAGAAAGCAATAGCAGAGTTAATATGGGAGAGATTGAAGCAAGGCAAGGAAGATAATTTAGGAGCTATGGTGACATTAACAGAAAACAGAGCAATTGAAGAAAATTGATCTTGATATTTTAAAAGTAATTAAAACAACGTACTGAATACTAATCTAAGTTCTAGCCTCTAATAAAATTGTACTATTAGATTTCATTCGGATGATTCTGAAAATGATATAATATTTTTTTTCTAAGAAAATAAATCGAGACAATTTTTAAAGGAACACATTTTTATTGTTTTCAAATATTAATCTCATATTTTTTGAAATAATAATTATAGATTATCACAGACTCACAAAACAACACTTCTTCCATACATTCAATTTTTTTTTTAAATAAAATTATTTCATTTCAGTTCTGTTATTAAAAATAACAACATAATTATAATAATGGGTATCTTCGCCATCTGCTAATAAAGTAAAAAAGATTTATTACAATTTTAATATTCTTAATTAGTTCGAAATGGTTATATTTCAGTGCTCGATTGAAAAATGTCAAAACCTAGAACCAGGGTCGTCCCCCACATGCTGTTATTTCACAGTGGTCTTCTGTTAGGGCGTTAGGGGATGGCTGCTAAAACATAAAATGCCACTACATGCCCCCACATGCCACTACTTGTCTGATCTAGCCCAGAGCCATTTTTTGAAAAGTTCACTTGCCTGTCAGTCGCCTGTGACGAGACTGTCAAAAGGTTGTCTGTTGCTCTACCTCATAAAAATATAATTTAATGATCAAACTTTTAATAAATAGACCAAGTAAAAGTTTCATTTTCTTTTACTTAGTCATTTTTGTTACATTTGTCTAGTCTAGCCTTAAAACTTCGAATCTACTGATTTCTTTTAATAACATTATAAATGACTTGACGAGAGTTCAAGAACAGTCCACAAAAATTAATTCCTTTAAAATCAACAAATTTCAATGTTTGTGTAGTAAACAGTTAATACTTTATCATCAGATGGAAACCTAAATATTTTCTAAATATAATGCAAAAATAGATTGCCGATATTGTGGCTTTTGCAACAAGCAAACAATAACTGCTTAATACTAATACCTACAGACTTAACTATTTTATGTTATTTAAATATATTTTTATTTTATTTATGAAAAACTCCTTTCAACATATTTTATAACTTCAGTTTTTCTAACTTGCTAATTTAGCAAGTCGTATTGATACATAATTTACCTCGTAGATGAAAACAAAAAGAAAGATACAGTACATTCTTATATTAAAAAATTATAAATTGATGTATACTATTCAAATATCGAACACGTGTAAATAATATAGAGTGGACAAATGTATTCAAAAATGAGTGATACTGAGTCCATTGGACTCAGTATATCATGCCCGGTTAGTGAGTCACTATAAATCTTCTCTTTTACTTCCATCTACGCTTTAGTTAAAGTATTATTTCATACTTTCGTCAAACTTTTACTAAAAAAATAATTAGCGTTGTACTCTGCAGAACATTTTATCAGAACTCTACGACTTATCTAATATTACCTTAGATTATAAATAGATTAAAAATAATAGACAACCCACTATAAAATTGACGTGTACAAAGTTTACGTATCCACTATTGTGGCCTTTTTTCCTTTTAGGCGGATGGGAGTTGTTTTCATCTTCGTCTAATTCGTTGTAAACAAAGTAGTTGCTGTCGATGTTGTAAAAAACTGTTCGATCTCCGATCGGTTGTATCGGCCTGAAGTTGTGCGTAATTTTGCCGTGAGCGGAGCGTATCTCGCGAAAAGCTTCTATCTGTAAATAACAGTTGACATTAAAATTTTATCAGAAAAAAAATTAAAACAAAAATTTTTTATCCATGGTTTTGTCTCTATTTTCATGTAGTATTTCAAAGCTCGATCTAATGAAAACCTTCATGGATCTAGTGAGAATGATCTGTTATGCGGCCAAACTGCGACACCAGTTAAACACTGTAAATTGGTAATTCTGTGACATTGCTCTGCAAAATACTGACTATATAATTGTTAAAAATAATTTACGTAGTATTTGTTACTTAAGTAACATTTTACAGGGATATGTTTGAGCTATAATCTTTAAAATAATTTGAGTGAAATCTTGAACCAATCAAGTTACTTTAGGAAAGATCCTCTTGGAGACGTAAACTTTTCAATTGCATATAATAATATATATTTGAATTAAATTTATTTAAATGAATTAATAAAGTTTTTACTTTTTTTATTCATAAATGTATGAATAATAGCAATAAGTATCAATTTTTATAAGATCTAAGTAATTGCCATAATTTTGGCCATATAATTATACCAAACAGGTACCTGGTACATTATCAAACCAAAGGCATATGCATAATATTAATAGGAAAGGAAAGTAGTATAATAGGTACTTGTGCGTGAGCCAATCTGATTGGTTGTTCGAAGTCTAGCCAGATGACAACTTCGGAGCAGGGCGGCGTGGTCAGAGAGCCACGGTACGTAAAGTATCTCTTCAAGTCGTACGGCAGAATGTTCACGAATGAGAAGGGATGACTCATTACGACGCTCGTATGCGGATTTGTCACGTTCTCTAGAGCGCTCGTGATTTCATCATACGCAGGATGCAGGTGACGATCCACCTGGAAGTAGACAAATTCACACATAAGCTTAATAGAGCACACGGCTTCGTGTTCGATGTACTTACTCGTATGTTTTTGACGTCATTGTAATCCTATAGTTACAAACTTCACGTGCACGTCTGTGAAGTGTACGTGAAGACAAATTTGTAATGGTAGTGCCGCTAAACGTCTACGGAGATCATACTTATACCTATTGCCCTCGTAAAATGAGTTTCAAAGTTCAAAGTAAATGCCGTTAATTATGATTAATCAAAATACTATTAATATCTATGATTTAATCAAAACCGTGATGAAACGCAGATTTTGCAAAAATGTCTTTTATACATATTGCAGCTACCAGCACAGAAACTATTGGATATTATGGGTAGTTCTATCAACTTCCCTAGTTAATCATTCTGATTTGGAGTTCGTATCTTTCATATTTAATGTTTCATATTCGGTAATTTTTTGCCTTCTCCATTCATCAAAAATGTACCCAGTATTATAATATGCAATGTTCGTCGTAAAAGCCAGTTCACGCCACACTAGATCAAGAAAATTATACAATTTGTGCTGACCTCGTAAAAGAAAGCAAGTACGGTGAGCCCATCGGGATGTTTCACTGATTCTGTTGCATTTTTGTACTCCTCTTTGAAGAACACCATATGGAGCTCCATAGGAAAGCTGGAAAATTGACATGATTTTGCTTAGTAAGTGTTAGTACACTAGTGTTAGTAGTGTTAGTAAGTGTTGTTAGTTGATTCAATTTGGGTAAAAGTATCTCTTGTCAACTTTCGGTACATGAAGTCTATTAAAAGCTTTCATGCCGTAATTAAAATTTTTGCTCATATTGACCAACTTCTCTTGACTGTTATTACGGCCTTTCAAACTTTTTGTAAAATAACATTATTAATTATTTACCTTCTGTGGTTGATTTTGTCTTCGGATCCAAAAGTGTCGTTATCTCCCCAATGGAAATGCATTTGGCTGAACACGTAATCTCCTTCTAGAGGACCGCCGCGGACCCTTGGATGTGGCTCATTGACAACTTCTATCAGGACTACAGAAAACAAAATACGATTAGATGGTCACACTACGAATATTATTAGAGATAAGATCTATTACATTTTTGCTATAAGTATATTAAAATACGTAGGTAAGGTTTTCTGGGTCAAAACTGATCTGACACACAAATCTTCAATACAATATCCCAACTAATAGAACACGTACATTGTTCATATTAAAACAATTATATGTATTTGACTGACGTAGGTAAAGTTTATGACTTGGAACATACGTGACATCTAATCTAATGTGTTCTAATGAAATGTTAATGTGGGAATATAATTACGTAGCTTGTTCAGACACGTGAATCTTAACAATGGGAGGATTAATAAAATTTAGATCCCCTAATATAAATAATAAATCAAATAATTATAATAATTTGTACAAATTTAGTGCCAAATTGCTTTAATAAACTTTGTTGGCTTATTAATGAGACGTTGATAGTTACATTGGTACCTAACCATAAGCATTAACTATAAATTTTCTTTATGAGCCGAAAAAAGAAAACGTTAGCTCATGCCTTCGACTCGTTGGAAGGATATGCAAAAACTTGGCCTAAAGGCTCTCTTCACGTTGGCCTAAAGGCTCTCTTCACGTTGGCCCATCCCTATGGCCCACAGATGATGGGCCAATGGCTTATGCGATGGTTGTGTGATGGCGTCGATGTCGGTTTTCCGGCCGCACATCAAAGGCATGAATCATAACTTGCCATCATGTAGTTGCGTTATCAACCATCGCATGGCCATCTCGCTGGGCCAGCGCTGCCCCATCGTGAAGAGGGGCCATAAGAAAACAGAAGAACAGAGAACAGAAGAAGAGGCGAGGGCAAAGAAGGTGCCGTTTGCGTTTGCGTTGCAAGTTCGTTTGCGTTGAAAAACGCGCCACGGCCAAATTTTTTTATATTTGTCGACGCTCCCTCGGGAACCAAACATTTTTTCAGGATAAAAGTATCCTATTTCGCATTTAAAGTGTGCAAAATATTATATGCATGTAATGTGCTAAAATAAAAACGAAGGCACACTTATTTCTTGAAACTTTATCCAAATAAATAAGTATGGCAACAGTGCTAATATTGACTAAAAAATTTGTGCCACTTCGGTTTTCACAACAATTTTATTGTTTGTTCGTGTTGCATAATAAGTATTATGTGTTATTATTTTTGATTTAACCTAACGTTTATTTATGAATTTACAAATTGTTCTTCACTGACCTGTGTGTCCATTGTTAGTGACGTGTACATCGTCGATTGAATCATCGAATCCGATAAACACGATATCAGGAAGGACTACCTGTTTCACGCGTAGTATGTTAATGTTAATTGGGCTCTGGTGTTTGCCTGTACATTCTCTGTAACGTTCACCCCAATGACTCGGTCCTGTGAACATTTTAAATTGTCATAGTACAGTCATGTTAGACTTCACGTATCAGTAAAAGGTAAAAGAAATAACGTAATAAGTAACGTAAATAAATAGGCATGTCTCTTTCTCTACCTTATGCTGTATAAGGTGGTGAATTATATATTCCAACTAAGTTCCATGCAAAATTTCAATTTCTTGGCTATTTACGTAATGATCTAAATGGCTATTAATATTTTTTGTGGATACAAAAATAAAATAAATGATAATACTTTACCTATAGTTCCATCGTATCCAAAATCATCCCCACGCGTTAGTTCAGGAGCTGAAAGTAATTTCATACAAGTATAATGTAGAAGTTTATACTGATAAAGTGGTTATAATTGCAATATTCCTTTTACAATTTATGTGTTGTTGAAACGTAAGACATTTTATAGTGCCTCGCGTACTATTGATCAATTATTATTAACCAAAGATATTGGCAATATACCTAATAATTATACCTAAATATAATGACAGCAAAAATTTTATAGGTATAATTTCCCGTTATTTAGGTAAAGACTATTTAAGGTGAGTACACCTCAATGATCTACCTTTGTACATAAAGGTCACCGGAAAATTATCATTACATTATCAAATGATCCG
This sequence comes from Synanthedon vespiformis, assembly GCA_918317495.1. Taxonomy (NCBI): domain Eukaryota; kingdom Metazoa; phylum Arthropoda; class Insecta; order Lepidoptera; family Sesiidae; genus Synanthedon; species Synanthedon vespiformis. The sequence goes on from OU906953.1 coordinate 4,554,620, forward strand.
CTCGTATGTTGTATTGTGTCCGCATTTATTACTGTGTGTCTAGCTAACTAAGTATGTAGTTATCGCCGTGTGAACCTATTGTGTGCCTGTTTTCTAGATTTTCTTTCTAGGATCCGGAATCAGTCACTAAACGGAAACTAGGTAATGTTCCACACCTGTGACAGAGAGTTTGCCCCCGTAAATATTAGAGTTGCGATTCCGTCATTAAGATTTTCTATTCTCACTTGTTTTAGTAACAGTTCATTTGGACATACTAATGAGATATTTTCTTTTGCTCTATGAGACCTAAGACCGTTTATCTTTATATTTCCTTTAAAAAGCTTTCTGTGGGCTATGGCTAAGGTTTCGTTAGTGCCTGAAATATAGTTAAGCACCAGTATTTAACCGGTAGGTACATCTACCGCTACCTACATACAATATTTTGTCTTTGAATTTAGCCTGGACTATGGAGCAGCGTGATAATTTACCTGAAAAGCAGGAATTTGTAGTCATTTTTGATATGGGATTCCATAAATTAAATTGATCTGGTGATTGTTTCGTTATCTTAAAAGTTAAGAAACTAGGACATAATATATGTACTATATGTCCTAGTTCCTAGATGATAACCATGTATTTTAAAATAGGTAGGTATTTAATCCAACAACATCGGTAAAACGGCAATCACACCATACAATTTGAACGTTTCCTATTTAGGAATCTAAGTAGAGAGCTCGTGATCACACTACGCTAAATTGATTTCTAAGTCGAAGATATAGAGTTGAAAATGGATAAACTTTCAATTGAATCCAATCTGTTCTAACTGCGATCACACCTTTCGATTTCCTAAATTGGATACGTTCAAATTGTAAGGTGTGATAGCCCTTTAAGTGTTTTACATAGATAACAAAGATTTGCATTTCCGCTATTTAAAGTTTCCGCGTATAAATTGTCATAATTATATCTATATTTCCACCTGCACACTAAGAATAATAATTAACTGTTTTTGTTCTAATATTCTCACAATAATTTAGTTTAGTTTAACGATAAAGTGATTATGATTCTTGAATCTGAGGATATAGACAAAAAATCTAATCGCAGTTTTATTTGAGAATTAATGAAAAAAAAGCTAAGGCAACATTTTTATATGCATAGGTAGATCCGGTAGATCACGGTGTCCCTTTATTATAATTAAGTAGAAAAGAATAATCTATAAATTACTACAAACAAACTAACAACAAGCTAAATCTAAACGTAGCAAATATGACAATCCAACCAATTCACGTATTACCAGAGTGGTTTTCAAATGATATTTTTTTGTTTATCTACTTACTTAATAATAAAAAAAAATGGTATAAAAAATAGTCAAATGTAATAAAAAAAATCTGTACCTTCTAATTTATTACCCACGTATCAGAGATAATAAATCTAACATTATTATGTGTAACTCGCGTATATTTATTGTGGCCTGTAATTATTGAGCACTGAGTCGTGATCCGGATGCGATTTACATAATATATGAAATATTCATTATTAGTAGGTAATTAAAAAGGATCCTATAAGATATTTTTTTATGTATTTTTATAATTGTGTGCGAATTTCAAATAATTGCCAGATGGAAACAATCGTTCGCATAAATAAATTAAATGATTTTATAGTTAAAAAGTAAATCGTCGGCCTAACTCGTTACCTGCTGAGTCACATTTTGCATAGTTTTCAGGAGGAAGAAAAAACGAAATGACAAAAATGTTGTGCGTCGCATCAGACATGTGAAATGAGCGACATTATCAGTACAAAACTTAGGATTTAGTAGATTTTCTATTGATATTATTCAGATTTTTTCTGAAACATTAACAAATTCTATTAACAAAATTAATAGAATGACGTAGGCAATATTAATCATGCAGTGCCAACGTGTTTACAACGTAGGTAAAAAAAGTTTTAAATATTCTTAATTATTTTTTTGTCCTTATCGTCACGTGCGAATAAGTTATTTTTTAGAAGATAATTTACGTTAATCTGATTTCATTAGCATTCGATGGAAATAAATTATTTCCATGAATAAATTGTGTAAGCAAGTAGATATTTAAGTAAGTATAAACATTTTATCGTGTTTCAAAATTATCGCATGCAAAAAACCTTAATTACCCAAGTGCAGTGCAACTAAATTGTGCTGCCGTAAAAAATCGATTGGAATGCCTTTCGTAAAATATAACGCTTTATGCACATCACTATTTGCAATATTATAATTAACTGGCAACGTCGACACTAGTTCGACAGACAAACTGACTGAGGTAGTTGGCTATACCGTCGTTTACAATACAAACAACCACTCAGGTTCTGCAATTGCGGTGCTATGGTAACCTTAAGGATAAGGGTAGGGATAAGGATTAGGTTGGGAGGGGATAGGGTAACTGTCTTTGGCATCCCTTACTTACTGCCGAAACATAAAAGCACACATGCTGTTATTTCACGGTGATCTTCTGTAAGGGGGTGGTTAGAGTCTGTCCTAAATGACCTTATTTAGCATTCTCAACATTCTAACACTCACTTACACTAAACAAACAAACGGCATTTTTCTTTATAAGAATTATTGTAAGCTGAAGTAAGTCATAATTTCACGAAATGATATTTAATACTTTGTTAGTTAAAAGTGTTATATGCTATCTATCGGTGAAATATTTTTTAGAAATACATTATATATAAACAAAAAAATATTTCTTTAAGACACGTATCTATAAAAGACAAGATGCTATTTTATTTTTAATTCGACTAATACATTTCTCTCTTTATACATATACATATACATTACAAGAAGATCTCCAGTAAAAGCGCAATCTACTTAATCGTTTAAATGATTATAATTATGGTACCTATAATGACGACATTTATTATTGAGAAATGGTTTTCTCAATCACGTAAGTGACTTAGAAATCTGACTAATGGTTCGTAATGTGGTTGTATCAGCAAAAAATATCACGAAGCTCGCCTTGAAGAGTGCGATGTCTTTTTCGCCTTGCGTAGTGAGGTCTCAAGGTATCCATTAATCTTTTTTTACTTCATCCAGTTTTTTGGTGACCCTGAAGATGAGCAGATACGAACGTGGTTGTCTTATTTATATGCATTTACCTGTCCAAGTTCTCTGGTGTCAACGTACTTGAAGAGGTCGTTTTGGAGAATGCAATCAAAATCAAAAAGAAATCTATAAATGTATGTGACGTATTGTTTTTTAATAATTTTGTAATCTTTTGAAATACATATTTATTAACTAGCCGGTGCCCAAAACTTTTAAGCTGCTAGTTCGTTTTTTGAAAATCCTACAGGAACCTAACATTTTTCCAGAATAAAAAAGTATCCTACATGTTAATCCAAGTATAATAAATTGTGATCTATTCCACTTATTTCGACTTTTTTTTACTACCGAAATCAATGGAATGAGCCAAGTTTCATCCAAATCTGTTCAGCCGTTTTTGAGTGATTGAGTAACAAACATACAAGTAAGAATATAAGGCCTTCGTTTCCTTCGAAATACTGTAATAATTTTGTAATTAAAATATATGTATTATGTTAGTAATAAAATAAATTAAAAAACTACATACAGACTTTACTATTGTTTTATATAAAGTCTCTTGTTTTCTATTATACAGACTTTACTTTACTATTTAAATATAATATACGAATGGAAGTGCTGTAAATTGCATGCAATTTAAAAAACAAACCAATGATGTATATTTTTCTATGGAGCGTAATTTATCAAGTGTTCTTGAATCGTGGATTCATTTGGTTAAGTAAATTTCAAATGTTTACGGTCCGCAACTGTTGAAGGTTTAATAATTTAATGATGCAAATCGTAGAGGTAAAATGTAGCGGAACGGTTTGTTGACGCGTGTCAAGTTCATTGATAAAAATAATTGTAGTATTAATAGATTTTATTGACCTTTAATAGTTGCCAATTGTTGCAGGTACTTATCTATAGAGAAGGGTGATCGACTCGTGTTGGTTGGTTGAGAACCAACCATTTATAAATGACACGGACATAAAATTCATTTAAGCGTCACTTGAGCGTCTTTTAATGGTTAATCCTAATAATATTATAAATGCGAAAGTTCGAATGTTTATTACTCAATCACACAAAAATATAGCATATTATAATAACTGGATAACATATTAAATGTCTATATACTATAAAAATTACGTGTCACGTCACGCCAATGAACTCCTAAACTACTGAACCGACTTTGATAAAACTTCGTAACTATGTGTATAATTTGGTCCAACTTAAAAGAAACTTAACTTGTGCGAAGCCGGGACCGTGTAGCTATAGTAGGATATAAATCTAAATGTTCTAAAGTGCAGTTGTTAATAAGAACGTAGCTGTGCGCCGCATAATTTGGCAGAGAATTGAAATTTTGAAGTTTCTTGTTCAACAATTATTTCAAAAGTTGTTTATACAGAACTATGTTTATCAAGGTTTTTTATGACTTTGCTATGTTTGCACAGGAACGTAAAAGTAGTTTCCAGGAGATAATGCACTACCTCTATGCTAAAGCTAAAGTATACCCTGTAGCAGTGGTAATTATCTGAATTGCATATGGAAGCAAATTTAAAGAGATATTTACCTCAAAAATAAATAATAAAATAGGTTGATAGGATATTCTTAATTAAAACACCTTGATGATTGTTATGCAGTTTTCTCCAAAAGTAGGTTCTGCAATGTTGTTCGGTCGATTCTTGTATCAAAGCGTATCCGATTCTATTACTAGTACAAGGATGGCATCTGTGGGATATATACCTACAACGCAAATGGCGATTGTCTCACAATATAATTCGGTGTGAAACATTGTATAAGGCTTTACTACTGGTATTGTTTACAATTCACTAATTGCCACCGAAACTGTGAAGGTTTCAAGTTTTGTTGCTACAATAACGCTTGTTGGTGGAATAGTGTCATGTGTGAATTACTCGGTTGTTAGATAAGTCTGACTGAAAGATAATTAAGACATTCATTCTTTATTCATTAAATTTGCAACTAAAAATTATTATTATACGGAATATTATGGATGTACCTACTTATAGGTATAGGTATCGCGCCTGGAGTTTACTTACTAGAACTTAATTGGATAAAATAAAACTATACGTCTTCTTTCAATCCAGTAAGTTTTTCAAAACTAACCATAATTATAAAGAACTCTTTAACCGGTTCAAACTAATACATAATTTTTTTGATCCTTTTAATATACCTACCACAAAATTACGTACGTACATAAACATACCATTAAATATTTTAATTAGTGAACAGGTTTTCAAATAGAGTGAAAAAAAATTATTTTCTGTGAAAACTCAACATAATTTAGTATTTATCAGTCAAATAACACAATTTTTTATATGAGCCGCCTTTCATGCTGGCCTTCAGGCTGATGGACTACTAGATGCTGGGTGGTACCATCAATTAATTACTAAAACAAGAAACAAGAACTAAAAGAAGGTTGCAGGCGACTTTCATCCTCGATCTTTAATAAGGATAAAGAGGATATTAAGTCCTTCATCAGGACTCTTCAGGACTGGCTCTTTTATCTCTTACTCATCACTCACCAAAACACAATTGCACTCGACTTTCACATTAGTCTATAAAAGTAAACATATAAAAATATATACTGTATAATTTAATTTGTAACCTTTTCAGATGTTTTTGTCACAATTTTAAAATTGGTAAATAGTAAATCTTGAAAATGACACCGAGACCTTGTTATTCATAGAAACGTAAGCAATCAGAAACTCGCCTTTCATGGAAATTCGAAGAAAACTGCATCCCCTCATCATTATGCCCGTTCATAAATGGCCAATTTTCTTAAACAGCCAGCTCGTTTATTTGCACGTAAGTGCAATACAACGAAATGAATGGTGTTTTCCTATGAAAATATCAAAATTGACACGCCATGATTTATCGTATGTTTTCATTACCCACTAAAATGTAGCATGTTTTATTGCTTCCCATAATTTTCCAAATATACGTAATTAAATAGGTCGTTATGTCATTGTCCAGTTATATCTACACGAAAAGTTAATGTACTTAACAAATTTATCCATTGACATTTATTTTCTTATCAATTCCTACCATCAATACCTTTTGAAATAAAATAAATTTGTTGCTTGAAGTTGATAAGAAATTTCTATGGTTCACACTTAATTCAATTAAGCGATTCAATTAATTCAAAATGTAATGAAATTTCATTAAAAATAATAGAATATAAAACTATGTGGGAGATTTTTACTGTAATGTATGCCAGACTAGCGGACTGCTCATATTATATGAATCGGACGTCACCTAGAGATGAGTAATCCTCCGCCGCGTTTGTCTGTCTGTCTGTTCGCGATAAACTCAAAACTACTGCACCGATTTTCATGCTGTTTTCACCAATGGATAGAATGGTTCTCGTGGAAGGTTTTAGTATATAATTTACAAAGTTACGCGGGCGAAGTCCGGGCAGCAGCTAGTTTATGCATAATTTCGATCGTACGACAGTCGATGTTCCAAACATTAATTACCTCTTGCTATTTTTTATATCTATAATATTTTTTATGGACGACAAAGTGATCTTATAAACACTTTGTTGGATGCAAAATAAAAAAAAAACCATAACGAAGCAAATATTATGTTTACCCAATAGGCACCTTCATTTTACTACCTCGTTAGTTTTCTGTCTTCATCAATTTTGAACACTATTTAGTTATGCTCAGGTCGATGGAAATTAACTCACGCTAAAACAAACTATTGTAATACAATAACGTCTTATATAGTGACAGATTCAGTCTGTTGTACACTGAATCTGCATTTTCACACACCTTTTTTATTACTTCCATTTTAATTTGTTTATCTTCCCGGCTTCGCATCGATGGTAATTATATTTTTCCTGCAAGTTATATATACAACGCTTCCTCGTTTATCGCTCCTTTCATTAGTGAAAATATAGTGTCCAAATCGGTCGGCTGATTTGGAAGAATTTAGCGGAGATTCAGATAGTGACTTAATTTCATAATATGTATAATATAGATATAGATATAGATGGTCACCTATAAGACTGAAGCCAGAGCGATACAAATATTTGATAGGGGTTTACTACGAAAAAAGTTTTACCTAAGTAATAAGTATATCAACTAAATTATTAAAGAAATTTAAAGACAAAAGATTAACCTAGAAATGTATAAATGCCTAGAATCAGAATAGAAATGTAACCTAGAATCAGGGTTCTGATGAAGGACTTAATAAAATAAGACGTCTACTTCCGTAAATATGCCTATTAAAAGGGACCACAACTCGTAAAGTTGTACAAAGGTCCACAGTGAAGTCAAGTTTATACGATGACAATGACCTTATGTTTAACAATTATTGTGTGTGCACTACATAATTTTCCCGCCGAACAGACGCGTGCGCAGATCGCATACACAATGAAGTAGTCTGCTACAGTTATTATTGTTGTAACAATTTAGAATTGTTAACAGAATAATGCCTTTTACTTCTCTACGGAGCGCGATTATTGCGTGAAAGTTCATTTTGCGGTTTCCGTTCGTTTCTATTATTAGCGTTAACTATTGCTAAGACAATACGCTGCAATGTGGAGGTGTCTGACATGGAACACTAATTCTATAAGACTAGTAAGTTCGCTCATCAAAATGAATGAAAAAGTTTGTGAGAATAAATGTAAAAAAACCTGAATTAACATAAGTATAGAAAACTTTTTAACCTGACAAAATGTTGAGTATTGTGTTGAAAACTAGAGTCTACAAAAACGTTATGGAATGTTAATTATTGAAAAGGTAGCCCGTAGTTGTGCTGATTTCTTTCAATTATAAATACAAGCTTTTATGAAGACAATGTGAATTGTCAAGCTTGTATTTGTATAATTCTCTTATTATTATCACAAATTAAATTAATCAATGGTTCCATTCATCAAATGGTTCAATTTAGAAGTATATTTTATTAAATTTAATTTGCATAATTAATTTGTTTCTCTTCATATGTCACGTACTGGTCATGTAGGGTCGCAAAACTTGCATCCTATTTATTGACAAAAAAAATGAGATAACACCGCATTCCTATTCAATACAAAAGCGTAACAAAGCGTAAGTATATTTGATAAATCAAGCAGGCTCAAAACTATAAAACAACCATTATACTTGTTATTTTATACTATAAGCCAATCATTACCTAATAATCTTCTAATATATAAAATTCTCGTGTCACAGTGTTATTTGCCATACTCCTCCGAAACGGCTTAACCGATTTTGATGAAATTTTATATGTACACTTGGTAGGTCTGAAAATAGGTTTTTATCTACTTTTTATATGCGGGCGAAGTCGCGGGCAGCAGCTAGTAGTAGATAATAATTAATATAACAATCATGTATATAATTCTTTTATCCATGCTAAAATAGCACTTTTGCTGTTATTTTACTGTTATTTTGCCACTGCTATAAATGTGATATCCCCAAAACTGTTTACCAATGGTTGGAAAATGTACTTATTCAGGACGCAGGACTAGGAAAAGAAAGGAATGGAGTTGTATTACGTTGAATATCTCTCTCACCTCCGTTCCTCCGTTTTGCTGACGTATAGATAGGTACTTTACCTAGTCATTCTGGCTTCCGAGTATCTAATATCTTCCAAGATACGAGTAGGTACAATACAAGTATATTAAAGAGTACATGTACAATTAATTTATGGCCTATTTGTCGAGACATAAATCGACAGTGAGTGCCAAATAACAAACAGAAGATGTTCTCTGCTGCACAATGCAGTTTACACGTGTGACAGATTACGCTTTGAAACATAAACATTAGGAACAAAGTAGGCGGGACTTGTAGTCTCAAGTTATATGTAAAATTCCGTATGTCGACTAGCGGCGGCTACTCTATTTTTATTTTTATATTAAGGTCGGCAGACAGGCTGACGGTCCACTTGATGGTAGGCTACCGTCGCCTATAACACAAGCAACGCCATAAGTGCTACAATTGCGATGCCGACCGTAGAAGGATTAAGGATAGGGGGGGGGGGGGGGGGGGGGGCAATGACTACTACCTCTTACAAAAGACTTTTTTCAAGTGGGAAAATTTTCCAAAATATTCCTTATTACAAGTATATTATATATACCCATATACACATGAATATATGTATAAAGTTATGTGGGATAATTACTTACCCACTAAAAACCCTAAAATAATAAACCGTGATTTTTTGTTTATTAATTAAAAACAATGCCACCATAGGTACTAGGCACATTAATTAGTTCACGCTACATTTATGAATAATTAGCCCTGTTACTTCCTCGTCGGGACACTTTGTGCGTACGATAATTACTTGGAAAGGTTTACCTTCAAGATTCTATTAATATTATATTGTTAAGGTCGCTGACAGCGTTTGAATCTTTATTGTTTCACCCTACGCCACGAACTTACTTTTCATTATGACACTTTTAAAGGTATGTCACAAGGTAAGGCACAAGGGTATGTCCTTTGGGGAGCCATGAATTACTTCTTTGCAAACCAAACAACGAATAAATATTAATAAGTAAACATATTCATGAAACAAATTCGCTTTCTGTCCAGATGTAGGACACGGTTGTCTGATTTTTCTAAATATGTAGTTCTATTGGATATGGTAATAATGGTTTTCTTATGAACTTTTTTCTTTTTCTAAAGAGAACTTTTTCTAAAGGCTTATTTAAATACACACTAATTAGACCTATTTATAGTTAGTAAAATGAATGTTTTGTAATCGAGTCGTGAATTTCCGGAATTTTTTTTTATTGCATTTTAAGACAGTATAAACTTGAAATCTATAATATGCTTTTATCTCTCTATATAAATCAGCTTCGGACGGTTTGAATTAGGAAACCACTCTCACTTCGTAGAGAGATTGTAGAAAGATCTCTTGTACTCATTTTTTTTCTATAAATTATATAAACAAACCTTCCCGGTTTATTGCTCTTTCGACAATTGAAAACCGTATAAAAATCTTTGATAAAAATCAATTGGTTGGCTTAAAGGAGAAACAGAGAGAAGCGGACAGCGCGCGACTACTTTATAATAGACTAGCTGGTGCTCGCGACTTCGTCCGCGTAGAAAAGTATAAAACGCTATCTACCGTAATTTGGATAGATGGCGCTATCTCCCGGGCCATACCGCTAGTATGTACTTCTATTTTAGATTTCCCGTAAGAATGAAGCATTTTCCCGCGATAAAAAGTAGCCTATGTTCATCACGGATAATGTCGGCTTCTAATGGTAAAAGAATTTTTCAAATCGGACCAGTAGTTTCGGAGCCTATTCTATACAAACAAACAAACAATCAAATCTTTCCTCTTTATAATATTAGTATAGATGTATTAAACTATTAATATAGATATAAGTATATGTATATTTTATGTTTATCTATATTAATTTAAGAGAAGGAGAATTTAAGAGAATCGTTCGGATTGAACACTCTTTTGCTCGTATATACTAAAATTCTGCAATTACTGTGTCGTTAACTGGTACAACCTAATGCTAACTTGTACTTTAGTTTCTGTTTGGATTAAATATATCTTGAGATAAATATTAATTTAAAATTAATAATAAATTATAATATAATATGTAAGTAATGTATGTAATGCATGCATTAAAATTTGAAAATTATTGCTTTTCATTTAGGTCATCCATCATATGGGTAAAATTTAAATTATACCTTGTTGGGAATTTAATGTTAGTACAAATATAAGCATAAGCTACCACAAACTACGAGAATATTATTATCATCACAAAAAAAAATTAAAAGTGATCGATTGAGTGAGGCAAAAACTCCATCGATCTAACTAAAAGTATGGAGTGGAGAGGCCTCTTAATATTATATTATAGTATATTAAATATAAGTATCGTAATAATAATAATATGTGTCTAACAACTGTGCGAACCCGCCAGGGATTGTACTTGGTGGTATTCCAAATGTCGTAAAGTCTCAACATACCTTTTTAGCTTTAATAATAATGTGTACACCGAGCCAACATTAATGTTAATTATCAAGAAATGTTTATTAACAATAAAATGAAAACTTTAATGTTACTCTCATTGTATTTGCTCTAAATTCCGAGGTTTTGTATGCAGCACACAACATGTGTAGGTATTTAATATTAATGTGTCGCTTTTTAAGTCCCACGCCAATTTAGTATACCTATTGTGTATGAAAATATAAAATTATGAACAACTCTTCAGACATGTATTATGATCTTATGGAGATGTGATCTTTATGGAGATAGGCCATCAGTTTTTGTTTTAACTTTTTAAATACTTATACGGTATACCTAATTAGGAAAGAAGAAATTATAGATTTTACTGAAACTATATCGTGTAATAGGATTTCATAGATATTTAAGTTTTAAAAATACTGTTCATTTCCCAGATACAAGTCATCGTTTTCATATTTATTTAAGTATAAAATCTGTAAAATTTACAATCAGAATTTTATAAATATGAAAATGTTCACTGGAAATTTTTGAATTTAAGAAATTTAATTTAATTTAGGTACCAATCGATTGGTTTTGGATGATATCCTTTAAAAAGGCTACCCTAATCCTATAGTCGTCGGCAGCACCTGTCGCGTTGCTTGTGATAGGCGGCGGTAGCCATCTACCATCAATTCAAGGAACATATCGCACCTTCGGTAAGACAAGGGCATAAATTAGATTTTTTTTAAATAAGTTAAACTTAAAATATATGCAGAAATGTCTTAAAACATTATTAAACTAAAAAATATTTACAAGACTATGGGGCTTATTTGATGAAGAATTGTTTAAAAGCAATATAAAAGCGGTCTGACCGATCCAATTGGAAAATATTGGGGGAGGCCTATGTCCAGCTGTGGAAGTCCTACGGCTGAGATGACGATGATGATGAATATAAAAGCAGAAGAATACGATATTAAATGCAAAAAAATAACTTTAAATGGTTCTCCTGTAAAATTACAGCTTGTCTTGCCAAAGGTGCGATATATACCTACTCTCTAGCATCAATTGGACCATCAGTTTGTCAGCCGACCTTAACATAAAAAAGGCTTTCTCATTGCTCATCGCACTGCAATAGTAATTTCTCTTCCTCTATTAATTTTAAAACAAGTTTTAAAATGTATGACGTGTTCTGTGGCAATGAATAACGTAAGCGACAACCCTCTACCTTTTAATATTTACATGCATTTAATTTTATTATGTAGCTACGTAAAGAAAATAATATACTCCTTTGTAAGATCATAATTTAGCGACTAAATGGCGTGAGCTGTACATACGAGGTATCAATTTTTTACTTGCGTCACAATACCTACATAAGTAATACTTAATGAAATCAATGTCAGGTGCAAGAAATTAATTTCTTATTAATCGATACCTATTTAATTGTCAGTATACAGTCGATATCGACTGGATAATTTCTATCCATATGGATAGAAATTATCATTCTATTAGAAGTGGACTGATTATTTTTACAACTAAGCATTCGCTTATAATACAAGCTATAATTTAACATTATTAACTAACCCCCGCCTTTTTAATTCGTGGCAGTAGAGCATACTTATTAGAGGCAAAGGGGAATAAATTATTCGTGCCAGATTTGTGCGTGCGAGTGGAGCATAATCCGCCTTTTTATTCACAGCCGAATCTCGCTATATCTGCTAAAGAAATAGCAGACTACTTGAGGCTGCAGCATCAGGTCAAGATTACCAGGTCGTGAAAATACCACCGAAGTATTTCACATGTATAAGTTAGTAAACTAGAATATTGGCTGATGGTCTTCAAACGCCTGAAAAGATCTTCATAAGTTGTAGTTAACTGGCTAGCCTAAATGTGTAAAGCAATATAACGCCTGACATCTTTGCTGTTATAAAATTTTCAGGGGTTGTTTTTACTTTTAGTAGATAGCTTGTGCCCACGACTTCGCCCGCGTAACTATTATATACTAAAATCCTCCTCTTGAATCACTCTATCTATTAAAAAAACCGCATCATAATCTGTTGCGTATTTTAAAGATCTAAGCATACTTATAAACATACAGACGGGAAGCGACTATTTTATACTATGTAGTGATAACGATCTCGATCATGTCAGCTTTCAAACAAAAAATAACACGGTTTGGTAGGTACATAGATTTTAGGGTAGTAATACTAAATATGTGGTTTGGGAGCTACGATTCAACAGACAGACATCATACATAGGATACACACTAGACACCCACGTCAAACTTATAACACCCATGTTTTTGCAAAAAGATCAACTTGATTGTCATGGGTTGATAGATAGATTTGTCGTGTAATATTTGGTAATTGATTGATGATTTGAGACGAACTCATTAGTCGAGTGGTCAAGTGTCTGGGTCTGACAAGTAGTGGCGGGGCACAGTAAGTGTGTTTCGCAGTAATTTGGGCAATCCGTTTGGCAGCACTATAATTGACATTATAAAAAAACCACCGAGAATAAATGAAACCACTTGGGTTTTATATTCACTTGTTAAAGCAAAATATATTAGAATAATAACAAATGATTTCAGATTATGATTAATTAAATTGAATAGTTACTTAGATTCAATTTTATAAGTATTTTTTTTTAAATCAGACTTTAGTAATAGTAATAGTGTCGTACGTACAAAATTCTCTTACATTGGTCATTTCTTATAGCTGTTCAAGTAGATTTTAGTTTTATGCAATATAATTTACCGATACGCTCCGGTTTCCTCGGGTTTAATTGGGCAAGTATTACCTACATACTCGTATATATGTCTACAATAAAGCCAATGTCCTGCAATAATTCAAATAATTTTACTTCATAGTATTGTTTGTCGATTATTACCTACTGTTATTGTTTAGATGACTCGCTCACAATGTCACAGCATTGGAGAATCCAACCTATAGGCATAATTATAAATAAATGTTACCATATTATATGTTCCTAGAGATTACCTTCCACATATTATTAAGTTTTGAAATAAGCCCTCTCTCTCCTTTTTTTTATTAGTACTAGCTGCTGCCCGCGAGTTTGCTCGCGTATAAAAAATTGATAAAAATCTATTCTCAGACCTACCAAGTGCACATATAAAATTTCATAAAAATCGGTTAAGTAACCCGTTTCGGAGGAATATGGCAACTAACACTGTGACACGACAATTTTATATATTAGATAGTTATCTAAATTAGAAAACATACGTAGAAAATAAAACAATTTAGACAATCTAAAAAGTTATCTAAAAAGCTTATAAATCAAACGCTTGCATTACCAAAGTCAAGAATTCACTAAAAAAAAACTAACAACGACGCTGACGGTTCATGGGCTTCCTTTTTTTAAATATACGAGTCGGATCAATAAATTATGAGGAATAAAAAATGTAGTATGACCACTATCACGTGACATAGAAAGATGTAGATATGTTCCTACTCATATTATTAAGTATCTACTCTACCTATCAATATTAAATGAGTATAACACTTTAATATTGACTCATTATTATTAGTATGGGAAGGACTACATGGAAATGGTATCTACTAGAGATAAAAGTATATGCAAGTACACTTATGAAACATTTCAAGTATACTTAAACTTCCGTATACGCTTTCTTATTAGTAGAAATCAATCAAAAATAAATGCAATTTCATTTGAAACTACTGACTATTGGATACCGCTCAAACATGCTATAAACAAAGATTTAAATCACAGATGCGCCCTTGCCATACTTCAGGCGGCCGAAAATGTGTCAGCGTTGTGAGTGGTTCACGTAGCATACCTGAGACATTACGTGGACAGTTTTCAGAAGACAGGGCGCGTCTGTAATTTAAATCTTTGGCTATCTATAACTATCTGGTGTAAGTTGCTGAGGAGTATTTCGCAGACTAATTGTTATTTCAGCATTAGGTTAATGTCATGGAAATACCACCGAAGTAATAGTATACCCAATTTCCCATCAATCGAACCTGTTTAAGTTAGTGATGTCGATCTTATAACATCCCTCTTTTATGTCCGGCGTTGGGGGTTAATAGCCTGGATTATTAATCTCACTTCTTGTTCTCAAAAAGAACAAATGTTATACCACAACCTGTTTTAGTTAAATAATTGGCTATAAAAATAATCCCACATTTAGGAAAAACGCAAAATAGTAACGCAGATAAAGCTTTCATTTTGGTAAATTAAAATTATTTACTTTATATTTAAAACAAAATTAACGTGTTTTATTTTAAATTATAGTTACAGTAGTTTTTTTATGTCACATTACTTTCAAAATATCGAGCATATGCATATTTCGAATTTGAAAGTAATAAAAAGTGTGTTTATTTCGTGAATCACATTAGTGAGACATCTCTTGTTTTTTTTATATTGTTATACAAACAGTCAGGAATCTATTATATGAACATGTAGTTTATACACATAGATTCCAACAATGAGAAGACATATAGATATACATTAAAAACTGCTCTGTTATTTATATGCTGTAATTCATTATTAATAGAAGGTAAACGAACTTAAACCTCACTACACAGGTAGGTACTGTCATCGGTTAATGTAAGTGAAAATGTTTACTGACTAAATCTCGTCAAATTGTTTAGGTCAATATTTGATAAGAGCAAAGAAATTTCAAAAATGATTGGTTTTAGTTCCCGTTTTATAATAAAACTACATTAAGAAATATTCGATTTGAACTTTGATTGAAAAAATTTAAAATAAAATACATTATTTCGAAACTAAAATGTAAATCGTAGACAGGATGAAATACTTTTACTGATTTAACTCATCTTACTAAATAATTAAGAGACTTTCTAAAGCGTTTATGTACAAACACAATGCTCAATAATATTAACCTTTAAAACGCGAAAAGTTATAATAATACTCTACAAGCTCCCGGCTTCGCCCGGGTATATCAAAATCGGTTCAGTAGTTTAGGAGTTCAGTAGTCAAACAACATAACACGCAATTTTTATATAATATAGAGATATAAACTGGTCAGCCCTTACAGAAGGAAGACCACCGTAAAAAATGGCTCGTGTGTTGTTTTGGTAAGTGAAAAAGTGTTGCTAGAACTATCTATGTCCTATCTATGGCTAGTGTTAATAGGCAACGGGATTCACCTACAAACAAATGGACCATCAGCCTGCTTGCTGAACTTTGTAATAAAAAAAGATATAAATGCAATAGTTATCTTATACAGGTAAAATTTTACAGATTTAATTTCTTAAAATTTTAAGACGTAAAAAGCGATAAAAATTTGGAATCTAGTATTTTTCATATCAAATCATGTAGAGTAAGATATCTGTATAGAGGCTGTATCGAAAAGCTCATGTATATTAAGCATTTAATAAAACTTGTAATTTAATTCCTTTTTTATTTCTATTTGATTTTATTATCTCACTAGCTGCTGCCCGCGACTTCGCCCGCTAAATTTTGTAAATTAGAAGTAAGTAGGTATACTAAAACCTTCCTCGAAAACCACTCTATTCATTGGTGAAAATAGCATTAAAAGCGGAGGACTTTTTTTATAATATGTAAGGAAAGGATTTATGTCTTTACTTTTTTATATTTTTTTTGTCTTCATATATGTTGATTTATAGATCAAGAAGCTGTCTCATGAGGTTTTGAAAATATTTCGGATAAGTTAGTAGGTATCTGACTCTCCTATTTATGAATGACGTTGAGTGAATGTACAATTCATAATAAGTTAACTGACTAATATCTAAAGGGAACAAAAAGTCCAAAATTACTAAACTTAATGAAATTTAATAATCAGTTTCATTTATTTATTGTTTTCTAATTTGTCTTTATTAATTAAAAAAAAATTGTAGTACCTATACATAATTATTTTCATAATTATGTATAGGTACTACAATTGTAGTCTGCATGTAGTTTATATGGATGTATTGTTTATTAAATTATATGTACTTACTTTAATTTTAAAGTTTTTTTTTATAATATACATTACTATGTGTAACTAAATATTTAATTACCTTGCATAAGCGTGATTATGAATATAGACACTATGATTCGCATTTTTGCTTCACTTCAAAATCAATATAACATTTAAAAAAAATTAAACTCATTAGTGTGCTTGGTCCGTATACAATTATCACTTTTGCAAATATAATTAACGAAATTAATTTGCATATAGTCGAAGAGCGTGGCCGGAACGGTCGAACAGCTCTCGCGCGACTACCGACCTGCTAACAACTGTGCAGTGTTGACCGATTTCCCGCGCTTTTAACTTCCCCCTGCCCTAGTACTTACTGCCATGTATTATGAAAAAGTACGACAGCTGCTTTTCATGTTAAATTTTCTGAAATATTCATTTGGTCAGCCCGTATACCGGCAGGAACACTTGATGGTAGCTAGGGGGCTACCGTCGCCTATAACACAAGCAAAGTCACAGCTGTTACTAGTGCGTTGCCGACACTAGTTAGGATTAAGGAATTAGGAAGAGATAGGATTAATTTAAGAGGCTCTGGCTATGGCATCCCTACTCACTCACCGAAACACAACAGCACATAATTATGCTCTTATTTCACGGTGGTCTTCTGCCAGACGAATTGCCCTTGCCTTTACTGCGAAACTCAGTGTGCCTGCCACTACTAAATTCATACGAATTTATCACCTAATTAAGTGCTTCGTTCATAGATAGGTACTTACTATTCGTAAACTTTAGATAAAAGTTCAACTTATGTTTAGTTAGTTTGTTAAAAAATGCAACATTCGGATGTTCTGTCGTAAAAAAAAATTACGCATTGTTTCCCTTAGGTCATTCTATGCCTTTTTTGTTGACGTAAACAATATAATTCTCATAACATCCTTGGTTTTATAATCCAATGTTTTGTCCAAGTGACTTTTGTTTCAGTCATAAAAAGTATCCATATCGAATAAACGGCTGCATAAAGTTTACTACAAAGTTTTCTTAGTGCATGTGTCTATTTACAGTTGCTGATTTACACATTTGGCGTCCGTAGGCTATTCAAATTTTGCCGCCCATACAGACCCCTGCAATTCGATACCCTAGTTCAAAATTATAATGATATGAAAAAAAACTGATGTAATAAGGTACTAAAATTTAGCCACAGTACATATCAGCTCACGAGAAGAATGCGAGCAATTTCTGGGTCACTTGTATAATACATATTATGTTTTTATTTCTGTAAAACAAAAAATAATTTTTTGGCCAAATTTACCGCCCCCTAAAATCTGCCGCCCTAGGCTCCAAGCCTACTCAGCCTTCTGGTAAATCCGCCACTGTGTATGTACCGTGTACATATAATATATTATTTTAATCAGTGCATCCTGCCCATGAGGTAAGAATAGCGCCGAAGGACTGATCGACAAGTTCAAAGTCGCTCATAAGAATTCTTTAGTTTCTTTTAATGGGATTAGAAATACTGTAACTTTTTCCGTCGAACGAAAGTTGTAGACATAGCCAAAAAATTAGCAAGTTTAAGTGGCAATGGGGTAGAAAAGATCTCTAATGGATGCTTAGAGTTGGAAAGCTTAGCGTGACACGCCTTGTGCGAGACCTACAACTACATCCAACAAGTGTGGAGGGACACAGGGCTGATGAAGATGTATATTTAATGAACGGATTAAAGTTCACGAATATTTTCTGTAAATAAGGTAAAGGTCGGAATAATCGTGAAAGTTGTTAGAATTAAGAATTATCTATAAAAAACAGTGAAACATTGTTAAAACAAATATTTGTAACATGTTCATTCGAAGTTTATATTATTTTTTTATTCAAATATCCTATCCTAGACGTTTCTTACAGTAGATTCAAAATTTAGAAAAAACTATTTGCTTTTGATACCGCATGGATATATTTTGTGCAGGCAAAGGTGCATCAAGGTGACGATATCAGACGACTCGAATTTTGTAACACATATTATGACCTTTTCAAATAATTGATTCATTATAATGAATTGGTATGATGTTAACATTTTGCCAAATATTTAAATTTGAGACATTTCTGTTTATTATACAAGGTTCCACAGTTGCTACTTAATCTAATAAACTAATAAAGTAGCATATTGTACTGAATTGTACTTCTAATATTTTGCGAATATAATATTAGGCTCACAGGCGACATTTATTCCTTATGACACACCCCCCATATTTTTTTTAAATATTTCAACAACTCTGCCCATCCGAGCTGGATGTGACGAATAATCTGCTTCTCGCGAAAAAAAAAACAATTTCTTCAGTCTCCTTATTTAAGACCAAGTTAAAATATAATGTAAAGTAGTAAATAAGGGGATTTTTTTTTATTTATCAAAAGTGTAAGACAGCCCATTGGACGAACGCTTTGCTGCCGACAAGGAAGTTGCAGGTTCTTATCCCAGCCTAACCTGCAGGCTGCATAAGATGTGGATTATAAATAATGGCAACTTGCACAACACCAGGATTGTTTCAGAATGCAGTAGTGTATTTCATACTAGCAGGTGCTCACGACTTCGTCCGCGTTGAAAAATGAAGAAAATATATTAAACTCTTGACATCTTTACCGTAGTGACATTTATGTTTGACGACGGTGGCATTTATGTTTTTAGATGATTCCTCCCTTTAACATTTTTTCTGGATAAAAAGTATTACTTTATATGTTGATCCAGGAAATAAACTATCTGTGTGCCAAATTTCGTCCAAACCAGTTCAGCTGTTTTTACGTGAAAGAGTAACAAATATCATCCATACATCAACTCCCAAAACTTTTGCATTTACATAATTATATTAGTATGATATAATTACCCATAAATAGTAATCTCTTAAAAAAGTAAATCGTAAATAATCGTAGTTGTAAATCTCTTTAAAAACATACTTTCTCTGAAAAGACCATTACTCTTAAAAAAGTTAACTTTTAATCTTTATATAGTTATTAAATTTACTTGCTGATAATGTAGCTTTGTATAGTTAAAAGAATTTTCAAATAGATGCCGCAGTTTCCGAGTTTATTCAATACAAACAGAAACATAAAAATTGTCATTGTAATTAGTATAGAATAATAATCTATAAACTCTGTTTAAAACTATTTTAAATTTATAAAAACTTCTATCTGACTGAAGTAATTAATACAGTAACAAGAAAATAGAAACATGGGTGAAATGTGGTTAAAGAAAAAACGTTAATTTGGACTTCACACATTTATTGTATTTTTGTCTAATAAAAATACTATATTATATACTATTAAAGACGTTTTATCTACAGCAATTGACAGTCTTGCTGGTTGTACACACTCGGCAGAGCACAACATAATAAACTCCCATAATGCTCTTAGTGCATCTTTAAGGGTACCTTTTTGTCGCTAACATCTATTACACTAATGAAACCTTACCTTACTTTACAGCCCTATTCGCAACTATTCAAGAAAAATATATACTACATACATTGAACCAATGCAACACTTTCATTAAATTCATATATTGCACTGTTGTGTTGGAAAGAAAATTTACATTATTGGAAGCAATTTTTGCGATTAAGTACTAAATCATTCATTAGGCACGACGACAATTTATATAAGTTTATCAATGATAAAAATATTTCATTTCTCCTTTACAAACATCGTTGACACACATTAAAATTTAACAAGTCATGACAAATAAAATGTTCAATATGAAATACATAGTATGTAATTCTAATTATTAAAAAGTTATCCATTCTTCAGAGGTAAATACAAACATGATTTAGTGAATACAAAAAAAACACAAGCGGTTGGCTATGTGTACTTGGGAACTAAATTCATGTGACAGAGACCTGTAAATATTAAAATATAACCGAGGTGCGGAAGAAAACGAATCAACTACTTACACTATAATAATATTACATTTATATACAATTAAATACAAGTAATTAAAACATAAATTTTCTAAATTTTAATTCGTTACTACAACATTTGCAACATTCACCTTCAATGGAAATTATGAACTCTAAGAGGATGCGATTCGCCTTTATCTTCCTATTAACATAGAGGCGCAATCAAAAAGAAAAAAAATCTTATACTCGGCGAAGCGTTTAACATACCTAATTGGGCGATATTTTAACGATACGAAAATTTCTAGAGAATTCTAGAGAATATTGGTGACCAAATTACAACTGATCCAAGTAATATTTTGGACAAAATTCAAAATTTTGCTTAATTATAAAAAAAATCGCAAATATTTAAGATTTGTACGAGTAGTAAGAGTACTAACTCTTAGCTCAATATCGTCATAAAATTTATAAATAGTTAGATGGATAACTTGTGAACTAAAGACAGAAAAGCGCGTAATAGGCATAAGAAACACATGAGATCATTAAATCCAAGACCAAATTTATATAATTCACAGTTCTCAGACCCTGTATGTTTGCTGTATCAAAATGAAAGTCTGGTTGAATGTTTCTTAAGCCTGTCTGCCCAAATCATACTCTCGGGCGCCATAGTAAACGCCAGTACATGTTACGGAAGAAAACAATGAGATCTGTGTCTAACAGTGAATGTCTGTCAGTAGAAAATAACGACACTTAAAAAAATAATTAGTTAAATATGAGACAAAATCTTTTTGGTTATTCATTTAAAAGTGCATGTACGGATATTTTCATACTAGGTTAAATGGCTGTTCGTTGAAATCATATTCCCCAGCTGTTAGTAGGATGAACAACCTAAATTTGTCAGTAAGGAAAAAACTGAAAATTACAATCAATCAAAACTAAAATTAAACTGTTTTAAAGTTACATATCTCATACACAACCAATAAAATCGTACCCGGTCAAATTTTTGTAAATAATGCCAATTTATTTTAATATGGTAAAAAACCGTGTATGGTGACGTTAAAAATATTTCTCTATGGAATTACTTCCCCTCTCTGACTCATTTGAATTGCTTCACCAACGGAACGATAGTATGTAATTATTAAATCTATTTCTTCACATTATATAATATCGTCATCTCTATTCACAGGGTAAAGTATCGCGGCGCCGCGCGCTACTAGAGACGGCCGTGATGCAGGACGTATTTGTCTGCCTATTTTGATGTATGATCAAAGCAAAAACGTGCACAATTAAATGCAATTTTTAGCTTTTCAAAAAGCCGAGTGCTGATTGTCTTGAAACACAAAACCTAAAAATTGCCCATGCCGTCTTTACTAGAGCGCGGCGCGACGATTCTTTGCTCTGTGTCTCTATTCCTAGTAAAAAAAACAATGTCTGCTATAATATAATAATCTGAACTCGAAGCGTGGATATTTTAAATTAGACCACCCAACCCGAAAACCACACCGAATCAAATAATTGTTTTGATTCCAATAATAAATTTCTTCTTAAATAACTAGAAAGTGAAATGATCTACAAGTACCCTCTACACACAGCATACATTGTATGTACAAACATTATATTATACTAAATATATATACATAAATATATCATGGCAAAGATTTCGCCAAGTTGTGAACACGCATGAGCATTGTACCCTTCGGAGCTTATTAATACTTACATGGAGCGCGCTAATGCCTCTAAATTATTTAGGACCTTTTGGGGCCTAATACTAGACCCATTATAATCTCCCCTGTGTAATATGTCTGCGAGTCTCAATAATATATGTAAATTAAACCATATAACAAAATATGTATAGAGTATTTAAAATATGTACTTCAAAACGAATATTTTGAATTGTAAAAAAATTGGTTTCTACCCGTGCTAAGTTTTTTTTCTCGCATAGACGCGCTCGAAAGCTTCTTTAAATAGTACCCGTAGACGATATAATAAAATTGTAAACATTTTTTTTTTCAATATTTTATGCAAAGTGGTAACTGATAGGAAGTTTTTTAACCAAACATAAATTATTATCTATGTTGTTTTGTCACTTTAAAGAAGACACACTTCGATATTAATATATGCTACGGACATTTACGTACGTCATCGGATTGAATTTATTATTAACTTTGACGATGCAATAGAAAAAAAAATTGTGCAGTTAATGTACCTAATTTAAAATTATTTAAAAATAATTGAATAATTTTGCATAACAATTTTGCAATCAGAATTTTTATCAACTAAGTTACGAAAGGGTTTCCAATCTGAAACTTAATTATAGGTTTTAGAGAACTTAACTTTAGGAAATAACGGTTCTCCGTTATTTCCGTTGTAGGTTATTTACTCCATAACCTACAGAGAAAATTCGTAGCATATAATAACAATTTTTACTCAATACATTGGGTAAAATCGTGTAACCTTTAATTTTAAATAGATAATAAATACAAAGACTAAGACCGTTCCAAGTTCATTAAATATTTAAACATCGATATAAAGGTGATTATTACACGAGAAATACACCTCTACCTCTAAATTTTAAGAATCATTTGTACCAGCGTGTACTAATAGCTAATTGTATTTTGAAATTACAGCTACATGTACATAATTATTAATTAAAAGTGAACTTATTAATTCATATAAATCGTTCATTTGCGTTTCAACAAAAAGATACCGACGCTTGTAAAGTAAAGTACACCAGACAAAACTCTTCAGACTCCTTTACACAAGTGACTTATTTGAGTGATTTTACATAAGAGAAAGATCGTTTACAACGAACTTCGCGACGATTAATAGTTGCACGATTAATTAATCACCAGAAATATGGCGATTTATAAATATAAAACACATAATTAGCCTTTGATCGTCTGAAGAATATAGCCATATTATAAACGCTAGTCATTACGAACGCTTTTTTTTTTTGCTTTACACAGAATTTTTGCAAGCAATTGAGAAATGCACGCGTTAATCTTCGCGAAAGACGATACAACGAGCAATGGTTTTTAAAAGTGACTTGTAGAAATGTAAACTTTCCCTTGAGATAATCTCACAAATGAGCGAAACTATTGCATCAAATCAATTATAATAATATGCTTAGCTTATGTAACAATAGTTGTGCGTATTAAAAACGATGCGATCGTGATGTGGAGAGTAGGGTTCTATCTGGTCGGTTGATATGTGTAGCGAGTAGAGTTAATGAGTCAAGAGTCAAGAGTCAAGAATGAGGAGTCGGGAGTGACACGATGCAAGAACTGTGTGAAGCCCTCGGACCGTCTCTTACAACACGTAAGGAAATATATAGCTCTACACAATGCTACCGTCTTCTAACTAAACCATGTCACAAAAATATTTTTTTTTTTTCACCATTGTATCTTTTATTTATATAATCATAAATATATTATTTGTACACGTGTGATTTCAAACTTTAAAAACAAAAACTATATTTACAAATCAATTAAACAATATTCCGACCTTCACCTTATTCTGATTGCTAAATCTAAACTAAGTTAACCAGGGCTGTAAAACCTAACAATTAACACTCCTAAAATATAATTAAACAGAAATAATAAAGAGTTGTATCGTTGAGATTAATATAATGAATTTAAACACTGGATTCTTTAAGAGGGACGCCATTTTTGACGAATTTTGAAATGCCTTGAATTATTTATCAAACTTGAAATGGAACAAATAGAACTGGTTCCCATAAAAAAGCGCGTTTACAGATCAGAATAATGATTTATTAAGGGGGGGTTATCTTTCCAAATTAAAATCTAGCGTCAATAACTTTTGCAAATTTACACTAAGATTATTTTTAGTAACCTCGACAACAGTTTATATATATTCAAGTACAGACGTAAATGGCAGTTTGTAGCAATGCTTGTAATAAATGCATTTTTTTAAGTGCCTAAAACACTGTCGACGAGTTACAAATTGTTCACGTGTAAATTTTAAGCGAACGAACGAAACGACCGGTCTTTATACAAGGGAACAAAATTAATCAAAATATAATATATGTTTCTTCCATTTATTATCATCTCAATGATACAATTTTGTAATGTTGAAACACTATTTACCTTTTAATAATTTACAAGTTGATATCATCTCTATCTAGCCATTTGGTATATGAATACTGCACTGAACAAACTTTATACATCATTCGTTACAGTGAACTACTGAATTGAACAATTCATACGAAAATATTAAAAATTTAAAAGTAGAAAAAAAAAAAACAAACTAATTATTTCGCGTCGACTTTACGAGACTTACGGAGTAATCTTTTTTGGTCAGATTTCGTAGTGATTATAATCTATACCATTCATTAAATATTTTAATTATCATAATTTCTGTACATTTGTGTGTTTCATTTGTCAAAAAATTGTAAAACTGTAAATCTTGAACAAACTATTTTTCGCGTTTTAGACTAATAAACTATCGCAGTAGAAAATTGCCATAAGAAATTGTCTTCATAAAAATATTATAAAAATTCTTTTAATTTGTGGCGTGCAATTTAAAATTAATATAGAATACAGAAACCATCAATATTACTTACTCGTAAAATAATTATGTACTTTACTCATTAATCCTTTAGTCGCCGGAGACGGATTTATCCGACAATTATTTTCGTGTATACGACAAATTCCTCTACTCGTATGGTTTTTTTTTTAAATCATTGCGTCGTTTTCTCTTAAAAAAATATATATTAATATATCGGTTTACGATCATGACAACGCCTACAAAACCAAGCGGTTAAAGGATTAAAAAAATTATATTTCTGTACTCGGCATTCTAATGCGATAGTTTTTCTGTCCGATCGCGTCAAACCATAAGCATAATATCCATTATTATTATTTAAACAGTATGATTTCACACTATGTGTTTTTAAATTCACTAACATTTAAAGCTATTTTTATTGTAGCTAAGAAAATCGTCATTTCTTTAAAACATTAACTTAAATAAAATCAAACATCAGTTTATTTATGTACTTTGCTAGACATTTACATAAATAAGCCAAGTTAGTTTAGTTCTTTTTTTTTTAAGTTTTTCAAATTATATATATAGAAATCATTTAAAGAAAAGGTATGTTCCGTTCTTATTAAGGAGCCTCATTTTATCTGAGAACCTTGTTGATGTTAAACTTTGACTTTGACTTACAAGTTACAAATTGAATAAAAAAATTGACTGACACATAATTATTATCAATGTCCACAAAAGATTTTTTAAAACAATTATTACTTTTAACTATTGATAGATTTAGCACTTTTGAACAATTGATATTAGCAGAATGAATATAATTTTTAAGTCAAGATTCACTTATTCTGACAGATTAGAAAGTTCAAATATGAAAAGAGTCATGTTTTATTTAGCCAAATGACATTATCAAAATTAACACAAAATATATATCAGATAAAAATAGATAACACATTATACAAAATGCATAAGGCTATTAAAATTTACTGTAAGATATCGTCATCTCATCTGTGTCCTACTAATAAATATCCAGTTATTGGATAGAAGTAGCCTGGTGCGGTTGTCTGTTTGTCTAGTATAGTGGATGAACGGCCTACGCTGCACTTGCCGGTGTTAATACTTTCTCATTTTAATAGCCTTTAAAACATTTTTTCTCAGCAACACTGAAATGAAACTGAATGTCCCTCACGTTTATTTAATGTATATATTTGAAATCAATAACAGGCAGTGTTCAATTACATAAAGTTTTTAATTAACTTTTGATTATTATTCATAAAATCACTACTTTCAACAAAATTTTAAGGTTACATTTTCACTTGAGCATCACGCCTATATAATATATGCAAATACAAAATATTCATTTATTACATGCAATTACTGGGAGGATCTCCTCTGCGTACAATATGCCAGGTTTCGCAAACCTTTTTACATTTGAGGCCAAAATACTAACAAACGTTTTGTCTCCGTTACACCGGAACATACCGTTGATACATAGTTAACAGTAAAATTGTCGATTCAATGTGAACGTGAACGAGCAATGTTCAACCTTTATCTACACATATTGTGTTGAAGTAAACTTTAACGGCAACCATGTTTACCGTATGTGTACACGTTATTGTATGTGTACATTTCAAGTTTCCAAATTCCAATTGACACTTTATTCAATAAAACATTGTACAGTCACTATCCAACTCTGTCGGTACTCACACATCACGCGAACGACAGACATTCAATATGCATTACAGGTCAACTCCGCTCTATGA
The DNA here is from genome assembly GCA_918317495.1 of Synanthedon vespiformis. Taxonomy (NCBI): domain Eukaryota; kingdom Metazoa; phylum Arthropoda; class Insecta; order Lepidoptera; family Sesiidae; genus Synanthedon; species Synanthedon vespiformis. Next base: position 4,581,626 of record OU906953.1, read on the forward strand.
CCTCATTCTTATTCACTTAAGCGGACTTGGACTTATCAGTCGAGTTTTGACCTTGTTTATAACACGCATAAGGTACAATATTGGTTGAAGATGTTGTAACGCTTAGCGGGTCAACACCGCTATGACCTCATTAAGAGTTTGAACCTTGTTTACGACGCGCATAAGGTACAAAATGGGTTTGTGATGTTGCGACGCTTAGTGACGTGTGTTACCTCCTCATAGTTTCCTTGGGCGTGTGAGACGGCGCTTCTTCCGCTCGGGGGTGGCTGAGGAGGCGTCGGCAGAGGCGCGACGGCGGGCGGGCGGAGAGAAGGAGCTGCCTCCCTCGCCTCCGGACTCGGCCTTTTCCGGTTTAGCGGCCTTTTCAGGCTCTTCGGCAGCGGGCGCTGGCTTGGCGGGAGCGGCCTCGGTGCTACCGCTCGGAGTTTCCTCGTCAGCTCCCTCGGCGCTACTGCACGCCGCCCACTGGAGTTATGCACACAAGAGCACTTGTGATTAGCAACAATTACTTAGTAGTGGGTAGTGGCGGTCCGGTACTGTTTCTTACAATCGTTATTTTTAGTGACTCATCTATCTATTAGTGTATATACAATTTATTTGATTAAGAGTACACAAAACATTAAAATATTAACTCAGTCTAAATTGACTCTGGTCTGGATTTGAAAAGTAGTGGTAGGGCACACTGCGTTTCGCAGTCATTTGGGCAGCCCGTCTGGCGGCAGTAACCACCCCCTTACAGAATACCACCGTGAAATAACAGCATATGTGCGCTGTTGTGTTTTGTTGAGTGAGTAAGGGATGCCAGAGCTCATTACCCCATCCCTCCCTTATCCTTCTATGAACGGCAGCGCACTTGTAGCACTTCCGTTGTTTCCGTGGCCTTGCTTTTGTAAGTCACTGTAAAAATGCGGGTCTAGTAAAAGTCAGTCGTCGCTGTCAATGTAAGACGACCTTTTACCTGTACTGGTGGAGCGGGAGACGTATGAAGCGCGGCGCCGCATTCGGCGCACAGGGGCGGCACGGCCGGCGACCGCGACCGCCAGTACTGAAGTTCCGTCTTGCACTTGTTCAGCTCCTGCAATCAATCACCCACTTTCTATACATGTTCAACATAACTATAGTCTGATCTACAATTAGCTGGACCAAAATGAAGTTTGGTTGCCAATTTATTGCATCGTAAAAATAGTGTTGTATCCTGAGTAATCGAGTATTTGGTGAACATTGTGATTCAATCCTTTTATCTCTTATAATAAAAGTGTGTTTGGGTTGATCGGTAGTATAAGTAACGTGAATTTAGTAACTGTAGTAACGGAAATAGATACTTAAAGAGTATTGCCCACCATACGAGCCCATTTATAATCATCATCTTAATAGAAAGATTAAATGGAAAAAATATTTCATCACTTTCAAGATACTACGAGTTTGTTACTTATTATGAAACTTTCTGTCACATAATTTATAAAGATAGTCGAGTAGCATAATTTTGTTCTGATCTTTTAAAACATGATCAACATAACTAGACTAGTGAAAAATTATCAATTTATTTATATTATGTTGTGATGTTTTATTTGAATATTTTTATATTTCATTTTATAGCAACTCGGAGATAATGTGTAATAATTATGCAATTATGAAAATCCGACCAGAAGGTCGACAACAAACGTGTTTGAAATCGAAATAATAACATACTTGTAGCAAAGTCTGAACTTTGCGACTGGTTTCCTCGTTCTTCTTATCATAATCCTCCAGCCGATTCGCATTATCCAAAGTTTGTTTTTGCTGTTCTGAAATCTGTTTCTGTTGTTCCGCAATTTGCTTCTGTTGAAGACCAGTCTTACGCTTACAACTACGCAGATCATTTCGTAACGCCGACAGTTGATCATTGTACCTGGAACATCACACCAAACGACATTACAATAAAGTCAGCCTTGGTGAGTAATATTTTTTCAATATTTTTATGCTTAGACACAAAATATTATTAGTTAATTAAATTACATGTGTCCTAACGATGTTCTAACGAAGCTAAATTAAAATATAATATGACATGTAAAGAAGTTCAGCTCAATTCAGCTTTTGTCCATAGAATACTGCAGTTTTATGTGGAGATGAGTACGCATCCGTTCAGCCCTTGGAGTCTTCCCTATATTTTCCCTTAACGACGCAAGCAATCACCAAATAAAGCAACCGGGGACTCGGGAAACATTTCTGATCGCGCTAGTTTGATCCGGAAACACACAAACAAATATTATATTTCACGATGAGATTGTCTTTTAGAGTTATAAAACGCTGAGGAACAGAACAGAACATTCTAATCATTTTATTGTAATTATGACAAAGGTACTTGTCGCAAGATTTTACTAGCTGACCCTGCGGTGTGATGTGACCGCATGTGTAAAATTTATTTATTATTATTATTATAACAGATGAGTTTGCTCTTGGCCAACATATCTAGGTGAACAGTCGAGACCAATAATTTATGGAATGAGCTCGCCTAGAAGATGCCTTTTCATTCACTCTAACTATAACAAGATTTGGGTTATACTAGTATGAGCTCGGAGTTCCAATCCCCGTTACAATTGCAAATCTCGAAAAACGAAACTGTTGTTATTAAAAGACACTCACTTTTTCATTCCCTGTTTGATGCGGTGTATACGTTTCCTGAGCACCATGTTGCTCTGTGGCGGCGGCGGGGAGGGGGGGAGGCTCTCGTCCATGAAGTCCATGATGCTGAACGAGTTGGCTCTCCGATCGCCCGCCGAAGTGGACGCCTGTTGCGACGACGACTCCGCGCCGCCGGCCGGAGGCGAATCCAGACACATGTACGACTTACTGCTCTCACCGGCTGCAACATCATCACACAATTTCTTTTTCAATAGTATTCCCGGGCAAAGTGCATGCATTTTCATATTATATTTTATTTCTGATTATTTTATCGTTTGATCAAGTGATATTAATTTATAATAGACACTAATTTAAGAACAAGAATAAATTTTATTTGCGACAAAAGACAGAGATTTTATACGTAGATAAAATCTATACTAATAACATGTATACATTCCTCCATAATTCTTAAACGAATTAAGTGATTTTCATGAAACTTGGTAGATAAACATTTAGATGTAAAAGTAGCCTGTGTCCCAGGCTACTTTTTTCTTTTTCAACGCGGACGAAGTAGCGGGCGCCAGCTAGTATTAGCTAACACACACACAAAAATAAACGTCCCCTGCCACAAACTGGCTCCAACTCAGCATAATGCAGATGGTAAAAACTTGCGCTGGTCTTCCGTTAGAGCAGATAGTGAGGTCACACACTTATTAAAAATCAAATACATAGGAAGCTCTAAAAATAAAAGAATAAAAAGAAAACAAAAATTAAAATGAAACTCATTTTAATGAGTATTAAATTAAAAAACCAACAGTAAGCCATCTAATGGTTTTTTTGTGTCAGTAAACATCTTCGTACAGATAACTAGCTAGAGTCAAATATAGAGTATGGGCTATATTTGAAAATATACTTACGAGAAAATGCAGTGGTGATATCAAAGAAATCAGTGCCAAAGTATGCGATTTCAGGTAGATTTGGTTCGATGTGTTCCTTAAAATATTCCATGGCCATTGTGGTCAAATCAAACAGCTCATCAGTCACTTTGTAAGGCCTCGCAAGTTTTGTTGTGGTTTTTAGATATGCCAAAATACTGTACACTTCATCTAATATCTGAAATTAAATTTTAATTAATTAAAACTTGTTCATAACAACAATTTTATTGACAAATTATACACAAGCTACTATTCAATTAATTATTTCAATAAAAAAATTATTTTTATTGCATATGAAAACAGGGATCTCTTTATAGAAGTGGGCAATACAACTTCATTAATTTCAAAGGGGCTAGATCAAAGCTAGCTTTATGAAACACTAGCTGTTGCATGCAACTTTGTCCGCGTAAATTTATAAAATATAACCTGTGTTACTTATTAATAATGTATCTTTCTATAGGTGCAATAATTTTTAAAATAGGTCTAGTAGTTTTTGAGTTTGTTCATTACAAACAAAAATACAAATATCTTTATAATAATAATAATATATCACAGCTGCGATGGTGTGGAGGTTAAAAGGTTTCCCTTCTTCAATGTTTCCCGAAATATACAACTTGGGAGTGGGACTCTTTAAGAACAGAGAGAACACCATCTACAATCTCATCTTCTCTTACCATCAGGCACTTTCCATATAGAGATGAAAAAATAATACAAAAACATAGTGTGGTGTCATAATAAAGATTGGAATCAGGCATTTTTTGAATTATAACATTTAAAAATGTACTTTTACTTTGCTGTTAATAAATAAATTGAAAACAAGAAATCCAATGTAATGGTTACTTGTCCAAGGAAGGAAAAGAATAAACAAACGGAACCACAAAGGCTTATCATAAATTAAACAATGCAAACTTTAAATAATTTACCTTACAAAAGTGTTCATCCTACATCTCATAGCATGAGTCAATACTTATATGTATAAAAAAACTTAATAGCTGGTGCCAGCAACTTCGGCGTGGAAATATGAGTAATATAAATGTTTGACATCTTAAGTCTGTGACAACAGACGATCCCTTGGGAACCAAACATTTTTTCATGATAAAAAGTATCCTATATATTAATCTAGGTAATACACTATCTGCGTTCCAAATCTCATCCAAATCCGTTTTTGCGTGAAATTGTATAACCCATACTAACTTAAACAAACTTACTTAACTCCATGAAAGGTAAATTAAAACCTAATAAATTACTAACTAATAAATTATTTAAAATGTTTAAAGATTTAAAAAACCTATACATTACCTCTCCAGGGAAAAAACAGCAGTGTTTCCTTTCAATGTGTTTACCAAATGTCATTTGCAGAAGGCTCAATCTCATGTGTAAAGTCTCTATGATATCAGATTCACAAGCCAAGGGGTGACTTCTACGTGCGGACTCCCGTCTAGGCATCTTGGCCTTAATATCTTGAAATCTGTTCAACATCTGTTTTTGCAGTCGTTGGAAAACAGAATTTAATAAACCGCTGCAAACTGTGTTGAACTGACGATTCACCTGAAATAGATTTTTATTATAGGCTACAACACAAGATAGCAGCATTTTTGTATCTTCAAAGTTTGTGTGTCAAATTAAGTAAATCATCTTTACATAGGTAGTACAACAAAAGAAAGTCGATTACGCTTATACCTTTTAAACTACTCAACTGATTTTAATGCGGTTTTCACTAATGGAAATACGAGTTAAAGAAGAAAGTTAAGTATAAATTACATTGAGTATAACTACATATCAATAAAGACAAGATAAAAAAAGAAACGTAAAGTTTTCGTAGAAATCAATTAAAAAAAATATGTAGAAGTTAAATGTCTATTTATTCTTGAGATTGTTTGAACTTGTAGCATACTATATCGGTAAGTGACGTCATTTGACATAAATAGCGTATAATATAACTTGAAGGAAGACTCAAACAGTTTTCGTTTACTAATTTACTAATAATTATACTAAATTGTGCACAAATTATTAAAAACTAGCTGCTGCCCGCGACTTCGCCCGCGTAACGTTGTAAATTGTATACTTAAACCTTCCTCGAGAACCACTCTCTATCCATTGGTGAAAACAGCATGAAAATCGGTGCATTAGTGCGGAGGACTTTGTTTTGTGCTAGTGTCACAACAAGAATGAGAGGACCATTTATATGCATAGTAATTTATTAAATAATAAAATAAACGTATAATACTACTAATATAAAAAAAGCTGACAAGTTTGTTTGATTTTTTTGTTATTTTGGTTTAATGTTTTAAACTCTGAAAGTACCAGTCCGATTTCAGAAAAAAATCTTTTTGAATTTGATAGCCCAATTCTTGAGGAATATTATAGTCTCTGAATTGTAACCCTTAGAAGCTGAGAAAATATACACAAAATAGTGAAATTCCTAAATTATGTATGTGCCAGATTCTTACAGCCTTATCACACTAGCGGTTTGCGAGCGGATTTGCGCAGCGAACACGCCGCCGACGCTCAACGAATTCGCTGCGAATAGCACCATTTTGTACACTCTCGTACAAATGTCTTAAATCAATTTTTACCAGATGCAACAACTCATAAAATGTAGGTCTTGACATTCTCGGGTAGGAACGAAATTTTTTTTGGATAATCTTTTATTCGTTTGTTAAACACAAAGTAGTCGCTCTCTACCAGACGATTAATTGATAATGGATGCTCCCAAATTCGTCGATGCTTTCGTTTTCGTCTCCTGCGTTTCGAAGTAACATAAGCTACAGGAGTGTTTCCTCGTCAGAATCCATTTTGTTACAGACTGTATTTTACGTCGTAAACTCGCTGCAAACACGCGACGAAAACGTTGCAAGTCCGCAACGCATTCACTGCGCGCCCGCTCCGCCCCGAATCCGCTCGCAAACCACTAGTATGATAAGGCCTTTACAATCAGGAAATGTGATAAATAAAAACAGGAAATAACAGACAAGGTTTCTGAATTGATGTAATCAAAACTCAATCTGTAAATTAGTGAACTCAGTGGCTCTGTTAACATATTATCTCAAAAATCTCTGATCAAAAAAATGAAAAAACACAAAATAAAGAGATTGAAAAGTTTTATACTTAGTGCTTACTTAATTTTTTTTTAATTTTAATAATTTTAATGTCTAACATGTAAGTTAGGTTAGGAATTTTGTAATGTAGGTTATACAACCTAGTACCGCGGTTTCGGCCGCGTGTTATCAGTTTAAATAGAAATCATTTTTATTGTACATGTAGACAATGGAAGCAAACAAATGTTATATAGGTTAATGTAGTAATGTTTTGCCTTGCCTACACATCAATTTCATTATTAGATGTTTTGATTTTTATAAAGAGATATGAAGCAATTATTACAACTCCGCTAGCCTGACACTGGAGTGTACTGCACTAATAAACCATCCATTATACTAAATGGATCCATCCATCCATTATTATTCATTATCTACTATATTACTTCTAAAGGACCTGAAATTTATTATTTACCATTTTTAGATATTAAAACTAAAATACTCTTTATACTTAGTGTATATAAATTTAAAGCAAGATAAGTTCATATACCTACAAATTAGATGTAATTTTTTGATGATGCATTAAAATGTATTGGACTTAAACAATTATTATGTAGCATTATTATTATTATGAGCAGTCTATCTTAAAGTATGAGGCTTTCAGAAGGAAAGGTTAAATATTCATAGAAAACTTATCTAAAGAGACAGAGGCAAATTAAGTGTTAAAATTTTTATATTTTCTTGATAATATTTAGGCAGTTTTTGTGACATCCCTATTCTTAGAACCAGTTACGGAGAAGACTAAAAACATAAAATCTTTTAAATGTCTTGCTCGGATATTGAATTACACTCAAAATTAAAAATGTAGGAAAAAATATGTTAGTTACTTTAATATTAGTCTAAATTAGTTCAGAGTGTGAAATAAAGAAGGAGTATATGGTAAGGTTACAAAACTATAAATGCCTAATATGTGTTTCCATTATATTATATGCTTTAGATGTACAAAAATATATGTACTCATAGGTATTTATTTCATTTAGGGGTATTATAGAACCAATAATTAGAAGTTATGGCATGGTTATATTTAATTTCATGTATTTCACATGTTTAAAAAAAAAGTTTTTATGGGTAATTTTTTTAAATATTTTACTGTATCAATTCGATTCGTCAGTGCTACCCCTATAGTAACTTTCAAATACCAAAATCACTGTATCATGCTATGTGATCAAGCTATTAGGTGATTAAAATTATAAAGTTAATGGCTTAAAATTATGGCTAAGAATTATCCTGATCATGTCAGCTTTCAAACAGAAAAAATGGATCAAAATCCAAATTTAAGAAACTGTTCATGTAATAGTTTCTTAAATTTTCTTAATCTCACTACTTTGATATAAGATATAAAAAATGAGTTTTCTTTTTTTACTTACCAACCGAATTTGAGACATAGTTTTGAAGTTTAAATATCGAAATATTTTTTCCAAAACTTCTACAGGTAAGTCGAGGATGTTTATGCTGAAGCCTTTTAGTATCGGCATCAGTTGATTGCTTTTAGAAGTGCTCGCGTGCGGCGAAGAACCCCCCGGAAGGAGAGCGCTCGAATGACGAGTAACGCGGGAGACCGCCACGGGCTCCGAGTGAGGTGGTACAGCACCATCACTACTCCCATTGCCACCCCCAACATTACTCATCTGCCTCGTTGACACCATTATTTTCAATTTAAAATACAATCTTAGTCCTGAAACTAAAACCGCTAATTAATAAAGCTGTTAAGGACACTTTCGTCACTTAAAATAATTTCAATATATCATAAAACGAAATAACGTTTAACGGGCTTTAATTTGTATAAAATAATCAAAGCGCTCATAACCAAAAATGTTAACTTATAAACACTTGAAAATAAGATATCTACACGGTAAATTCTAAAATGGTGGCCACGGTTAGGTCGGTAATCACTTGAGCATTCATGTATGATATTTCATTTTAAACATGAAAATTCAGTATTGATATAGGAAATTCACTCACTCAAGAGTTCATCCACATATTTTATTAATTATAAACGGGATTTTGATTTCAAAAATATTATAAACTAAGACGCAATACTACAGATAGAATGCGATAGGTATGCTTTCACAAAATATATTTTTTGCTGGTGGAATCAGAGATTGTGAGGAGTGAAGTGAATCTTTAGTGAATGAGGGAGAGAGAGATGAAGGAAAATATTTAAAAGTAATCTATGTTCAATTGAATTTTGGTTTCATTTCAAGCCGTTTCAAGCGGGGAACATAGTACTCTGTATAAGCGCGAGGAGAATAATTTCAAGTCTTAACATAACAAGCACAAACTATATAGTAGATACTAACGTATCAGACGGACATCTGCAGTACAAATGCTCTGGACATGGGAAAGCTCACCTGATTGGTCATAGCAAGATAGAACATGACATTTGAGTTCCCCCGCCCCTCTCACCCCTTTGTTTTTTTACGGGCTTTAGGGATTCTTGAATTTATTTTATATGGATATCATCACATAATTAAAACACAGTTAAATAATAGGTACATATTTATTTTTCAGGATATAAACAAACATAACATGGACTTAATATACGACTTAAATACAAACTAGAATTGAAATACACCATAAAACATATTATATTGTATTAATGATAAACATTTATAGGCATGTAGAACAAGAACACAAACACTAAGTACCACTCTTCTCCGATTCTTGAAACAGCGATGGATATGCTGTTAAGATTTCTTTGGAGTCACAAAACGAGTTGTGGCAGATGGGAGAATTCACTTTTTCTATTCCGTAAAGAATCATCATTTTTCGAGTCTTTTTTTGCACATTGTATATTATCCTGGTATACAGCACTTGTAATACATACTTAGTATGTATGTATCCAAAGATTTTTGTTTATAAATGATTATAAAAATGCGGAAATTAATCTACGCAACAATAAACAACAATCATGTTGCAAAACAAAATGGCTTCTCTCTCTTATTAGAAGGGTGAGAGGCAAGGTCAAATGTCATGTTCTATTTTGCTATTACCATAGGCCAATAAATTCATATGTCTAGTGATTTTTCTTTGAAGATTACCAGCCGTGATAACAAGCAGCAAGTCTTGTCATAGATAAGTATTTATAACACAGCTTAAACACTCAACAGACTAATAATATACATTCCTACCGAAATATACTAATATATTTAAAAACTTTATACAAAATTACATGAATGAAACAAAAATGTTCTACTTCACTTGCGGTCCAAACTGCGGAGAGGCCTTTCCACTAGTTTCCGTACTCGCAGTGGCATCATACTCAATCCGTACAATAAGACGCGCCTAAAGAAGTTTTCACGTCAAAATATACTTGTATGATATTTATCCAATTTTTTCTTATGTATATCTAGTTACAACAAGTTCTATCTAGGCTAATAAACATTTAGCCTTCTTTGTTTAGTTTAGCTTAGCTTTATCAATGAGTAGTAATAATCCTACTTATGTAGATACGTTAATGTCAAAAAGCATTTTGTCTAGTTTAACTAGTAAGAGAACTTTTTTGTGGTGTGTAAGATTTTGTCCTAAATTGAATAATTATGCCTTAGTGCTGCATCAAGCAGTGTCGTAATAGAGAAAACGAAAAACAACGTAAAATTAGCTTACACAGGTAACAATTTTTAAAAAATGTTTTTATGTATCGTAACGTTTTGGCTTTCAAATGATTATTAAGACGTACGACGTTGGTTCCATTAATATCCATTAATATCATTTAATACGTGCACGCCGGTTCTGTAGGTATGCCCGGTCCATATTGTTCTTAGGTGATTGATGTTTATGGTCATATTGATGATATTGACAGATAACATGACATTGACTTATACCTAGTATTTTTTTTTGTTCTGTGGTTTGTATTTGTTGTTTTTCTGCCAGCCAGCGCCTGTATTGCAGTTATCAACAAGTTATCAATATCAATTTTATCTTTATTATGCTATATAGAATTTATTTAATTTGTTACGCAATTTATAATTAATTTTGTTTGCTTTACACTGAATTGTCTAATGTGATAGTTTGCATTCTACAAGTTTAAAATAAAGGCCCTGGAGAAGTGATTATTAATTTATAATTTCACAGTCGTAAGAAACGACTGTGAAATCTTATATCAATATAACTGATTAAACCTATAAACATCATTTTATGAAAAATGTATCCACGATGTGGCAGCAGTGGTTCAATTCAAAATATTCATCAGACTCCTTCCTCGTCTAATCATAACTCAGGTAAAATCTTGTAAAATAGATTTGTGTACGTTTCGTTTTTACGTTCGTTCGTTGTTTAATTTACGTAATTATATAACCTTTGAGTTAATTTATACTAATATTATGAAGAGGTAAAGTTTATATGTAGGAGGTAATCTTCGATACTTCTCATCCAATATAAAAAATCTTTCAAAAATATTTACAAGAGAATTTCAGAATGCACATCACACAGCTAAATATTCCACGTGGGCAAAGTCGCGGGCACCAGCTATCTGAAAATAAATATTCAATGTTTGGCAAAAGTGAAATGTAAGGTATCAAGTCAGGTGTTATATTGCTTTACATATTTTGCCAGGTAATGGATTTTAATGCAGATAGTGGACTGAGTAGTATTAAAGTTATACAGAGGGACCGATGGTGGGAAACGACTTTGTTTTATTCTATGTCAACATTTAGATGAAGTCGCAGGCGCAGTGGCGGATTTACACATTTGTCACCCGTATGTTATTAAATCTTAGCCACTCTACAGACCCCTGCAATTGCAATTTTTGGCCTTATTTGCCGCCCCCTAAAATCTGCCGCCCTCGGCTGCAGCCTACTTAGCCTTTTGGTAAATCCGCCACTGCGCGGGCACCAGCTAGTTCAAAATAATTTAGTTTGCATTTAAATATCTACAATTCTACATAATTATATAACTTTTGTTTTCATGTTTAATGTTTATATTTTATTATTTTGCAGAGGATGAAGATGATAGTGGTGACAATAAAGCTTCTGCCCTTAGTTTCAAAGAAAGAAGAAGAGAAGCTCATACACAAGTATGTTTACCTTATATTACTAACAATAACTTGTTTTAAATTAAAGAACTGAATATGTTCACAAAGTTTGTTAATAAAAGAAAAAAATAAAACAAATCACTTGAAGTGCAAGATTAAGTAAACCTTATTAGTTTTATCAATATTTGTTTCAAATCAAATAATATGTTAGGTAATGTATTAATAATTGTTATGTTTGTAACACCACACATGTAAGTAGTTCTTAACAATCTTTAATTTTTAAAATCATTTTCAAACCTAATATAATTTTATTTTTGCTTTGCATTTGTTATTTGAAACAAAAAAAATTATTAAATGTGCGGAAATAGTAGCAGGAGAAAACAATTTTTTTTTAACATCATAAATCAATCTTCAGTTTTTTATTCTAATAAATATAATGTTTGCATTTTCAATAAGTATTTGAAAAGGATTTTATATTTTGACTCGTTTTATGTATCATCAGTGTTTATTCTTTTAAAGTGTTTCTAAACTACAAATTGCTTCAAATTACAGGCCGAGCAGAAAAGAAGAGACGCGATAAAAAAAGGTTATGACTCTCTGCAAGAGTTAGTGCCCACTTGCCAACAAACTGATGCTTCAGGTTACAAGCCCAGCAAAGCAGCAGTAATTATTGAATTCATTAATTCATTAGCTGTTCCATGCGACTTCGTCCGCGTAACTAAATAAATAATAGCTTGTTACTCCCTGATTAAATGTTGTTTTCTATAGTTGAAAGAATTTTAAATATCAGTCTTGTAAAAATCCACCTGAATTATTCATAAAATTTTGAAATTTTCATTTTCAGGTTCTCCAAAAGTCCATAGACTACATACAGTACCTACTTCAGCAGAGGCGTCGTCAAGAAGAGGAGAGAAACGCTCTTCGTAAAGACGTAGTAGCGTTGCGAATAATGCAGGGAAATTACGAGCAGATTGTTAAGGCCCAACATTCTGTGCCGGGCCATAGTGAGCAAAGGCTGACGGACCAAGATAAATTTCAAGTGGTAAGTGTATACAACAAGTGTAAAAAACAAGGGAATAACCAGTCTTTGCTTTTATCAACAAAAAATCGCCTACTCTATAATAATAGGCTCGTCAACTTGAAACCGAATGGATTGTAATGAAAATTCCAAGTTTATTTCAGCTCGTTCATACAAAATTTTGTCTAAAATTTTAAATACACTTGATTTAGTATACTTATCTGTTTTTTTTTTAATTTTTTGTTAGATTTTCTTCAATAAAATATACTGGTACAGGTACATTTTCTTACAAAAAGCCAATGATCATTTCCGTGTCAAAGCTTTTCTCTTATTCATAGATGTATGCATTTTCAGTTTCTTGAAAAGGGTTCGGTAAATCGTAAAATTTCATAATAATTCTTTAAAGTATGTATATAAGCATTAAGTAGTAAATGTATTTTATTGAATTCGTTTTTAATTTTGGTTCTGTCGCATTGTTCTTATATGTATAATGTATATATTTTTTACAGTTTCAGGGTATAATGGACAAGTTGTTCGAGTCGTTTGAATCTGTCCCCACAAATGATTTTTCGGAGTTTTCGGCGGGCGTGTTCAATTGGCTTGAAGAATATTGCAAACCGCAGTCACTTAGGACTATGGTTCATGGTGTTTTAAGGGAACAAAACTACACCCCATAACTTTGTTTCATGCTTTCGGGTGATGTGGAATATTTTCAATGTCTTGCAAGAAATAATCCCCTTGGTACTACCAGTAGTACCACCGTTAGTACCAAGGGTAAGAAACGGTTTTATCAAAGTTTATTTTATTATTAAAATTATTTAAACCTTTTTAATATTTTATTCAAACTGATTTGTTGACATGAATGATATAAGGAAAATAATTTTTGATTATTTAAAAAAAAGTACTGTTTAAACTATTGAAATAATAAACACAGTAACGACATAATATTATTTAGTTTTTAGATCTGCAAGATTTTATACTATTTTTTATTAACATACACCTTAGTTTTCGTTGAAGCTATAACATTATCTGCAATGAATTTTTGATACCAAGTATTTCTTCTATTTCTTCTGAAGCAATGTGTTTAAAAATTATGATACTTATTTGGAAATGAACACTCACTTGACCAATAATTTCTTTTTAAAGTATGCAACAGTAGTCTTAAAGTAGTCTTAAAAAAGAATAAAAAGTTAAATGTGGTGTTTATTTCCTTCATCCAATTGGTGGCTTAATTTGTATGATGTTTCATACATTTAATTAACAAGAAGAGCCAGGATGAAATGTATGTTATTTTAAGGAAATGAGCTTATTAAGCAGATGAAACTATCCCACTAGGAAGTAACATAAAGGCACTTAGGAGTGTTTCACTTTTATTTTTACCAGATAAACAAGGAAATTATATTTAAAATAGGAGCACGTATGTTGTACATTTTCTACGTGCTAACAAATAAGTTAAGAATATGTAAACTGTTATTATAAAATTCATGGCCGAAACGTGAAAACGTGACAATATAAGAAAGCAAAACATACATATATATGTATAATGAAACTTATTTAAAAAAATTTTTAGGGATCACTCAATTTACTATGTAAGGGACTTACAACACCTTACAATATTTATAAGACTTATTAATTATTTAGAACACTTTATTAGTTGATGCAAAAAAACACTTTACATTAGGTACTACTACTGTACTTTATGTAAAACCACTTTACACATAATGTAGACCGCAATGTTTGATGTAGTCAAGATTTTTATCTATACATAAGTCCTGAAATTGTTATCTATGTATTTAATGTAACTTTTAAAATGGGACAAGAGGTTTGTTGAATTTAATAATAGGTACAATATTTAAAATAAGTTTAATGTAATTGTAACATTTTCAAATTGATCATAATTTGAATAAGTATGATTATTTCGATTTTATTATTATTATATTACACCAACAGAATGTTCTGAATCTGTTAACATTTAATTAATGCAGCTAAAGAAACATTTCTTTCCTAGTTTCTTTTTTGTTTGAGTTTCAAGTTTTGTAGTTAGTTGCTTTAAATAGATATTATTGTACATACATTAAATTATCTGACAATAATAATATGAAGGACAATGTACCTTTACGCCTTCCAACGACATGCCTTGTGTAGTTATTAGCCTAATGTTGTTATAAATAAATAAACTGTTATAATTAAAATATTATTTTAATTTCATAATTCAACTTTTGACAACCTCTATTTTCAGGAGAAATAAGAATTGCGTGGATTCTAGATTATTACCTTCTTCGCTCTAACTGAAAATTTCTCCAAATACCTATGAAAGTGCGATAAAAGTGGTGTTTGGAAAAATAAAAAACAATTATTTAAGTGTGTAAATATTTTTTAATTATTAATTTAATGACATAATTTATTTCATCATAGCCATAATTTCGAGAACAACATTGTAGTTATTTGCTTAATTTTTTTTTCAGAAGTTTAAAATAATCATTTGGCTTGTGAATGGTTTGTTTTACATCAAAGTTACTTGATAGTTACTTTTATATATAATATAATATGGGACTTTCGAAATAGCCATGCTGGCTTCGGTACATGATACATAATTTATTCCCTTCATCCTCATTGATAATCATTTTTTATAGTTTGATGTGATATAAGTATGTAATCACACAGGATTATAGAGACAATATATAATTTGATATTAATCATAATTTTATTTGGTTATCAATATTATTTTCTCAATCCCATTCACAAGTAGTCTAAAGCTTAGACCTACTTGTGACCTACCTGCTTACTGAGGATTCAGCTTAAAGACTCTAAGCTGAACCCTCCAATAAGCAGGTATGCGTTACTATAAACTGTTATATTAACATGGCAAGTGCTTATAGAAGACAAGTAGGCATTCAAGTTACATAGACAACAACCGTTTTGACGACAAGCCAATGACCAAGTAATGCAAAAGTAATATTTTAAAAAATATTCTTTAACCTATTGGAAAATTAAATTAAAAGCATATAATAAAATAGTATACAATAAATTATTTCTATAAAATACAGAGTAAATCTAAGATAAATTTCATTTTAATCTTTGGTTATAAAAGTCTTTAAAAAAACTTAGAGGATATAATATTTTGGTTTAAGTGAAATTATTAAATTATTTTGGATATATAATGATTAGAGCCTCTATTAGATAAGCTTCAGTTATCCTCTCTATAAACTCTTAGCTTTTGTTCGTGACTTCGCTCTTGTATCTATATAAATTTATTATTCAACTGGTACCAAATAAGACATTCATAAAATTTCATTGACGTCACTTGGGCAGTTTTGGACATTAGTGTGAACGAACACATGGGTTCTTATTTATATTTTATTTTAATACTTCTATTATTTCTAAACATTAATAAATATTATTATTATTAATTTATTTATTTTATTTTATAATAAATAAATTTATTTATTATAAAATATACAGATTTGATTAAATTAAACACACATCTGCTACTTACAAAAATTAAAGAGGACTTATTGAAAATTATATAACAGACTATTTTCTACTTAAAATCTATTAATATTTACACTTTACGAAGATGGAGCAACCAAATATCAAAACTTTACGCCTTAACAAGCTATTTTAGAACAAGGAACTCAGTGTTTTTTTAATAATTTTTTGAAATGATGAAAATAGACGGTGAGGAGATTACAGAAATAACAACTTTCAAATAGGTAATTGCCTGGAAACGTGAACCTATTAGGTACATAATAGGCTCAATGTACATAAAAGTACATGAAGAATTTGAATAATACCTACATTGAAATAATTTGAAGCAATGAATTATAAAACATAAAATAACGTGCAAAATGTAGAATCCATTAGTAGATATAAATTTATTAAATACATGCCATAAAAATTTTCAGCCGATTTCAGCCGCTCACATAACGTTTCAGTTTCAGTCTCTGTTTACTCTCAGCTGAAATTAAACCCGTTCACTTTCCGTCGGTTGCGAAAGTAAGGTGACGTCACCCATGGGATAGCTTTCAGTCCTTCTAGCGTAGGCGGCATTTTTCGCCCTTTCTCCCGGTGTACCACAACACAATCGCTTCAGTACACATGCATAGCACATGAGTAAAGACAGCATAAGCAGCAAACCGACAACCACAGTGACCACAAGTAAGACGCTGTCCGCTCCCGCCATATTGCGACCCATTCTCGGGCTCTATGTGGTCGATCTGTAAACAAGATTAAAATTGTTATTAACTATGCAAGATGGTAGGTAATGATTTATATTTCTTGTTAGTTACGTTAGTCAATGTCAGGTACTATTAAAATTAGGCTCTAAATAATATTAATAAAATTATAGACCTTTACTCTTTCAACGGCTGACATTTCATCAGATTGTAAACTTTCATCAGATTTCAAATTCATCAGAGTAACTAATAATTTATGGTAGTATTTGCAGGATTTTATTGTGATAAATTGACATGCAATTACCATAATGTTTTTACCAAATTTTAAATACACATAGGTACCTACATCTATGAGTATCAAATAAAATTGGTTCAGCAATCTAATCGTAAACACAGAATGGTTACTTTCGTACTTTCAGATCTACTCGTGATTCATTGCGAGTTTTTCTGGTTTACAAAGTAGGCTATGTCAATATTAAAACCATTGCTGCAGGAAATAAAACAAGTAAACAGAAGTTTTATATGTAATTTTGACAACCGCTAAGTTCAGCAAATTTACCTCACGCTTTTTCAGTGGCTTATTACATATTGTATCACCAGACAGTAAATAAATATATAGGTGAAATTAAAAAAATAATATGAACATTGATATCGTCCTTTTAAATGGTAGGTACTGTTTGCAATCTTAGATGGCTACCTACTAGAGTTTCATTCGCGAAGATATCAAGAAAACAAATGTGCTGGAAATACCTTGTGCTGTAGGTATGCTATGTATACAAAAGCAATACGCTACTTTCACAGTATTAAAAAATAGTCTTCAATGTATTTCCTAGATATGTGCAGCAATTTAAATTAGCAATTGTTTTATTGACCAGTCTATTGGTCGAGTGGTTTTTTTTTTTTTTTTTTTTTTTTAAACTAAAAGAACTAAAAGAACTAATGTTATAATTTTATAAGCAAAATTATAATATTAGTTTAATGTAGGGGTGTAGGCTTACTAATCACTGAACCGGCATTGATACGAGTATACTTATCCCAGGAAGTCAAATAGGCTAAATGAGTTTTACCAAACTTTTATGGGTTAGGTATACTTACTATTTATTAGACATCACGCTTACTTGATAAAGGGAACAAAAAACTATAGTTTGGTAAATATAATTGACCTAGTTTTTTCCAACATCGATATTGTCTATGATGTCATAATTTCCATTACTCTTTGTAATATTCAGCTGTGAGGTAGGGTTACTCCGCATTCTATTATTATTAGAAATTTCTTCGTGTAACATGATTTTTTAATATAAAGGAAAACGGTTTACATGGAAAATCCTTCTTAGTATAAAGGTTGTTCGAGATTAAATTTTACTAAGTTAATGTTACTAATACCTACTTTTATAAAGCTGAAGAGTCTGTTTGCTTGAACGCGTTAATCTCAGGAACTAAGTACTTTTTGTGTTGGATAGTCCATTTATCGAGAATGGCTATATAGGCTATATAAAATTTTGAAAGCGGACGAAGTCGCGGGCAAAAGCTAGTTTAATATAAAGGAAAACTGTTTACCTACATGGAAAATTCTTCGCATAAAGCTTGTCAGAAATTAAATTTTACTAAGTTAAGTAATATTTATTTGTCGATTTAGCGACTGCGACCACCCTTTATAGAAGATCACTGCTGTGTTATGTAATTGTTCGTCTCGGCTATTCCCTTTGTAAGCTTGATCCATTATCCTTTATCTTATAATCTTATGTTGAATCTTATAAGATAAAGGATAATAGATCAAGCTTACAAAGGATTAGGTTAACAATTCACTAATTTATACATCTCCTACGAGGTTGTTTCTCTTTCCAAGCGACGCTAGTTAGCAAATTGGTCTGTCCATCGGAGTAACTATTATTTAATCTGAGCCATCGGCTAGGAGAACTATGGATAAATAAGATGGTGTGGTAAAAAATAAAAATAAAATTGAATTGCATTTAAAATCATTCAAAGAAGGATTTGAAGTCATCGTTGTATATTACTTTTTGTTGTAAAAGCTTATACTTGTATTGTATAAAAAAAACCTAACCATAAGTAAACAGCTGTTAAATGATACGAATGTAGATAAGTTTTTCATTTTCGTTTACGATCATGTATGAACGAGGTTAATACCACGGGAAGTTGTGATGGGTGTTATTTTTTCGTCTAATAAAATTCGATAATATATTTGACGGGTTCTGGTAAATGATAAATCCTTCATATGATTCGTCATGATAATGTTACGAAGAAATAACAGAGCATAAATTGGGTTTAGATTTTAAAGTTTAGCGTGGAGTGTGGCGCTGCGGTTGGCTCTTTGTGTTCGTAAACTTTTTAAAATAGCCCACGATATTAACCCAATAGAAAGAGGTATGAGCAGAATGAGATGTTTCCCGCAATAACGTCATGCAGAATCAACATAACAATCTATTTTGCGATCAGTTTAGGAAATTGGATTGTAAAATTTCTATAATGTTGTGTATTATAATGAAATTGTTTGTAATTCTTCGCAACAAACTCAAATCTGTTGAGGCCATTAATTGTTTTCGATTCATTGCAGTTAAAAAGACCGAAGATAGAGGCAAAATCTTGGGAGGTTGACTTTGACGAGATGGAATTTGGTACAAAATGTTGTAGGTAGTGGTTGGCTTTTTCATTAGTTTGAAAGTAAGGGTTTAACCCGGATTCTAAAATCTCATTGTGATTATCATAAATCTATTTGTGATGATGCTATGCTATATAAAACTTATGTCGGAGCCATTTATAAGTTTGATGACAGAGTTATATAGAGTTTGTTCAATGTTCGATGTTCAATAGGGAACTAATTATAAACTTAAGTTCCTTTCAAGTTAGTAGGTACAAACTTATGTTGCATCTAAGTATTACATTGCAAACAATCTACTGACATTAATGCCTATCTAATCTAATCAGATACTTTTCCTAATCAGATAACCAACAAACTAGGGCGGACTGTACTTTTTTTATTAAAAAGTCTGACAGTATACTTGATAGGTATATCTAATTATTGTGTATTAGCTGGTGCCCGCGACTTTGTCCGCGTGAAAGCGTAACAAACAAACTCACATTCACATTTAGGTATAATATTAGTAAGGAAGTAAGGAAGTATACCTAAGGATGTAAAGAAATTAACCAATAATTTAATTATGAGGTAAATAAATCTGTTTTTAACACATTTGTTTTAACAGTACAAAATGAACATTTCTTCCGATTAACAGAAGAAAAACAAGTATTTCACTATCGAGATTACACTGCGAAGTGGTAAGGATTTATAACAAGTAGAACGCTATTTACCTATTTCAATCGACCATTTTAGAACGTCTCGCAGCTGTGTACTGCAAATACCTTCTGCAATATTACACACAAGAAAATGTATTTCAAAGCGTTACAGCGACAGAAAATAAAGCGATTTTAAGATCCTTTACTATCTCCTCTATATAATTTATAATCTTTAAACATACCGTTTTTAATTTAAATTTCAAAGCCATTGTGCATTCATGAACGGATTTTTGCAGGCTATTATATTATACTATCGAATAT
Source organism: Synanthedon vespiformis (assembly GCA_918317495.1). Taxonomy (NCBI): domain Eukaryota; kingdom Metazoa; phylum Arthropoda; class Insecta; order Lepidoptera; family Sesiidae; genus Synanthedon; species Synanthedon vespiformis. The sequence goes on from OU906953.1 coordinate 4,601,992, forward strand.
ATAATTTTATAATTTGAAATTTGTAACAAGGAAATTATGTGCAAAGCAAGAGTATGTGCAGTGTAAAAAAGGACACGGCATAGCATAACAGCTAGCTTAAAAAAAATATTTAAGGATACACATGAGCATTAGCAACACAATCGAGATTTATTTCCTCATATTTTCGTCTTATAAAAAGACGGGTGAAGGACGACTTTTCTTCGCATCTTAGATCATAAATTTGTTAGTAGTTGAATTTGTTTTGTTTTAGAATGTACGTCTCAAAGACGTTAAACCGCAAAATGTTTATAATTTATAAAAAAATTGTGGCTTAAACCCACGATGTCAGCTTTTCATAGTTTAAACAAGAATTACTTACGGAATTTCTAAGGAAAATTCAGCAAAATCGAGATAACATTTTTTCCTCCAACAATTTTCTAGTGCAAATTTTAATTTAACTCTAGTCACGACTTGGACGCTCACCCTCGAGAACAGAATGAAAAGAGGGCTCGGAGAACTTAATAAAATTCACCAATTTCTTTGTAGTAAAAATATACTTACTTACTTCTTTTGAAAAGATATTAAGGTCACTTATCGTAAGAAAGGAAATGTTTTGTTCGAAAGATGTTTTATTATTAGATTAGTTGATGACAGATAATACTTTTGCTATAAGGACGACCCTTTTATTTTTGTTTACGATGTTTTATCTCTTCTTTTTACGATAAACCTATAAACTATTGTTTATATTACTTAGAAAATTACATGCTATTTTAGTGGGTGGCTTGTTCGTGAGTTACAAGTTAATAAAATAATGTAAGCTAAGGGCTTATGTATAAAAGTATATATATTGTTGTTTGCTGTATACATCTTATCTATATCTCCGCTAACTTCATAACCTCCGAACGGATTTTGATATGATTTTCAGTAAAGGAATGAGCGATAAACGGCGAAAGTTTGTGTACAATTTTTTGCAGAAAAAGATTGAATTTGTGCGAAGCCGCGGCGGATCGCTAGTAAATTATAACGCGAACGTTAAGACTTGAAAAATTTGGCCCAAAGCATACAAGTTTATGATTTTTTTATACATATTTTATTGATTACAGTGTGCTAAGCCATGACCTTTATCTGGGTTTGCTATATTAGTATTCTGCTATCGAAGAATTCTGTACAAAATATTTCTCCCCAAATATAACCATGTACACGTAACATAACTAATTGCAATGTAATAATTCAGACTCATGGAGCATATTCAATGCAACTTGGCAGTATTGGTTTGATTTAATACTATTAATAAAAAAAGTAAATATACTTTTTGTTACTTTTCTCCTTGTAAAGTAGAAAAATAGAAAATACTTTTATCCTTATAAAAAAACGCATCCTACGAAGACGAAGGCGGGTCACTAGTTTTCCATAAAACGTTACAATTAAGAATTATTTTATGTATCCTAATGCTAAAATTAACTGAATATAGTTACCTAATGTGGATTGACAATTTACGCATTATTTCTGAATTAAAGCTTCGATCTGGTAATTGTATTATCCTTTCTCCTGGCAAACCATATACACACGACGGGGTGCACATGATATACTTAGCGGGGTGTCTGGAATAACTGTCAATATTGCTCGAGTTTGTTAAAAACTTAGCACAATTTGTGCACTTCGGATATTACAATGTAATGACTAATAAAGCGAGCTTTTTCTCCCTCTGAGTTGGCTGGATAACATTTTAAGTAGTTTTTTATCCTCTCGTAGAGATGAGAATAAATTCTCTTAATAAATAACAAAAAAAATCTAAAATGTGAATCTTATCTTTACTAATATTATGTGAATGTGTGTTTGTTTGTTTGTTACGCTTTCACGCTAAAACTACTGAACCGATCACCATGAAATTTTGCACACACGTTGTCTGGGACACCAGAAAGGACATAGGGTACCTTTCATCCAAGTACTGTTTCCGAGGGATTATCTAAAATATAAAACTGTAAATAATGCCTGGCCAATGTGTTATATATAGCAACAAGTTGTCAAGCGTTATAATTGCTTTTATATTTTTAATTTATGATCGCGTACGAAGTCGCGAGCAATGTTAGATTCTACACATTAGATGAATCAGACAACAGCTCACGTATCTTATTTCACGGTGGTTGTTGGTTGCTCATAACTGTAGAACGCAATCAAAATCTGGGCTCTCTTAGAGCCTTATTATACTTCGAGTAACGTGTGTCTTGTAATCTTGTTACTACTTCAGTATAAAATGTAGCAATGTTATTACCGAAGTAATAACATTGCTACATTTTATTTCTTAATTAGCCAAACAAACACAATGAACACTATTTTTGGAAATTCATTGCAACCTAACAATTTTACGATTTGATTTAAGACCCATTCACGCAGTCGGTTCATTGGAGTCGCAAACAATGAAGAAATGAAACTATGTAAACTGGATTCTGAGCGACTCTAGTTCACGCACGCTTTGTTATAAAACAAATCGACGTCATAACACACTGTCACTTAATTAGAGGGCGTTAACATATTTCAGATGTTGTAATTGGATACTGAGTTAGCTTTGATTAGGTATACGTATTATCTACTCGTATGTGTAGTTGATGTGAGAACGAATTTTACTAGGAGGTGGTGGATTTTAAAGCCAATCTAATAGGAACTTTTTTTTTAAATTACAAGGTACGGTACCGGGATCTAGATGTTAGGGGGAGACCACTGCTCGCCGTGAGGTCCCCTGAGATGCCCGGCGTGGAGCCTTGGTGTGGAGCGGATGTCGTGTCATAACGTTCCCGCGACATCGGTAAGAGTCCGGAATAACCCTGCAGTTGTACAGGTATCTCGCTGCCAGGTATACATAGCCGACGGTCCATTTAATGGTACATGGACACAAGCAACACTAGAGAAATGCAGGTGTGCTAGCGAACCTGCAGGAGTTTGTTGAAGCTCTGCAGCAGGGTAAAGTTTATTAAAGTTAGGAAATAGTTCTCCGCATCGGGGGCGTATAGTACGGTAGCAAACGTTGGTATTTTAAATTGAGAATTATATGTTTACACAAGCAAAAGCTTAAATGAAGTAAATAATGTAAATATTGACGAGAAACTTAAGTAATTGTATTAATACCGTATTATAATATCTACGCTTCGCCACTCTCTGGCTGAATTTACTTCAGAATACTTATTATACGTAAATTAAGTATTTCTTTAAAATTTATTTTACTTGGAAGAATAGAATGAAAAAATATTTTTTATTACATCACTAATAAATACGCCAGCCCCGCCACCTTGGTCCTTATCGTAGCAAAGAATTAGCGAAGCCGCCTTGTCGTATTCTTGTAAATCATCGTTTTTTTTATATAAAGGCCATGCTTGGTAGACGGGTTGGAGAACGCAGCTTAATAGGTATACTTGTCTGTAAAGGGCGTTGCTGTCCTTAGAAATCGGCTAACGGAAAAACCACTATTAGAAAATAGATCCCTATTAGAAAATCATAAGGGAGACCTTATGATTCCAGCTGTAGTGTCCTATAGCTGGAGATGGGCACTTAGTGATACACCAGTTCTAATAATTTATTCATTCCTAAAGGTTGAAATTTCGCCTAAATAATTATCTTTTCAACTTTGCCATTATAAAGAATAAATTGACAAATTTATTTAATGAGTTAATTACCTGTTTTCGGTATTTGGTAGACGTGAAACGGTGAAAGTTCAATTTAAGTTGATTGCTTCCTCGCTATCTGGTTAAAGTAAATATTCCTCAGGCAAAAGATGAAATTGTCTTTGGAAATAACTTTTAGGGATTGATAAACATATGTTTTTTTTTATTCTACCACAGCGAATTTATATTACTGTCCTCATAAGCCATAAGGCGGCATATCATTCAAAGTTGACTTGAGAGAAATTTATACTAATATTATAAATGTGAATGTGAGAATGTTTGTTTGTTACGCTTTCACGCAAAAACTACTGAACCGATCACCGTGAAATTTTGCATACACGTTGTCTGGGACACCAGAAAGAACATAGGGTACCTTTCATCCAGAAAAAAGTACTGTTCCCGAGGAGATTTTAGTATAATTTCGATTTGCTTCAATTATCGCCATCTGTCAGTGAAAAGTTACATTATAAATACTAGCAGACGTTATTATTTTCAACCATCTGATGGCGCAAATAGCAACTGCTATTTTAATTTGTTTTTGCGATATCTCATCGTATATATTTCTTCAACGCGGACGAAGTCGCGGGCACCCAGCTCGTTAACATATAACTTAGGCAAGGCCTTAGCAGAAAACCGTTATTTTCGTGGTCTAATTTGACTGCTTTGAGTAAAATTAAAACTTAGGTAAAATACAATGCATAAAATATTAAAAATAGTAATAAAAAACATGTCTGTCGTTGGACTGCACATCAGAAGTGATTGTTGTGCAATATTGCCCCTTAATTCATAGGTTGCTCTAATTCATGTCCTTAATCCTACTATAATATGGTCAGCGGCGCACTTACAGAACCAGTGGCGTTGCTTGTGTTATAGGCGACGGTAGCCACCTACCATCAAGTGGATCGTTGTCCTGTCTGTCGAATATAACATAAAAAAATATTATTTAACCTCCGTAGGGTTTTTATTTTGTGTAAGAAAATTATCATAAAATTTAATCTGTAAACCTTATATATTCTATCTAAGACATTTAACTCCATTGTACATTTAACCAACAACAGTAATAGTTACTCGTACATTATTGCCCAGATCGGAAATAAAGCAATTGTCGAGGTCGTCTATTGCTATTTCGACCAAGACTTGTGTAGGTAGTAGGTATAATACTCTTCTCCAATTACTTGCTAGGAAATATATACAAATAAATAGGCACAAATATACAAGAAAATCAATTTGATCCTAACTCTTTTATATTAACCATGTCCACGATTTCGCATACGTAGGTATTGATAAATTAAAATATTCGAGTTATAATATTAGCATAGATAAAATAATATGATATGGAAAGGGGCCTGTTTCTTTTATTCACAAAAAATATGCATAATCATAATCAGCTTATTTTTAGATCACATACTAAATATATAAATCAATCATCGACCAACCGTAACGTAATGTACACAATATAATCTCGCTGATAAAAAATTTTGTTTCGACAGACATTACTCAATTTTGTCGCGCGTCCCTTTCAATTATTAATTAATATATAACATGACGTTTTCATGCTTCGTAACCATACAGTCAACAGTCATAAATGATCCAAATGTTTTATATTAAGTATATTGAATTACAGGCATATGTTTTAACTAACAGACATTGCTTAATTTTTAAATCAATATACATAATGGAGTATGAGTAACATAGGTCCACTTGATGATAAGTGGCTACCGTCGCCTATAACACAAACAACGCCACTGATTTTGCAACCATATTTGGGTTAACAATGAGGGATTAGGAAGGAATAGGGAAATGGTCTCTGGCATGTCTCACTCACTCACCGAAATACAACAGCGCACATACTGTAATTACGGCGGTCTTTTGTAAGGGGGTTACTGCTGCAGACTGGCTGTCCAAGATACTGCGAAACGCAGTGCGCCCTGCCACTACTTCAAAATCCAGATCAGACCCCGGGAATCGATCCTGAGACCCGTGAGACGAAGTGTTAAAGCAAACACCCAAACCACTCTTGCAAAAGAGGCTCGTCAAAGTTTATGGTTTTGCATCTAATGGAGAAATAATGGAGCCCTTATCGCTTTGTTAACTTGTCCATCCGTATGTCTAGCTTGACTTATTCGTGAATAATAAGTGGAGATATCAAACTTAAATAGCCGGTTAATCCAAATAAACGGTTAATAATACAATCTACCCGCTTTAGCTTGATTTGAAAGGTAATAAGCACTATTTATGTTAGTTCAGAATGTTATCAGCGTCTTTTATTCCAGATGTTGATTTTTTTAAAAGTTACTTTAACCAAAATTAGGTTAATATTAAAAAATTGTTAAAAGTGGAGATATACATTGTAAATTATTTACCAAAGTCTATCTGTTGCCATAGAAAGGATCGTTATTTGTATATAAATGTAGTTGTTAAATTTCGTTTTACTGATCACCGCCGTGAAAGTCGGCACGTATAGGTTTTCATGTTGACAAATTTCTAGACGAGCGAAGCCGTAAGTATGAACTATCAAAAGTTCCGTTCCAAACATGACCCTTCTGGGAATCGAACTCGGGACCCGTGAGTCAGAGTGTTGAAGCAAATTAACTCTTTAACTACTCGACCAAAAGTTCAGCATTCAGGATAACACATAGGGATACTTTAAAATACTGCGGGATAATACAATGATTAGTTCTTAAATTTAACAATAAATTGCTTAAGCATATAGGAATATTACTATCTAAATCAACTTACCTAATTAGTTACCCACAAGATTATTGTTTTCACATCAATCGTTCGTCGAACTAAACTAATTACAACATTCCTTTGATCAGAAAATTAATCAAATCGACACTCAAACAAAATGCAGAAACTTTTGGCGTAAATATTCGCCAACTTTGTACACGATATGTATTAAGAATAAAATTAATCTTTCGGTTAGATTAAGATCGTTTGAAACATTAACAAAACGAAGTGTATTCTGCTGAAAAATATTTAAAAAAAACTTTTATGAGAATAATAAATTGTGATTGTTCGCATTTTTATATATAGACGTCGAGCAACGCGTACGTCCTCTCCCGGGACTGAAATAACACTGATCCATCTTTATCGTACACGTATAAATTTCCTACAGGCAACTTTGGTCTATAGTAAGGGCAAATGGGATTTTTCACACACCACACTGTACACTTCTTGCTGACGACAGTGACACGATGAAATGTTCAATAAAACCATTAATGGTGTATACACATGACGCGACTATCTGTGGTTCAATAAAATTTAATAACAGGAAACAATTGCCGTAAAGAGAACGTAAAAGTTGATACGGTCATCGGACAAAAGCATCAGGAATGGAGCTTTCAAATTACTACTAGTGTTAAATGTACGTGAAGTGTAGTTATGTTGTTATTTCACTTTAGGTATGGTTTATTAAATACTAGTGACCCGCTCCCGGCTTCGCCCGGCGTGAAAACAGAATTAAAATCGATTAAATTATTATATATTAAAGATATAATCGATAGACAGGCTGAGGAACACATTGGATGAGTGGTTAGAGAGCTGGCCTAAACGCTCTGACTTAGAGGCGGATTCGATTCCCGGCAAATTTCATGTGATTTTTTTCCCGCAAGAAACAGTATAAAATTGCGAGAAAACTGAGTTAAATTAACTAAAACATGTTTCTCCACTGAAATACCTATGACTAAATCCTACAAAATAATATTGTAAAATTATAAAATAACTAGCTGGTGCCCGCGACTTCGTCCGCGTTGAACGATGAAAAATACCCTATGTCCTTTCTGGTGTCCCAGACAACATGTACGCAAAATCTCATGGTGATCGGTTCAGTACCTTTTGCGTGAAACCGCAACAAACAAACTCACATTCACATTTATAATATTAGAGAATCAACAAAATTATCACACGTCGAGCTACTGACAACGGTTTAGAGTGGCTACTTAAATCAGAGAGAGGTGTAGATGATTTTACATCTACCATTTTACGTAAAATTAATGGACATCCCTAAGCCAAAATACAAGAGTCCATTTCCCTGTCCCGTCCTAATCCCTTATCCTTAATCCTATTATCCTACTATGGTCGGTAGCGCACTTGCGGCACTTGTGGCACTTGTGGCGTGCTTGTGCACTTGGTGGTAGTCACCTACCACCAAGTGCACCACCTATATAAAGATTTTAAGAGAGAAGATTTGTATTTTTGTATACTTGTATTGTAATGAATACACTCAAAAACTGTCTTTCACCTATAGAAATCTATATTATCTATATTACATAGGTTATTCGTCCGAAAAGAAAAAGTAGCCTATCCTGTGTAATAAACGTCTAAATGTTATAATGTTTAATAATCTAAATAATCTACCAAGTTTCATTAAAATCAGTTAATTCGTTTAAGAGTTATGGAGGAACATACTTACATACATATTTATTGGTAGGTAGACAATAAATAACGATTTGTTTAACTTTTAAAACGGACACTGATTGGTTTACGCTTTAATCTTTTTAAAATTCCTATTTATTAATCTCTTTTGAGATAGTAAAAAATGATAATAGAGAAAAACAGTTGTGATAAATTTTAAACTGTCAATACTTCTTTGAAAATTTAATTATAACACTAACGACCGTTGCAAAGAAACTTTTACCTTTCCGTAAGTAATCCCTTTCGAAAAGGTATTCGAATAGAATTAAAAAACTGCTGCATTGTACGCTTATTGTCTTACGTAACCGGAATTATAAAGGGCTATTGTTCGCATTTGAAGTCAAAAAAAGAAAAGAGGAATTATATTTTTCTGCTAAACGTCTTTGTGGTTTCAAAGTATAAAAACGAGTATTTTATTTAAGTAAAATGGCACAAGATCCGTATAAATCATTTTTATATTTCAAATAGTTATTGTAACTAGCTATATCCTCTTTTCATTATTTTTTCTGATGCAAGGTTAATTAAAATTTAAATATTAATGTTGAATTACGGTTTCACGTTATTATAACAACTTTTGTTTTTAGAAAGAAAGAAAAATTTATTCATAAACAAGCGATTTATAGGCAAAAATGTACAATAAAGTAGAGTATTTCTTTATTAATAAAGCTATAAGCAGTTGTCATGTTAGCCGCCTCACCTGATTTTGGATAGATGGCGCTATCTCGCGGGCCAAGCCGCTAGTATTTACTTTTATTTTAGATTTCCCGTAGGAATGAAGCATTTTCCCGCGGTAAAAAGTAGCCTATGTTCATCACGGATAATGTCGGATAATAAAATGGTAAAAGAATTTTTCAAATCGGTCCAGTAGTTTCGGAGCCTATTCTATACAAACAAACAATCAAATCTTTCCTATTATTATTATACTAGCTGTTGCCCGCGACTTCGTCCGCGTTAAAAAAGATAAAAAGTAGCCTATCACGTGTCCCGTACCTACTTCTCAATGTTTATCTACCAAGTTTCATGAAAATCAGGAGTGATGGAGGAACATACATACTATTACATACATACAGAAAAAAATTCTAAAAATCGTCAATTTAGTTTCAGTATCATGTATAGAGTCTATATACACGATATTTCTGAAAACAATGTAAATTACTACATGACCGACCCCTACAGATTTATTATTAGTATTGATTATTATATGTATGTATATTTTTGCTTGAATTATTTTTGGTACAACCAAAACAAGTATAGGTAATTCAATAATACAACTCATTTGACGATTGAGGACTTTTTATATCGATACAAAAATAACATCAATAAATAAATAGACAATATAAAAAGCACAATTACAATATGAATATAAATTTATACAATGCGTTCGCCAAGGTCATTTTATCAAAAGTTGCCCTGAACAAAAGGCAATAAAGATTTACACCAAAAATACATTAAGTACAGTTTTTATTTTTTACATTTTACATTAGTTTTGAAAAATTTCATTAAATTTCATTACAAAATTTGCAATAAGTAGGTATATTTTACTCTATACAGTCCTTAACTGCTTAAATAAACTATCATAACTGTTCATGTTGGTTTTTATTAAATGAAAACAAACTCATTTTAGTATATTTCCTAAACGTTCGGGTTCCATATAACATTTCTATTCCCCTTGTATAATTACATAATTAGTAAAAAAATTTAAACTTTGCAATAATTATTGTATTTAAAAAAGACCGACACGAACAGGCAGATGTATACAAATGTTCACAATTTAAGCAGTATAATTAATTTCATTTATCCTAATTGTGTTTTACTGACACTGTGAACTATTTTTATAATTATGGCAAATTTTATGGCTCATAACGTCAAGGCATTAGTTAAAGCTTGTTGTTTAATTACATCTCGTATTTCTACGACTACGTACCTACTTTATAATTCAAAACAATACTTTAAATACTGCTTACGTAAAAAGAAAACCGTTTTCAAGTAAATAATATACAGGTTTTACGACTTATTCAAATATCTAAATGCAATGTACACAATTTCCTTTAAACAAAAATGTCAAATGGGAAATTATTTTTCATATGTTTCAAAAGACTATAATAATATGACAAATTCTTAGATCGCAATAAAAGTTGGTAAAACCAAATGTTATCAAGAGAATTTTGATGTCTATGAGAATTTTGATTTTGATGTTCTATAAAGAAGAAATCAATTATTTTAATGAAATAATTGATAGGTAAGTATGTGGCCTTAGTAAATAATGCAATAAGTTTAAGATCAGTACTAAACTTATTGCATTATTTACAATTTTACTCGCTAAAAGCGGAATTTAGTAAAAACCATATACATATAAACAAACAAAAGAAACTTCTACGAAAAATAATAATAATTGTGTACATTAAATTATAATATTACAAATGAATTGTATGCGGACCTAAATTATTTCTAAACATTTATTGCAGACATACAAAGTTTAAAGAGAATTCGACTAAATTCATAATATATAGGAACCTAATACTTCAGTTCAAGATCTTTACCATGATCTGTAAATTGCCACGGTGATGTCACTGGCAAAAAAACCTTAAAATGTCTCATCATTTTACCACCGCGATTTTTTTTTAAATATTGGGTTTTAATTGAGACAAAGTTAATACTGTCAATATTTGAGAGGTACTACAGCTTGCACAAATACTACAAACAACGTACGTGCTATTGTTTCGTAATATTCATCCGTAAAGTGGTAATCAAACTGCGTAAAGGCTGGTTTACACGGGCTTAGTAGCAACAAACAAACAAACACGTGTTTTCACTTCCCGGTACAACTTGTCACTAACTTATTACTTAGTAAATAGAATTGATTTCTATTCACTTGCACTATTCACAAACACTAAGCACTAATCTCACAGTTTACACATTGGGACTTAGTATTAGTGACAAGTACTAAGCACTTAGCTACTAAACCAGTCCTAATGCAGTGTAACGCGTAACGTAACGCAGATTCTACTAGATTTTAACAGAAAAATGAACACATGACACATGCATTATCATATTAAATTAAACTTGACTATCACATAAAGATAATTTTTTTATGTTTGTATGTTAACATGTTGTAATATTAATACAAGCACTGCTCGAATGCTTGGCTTGGTAGGCTACGTTTGTTTAGAAGTATGTATATGTTAGCAATTTTATTATAATTCGCGTCGATAACGTGAGACATCTTAATTAAAGTCAACGACAATTGTTTCTTATGTTATTTCATACAATTCACCACAAGACTTATTTTATAGAAAACACCCTCAGATAAAATAAGAATTAACAATGGATCCTGTGGACGGCAGAGTGAAGATGGCACACTAACAAAACTAAATGCGATACAACTACGCCTCGTCTTATTAAAATATTTAATAGTGAAAATGCTACATTGTGTAGTGAACGATGCTAAAAGCAGTATTCAAAAAATAAAATGCAGTATGGAATCACATTTCATACGTAAGTACCTAAACTTGGAAACGATATATTTTGAATACAAATAAACAATAATTAAGGTTGTTTGGATCACAAAATCTTAATACAGTACTATCTTAGCACACATGTTTATAAAACCAGCTTCACTATGTTGTCCGCAAAATTCTCTCTATAGTTCGTATTTGATCTGAGCAAACACCTATTTTTTAAATTTTCGTCACCCAATCTTTCGTTTGAAAAAGTATGAGATTCGAAGTCAACGTAGTCAGAACATTTTGTTGCATGTTAGAAAAGCATAGCAAAAGTCCATTAAGAGTAATAATAAATTAAGCAATAATATTAATTAAATTAACATTGCTTGCACAATATAATACGAAAATTTTCCTGAAATTTCATAAATAGTTTTTTTTTATTAACAACAATAAATAAATAGGTAGGTATAATTACCTATATAAGGCACTATTACGAGGTACCAGAACTTCATAGATTACTAGAAACAAATCCTTCATTTTAAAGAATTGTGGAATGTATAGTTAAACAGAACCAATACTGAAAATACTGTTTAAGAACACAGAAATGTTCAATGCAACCAAAAGAAATAATTAATTGATAAAATCACAATATATACAGTAAAAAGACTTAAAAAAGACATAAGCGCATAATAAGTATTTCTGCATTGTGCAGAATAACAATACCGACACAATTTACAACGAGGCTAAGTACATTAATTTACTAAATAATATGCAAAGTTAGCAGTTATTGTCCTAAAACACTTAATAAATAATATCTTATAAGTGAAGTCGTTGTCAACGAGTTCATTGTTATACTTAGTAAAATTGCAAGTTTATTCTATTTACATTACGAGTCACTCTCATGCTATTTACACATATATTATATTTACACACGTTCAATCTAGGTAGGCACGACCTGCGCGCGGTTCAGTCCCGACCACTCTTCTAGGGAACGGTCACAATCACTGCATGGCGTATTAATGGAACTTATAGGACTTGGGTAACACGAAATCTCCGACCCTGTAAAGTGCGTTCGCGTACCAATGCACTCCCTTGGGAAGCTCCGAAGAACTCCAGCCAGACATCCATCTGAGAGGCGCCATAGCAGCGTGAGCTAACGATTGGCTGTTTACTATTGCGTAACAGGACGCTAACGCATCGTTCACTATTACTGTCCCGGACTTAGTGAGAGGCGCGTATACGCCTCGCTTCAAAACTAAACGAGTATTGACTACTCTGGAAGGTCTCATAACACTTCCCTCTCCGCGCGTCAACAGGACGTCACCGGCTTTGATATTGGCGGCGAAAGACTCCCGAAGCCCCTCAGCGGCTGCTAGAAGCAACAGATGTGAAGGCGTCGTAGTGATTGCCACCCCATTCTCCGCAGTTACTTCGATAAACTGACGCGTCGCGTTCGGATCTCGGTCCATGAACGCTAATATCTGAAAATTTATTAAATACAATCATTAAAGCAACTTAAAAAACAGGAATTAATGAGACCCTAACAGGTCGAAGGCACACAGCTACCAAAATATTCATACAAATTTTAATATTAACTTCTCTTACGTTGCTTGGTCCCAGTTTGAGAGCAGAATTTTCTTTTAGACAGTAATTGTGGATTACTTTTCAATACAATGTTTTTGTTAACTAAATGTCTAAGTATCGCATCTGAATTTGTTGCTAATGCATATTATATACAATTGTTCATGTTTATATTTACCTCTGTATATATCATTTTGCCATTATCATCAGTGGCAAGCACTGTATCTCCAATTCTGAGCGCATCGATGTCGCGTGGACCGTCTTCTGTGTGAACGAACGAACCAGATGGGAAGCACCCGGCTCCTGTTCCCATTGAAGATTCTGTAAAGAAATTTTAAAATATATTATTAACAATTACGTTTTTCTAACATTATAGTCACAAGTCTTTCTCAAATATAATTTTACTTGTGTATATTTGAATAGCCCGTTCGGCGATTGCTACTACTCCGTTACAGAATACCACCGTGAAATAAATGAATTTGTTATGTTGTATGTCGGTGAGATGAGTAAGGGATGCCAGAGCCCGCTATCCCTTCCTAATCCCTTATCCTTAATCTTATTATGATCGGCAGCGCATTTGCAGCATCTGTATGGTTGCTTGTGTTAGAGGCGACGGTAGCCACCTACCATTAGCCTGTCTCACAACCGTAACATGCAATTAAAAAGGTTTTTTTCTTAGATGTATTTCTCGAGAGTTCTCAATTTTATAATTACTATTGTGAAAAATTACTAATTATTATTTTAAAAGAAAAGTTAATATTAAAAGCAGCTTAATTGTATATTTGTAGAATTTGTATTTCTTTTTTAAACGTCCCATCGCATCGTGAGGCATTGAATGCCGTGTGGATAAAAACATTAGCAAAAAAGTTCTAAAATAAATATTAGAACCAAATTTCAGCCTTACAAACTTGAAAGTATTGGCTGTGTGTTAATAGTCAGTCTGGAAAAATGATTTTATAAGTATAAGGATCAATTAATTATGTTCTATTTAAATATTTTCAATTAAATTAATCAATACGAATGCAAATTTAATACGTGAAGGATGTAAATATGCGCCAGACGAAATAATATGTGCGTGCGGAGCATACATAAGTTCGGCGTTAAAAAAAGAAAACACGAAATCGTGCAACGAACGATAGTAAATTAGCTCGGAGCAGTCATATCCCTTTAAGGTATAACGAGATTTCTCTACAGTCGTAATTAAAATCCGATAAGATGCGAAACAAAAGGGAATCGGGGCTGGTTAGCTGCTGACCGTGAAGCTTAAAGAAACCATCGCTACACCTACCTTCTCAGTAGGTATAATCTCTTTAGCACTATTGTATTATTTTAGTTGCTACGTCGAAGAATTTACAAGGAAACTTTTAATACCCGACCAATCTTTTTAGTCAAAACACAATATTTTCTTAATACTATTGTTCAAAAACTGTCACCACCATCCCACCTTTATTGTTTGTTTATTATATTACATTACAGTCTTTATAAAAGTTTAACAGCTTTAAAAGTACCTGTTTAAGTTAATCCCGAAACTTTGGTGTTAACAAAAAAAATGTTTACGTGCGACTTAATAGCATTGAAGAGATAACCGATGCGTTTTTGGTTTTAACGGTAAGCAAACAGAAATTTTTCTTTGGTAAGCGTAGATGGTAAGCCATTCGAAAGTCTTAGGTAAGCATTCATTCGGTTATTGTTCGTACCGAAAGCTCGGTACACTCTTATTACAATTACAGACGGCGGTGCAATTACATGCACAAGTGAACATTGAAAAGCTGCAAAGCTCTCGCGACGTAGGTGCTCGTTAAATTTTGATTTGTCGTGTAACCGACCGGTAAATTCAGTTGATCCTCGCCACACAAAAGAGAGCCCCGATCGCATTACACAATAACCAAACAAATTAGATTTCGTTCAGAGTCAAGCGCTTTGCCGCTTGCTTGTTGTCTGACTCTGACGCTTCACGTGAAGCATTCAATGGGATATGTCGGCCACTTTTGCACATTTTTTTATGAGCCTCTAAATGTAATTTATCATGTAAATGCACAAACACAATACACGTATAGATATATTTCCGGTGATTTCTAAGCAGAAAAATCCATGAATTTGTAATTTAAAACATTGTTTTAAATCATTTAAAAATAGTATTTCGCATAATATCGCAATCAAAATCACATCGTATTTTGATAATAAAAATCTCAATCGATGACTTATCTGCATGATAAGTATATTATACCTAGTTTTCTCTTATTAAATGTGCCATCGCTAAACACATTCGCCTTCACGTCTAGTCAATTTAAGTTATTAATTTACTGCCTACTAGGTACCTACGTCTATCTATATCATGTTATTGACATTGATGAAGTTATCGCGACCATTTATATAATTTCTTCCGGAAATTAATACTTTACAAACTTTAATTGTAATTACTAAATTATTGTAATTACTAAATAATTGTAATTATTAATAGTGGGAAAAAGGAACTTTAACTGTCTTGAATATTTAAAAGTGATTTTTAGTCAGGAAAAGTACCTAGATAATAATGCGAATCCCTAGTAGGTTAAGATAGGTACCTACCTATATAATATGAAAATGTTAATTTTTAACATAAATACATATTATTATCAATTATTATTTTTTATTTTAATTAATTATTATCGCTAATAATAATTAATTTCATAATACTGATATTTACACAATAAGAAAAACCATAAGCGCTTCATTATCTGTTAACAAGGATTTCTGGAGGGATCTAATTGAAAAATGTAATAAGTAACTAAAAAGAGTAAGAAAAGAGATTGAAGAGGCATTAAAGTTCAAAGCTTAGTAGAAGCAGTAAAAGTTTGTATATGAGAGTGACGTGAGTAACATTAGGCTGAAGATGAGGCGATAAGGTTGTAGCGGGGTGCGGGTCGGGCGGGAGGGGCGAGTAGTTGCGCGGGCGCAGCCGAGTGGCCGCTGAGACTCCGCCCCAAGTGGACCACCGGGAGAGCTAGGCGGCGCGGCACTTGGGCTGCCCCGCGCCTCCAACGACAAATGCACGCACCACACACCATTAATAATTCATCTACTTAATGGACCATACATACGAGTACACCATATTCACCATAGCTGTGTTCGCTAATAATTTATTTACATACGAAAATTATAAATTTAAAGGTGTATGAAAATTGGTAGGTACAATATCACTGAACTGAACAATAGTACCTACACTACATGGGAAAACATTACACTTTCAGGATACATACACATACTCGTATGTACTAATGTACCTATGTAAGATATATAACATATGTAAGTTATCGATAATAGAATACATAGGTAGGTACACTATCATTGAAATTAGCTGATAATAATATATATACATGCTAACATTAAATTCTAAGAACATATTAAAAAAATGTGCATAAATTTGCATCTAAACCTAGCTACCATCTGTAGACGGTCAGTCTGTATAACGACATGTCATGTTTGTCATGACATGACATGATATCTGTTTGTTTTTAGGTTAAAAAAATTATACCATAGAATTTATGATCACATTTTGAAATTATTTATTTTTTATTCGACCAATTTCATTTCAGTTTCGAAACACAATATAAGTAGGTACGGTACGTAATTTAAAACTATGTTACACGTGCAAAAGTTTAAGATATTTCAAAATCAAAATTTAATATGTTCGTAGTCCGTTTTAAAATATCAAAGTACGTATTCAAATAGTTAACTGAAAGTTCTCCTCATATTACCGCATCTAATGACTAACTTTTAAAAGCAAGTAGGTACCTATATCTGCAGCAGATCTTTATTGTATCCTTAAGCGATCCAGATTGCATCGTTGAAACTATCTGATTTATATCGTTTGGAATAGCAATTAAGCGTGAACGTCTGACGCGTGGTCATGCAAATGCCAAACCGCACCGGCTATGATTCATGCGCAGGCGCAGACTTTAACTTATTCTTACTACAATGTAAAGAGAAATTGTATAATATCTACGAGTATATCCGTCTTCAATATGAACCTATTGAAATTTATTGAAAACTAGCGTCCCGTTCCCGGCTTCGCACGTGAGCAATTTTTTTTGCAAATATGTAAAAACGTTCCTCGTTTAACGCTCTTTCCATTAGTGAAAACCGCATTAAAATCCTTAGTTTAAAAGATGTAAACGTACATACAGGGGGACAGACGGCGGGAAGCGAATTTGTTTTATAAAGTAAAGACCCACTCGGGCTCTGGCTTCGCCCAGAATTGAAATCAGAATTAAATCATTTTTAACGAATGCTTACGTTATAAAAAACCTGTCTTCCAGAATTTAGCTTTCTAGACTTAGTAATTTTGATAGTCAGTCAGGATAAACGCTTTTATAAGGATAGAAGATTCTCTCTTTACTCCATAATCATAACACATCAGCAGGCTGAATGACGGTCCAATTGATGATTTATGGCTACTGTTGCATCAAGCAACTCCATAAGCGCTGCAAGTGCGCTACTGTCCTTAGTAGGATAACGGATAGATAACGGATAACGATTTAGAAGGGGATGGACGTCCCTTATTAGTCCCTTCTCTTTCTTTTCTTTTCTTTAAAAAGTACTTTTAAAGCAAAAAAATCCTGAGCCAATTAAATAGTTAATTACTTTTTTTGTAGCTTCATATTAGTTTACGCCATAAGTAGACAATAAATAGATCTATAAGTTACCTATGCCGTGTGCGTAGGCCACAAAGACATAATAATAAGTCTAAAATGTATTTTATTGTCATGTCCCCATACTTAATATTGTTACATTGAGTATCTGGACTTCCATCTAATATTTAAGTACCTACTTCCAATATTAGCAGTCACCTATTGCAATATTTAATGTAGGTAACAAAACATTTATTAAACACAAATAGGCAGGCAATAAATATAACAAATAGTAATGAAGCAACTGGCGAACAATAAGGTAGTTATTGCTCTGCCCACGGCTTAGAATAATATATGTAAATGAAACCGCCGTAATCCTCTTTCATTTAAAATATAAACGGTACCAATTACTTGTAGAAACACTTATCCTCCTGCAAATGGTTACACGAGTTACTCAATTTGTCCGATTCAACTCAATAGTTGAGTGTTTATGACATTCACAGATTGCGTGGCCTTTGTGCCCAATGGTAATCGGATAATAAGCCACGAAAACTTTGGCAAGCTACTTATTATCATAATATTAATGTTACATGACAAACGAATTTCATGTGTTACATGACCATTTTATGTAAGGATTCGTGCCGGTTTGTAAAACAATCAACTATTTATTATGCTCACATATTATAAAACAAAGTCCTCTGCCGCGTCTGTTTGTTCGTGATAAACTCAAAAACTACTGCACCGATTTTCATATTGTTTTCACCAATGGATGGTTCTCGAGGGAGGCTTCAATATATAATTTACAAAGGTACGCGGGCGAAGTCGCGGGCAGATATAAATGCAAAAGATTGTGAGATTACGCAAACACTAAACGGATTTCGATGAAACTTTACATTAATGAAGTTTATGGTACCTATAATATACCATAATAACACATTGACTATAATTTATAAAAATGAAGTCTATTAGAATTGATATTCAAGTACTATCTGTAAATTCTCAATAGACTTCAGCTGATGCTGAATTCAGCAGCAATCAGATAAGAAACAAGCAGAATTCAGAAACAAGCAATATATTTCTTAAAATATGGAACATAACCACACATCTCGATTCAATTACATTTGTTCTAATTATACCAACCACCTCAACAAAGAAAAGGTTTCATGTGACTTTTCAATTTACATACCAACGGATTTTAGAGGAAAAATTATATAAAAAAAAATAATGACGCAGTAAAATATGTTATAAAATTAGTGTGGACATATGAACTTTGGTGTAAGGGCGCGGTGGTGTGGGAACCGGCGAGATTTCAGCCGCAACCTTCCGGGATGTGGCGTCTCGGGTGTCACACGGCCTTTCGCACGCATGCCCCGCGCGCGTTCGACCGGACCACATTGTTCATTCGCCCTACTATCCGATCACGAAATCACTAAGACTTGTATCTTTGCGGACGAAGTTTGTGCGGATATGCATTAATAACTGTAAGGGCAAGTAAAGATCTCAGTGTGATCGACTATATGACCTCACTGTGATGTGTGGCCTGCTTATCTAAAAAAATTTGTAAACTTCTTCTAAACCACCCATCGGATTTTGTTACGGTTTTCACTAATGGAAATAGGGATAAACGAGAAAGGTTTGGGTATGTAAGACTTAATTTATATATTGTATCTCCTTAACGTGTCCCATTTAATATGTTTATTACAATTTGGTAAGTAGGACATTTGAGCGAGAGTGGTGCGCAAGCGCATGTCTCTAGTGAATCGTGACATGCCGCGGTCATCGCCGGTCATGCCCAATTTGCTGCGTGCCTCGTCCATGTCAAACAATCTCCCAAATTATTCATGATCACATAAGGTTTCTTTTTATTTAAAAACCTTATCTACTTCCAAAATTGTGCTTGCGCACAGCTGTGTTTTAAAAAATTTTAAATTTTTAAAAAATATACATGTTATTTTGTATTATAATTTTGACGATCCTTGAGGATCTATCATTTTTCCAGGATTAAAGTACTTATATGTTAATCCAGGTAATAAAAAGGTCTCAAATTCAATCTAAATCCATTAAGCCGTTTTTGCATGGAAAAGTAACAAACATCCACACATAATATTATTAGGATTCACACAAAAAAATCCGTACTTTTTTTAATTACACGCCCTAATAGCGTACCTACTACGTTCGTAACGAAGCGCCCGTTGAGCGCGTTGATGTCTTTTGTACGGACGAACGCGGACAAAACGTGGCTTATTAAAAAAGGGTGCTATTAATAACTGTGCAATTCCAACGAGTTGAGCAATGTACTGTATGCACAGCCATTAACTTTATTTGGGTAGGCGCACAAACGGGTTGTTTAAGAAATGGCGTGGCCTATAAAAAAAGGAATAGTACGCGGCGCGCCGGCTACTGACCAATGGAAGTTAATTAATTGGATTCAGCATAAAAACGCTTCGCATAGTTTTATTGGCGCTGAAATGATCAGTGCGATACTCTAATTTAATATACGAGGCTATTAACTGGGGCTGTGTGCGTGTAACAGGTTTATAACAATTTATCTCCGGAGCGGGTGCGCTTCGTGGGCTTCGCACTTATATTACTTGCGTACTGTCAGAGCTTTGTAAGTTTCATTTGAACTAACAAGTAATACAGTCTTCTGAGAAACTGAAAGTTATGAGATGAATCGCTGTTAAGTCACTATTAATTATACTTAGTATATAACTCTATTAATTTGTGCAAGAAATTTTATGTATCTAAGTGAACAAATATACCTACAGGAAAAATTAACATAATATTAACCTTAAACTTAGAAATATAAACGTTGTATTAAACTGTTTTAATTTGTAAGTTTTTGTGCTTTAACACAGTGAGTGATGTAGGCATAAAATTTTTGAAAATCCACGTTTTGAGGTTATAAATTTAATTTATAAATAAATGAATCGAGTATAAGTAGGTAATAGTAATGAAGATAGCGCCAGCAATGAAAGTCGACTTGAATTATGATAAACTAAATACTCGCACATTAATTGAGATGTTGGTAAATCGTATATGATCAGATAATCTGTTGACAATATCGCAATCCGAACACTTGGTTTGAGACAAGTTAAGGTTAAAACATTCGCTTTTATTCAAAAAAGAGTTAGATACTTGTTTTAAAATATTTGTACTATAAACTCAGTGGGAAAAATTTTCGACTCAGTATAGTTATTTAAAGAACCTATTTATCGTTAAAGTTTAAAGTTGCAGACTGTACAAAACCAAATAGGGGTAAGTCACGGGAGCGAAGTTCGTGCGGATTTCGACCTTGACCTCTACAATAATGGGACCGCAACAAAGCACATTAATAATTAATGAAATCTAAATTAATACTAAAAGTCCACGATCGAGCAAAACGTCGGAATATATGAATAAACATCGCAACAAATTGATGCCGAGCATCGACTCTTGAAATAACTGCTGGCCGTCATTGGGCGAACGTTGGATCGCAAACAATGAACATCACAAAAAGAGATCAATGTCTTGTTCAAATTTTAGACGTTGGTACAAGTAGGTATTATAAGTATATATCGATAAGATGTTTTATATTTTTGATTGTAACCTACGTCTATTAATAGGTATTTTTCCTTAACTTAAGACTTACTAATTATTATAGACTTAGACTTATTTACTTTTTATATTAAATGCGTTTATTTGTTCCATAAATTTATTTATACACAACTAAACTAAACTATGAATTTGGTTAATGTTCCTGAGGACCATAAGTATCTTTTAACGTTTTTGCACAGGCAAAAGCTAGTTAAATGTGAATGCAAATTATTGGCTAATCTGAATTGTAAATGTTTTATTTTAAATATTCAAATTAGTCAGTTAAAAATATCAAAATCAAATCGATGTCCGCCTAAGTCTGCTTCTTCGCTAACTTCTTTTTAACTGCCCAACAAATTTTTAATTTAAAAAATTAAATATTAAAAAACTGATTAAATTGTGAGGCAAATAATAATATAATATGTAAGTTTTGTTCATGAGCACTCAGTTACTTTTTTTAATATTGCATCGTTAAATTACAAAATGTTGCGATTTACCTTTACTGTTAAAATATTTTTACACCATTTGACAGGACAATTTCCTCCTTGACAAGTTTGACAAAACAAACCTTTGTCTACCCGTATCCTGTTTGATGAAGGTTTTAAACTGTTGATGCCAAAGCAAACATTAAATTAGAGCCTTTAGTTACCATAACTTTAAACTATATTGAAAGTTGAAACTAATAATACCGTGTTATAAATTCGCCATCGCCAATCATTACTAACCTAAGATTAAGTCCATTCGTACTACAGATTAAACTTTAAAGTTACTTTTATAAATAGCAAATATTATGTATTTAATTTTGTTTGTAATGAATAAACTCAAAATCTACTAGATCTATTTAAAAAAATCTTTCACCAATATAAAGCTACGTTATCAGTGAGTAGGATAGGTAACATAGGCTATATTTTATACATAGGCTATATTAAGTTACGCGGACGAAGTCGTGTGAAACAGCTAGTACCAAATTACATAAAATATGAGAAATTTTAATATGAAAATATAAATGACGAATGTTATATATATGTATTTATCAAGAATAGCATAATACCTACATAAAACTATATTATTTCAAATGAGACTGTTACAACAATATTACACCTATTGACGAATAAATACGTGTGTGATTACACCATGACGAGTTTGGGAAAATTTAAATTTACTCGTACACATTGTTTTCCATGGTTAGTTTTCGAGTTTCTGAAGCTTTACATAAATCATCAAACATTTTAATATATATACATTTTAATAAATAAATGAATTGTCGATCTAACTGCAAAATTAATTAGTATCACGCGGTTGGATCGGAATTCCTTTAGCATCATATGAAACATACATAATAAATAAGCTGCTCTCTCGTCATTACGCTACGTATACGCATACATAGATATAAGTAGCTATTGAATCACCAACGTAATTATAGAAGTGGGGGATTGGCTGCGATGTGGCTTGGTTTAAGCGAAACAGGTGTATAGCGAATGGGCGTAGGTGGGACAGAGACAGAGTTAACAAGAGGCTTGTTCGTCCGTTTGATCGACACCGCCGGGGCGCGGGCGCGGGAAGCTGTCTGAGGTGCATTCTTCTTGTAAAGTTCAACTATATATTTGGCTTGTCCCGTGGGCCATTCGTAACTGTTATTTACCCGTGAGGTAGTGATAATGACATGATTTTACGTGTTCGAGAAAAATCTTAACACTTGACACATTTTGCCGGTTCAACTGAATAAGTTTGCTTGAATTGTTATAAGTTGTTTAATGTCTTACGCATTTGTTTGTAAGTAGCTGGAAAGTGTGAATTTAGAAGCATTACACCCAATTATAGGTATTATATTATTATAGGTATCCAATTATAAATTGAGAAATATTATAATTAATTAAATTTATAACCATTCAAAATAAATGTATCTAAAAGTAACTTTTTAAGATATGGAATGGACTATTTGTGATTTAACAAAAACACATTTATTAAATCTAATTATATTATTATTAGTGCAATATAACAATAAGTAACATGACAAGTACACACCTGTTTTAACCGAGCAATGGATGTATGAACGGCTTTCGTAAAAGACCCAATCAAATCCAGCTTCGACCGCCAGCCACGCGAGCATGCCATACTTGCTGCGGTCTCGGTCGCTTGTGGTTAGATCTACAGCTCTTCCTTCGTAGTGGAGGGAGTTCTCTAAATGTGAATTTTCTTCGTCCCAACCTTCGATGACTCGTAACCTCACACCGGGCCATTGGTTCATCACGCTTATGGCCAATGTGTTCAGTTTCTCCTTGCATCTCTGAAATTGTATACAAATTTTCTTTTAATACCTAACAGGTACTTAGGTAGTTAGGTACACTGTTCTTAACTTTGAAGCCTTGAATTTTTCTCTTTTCTTTTCTATTTAATTACGCTATTTAACCCAATAGTGCCTATTATTTTGACTTAATTTCATTTGAAAAAATTGAATGAAAAATCATTTTTAAATTCAAATTTTTGATTCTTAAAATAAATTATTTTTAGTAGGTACTAATAAAATTATGACAAGCATAAAAGCAGATCACCTTACTGTATGTATCTACATTAAATAATATTAGATGTAAAAACACTACAACATCTAGTGTAAAACTACGTTTTTTATAGTGGCACGGATAAATTAGCGGTTAACCTCAAAAGTATTTTGAAGCCTACATGTTTACATGTGTTATTTCTTTTATATTCTTTTAAATCGAATTCTAAATTTTTATTTTATATAACAATGAAATCATCACTTGCAAATGTCTAGAGTGTGTGCATTAAACATAATTTGCGAAACTTATTAGCAGACACACGCT
Source organism: Synanthedon vespiformis (assembly GCA_918317495.1). Classification (NCBI taxonomy): domain Eukaryota; kingdom Metazoa; phylum Arthropoda; class Insecta; order Lepidoptera; family Sesiidae; genus Synanthedon; species Synanthedon vespiformis. The sequence goes on from OU906953.1 coordinate 4,626,075, forward strand.
AATTACCATTAAGTAAATGTCAAGATAATGTTAGCACTATTAACGGCGGCTACCTAAAAATGATCAATTCATGCTAGGCTTCTAACAATGTGAAGCTCTCTAAAACATATGTTTTGTTTGCGCCCACTAAAGAAATCAAGAGACGTTCCGAGGCTGGCTGAACGAACAAACGCGCCGCTATCCCACCAGCCTGTAACGACAGGATGTTAAACGTATTGTCGCGAGAGAATAAATCAAATTAAAACACGCCGCACAAAGAGCCCGATACAATTTGTACGAGAAATAACACCACGGAGCAAATAAAGGAAATGTCAAAATATTTATAAAGAAATTCGGACAATATACACCCAGCACGGTGTCTCTGTAACTGCGCGATGTCAACTCATTCCGTGCTGTTTTCATAGAGAAAAAATTTGAAGATTGACGTATCGAATTGACGCGACGGGCGCCCTGCGTGAATCTCGTACTCGGTCGCATTCAAAATAACAGATATCCCTCCAAGCACCGTACATAATTATTTCTAAGAACGTATCTAAACCACTTAATGAAGAGCAGCAGGAATTTAGACATGTTAACTCAACCTAATGTGATTCCTAATTCTTCACACTCGCATATTATTTTGTTAAATATGTCAAACAATTAATCATTAGACAATGAACGTTGCGAGGTAACTTTCCGAATTTCATACATTGCTATAAGTTTTTTTTTATTAGTTATACAGTTACTACAAAAGTCAGGGTCTACGACACAAAGACTGATTTTTATGAGATTGTGATTTAAAAAAGTAATATTTAGAATATGATGATGATAGAATATGACACTCGTATTTATAAGTATATATGTATGTATATAGTGGGTGTGTAATTTCCTAAGGGTTGTTATTATTCAATAATCTCCTTCCTTACTCACCTCCCCTACTAAAGACAAAATGAAGAGGAGACATAGTCTGTCGGGTTTCAAGTCTACAATAGGATAGGATAAGATCTTAGTAATATCAAGCAGCATCGCTATCTGCATCTGCTAGGGAAGGGATCCGTTATTATTAAACGTCTATTAAGAAAATTTAAAGAATGACTTATCTTATATACAAAAACTAATGTCAACTTAGATCATACTTAGTGCCCTGCTTAAGGGACTTACTTATACAATATACAAGTCCCTTAGGCAGTGTTCTAAGTAATATATTATGTTGATTCCAAAAGCTTGTTGTATATCAAAAGTATTAAATTTCGACACCATCTTAAGGTCAAAAGACTACGAAATAAGTATTATGAAGTATGTAGAATGAAAAATCTATAACGTATGCAGGGTATGTAGGTACGTAAAAGCATAAATTGACAACGAGAAGAAGCCGAGAAGGGGGTAGGAAAGCGGCGCGGGAGACGGGCGAGTAGTCCGAGTTTCAATGTTTGCCTCTCGCAGACTCCGGCCAGTACTAAAACAATCGAATGCTAAATGCATATACAAACATACCGTGCATTAAACGTGGGAACACACTGCGCCGTGGCGTAATTAGCCAACTTGCGTTCATGATAAAGAAAATAGAAATAAGTACTCTCCCTTTAACTTCTGTATTGTATACTAGCTGGTGTCCGCGACTTAGTCCGTGTTGAAAAATGAAAAAATATCTAAATAACGCCTGATATATATCTGTAACGACGATGGCACCCAATTTTTTATATTTTTAGACGGTCCCTCGCGAACATAACGTTTTTCCAGGATAAAAAGAGTCCTGTATAAATTTCCCAGGTAATTTTATCCAAATCTATGCCAAATTTCATTAAAATCCGTGGAGCCATTTTTACGTGAAAGATGCATAAGGGTGCATATTAGTAGGATGTGTCATGATATCGCATTGAGCTCGAAACGTGTTTAAAATCTCATCTCATTTCAGTAGGTGAATAAATGCCGCAGTGTCATGTTCAAAAAGCTATTATACATTCATTATGTATATTTTTAGTAAACAAGCTGTCGATCATAATGCTAAGGCACAGCAGGAGTGTGCCTCCGACACCTCCCGCCCCAACATAGGTACCCACGGTACACGCAGTACCCTATAATAACATTGAGAATATTATTTGAGACACACATTTATCCAGCGATGTGTACCTCACATTAAACCGGTTTTCTTGCTGTTCGTTTTCGCAAATTATCAAATTACACTACATCAAAAAGTCATATTCGGACATATTATTGGTAAACAAAAAAATAACTAGCGTATCGAATACCTAAGGTCAAGTTTTGATGTGAAACTCAAAGCTACCTGAACCGGTGGAAGCACTTGAGGACGCATAATGAAGGCCGCTCGATGGAATTGAGGTAAAAATGAAATAAAAACTAAGGATCATCGCACTGTATCAACTCACAGCGCAACTCACTGGCTGCAGCGGCATGAGAACGCGACTAACGTTATATGGAACCTCCTTCAATTGTCTTTAAATCAATAGATACGTTAGGATCGAAATATTTAATCTATAAATATGTCAGAAATATATGGCACTTCGCAAGAATTTATTTTAACTTTCCTTCTATATAAATGTATGACACGACACGCATTAATTTGGACTATCTTCTCTTTGCCGACCGTAGCGAGCGGTATTGCATTCTTTCGGAGTGCCAAAATATTTCCGAGGGGTACCGACTGATTATCAACATTAATATAGCTAAAACTCGCAAGCTTAGAAAGCTGAAATTTGGAACATAGATTTATGTTATAACATAAACAACTGTTAAAAGAACACTTTTGAAAATTTCAACTCCATGCGCAGCCGGGGACGGATTCTAGTCATATATAAAAAGAGACGGCAATACTAGAAAACAACTCGTCACTTCATCGCTGTCCCATCAGTAATTTATAACCGCCTACCTTTGCGACCATAACAATATATTAGGATAATTAAAAGGCTCCTTACATTCCTTAACACGTAGTTTTTTGTACAAGGGCAGAAGTCGAAAAGCACCGACCAATGCTGACTGGTTTTTGATGTTCAATTTTTTTTACTTTTTCGGAAACCACAACAAATAGTTTTGAGGGCAGTTTTTTGTCGACCGTGCGTTCACGCAAACATGACGCAAGCTGTGACGTGTGCGTAAGGCTCTCTAAAACTGGACTAAACTTTTAAATTCGCTACACAGCTCTCCTTAATATTTAAGACGAATTCCACCTAAAGACTTCTTGTTTATTGCTCCGTCTACAAACCTAACGCATTAAAACTGCAATCTATTTAACACCGTGACTCACGGTTCCAAATCTAAATCGAGGCAAAGTATAAATTAGGCGGCATATTATCCCCGGTATCAAAGTGCCACCTTTTTTTTAGTAATAAAATTTAATATTTTTTCGGATTGGTGGATAACAGGGTTGGGAGGGACCGAGACGCCTCGTGGCTTTTTATCCATTTAAGAATAGTAGAAACCGCAAAGATGTGAATCATGATTCCGGTCGGCCATTTTGAATCTTACATTTTTTTTAACTAGTTACAAAATCATTCTGTCCCGAGAAACAACTAGACCTTTTTTATTATTTAGCAAGATCTATTTTTAGGTAAATTTCGACTGACCGTTCAATTGATGGTAGATGAGATGGCTATGGTAAATAAGAGAAACGTCTTGTTGATAAAGGATAACAGATAAGATTAAGGAGAATAGTCTGACATCCTTTACTTACCAACTCATTGAAACACACGAGCCTCATTTTACAAAAAAAAAAAAAAGATCCTTTAGCTATCGAGTGGTGTATTACAGCATCAAACTGTTTCCCCGTTTTTGTTATCATAAATTTTCTGAATTGCCTCCCACTATGTAAACAAAAATACGTATTTCACATAAAAATATTTTCATTTCAAAAAGAAAAGTTGATAATGATACTTAACAGATACATATTATTAGTTAAAACCAATACTCGTTACATCCAACATAATTATTCATTCAGCAACTGATATAGGTACTAGACAAATATTTATTCGTCATAATAAATGGGTTGTAGTGTCGCGCTACATGTTAGACAAGTTATAAATATGCATGTGGCCGTGTTGGGCCACGTCTGTGTATGTTCGAAGCCCTGTAATGTTTGTCCATGAAAAACATCCCTTTGTTGTCTTAATGCGGCGGCAGTCGGCGTGGACTGTGGATTGTGGACTGTGGAGTAATCCGTGTCACCGCAGTCACTTGTATCTTACACCCTGCCATTCTAAAAGACCTTGCTTAAATGGGGTTAGGTGAGGGTTTTTTAAAGGTATTTTTTATCATCACCATCATGACCATACCATATGCATCCACTATCCACTAAAGACTTTCTAATTGAGCTCCATTTCTAATTGAGCTTCACCTTATTTCGCATAAGTCTCTTATTATCCAAATGTATAATAAAATCGTATACATATATGAGTCGTGTCTGTATATTAAATATTTTTTCAAAAAACAATTCGTTATGTTATGTTACCAAGATCAAAAAATATTTTTTAGAATTTTTGTAGATTATGCACACTAATCTCAGAAACGGCTTAAAGCAGTTTTCAATTATGTATTCAAAGTATGTATTCAGTTTTCAATAGGTATTGATGATTACCTGGATTAAACTATAGGTGAATTTTTATCCTGAAAAAATATTAGGTTCCTGTGGTATTTTCAAAAATCCGTCTCTTTAAGTATATATTACATTTGATTGTTTGTAATCTCTGTCAGATAAAGACGCCTTTGCGTCCAGTTTGTTCGTTGTGACTGTTTTTCCTTTTCCGTAGCAAGGTGTATTATGGAGCGCATGAATACCTCTATAAAAGCATACTAACTAAAACAGTCCACATGCTTTTAGGAAGACGCAGGCGCCTTTCACTTGCTTATATTAAAAAAAATTGAAACAAAACACCGAACGCGGGGTGTTTGCTTGCCCGCGGACTCCTTAAGTAACACTTCATTCACTCAACTAGAGCATGTCTTTTATAATAGTAAATATGTACGTTTCCTCTTAGAACACACGTTGAGTAGCAATGTTCTCTTTTATTTTTACATATTAGGGTCTTAAGTGCGATTGAGTTTTCAAACGAATGTAGCTTCGTTAATTTACACACTTAAATAAATTGAGTTTTTCTAGACAGACGGTCTAAATATTGTAACAAAAATAAGACGAATAAAGAAGAAATCTGTACAAAAATTGTCTATTTTTTTCCATTATTGTATACATAATTAATACTATTTCTAAAATCGTCTGATTTTATCTCAAAATATAATAGAACATTTCTTTGTCCATTGTTTTCAACAAACTTATTTTTTACATTAAAATTTCATATTTACTTAATATACCTTTCGTTATAAATTTCGATAAGTAATAAAAATTGCTGTTTAAATGATTTTCTGTCGCTTTTATTTACTACATCCAATGAATAAGTGTTTAGTTAGAATTGTCAAAATATATCAATTTTGTGTAGAACCAGGTGCAAATAAATCTAAGCATTCCCCATTCACAACTCGTTTATCCCGATTGTGAGTCGCGCCCTGGGGAACGATCCGTTATACGTGTAATTCTGTTACAATATTGTATGCTTTTAGTTCTTAATGCCCACGGGACGGATGTAAATCGATTATTTATATTATTGTGATCAGAATCCGTGGTTGACGCGGGGTCAATGGTGGAGTCAATGAGAGCACGCTCTATTATTGCAAGTCATCCCAATGAGCGATGGAATCCACGCTTCCGACATCTATCATACTTATAATTTGTTTTGTTTCTCGTTCTAATATTATTAAGAAATATAAAAGATGTGCAGAAAATGAAATAAGCTAGTGAAACATTTATAGCAATATATACCTATCTTATACTCTGTAGTACCTACCTCCAAAAGACGATCTTGAAGTAAAGTAGATGTTACTTCAAATATGTGTCAATAAAAGTAGTGTAGTGTGTGACCTAGTGTAGATTTACAAAAGAGATGGACTTTTTAGATAGTTTTTATCAGGCTTTCAAATATTATTTCAAATAGTTACTATCATTTTACATTGAAGCAAAAAGAAAAGTACAAAATTTTAATTAACGATTGATCCTAAAATCAAAATGAGTTTAATTAAACCATTAAAATATTTGATCCCATCAATAAATATGTATCACACAAATTATGTATGCAACAACTTCGCGTTAGTTGGATGTATAATAATGTGAGAAAAAGTTGTAGTAGGAACGAGGCGGGCGTAATTACAATTTTCGCTAAACCTCGTGCGGAAAGCTGGTAACCGTTAAGTGGCGTACGGTGCTAATTTAATGCGTCAACCCTCGTTGGGCGATAAGTATAGCTGATCGATTTGCATCGGTAATTGCGCGACTTTTAACGAAACAGGTGATGAAAACGCGACAAGTATGTGATAGCGAGAGGACGCTTGCCGCCCGTCCGCCCCTTCCGACGCGACCGGTTATCGCGATTAATAAATACTTACTACCAACTTTGTTATATTGCTATGTTAAATCACCTATTTCACACGGATATAAAATGGCTTTACTATTTTATGAATAATATTTATAATTTTTTATACTTTCATGTGAAGGCGACGTGGATCCAGACTGTTTCTGACCGGTCTTTTGGAAAATTATGAGGGAGGCCTATATGGACGTCCTGCGGCCGAGATGATGATGATCACGTGATGCCCTGGGGAGTTCACAGGTGCTCAATGTCGCATTTGTAGGTACCCGAGGGGTCAAAATTCTAGAAAAATAATCGTGAACTAAAAAAAATCTTTGGGTAAGTTAGGTAGGTTGTCGACATTAAAAAAATTAAAAAAATAGTTCTAGGTATCACACTATCACTTCTTTTTTCTATATATAACTTGACTTATTCCCTATAACCTATAGCTGAACCTTCAGACAATCTTCAGATTAGTCCAACGTGTGTTTGGTAGCGATCAGAGTCGCTAACAAACCACTAAAATATTTTAACAAATTAAATGTAAATAAACAGTTATTTGACAGATTTATGTCCGTCAAACATCGAAATAATATATCTCTGCGAGCCGTCAAAGGACTTAAGTACTATTCTGAAATGTGTTCTGCAGCATAAATAACTTTTAGTAAAAACGTGCTGAGAGTTTGATTTTATTTTTCAATCAATGCTTAGGGCCTACTAGGACGTTTGGCGGGCGACTATCTCGTTATCAGACTCACCGCACACGAAAAATATCAAAAGACTGATGGGAGACATTAAGTGGTGCGATAACAACAAAAGGTGAATTCCTAACGCGTCTGTGTTATCGTAATAAAATGAGTTATTGATTTATCAGCACAATATCAAAACTTCATAATTCTCGCTGTCGAATCGCGTTTGGTCCGGGCCACTGGGCAGCCTGCTCACTAATCTCTGCTGAGTCGGTGCCGGTACGGTCTGCGTTCACACATCACGAGCCATTCTCGTCGAGACACCGTCGAAGGAAAATAAAAGACGCTTGTTACGCTATTGACACGTAATCGCCGCATTTATTGTTTATCTCTCTACCCAAAGAGAAGTGATCACATCTCGTGGGCGTAAAATCAACAGTCGCACACCGTATCATGCCACGCATCCTCTTTTGCTGACGGTCCCGAGGAGGCTCTCGATAATATTTTATAAGACAAATAACCCGATAAAGATGTTTTGACGTGAACCCGTGTTCATCGCTCACACTAAAATGCGTCCAGTGAACACGTATTATTAAATATTTATTTACAATTTGTGCTTTCAGAGAGAAAAGGAACGAGACAGTTCTAATTTGGTGTCGACTTTATTGGTGGCAAGCGAAGCGCAAAGGCCAGGAATATTTAATACGGTGACAGGACTTACGGCGGTTTCTTTACGTAGATCCATTAGCATTGTTTTAAAGGATTAAGGGGCGCTTACGAGACGCATTGTGGGGCGACGCGACAAACACGCATATTTTTATGACACATGTCCTTTTGTTTTGAAATAATCAGTGTGAAACGACTACCGTGTTTAAGTCGTTGATAAGTTTAAGTTGTTCGTTTTTTGTTTGCTTATTTTTTTATAAGTGAAAGTATTCTAATGGCGTTGAACAAACAACGTAAGTAAATGAACAAGACTAATATTTTGCTTGATCTGATGAAGACTAATATGAAGTTAAAAGCATCCATAAAGTAGGTTCTCTAGGTTCGTTTGCTCCTTACTAGGCTGCAGAGAATCTTCACTCTGCGGCCCCAATAATTGGTAGTTTGAGAATTCCATCCCCGCGGATAATAAAACTAGAATAGCGGCATTCTAGTTTTATTATTTTTTACTAACTGGTGCCCGCGACTTCATTCGCAACGGTCTACTTAATGGTAGCTGGCTACCTAGCTGGTTGAAATAAACTACGAATAATTCGTAAAACTAGCTAAAAATTCTCTACGACAATCTGCCATTAAGTAATGTTTTATCCTTAATTTTTACTAGAACATCGTTGACATTTTTTACATATTCCTTTAATTGGGGCACATTGACCGCAATCCTGTTCATGGTTGTGAGCGCGGTTGGTGTCGCATTACACAAAAGGTTCCAAAATATCCAGATTGTTTTCGGTGCCCAAATCAAAACCGATATCGAACGATTTGACGGAATTGTCCGATGACAGAGGCAAACCGTTTTTTTTTGTTCTCTCTGAGGACTCTCGTTTTATGTCAGCAACAGGATCTTGTTACATTTTGAACCGTATTTTCAGGCACCTCTAAAGAAATTGCGTTAACATATTCGCATAAAACGCATATATAGCTTTGTTCAGCCCTTTAAAATATAAGTTTACAGACCTTCGCAATCAGTTAATGTTTGATTGTGATGACAGTGTGATGTGGGACTGTGTGAGGTTGTGGTTATTTCCGATTCAGTTCTTTGTGAAAACTTTTTGGTAATAATAAAAAAGATTATAATGTTTGTTTATCAACTATTAAACCGTTGATTTTTTGTCAGATGAACACACCAATAGCATTAGTCCCATTGTACGACAATAATGATACTTGAGGCGAAGGTCTTTAATTCCAAAATTTTGAATTTGTTTCCATTAGTTACAAGGAAGTGGTATCATCGACTTTATATACTTTGGGAAATCAAACTTTAGTTAGAGGCTTGACCTTAACCACTTACTTCACTATCTTATTGAGTAAAAAAAATTTTATGAAAAATTACATATAATACATATATTATGTAGGGTAGATAAAAATGTTTTGTGAATTAAAACACTGAACACTATCTATATTTGTTACCACAGGGAAAAGAAAATATTTTCTATATAAATATTGTAAATACATATACTCAATTATTTTATTTATGAACATATTTCTTTATTGTTACCACAAATTAATCGAGTGTATTCCCTATATGTTTCCCTATATAAAACTGTGGTCATAAAAGCGCAAGATAATACTTAAACATCGCTAGTGTTGAGTGTAGTGTGTTATTTATTCTGTGGTAGTAACTGTTTTTATCAATGGTGTCCATTAGGTGGGGCTTTGTCTGATGCGCGCGGGCGTGGGAATGATGCACTGAGCCGATTCAACATAACTTTGAGGTCGCACACGTTTGCCTCTTTTTCAAGGAAATTATTTTTTTAATTTATTTTCTGAATTTATGTAGCGTGAAATATATTTTTAAAATATATTTTTATTAATTTTTTTTTAATTTTTTTACACATCACAGCTGTCGAAACTAATTATTAATTGTACCTATTTAAAAAAAATCTTACAATGGAATGAAGATAATTTTAATAAAGTCTAAACATCGGAACTCCCTCGGCCAAGTTCACCAATAACTTCATACAATACTTTCTTTATCAACTTATAATAATACATATATAATTATGTTACATTTGTTTATTATACGACTGGATATATACCGGCACTGTCCTCTTTCTGATTAGATATTGTTACCGCACTGGATAACTTCAGATTAGCAGGATTTCATGTTTTCGAAGATTTTTATTTTCTCTTAAATCGCAACGTTTAATAGCATAATTATTAACTTACGGTTCATGCATGATATGAAAACTATCGAGGGTGTAGGATTTAAACCTAGATATTACTACTACATTTTTATAATCGAGATATCTACCGAATTACTGCTACAATTCCCATATCATAATTTTCATTTCCGAACATTATCATATGATTATTATAATAATGTAGTCTTAGGAGATTTTTTTTAAATTTGTTTTAGTTTTTATAGTTTCATAATAGAAAAAAATATTTTAGCACTCGCTAAGGCGAACATAAAATTGAAATTGAACCGAGGATTCGGTCGAGGCGTGCGCTACGACAGTTGAGTCTCAGTCTCGAGGAAATAGAAAATAATTCTCATAACATAAACATTCCGAAGGGGTATCCATCAGGTGGAGGAGACGATTATTTATACTGCTTATCGGAGAACAATGCGCGGGCGCAGCCAAGTTGAGGCATCAGTCAGACGCCATTGTAAGCATCGGAAGGACTTTTAGTATCGTTTTACGCCACTGCGAATTTATCAAAACAATTTTTATTACACTTTAAATATTTTTATGATTAACTAATTACATAATTCACGAATGCCCGTTCAAATATTTTGTCATATTTTCCTTTATGGCCGTTTTAACGGTAGTTATTTTGGCGCGCCGTGTGCAGACCTCGCGAATAACTCGGCGCGATCAAAGGTATCGGTCGAAAATTAATTATCAATTTGTCGTGGGTGCCAGGGCGACATAAATCGATCGGGTGTATCTGCCCCAAGCCACATTAGCCACGCTCGAACACAAGATAAGGATAACAAATGCTCAGTTTAAGCATGTTTAAGGTTATCTCAACATCGCGGACACGAGAGAGCTTTTTGCCACCGCGTCCCTTAATTCGACCTTCTTGTCTTGGTTCACCTTAAATATCGTTCTACAATAAATTTCATTCAATAAAATATAAATAAGACCCAACGTTTTTTGACTCATTAAAGACACATTAAGACAAATGTAATAAATTCAGTTAGATTCTTTTACCATTCTTAGTTCGGTACTTGGTCTCAAATATCAGAATTGGCTAAGGAAATTCCAGAGAAAGAATAGTTTCACCCGTTAAGATCGTCCAGCATTTTATACATTTTAGAAGTATTTGTCTTAATGAATACTCATTGCTTTAAAAACTTTATTTTTTTTAACCGAGTTACTAAGTTCTTTAATTATTATTAGCATCATCACTATTTTCTTGCCTCAGAAAATATTCTTCTGCAAAGCAAATTACACAAAGACAATAAATAATAACGTGCTAAAAGCCTTAGCGCAAACTCGAACCGGTGTGTTGTTAGGTATTCAATATAAAATGGCGTCCTTTTTCAGACGTGGATAGGGTATAATTATCAAGCCACAGACTCATGCAAAATTGGGGTCTCACCTCGACTCGTCGGCCATAAATAAAATAAAATGAGTGGCATCGGTGGGAGGAACTCTCGGCTAATGAATAAACTGCTTGACCCAGGTCTGTGCGCAGCGGGTTGCCCGGCTCATAGGGATGTGAAATTAACTTTATACACATAGCCGTAACTTGAAATATTTCATCGACTACTCACTTAGAACAGAATGCAGTCCTAACATGTACCTGGGTATTAAGGGTAATAGTGTTTGAAGCGATTCATATATAAATAATGCTTTTTTTATTTTTCCAACTCAAGTTAAGGGATCAAATTAAGAACTAAAATGACTAATACATAATACTGAATAACTTCTATCGAATAAAGGCTTTTCGGTCTTCTTTTTATTTTGTAGAAATTAAGAACTCCATTTATAATATTAATAGTGAAATTAAGTAAAATAATCGTATCAGAACAAACAAAACATTTTTTTTTCTTTGTATTGCAACGACAATTTAGGATTTAAATAAGTGTAGAAAAATTTTAGTCAATAGCTTCTTAAAAATATATTAGGAAAAAATAGCTTAAGGAAAAGAAAAGAGGACAAGAATGCTCTGAAGAGTTCACGGGACTTGAGAAATAAATACAGAAAGAGTTACAAAAATATTAAGAACTATTATGATTTCATTATATAGAAAAATACATTCATCACATGAAACTTGATAGAGTTCAAAGATTGAATATCATTAACTTGTAATTTGGGTAGCATTAGTTTATCTAAGTAGCACACACAATATCTTTGGTGCGATCGTGTTACACAATTGTAAATATATACTGATGTTAAAAATTACCCAACATAAAAAAGAATCAATTTGAATATGAATAGATAGGCGCCATGTAGGCAGGTACAGGGAAACCGGCTTGATATAATAGTAGACGAAATATGTCCCCTAAAGGGCCACTTACACTTGATGCGACAACACTGTTAGCCATATTAAGTAGCGCGACTGTTTGCAGATGAATATGGTTGCAGCCTATTTTTTGTCTATTTTTTTGTCAGGCATACTTGATGAAAAATCACAGGTACTTGGTGGTAGCTGAAACCTTGACCGGGACCTGGGTGGCATTCTTATTGGGAGACTTTCGGCGGCGTCCCCTACGCCACCGGGTATCCATTAGGATTTCCCAACGTTAAAAAAGGTATACAAACACACAGAGTATATTTACGAGTGAGAGTGAGCCAAGTGTGAGCAACATACCAATAAATAACGTTGAAATCATCTGTCGCAAACAGATATCTAAATGTGTCTAAAGATAAAGCGGTTTGGTACACCACCGAGTCACTTAAAGTAATCTAGGTGAATGTATAGTCGCATAGCCTAAATAGAATTCGACTAGTGTAAATACTCCTTAACAAAACACAATGAGTGACCTCTAAAGCGATCGATTTAGTTTTAGAACATGCAAATTTGAAAGTTTTAGAACGATTTATATCTATTTAGGGTCACAATGATCTGCATATATGAATTGCAATCACCTTGTAATGAGAAAATTTGCAATTTGTATAATAAGATGCAGTTTTATTCCGCCCCTATTAGTAGATTGAATATTAGGAAGTTGAGAAGGAAAAATATATAAAATTAATTAAAAAGTTAATATTATAATTAATTTTACAAATTATAAGTTTTCAATCGTTTAATCGAACGTAATAGGTAAGTACCAATATTTTTTTTAAACATAAGCTTCCAAAATAAATTCTCTTATGTAAAATGAAAGGCAATTTAACATCCGTTGCCTGCATAGTTTAAAAAAGATTAAAGCAGATGAACCGACAGACACAAATAATGATTTTGTCTTATAGTAATGGCTTGGCAATACGTCCATGCGGCTTACATGCAACTAGGGTATATTAACTTTGTATGAAACACAAGCGACCCGCCCCCTGCTTCATATAGCAGTTGAGTTAAAAAAAATCTTTCTTAGCAGATGCTTACGTTTTGTAATAAAATAAACCTATGTGTCAAATTTCAGCTTTCTAACTGTGTTCGGCTTGGCTGTACGTTGAAAGTCAGGGCAATAACTACAATGTATTTAAAATAAATTTGGATTTGACATGTTTATTAGAAAATATATTTTCATTTATTTTTTGATGAAGAAAGATTTTTAAGATAATCTTATGTTTACTCTTATGACAATTCTGTATAATATCAATACTAATAATAAATCTGTAAGTGTAGGTATTGTATGTACATATGTATGTATGTTCCTCCATAACTCTTAAACGAATTGATTTTCATGAAACTTGGTAGATAAACATTTCGACGTACAGGACACAGGACAGGAAAATTTTTCTTTTTCAACGCGCATGAAGTCGCGGGCGCCAGCTAGTAACAACATAAATGTTTTATATTATTATTTATACATTGATCCTTAGATAGTTAATGGGTAGATAGCTATAAAATTTGGCATTGATCACTGCCAGTTATATTGTATTAAGAGTAAAAATGTGGCTTAGCAATATCGAACGATTACAAAATAGCCGCCTAATACATCGTATTGAGTCTGGGGATAACATTGAAAGGGTATTGGTAGGCCGCGCTCGCAGGTAGGTCGGCGGGAGGCAGCTATTATTTAAATTAATTGGAGACAAAACGACGACCGGCTAACACACGAGCGTGTCGCCCGCACGATGTCGTGTTTTGACTGCTGAATGTGTTATATGGACCACTATTCATCGCATTTCAAAATCTTTTCGAATACAATTCGGTGATATATTGTACTGCTAGTCTCATGAGTTCGAAATTGACAACTATTAACCCAAATTAGATCATGAGTTTTAAGTTTTTCATGCTGTTTTCTTTTGATTTCTTTTAAATATGAATAGAATATTGTTAAGAACATTGACAGGCTGTTAAGAATTATTGTATTCTTAACTATAAGTTAGCTTTGTGGACTATAATATAGATTGATATAGAGAAACAATCCCAAAATCGGGTACAACGATTAGGTGAACGAAAATGATAATCTACATGAATTTATTAATGTTTTATATCATGTCAAGTGTGGGCATAATTTGAAGAATTAGCGGAGTTGCGCAGTGTCGCCCGCGCTTGCGTTGCGGCCCCGAACGAACGATCTTTATCAAATTTTGCCGTGTCGACTCACAATGCCATCTTTTGTGTTCCGACACGTTAATTTATTACCAACAAACACTGCGCTTACAAACTCAGATACAACAGATTTCAAATCCAATCAACCACACCCATCATGCCATTTCAAACCTTAACCACCGTAACATACATGTCACACACCGAATTAAGGACGATTTCACTGCATAGGGATTTGCCAGCGAATTCCGCCTTAAACATATTGCTTAAATAATAAGTTTGATTTGACTATCAAAAATTTCATAATAGTTATTGTTGGTTAATTTAAAAAAAAATGTGAAACTATGTATGTTTGAATGTTTGTTCCTCATGAATTTAACTCACATATAGTTTATTACCTTACTTTTTACCTAGAAAAAATGTTAGGGTCCAGAGGGATCTTCCAAAAATATAAATATATAAAAATAGATGATAGAAATTTTTAAAAACGTAAAAAAATACATTTCTGTAACTACTTCTTTTATCACATTCCTTTAAGTAAATCGGTACATGTGGTTTAATACAATACAAAGTGACCTTTGAGAATAATTATTGACAATAATTTGATTACTTTTCCTCGCAAGCCCGTATTTGCCTTCAGCAATTTACTGTTGTACTAAGAAAACTTCGTCATTATGTTAATAAGTGTAAACATAATAAGTGCTTTCAAGTAAATGGCAACAATCAATGTTTCTCCACCTATGTATGCAACAAGTGCGAAATGCCAACCATACTCTTTCATTATCCGCGCTCATGAAAAACTTAACGAGGCTGCTAATAAGATAATTACTGAGTACCTCTGTTGAATTGCGATATTTATGTACCAATTTTATTTGCACTATATCTGAAACAGTTTTGTCTGAAAACATATTATTTAACGAGCTATTTATGACGTTTTAATAATTCATAGTTCATATTTTTTAATGTATATTTGTTATATGACAATCTTGTAATGCTAATTTTAACGCGGAATCAAATACAGTAAACTCATTATAAGTGGGAACCAATTTTCATTTGGGTTGCCAAATGCAATCTTATGAATCCCCGAAATATTTTGGGGTTTAAATTTCATATCCAATACTTGGATGGTAAATAAATCTATATCTGTACATGTTATAAAAATAATATAGCTGTTATATCGTTCTGTCGGAAGCGGGACGCTACTAGTGCATACAGAAAAATATCAAGTTTATTAAGAAAAAAAAACCTTAAGCTCTATTTATATTTTTTGAAAAAAACTTTTTCTACTTTTCTAGATAGACATATTGATTTTACAGTTGTTCATTTTACTGTAAAATAAAAATTAAAGTTCAAATTATAAATTTTAAATTTTTTTCAGTAAATATTTTTACTGAAACGGAAATACTAAATTTACGTTACTAATCTATTTTGTAAGATTGTTTTGTTATATTTCAAGACAGTGCAAAACTGAATCAGCAACAAAATTCCAGTTCAATCCCGTAAATTTTGTGCAATCACCAACCTCGCTGTAAATGTCACTACAAATAAAAACAATTAAAAACAAATCGATGCTTACAATAAATCCGCTTAACCATTTTAGCATTAAACATTGCGTCCGAAAAAGTAGTTACGCAAATGTGAAGAGATTAAAATTAACAGTCCACAATTTGCGATTGTTTCGTGAAAATTTACGCCAAATTGACGCACACGAAACAGCTACACAACAATAGAGTCGGTGCAATATTTAGAGACAACTGAGAGCATTTCGGGTCAACGCATCGCACATTAATAGTTATGACCGGTGCGCTCCAGGCAGTTGTATTAAAACAATGACCAATAACTTGGTATTTATGTCTCATTGGGCAGCAAAAGTAGCGTTTGCTAGCCGTCTCATCTCTCCCGCTATTAGTCGTCGAGGGAAATTAAATTAATGGAAAATCCGTGAGCGGCTGAGTCTATATAACTCAGTCGAATTATGAATGTTTCATGGATGATAATAAGACCCTGCCTGTTACCGCACTGGCACCGTGCAAGGAACGAACATTAGATTTCATTTTTTTAATACAAAGACTAACTTAAGACCGAACATAATTTTTACCAAAATGAGTGCAAACTAAAAACTAATAATTTAAGGTGAAATAAATAAAATTATTATTATTAATAATAATATTACACAGCAAATACTTAAAACTGGATGTTTTTTCTTAAATATTACGTAAAATATGAAAAAATTAAAAGAAGGGATGGAAAAAAATCTCAAATTATAAAGTAGTGAAAAGAGTTACAAAAACCATTTCAAATAAATATTGTAATTTTGATTGGATTGGATTTTTTTTACCCTTGGAAACTTGTATAAAAAAATCCTCTGAGATTCTCAAATTTTGTTTTGGTATAAAATTTTTCTGGACTACGAATACCTATTGCTGACTTCACTCGCTCGTACAGCGTGCCCTTAAGTAGAAACTAAAACTTTCCCGGGACAGTTTATATAACAATAAGGGAACGATAAAACAAAATCACGACTCGGAGCGAATATGCCTTATCGGGGGCACGAAGTCGATCGTTCATAGTCAAAATAACGCCACGAATCGGCTACCTCACATCGGTGTAACAATAATTGTTCACATTAGTTTATTAATCGCGATTTGAGCCGACCATTGTTCCAAACGGCGACAATCGTTTGCTAGACCAAATAGAGGATCACCTTTCAACCGCTTACCGAACGAAGTTGTTATAATAATGAAAAAAACACGCACTAAATATTGTATTACCAGTCGGCACTTGGCAATGTCACATGTCTCAAGGTGATTCGGATTAAAAACATTAAAATTATATGAGTTGACATTTCTGTAATTACTAAAATGGGTGGTTACCTACTGGCGCAATCGATTTGTATGCCATTTTTATGTATGTTAATTCAATATCCGCCAATTGAAGTACATTAAAAAAGAACCACTATACTTGTCACTAATTTTTGAAGCAATGAATTTTGAGTAATTTACCTTTAATTGGCATAGGGAAAAACATTACCTCTAGTATAATCTTAAACAAGTAGCCTAAACACATATGTAATACTGTCTATATTCAATATGAGGTAGTTAAACTAGAAATGCATAGATACGCCTTTTTGCCGATATGATAAATAAACGCTTATTAAATTATCGGCGATATCAATGATGGGCGATATCGATACTGATTCTGAGAGTTAGTGAATTTAAAATGATTTAAGTAAATGAAGGTAAAAATTAATAGAAGAAATTTAAGGAGTTGACTGCCACTGACATATTAAGGAGACAAAAATAATACTTAAACACAAGTTCTCTCATGTATGTGATTTTAATTTGGATTTTAAATTATACGGATTTTTTTATAATTTAAATGAAAACATAATCTGTTGGAACACTTTAAGAGTTAGCAGGTCTTACATGCAAAACCGCAACAGCGATCATTTAACGCGAACAATTTGCGCTTCATATTTGACACACTTCACAAACAATCCATGAAACATCATGTTCATATCAACTACCTAGTTACCCCGAAACTAAATTTACTGCTACATGACGTGATTCTCGTATTTTAGTACAAATGTTTGTGAACAAGTTGCCAACATGTTTGTCTTTCATAAACCGACGAATTGTTTGTGATTTCGCATCAATGCCTCTCGATGCACCCGTACAGAAAAGCAATTATGTTGTTCCGTGAACAGTTATACAACAACGAAAATGTAGTTCATGTTTTTACACATGAAACTATGCTATTTTGAAAGCTTCGCGAGGTTTGCCAAAGACGTCTTTGAGTTTATCAATTTTATATCTTTGGGTACCTAATATCATACAAATTAATCGACATTTAAAATGTATTTTAAAGATATTTATGTAGTATTGACTATATTTATTGAAAATATATGAACTTGGTATTCTAATATTATAAAGAGAGAAAGAAAGAATTTTGAAAGTTTACTTATATACATACCAGTCATTTGCCATACAGCCTCTATTCCAGATGGACTTACATATATATCTACATATTAGTATATGTATCCGGGAAAAGCAGGGAAGCGTCCTAGTGATATTATAAAGAGAGAGAGAGAGAGAGAGAGAGAGAAAGAGCATTTTGAAACAATTTATATGTGCAGCGTCACATTATTTCACATGGACATAGGCTAAATCAATACTAATATGTTCCTACAAATTAACTGATTTTCATAAAACTTGGTAGGTAAACATTTAGACGTACGGGACACAGAATAAGCTACTTTTTCTTTTTCAACGCATACGAAGTCGCAGGCACCAGATAGTAATACATAATTATGTGAACTATGCCTCCCAACTTCACCCGAACGAAGTCGGGGCAAATACATAAGTATTTAGTCTAGTTCTAATAAATAACAAAAAGGTGACATAACAACTTGGTGGCAGTGCAAGAACTTCAACGTTAGATCTACTTAATTTATCGGAATAAGTTACAATAAACTATTGCAAGTCAGGGTTAGTTGGTTGCAAAGTTGTTTTCCCTTGAACCTGACCGACAACGCGTGTTCACGACTCGCGGATAGACGATGATAATTTAGACGCTACTGCTCGGTTTGTTTATGTTATGAGTAAACTGGTATTATATTTAACTTTAATGCAGCGAAAATTACTTGATTAACATTTTGGATTTATAGTTTCAATAGTATTAAATTTATTAATATTAAAGTGTAAGATTCATATCTTCGTAAGGCCTACACGATCTAGATATTCTAGGTAATATTTAAAGGCAATTTGATAATAAATCGATACCATCATTTAATTTATTATCATTGTATAGTTGAATAAATAGGTATGTAATTATATATTTTTGAAAAATTGTTTAGAACTTGTGTTTCAGTTCAAAACGAATCTGAAATATTGTCTGCTCATTTAAGAACACTTATTTATTTATGCGTAGTAGCTATGTGCTTTTGTGTATGCAAATCTTGTAACAGTACACCAACTCCCGCAGTTAACAGATAAACGTTATCGTTATTTACATAACTTGAAGTTTTATATTCAAATATCAACACTAACTACGTGTAGGTACATAGTGTGTTGAAATTAAAGATAAAATTTTCATATAAGAAATATAAGGATTTCAAACTGTATTGCACATTCTTCATATTTTTAACTATAAGTATATACTTTTAACTCTGTGGCGTTTCCATATAGAATTTTTTCATCAAGATCACCAGGCTCAAACTTTCTTTTATATTTATGTGAGCTAGACAGGCAAACAACACTTTATATAGAACGTCAACTGCATTCCTGCAATCCTTTTGGTTGCAGTGTTGTTGCTAAGAAATTAGTAAGTATAAATAAGTAGATGAGAATAGGAGAAAGTGAGTTGATATACCTTAATTGAAGTATTGAAACTTAACATTAGATTTACTGTTACATTATATATACCTACTAGCAACCCGTTCCCGGCCTCGGCCGGGATGCATTTTTGTATATACACAAACCTTCCTCGTTTTCCTTCTTTCCATTAGTGAAAACCGTATCCTTTTTTTTCACACACAAAAATGAATTCGTGTGAAGCCGGGAACGGATCGTATTTGTATTTGTATTTTGTACCCTGAAACTTCAGAAACAAAACTTCAAAAGATTTTTTTTCTAAGAAACCCACTGCAAATTTTATTCTCATAAATCCGATTTGTGAAAAAAAGTAATCTCCATTGTTACTGTTGTATATTTCTATAATTTCCAATTTCCGCGTAATTTTATTTGCCTCGGTACCAATATGAAAACTTGCCAATTTAGAAAAACCATATGGTAAAATACGAATTGAGGATTGTAATAATGTAAACAATTGAATCATGACTGTAGCGCCCACATTGCGATCGCTACATCACAATTCGAATTCGGATTTAACCAGACCAAACGAGCTCAAACATTTTTAACTACTACTAAATTCTTGGCTACTAGTAGAATAGTAAAAAAGTTTACAGTTTTAAACCCAATAATTATGCGGTCTAAGGTTTAGATAATTCGTTACAAGAAATTGCATAATATAATAAGAGAGTGAGAATCTGAGACCCTTGAAGCAAAACTGACTGAAAACCCATCGAAGTACATACTCATTTTGCTAGTAAATTATCTAAGTACATGACTAGTTAGTACTTAAAATAGACATCGATTAATCTTACTATTAAATCTTTTTTCTGGAGATGATGAGAGGGGGTTAAAAACGATGATTCTAATGATTTCAAAATGAAAGTGAAAGTATTCATTTCCATTTTTGCAAACTCACAATCTAATTTATGATAATTTGTTATTATAATTTCATCGACACAAAGAGTGAATGAATCATAACTATTCAAATCATAGCTAATCTTTATTCATGTGTTTAGCACATCATTGCGAATTGACTTAAACCGGAGAGAACAACACAGGAATGCACTTTAACACACGAAGAGGTCTCAATCGGTAATTTTTTATAATGTTTACGAACGGACAGACGATATACATGACACTCGACATCGGGAGATTAATTTCCGAGGTGGCAGATTGTCACTTTAATTTATGATCGGCCATTGTCTTTGGTGTGACGTCATTCGACTCTTCGTCATCTGATTGAATTACGCTTTTATGTGTAGGAATAAACGACGCTATGTTACCAGGGCCCTATTTCTCGAAACTTATTAGACTATAGGCCATAGGTCCTCTTTCACCAACTAAAAGTAAAGTGTTGATTAGTTACTTTTAGAAATAATTTTCTGTTTTATTTAATTATGCACTCGGTTTACTGCATCATTCGATAGGCGAATTTTTATTATTATTTTCTTTTTAATGTTTGGGACTTTTTCCATTTATTTTTAAGTGAAAAGGTAGTGTATTTCTTCACCAGAGTTCAAGTTACATATTATATACCAAAGGCATCGATGGCCAAAGTGCATCTTAATCAATTTAATGGTTTTTCTTACTTGTGATATGAGACATACATACATAGTTAATTTCTTATTTTTAATATTAGAATAGACATTTGGGTCTGGTCTGTTGAGTTATACTATTTTTACTATACTTAAGTAACTAAACAAAAATTAAAATCCGCTCAGTTTTACTGCAAACTATGATTGAATTTAGCGGATTTTTCCCGAGTCTGCTGAAATATATGACAGTAAAACCTATATTATACATGGATATATCATATATTTTTAACATAACCTATAGAACTAAACGAATTTCTTTTTTTGTTAAGATTTATTAGTATTTATTACTCAACGGACCAGGCCTATTTTTGGCAGTGAGGTTTTAATTAAGCACACTTTTTTTCAATATATTTGTTGCTTAATGACCTAAATAAATAATTAAAAATAGCTAGACAATCTATTTTTCATCGCGACCACAGAACGGTTGCGCCACGAGAGGTGGTTAAGTGAAACTTGTATCGGTTGTGATCATCTTGTGTTTCAGACCGCAGGCTCTGTTGTCCAGTCATCGACCTCTCTCCTACACACCCTGTTCTCACGTACATATAGGTACATCATCAACGACACGCATTTATAGGCGTTAAATCGTTCTCTAAATGGTCCTATAAAATGGATGTGTAGCACCTATTAACTGTTGATGTATTTTGTAAGGACACTTATATTATTCCTTTTAAATTTGAATAGCTGTTGCACGCGAATTCTTACGCGTAATTTTACAAAAAATAGCCTACGTTAGTCGTTAGTCGCTGATGATGTAGCTTTCTATATGTGAAAGAATTTTTAAAATCGGTCTAGTAGTTTTAAACATACAAATCTGCTCTTTTTATTCTAGTATAGATAAAGATATAAATAACATCTTTATAGCTAGCATCCGAACAGAGATAGGAGTGGTTGAATTCCATGATTCCGAAAGTGTGTAAGGTACCTACAGATGTGAACTGTGGTTTGTCGCACAAGCGTTTAAGTAATGCGTGTCTCTGAAAGGCTTGTCAGTTCAACAAAGAAGTGTCCGCCAGCACGCCGTCGTTGGGTGGAGCTAATAAACTATTTGAGTAGAAGGCTTGTGTTGACACTAGCGTTTCACACCTGAACAATACTTCTCGTTTGCATTAATGTAAATTAGGTTACGGCTGCGCCTTCCTTCAATTAGATGCGCCCTAAAGAAGAGCACATGTAAACATAACTAATGACATGCGTGTACTAAGTGTACTACGCGTGTAATGATCTTGAGAAAAAATGTACACCGAACCACATAGCTTCTACGTCACGGCGTCGAATTCATTTTATGTAAATCAGTTTAGGCCGCCCGCTGTTCTCAACATACCTGCATATATGGAAACGTTTAGGTAAACTTCAGATAATTTTATACCACTTTTATTCAGGCGTTCAGAATAGGTACATAAAGTTTTCGTGTAATATTAAGGTGTTTTATCAATCATCAATACTAATAATAATAATAGTGTAGGTATTGTATGTATGTATATGTTCCTCCATAACTCTTAAACGAATTAACTGATTTTCATGAAACTTGGTAGATAAACATTTAGACGTACAGGACACAGGATAGGCTATTTTTTTCATTTCAATGCGGACGAAGTCGCGGGCGCCAGCTAGTAGTAAATAGAACTGAGAAAAGGTTTATCGCTGTGAAGTTAGTGGCGCCAAATTTTTTATACTTTTAGACGATCTTCTAGAAACTCAACATTTTTGTAGGATAAAAGGTGTCTTATATGTTAATCCAGGTAATAAACTATCTGACTACCTAATTTCATCCAAATCCGTTGAGCCGTTTTTGCGTGTAAGGGTAACAAACACCCATCGTACATTTTCGCATTTATAATATTAGTAGGATTGTTGTCAACTTTCTCACAATAATGCAAGAAGTGTAGGATTTATTTATGCGATTTAAACACCTGTTTTGACTTTTTTAACATGGGCAGTTCAATAGCAAAATTTAACTTTTTAAAGTAAAAATAGTTTGAGCGGTAACGGGTCGGGCCCGCGCGGTGTCAAAGATTGAACGTTTGTTCAGCATCCATCGACACCTATCGCGTAAACAGAGCTGGCTGCGAGAACCGTGCAATATACTCGTACTTACCAACATTTGCGTCTTTACGGGAAACTACACACTTCTTACAAATCTTCATAACACATAGCGTCTATACATTCTAATCCTAATAAATGCAATTTTTATTTATTTACATCGAAAAATTTAACAAAATGCAAGTCTAAATTAAGGTCTAAACTAACTAACTAAAATATTAATTATATATTTACAAATGAAACATTATAAAAATAAATCTAACATTTAAACCTAAAATATTATAATTTTAATAACCTTAATAATTTAATTAATTAATTAATAATTTAACCTAAATAATTTAAATCCTAATAAATAAAAAGTCTATATGTTTGTTAATCAATCGTGCGAAAAAAGCTAAATGGATTTGAAATAAATTTTGCACACCTGGATTGCCTAGACTCATTACCAGAATTAACATATAGGACACTTTTTGTGCTGGAAATTATCTAGGTTCCTGTAGGATTAAAAAAAAAGAACTAGAACACGTACGGCTCGGGAGAATCAGTGTGTACATAATATTATAGGCCATGTCCATCTGGAAAAAATTTGAGTACGTTTCAAACAGTACAAAAAAAGCTCAAACAGGTGCAGAGTTTCTGCAGATAACCCCCTACTAAAAAATATAAACAAATTTAAAAATCAGCTCTCTTTATATTAGTATTCGCTGATTTTAAGCAACACTGGTGAATTTGGACATGTTTTGATAAATAAACCGAAATTGGAATTCTGTAAACATTTTTATCATGTTAAATTTAGAAGTCTGTAAAAGCTGTTGAAAATCTATTTATTAAGGTTTCCGCTACAACAATCATTACCTACTCTTGGATCTGTAGATCACTTTCATCTACCTTTACCTAAAGGCATTGGGTCCTTATCTGACGGTTGCTAGGTAGTAGCCAGTTATTAACAAGAAAACCTTCAGTCTATTTAGCCCCATATATATAGAAAAACTCATTTCTGCCATTGTTGATAATAATTAAAAATAGGGTCAGAAAATATTTTGAAACGTTTTCAGACCTGTAACGCCTTGTCTCAAGCTTGTATGTAAATCAGAACTATCTTTTACCCTGATAAGTGGATTTTGGTTCAAATAAGATTGAAATCGAACATACCATTAACATTTCCGAACGTCACAAATCACACCACCATCGTAAACTAAACGATGGGTCGCCAAAATTCGAGATCTAACCGAAAAAAGATCTATGCTGTTGGATTTTTTTTTTCATAGCGTAGCGGCGGAGTCGCACGCGCGGCTCGATTGTGGCTGTGTGGTCCCCGCTAGCCACTTTGTAAATAGCGCGGTTTACCTTTTTCAACTTTTGTGTTTTGTTACCTTTTGTGCTGTTGTACGACCAATATTACCATAGCTATTTAGGATCGTCGGATAAATAAATACACCATTTATCATGATAACTGATGCACGTGAACGTCTCATTGCCTAGTGAAGATTTGATGGTCAACCTCTATAAATAGCGGCAATATATCTTTGCATTATAGTGATTGTTCACGAAACGATAGCCAATAACCCTTTGAAGAAATTTAACTAATTATCCGTGTTTAGGGCTTACATTTCAATTAAGCATGTGAATTACTTATATTTGAAAAGACATTATGAATTTAATATTATCAAGAAGAAGAAAGACATTTGATTGAATGTATTTATGCATTCTGCGCTGTCCAATTGCAATTATAGCTATAATAGATAAGTAAGATAGGTCGAAGCACAAAAATATTCCGAAACAGTGAACTCAAGCCCTTAAAACATTCTTCTCTTTCAATTCATACTGTGTGATTGTACAAGCTTTCAAGTAGAAAAAGCCCAGTTAATTAGGTGCTAATTCGTCGACAAAGCGGCCAACGCAACGCCGCTCTCTCACAGTATTCCGCTGTTTTTGCCTAAACATGTGCCACGATTCTTATCTGAAATTTAAGCAACATGTGCTCATGAATGTTTATAAACATTGATAAAAGTGTTTCCCATTACTTTATATATAATAATTAATTTAGTAAAAGAATTCATGTGATTTTTAAATGCAATAATTTTAAAATTTATTGTTTATACAGTATAAGAATACATATTTTGCTTACATCAACAAAAAATATTTGTATCTAGCTGCGCCCGCGACTTCGTTCCCGCTGTAGTTCGTTTTGTGAAAATCCCACATGAACCTGACCTTTTTCCAGGATAAAAAAATCCTATATGTTAATCCAGGTAATAAACTGGGTGCCAAATTTCATTAAATCCAAAAAATATAAGATGAGTAACAAACATCCAAACGTACAAATTTTCGCGTTTCTAATATTATTAGAATTAGAACAATATGTTTAAAATATACAATAAAATAATGCTACAATTGAAATAAAACAAAAAGAACCACAATGTTGACGGAATGCGACCGTTGTCTGAGCCGCAAATGCAATTGTAGAGCAATAAATTCAGTCAAACCGCAGGCCCTTTCATAATATTTGTATCGGTCCTATTAAGGTGCGACAAAAGGGTCCGAAAGGGCGGCTCTCGATGAATGAAGGGTAGGTAAATAAATATAAATAAAGGGCAAGGTGGTGCGGGGGTTAGGGTGGCTTCCTGCGGCGCTTGCGATTGCGCGCGCCTTGAATTTTCGTTCGTTTGCGATGCGATGCGATGCGCTAGCGCAACATCACACAATAGCGTTCTTAGAAAATACTAATTCTTAGAATTTTAAAGAAATTGATTTCTTTTTTTTGCATATAACACACACCAGTTATCACTTAACATTATAAAACAATGGAAATTAATCAGAGGAGAAAGCACAACTTTAGAACTGTTTGTCGTTGCCTGAACAAATGCCTATGGTTGACTTAACTTCAAATTTTGAAATTGAATTTTCAATAGGTACGTGAAAACTTTACAAATGTTTAGCGATGAATGAACAAAGCAAATATTGTTCAATATTGTTCTTAGTTGTTTCAGTGAACATAACATTAATATGCGTTTCACGCACGCGAACGCATAAAATTTTCTACACTGTCAAAATCCAATTACAAGCTCATTGTTCTTCGTATCGAGCTGTCACACGTCATTAAACGGGGCCAATGAGAGTCGTAAAGGCATGTCTGCGGTGATCGCACGCTCTTGGGAGTATAATCATGCTCACCAGGACCAATTACGGAGCAGTGCCGTCGCGAGGTGTACTTTTATTGGGTGTAAGATTTAAGTGCCGATCGACACGCCGAGTACGGCCCTGCCTGATTTTTACGGCCACTTAAGTCGCGTACGAAACTCAGTTGTTCCAAGCATTCGTCAAACGAGACAATCTCTAAGATACCTCTTCTTAACGATGGGAATCCTCGTGGATGCCCGGCAGTGTAGGGTACGCTGCGGACTCCTACCATCTAAAACCCAATGACTTTCTAGCGCGACCGTAGATGGGCGAGGTTGCGGGAACGTTATGACACGGCATTCGCTACCCACCACGCAGGAAAGGCTACGTTTTCCCTGTCGATACCTCGGCGTATACTATTTCGGACTAATCTACATCAAAGACCTAATCTTTGATGTACTTTTATTGAAGCAACCCAGAATCTAGTGTATCCTTTATCAAAGGCCCTAATACTCAGACTATAATTAAAAATTATAAATCAACCATTTAGAATTAAGAATATATACCCAGCTAATATATTCTTAATTCTAAAGAATTTAGAATATAGAAGGTTTTACTATTTCAATGAGTCAAATTAACAGTATTATAACACACAAAGAAAAAATATATAGGTTCTTACGACAAACTCAATGCAAGATGAGAATGGCATATTCATACTGAGATTTCAATTTGATATGTTTAAGTTTATTTTATGATCTTATTCGAACACAGTGAATCACTTGATTCGTCTTCAAAAGCAAGGTAACACAAATAATGGCTCTTGCGAAACCAAGGAAGGGAATGTGCGTACCGTTTGAAAGCTATAAATTACTAATAGCCATCGATAACACACGAATGGGGAACGCTTCAAAACGTATAAACGCTAGAGTAACGAGGATTATGTGAGTTTATGGATAACAATCATCGCTTGTACTACATACTATTATATGTCGGAAAGTAAAGTGTAACAGCTTGTTTAAAAATATTTTGTACGACGTAAAAAGTTCACACAAAAACTTGTTATTTATGTGAGCAAAATGGAATTCAATCATTTTGTCTAAAAAAAATGAAAAAATAAATAGAATGCTTCTGTGTCTTGGACATGGCTGTGTGTTTTACTTAAATATGTGTAATATTACATTGTAATATTTTATTTAAGCGTATTTTATTGTATAAATCCAACGAATTCAAATATATACCATATTTACAACAAATAATCTTTGATCGTTTAGCTATCGAGTGGTACAATTAAATTTTTAATGTAGATGATAGATATGTGGCTCCAGCATCAAACTGTATCCCCCGATTTTGTTATCATTAGTTTTCTGAATCCCACTATGGAAGCAAATTTACAAAAAAGCTAAAGTAAGATTTAACCCCACATTTTTTGCAGCCAAGACAAAACCCCTTTTATCCTTTAAGTCGGTAGTCGGCAATAAAGTCGGTAACAACTAGCTCCAGTGTTTTTTTTAGTTTATAAATAGTAAAAGTGCTTATTTCTATCTAAAATATATTGATATCTTACTGTGCAAAATATTAAAGTTATATACTCCAATAAAATATATAAATAACTAAAAACTTTCAGTGAAACGTAATCTAATTACATTCGGACAAGTAACAACCTCACATAAGTATCAAAAATAATTATATGGAAGAAATGTGCAAAGATCAATTAAAATATAGTAAATAATTAGTGAAAAAAAAAAAAAAAAAAGAAAAAAAAATCAATAATAAAAACTGTGCTAGTGAAATATAAAATCAATAATTAAAATAAAATAAAATTTTAAGATATACCTTATACAACACAATAATTAAATTGCTTTATTTTTAGAAAGAGTTAACGATTTTTAGGTAGTACTCCAAGAGGCCAATTGGTAAGGTATTTTAAACTACGGCTAACATTTGACTGGTGACGGTTCGTATTCTTTGGAAAAGTTGAGGTAATGTTTTTTAATTATATTTTTTTAAGAAATTGTTACATTACATAATATCAGGTATATACAATAAAGAAATACTTGCAAATATAGATAGTATTGCTATAGACAATATAAACATGAATTTCTTGGACAACATTACTTTTCGAAAACGACGAATTCGCACCCAATCTGACTCAACCGTAAACAATGAAAATAAATCCCAGGATGAACCACTAGATGTCACTAGTTTCAGCATTCCAAATGAATCTATAGATGAAGATACGGAATATGTTTCTAGTCTTAAAACACAAATAGAAAAATTAAAGACAGAACTATGTAGTGCTAATAAAGAAATAGAAGTACTAAATGGAGAAATTACTTTATTAAAAAAAAGGAATGAAAATCTTTTAAAAAAACAAGAAATATACAAAAAAAATTACGCATAGTCCTACTCTAATGAAATCACCCATAGTAAAACAGAAAGTTAAACAAAACCGACATAAACATACACAAACAAATGAAAACGATAATGTGAATTTAACTAACACGTGTGAAATAAGTGATCAGAACATAAATAATACCAAACTAAAAGCTATTGAAAACACGTCAATTAATATGTCACCACTGACGGAGAAGTCACAAATTGGTTTGCATAAAAGTCATAAACGTAATGACAAGAGAAACATGATAGTCCTGAGTTCTACCATAAATAAAAATAATATCTTACGTTCAACATTATACTATTTTCAAGACAGTTATGAAATATGTCATTACTCAACACCAAATGGGGGAATTAGACAAATGTTATCAGGCCTAGACAAAAAACTTAAATATTTGAATAAGGACGACTATTGTGTGATAATGATAGGAGAAAGCGATTTTGAAATTACGCAGAATTATTTAGATTTAATATTAGAAATAAGACACGCATTACAGAAATACACACATACAAATATATTAATATGCTCACCTACTTATAAATATGGTACCAACACGCACATGTATAATTCTAGAGTTGAACATTTTAATAATCTACTTTACTTAGACCTCTTAACAAATAAATATGCCTATTTTATAGATAGCAATAAAAATCTTAAGTGTGATTTTACTATGTTTAGATACAGTGGAATAATTAACCGTCTAGGAATGAAAATAATATTTAAGGATTTATTTTTTATAATTCAAGACATTAACAACTTTAAAACTTCAAATACAAAAGAGACACAACAAGCAAAGTCAAGTGAATTAAAGAGAAACACTATCAAAGAATCTGAAGAATCCACATCATCAAAACAGGTTTTTCACTAAATAGGCTCCTCATTCTGCATCAGAATATAGCTGGACTTATTAATAAATCAGACCTGCTAACCACTAACCTACAAGTACTTAAAGACAATGGAAAGAATATTGATGTTATATGTATCACGGAACATTTTATGCAGGTTGGATTTGAAGAACTTTGCCACTTACCAAATTATACCATGGCGACCTGCTACAGCCGTAAAAATGTAAAAAGAGGAGGAACATGTATATTTGTAAAAAGGAACTACGCATATAAAAAACTTAAAGATATAGAAAATTTATCAATTTCAGGCATATTTGAATGTTGTGCAATAGAGCTTGTACATTATAAAATAATTATAGTATGCATATACAGAATCCCAAAAACAACAAATTTAAGTACTTTTTTTGAAAAATTCGAGCAATTTTTAATCTTTTTACAAAAACAAAAAAACAAAAATGTCATTATTGCCGGAGACTTTAATGTGGATATTATGAAAAATAATAGCACTACATCTGAGTTTCAATGTCTTTTGCTAAGTTTTGGCCTTAAATTTGAAATTAAAGTACCAACAAGAATAGGAAGCAATACTTGTATAGATAATTTTATTCATGACCTCAAAAAATGCAAGTCTGAAGTAATAGAACTTGCTCTGTCTGACCACACTGCTCAAATTTTGGAAACGCCAGTCCTAGAAAATCGTATATGTAATTTTTGGCGCTTTAAAAAAAGGGACTATTGCAATGAAAATTTAAAAAAGTTCAATAAATATATAAGTGACTGGAATTTTTCAGAAATATATAAAACTGATAATCCTAATACTGCTTATGATATATTTATTGATAATTTTAAAATGCTCTACGAACTGTGTTTTCCATTTAAACTGATAACAATTAAAACAAATTATAAAATCAAATGGCTATCAAAAGGTTTGAAATTATGTAGTAAGAGGAAAAGGAATTTATTAGACATTTATCGAAGAAACCCGAATGAATCAAATAAAAACAAATACAAAAAATATTCTGCATTATTTAAGAAAATCATTAAGTTAACTAAACAGTCTCAAAATAACTATGCTATTATAAATGCTCAAAATAAAAATAAAACAGCCTGGCAAATTATTAATAGAGTAAAGCGAGATCGACCGAGAGAAACTATTACGGAAATTAATCAGGAAAATAAAATAGTAACTGATCCAACACTGATGTCTAACATTTTCAATGATTATTTTGTGGACAGAATTAAGCCGTTGTCAAATATCAAACAAACAAAGTCCAACTTAACTAAAAGCAGTAACTCAATGTTTTTAAATCCCTGCACGCCAATAGAAGTAAATAATATAGTCAATAACTTAAAAAATACAAATAGTGTTGGTTGGGATGGAATTGTTACAAAGGTAGTAAAATACACCATAAAAAATACAGCAGGTCATCTCTGTCATATTATTAATCTGTGTATAAGTGAAGGCTTGTATCCAGAAAAATTAAAGAATGCTATCATAACACCTATTTATAAAAATAAAGGAGATAAAGGACTTTTGATAAACTATAGACCTATAGCACGAATCTCTGTTTTCTCAAAAATATTCGAAAAATATATTTATAAAGCAATAAGTACATACATGGAAAAGTACAATATTTTTACAAGTGAACAACATGGATACAGAAAAAATAAAACAATCAACGAGGCACTTTATAAATTCCTGGATATAATCATGACAAATGTAGACACTAAATCTCCAATATGTGCGGTATACATGGACATGACGCAAGCATTTGATCATGTAGACCATGCAATTCTTCTTGACAAACTCGAAAATTATGGAATAAGAGGTAATATATTAAATCTGATGAAATCATACTTATACAACAGAAAGCAAATTACAGAGATTACTAGAATAAATAGAGGTAATAGAACACAGGAAGCATTTTTATCCAAGGAACGTACTTTGAAATACGGCGTCCCACAAGGTAGTGTTTTGGGACCATTGTTATTTATAATATACATTAATGACTTACCGAAAACTGTTGATCATCCCATGTGTCTTTTTGCGGATGACAGCACAATGATGATAAAATGTAGTGATAAAGATACCTATAGTAATGACATAAACACTGCCTTAAGAAAGATTATATACTGGTTAAATAACAATAATTTAAAAATTAATTTGTTAAAAACAAATGTCATGCATTTTAATCAGAGAGTACGCGATAAACCATATTTAGACATAAATTACGAAGATCAAACGATAACAGAAATTAATATAACAAAATTTTTGGGCCTGGAAATTGACTGTAAATTAAATTGGAAAACTCACATTGATAGTCTCAGAAAACGACTAAGTAAACAAGCGTATGCCCTTCACGAACTATCTAAAACTGTAAGGATTGAAGCTCTCTTATTGGCATATTACGGCCTTGTCGAATCGGTACTAAGATATGGTATTCTATTCTGGGGAAATTCAACTGATAAAAATTTTGTTTTCAAAGCACAAAAGAGGTGTATCAGAGCAATGTTCAAATTAAAAGTAACAGATAGTTGTATGCCCTATTTTAAAAAACACAAAATACTAACACTTCCTTCACTTTTTATATATGAAGTTGTAGTATACGTAAAATCAAATCCTACTTTATTTAGACGAGTTTTAGAAAACAGTAAAAGAGCACAAAGAGATCCGAATAGACTGTGTATTCGCAAAGCACACACAGCCCTTATGCACAAAAGTGTTTTTTGTCAGGCACCAGTCATTTATAACAAGATCCCGAACAATATTAAGCAGCTCAACATTAATATATTTAAGAAGAAAATTAAAGAATTACTAGTTCATAAATGTTACTACGATTTAAAAGACTATATGTGTGATAACTTAGTGGATAGTGGTGATTAGTAGCTTATTTTGTTATGTAGTGTTCTCAGTGTTCTCAAAATATTTGCACACCCCAAAGGGTAGAATGTAGTGAGCCTTATACATTATAATAAAACCATTGTAAACTATGTACCTATATTCAGCAAATAAATTATTATTATTATTAAAAAAAAAAAAAAAAAAAAAAATACATGCATAATTAATACACGGACTGTTTAGATTACGACCCGATGTAGAAGTATGCGTAGCCCGTGCCCCTAATATTGACTGAGGTTTGACAGATAACACTATGATATGATAACAAAACAGCTGTCACGTTAGGGTTGACAAATGACATTTTAGAGCGATGAATTTATTTCATTGTTCATTTATTCTTAAAATCTCTTGAAATCTTTGCGAAAAATTTTTTTTGGGATAATGAAGTATGGGATTAAAATCAGAATAATAATTATAAATCATATATCATCATATTAATTATAATAATAAATCATGGAAAATGCGTTAGGTTTTTTTTTTCGAATATTTTAGAATATCAGCTGAAGTATCATAAAATTATGTATTTTATAATCGTTCGTATTTCGTTGATCTTGATTAAGAAAGTAAATTTATTAACACATTCATTTATTTATATAAATAAAGTCAATGTAGGTATGTTGGTCCTCTATATACTCCAAAACCGCTTAACTGACTTAAATTCGGTTTTGACTTATGAAAAGAGGGATAATCTGGGAACATTTGTGTATATAAAAATTGCACCTTGGGCGAAGCCGGGAGTTAGTCACTAGTATATAAATAAATCATATAAACAAAAAAACTATGTACCAAAGTTGCTGCGCTTGTAATTGATAAAAATTAAAGTAATCACATAAGTTGACATTTATTTGATTGTTTAGGATTTGACACCCCTGAACCTACAAATATTAGCAGAAGTAATTAAAACACAACGTCGCTCGTCAATTCTGTGGCTTAAAAAACCTCTCCTCTCTTTTAATGTTTTATCACTGTTTATTTGTCTTCTTTATAACAGACTTGTTATTGTTGCTGGGTTAAACGAAATGTCATATGCCTTTTCATGCATTTCACTATTTCAACAATCTATAAATTAGGTACCGTACGTACTTTTAGAAGATAACTAAAGAAAACTTCAAAGACAGTAATTTGCGAAATATTATTAAAAACGTAAAAAGTAAAAACTCATAAATATTTGTGCAAACAATTAATAATAGCAGGATAAAATAGCTCCTAATTAAAAGTAAAATAAAAAATAATTAAAATAAGCTTGCTAAAATTAAAGTATTGTATTAAATTAAAGTCTAATTTGTATTATGGATAACAGACCATGGACTGGGATAAAAACATTTCAACTATCGAACTCGAAATTACAATAAATTGTAATTATCGATAAATTAAAAAAAATTGTCAAAATATCTGTTTAATAGCTCATATTGGCTCTCGAAATACTTTAAACTCAAATTATAATTACGACTTGAATTTTGAATTTCCAGTCATACGGCTAATATTAAGCTTGTGGATCAATGCTGTTATTACAAAGGCTTTTAAGGTATGGGTTTTGTAAATCCATGTTTCAAGAAATTCAATTAGATCATTTACATCTTATGACAAAGTGGAGTATTATTGTAAACATTTGCCTATAGATCAATTATCCTCATAACTCACTCAACACTAACGCAGACCAAACCTGGAAATCCCAGACAGATCGCAGCCCTAACCCGTGACTTACATTTCCCAAGTCTCAAGATTTATTTACACATTAATATACACATAAGTACCACATACATCTCGGCTGTTTACTTTAGCAAGAAAGATGCAAATCGTTAATTTATCGCCGCCTTAGAAGCAACTATATAAAATAAACCGCAAACACGGTACTAAGTTCAAAGACCTATCACTCTGTACAGTTCGGCTCGTATTTGAACAAGTGTTCTCTACGTCCAGTCTTCAATATAAGACACTTTGTACACGGACGATTAAAGCGAAATTTGTACGCAAATATTACATGTAATGTAATATAACAAATTCTGCTGCAATAAGCAATTTTATAAGAATAAATAAATGAATATTATAATTTTGCATTTATAGGTTATTTGGACTTTTTGAATAGTTAATTATTATTCAGATTTCCACGGTTTTTTCCTGCCACTTTTTAATTATTACTGTAATTTTTCATTTCTTTTATTGTAAAAAGTAATTTAAAGTCTATGAAAATTGTTGACCAGACAATTATTCTAATAGGTAATAAAAAAAAATATTTATTTATTATTTTTGTCATAACATAATTTGACAGTATACTTGATGGGAGCTGGAGTCACCTAGAGCGACAAAAAACTTTTGCGAAAGTGCTGCGAATTTGATAGGATAAAAATTTAGGAATCACAGATACAGATCATACATGGAAAGGTTCTCATAGAACGAAATCTTTATGCAAGTTACGCAGAAAACGATTATGTATTAATCGCGTATTTTTAAATCATATTATCTGACTCCACTACCGACTTATAATCGCAATTTCACATAGTGTGTAGAGGCATAAATATTGGCGAAGTCTTTTGTTTGCATATAAGCTTCTCGCCTCGCTTAGTGGTCAACAATGATTATTACCCTACATTTACAAAGCAATGAAAACCAAATAAAACTTATATTTATTCTACAGCTTTTACAGATTTCATGAATGCAAAAATAGAACATAAATACTTTTTAATGCGTCGTTTTAAGGTCAGTATCTGTGGTGAAATCTTCATGAATAAATAAAATTTAAATTGTATGCGATTTCGACACACAAGGCTTTGTCTCAATATGCACAAAAGATATTCAAAAAATCGTATAGGCCACTTTTATTCTGGCGATAGGTTTATTTTTTTTTCTCAGCGGTGAATTCGCTGGCCAACAGAATATACCTTTATATATTTCATATTTCAAATTATATTCTTTTTATATTTCAAATAATGTTTTTTAATGAGTTTATAATTCAAGCTATTTCAGGAAGTGTAAAAATGTAATATAATATGAAATATGAGCGCTAATATATTTTTACCAACATTTTTTTAAAATAATAAAACTGATACCGAAGATTACGAAGGTACATTTTGTTTTACGCATCTGAGGTCATAAAATCGAATGTAAAACAGTCATTACGGTCAACCTGAGTAAATCTTGTAATGGATAAAACAACTTAACAGATCATCAAAGAAAAAGATTTATTTTTAATATTTACCATGTATTTATTTATTTTACAACTATTCGTAGAAAATGTGAAGTTCGTCTATCATAACTCTTTATAAGTGTCTTTAACTGCTGTTATCTATTATAAAATGATCATTTTGGTTATTACCTTATAATCAAATTTTATATTTTGGAATAGCGAAGCATACTACGTTCCGTACCAAGCATTATACATAAGCATAAGTGCTTTTGTGTAATCTATACTGTTTTTATAAAGAGGTAAGAATTAATAAAATTAAAAGAGTCCCACTGAAACTTTTAAAAGCGTTAAAACAAAAGAGCAATTAGTTTATGTATGTAGTTATGCAGTAATCGGTAATAAATACTCAATGTCATAATATGGCTATTAAGAGGTCTTTATTACTTTTTACAACATTGTAAACCCACCGTAGAATTTGAGGATTAATTTGATTATGGTCAATTATTCACAAAGCGATCGGGGTCTCGTTTCGTTTTTTTATCCTGCGCTAATAAGCAGAAAAGTACATAATTTGGACGGCGGTATCTTTGCTGCTAACAAAATAAACTCCCTTTAGCATATCGGCTAATGAAATAAAGTCAATATAATATAAATAAACTATAATTAAGTGAGTTCTGAAACGATACCGCTGCTTGTTTGTTGTTTGATTTCCTTTTGATGAACTTGAGTCAATTCGTCAAAACACATAGGTACGAGTTGATTTGGCAGACGGTTTTATTCCTATTGACCAAATCATTTAGCACAGCTTTTGAAGAGAGGTCGTCCTTGAACCATCTGTTTACCAGACGAAAAGTTTATTCTGTCAATTGTTATCCATGAGAAAATAATTAAATCTTTTCCAAATTACAGTTTTCTAGACTTAGTAGTAGACTAACTAGACTTAATAATTTAGTACTTTTGATAGTCAGTAAGGACAAACGATTTTATAAGTAGTAGATAGATTATTAAATTGTAACATTTTATATTAAATGGCTGCCACGCAGTACTATACAAAAATCGTGTAGAAGACAAATTCAATAGAATTCAGTATAACTAATTTCATGTGATGTATGAGCTCCTTCATGAACAAGCTTGTGTTCCTCAGTTATTTAAATGACATCGCAACTTAATTGGCTTTTCCATCATACACTACATAAAAAATAATCTCCGGTTTATATAATAGGAGATACAATAGAAAGATAATAAAAAGTGTGGCCGCGAAGTCGGCGCACTATCTGCGCGCGCGCTAGCAGTAAAAGCTCATTGTAACCCGAGCCTCAAATACGAAATTGAATAATGCTGACCTATCCCGCGACCGCCTTTGCCATAAATCACCAAGATATTTATGTCCCCCGAGTCCCGCACACTCGCCGCACCCCCTCCAACACCCAAAGCTTTATTTGCATCCCAGGGATATAAAATATTAAATAAAAACATACGTACATAAAACTGGTAAGTAACTCTGATTGGAATCGAGAGGCACGCTGGCGATGCGGTCACCATGCTATTCTGTGGTTCGTGCGACTCGTCGATAGTTCAAACAAATCACACAGCAAACAATTTCACTCAATTTAAAAATATCCTCTACTAGCTGTTACCCGCGACTTCGTCTCCGTAACTTTATAAAATACAGCCATGTTAGAAGCTGATAATGTAATATAGCTTTCTATAGATGGAAGAATTTTCATGAGAATAACTCTCTTTAAATTTGCTTCCAAAGTGGGAGACAATTCAGAAAACTAATAACAAAATCGGGGGATATAGTTTAATGTTTTAACAAAATTTATTTGCACTACCAGACTGCTAAAGATCACAGATATTTTTAGTACATATATATCCTTACTAATATTATAATTTTTAATGTGAGTTTGTTACATTTTCACGCAAAAACTACTGAACAGATCACCATGAAATTTTCCATACAAGTTGTCTGGGACACCAGAAAGGACATCGTTCAACGCGGACGAAATCGCGGGCATCAGCTAGTATAGCATATTGAATTCGATAAATATATACATAATAAATACGCTTAAGGAAAATATTCCTCCTAACGTACACGTCGTATTCACGTAAAACATACGGCCGTGTCCACGACACAGCCACACCCCATTTCTTCATTTTAATTTAATCCTGCGCACAATAATATTCTTCAGTCACATTTTAAAGCAAATTCCAAGTAGGTTATGCAACTGTTTGGAAAAATCAAAACTCATTTATCTTCTAAACATCTGGCGTTTAACTTACCGCTTCCCATACACATTAAGTTTACTTATATTCTCTCTTATTTATGAGAAATAAATAATACTATTAGACAGAGATACCGATTCCTGATAAAAAGTGGGCCCGAGTTAAATGGGAGGCACGATGGAGGCAGAAAGAAAGTAATGGAGGCGCATCGAACCGGTTTGAAGATTTTTACGAATGCAAGGCTGCTTCGGGCTCGGGCTATGTGCTGCCTGGCGAGCACATAACATAAACGACTGTGGATTCGCGCCACTCTTTCATACACGAGCATACACACACGCCTCTCAATTGTCTGCGTAACCTATCTTATGCGGATCATTATTTGCATTCGAAAGGGAATTCTTTTAGGTTGCACTCGGAAAAATGTTCAAGCGAAATTAGAAAGATAATTCGATTCACACTCAACTTGATACGAATTGGCTGTATTGATATTTTTAAACCATCTTCAGCATAATTTATTGACATTTTTTGTTGCTAGCGCCATCTATTGATAATGTGTCGATAATGAAATAAGTAATGCAAAGTATTAACATATATAAGTTAAGACAGTTAAGTTTAAATAAATAACCGTTGTTTTATTCTGACAACCTATATGTGTAATAAGTCTCATACAAATCCTAAATACAAAAAGTAGCATAAATGTGATTTTCACAATTTAACATTTAAAATTAGCTTAGGAAATATATATTAATTACCTTAGTTATATTTTATATTTTTTTATATTTTTTACTATACTAAAAAAATATAGTTATATTTTTTTTACTATACTAAAAAAAGATTACATCAATCATCATCAATACTAATTATAATAAATCTTATTATAGTATTATAATAATAATTATAACACTAATTATAATAAATCTAATTATAGTATTATAATAATAACTATAACACTAATTATAATAAATCTGTAAGTGTATGTATTGTATGTGTATGTATGTATGTTCCTCCATAACTTTATAAAAGTATCTAACAATTGACAACAAATGGATTAAGTTACAAAACTGTTAGAATTTATAACTATAACTTAATTATGTAAAAAAATTATTAATTTATTTTGTAGAATCGATGATCAGTTCTAAATAAAAGATATTTCAGTATGTAGGTTGGTTTGGTAAACAGAGGTCGATGTAACAATGGAGTCGTGTTGGGATTTGTATGTACCATAAACACCTTGTCTAATGATCAGTAAATCAATTGGACTTGAAATAAGCTAGAGGCGATGGATTGACGTTACCTCGATTGCGGTTACAGGATAGAAACAGCCGTAAACATGTCGCATATGACTTCAGTCTGCCGACAGCGTGCAAATTGTATTTACATCGATTTGCTTTACATGAATTCTTCCTAAGGCGATATCGATATAATTTTCAAGGTAATCTTAGAAACATATAAAGATGTATTTCCTGTAGCACATTCGTGATTCTGAACATGGATCATGGAAATTTTAAGCACAATGTATCTTGTAAATAACTCTTGAAACAAAAAAGTTTCAAATTTATATAAACTATTAAGAGGGGGACTAAACTCAATTTTAACGCACAAACTTACAAAATGAGCGGTACTTAACTACCTGTGTATTTAAGAGCAATAATATTTAAATGAATTTTCATATAAATCATTAAATATTCCATTTTGACCAAATTTTAGCAATTCATAACGTCTTATTGACTTATCTACATAGTATCAGCTATAACCACTATATAAAATTTAATAATTCATGTATCGACCACTCTTAAATCAAATCATGATAAAATCATGAATAATAGAGTTTATTACGGAAAAAGTGTTAATAATATTATTTTAAATTCATATGAATCAAACATTGTTTATAACAATGAAACATTAAAACAGTAATTATCATTTGAATGGATTTTAAAGACAAACTTTAAATCATCAGTCTATTTTTACCAGGGTTTAGGAAAAATATTATAAAGAGGTACATTTTGTATGTCTGTTTGTTTGTTTATGAGGGGGTCAAAAGTCAGTGTATGTCAGGCGTCAATGTATCTCAGGTGTTATATTAGCTTTACATATTTCGTCAGGCGTTATATCTTTTATTTTTCAACGCGGTGGAAGTCGCGCGCACCAGCTAGTTTAGAATATTCCAAAAATGTATCGTTCGGTTTACAAGGTTCGATTCCGATTTTAAAGTTAGCAAGCAATGTTGAATTCTAACCTGACCTACATACTTCGGGAAATGGCTGGACGTCACCGGCGAATGCTCTGTTTGTCAACTTGCGGTTAATGTTTGCTAATCCATTAGGACGAGGTCGGACTAAGTATATCGCAACTCCGATGCCGCCGATCATCGCATTAACTGGTTCTTTTGTTTGGGAAATTATAAGTCGTAACTTGTAAATTTAATTTAGAAATACATATAGCGTCATAAGATGGATACATTAAAATTGTAGAAACTTTATAGGTAGTAAGTACATAATGTTGACTTTTCTTCATACCTTTCATAAAAAAATACATTATTATAATGTCCATTGTACCTAATATTCATTATTACATTACAATAATATGTTAGGTAATTAATTTATCACAAATTGATCATTTAATAACACTAATTAATTAAATGTCCATTATATATTCTCACAGCTAAATAGCGGGATTTGATTTCTATAAAATTTTATATGGGATAGATTGTCAATTGATGGGCTTTACTATACCTTAAGTATTGGTTAAGTAATAAAAGGTCTAGTTATAGCAAAGCTACTTCCGGTCCATTACAACCAAATCCCAAATTGCCTGTATCTTATGAACAAATATGTAAAGTTCATATAATTTTTGTAATAATAACCGTTGTGGTAGTATAAGAAATTATTGAATTATAATAATATTACTTAGCGACTGTTTTGCGGCTTCAACCGGGTTGCAATTCCTGCCCTGTTTATTTCCCATTCCATAAGTTAAAACCGAATTTAAATTGGTGTAACCATCCATTTTTGAGTTTTTGCAAGACTAACGTACGGTTGATTTTATTTATATATAAAAGCTTTTGCAGCGATTTCGATAATATTTATTAAATATTTCTTCTGATGTAAAAACTGTTACTGTAAACTAGTATTTGTGTGAAATAATAACAAATATAAAATACATGTTAACTTTCGCATTTGTACTCATAGATATAATTAATCATAGAGGATAAGAAATAATTTAAAAGATTATGCAAAAATCATTAAAATCTATCGGACATAGTTTAAACCAACTAGGAATTGATCAGTCAACAAACTGAATATAATTTAGAGATGTAAGAAATATTTTAAATTCTAAATCTGTCATTAGGTAGGTTACCCGTCGGCAAACGCGCGCGGCATCTTTGACTTTATGCACGAAGGATATTATTTGCGTACAGGCATTGTCAATTGCCTATATAAACACAACAATTATGTAGTCTCTGATATGTGTACATAAGTTATGTACACTACAAACAATTTAGATATATTGACTTGTCAATAATGTTTTACGGCGAATCGTCAAAAAACGTAGATACAGTAGGTACGGAACATCTATCATCTATCTATAAAAGACAAAATGTGTATGTATGTTCGCGTGGACTCCAAAACCGAGGAACCGATTTTAATTCGGTTTCACTTATGGAAAGAGGGATAAACAGCGAAAGTTTGTAAATATAAAAAAATCACCCCGGACGAAGCCTCAGCTTTTATAATTTTAAGAGAGAGACAAAATGCACTAAATGTCTACTGTTTCTATTGGTGAACGTTATATAAATACATAAATAATAATAAACAAAAAAAAATCTAATACTATTTTATAATAACAAATATTGTATTATTAAGAAAAAATATGTACTACTGGTAATAAGATGGGTAACGAAGGGTGCAGTAGATATAGTATAAAATTACTCAAATTAAATATATCAGAATTACACATCGACTATACCTAATATAATAAAAAATACACGAACGAATTCGAGTACAAAAGCTAATCATAATATTACTAACTACTAAATAACTATAAAATGTAATTTTTAGTTATCTGGAAATTTCAGAAAATGAACTCCCTTTTTGTATTAAATATACAGTTGCTTTCATTTCAGTAACATTCAGTTGCTTTCATTTCAGAGGTTTGGCTACTAAACCGCAAACCACAACTTTCAGAACGTTCTCAATATACATATTATAGATATCGCTTCCGAAATGTTTATACAT
The DNA here is from genome assembly GCA_918317495.1 of Synanthedon vespiformis. Taxonomy (NCBI): domain Eukaryota; kingdom Metazoa; phylum Arthropoda; class Insecta; order Lepidoptera; family Sesiidae; genus Synanthedon; species Synanthedon vespiformis. The sequence continues at coordinate 4,668,318 of OU906953.1, forward strand.
TAAAATTTATTTAATGGAACATAATCCCCTTAACTTAGTTCTAAGAAAAACTATCATCAGTACTAATAATAAATCTGTAAGTGTAGGTATTGTATGTGTATGTTCCTCCATAACTCTTAAACAAATTAGCTCATTTTCATGAAACTTAGTAAATAAACATAGACGTACACGACACAAGATAGGCTACTTTTTCTTTTTCAACGCGGACGAAGTCGCGTGCGCTAGCTAGTTTTAAATAAAATCAAAAGTATTTAAAAATTATAATCACCCGTGTAATATTTTTATATTTATAAATTTCATCTACAAGTCTAGAAAAGTCTAGAAGTGTGTACATCTGTATCGAAAAGTGTTCAAAAACAAATTCTATGGGAAGTTAGGACACTGTCTACTCCTTTGTACTGTGTAAAGTTAGCATCGAAGAATATCACATAAAATATCTCATTTTATTTATAAAATCGTTTGCAAAAATCATATCATCAAGATATTATTATGTAACTCATATATTTTTCGTAAATTATTTAATTTGTCACACTAATTAATAAAATTGTGTTTAGGTAGATACCTACTAAAGCCTTGTTAAAAACCATTTCCTCTTATTAAAAGTAATAAGAGTTTCCATCTGTAATAGTTCTAGTAAAAATTACGACACCTTTAACGTAATAAACCAAATTACCCTACAATTGAATCACTATTTTTGTTAAGGTAATGATATAGGTACTTAATTATCTACTCATCAAAATCAGTCTGTTAACTGATAAGAAAAGTAACGAAAAGCTTTTTAGACTATTTTTGACTAATTTTTAGGTAATTTCAAATTATTTTAAAATTCATAAAATAAAACACTTTTATTCTATTTTGATCAATAACAGTGCCACACAACACTTTCGGATATATATTATTTTTATTTAAGGTCTATTTGTAACATTTAATGGTATGTCTATCTTTATTTTTTTAAAAAACCTGTAAGCTCCTCATGCAATGCCTATTGGACTATAATCAATTCGACCACAACCAATAAATTTCATTATATTGTCTTCAGTGAAAACGCAGCCAATTCTGAATGACAAACGTGTCGAGTACGGACACATTCATCGTTAGAAACTTTACGAGGGGCAATATTTTACCAATTGGCATCAAAAAGTTAAAGATGGTCATCATTCAACGATTAGTCACAGAGTCGAAATGTTTGTTGACAAAAGCACGCGTAATTGCAGTGTTACAATCAAAACACACGCTCGACGCTACCGTAACGCCCGCAATTTGCACCTATTGTTCCATAGACGTAACATTTATAATACCACCAATTGTCCCTTGGCCGCGCAATGAGGAGCTGTTTTCAAAATAGTGAACGCATTCAATACATTGTTGACATTGACCGTTTCCAACAACCGTCCAGTACACTCACTAGTCACTGAAAAATCGCTGAAAAACCATTTTTGGCGCCGTAAAAGCTTAATTTCCACATAAACTCACCTGAGTCATGAGTCGGTCGGCACCTGTGCCTTCGTCATCCTTGAAATCTATGTCGGGATTGTAATTGGGCACTAAGTCTTTGAACTTGTCATCGTGTCTGGTAATGCGGCCCTCGGCTAGGCCGCTCGCGGTGTACGAGTTCTCGCTTACGTTGGGAACGTGCTGACCGAAGACCAGGGGTTTGATCTGGCGAAGGGGCCGACGGCGGGTGAAGCCGCGCCCCGGGCCGCAAGCCGCGGTCGCGCCTAACCACAGTAACACCAGCGATAGCCTCATCTCGTAGACATCACTTCACGCGCGCTCGACGCACGACCACTGTGCGCCGCGATCTAAGCGACACTGAGCGTGCCGTAGCGGCTTCCCTGCTTCATCCCTATCCCTTGCCACCACTCAGTGCGAGGCCCAACTAACCTCTCACATCCTTGCACCTAGTCCCAACACCACAATTTTTCTCATTTCAATTAAAAAAGAGAAAAGATTAATATCTTTGTTTGTACGTAATGGCTAAACTCAAATATACTGGACAGATTTATAAAAAAATATCACCTATAGAAAGCCACATTATCAGCGAGTAACAAAGGGCTTTATATTATGAAGTTCCACTGACGAAGTTGCATGCCACAGCTAGTCAAATATATACATAAATATTTTATGATGTTTGGATATGCATTTGTGTACAATAATTTCAGAAACATTTGGCTTGGCCGATTTGAATGCGATTTTCATTAATGTATTGCAGCATGCTTTATGTAAAACTAGCTGTTGCCCGCGACTTCATCCGCGTTCAACCAAAGAAACAAATAAACACTTCAGCTTTATAATATTAGTTTATAGATGTGTTTGTATAATTTCAAATGGTTTATTGAGATACAAGAAAAAATATCTGAAAACCACGCATCGCTTTTACATAGTATAAAATTAAGTAGCTTTCCCGCCATCTGTTATTCTGTATGTAACTGTACGCTTAGACGAGGTCACGGGCATCAGATAGTATTAAAATGAATGGGGCATCTAAATTTGCTTGATCTTTTAAAAATCAATAATAGATTTAATTATAAAAAAGTTCTTTTGAACAAAAAATAACGTACCTTAAGTATACCCAATAATATTTCAAATTAAACATATAAATTAACTTATTAAATTAACTTAAATTAACATATCTAAATCAGTCTTATTAATGGTATATTCCAATGGTACTACTAAGGCAACTATATCACTATTTATATATACTTAGTATCCATATTAGGAGTCGACAATAAAAAAATGATATTAGTGAGATAAGGGATAAAAAATGAGGAGGGAATGGGTTTTGACATCCCTTATTGACTCACAGACAGACAATAGCACAAGTTCTAGTCTTCAGTGAGGGTGTGATTCCGCCAGAGGCTTCCCAGTGTACGACTCCGTAAATACACAAACATAATGTAATTTTAAATATCACTACATATTACTTATAAAACAAAGTCCTCCGCCGCGTCTGTCTATCTGTCTATTCACGATAAAATCAAAAACTACTGCACCGATTTTGATGCTGTTTTCACCAACGGATAGAGTGGTTCTCGAGGAAAGTTATAATATGTAATTTACAAAGTTATGCGGGCGAAGTCGCGGGCAGCAGCTAGTTTTAAATAAAATACCTAAGTAACCCATTACTTGTTTATTATAGTTTGTTAGTTATATTTGGGAAACCTATTCAAACCGAACTATTAGACAAAATAACACATGCGTGCTAAAAGTTCTAATCGCTAAAATACACATATCAATAAAAATATCTAAGCATTCACAAATTACATGAAAACGCGTGATGTTAACTCGAATATCGGGAAAACTGGGTGTTTTCGCGGAAGATTTTGTGTTTGTGCTGGTCAAAGCTAAAATCACTTTTGTAAATAATTATTATTGTACCTAATTGCGTCATGCGATTCTAAAATTTGTAAGTAAGTATATAGTTCGTAGAACGTCCAAATCTTTAAAATAAATAATCACATTGGTAAACCACAATGCAAATAACTTCGAGTATGTCTAACAGTACATTTTGTAAAAATATTACTTATACAATAATCAACACTGACTTGAAAAGTTTGTTTTCCTTGTATGCTAAATAATACTAAATTAGTAAATTTTATCCATAATTACAAGTATGTAATTTTTTTTATAATATTAGTACCTATGTTATCGCAAAAACAAATTATTACAGTATCATTTACTTGATTATATTAAAAAATATATCATATCATATTTAGGATTTTTTTTATTATAGGTACATGTTTTCTTTACTTCGTAAAACGACCCAGTAGATCCTTGTTAGTACCTATCGGAAGTATAAATTAAGTAACTATAACTTATAGGTAGGTATAGGTCGTGCAGCGAATAAAGACTTCTCGGGAAATGTGCGCAGAACTCTATTTTTAGATCTTTGAGGGGGCAGAGGAAAGTGAGGGGTGGGTACGCATCGGTGTGCCGACACGTTATTGGTAAACTCAGTCGCTCTTCCCCTCCCGCACTTCGTTCGCGCGTCTCGAGTCTCTTAGGTACTGTTGCGTACAGATTGTTTTATCGTATTAGTAAATACGTCATGTTGAATAAATGCCTAAAAAAAAGTTCTTCTTCGACATCACACGATGATTTTATGGAAGGAATATCAACACTGCATGTAATGTTAAGTTAGTGAGGTGAAAAATTACGAAATAAGAAAAACAAATGTCATTTTCCTTAGCAATTTTGTGCGCAATTGTACACATGCGCCGATTCCTCCACAAGTGTCGCCTAAAAACCTTAATATAATAATTCACCTTATACTAGGTATACTGGGATAACAACAAGTAATATCACCCGTCAAACTATCAATAAATTCAATCAAAATACAATATTTTTATGTGATTTATACCACATAATATAATGTATTTGTTGATGATGTCACGCCAAAGTATTTTATGGCAATGCTAAAACTAATGATCCTTTGTCTGCCTCTTTATATTAAACCTTTTAGCTTGCTCTTAAACTGTGGAGATTTTTTACTTCCACTTAGAAATAAAATGCGTTTATTGTTACTTATTGTGCATTGTGATTCCGTGATTTCAATTTTATTTCATTTATAGAGAGAGATGAGAAGGCCTTCGAGCCATCGCATTGACCATCGGTACTTATATAGCAGTGTTGAAGAATTTTTATAATGAAGCCACACCATTTTCGTACGAGTAAAGGAGCAGAGCACATCGTCAATTCCAATGTGAAGAGATGCGAGACAGGGAGATTTAATCTTTCCAAAATTGTTCACTGTCGCTTTGTAATTTATAAGCTTCTAGAATGACAAGGCATCAATAAATAGCTGTTGGCTACCATGGCCTATAACACAAGCAACGCCATAGATGCTGCAAGAATGATCTAAAGATCACAGTGGGATTAGGGATTATGTAGGAAAGGAAATAGGCTCTGGCATCCCATACTCACTCACCGAAACACAACTCCCGGTGGTTTTCTGTTAGGGTGAATTTGCCGGTAAAAATGACTGCGAAATGCAGCCTGCCCTGCGGCTACTAACTTATCTATTTATTTATTCAATAAATATTAGCATTAGTTTTTTAACATCTTATCATCACGTTTAGTCGACATAACCGAAGATTCTAAAGCTAGCTATTACCTCGCCAACGAACCTGCAGCCAGCATGCTTGGGATCCTACCAAAGGGACCGATACTTTATATAATATAATGTGTGTATATGTGTCGTGGGCAGATCGTAGAATTGGGCAGATCGTAAAGTATGAAATCAAAAATGTTACACCAAAAGTCAAAAATAGGAGCGGAGCGGTCCAAAGCGAGGAGGAGCTAGTTAGGTTTACATGGAAATAAATTTGGCGAGCCGAGCGAAGCGGAGCGGAGTGAGGCGACCCTCTCAGTTTTAACAGAAATATGATCTATCCAGGAAAATCATGATATGCCCAATTCAATTCTATTCTAAAATATAAGTCTATGAAAAAAGGTCATTATAATTTAATTATTTAAAACTCAAATTTGGACATATAAAACTATATAAAAGTATAAAAAGTAAAGCGAGTTATATACCTACCTAGCATCTACGCAAATATCATGACAAATCAGTCGGCTGCGTATCATGCATGTGAATTGCGGTGTCAAATAGGAAGCCTTTTAATTTGTCCATTATTATACTGTCATCAACAACTTGTGTTACATCTATAACATTGATATCATATAAATAAAAGTAGATGTGTCATAGTCTTGGGCTTCGTGAAGACTCATAGACATCCCAATTGAGGTAACTTACAATCAATCAAAGCTAAAGATATTTGCATTAGGTCTTAATTAGAAATCTTAAAACAAAAAGAACGTGTCAAGATCTTTAGCCACGAAGATACACAAAAAAAATATTGTAGCCACAAAACACGTACTGTAATAAAAATTTGGTAATTCAGAAGTGCCTATATCCTTATAATCATGTTACTTCAAACATTTATTTAATGTTTCCTATTTTCTAATAGAAATACAAAAATCTGTTTTTCTGATATAAGTCAATACGGTTCTCATAAAAATTCAATACACTCAGTAAAATATGTATACCGAGTGTTAAATGAAAAACTATAAATACACAGCCAGCCATCGGGATATTAGGCCAGTCATTCTAGACATTAAAAATATATAAAAACTGGCCTATATCACAATTGAACGTCTCAGGACAACGGAAAATTTGGTTTTTTTCTTTAAAAAATCTGCGACACATCTCGATTGAAAGGCGAGCTAAAAAACTTATTGGCAACGACACCCTTGTGCAGTCTCAGCTTCAAAGCCTGCAGCATCGCCGTAAAGCAGCATGCCTATCGGTTTTCTATCGTCTACACCACGGAGAATGTGCGTCCATCCTATGGGATCTGATCCGCCCAGAGCCGTTCCACTTGCGGAACACGAGGTGCGGGCGTGGTTTCATCCCTTCGTGGTTGATGTCCCCCGGTCACGTAGAAAGCGTTATAGTTATACCTTCCTTGTCCGAACTGCTAACATCAAGTTAGATCGCGGCCAAGCGCTGCCTTGATTTCATATAAAAAAAATTTAGGAAATTTGCGATGTGGCACATAAGTATAGGTATATCTAATTAATCTCCATACGCAAACTTCCCCGCAAGACGCCGGGTCTAGGATTATATGTCGAAGGGAATACATATTAAGTAGGAAAACAAATTTAACACAAAACACGAGTCAAACAAATGAGTAGGTATTTAAATTTAATGTATACGGCTGATCAATTTAGGAAGGAAAATATATATTATACACTATAACAATAGAGGTATTTTTTTTAGTTAAAAGTAAAGAGAAACGAAAAATTACTTCGTATGTAAGAATGTTATGATTATTAAGGAATACAGAAAAAAGTCAGTGGCTGGCATTATCTTCACAAATTATTCTTTATTGAATGAATGCTTATGCCGATAATTTTCCGGAAGTAGGTCAAGTAAAAGAGTCAATTAAAACAATTTCTAGGGCCTATATTTCCCCGGAAACGAGTTGTTTTTCCGAGTTCAATTTTGATCATTCCTTTTGTTTTTATTGCAGAAAATAAGCAATTCGTATGTATTGCGAGTAACCTAATTTTGTTCATTCTTATATACAACAAATGAATTGTTTTGTTGACATAGAGGGTATTCGACCGAAGTAGTATTTTTATCAACTCTAAGAATAGCTTGACTGAATCTTTGGTAAACATTATTTGTTCTATCAAAGTTTAAACAAAAAGGGTGTGAAATATTTCTGTATTAACAGCTATAGTTACAATGCATTCCATACTGCTATTTTTTATTATTATTAATGGTTTTCATTTCGGGTCAGGAAGAGACAAATTCACCCTCCCATCCATATAGAAAATTTCCAACTAAGTGTAGTGGTTCCTAGTTTTATCGTCCACATATAAACAAAGCTCTGTCCACCCACAAGGTGGACTGGCGAACTGATAAGGGCCTCGGGCCGACTGCTTCTGGCCGGACCTATTGGCAAATTACGGAAGAGGCAGGCGTATACTCGTACTCAGCAGTGGACGTCCTGCGCCTGAGATGATGATCATAAACGAAAATGTGATTTTTGCTCTAGTATAGATTGCTAAAACAGTATTATTGTACCAATGCATGCTCATTACTACGAATGTGCACAACATTTCTCAATCTATCATAGATTGTAAACTGTGATTGTAAATTATTCATCAACGGAAACATGTCAATTTCGTAATCAAATAATAAAAAAATATTATTTATTGCATAGGACCAAATGTCAGTCCCTTGTGAAGTCTTAACTTAATATGTGTTTAAATTACCACTTAATTTAAGCATTTACCAAGTTTCGGTTTCGTAATCTATATTCTTTAATAATTCTATACAATTTGTGTATCTGTATTTCTAAATAAACGCCATTAATTATTGCGAAGTATTGGTCAACGTAGGTCAAGAAGTTACTCTTCTTATGTAAACTTTAAAATATTTATAATAACTTATTTTATCATTGACAAATAAAACAAAATATTTTCATGTTACATATCTATTAGGTATATGAAACGGTCCTAACGAATTTTGTATGATAATCTAATACCTATTATCAGCATATTTTTACACTTTTTGATAACTTTGAATGGCAAAATTCAGAAAAAATTTGTCTAGACGATTTTTATAAAATATATGAGAGTAATTTCGTTAGTTTAAACACATAAATGCATTGGTCGCAAAACTATAAGACGCCATCACGTCGGCTGGCATGAAGTTTTTTAAGAATGGTTGGCTAGCGAGTATTTTTTTCATCGCGCAAACAATTGCAACAAAACATTATCTCTACTTGAGTTTCAAAAACTCACAGAGAAATGAAAAAAGACCGGAAATCGAGGCACTTGTGAATGAAGCAGTTTTTAGTGAGAGGAAGTACATTAGGGTAATAGATCGTGTTTATTGCATCTCTTCGTCAAAATTACCAGTCATTGGCGCCATCGATGATAGCGGACACTTTGAACAACTGACGGCACAATGGTTGCTCCCACGCAATAAACTAACCCAATAAACGAAGGACATTGTTGCAACCTTACTAATATAAGTTTCATTCATAATAACTCAAAGGGAGTTCACGTTCTTGTGGAATGCGCCAAAGTAAATATCCGCTGTCATTCATTTCGAATACTGCTGTTAATTCTCAATCCTTCGTTTGTGTGTGTGTGTGTATATGTGTGTTTATATTAAGTGCAAATACATAATCACTGCTTAGAATATTTCTATATCACCAAGGAACGCTATTTTGCTATCCCTATCTTATTCTTTATCCTAATATGGTCAGCAGCACACTTGCATACCTGTGGCCTTGCTTGTGTTATAATCGACGGTAGCCACCTAATGTATCATCAAGTGGACCTGTCTGAAAATATTCACATATAAAAAGTATATGAGGAGAAATCATATTCTTGCAAAGAGGAATGAAATCAATACTATTTACAAGACCGTTTTACAACATATTTGGACATATTGGATTTAGTTTTAGGTTTCTGATGCCTGTGAGTCAAACATTTTCATAATGCTGAAAGTGTAAAACCTGAAACAGATATTCAACGCGCCATGAAATAGGAGGTTCACGAAAACTTTGGTAGTCTACAAAGAAGAGATAAAGGCAAGTCTTGATGAATATAAACGTAGATTAGAAAGACACTTGAACCAACTATCTTGTTAGTTAACAATAAATCCTACTTATAATATTATAAATGCGAATGTTTGTGAGGTTGGATGGATGGATGTATGGTTTTGTTACTCTTTCACGCACAAACGGCTGAACGGATTTTTGGAGAAATTTTAAGTTTCTATGGAAGTTTTAAAACGAACTAAGGCGCGTACAAAATCGCGGGCAAATAGTAGAATAGAAATAATAGAATGCCTTAATGGTCATCTTAAACCTGGTAACAAATTTTGGAAATATATATATGTAGTTCAAGAAAATGATGCAAAATGTAAAGAGATCAGATTAGTAGTTATAACGATTTGGTTTTCAGCTCCCCTTACTCGTGCACTGAAAATTAACACGTTCTTTAATTTCACGGTGCTCGTCTGTAAGAAGGTGGTTTCTGTAGAAATATTTCGGGTATTGCCCGCGTGGTCTACGGGCACTTTTTTAGTGAAAAATATTTGTCAATTGGTATTTAACAGAAACAATTACAATAGAGCTAAATATGAAAATTTATAAAATGACAATGTTTAAGCAGAAAAAAACAAATTGGATGAAAAGCGATTACCATCGGTTTTAAGGCAGCCAAAGCAAACTGTACCAAGTGGCGAACGAGTGTCACGTCGGCACCTTCGTCAGTCTCGAGAACAAACATTATTTTCGACAAAGGACCGGCTGAGGTGTCAGCGGAGGCTAATGGATGAGAGTGCTGGGCCAACAAGGGCCGCCTCTAGTGTTTTAAACTGTTTACTCTTCCATAAAGCTCTCGAGTTCATAGGTACATAATACAGGCAGGTACGCGTCGATCGCCGGACGGCTGTCGTATGCGATAAACTGACAGATCCACGCAAAGAACAAACAATAAAGAAAACAAACACGTACTTACATGGCGTCGTCCATCGTTATGCATTATTAATAGTCACAACTTTCTTCGATCTTTTTTTACATACTTATTGTTTTCAGTTCGCATAAGCCTTCGTGCCCAAGTTATGTTTCTTACATTACAGTTTAGCTACCCTATATCTCAATAATTATTAAAAAAAAACCATCGATATAATATATCTGCAAAAAATCATATACCAGTGTTCACCACTATACCAGTATACCAATGAAATTTATTTCAGTGAATACCAGTGAATTTGAAAAAAAATTATTTCCAGTGACACTATACCAGTAAACCATGGCGGGGAAAAAGTAAATTTTCCTAAAAAAAATTTATGATGACAAATTTAATACTAAAAAACAATTAAAGAAGTTTGTTTCGTTAACAAATTGGATGAGGGATTCGAATGTTTTAAATTTTATTGGGCTTAAGAAAATCTTTCTCCTGGGAATCATTAATTAGTAATGTTTAAAGATAAACGTATTGATGATTACCTGGACTAACATTAGGATTTATTATAATAATAATAATAACATTAGGATACTATTTATCCTGAAAAAATGTTAGGTTCCTGTGGAATGTGGGATTAAGAAAAGGAACTACAACGCGTGCGATTTTGCGGGCGCATCTAGTTTCGCATATCTATGTATTTCAATTTGGCAAAAGTTCATATAAAAACATATTAACATTTCACAGTGTGAATAAGGCTTACGGTCAGATCGATAGACAACTAAATCACAAACTTGCAACTTCTTGGAACACTTATTGTAGGTATCGGAAGACGGGTAATGGCCATAGTTGAAATACGTTCTTGTCGTGTCATACGTGTTTGCATTACTACTATGTATTTGAGTACTTATAATTACCATGCCAACATTCGTACTGTTCTATCAACATTCAATTTGTCCTGACGGACTATTAAAGCACAATCCAAACTACTAAGTCTGGACACCTGAAATTTGGAACATAAATTTCTTTTATAGGTAACGTAAGCATAAGAAAATATTTTTGAAAATTTTAACTCCGTAACTCCGTGCAAAGGCCGGGCAGGTGGTTAGTAGAATTACCTAGGATATCTGTATCAAATGGTATCAAATAAAAAATTAACTGTTTTTATACCTACAAAAGTTTTTATACAAAGTTTTTACATATTTAATCTATGTAACAATTTACGTACCTATTTATCAGATAGGTACTCATACATATGCCTTTATTTAATTGAGATTTAATACACTTGAGTTGAGAAAATTTAAACTTTTCTAAATAGGCATTCCCAGGTATGCCTATTACCGTTCAGAGCACTATTTTAAGTGAACTTTATAACTTTAAGATACAAGGTGTAAAGGAGTCAAACCAGTTTTGTTCATGCGTTGCCCCCTAATTGACAAATTGGAATCTTATTAAAGAAAATAAAGTTCAAGTTCGGTGGCGCAGAGCTGCGCAGGCGTTCGCCTGTGATATCGCGAGAGAGAGCCTTCCGATCGGGTGCCGATGAATGCCGAAAGCGCACGATTTCGGATTGAGCGGCGAAAATAAAAAGTAGGCAGCATACGAAGCGCGTGCCTCACCCTGTGTGGTCCACTATGGAGGTCCTCTTTAGTGTGATTTATTTCAAGTCGATATTGTCACCACATTTAGCAAGATATTTGCGCCTTATTTTTAATTTTAGCAGCAATAGCGTTGATAATTGGCGCCTTTATGACATATTATAATTATGTGTAATTAGAGGGAGTAGGTATAGTAGAGGGTTTATTTTGAGGCTTTTACTGTTATGGCATGTCAATAATATAATCTCATAGCTGGTGCTAGCGACTTCGTACGCGTTAAAAATCCTACTAATATAAATGCGAAGGTTTGTAAGCACGTAGTCGGATATGTGTGGATTTTTGATACTCTTTCACGCAAAAACAGCTTAAAGAAATGGGATGAAATTTGGCACACATATATAATTTATTAACTGGATATAGACTTTATATTATCCTAAAAAAAAATTAACACCTGAGAGTTCGATTAAAAATATGAACGATAAAGATGTCAGATATTTTCTAAAGTGTTACCTATACCTATTATTCATTTTCCAACGCAAACGAAGTCGTGTGCATTAGTTATAATATAACACCTGACAAAATGTATGAATAATAATTTATCAATGCCAGGCAGGCGTTAGGTTTTTATTTTTATGATAAATGTAAAATCCATAATTGGCTGTAGGGTGTCTTTTTTGTTTTTGTCAGTATAGTTCGTGTAGCGAATAAAGACTTTTCGGCAAATGTGCGCAGAACTCTATTTTTAGGTCTTTGAGGGGGCAGAGGAAAGTGAGGGGCGGGTACGCATCGGTGTGCCGACACGTTATTGGTAGACTCAGTCGCTCTTCCCCTCCCGCACCTCGTTCGCGCGTCTCGAGTCTCTTAGGTACTGTTGCGTACAGATTGTTTTATCGTATTAGTAAATACGTCATGGTGAATAAATGTCTAAAAAAACGTTCTTCTTCGACATCACACGATAATTTTATGAAAGGAATATCAACACTGCCTGTAATGTATGGTGTAAGTTAGTGTGGTGAAAAATTACGAAATAAGAAAGAAAAATGTCATTTTCCTTAGCAATTTTGTGCGCAACTGTACACATGCACCGATTCCCCCACAAGTGTCGCCTTCAAACCTTAATATAATAATTCACCTATAATTCTTTTATTGAGCTGTGGATTTTGAATAAATAAAAAAATAAATAAATTCAGCGGTGTAATAAATACTTCGGGAACAGTGTATTTTTTTTTCTATAAGAAAGTGCCTACTCCTATGTTCTGTTTAGTAAATGTGTATGTAATGTTTCCAAAACTTTATACTGAATTTTTACAGGCTTACCTAGTTTCACATTGATCAATATTATAGTATGGATTTTTTACCAACATTTCTCCTAGTTACTTTTTCTTTCTCAAATATATTACGTCGGTTATAAATATCCCTTAGTAGTTACTATAAACTCAGTAATTTATTTAGCAATATCTGTTTCCGTGTATCAGTAAAATGGTTGTAGCATTATTATCAAAATTGAAGGACGTGTCTTTGATAAAGAGTGATTGACGATGTCTGTATTCTATGGTTAAGTGTTTAAATAAAAAACTGTGAAAAGCAACACAAAGATTTTTCTTCAGATTTACTTTAAAGAACTTTGTTTAAAAAAATCAAAATAATTACAGATCTGAGCAAATAAACAATTAGTGTTAACAATTAGTGTCACCAAAATTTAAATCAAGATTGAAGTTGATTTTAAAATCATCGTCATTATTTAATGAAAGTACATTATCATCTCCAAGACTAGTTGTGTTTTCATCTTTACTGATAAATTCATTATCGGAAATGTTAGATTTTGGGAAATATGTTGTTGTCAACTCGAGCTTATTATAGTCAAAGTCATCATAGACACTTTTCCAATTGTTTACTATCGCCTTTAACGGGCCAAGACATTCCAAGCTCTGTTTTACTCTAAGCAATTCCACGTTGCATTGATTCTCCAGTTCTAGAAGTTTTAGTTTAAACGCCTTCGCTAACATTTGCTTTCTCATAGCATTCTTCTTCTCATTTTGTGCCATGTATAAAGTGTTATGATATTTTTCTAGTTGTTTTTCATATGCCATGAGATCGACGTCGACACCCATATCGCTATCAAAACATTCGCTATAAGTATTAGAATCATTTGCAAACATTTTAAAATCGTCAATCGACTCTGTGTGATAATTAGAAGAATGAGGTGCTTCAATAGTTTCATCTATTGGGTGTTCACTTTGAAAATCATTTTCTGATTTAGCTTTTTCTACATTTAATTCTTGTTTTAAATCTTCGATTATATTCCGACACTGAGTAATTCTCTCTTTCAAATTTAATTCATTCTGATCAATCATTTGCTTAGTAACATGTTCATCACTTATTGGATTGACTTTATTATCAGGAGTGATTGTTTCAATCTCATCTATGATCACCCTGTCGTTGTAATCTCCAGAAGCTAGATTTTCCATTTCAAGCCAAAAATCCTTAATGTTCTCGTATAAAAAGGTGATTGAATCCCTAAGAAATATTTGTGTATAGAAATAAAAAGTAAATTAGCTTATAAATTGTCACTTAAATGTCAAGAGTATAATCAATACAATTTATTAAAAAAGTAAAGGTAAGATACCTATCAGCCTGTACTATGCGTGTCAAATGAGAATAGGACTGGAAATTCGTATTTTGCTCCGCATTTCTCACGAACTTCATTAGTGATGTGTACGGAGTGCAAGAAAAAACAATGCAAGAATTAATTATTATTTTTATTAGTTTTTATTATTTTTGTAATGTGATTTATTTATTCAGGTAGTTTATTACAAAATCGTATACATTGACCTATAAAAAAATTACTTATCTCGTGGAGAGGCGTTAGCAAACTTCCCTTAAGTAGCCTTAAACCCTTAAACTTCCCTTTGCTACATAGAACCAAAGCCGTATAAATACGATTTAAATCGTACTGTAATTTACACTTATAGTTTATTACTTAATAGTTATTATATACTAGCTGGTGACCGCGACTTCGTCCGCATTGAATGATGAAAGGTACCCTATGTCTCTTCTGGTGTCCCAGACAACGTGTATGTAAAATTTAATGGTGATCGGTTCAGTAGTTTTTGCATGAAAGCGTAATATACAAACAAACTCACATTCACATTTATAATATTACTAAGGATATATATATTTATACATATATAATTTTAATTTTATTAGATAAAAAATAAATAAAATATATTTATATTTTTGTCATTCGGATTTTTTTGACGACGTTACTATGATGACTCGGATCATGTGAAGTTTGCAGCAAGCGCAATCCTATTCTCATTTGAAACGCATAGTACCTTCAAAATTAAATGCATGTAGCTTCTGATTAATCTTCGCATACACGCCCCCCTAATTATTTATTTATATCCTTTAGAAAAATCTTAATTTTCTCAGATAGGTATGTACCTATAAAATATTTTATGAGTGAAACAAGAATTATATCATTATATTATCAAAGATATTGAAAATGTATCGAAAGGATATTGAAACTTATTAGTGCTGCCACCTATTGTTCAGCTTAAAAGGAACGAATGAATTTTACGTTACACGTGACCGTCACAAGATGGAGCCACTACTACAAGTTATTTATCTGTTGCAGAATATTCATTTATAACATATCATTTCAATATAATATAAATGCAATAAGATAATTTAAAATAAATATAGGACCACATTCGTTTTATATCTATACACTTTTCTAGTTTTATCTTTCAAAACATTGACAGTTGACAGTGATTAATAATTATAATTCATAATTAATCTCTTCTATTCATTTTTTAAATCTTGTATGACAACTTCTTGATTGACAGTGACAGCTAAAATTAAACCGGTGACAGACTGACGGCAACGGCATCTTTGGTTTGGCGCGAAGTAAATGCAAATTTCATGTATTTGTTGTATTGTCAGTCCAAGACTCCAAGTCAATTCATTTCATTTGTAAAAATCAAGTGTCATTTAAACGATATAAATTTAATTAAATATTAAATTTTCGTTAATTTAAACTATAATCTAATGTTAATAATTTTGTCCCATATTTCCAGCGGCAACTGAAAAGTATTTATTATTATTAAAAGTTTTGCGTTGGAAACGTCTAAAGGGACATTTTATTATTTATTCACGTAAATTTCAGAATATAAAATTATTACAATGGCCCTTGTGGATTTATGTAAGAAATATTTTAACACGACAAATTTGTATGAAGTATTGGAGATACCCGAAAATGCAACTGACAAAGAAGGTTTGTAAGTGATAAAAATAAAGTTTAATAAACGTCTTTGCGAAACTTTAAACGATTCATATCATTTTTTATTCTATTTTGCAGTGAGGAAAGCTTATCACAAATTATCACTCAAGGTTCATCCGGACAGAGTTGAGCCTAGTGAAAAGTTAGAGGCAACAGAGAAATTTAA
This sequence comes from Synanthedon vespiformis, assembly GCA_918317495.1. Classification (NCBI taxonomy): domain Eukaryota; kingdom Metazoa; phylum Arthropoda; class Insecta; order Lepidoptera; family Sesiidae; genus Synanthedon; species Synanthedon vespiformis. Next base: position 4,684,357 of record OU906953.1, read on the forward strand.
AGTTCTTGGCAGTATTCATGCTATATTGAGTGATAAGAACAAACGAGCATTATACGATGAAACTAAGTGCGTCAATGATGATGATTATAATATTGTGGTGGACCAAGATTGGACCATATACTGGAAAATGTTAATAAAGAAAGTAACTGAAGAGGACATTATTGCTTATGAGAAAGAGTACATTGGTAAGGAAACAATTCAATACTAAAAAGATTGTTGATTCAAAATTGCAATAATGACTTATGAGAAGGCTCAAGATTTCTCAATATGCTTATTGCATGTTAGAGAAAAAGCTGTTATGCTTAAGTAGTAGTGTAGTTATTTAGGCAGCCCATTAGATAAGGGCACTGTGAAATAATAGCATGTGTGCTGTTGTGTTTTAGTAAGTGAGTTAAGGGAAATCATAGCCCATTTCCCTATCCCTGTTGTGTGAGTCTGTACAAAACAAAACTCTAACCCCCTACATTACATAGTCTCAAGTTTAGCAACATTGTAAAAGTTACTGAAAAACAGCTCATCATATGCTTTAATGGAGTCCTATGTCCAGTAGTGGAGATCTGCTGACTGTCAATGATGGTTATAAAATAATAATTTCATTTTTTATTGAATCTAATTATAATAGACTAGCTGCTGCCCGCGACTTGGCCTGTGTAACTTTGTAAATTATATACTAAAATCTTTCTCTATCAACAAGTGAAAACAGCATGAAAATCGGTGCAATAGTTTTTGAGTTTATCTCAAACAAACTGACAGACAGACGCGGCGGAGGACTTTGTTTTATAATATGTAAGGATATATTATTTTGCATTTAGTTGAAGCTTAAGTTTATTGGCGTCAAAATTGAATCAGAGGGTGTTTCATGTATTTTTTTGTAAATTAAAATTAATAAATTTGTTAAACAGGATCTGAAGAAGAAAGAAAAGATCTCAAGTTAGCATATATGAATGGGAAAGGTGACATGGATTATATAGTAGATCATGTGCAATTTGCGAGATCTGAACATGAACCTAGGATGAAAGGTATACTTATGGTAAGTTTTAGTTTTAGCCAGATGCAAAAACGAGCTTTTATAAGTTTTATGTGTATGTGTGTGTATCTGTTTAATTGTATCTCTGAAACAAATGGACCGATTTTGATCATTTTATTTTTAAAGACATGACGGGGTCATTCTCAGATACAATTTAAGAAGATCTGTTCAGGGGTTAGTTAATAAATAATTCTTTGGTTTTTAAGATTAGTAGAAGTTAAAGAGGACAAATAAAGTTAATTGTTGATCTTAGATAATAACTGATCCTAATAATTTTTCTGTAGACCAGACTAGTTGTCTGGTCAGTGTCTGTTAAAACTTAAGTGTTCCAATTTTTTTAAAATTCCAATTAGAATCTTCGGTATTACAACCCCCAGATAATGTGCTACTTGTATCAATATGCAAATTGGGTATGGGTTCCAGTGAAATCTAAAGTAGACTGTCTCGCCTTTTGTTGAGTTGACGTTAAGTGCAATTATTTTTGATTTCTGGTAATTGTGTAAATTTTTTTTCTAGGAAATGATAGAGAAAGGTGAAATTCCATCATACAGAAAATTTACCCATGAGCCAGAGAAGAAGAGGCTGCGTCGAATTGCAAAGGAAAAGCGTGAGGCTAAAGAAACTGAGGAATGGAAGAAAGAAATAGGAATTGGTTCAGGTATTAGATTAATAGAGTAAAATATTTACATTTGGAAAAAAATTCAGTAACTATTGACATCTTATTTTAATGTATCAATTTTATCCATGTAGTACAAGAAAAAACATGAACTTTGCCATGTAGACACTTTGCCATGTAGTCGTTTCGACGAAACTGTCATTATATCCTATTTATACTATACTTACAACTTTTGAAATTATATCTAGATTCAAACAGTTTGGAGCTCATGATCAAACAGCGACAGAACGCAAGGGCCGAACAAATGGACTCCTTCTTCGATGGTTTAGCAGCTAAATATGGCAACACTGAGAAACCCAAGGCAAAGAAAAGGAAGGCTGCAACTAAGACTGAGACTAAAAGCAAAAGAAAGAAGTGATTTAGTTAACGTAATATTTATTTCTCAAGGCATGTTATTACAGTAATTTTAATTGTAATTTAGAATTTAAATAAAATATGTTTTCAATTGAATCCAAAATATCTTTTTAATCTCCCTCTTCCATAGCAACTTGCATCGGGGTTTCAGAATGAAATGGACCCAATTCAACATAAGCTTGAAGTCTCTCTAGTGTATTTGAATCAAAAACTGTTGAATGAGACAGTTTCTTGATAATTTCATATTTGGCTTCTTTGGATTCTTTTGTCGAATCAATTGTACGGTCTAGTATGTATTCAATGAAACCTGTAACAAATTGAAAGTGATTTTACATGGCCCTATTAGTTAAGTCAGGATTTGAAGTCAGTGGTGGTCATTCACTGGAGCATTCGTGTTATAGATGACGGTAGCCACATACCATCACCCTGACTGTCGACCTTAACATGAGAAAAGAAAAAACATACCTGCACTTGTCGCTACCAATTCCACACCCCACAAATGTTGACAGACGGCATCTAGTAAAGCGAGTGCAGCTATATTTATGTCTGGAAATGGATTTTTTACACACTCGATGACAACTTCCATCGGTGGCGGCTGTGTACTCATACTTCTAAACCATTCTCTCGTCATTAAAGTGACTCTGTTATCAATTGGCCCAATTTTTGGTGTTTTAGGATCCTTGCTGACGCTAATGAGACTAGCGAAACAGTATAAGGCACGACTTTTTATTTCCGTTATACTATTGCGTATTAGTTGACCCACTTTTTCGACAGTCTGTGTGTATTTACAACCTGAAAAAAAAAAGTTCATGAAGTGAACGTACTTTGTAATTGAATGTCCTCATTTTGGTACGGAGTGAAACTTGTTATCTTTTGATGTCTCATTAAATAAATTAGCCATTTAAATTGATATTTAAGTTAAAAATAAGATATATTATTTATTTAAGTAATTAAGCACAATATTAATATTTTTTAATAATTAATTTAACAAAGCCGACTTTGTTTCAACGAAGCAGACAGCAAAAGTTTTAAAAAAATATATACGCTGGAGCAAAGGCTAAAATGGTACCAAATTACCAAACCTTCAAGTATAATTTTTTTATAGTGTCTTTCTATTAAAAATTCATTCAGCTGCTTCAGACGAATTTATTGTGATGTGTCTAGCCAAATTTTGTAGACTCTATCATTTGTAGTAATGATATAGAAATAAAGACATAAAATTTTGTCCTAAACAACTATTTAAATTTTTTTCCCACTCACCAACTGCTGCCAAGCATAATTTTCCTTCAATCGTATCGCCAATGAATCCTAGGGTGTCCAACGCTACTGGAAGAACATTGGGATCACCGCTTTCAAAAGTATCAAATAACAAATTAAGTAATACTGAATACTTTTCGAATATCTCTTTCGGGTAGTAGTGAGCTACACTGCCGAAAAATTTCATGTAACCTGAAACAAGACAATAGATTTGTGTTATTTCAAAGTACACATTAATTCTTGTTTAGAGAAACAACGTATTGGATCTAAGACCAGACCTACTGTTACATTAGACTTAATTAGAAGTTTTGGCATAAAAATACTTGTGGATGGAATACTTAAAAATATTTGAAGAAACTGAGTTGAAGTTCTATTATATAAGAAATAATTTAGTATGCATTTTTTCATTTGCAAGCAAGCAAAGAACGCGTAAGCGGCGTATTTGACAAACAATTCTGTTCCAATCATTTTGTTCTCCATCAAGTGTTAACCTGTACTATCTGTCAGCATAAATATAAAAAAGCAAATTTACCTGGTGTTAATAGGGCTGCCATGGGGTCATCTTTCAATTGCGTAATTAATTGTGCAATGCTATTCAATGCTCCATGTTGCACAAGGTAATTAATGCCATGCGGTTTGATGGCGAGCCTCGACAGAAGTTCAAGAATATTCATTTGGTACAGAATATCATGAGAGTTGAGTTCAGATATTATACTTTCCATGTAGCCATTCTCTGCACACAGTTGTAGTAACTCAAATGACTTTGATGATATGTTTATTACGACCTGAAACAATATTTTTATTTTTAACTATGGTGAACGCGACTTCGTCCACCTTGGGAAATGAAAAATATCCTATATGAAAAATATTTAAAGTATCCTATATGTTTATCCAGGTAGTAAACTATCTGTGTACCAAATTTCAACCAAATCGGTTGAGCCATTTTTGCATGAAAGTGTAACAAACATTTTGCATTTAAATATTAATTGGATATAAGTAAATATTTTATAGGTCCTCCTATATGTATATATTACCTCAAATGCATTGCACTTGCTGCTGCTACCATATTCTAAAGCTATCTTCATTTCTTCCAAAACTCTAGGGTATGCTTCGAATGGCAAATTTGAAGTAATTAAGACAGCCTTGTTGCCTATTCCCACTTCAGGATCAGAAACCAACTGAGCAACTGCCACAAACACATCCACATACTGTGGGACTGGTAGCAACGCTGGATCGGCTGTTACTATTTTGTGTACCTGAAAAAATATACCACAACCATAATGTTCTTATTTATTTGATATTAAGTGTACATCAAAAAATATTGAACCAAATTTCGCTGACCTCACTAATTCACACCATTCAAACAGAACCAAACACATGAGTTGATTCATATATGAGCAGCATGAAAGAACAAAAAATGTCATCAATGAGGTCAAGTCTTGTTTATATTATTTAATTATTTTTTAATTTTATTTTCAACAAAAACCTACAGCTAAACAAAGTATATGGTTCCTTATTGCCTTATAAATGGCATCTATAAACAGGCTTCGTGTATGTTCATTAATAGATAATACTGTCCATTGTGTAGGTATACCTATAATCTATATTTTTAGATAACAACAATAAATAATATATGCTATTATGTTTTAGTGATTGACTTAGCATCAATTTACTTAACATTATAAGAAAAAATCCTTTACGGCACTGTAGAATAAAATGCCTGGAATGGCCAATGGGAAATTGCTTAGGTTAGTAAGCATGTTATATTAGTGCTGTGTGTATAAAATGGAATATTAATAAATCATCAAAATTAATCCTTTTTATGTACACAGCTTTTCTTCAGATATTCTTAAAATTAAATTTTTATTTAGGGCTAAAAACTATGAAATTTTCTGTAGACCTTTTAAAAAAATTACCTCTTCGATAGCAAGTTTCCGCACGCAAGTTCGTGCGTGTCTCAATAAGTACATAAAGTGAGCAGTGTAATTTTTAATTACATCGCCAACATCAAATTTTTCGAAACATACTTTTAGTACGTCACAAGTTAAACGGACTTGAGCACTGAAAAAGTAAGTTATGGTACATTTAAATAATTATTTTTTTGGGAAAACAAAATAAGCTATATAATTAAGATGTTTGTGATTCTTACTCATCTGAAGGCTCATTAAGACATTGTACTATTTTTGTTATTCCAAAATCTCTTATGGTAGTAAGAGCCTCTCCTGGAGGTTTATAAATTAGCAAATTTTTAATATCATTTAAAGCCGCCGGTCTTTGCTCCGCTATTTGAAGATTGTTCAAAAATGTTCTATATTTTTCCGTATCTTGATTGCCCATTATTAAAACAAATATAATGTTTATGTAATATTGTATTTTTTTCGCGTTTATTCAAACTGATAATTGTTTATATTTCACTTGTTTGCTGTTAGATTGACTTTTTAAATTGAATTTGAAATGTCATCCATACCCTAGAATATATAAATTTGCGCACACAGAATATATAAACATCTTAACATTGGCCATTAGACCAAAGATTGTAGTAATATATGCATTAGTTAGTCATCACAATTTATCGATGTACATAATTACTTTATAAAGTAATTACTATATAAAATTGTTACTTTATCATCATCATCATCTCAGCCATAGGACGTCCACTGCTGGGCTGGACATAGGCCTCCCCCATTACTTTATAGTGTTTGCAGGATCACCTTCCTGTGCATAGTAGATACCAGTTTTTCGACATTATAGTATAGTATTTTGTGCATATTATAAAAGTCTTGTAAAATACTCCGAATAGATTAGTTTTTGAGTTTTTCTAGTAAGGTAAACTAAATCAATAAAATCTCACTACACTGCACTAACTTTCATATGCCAATACTACAGACATATTATTAAGCGTCATCAAGTGGCAAGCACTACAATTATCAATACTAATAATAAATCTGTAGGGGTCGGTCATGGCGTAATTTACTTTGTTTTCAGAAATATCGTTTATATACATGATACTGAAACTAAATTGACGATTTTTAGAATTTTTTTCTATATGTCGTCCATCACTCTTAAACGAATTAACTGATTTTCATGAAACTTGGTAAACATTTAGAAGTACGGGACACGTGATAGGCTACTTTTTATTTTTTTTACGCGGACGAAGTCGCGGGCAACAGCTAGTATCAAATAAAAATTTTCTTCATACAGTATCAGTAAGGTATTCATTTCAAGTATGAAATGAATACCGATACTGATACTATGTATTTTAGATTAATTTATGTAGGTATCGCAAGTTGAAAAAATAATGTATGTCCGTAGGTAAGGAATCTAAGAATTAAATAGGACATTAAACTAATGAAAGAGTTATTTATTATTCAATATTTATACTTTTTAAGAATAAGATTTTTTTGCTCTCCAATCTAAAAATTCGTCAATGTCAACTTCACTGTCCGAGTCATTATTTTCATCTTGATCCATTTGTTCTGTTAATATAGCCTTTTTTGTTTCTTCTTTTTTTAACTCGAGATCTAAAACTCTGTAAGTAAATAAACAATACGTTTCAAACTAATTACACTCTATTTCATTGAAGGAATCTTATTTGCGTTGAATATTATTTTACATTACCTTGACCAATTACGAATTTGTTCATCAATTTCATCAATTTGTCGCTCTGCCGTTGCTTCTTCTTGTTCTCCAGCAATAATTTCTGCAGATGCAGAAGCTTCTTCTTTAATTTCTTTTTGAAATTTTTCCCATTCCTCTTCAACTGGATCCTTGTATGCTATATTTCTTGCCTGAATAAGTAAAACATTTCTCATTGAAAGTATCTGCTATATCAGTAAAAAAAATAATAATATAATAATAGTTTCTTAAATAATAAAAAGTGAAAATATTCCCCTTTAAAATACCTGTGATCAAATAGTACATAATGTTATTAGTTTTAAAATTGATTTTTCATCTGTTTTGTGGACTGCAAGAGAAATCTCATAATTATGTTTACGAAAGAAAAAAATTGAAGTAAAACTAAAATGTCTTTTGTCATTTTGCAAAATAAGAATGTATTTTTACTTTCATTGCAACTTCGCCTTAAAATTTTGTAATTAAGCTCTTTAGTTGTTCACAATATTTTGTAATGAATACATATAGTTGGCCTGTGACCAACCATAATTTGATAATGACAAGACAATTGGCTTAAAGGTCTAGTTACCAGGCCATAAAATAAAATAAAAAATATAACAATCCAAGAATAACAACAATGACAAAAAGTACAAAAACAGGACACAGGACAAACAAAACAAGAAAAAATATCAATTATCAGCTGAAAGCTCCCTGTAATTTTCTTATCGATTATTTTAAATTAGTTTTATTTTAATGTTATCATTAATATCTAAGGGAAAAACATTAAATAAGATTTACAATACGTCATTGAGTATGCATTCAATAGGCAAAACAATGGATCCGTTATCCATAGAAGCAATTAAACTTTGTATACCTCCTTTAAATAATAAACATCACAAAGGTCAAGCCGGTAGAATAGGAGTTATTGGAGGCTCTTTGGAGTATACGGGAGCCCCATATTTCGCAGGAATAAGTGCACTTAAGGTTGGTAATGAAATCATTAGACTATACCCAACTTATCACATTATCCAAAATTGATTTATAGTAATTCAAATATGGCAATATATGTCATTATGCGAATCTATATATGACCTTCATTTATCATTATGCGTACCTATACGTATCACTGTAACAAGTAAAATATTAAAATGTAAAGAAAGTATATTTTTTAAAAGTAAATTCAGACAGCTGGGCATTATGGTATAACCATACCTGTTGTATGGTGGGATGATATGCACCCAGATCAGAGCCAGTTTTGAGAAGTTTATTTGCAAAGTTGGCCCTGAGAATTGAATCTTGATTGAGTGCTGAGGTAAGCATGTTAACTGCTCGACCAATGGTCTCATCAAATTAGATCAGTTATACTTCTGTATACCACATTCAAACTATCCTGTCACATTTAGCAACATATTCAGTATGCACAATTAATGTCCGAATGTAAGTAAGTAAAAACTTGGATAGAACTTAAAAATTTGTTTTCTGTAGAGATAATAGAGTAAAATACTCATTTCAAGCCATCAAAAAGTGATTTTATAAAATAATGTACTTAGGATAGTATCCCTTAGCCCCCCTGCGCACTAGCGGTTAACCACCTCCGCGGTTCGTTTGGGTTTCTTCGCGATTGGCCGCCATAGCAGACAGCCGCGATGTAACCACGTTAAGCGGTTGGACCGCTCGAAGGCGTGTGGCCCATAAACAAAATGGACGCTGTCGAGATAGTTTGTGTTATTTATTTTTACTCCCGAAAACAATGAAAGAAAAAGAAAAAAAGATACTGGATTCATCCTTTACTAGAAACACGCAACGAATTTGGCCAGTTCGCAAGTTGTTTTCAAGAACTGAAGAAGCACCAAGATAAATTTTTCGGCTATGTTAGAATGAGTGTTTCGTCATTTGAAGAATTACTAACACTTTTATATTATGATACCATCAAAGGACAAGATACTAAATTTCGTGATAACTCATCGGCGGCTCTCCACAAACTAAAATCGCCAGTGCGTATAAACAAGATGGCGGCCAGCCGCGAAGCGGGCCGCAGCTCTCCATTCAACCGCCGCGGTTGACATTTTGTGGCGGTGAAGTGCGTACAATCACAGGCGGTTGCATATTAAACTGGAAAAGCGGCTAGCCGCGCGGTATGCCGCCCCCGCGGTTAACCGCTAGTGCGCAAGGTGTCTTATGGTATAAATAGGTATACACTGCTAATATTCTAGTAATTCCAAGCAAATATGTTTTTAGTCAATTATACTATATTTATTATCATACTGGCAATTTCAGGTGGGAGCAGACTTAGTTCATGTATTTTGTGCTTCATCTGCAGCCACAGTCATAAAATCCTACAGTCCTGAATTAATAGTGCACCCATTGCTTGATCAAAATAATGCAGTAACCGAAATAACACCCTGGTTGGATAGGCTACATGCATTAGTGATAGGGCCAGGATTGGGAAGAGAAAGTCAAATTTTCAACACGGTTACAGATTTGATCAAGGTAATAAAAGAAAAAAAGATTCCATTAATTATAGATGCTGATGGTTTATTTCTAATAAACGAACGACCAGAATTGTTGAAGAATTCTAAGTCACCTGTAATCCTGACCCCAAACAAGATAGAGTTTGAAAGACTTTGTGATAAAATCAATGGCATTTCAGGACTGAATCAATTGGGTGAAAATATTGTTATTCTGAAAAAGGGTATACAGGATGAAGTTTTTAGCTCAAACTCTGAGCTGCAATGGAAGTCTGAAATTGGTGGTTCTGGTAGAAGATGTGGCGGGCAAGGAGACTTGTTATCAGGATCTATTGCAACTTTTTTGAATTGGATTTTATCTAATACAGACAACTTTCAAGGAGAACCAGTCAATAAACCATTGTTTGCAGCATCTTTGGCTTGTTATGCAGGGTCTCGCTTGATTAGATTGTGCAATGAAAAAGCATTTGCAATTAAGGGCAGGAGTATGCTTGCTAGTGATATGATTGATCATATACATGAAGCATTTGAAGAACTTTTTGGTCAATAAATTATCCAAACAATATATTTTTTACTTAACGATTTTAAGATGTGAAATTTTTATAAATTTAATTTTATATCTTTGCCTTTTTTAAATAAAATTGTTTTCTTAATTTATCCTTTTTAATTTGTTACCTTTGCATCTAAAATTGGGTCATCAAAAAATCCCTCAGGTATTGGTTGGTCAGGCTGTGCTTTCAAATCAGGTTCTTTATTATCAATATTTTTCTCTAGTCCTGTTTCTGTAAAACAAAACTCTGGCTTATGATTTATTTATTAGACAGTTGTTAGTGTATTTAAAGAAAATATTTGAAGATATTATATTAACTAAGTTCCCGCTGTTTTTTTAATGAAAATGCCACTTTATTGTGAAAAAATGGTTACAAATAAATCATTAAAAATATTGTCATGCTGTAGAATCACTTTTTTGTGCCTCTGCTCTTACTGTGGTCGCTTTTCTTTTATTGAACCGTTCTAAACCAAATACGATTGTTGTAAATTTGATAGAAATAAAAATAAAATTAACTTTCATTACATGAAATCTTATAATTTATAAATTTTAAACTGAGCATGCATAGTCTGAGCTCATCACTAGGCCAGCAGACTATAATATTAGTTGTTTGTGGATGTATTGTTACAATGTTTCCGCTACTCTGCCCTCTACAGCCACACTAGAAGGCTTTAAGAGTTACTTCATTTCTAATCTTTTTTTTAATTCACTTCAATGTAAAATAAAATATTGAATATAAGTTTTGGATTGTACATACTTTGTCTTAATGGAACTCTGGACATTATAGGACCAAACCTTTTTAGATATTAGTTTTCTTCAATAAATTTGTTCTTATTGATTTATTTTAATAGAAATTAAATAGGTATAAAATTAAAAGCATATTATCAATGAAAGTTGTAAGTAAAAGACTGAACATCATTACCATCATTAACAGACTCAGAGGATGTAGGAACTAGTTTCAAGGGTTTCCTTATTATTTCTTCATCATGATGTGATACAATATTTGGAGCATTGTTTTGCTTTTGTGTTGGAACTACTAGCGTTGGGGTAGCATTACATGCATTTTTTAAAATTCCCTTTATTCTTTTTTCTTTTGGAGCATCCATTGGAGGGCTACTGTGTCGTTTTGGCTTTACTTTTCCTTCTGTGAAATTATTCGTTAATTCCTTTAACTGTTTAGCTTTTTCGATGTTTTCCCTGTGTTGTTTACTGTTTATGTGAACTTGCCATACATGTTCTGATCTAACAATAGAAGAGCAAAGAACACACATTAACTGTCCTAAATTGTTGTATTTCGCAAGTGGATTATCAATTTTTATCAAATTTTTGTCTTTTTTCTTCCGTTCTGCCATTAATTTTCGCATTTCTTCTTGAGCCTTTTTCTTTCCGACTTTCATGTGGAGAGACATGTTTATAATTAGCTAAATAGCTATATTGTTTACTTCAAAAATAGGTATACGTAAAAAAATAACTTTAATTTAAAGCCAGGCAGATTAGATAGATAGTTAGGTACGTTTTTATTCGTATTTATTTAATAAAATTATAAAAAAAATGATAACTATATATAAAATGTCTATTGGCACAGAATAACAGAATAAGTAACAGTACCCTTGAGTTGTCATTGTCACATTAGTATATAGTGATCTGTGTTTTGTTGTCTGCACAGAACCAAGTCAGAACTCTATATACCAAGGCAGAATACCTGTTTTATTGTCTATGCCGTTGATAGAATGGTATCAAATCAAGCCTTGCTTCTTGCTTGGTGGTATCAAGATGGTATCAAGTATTGCAGGAATGATGTTAAAATAATTATAACTTCCCTTAAATTAACATTATTATAAAGTACCTATGTTTTGTTAAAAATATGCACACAGACACACACACCTAAGCTAAGCTAAGAAATAAGTACCTATACAATTAAAACTTCTTTATTTAAGTACTTTATTACCAAAGCATGATTGTTATTTTACTGTTATTCAATAGTAAACTGCTATCATTTTGTTGTACAGTTAATTATTTTATTTTTCTGTAACACTAATAACATAGCCTAATAAAGGTAAAAACAATTAATAATGGTTCTATTCACACCTAGCTATAATTAACAATAAATATTCCTTTAAGTTTACAATGTATTTTTAAGTGAGAAATAAATATCGATATGGTTAAATTCGGACATGAATACAATTTATAAAAATTAATTCAAAGAAAGGTGTAAAATGGGTGTCGAAATTTGTAACGGATATTTTTTGATAAATTCAAATTGTTACCATAGACAAACAATTTAATGCTGCAGGTTTTGTCAATTTGGTGCTTCAGTTCAGTTGAGTTGAGTTGGTAGTCGCTGAAAAATTTGCTTTTCTAGCTTGTGACTTTATTCGATTTAGCAATACTTTCTATAGCAGTTGTATTTTAATAGCGATTTACGTTTATACACATTGTATCTGTGGCATATCAAATGCTTATCGTGTAAATCTAAACCAAAAATCTTGATTGTGAAAATCACGTATTTGTAGCCAAGTGAGCTGTGTTTATCCCTCATGCTGTGATACTTCACCATTATTTTTGTTTTACAATGGACATCGACGTTAGTAAAGAGAATATTCAGCCGCTAAGAAGTGGTAGAAATCCCATGCAGCTTAGCGCTGCATTACAAGCTCAGTCAGATGTTGATGCTCAAAAGCAACTGCAATTACAGAAAGAGTAAGCTAAACTGTTTTGTTTATATATAAATTTCATTACTATATCATATTGAAATTATATTTTTAATTAATTCAATTTTTTTTACGTAATTTTATTTCCAATTTCATCACTAAAAGACTAGTTTGTTATTATTTTTAAAGATCACACACTTAGTTCCTTCACTTGCAGAGAACATGAAGCCGCAATTAGAAATTACCAGGGAACGGATCCCATAGATCCATGGTTCAACTATATACAATGGATAGAGCAGTGTTTTCCCAAAAACAGTCACCATGAAGGACACATGGATAAATTAATAAAAGATTGTTTGCAGTTGTTTGAAAAAGATGAACGGTATTACCAGGATAGAAGATTTGTCAAACTCTGGATTAAATATGTAAATATATTCTAACTGAAATGCTTGTAATCTGTATTATATGAATGATTATTCTTAATTTCACTTAAATATTTTAGGTTGATAGTCTTACTAATCCTATGGAAGTGTACCAAAGGTTGTACAGCACTGGCATTGGTGTAGAGTGCTCAGAATTTTATCGAGCTTGGGCTTGTTATTGTGAGGAATCTGGTGATTACAAGAAAGCGAATCAAATTTATATGATGGGCTTACAGGCAAGGGCGCAACCTTTAGATGAACTTGAACAGGCTCATATGTACGTATTTTTTCTTATAATGTGACTCCTTTCCTGTTGCTATTAAGTGAGATCTAGGAAATCTTTATACAAACTATAATGTCTCTTTGAAGATTTTGCAGGCTTCATACTTATCTGTTTTAAAACATAAATTACATAAACTTCATTGTGTATTTTAATACACAAATACAGCTCAAAATCTGTTGATTAAATAAAAAAATAATAGGGCCATATAGAAGTTGTTTTTGCTGTAATTTTGTTATGGGAATGTGAACCTATTGTTACATAATGTAAACGATAAGACAGTATTTTTGCCCTCTGATTAAGCCTATTTTTATGTCAGTAAGATCAAAACTTTGAGAGATGTTTTTATTTGTACACATGTAAAAAATGTCTCAAACAAAAAAAAAATGGCTGCCACATAGAGGGGAAGTGGTTTGGATCTCAGTTTGAAGTGTATTTGTTTATTTAATTTATGTAGGTACCTAGAATTTAATTCTACAGCCTGAAGCAAGAAATTAGTCATCATGCTATTGATGTTCATAAATTATCTGCAGATAAACATGTTTTGTGAACAGTTGAGCAGTTCTCTCATCCATTTTAAGTTTAAAGTTCATATTGTTTTAGTTATTTATAAATTTTAGCACATTTAGATTTTGTGTTTGCAATTAGTTATGAAACAAAAGCTGGTTTATCAATTGGATTTGTAAATTTAGTTATAAATGAAATTTACAGGAACTTTCAACTTTTCTTTGCACAAAGAATGTTACATGACGATTCCCCAACGAAAAGGAAGGCAGCATCAGCATTAGCCGAAACACGAATGGCTCTGACATCCTTGAAGTCTTTTAAAAGACGTAATATTGCCAGTGCACCAGTACAAAGAGTTGGAGACAGCATAAAGAATGTTGTACCTGGTGTAGTGAGGCAACATGGAAAGTACGAAAATAGGATGGCTAACACTAATATTATGGTCAATGTATATGAGGTAGTGTATATATATATATGTGTATAACATACAAAAAAAATACATACAAATCAACATAAACATAATTAAATGACTTAACGTAAATTAAATTCTTATAATGTAATAATTACCCATTACTTGTTTCATCCTTCAAGATTTCATAGGATCTGTAACACAATATTTTATAATACATTTTAAATTATATTAGGTTTTGCTCAGGACTTTGCCTGCCATAAAATGTATAAATAACTATGTCCTTTCTGAAGATCTTTGTGCTACACATTTCTAAAAGGTTTTTAAATGGGATGGATAAATGATTTCAGAGATTATCTCCTACATCAAAATATACAAGCATAACTAAATAGTTAAAATTTTATAAACATAAAATCGATATGAAGTTAAATTTTATTTAAGTATTTTAGTGTTTTTGTTTCATTTAAAATTTTAAATTGTGCAGTTGTCTGCATTTAACCACACTCCACTCCATAGTTGGTAAAAAAATATGGAAAATTCTAATTAATTTCTATATAGGTGCACTGCTACCAATAAAGCTCATTGTACATAGTTCCAAGCTCCAAAAATAAATAAATGAATTGTCAGTTTTTTGGCTGCACAAACAACTTTCTGACCTGTAAAGCAATTAGTAATATACTGGTGCCTTGTAGCTTTATTAAGTATATTAAAACTTTTTCTGGAGACAATGACAGTTATATTATATAGATTATTATTATTAAAATTCTTTAATACATCATATATTATGATTGTAGATGAATCATAATACTGAAATATCTTCCTTACAGGAGAAACTTTTGAGAATGCAAGGCTCTGTGTCCAACATTCTGATGTATTTAGAAAAGTTTTAAAGAGTGAAGTAATAATCAACAGTATTTTTTTTCTGTTCAGGACGCACCATCAACATCGAATGCAGTAATACACACAACTGAGAATCCTGGTCCGACATCTCTTGTCCAAGCTTGTAGCAATGTTGAGAATGAGAGAGAAGTTGGCATTTGGACAGACGCTAAAACGAAAATGGTTAACTCAAATGTTGTACCACATCAACCACTGCCTTTTACATGTATGTATACCTTTAAAACTTCCATCGACGACCCGTTATTCCTGACGAGCCATGCCTTTTATCCCTTCTCGATGCCATATCCTTAATCCTACTGTGGTCGCCAGCGCACTTGCAGCACCTGTGGTGTTGCTTGTGTTATAGGCGATGATAGCCACCTACCATCGAGTGGTCTGTCAGCCTGTCTGATGACCTTAACACAAGAAAAGCTAAATATTCCTCTTAATTTTCCAGATCACTGGGCAACAAGTAGTGGAAGCCTTATTAAATTATTCTATTAAGGTGTTATTTCTATACTTAGTTTTTTCAGTGCTATATATTTTTTTACAGTATATGAAGACGATGATAGTGTTTTAAAGCTATCAGCAAAACACATGTCTTATTGTTTGGACGACTTGACATTTGTTGTGCCTCTATGTGTACCTGATCCTGCAGATCCAACCAAAATACCTTGCTATAATAAGGCTGAGGTAAATATTTTATTTATTTTGTAATTCTAGGATGCATAAAGATTCTAGACCTTTGGAAAATCTTACTTTTTAAAGTAGGTCACTTTTGAAAATCTTGTATGACATTTCTCGGAGTTTTCTTAGACAGGTTAAGTATGAATTTGTAACAAGAATTAGCAAATGTGATCAATTCTTAACCTTATATTAAAATATCGGATTTCATCAGTTTTCGCTTCTACTACTATCCTATATTTCAGAGAATAATAATAAAAAAACCAGATGCAGATTCTATTATTTTTTTAAAGATGATTTCATCATTTAAGTTCACCAATCTTGTTTGATAGAGTCAAAAATTTAACTATACAATATAATAGGTAAAACCAACTCATACAATCGAGCCCATGTTATTTAGTTGCAGTGAAATTGAACCCTAATATTAAAATTTTGTCATATTATGCATTTTTAAAGTTTTTAAAATAATTTGTCTATGTCTAGAATAAATTTTAAGCTTTCTTCTTATTATTATAATATATATTTTATTTAAATTGATTGATTGAATTGAATTGAATTTTTTTTAATTGAAACATTAAGACGACTTTACAAAATATAATGTAGTTAGTAAACCAGTCTTCCTGTGAAATCATTAAGGCACTAATGGAATTGTTTATAGAAGAGTAGCTTCACCTTAATGTATTATTTACTTATGTTTTAGGTTTATGTCAATGACAGGGAATACAGTTTAGAAGAAATAAGATCTAGAAAGTACAATCTCGAAAGGAAAGTTAAGACTGATTGCGCAGAAAACTATATGGAAATAGAACATTCTCGTAGCAAAGAAGAGTCACTGGCTCAGTGTAGCGCATTAGAGACGTTAGCAAATTGCGCTCTAGACGCTGAACAAGATCAGTTAGGGCAACTTATGCCTTTGACAATACCTTCTGTACAAAATATAACAAAAGTAACTAACATGCATTCACCCGGCGAACCTAAGGTCTTAGTGAATTTGGATTCCAAGGAGCTGAGTGAACTAAGCGCAAAGAAAACTGATGAACAAAGGCCTTCCTATACTAAGGAGAATCAAATGGACATGAACAACTACAGTTCGGATGCTCAAAGAGGCAAAAATAATTTGATGGAAGAGTTTAATAGGAGTTTGATGAATAATATTCTAGGAGACTCTGTTACGCTAAACACAAAGGAAGCACGATGGGAGTTGCGAAATATTTTCAATGACAATGGTATGTAAATTAAATTCAAATATAAAGAACTAAATGGGCATCACAGTTAGTCGCATATGATTTTGACAATTTTAAAAACTTCTGTTCATATTCCTCACAAATTATTGTTGAAACATAAATATTTTTGTTCATTTTTTGCTGGCAACTTTACTGATTTTTAATATTTCACTTTTGCAACATGATTGACTGCTGTGACGTCAAATCAAATAGAGCTCGTTCTATATATCCCAGTTTCATCTAACACGTTTCCGTTGAATTTGCACGATTTTACTCCCACGAAACTGACCAGTTCGGTTTTTGATATTACACATCAATAGATTCAGTTAAGTAAAAGTTAATAATTAACAAAAATTGGTTTTCTTTTTCTACTAGAACCTACTCTGGTGCAACCGGTTATACAACAGTTTGACGTGCCAAAGTTTGATATTCACGAAGATCGCTCAATAACAATGGCTGTAAACACCAAGCGGAAACCGGAACCTCCGGAAGTAACTAAGGTGCCAGATGACAAGGAGAATGCAAACAAATTCCAATTGCCTACAACATCAGCTCCACAAAGTGTATGTTTATTCCAAATTACTATCTCAGACAAAATAAGGACTATAGACAGAATTTTGCAGCAACATAGTGAAGCCGGTTTTATAAACGTGTGTGTGTACCATTTGCTGTTTGAGATTTTGTGTTCCAAGCTATACCTCAATTTCTGGTTACTTCAAGTTTACTTACGTGTGTTTCAATAGGCAATTCGGCATTATTTACTAGCGGCGTATGTACAATGTACATACACGGCTAAGTTAGTTTTACGGTTTTTACTCTGCTGTCCACATCACTCTATCTTCAGTTTTTATTTTATCAGAGATTATTAGCAAAGTCTCATTTTTATAATAAAATTATAATGTATTTTATTAATAACTTTTTGTGTAACAGGTAAACAAAACAACATTTTACGAGGAGCCGTCTTGTACTCAAGTATTTAATTTGAATGTTAAAGTCGCCAGCACCCCAAACATGTCGGAATTCAAAAAGCCTGTATCCCACATTGATCAGTCTGGTAAATTTCCGACAGTACCAAAGTTTAATATTGATGAAAGTATCAATGAGCATCCAGAGTCAGGAATAGGAAAGAGAGAGGAGATTTCAAGGCAACACATAGTAGACCAGCATGCTACTGCAGATAATCAGGGTAATGTACTGTCGGTGATAATGGAAGCAACTAGAGAATCCAACAGGTATGTTGTTCGAATTGCTTATTGTCTTGTAAATAAGATAATAAATATCTCGTAGTGTCCAGTTATTTCGAATTGTCATCTAAAAGTAAATATATTTGTTGCAGTAAATCGGGCTCTAGTTCTTCTGGGCAATCGAGAACAAATTTCACCGGTTATACAACACCATACAGTGAAAAAACTCAACAGTCAAATTTTGATTCAATGTATAATCAAAATGACCCGGGTCAGCAAATTGCTTCATCGAAAAAGAATTCCGCCTCTACTCAACCGAGACTCCCAAATGGAAAATTTGCTAGAGCTTACCCAAAGCCAGAAGAAAAGCCAGTTATGCCGTCCACATCTATGCCTTACCACTCCCATGACCATCAATACCAGAAGCCACCATCAAATTATAATGGATATACTTCACCTAGGAACATTCATGCTCATTATCAACAATACAACTATCAACAAGGGTATTCAAACAATCAAATGATGAGTCAACATCCACAACAAGGTTACACAAGTCCAAACTCTAATCCATACCAGAGCCCACAACATATCCCAAACACTTCGGTACCACCAGGGTTCCAAAGTCCGACATACTCAAATCAAATGGGCTACCATAGTCCGGGACATGCTATGATGAGTCCTCAAATTTACCCAGAAAGAGATTACAACTATCCTAGTCAAACAGAAGGACAACACATTTACGCCAATCAGTCTCAACCGGCAGCCCCTTTCCAAAATCCACCACCACATCCTCTCCAATACCAAAATCAATACTATCAGAGACCTAGTCAAGTGAATCCCGCGCCAAATCAATATAATCAACAGAATTATCACATGCAAAACCAGTATGTAAATCAAAATGCATATCCCAACGCTCACGCTGGTAACCAAAGCTATAACTCTATGCAGAGTTCATATAGGCAACCGGGTAAACAACCTGAAAATAATTCAGCAGGATATGAGACACAAAACCAAAACCAGCCATTTCAAATTTACCAAAGTCCGCAACCACCTCAAAATAATTATAGGAGTTCTGGCATACATGGTGCTAATATGCCAATACCTGTGTCGGAAGCTCAAAGACAGGATGGGTATGCTAACGCGCCTATGAAGGTTCACGAGCAAACATTTGACCAAAACAACACCAGCAAAATGAACCAACCAAAACCTCAGACAACACATAAGAGTCCGACTTCATCATTACGTAACGTCAGACACGAACAGCCCAACGTAAAGATTGGACAGAATTCTCCTGACATTGGGTTCTCTAACCAATTCCTCAATTTCATATCGAATAGGAACGAGCCTAAGGATAATGCTAATACGCCTAAATTCTCAAATAGTCCAAACATATCGCAAAAGATGCACAAAAATCTTTATGTTTCAAGCCCTGAACAGGCACAGATTCCACCGTCATCTGGACTTTCTGATTGTGATAGTAAAGATGGTATGACGGCGCAGGCTGTTACACCGATGCAGTCCGCCAAAGTTTTGCACGTAGCCGACAAACAGAAAGACATTTCGAAAAGGCAGTTGGATTTCGAACAAAGGGTTGAAATTCAGTCGGAAGATAGTAGAGATTCTGTCGGCAAGGATAGCAGGATTCCTTCGATTAGCTCCAGACAATCAGATTTTCAGTCTGACGGCTATGGAATGGATATAGATAGTGAAAATTCAATGGAATACGGCGCATTCAAACCCACACATTCGATCTCAATGATAGACACAAGTGACATAGCTAGACCTGCTGATATTGAATTCCCAAAAGTGATAGATCCATTCAACAAGAAGATGTTGACTTCTCTTTTGGATTATGTTAAATTTCCGAACAAAACTCACGCCCAAGGTTACATTGAGGTCCGTTCTGTTCCCAAGATGCAAGTTGCTACTTTAGTTGGTGTGGGAGGTCACAAATATTCTATTGAAAAGCAACTCGGAAAGGGAAACTATGGAGCTGTCTTTTTGTGTGTTGACATACACACAAACAAATCTGTTGCTGCTAAATATCAAAAGCCAAGTCGAGCTTGGGAGTTTTATATTTGTCAAGAGATAAAGGCTAGGATAAAAGATCCTTTCATGGTAACTGTGCTGTTTGTGTTTAATTGTTGAATGTTCTTACGTTATTAGTTTATTCTAATCGATGAACTTTTATTTTAGCTTCCCGGCTATATGGACATAACGACTGCTTTCATCGGAGATAATGCCAGTTTGTTTATATCGGAATATTGCAAGTACGGATCTCTTCTGGATGTTGCCAATAAAGTTAGATTGGCCACTTCCAAATGTATAAATGAATTTATTGTCTTCCTGCTCACGTCTGAAATGCTGTCCATAGTGCATTATTTACACAAAGCTCAAATTATACACGCCGATATTAAACCAGATAACTTTTTGCTAATGAAAATGTAAGTATAGCTCACCAATTTATTAACTAACTTAGTTAATAAATTCCTTGTCCATCTTTAAATTAATGATTTTCTATAAATACTATTGCTTGCAGCCCTACACAAGAGTGGAGAACACCTTCATTACAGCTCATCGACTTAGGATGTGCCATAGATATGTCATTATTCCCCGAAGGGACTACTTTCAAGGAGGTATGTATGCATATTTTCTGTTGTCAATGTACATGATTATTGTTTTAATAGTTAGACGCATTAATAAAGAGTGTGAAATATTTCAGCTAATTGCAACAGAAGGGTTTACTTGTACTGAAATGAGAGAAGGCAAACCTTGGACTTATCAGACAGATTTGTATTGTTTGGCGGGAACCATACATGTTATATTAATGGGCAGTTACATGAAGGTAGTAAATCGATTAGGGCAATGGAACATAGATAAAAAATTACCCAGGTAAGTTCAATTGTATATACTTATTGTTGGCTCTATTTCATGTACAGTTTTACACCCAAAGCCTCATGTCCTATTACTTTTTTAGCATTCATATTCTTTTCCAATAACGGTACTGGTTGCAAGTAAGCTGCCAACCATAGTAGGATTAAGGATAGGGATTCGATAGAAATGGGTTCTGGCATCCTTTCCTCACTCACCAAAACACCACAGCATTAATGTCATTTCACGGTGGTCTTTTGTAAGGGGGTGGAAATGCAGCCCACCCTCCCTGTCACTATAGTGACAGATCAAACTTTGAGAAAAATCATGTCTAAAGTTGACCCTGCCGAGAATCAAACCTGGAGGGAGCACCTGAGACAGAGTGTTAAGGCAAGCACCCTAACCAATCATCCAACGTTAACAGGCTCATATTATTACACATCCAAATAATGATTGTTATTATGTATTGCAGGTACATGAGAGTGAGCATATGGGATAAAATATTTACAACACTGCTTAATGTGCCGCATTGCAACAATTTACCAGATTTGATGGATCTCAAAAACGACGTGGACGATTTGCTGAACACCAATAGCGACAATTTAGGTTCCCAATTACGTAACTTTGCTAATGTGCTTAAGTCTAGGTAAAATGCATACAGCCCAAAATATACAATTTGACACAAGTTAAAAGGTTATAATTGGACTGCATTCGTTGCAGACTATCTAAACTGCAATTATAGTCAGGCCTATATGTGTAGGTGGAAAATTAATTGTATTTTCTTTGGATGATTCAGGTACATTATTGCATCGAACTTATATAACTTTTGTCAAACTGTATTATATTTATGGCATATAGATATTACTGCAATTGTAAAAATTAGATACATACACATAACTATAAAAATACAAATTAAATACTAAGTTTGATTAACTTTTTGCCGAGTCTAATATTTGCTGGGTGGTTAAGTAAAATAAAAAGCAATAAGTATTATATCAGATTATATTGCTTCAATACAATGTTTGGATTACTGTACCTATGTAATGTGTAAATTTACTTAGTTAAATTGTGATATTGTGTTTTTTTTTGTTTGTTTAAGAACTTAAACAAATATGCTTACATCACAACTTGTTTATTGTACCCTTGTGACTGTTGAGACATTAAGGTTTCATTTATTTTTGTATTAAATAATAAGACTTGCACATCACATTTGTTTTATGTAATTAAAAGTAAACAATTACTTGGTCATTTTATTCTTACATCAATAAATACATTAAATATAAGTTGTATGTGTTGGTCCAACACACTGGGAAAATGCTTCATTAGATTTTTTTTTAAATAATTGTTATTGACTATTTTGTAATGTCATTCAGTTTTTTCGAGCCTCAGCTTCTTCCTTTCTTGGTATTCTTGCACATTATCAAACTTCCTTTTATAAAGGATTTTAATGGATTCAAAATTATTTTCCTTGTCGCTAGTAACTTTCTCATCAAATAATACACTCTCTGTACATTCAAAAAGTATTTTTTCACTGTCCTTTGTTTTAAACAATTTGATTCTGTTATCACATTCATTATGCACATGCAAATTTAAATCAACAAATTTCATTGATGCTAGTGCATTTTCAATAAGCAATTTCTGCTCTAGTTTGTGATTAAATTTCTTGTCCTTTGTATTTAAACTGTAAATAAGCAGTTCATTGGACATATGTATAGAAACGGCTAATAGACTGCATGTTTCATTGAATTTTGTCACAGTGAAGTGTTCTATGGGCAAACTGTCCACTTCGATCCCATCTTCGTCCATTTTGTTTACAAAATCCTGTTTCAACTTTTTGTCATATAAATCTGTGTAAGTGTTGATAGTGTAATACATCTTTCCATTACAATAATCCCATAATTTTACTGTACCATCTCCCGATGTACTTATTAAGTATTTTTTGTCATGCGGCAACAGTTCTAAATGGTTCACAAATTCTTTGTGACCCAAGCAAAAAGTTTGAATATTGTAAGTATTTGGATAGCAGGATACTCGTATTTTCTCATCTCTATCTGATGTTATGATAAACTTACTATCGTCTGTCTGTAAAACGTCTAATAGTAGACTCAAGTGTCCGAGCAATTTTTTCCCTGTGTCTTCCATAGTAATATCGTAAAGTATCACATCTCCACTCTTGTCTGCAACTAATAGATGTGTATTATCACAGGTAAATCTTATTTTACTGGCACTTCGAGGAAGCTGATAAATTCTATATTTCTCTGTATATGGTAAATTATAAACAATTAAATGTTTCGAAGAAGTTATTAAAGCGAAACATTTATTATCGGAGGATATTACTATATCGGATATACTGTCGCTTTCTTGAGACTTGAATTGGCTTTGTAAGTTTATTATAGTATGATTTGAGTAGTCGTAGTAATCAATCAAAAGACCCTTTGATATAATGATGTAAGAACTATTTGCGGCCATAGAAGACATGTTATTTTATCGTTATTTAATGCTCTCTATTATACATTAGAAAAGCTTATTCTGAAAAAAAAAAAACGAACTTCTGAAGCACTTTCTTTACTTCTGAAATTTTTTTCCCTTTATAGACAAAATAGTAACCACTGCTTTTAGAATATTTGTCTTGATTCCTTAAATTTTTGAGAACCACGACGTCGGAAAAATATTTTTCGTTTTGTAGTTATTAGATAAATATCTACGGACCACGATTATTTCTTTCAGTCAGCTCACCCATGTGTTTGCAAAATGACAAGACGAAGACCGACGAAGACAATAAAATGAATGACATAATACTCTTTGAAAATAACTGACAGACTTGACAGAGGCAAGTGTCATTGTTTACATGTCAGTCATGTACATGTCGCATGAAATAAAACCGGGGTTGACAGAAGAGTTGCCTTGATAGATTGATGTTTCTGTCTAACTTTCAAACATAGTTTGTGTTCTAAACCACCCAACTGATTTTGATTCATTTTACAGTTATAAATAAATTCTAATGGTTATAAACTGCTCCAGAACTGGAAAAAATTGCTCCGCCATTATCATTAAAAATTTATAAAATTATCTGCTAGTGTTGCCAACCTTATACGAAGGAAGTAATACCCGTCGGTTGGTTGTGCGCTTTATTTTTTCGCCCTTTTTCGCGCAACCTAGATAAGAAAGGTATTTCTTAAGATAAGTTGCGTTGATCTTGTTGCAATGGTCCAGTGTGTTTTTTGCGAATATTTGTAACTTCATCCTGAGGTTACGGTAATTCTGCTTGTTAACACAGATCACTACAAACAAAGAAATATAGTAACGACTGTCACAATGGCACTGTCTAGTGTCAACTGTCAATGTCATTTATAATATGATCGATTACGTGACGTGTGTGATTTTAAATCTATGTTTTCATTTTGAAGATATTCCGTGAATTGATTAATAATTTAATTAATATATTGGATTTTCGTAAAAAAAATAATTAAAAGTGATTTATTCAATTCGTCATCAAAAGCAAATCTTAGGCTTAAGATGGCTGCTATGATTACTTCTTGGAACCCTGAGAAAAAACACAGCGACGTGGAGAGGTTCGTAACAATATGTGTATTTATACATCTCTGATTTATTGATATCAATTATATTTCTTAAAACCTAACGATACTTTTTACTGTTTAAGATGGGTCTGTATCTATCCAGCTTATCTGAATAGCAAAAAGACACTTGCTCAAGGCCGCAGACTGCCTAAACAATATTGTGTAGAGAACCCAACACACCAGGAAATAAGGGATGTGCTGGTAGCATCGGGACTTCGTGTTGGCGTTGAAAATAAGCTTTATCCTCGAGAAAAAAGCAAGGTAATTACACGTTTAAAATGATTTACACATTATTTTTAAAAAGCTGAGAAATTAACAGATTTTTTTCTGAATATTGAGAAAAACTTCGCAAAAACCAATGAAAATCGTTCATTGTATTTACTTTTGTGAATCATAAAAACCTAAAACTTTTAAAATCATAACATTAAAATTCATATAAAACACTTTCATTCATGATTTGTGTATAATGAATTCACATAAAGTTAAATTTTGATAAAATTTATATTACATTTTCAGGAAATGCTGTACAGAGGTCGAATTCGTGTACAAATAAAAAATGATGATGGCACTCCATTTAAGGAAGAACTTCAAACTAGAGAAGCAGTTATGAAATATATTGGAGAATCTATTCCTAAACTGAAAATCAGACAAAATAGGTACCTATTCTTTTACGATTCTTTTAAGTCAGACAGACAGTCCTCTTGATGTTATAACACCACAGCACCACCACAGGTGCTTCAAGTGTGCAGCCAACTACAGTAGGATTAGGGTTGCCAGATGCCGGGACTTATTTTCTAGTACCAGAGATGCCACTTTCGATCTCGCACTTTCGATACATAATCTCGTATGTATGGCAACCCTGAGTAGGATTAAGTATAATGGATTAGAAAGAGATAGGGAAATGAGCTATGGCATTCCTTGCTCACTCACCAAAACACAGCTGCACACATTTTGTTATTGCACGGTGGTCTTCTGTAAGGGGGTGGTTACTGATGGGATTCCCATAATTATGACTGCAGAACGCAGTGTGCCCTGCCACTACTTTCCAATTGTGTCATGTATTTATGGCTCATTTTTATGTTCTCATTTAATTTGAATTTTGCATGCTTGTTTTTGAGTGTACAACACTACAAGAATTATCAAATATTGGACTCTTAGCTCATTAAAAATACAATACCTGAGAAAAGATGTGACATCATTATCAAGTAACGCCTCACAGCGATGAATGCTTTGTGTGGGTGCAATTTTTTTCTGCAATTATATATAAAAACCCTGCTCGTTTGACACTTTCCCTTAGTGAAAACGGCATTAAGATCTGTTGCGTAGTTTAAAAGATGTGTACATAAAGAGGGACAGACATTATTTTATATAATGTAAGGATTATGACATTCATGCATTATTACATTAACAAAATACATCACTTAATATTTATTTACCTTCTATTACAGACCTGCCGAACAACAGAGCCAAACATCACATCAAACCAGTAATAAAAGCAATAAAGGTAAAAAAGGACGCAGATAAGTTTAAGAAATTTCAATTTTATTCAAACCCTTTGTAATAATTTACATGAAATAAAAGCTTGAGGATAATACAATGTAATTTTATTTATTATAACTAAGAATGTATCCTTATTGTGCGTTCCGATAGTTTGTTTCGACCGTTTTTATTTCTAGCAACGCTGTAACCATCAAAAATTGTGACAACTGGAACATTTTTAGTCGGTTTTTGTAATTGTGAGGATGGTAAGCCAAAATCGTTAGCCATTATGATTGCTTCATCTCCTTGAAGAACTCCTTGATTTTCTGTGGTAAATGAGCCATTTTCGTCAGAGATTCGTTTATCACCGGCGTTATTGTTTGTGACATCGATGTCGCTTTCTTCATTAATTTCGATGGATTGTATGGAGTTTGAGACATCACTGATCTCTTCGGATATAGTTCTTTGTGGCTCGGGAATAAATTTTGGTACAGGTGTTGAGTTTTCTGTTTCGTTTCTTTCAGCTTTGAACTTATTTTGTCTTGTATCTCCATTGACATATCTTCCTCTGAGTCCATCTGTGTTTTCAATTTGAGACGTTTCATTGGTCGCTTCGGTTGCGGTGACAATATTATTTCCGGTTCTACAAAATCGTCCATTGGATCCAATGCTACCTGTACTGTCTCGTGTAACACTACAGGGATCTTCTTCATGAAATCCTGCACCGGCTTCAGTTTTTCCGTTTCTGGTATTATGTTCGCTATTTCCATTATTCCTGGTGATATTTCCTTTAAGGCTTCCGTTAAATGTGGTGCGGCCTCTCTCACGGAATGCATTATGGTTTCTCCCACTGCTATCGGTATTTCTTGCAAGTAATAAGGGTAACTTCTGATCGTATCGGAAACTGCGGATGTCAGCAGCGGGAGTAGTATAGGTTGTCGTGGAGGTAGCAGCGATCTCTGTGGGATTCTCGTCATGTAACGCGATTTGAAGGGAAGGAGTCTCGGTAGTAGTAATTGTCTTTTGGTACGTGTTAGATTCTGCCGATTCTGCATCTGGTTTACGTGCGCATGTACAGTCGGCTCTTTCTTTAGAAAAAAGTTCGACCTGTCCGGACTCATTCGCGCTAATCTCGTGCTCTTCATCTGAGCCTGAGGCAAGAATATTGTCGAGAAGCATACCAATATTTCTAAGTAGAGGAATGTGTTTTGAATTGAATTTTTCATTTTCGTTTGTTTCACGTTTGTTCGCTTTGTTTTTGCCCCTGTGTCGGCGCCTGAGAACTTGTCTCAATCTTTTTGGTTTTAAAGGAGGTTTTATTTGAAATACTTTTCTGTATTTCAAAGGTGATACTTTTTTATTCCTCGGGTTGAGATTATCTGTAAATAGTAAGGTGAAAAAATTAGAAGTAATTCATTCACGCTTTTGGGGCTGAAGCTTAAAATATTAGAAAGATAAAAGAGAGGACACAAACAATTAGAGGTTGTATTATATGTTTTTTAAAACCCTGTAGGATCATGGGAACTATAATTTTGCTTCGTGTCAGGACCTTTGAGATTTCTTTAATTAGTTTATTATTTGATAACATTAAAAAATGCATATTATCAATTGCTTAAAAATATTTGTAAGCAGTTTCTTTTGTCTCAAAGGTAACAAAACGATTTTGTTCAACGCAATATGCCTATCTGATGCCGTGTCTCAGGGAAACTGTTGTTAAGTCAAAATTAATTAAAAAAAAAGTATTTTTTCAATATTCATAAACTAGCTAATTTGGTTGTGTTTAATAATAATGGGAAATTTTATTAAAACAGTGTATTTGATCGTGTATTGAGTACCTATATAAAAAAATAGAAATTTCTCATAAAAAATAAAATAAGTAGCAGGGACTTACTGTCTGGCTTAGAGAATTTCGTTGGTAATTTTATCCTTTTTGGCTTTAAAGAACTCAAGTTCAACAATTTATTCAAAGAAAATTGTTCGGAGATGGTGTCTGGACAAAAAAAGAAAGTGTTAAATCCATACTATATAATATTTTAAATATAAAGTAGGTCTGTCACTTTTTAAGCCTTAACTACTCAACTGATAACTCAACTTTTAACTGATACAGAAAAGGACTCAGGGTACCTTTCATCCAGCAAAAAGTGTTCCCAAAAGATCATCTAAAAATAGAAATCTAATGCCTGGCAACAGTTAACAGCAATGAATGTAATAGGCGTTATATTGCTCATGTATTTTGTTAGTTATATATTTTTTGTCACGGACGAAGTCGCAGGCATTTTTATGCATAAATGCATAAAAATCCATTTTTTACTTACTACTTTATGAAAAATATATTTTTTATATTAATTATATCATCTTAACAGATAATACCTGTAATTTTAGGTCGAAGTGTCCGAGACCGGGCAGTTGTAGTCTCTAAATCGTATTTTCCTTCTTCTGCAGCGATGGCTTCGTTTAAATTGAATGTCTTTGCTGCAACAACTGTCGAAAAAAAAACGTATTTTTTATTGTTTCGTTTGCAATACTCAATGTTTTATGCGAGTATAGGTAACTAGTTTCTTACATGTTAATAATACAGTCCAATTAATAGCGATGCAGAAAAACCAACGATGTATTTCCATTTTGTTGCATTTTTATATTTTGACTGACATTACACAACTTTGTGTTGGCTTAGCAGAGAGAGAACGTGTAAATGAATCATTGATTGTGTTTTTAATAAGTATAATACTTGAAGTTTTTCGTCGACAATTTTAGAGTGCGCGTTTCCACAACGTCTTTAGTAGATGAGTAGTTTTTAATAAGGTGAAACAAGTCGGCGGCCCGAACTCATCGGTCTCATGGTCTCATGGCTAAAATGCGTCCTGTCTCACACAGCACAAAGCGCGGGATGAGACTGAGATGCGACTGGCATCGACTGAGATGCGCAATCATTTATACCAAAAATAAAATCATAAACAGACCCTTGGGCATATTATTATACTCTTTTTGACAAAACTACTGCATATATCTATTTCGTGTAAAGTTATTTGTACTCTTGAATAACTTATCAATGTTTGTATGCGAAGTATTTTGGAGTTTTTGTACACTGGATTGACCAAATCACCCTCAAAGTTGCATTAAAACTTGTGTTGAAATATGGATTTTTCAAGGATCATATTTTTTAAATTAATACTTCTTTTTTAAGTTTGTATGCATACGAAGATAGTTAAAATCGGTATCATGCTTACTTTTGTAAATTAAACATAAAACAGCGGAGTAATAAATCTTTGGTTAATCGCGATTAAAGAATTAATCCCTTGGCACTTGTCAATATATATTGTTAAATAATCAATTAATAGACCTTACGGATGTTATGTTTAAATTAATTTTTTTGGACCGTATTTCACTGTTTTCAGCGTAAATGTTCGTATTTCACGTAAACCAGCTACCAAATTTAACCAAAAAAATTGTAGTCACTTGAAGGCCCTTATTTCTAAGATTTAATTTTATATTGTAAGTATGTTTTGATTTTAGATAAAGAATACAGAAGATATTAAATTTAAAAAAATATGTTAAATTAAAATAGCTTTTTTCGTTACATAATATGAGAAAATTATTGATCTTTTTAAGAGAAATGGAAACGCGCACTTGTAGCATTGTTTACGTTTTTAGCACGTAACATAGAAAAGCGAATGTCGATATTGTGTCAACGATTAGTTATTCGCCTTCCGCTTTCTTGGAAAATTCTGTTCGCCTCACTTGACACGTTCTTATAACATTACAAAGTTGGGATGCTCATGCTATTTCTCAAAAAGGCACGTCAGACAGGTACAAGTAGCGTTTATTTTAACATCAAAGGCAAAGCATTGTAGAGTTCGCCATAAATTATGACATAAAATTGTACGTAATGGCACTTTTATATCAAATGTTTCGATAAATAATAAAATAAGGGCAGTAAAACAAAGGAGTCGCTGCTGGGCCGGGCCATCGTTAAAATATTACGATCGTCCAATATCGTTGGATGAAATCTTTAATCGTAGATCTCAGTTTTACGTGGAACTTAGTGGGTTCGGAAGCAGCCTGAACAAATAGTCTGATAAGCCCATGGTTTTATAGTCAAGTAAATCATATGCCGTAAAACCGATCGACTTTAATAATATTATAAAATAAATATAAGTAGTATAACTACTTATCTGTTAAACTGTTTAATGTAATGTTGTTTCACGGCTAAATCATGAACTGAAATTTCGGTTTAGTTTGATTTAGTGTTTGGTCAGTTTGATGAACCTTATCACCATGTTCCAGGTTCATCAAACTATGTACTACATGTATAGATATCAAATCGAAGGATTCTTGCGTGGTGTACCTAGGTATACTATTATAACCTTCACATTCAAAGAATAGAGGCCTGTGTCCAGAAGAAGGACTGAATACATGCAATAAAGGTACAGCAGGTAAAATAATTCATTTTAAAAATTGTCCGAGTTCTCTTGCTCTAAATAGGTCATCGTTTTGTTTTCCGCTTGATAAAGTACTCTTTTTTTATTTGTACGCAAATGCGAACCCCGCTCAAACGGTAGTGGTCGGTTACTTCCTCTATTTACGAGCGACCATAGTTGGGAGTTAGTATCGCTCTGTCGCTGTCGTCACGCTTCGTAACTCGTAGATTTATATTACCAACGATATACGGTTAGATCGCTTCGTATCTAAATTCACTGACGCTTTTAAACTATTGGCTAGGTGAGATATGTTCAGAAACATTGTGAGTTTGGAGTTAACGATGTACATAGCTTCATAAATAGCGCCGGCTTTTCAACAAACCGGAACGTTCCCGCCAAATTTCCTCTTACCGAGTTATTTTGTTTTTATGTAGTCGGAATGGTTGTACAAAATTGTTGAAAGGGAGCTGAAACTCGCCACTTGAGCAAAGTATATCGAGTGCAATGTATCTAAACAGTCTGAACTGCCTCCCTAAGGCTCTTTACTACTGTAGCGATAAACGGATTTGGGAGAGACGGTATTATTCCGCGGTAATAGAGTGATACTTCTTGAGGTCTATTCGGGAAACTGATGACACTATTTGCTTTTCCCATAAAAAGTTATGTTATCATATTTGTGCTATCAAAATATTATGAACAAATATATATACTAGTTGTTCCCGTGGGTTCATTCGCGTGCAATTCGTGTTGTGACAAAAAGTTAGGTATGAAATTATGTAATTTTTATGTTGAGTTGTTCAAATTATATTAACGAGAAAATGTTATTTCTAATAATAGGATATAATTAACTATGCAATCAGTAATTATGTAGGTACGTAATATCATCGTTGAGAAGGTAAAGTAAAACCCTTGCTGATCAAAAACTAGAATGTTTCACCTTACAATATTTTTATGTAATAGCTTCGTGTTTAAAGAGTGGCAAGGCAAAATAAAATATAATAAAAATCTGGATTATTTTGCCTTGCTATTTTGTATATTCACGTATGTTTATTGTTTAAGCAAATGTATTTGTGGGGTGCGAGTATAAACAATTGTATTTGTCTCGTTTGAATCTTGTATCGACATTGTTACCCTCCTAGTCCATTTAAAACAAAGCAGGTCCGGACAATACGGGGCTGGCATATTGCCTTAGTT
Organism: Synanthedon vespiformis; assembly: GCA_918317495.1. Lineage (NCBI taxonomy): Eukaryota > Metazoa > Arthropoda > Insecta > Lepidoptera > Sesiidae > Synanthedon > Synanthedon vespiformis. The sequence continues at coordinate 4,716,080 of OU906953.1, forward strand.
CCGAGTTTTACTGCCGCTATCTTGGGTTTATGCCTTATAAATTCTCTTGCCGCTACCAAGCGGAAATGTTGCCGACTCAAAAGTATTGTCATCGAATAAATATTATCACAACTCGTATTTTCTTTGAAATCATATTGTTTACAGCTAAAGTCATGGATGTTGTATGTGCCGTCGAACAAATGCTATAATTGACTCTATAGAAACTTCTACGTCTCATTCACTCTCAAATTATTTATTAGCTTAAAAAATAATCAACAAGTGTGAAATAATTGAACCCTTTGAAAAAAGTTATATCGAGAAACGTGGACGAAGTCTCGGGCTACCTAGACGTATTTTATATAAATATACTATATACCCGTTGCTCATATAAGACGTACTAAAGGCGCCACAACGTATTTCCGTAAGAGATGAACCAACCGTGTCTACATTTTATATTTGTCGTCTCCCAGGGAGTCCAGTTTGTTCCCGGACAAATACGGCCGGAGCGATTTTATTTATACGCAAATTCGAACGATCGTAACGTTCGCCGAAATGGGGCTTTGTGTAACGAACTTGACCGCTTGTATCGCGACTTATGACTTTTCATTTCCTTTGCGTTCATTCGCAGTATATTCAGCTATAAAAGTAGATTAACATTTTTTTGTCGTAAAAGAATAACAGAAACAAATTCAAAGCAAAACGTAAAATATTATATCTATCAAAGAAATATGTATAGGAATCCACCTTATGGTAAACTACTAGTAGGATAATATTCTGTCCCTGAAAAATTGAAGAACTACAAAAAGCTGTTTCCAATAGACGGTCCCATTGGAACATATTGTTAAAGCGAGCTTAATTAAACCTAATTATGTTATTAAACTTAATATTTAAGAATGTTTAATAATGAAAACAAACTTCGCAGATGCGTGCCGATGTCCGGGCGACGGTTTCTGGTAAAAAATATGGTCCGGGCGTAGTGGAAACTTAGCCATAAGATACAAGATTAGTATTTTTCAAATCTATGTGAGGATACAAAATCTATCATGAGAGTTACTGGCAGGCAATCTGGATTTTGTCACATGTTTACCTGCCGATGTAGGTATAGGAGAGGATTGTGTGAAAATTGATTTGTGCACTGATGTAGTTAGCTAGTGCAACGTCCGTGTTGGCTCTTATCTATCGGTTTATAGCCCCGACGTCCGCTCACGGGGCAAGAATCGCTACAACCCAGTTAGAGCGAAATTCAGAGCTTATTTTAATATGCGCTCTGTCTTATCTGCTCCACATGTTGGAAACATTTAAGTATACTACAAGTATATATAAGGTGCAAATGATCCAACCAGTATTCTTTCCATTATAAGTAACTACTGTTTGAAAAGTAAATAAGCAATAAACATTTACTTAAGTTTCTTTACCATATTTATTCGTAAATTATTTTACTTTAATTGACTGTTGTGTTTTTTTAATTTTTAGATGATTCTTTGAGAGAATTTCTTTTTCTGGAAGGTATTACTGTTTGAATAAGAAATAACCACACATAATATATCCTTAAATCTCAAACCCATATACGGTTGTGTATGAAGGTAATGCCTGACATACATTGACTTTTGTTTTTAGAACAAGCCAAGCGTTGGATTTTTGTTTTTAGATAGTTGGTGCCTGCAACTTTGCCTGCGTGGAATAGCCTATGTCCATACTTAAATTCTATTTTAACTACCGGTATGTATGTAGGTAATGTAAAGCCGACTTTATAAAAAAAAACCTAATGTTTCTATTGAAACTGACAACATTTCCGTGTCAACTTAGGTCTTAACTGCCTTACAGTCTAATTTAATTGAAACAAATGTTTACATCTTAATAAAACAATGAAAATTTGAATGTAATACAACGAAAAATTAGGAATCAACGCAGACAATTTAGCAGAAGCTGCCCATAGTGCACATTAGGTTAGATTCAATGAAGCCAACTAATGGGGATAAATGCGTGCGAATTACCCGAGTATTTATTGGAGTTTCGCATTTGCGACCATATATCTATGTATTATCCCAGTTATTCGTATTCGTAGCTTTCGACAACTTGCATAGGCGGTTAATATTTCATATGCGAGTCAGGGAAGCAGCATGTGAACGGAACAATTTCCCAATAATCCCATCCCGGGGCAATAATTGAGGCAAGGCTTTGTAGAATTAGAGGTTTTTGTCTATGTGACCTGAAACACGTGTCCATGTTACTACAAATAATGTTTAAAGAAAAGAAAATAAAATAAAATATTACAACTACAACTAAAATACTTATTATTTATCTAAAATTGTTACATAATATTAATAAATTATTTTTAAAATTGTTAATTACTGGTACTTTAAAATAGAATTTTATTTAATTAATCGTTATATAAATACGTATAATGACATATTTTCTTATTTGTTTGTGAAACGAATTTGATTTATTTCTTAAGTAGCTATTTTATAACAGAATATAATTAAATAAATAATAGAATATAATATTGGCAAGCAGCTCCTGTTGGCAAGTGAGCTTTTAAACCGTCTTTATTGGTGTTTTCTTTGGGTAATGTGTTTTTTAAGAAAATTCCCTGTGTTGTGGTCAGGTGAGTAAATCAATTTAGAGTGCACAAACGCTTTCAACGAGCGAAGTAAAGGACAATACGACCAATGTGACTGCAAATTCAATTTATATTCAGATCTAGACTGAAATAGAATTGAAACTTAGATTGTGGGCAGATGGCGGCAGGTTCACTTAGCGAACTGCAGGGAGGCTCATAAGCATTTAACTTTGAAATTAGTTACTGACGTTTATAGTAGGTACCTATTCTTAATCCTACTTAGCATAGTTAAGTTAGTTAGTGCATCTTAATAAGTTGTTGCTTTAATCAAATAATTCATAAATCTTTTCACATGTACAAGTCTTCATTAGTGACTTGTCAAAATCTATCGTGTATCTATTTATTTTTTTCTATTTACGTAACACACGAAGGTTCTGTTATCGAGAGGAGATAAGTACAGACTTTGTTCACTCGATTTTCTGCAAATTAATCTTTTCGAAGCTCTTTGTCTTTAACTTGTTAACAATGTTAGCGAAGCGTTGTCATCAGATAACTGCTGGTGTTGAGCTGCACGCTTTACTTAGAAAGCTGAATTTATAATATAAAGGCAACAACATGAAAAAGAAAATCCGTAAACTTTCTTATGTAAACTCGAGAGAAATTTTTTCAAATGCTTTTTTTAAGACTACAATAGATACTAATTACCGTGCTACTTACCTATAATGTCAGAATTACCGCTACGACGTCGTTCACCGTACCTGAAAAGAAGCGCCTTACAAACATGTTTCAATTTTTTCTGAAAATGTATTTTATGTTTGTTATTCATGTAAAAAATAGCTGAACGGATTTGGATAAAATTTGGCACACAGATAGTTTATTACCTGGATTAACATATAGGATCTACTTTTTATCCTGAAAAAAATGTAAAAATCCCACGAGATCTAAAATATAAAAAATGTGGCCACAGCGATAAAGATGTCTGGCGTAAAACAATATTTTAAATCTATATGAAATTTCAAACATAAATTGTTAGTTTGCTGTGCAAGAGCGCTTGATTTGATTATTCACTGAACATTCACTGAAACTAATCGTATTTCCCGAATTGATTTGTAGTATTGGTGTGAACGATGTCACTTTAGGGCCTAGGGTTTGTGCAGTAAAATAAAATGTAACACTATGTAATCATACACGTTTATTTCGTCATGACTTGACAAAACTCAAGACACAAAGGGTGCGCGTGCACGACCTTCCACTACGGGCGATCGGACCAACACTACTATGAAACTCCTATTCAAATTACTTTTGTGACGGGAAGTATGCACCTCCGCCCGCACCCCATCCCATTCGACTACCTGGGCTCTATCCCTTTGTGCTTGCATCGATTTTAGTGGACTGTATTATTATTTACAATTTAAACATTTCTTATTACAAAATAACACTATGTATTGATTCTGTCGTTAACACTCCACCCCCTTGTTGGAGAAGTTACTTTTCTCCAACACACACGTCGGTAGGCAGAACAATAACTTTCGCCGCCGGTCTTTTCAAAACTCCCTTTGTGGTGCGGACTTCAACGACACGTACTTGGCCATCAACGCCTGGGTATACCTTATTAATTATACCTCTTGGCCACGTATTCCTGGGTAAATTTGTATCAGCGACGATTACTACGTCACCCTCTTTCATCGGTTTCTCTGGCGTTATCCATTTGGCTCTTTTCTGTAACGTGGGGAGGTATTCCTTGAGCCACCTCTTCCAGAACATGTCCGCCAAAGCTTGTACTGCTCGCCATTGTCGGCGTAAATCCACTGTGACGAAATCACCCATTCTGTTATTGTCAGGGTTTGACCCTAGCAGCAGATGATTCGGTGTAAGTGCTACAGGGTCGTTTACGTCTACTGGGACGTGAGTAAGTGGCCGGCTGTTTATGACGTTTTCCGCCTCTGCAAGTAACGTTAACAGAACTTCGTCCCGTGGGGCACGTTCGCATAGTGTAGCCTTTAGTGCCACTTTGGTTGATCGTACCAGTCGCTCCCAAGAACCTCCCATATGGGGAGCTGATGGCGGGTTAAAATGCCAGTCAATTCCTCTTGCCGTCGCATCATCACGAAGGGAAGTTAATGCTGCCTTCATTTCTGTCACTGCGCCAACAAAATTAGTACCGCAGTCGCTGTACAATGCTACCGGTTGTCCTCGGCGTGCAAATAGTCGTCTCAGCGCCATAATAGTGGAGTCGGCACTCAGTGAAGCGGCAACTTCAAGATGTACCGCGCGTGTCGTTAAACATGTAAAAACTACACCCCACCGTTTCTCGTGTCGTCGACCGACTGTTACTATCATTGGTCCAAATAGATCTACTCCAGTATGGCTGAAAGCAGGCTGGTACGCCATTAATCGGGCTGGGGGTAGATCGGCCATTTTAGGACAAGCTGGTTTAGCGCGCTCTATTCTGCAACGTTGGCAACGCGCTACCACTTTCTTCACCGTAGGCCTCACCCGCACTATGTGAAACCTTTCTCTTAACGCATTCACGACAGTTTCGTTGTTCAAATGATTGACTTGATTATGATAAGCAGCAATGATCAGTTCTGTAGTCCTGTCGCGTCCATCTAGGATTATAGGATGCCTCGCTTCATACTCTATAGGCGCTAATGATAATCTGCCTCTCACTCGTAGCAATCCATTGACTATAATGGGATCTAGAGGACTGATTCTATTTCCCTTTTCCAAATTCTCTCCTTTACGTAGTTTCTCCATCTCTGCTGTGAATGTAATCTGTTGAGATTCTTTAAGGAGGACTACCTCTGCATTCTTGATATTATTGGAGGTAAGGTGCTCCACCTGTCTTCTTCTGGAAAGGCCGATGAAGGCAAGTACACGTGCAGTAACGCGCAGAGCTTTTGTCCAGGTCGAGAATCGCGTCGTGTCGATTAAACGCGTTACATTAGGTTTCTCGACGGTGACATGAGCCCGTTGCACTCGTCGTTCATCATCTTCTACGTCATCGCCTGTGTTGGTGGGTTGCTCTCGTCCGGGCCACTCCAACTCCGGTCTGGAAAGAAACACAGGACCCGAAAACCAACTGCTGCTGACTTGGGACCAGCCCATTCTGGTCGCCTCATCAGCAGGATTAAATGAGGAGGGAAGCCAGCGCCAGTCACTTACATTAGTGAGTTTATCAATTTCCGCTAAGCGGTGTGATACAAAAGGCTTATAATCTCGTGGGTCTGACTTGATCCACTGTAATACTGTCCTGCTGTCAGTCCACATGATTCTCCTACCAATACTAATATCGTGTTCGCTTGCTACCGTGCGTGCTAATCGACTTGCCAACACGGCAGCTTGCAATTCTAAGCGGGGAACAGATATAATTTTCATAGGCGCTACGCGCGCCTTTCCCGCTGCTAATGCCACGACCGGGTGACCGTTCTGGTCTTTTCCTAGTAAATAAGCTACTGCGGCATAAGCCTGCTCACTCGCGTCTCCAAATACATGTAAATCATATTCAGAATGAACTATGCCATACCATCTTGGCACCGTTAATTCTTGCACCGAGTGGAGTAACTTTAACCATGTCTGCCACCTTACGAAATCTGGTTCAGTAATTTTGTCGTCCCACCCGATACCTGACTTCCATACGTCTCTCATTATTATTCTAGAATTTACAATGATGGGTGTCAACAAACCTAAAGGGTCAAACACACTCATAATTACCCTTAAAAATTCTCTCTTTGTTGGAACTACCTCACCGCTAATGACACCAGCAGATGATCTCTTAAAAGACAAATCAAAAGCGAGACGATCTTCTGCTGGGGTCCAGATCATACCTAAAGTCCTCTCATTGTCTCCACCTCCTAGTTTTTTCATATCGACCTTGTCAGGTGTGGTGGAAGAAAGTAACTGATTCAACTGCGGTGAGCTCGTTACCCAACCCCTAATGTTAAAATTGCCTTGTTGATGGACATATATTACATCATTTATAAGCTTGATCCCCTCTTCTACATCCTCGACACTATGGACATAGTCATCTACATAATGATTACGGTGAATAGCCTGTACTGCCTCAGGGTGACTATGTATAAATCTATCCGCGTTTTTATTAAGTATATAGATGGCCGTTGTAGGAGATGAAGCGGCTCCAAATATCATCGAATCCATCATATATGTATCAGGCTCTCGGTCCCTATTCTTTCCTCGCCATAAAAACAACTGAGCGCCTCTATCTTCTTCCCTAATTCTAACTCTCAAAAACATGTCGGCTATGTCTGCCGTAACCCCAATTCTCTTACATCTAAATCTAAAAAGTATTCCTAATAATGAGTTCAACATATCGGGCCCGCTTAGTAAGAAGTCGTTCATACATACGCCTTTATACTTAGCCGCTGCATCAAAAACCAATCTCAATTTCTGTGGCTTATTGGGATTAGTTACACCAAAATGTGGTAAATACCACACTGGCGATGAACCGACAGATCCACTTGTCACCTTATGTGCATACCTATTCTCTAGTAATCTGTCGACCTGTGCACAATAGGCGTCTGAATATGTCGAATCCCTATCCATCCTACTCTCTACTCCATGAAGCCTCTTCTTAGCGTAATTGTAATTATCAGGCATGTTCTCCTGATGGCCACGCCACAATAACCCTACTTCCCAGCCGTCGACTGTGTATTGAGATGTACTATCTAAAATTTCAAGCGCACGGTCGTTATCTTTATGTTTTCGCGTTTGTTCCACTACGCCCAGCGACTCTAATTCCAATTGGAATCTAATAAGATTATGCATCTCAGTACAACAGTTTACGGTTTCAGGGCCATCACGGGACATGTCAACAGGACCATGTATTACCCAACCCAAATCTGTTAAAGAAGCAACTGGACGGCCGGACTTACCCTTTCTCATATCCCGACCGACGATCAGCTCCCAGTTGTCCTGTCCCAGTAACAGCAGTGGTCTCGCGTCCCGCATCTCTTCGCATCCCAGGTCAGCAAGGTAGTGGTGTGCCCTTATGACGTCGCCGCTCAGATTTTGTGCTGGTAGCGCCAAATCCTTCACAGTCCGGACTCGTACACTGTGAATATGATTATTTGGACCCCGAACATTTATATTTACACTTCGCGACCCATTGTCTTTAATTATATGGCCTTTTGCCATTGCAAATGCTAGAGGTTGTATCGGTCCACTCGCACCTGAAGCGATTGTTTCATCTATTAGTGAGACCGTCGCACCATCGTCCAATAACGCATAAGTCTTTATTACACTATCGTTAGTTATTACATCCACGGGTAACACTTTTAATAAAGTCTTTGATGTCCCTATACCTACACTTATGTTTAAAACAGTCTCATCTTTATCCACGTGTAAAAGCGAATGATGTCCATAATTACACTTCTTACAATTTTCGCTTCTACAGAATCTGCGAGAATGATTTTTACGAAAACACTTAAAACACAGCTTCTTATTTTTAATCAAGTCCCAACGCTTACTTAAGTCCATATTTAAAAAATCACTACAAGTGCTCAATGAGTGGCTCTTATTATTACATAAGAAACAGACCTGAGTGTTTGTTGTTGTCAAGTCCTTTGTTTGGTCAACCGTTGCCTGCACGTGCACCCTTTGTGCGGGGCGAGGAGCGTGCGCTCGCGTAGCAGGTAGCTGAGATGCGCGCCACAATGTCGCCGGTCGACCTACTCCTATTGTTGTTGTGGGTTTTGGCGGGTTTTCTACCTGCGTTATGTACGTCGCCGCCTTTGTTATCTTTTCTAAAAATTCCAATAGAATGTTTAAATTCGGCACTATACACAAATTTAAATTTCGCTCTTTGTCAATGTTCATTACAAACTCGCTATACTGAGTTCGTTGCAATGTCGTAAATTTAGAGACTATCTCCTCTATGACTTGGGGGTTATTTGCATAACAGTCAGCTCCCAAAGTCTTAAGGACTGCGACACAGTTCCTTACTACGTTATAAAATTTACACAATTCACCTGTATTATTGTCACTTAGTCTGTTTAATTTCCTAATTTTGTCCAAAGCACTTTTTAAAATCACTTTTGGATGTCCAAATTGTCTTTCTAACGCACTAATTATAACTACCGGATCTGTACAACTTATTAACAAATCTTCAACTGCTAATTTCGCTTCCCCTTGCAATGCCGATTGTAGTCGTGAAATGTTTTCACTTGCCGTGTAACCTGCACTTCTAGTCGTATCGTCATATTTCTTCTTAAATAATAGCCATTCCTCTGGCCGTCCGCTGAAGCTAGGCAATTCATAGAATTGTCTAGGCATAGGCCGGGGTCGGGCTATGTTCTGTAACGCTTCTGTCAGGCAAGTAATAATGTTTCCATCGGAGCATTGTTCATTTCTTCGCCGTAACGGTGTCGGTGGTGAAATCACCCGATTTCTCACGTAACCCTCGTCCATTGTCTCTTCACGCTCACGTGATGCCAAATCTCCACGTAGAATCGCCCGTTCACTCTCGTGGCGCTCGCCCATTCTGTCTTCAGCCACCGGTGACGCCAAATTCTCACGTGGAACCGCCCATTCACTCACGTAGCGTTCGCCCATTCTGTCTTCAAATAATGGAGGAGACGCTAAATCCTCACGTGTAATCGACCGTTCACTCACATGGCGCTCGCCCAATCTATCTTCAAACAATGGAGGTGGCGCCAAATGCGTGGTCGTAGATGTGTCTTCAACCCATTCTTTCACCCGACTTCTGTTGGAAACGCTGTGATTATGGTCTCTTTCTTCCTCGTCTGCTTCCAATTCAGCCATAAGCATAGCCATCTTTTTTCCTAATAAGCCCACTTTCAATTTAATCATCTCAGCTTCGGTCTCATACTCTAGACGAAGCTGTGCTGCCTTTCTGCTCAGTCGACTCCTCACTGATGTGCGGCTGCTCCTGCGGTCTTCATTTCGACAGGCTCCCTGTCCCTCGTCTGTAGCAGGTCGTCGCGGTCGCGACTGATCTTCACTCAATCTTCTTGGCAGCATTGTTGGTGAGTGCGGGGCTCGTGATGTAGATTGGAGCCCTATGTCCGTCGCTTGTTCCTGCACGCTTTCCTCCAACATGGATGTTCGGCTCCGTGTACGATAAGACATTTTATTATTCACAGTTACTACACAAATCCGGCTCGAATCGACCAATGTGAACGATGTCACTTTAGGGCCTAGGGTTTGTGCAGTAAAATAAAATGTAACACTATGTAATCATACACGTTTATTTCGTCATGACTTGACAAAACTCAAGACACAAAGGGTGCGCGTGCACGACCTTCCACTACGGGCGATCGGACCAACACTACTATGAAACTCCTATTCAAATTACTTTTGTGACGGGAAGTATGCACCTCCGCCCGCACCCCATCCCATTCGACTACCTGGGCTCTATCCCTTTGTGCTTGCATCGATTTTAGTGGACTGTATTATTATTTACAATTTAAACATTTCTTATTACAAAATAACACTATGTATTGATTCTGTCGTTAACAATTGGACCTGTGCCTACAAAACCTGAACCTACTATGGCTATTAACCAATACTTTATTGCACGAAGGAAGATTGGATAAGAAAATCGACAACATTATTTTGTTTTGTCGAACCGAACTGATGTTTATAGTCCCCCAAACAATCTTATACCAATTACGTATAAACGTCTGGATAAGATATCTATTTATTTTATTAGCCACATGAACAACGGGTCTGTGCTCGTTTTATGAATGCTATATCATTACGTTTCAATATTATCTGTACAAATATTATAAATAGGTAAAGTTTGTAAGTTTGTATGTAGGATCTACTCATACGATTTAAAAATATATATTTCACCAATAGTAAATACAGATTTTCAGGAAGTTGCATCCAACGACGTCAAAGCTAGTCTAACTATATTTTTATGGTAAAAATTAATCGTGGAAATTCAAAATAACTATAGCCGGAGGTCAAATACGATATGTAATCTCAACCAAATTAAAAATAACTCCAATACTATGGCCCGAGTTATTTATAGACCCTCAGGCTATTTTGCTGTCAGAAGCGATTTTTGTTATGATATTATAATAATTTAGCATCATTATTATTTACGGACAACTAGGCCTAATAATGAATATCTACTTAAGTATCATTTTCATGTTGATTACAGATCAGGTTCAGGTAGAGATGGTTCTAATGAGTAGGTACTAATCAAGAAAGAAATATCTCATTTGAGAACAGGCTATACTGAAATATGTAAAGTATGAGACTTTCTACAATAAACCCTGTCACAATATTCGATTACTGGTTTATTCAAAAAAGTTTAAAATGCAAAAATAAAGCTATTTAATATTTTATAATATTTATTTATTCTTCAAGACACTTTATTAATTTTTATTCGTCTTTGACTTTTAAGTTGTTTTCAATGAGACATTCATGTTAATGCAAATCCACTTCAGAAAGCATTTTTATTAACTCGTTTTCTTTTTTTTTCTTGTAATAAAATTTATTAATTCAGACCTAGTTAGCTGAATATGAGAATTAATTATTTTATATTTGATTAAATAAGATCTTTATTTACACTTTAACGGCACAACATTAAAATAAATTCTTTTATCTGCGTCATAAATAAAACGTTTGTAAATGATAGAGTGAAGTTTGCACTTAGTGTTTTTCCGGGTTAATTTCCGGACATAGTACAGTCGATAAATTAGAAGAGAGGGGACAGTGGCGATCCGGGAGGAACTCGACTAGACGACTTACGAGGTAGGTAACCGACATACTAGACTCATAAGTGGCCACTAAACTTTATTGCACTGTTTATAGCCGCTTCGAACTACCTGCCTTTGTACACATTACACATTACACCAGTGTAACAGTAACAGTCGAGGTTCACGTAATGCGTGCGCGGGTTTATTTTTAAAAACAACGCTTTTACGATCCCCTTTGAATGAGCTGGAAATTGTTCCTCTTTTTTATTTTGTTTCAAAACAAAAAGTGGTAGCACGTTTTTTTAGTTTATGTTATTAGATTTTATACACGATAATAAAATTGTTTAGAACAAGAATGAAATTTTACTTCATTGGCCCTTGATTGATTGATTATAACTTTAGGGTGAACTTTGAATAATATTGTTCTATAACTAACTGGTACTCGTGACTTCGTCCGCGTTGAAAAGTTGAAAAATATATATCTAACCTAACAAAATATCTGACATCTTTGTCGCTGTGACGACAGAGGCGCCGATTTTTTATATTTTTAGACAATCCTTCGGGAACCTAACGTTTAACAACCAAACATTAACCTAACACATAACGTAACATTACAGAATAAAAAGTATACAATATGTTAGTGCAGGTAATAAACTATCTGTGTGCTAAATTTCATCCATAAGCCGTTAAGTCGTTTTATGCGTGAAACAGTGAGTGACAAAGATCCATAATACTTCCATATAAAACTTTGGCATTCATATTAGTAGAATAGCATTTTTATTTGCATAAAATACTATGTCAAACATTTTGTTAGGGTGCTAGGCCGTTTATATTATGCTTAAAATATTTTAAACATTGACTTTTAATATTCTAATGAATCATTGTTAATGATAACCAAGCTAACATTACTGATATATAAAATCTAAAGTAAAAAAATAACATAGAGGACTTGACCTCATACAGTCACCCGATACCGAACGCTATTAAATATATTTAATGAAGCGCATATTTCGTTGAAAAAACATTTCTGCTTCCTTTTGACATTAATACGAAAAACATCCCATGTCTGTGTATTATTAGTAAAGCGGGATTCACAGGCTGAGGCTGCGAACTCTGAACCTACGAGTATGTATGGTTTTTATGTCGGCGAATGGTAAACGCAAACCAAGTAAGTATGGAGGTAACATCAAATGAACTATTCGTATCAACATGGAAGGATTTTCAGTACGATTTTTAGCCACTTCAATAACATCAACGCAAGTAATAAAAATGGAGCTCCGAAGTAAGCTTTCGATTTTTGCTAAACGGCTTGACATCGTCGGGAGGTGACTAAAATCAATACTAATAATAAATCTGTAAGTGTAGGGATCTATTACGTCGATAGTCGATCGACGAGGTATTGTATGTATGTATGTATGTCCCTCCATAACTCTTAAACGAATTAATTGATTTTTTCTTACTTTTTTCTTTTTCAACGCGGACGAAGTCGCGGGCCATCGCGGCCAAATTGTCAGATTATTAAAATGCACACTTTTCAGCGTGTAATTAACCCACCATACCTTAATCTGACGCGCTCGAGAATGTCAAGGTGACGTATTTTTTTGCAACTTTGTGACCTTCCCATTTCCTTTCGTCACGCTCAAATCGTCAAATTATTAAAATGCACACTTTTCAGCATGTAATTAACCCACCATACCTTAATCTGACGCGCTCGAGAATGTCAAGGTGAAGTATTTTTTTGCAACTTTATGACCTTCCCATTTTCTTTAGTCACGCTCAAATCGTCAGATTATTAAAATGCACACTTTTCAGTATGTAATTAACCCACCATATCTTAATCTGACGCGCTCAAGAATGTCAAGGTGACGTATTTTATTTTGTAACTTTGTGTGTACTTCCCATTTCCTTTCGTTACGCTCAAATCGTCAGATTATTAAAATGCCCACTTTTCAGGATGTAATTAACCCACCATAACTTAATCTGACGCACTCGAGTGACTCTACAAATCCCCTCTTGGGCTCTCCTACCATTATACATTTCGTCAGGAGGGCAATAGTTAGTTATAACATTAAATATAAAACAGCTTATGTTAACCTATTTAAAACAATTTATAAGTTACGAGAGATCCTTAAAAATATTATGTAAAAAGACCCATCATTCATTATAAAAATAGGTCTGTAAAAAGTTTAGTTAGACGATTAATTTTATTCAACAATTTATCACAGGCCCGCTCGGTTTAATGTCAAGTTACAAATGTTTTATAAGTGGCTCAATGTCTGCCTTTAACGATGAGCAATTATTATTATCAGCGGCAAATGTCGTTTTTAAATCTTTTTAAAATATAATTTTTAAATTTACAACTTAACCTTAATGGAAATTTTATAATTTAAAAATAAAATACATAGTGGGTTTGTAAATCGTTGTCATTTATGTAAAACATTCGTCTTAATAGGACACTTTCCAACTAAAATCAATTTCTTTTTTTTTGGATTGAATTAATTTCTAATTAAAAGCCACTAATAAGGTTGTACTTTCTTGTAATTTTTTTAAACAATGCCAATTTTTAGGATTAAGTCATTTAGCGCTGTCATTCGCATACTGTAAACGCCCGTTAAATGACTAACAGCGATGTCAAATACTAACAGAGTATGGTGAAATCGCGCCTTAAGAAATAAGAATTTATAAATTCACTAGTTGCTGCACGCGACTTCGTCCGCGTAACTTTATAAAATATAATACATTCGTGTCTGTGATACCATGGAAATACACATATACAGAATTTCAACCCAATCGGTTCAGCCGTTTAGAAGTTATACGTGAAAAAGATAAGTACGAAAGGATAATTCTTGACTACCCGTTGTCCTATTACCCGTTTTCCCGTAGGAATGAAGCATTTTCCCGCTGTAAAAAGTATACTATGTTCATGACGGATAATGTCGGCTTCTAATGGTAAAAGAATTTTTCAAATCGGTCTACTGAGTTTCGGAGCCTATTCTATACAAACAAACAATCAAATCTTTCCTCTTTATAATATTAGTATAGATATAGATATAGATAGATATAGCTTGAGCCTTAAATTTACATTTGGAAGTTATAAACCGCTGCATTATCGAGATAAGAAATATATTCACATGACAGCAAACTGTTTGTAACGATTGCTTGGGGCAGATTAGGTGAGATCGGTAACCAGGTGTTTACGACTCCGTTTTCTGTACAAATAATATATTAAAAGCCGATTGTGTTAAAAACGGATTAACAGAACTTTACAGCGACATTTTCTGTCTCATTTTACATTCAAATATAAAATATTTGTGTAAGTTTGTTTACGCTACGAAAGCCGAAAAGGATCAAGGTCTCGGATGATAAAGAAAAACGCAACTAAAGTACGCAAGATAAGGATGTAGGGCCTAGCTTTCGCTGACGCAGTGTCGGGGCGTCCCGCGAAGCCTTCGTTTTGTATATTATCTCATGCTACAAATCACACAGGATGTCCCGCAGAGGGGAAATGAAAATTGAGATACCGGAGAGGCATTGTTCCGTGAAAATATATCTTCTTGATATTCTCAGGGCACGGGACAGTCGACGACGCACGGATATTGCGATAATGTTACGTCATCTCGCGAGATAAAAGCGCTTTTGATATCGCCGGATAAATTTTCACTTTCATATAACGACGCCGCCGTTTTCAGGGCAGACACTTGAGTGTGAAAGGCGCGACATTTCTCGCGTTCTACCTTCATTGTTTACATCAATGATATATTGCAGCAAAGAGGCAGTTGACAACTGAAAAATAATATGTACGCCAATTGAACTGTTTTATTGTTGGGTTCAACTGTTCAAAGATATAAATGTTGCAGTCTTCATTGTATTTTTTTAAATTATTCGTGACGTATGAGATTTTAATACAAATTTTACAAAAATACAAAAGTAGAGATAAAATTGTTAACACACAGATTCGACAACTACTCATGCTAACTTGCTATTTATTTAAAACGAATTACAGGGAATCTTAAAATGTTTAAGGCCAATTTCATATGATAGCTTTATGAATAAGTTCCAAAAAGCACAATACGTCAAGTATTGCTTAAACCGGAGAATACTACAATAAAGTGTTGTATTAAATTTATGGTTACAGTGTGGTGATAAGAAGGCTTATTTCCACAAAATCGTGGGACAAAGGAATGTCACGACGCAGCGCGTTTCGACACTGCCGAGCAAAAACCGTCAGGATTACAAGGTTTTGCTAAATATTTGCCTAACACTTCCTCGCCGCTGTTAACGCTGCGGTGAGATAAGAGACAAGTAAAGCTTTGAAAAGGACGTATTACAATTATATTAGAAAACATGCATTCTATAGTAAATAACTCTACAGTAGAAAAAGTAGTCATAAAAGTTAACATAAAGCAAATGGGAGGTTAAAATTGAGGTAATTGCGGTTTATACAATACTAGCTGGTGCCGGCGACTTCGTCTGAGTTGAAAAAGGAAGTAGATACTATGACAGTGGCACACAATTTTTTTATATTTTTAGACGATCTCTCGGGATCCTTAAATTTTTCCAGGATAAAAGTATCCTTGATATAAAACATAAGTAGTTTTTGCTTGAAAGAACAAAAAACTTTTGCATTTATAAATTATTAGGAAAGTAGGACTAGACCGCTGAAGAAAGTAGGACTAGGCCGCTGCGCGGATATAATATGCATCTGGAATAATGTATCTTTGAAATAATAAATGAACTACTCAAATATATGATGCAGTAGTTACCCTCCCATATATTATGTACCAAACATTCATAAAATTAGCTGTCTCCCTCTTTACAATACTATAAGTATATGTTTTTTCGGAAGCCAAGAGCGGGTCGCTAGTTTAAATTAATTTATAAAATTATGTTAATTATTAATTGTTATACTGCTACAGAGATTAATTATTAACTTACGAATGTAGTTTACTTCCATTGTTAATTGTAGTAGGAAGTGTACTCCCCCATGTTTATTAAAATATTTAAAGTAACCGAGCCTTAGGGCTGCGGTAAAATTGTAGCCACAGTAGATTTAAAGGTAACCAAACTTAATTACAAAGTGGAACGTGTTTAGCGCAAGCTCCTGCATTCCGTTTGTTACGTTTGAAACGGACACGCACATCACTCGTGCGGAAAATGATCGACATTTCGGTCACTAAAACTGACTGTTTAGCAAATACCATCGAACCATTTTCAGTTTAAAATAAGCCCTTGTTTTCTGAATTGTTTTCTTTATAAATTTTACAACATAATAAACTTTCTTCTTGAGAGATCCATACTGTAGACAAATGTTACAATGATCGGTCAAACTGTATTTCAACAAAGATACACAATACAATGAAGATTATTGGATTTATTGAAAAATATTTTGACATTGGAAATGTCTTTTCGTTCGCTTCAGTATAGGCCCCGATTTCACGAAAATGTGCGATCCCCTTATATCTCGGAGAGTTGTAAAAACACGATATTCAAAAGGGGCTCAAAAGATGCGTATTCACGAGAGCTGTAAGGTGCAATAAGAATTTTTCGAAAAAGCCAAACACGAAAAATGTTATGGCCGATATAGTGAAATAAATTTGAATTATGTTTCCGAATTTTTTATTTTGGCGCTTGATATTTTGGAAACGAAGAATGATATCAAAAATTTGAGAAAAACTCCTCGGAGCAATTTAGTTAGCTACTTTGAAAGAAGTCAGCAAGTCAGAACAACATAATTTCAAACTCCGATTGCCAACGTGCTCAATAGTCGTGTGAGGCACGAAATCTGTGATTTTTTTTAATTTAGAATATGTGCTGTGTTTAAGACGCTCAGATACAGTAAGGTTAATAAAAGATTCGTTATCTTAAAGACGACATTTATTTTCACCGGGAAAATTCATGCTAAAATTTCATTTAACTTGTCGGTCAGGTGCCTACTAGTGTACAAGCACTCGCACTGTGTGGACACATCATACCAAAGAGTATATATCATACGATTTAGTCGCAATTGCGAGTTGGACGGACACGTTTATTTATTTATTTATTTTATTCTAGGGAAATTTACAGGTATAATTACATAATAACAGTGGTGAGTAAATATCTTAAACCTAATAAAAAAATTCCACTTATAGATAGACTAGTCTAATAACAACGATAATAAGAGTGTTAAAGTAGGCCATCTGACAAATTCCAAAAGTTCGAGTGAATAGACATCTTCTGGATGAGCTCGCTCCATCATAGACCTCATCTTTGCTACTCAGTAGGATGTTCGCCAAGAGAGCAAACCCATCTCTAATAAACTTTTTTCTTTGAAACCTGTTTAAATTAATTATTAAGAGTTGTGGATTTTGAATAAATTAATAAATTACTGTTCGCTGTTTATTCTGCATAGCGCTTTAAGCATAATGTACATTTGAGGGCGAGATGTGATAGTTCAAAGTGAAAGCGTGGCTGTTTAACTTACACAATATAGCTCTACATAGCTTCCAGCTGAGTCGGAAGCGGCTAATTTCTAGCGGTGTGAAATGGACCGAGTCATTCCCGCACAAAGCGGTACTAATGCGCGCCCGTCCGTTGCACCGACCCGCAATTATATTTGCATACGACCACCTCTTACTCAAATACTCAACCCCAGAACATTCCGACTATTGTGCCTACAAAAGGTAAAGCCAGTGGTGTTTAGTTCAATCCGGTGGAGAGAATCAAAGGTTACATACATTCAGGCATTCAAGCAGTTTGCCTCGCACAGATATCAGTACAATGCATAATCTTGTTGAGCCTCCCGCGTAATTGGTGGAATCGGTGCAGTTAATTTACTCAATTATGTAGTAGCGATAACAGTGCTTAGGTAATGTAATATTAAAAATGGAGATAAGTTTTGTAATCGTAATCAATACTAATAATAAATCTGTAAGGGTTGGTCATGGAGTAATTTACTTTGTTTTCAGAAATATCGTGTATATAGGCTCTATACATGATACTGAAACTAAATTGACCATTTTTAGAATTTTTTTCTGTATGTATGTATGTTCCTCCATTGTATGTTCTTCCATAATTCTTAAACGAATTAACTGATTTTCATGAAACTTGGTAGATAAACATTTAGAAGTACGGGACACGTGATAGGCTACTTTTTATCTTTTTTAACGCGGATGAAGTCGCGGGCAATAGCTAGTCTTGATATAAAGTTAAGTTCTCAAGGGATCGTCTAAAAATATAAACAATTCGGCGTGGCGTTTAACTATTCCTGTTTCGTGGTTTATTTTCTCATTATGTAAGTACAATGTCTGATCAGAAAGAGTACGCTTTCGGATTTTTTTTATGTTAAGGTCGACAGACAGGCTGACGGTCCACTTGATGGTAGGTGGCTACCGTCGCCTATAACACAAGCAACGCCATAAGTGCTTCAAGTGCGCTGTCAACCATACAAGGATTAATGATAAGGGATAAGGAAGGCAAGAGGTAATGGGCTCTGGCATCCCTTACTCACTCACCGAAACACAACAGCAGTCATATTGATGTTATTTCACGGTGGTATTCTGTAAGGGGATGGTTACTGCCGCCAGACGGGCTGCCCAAATGTGTGCCCTACCACTACTAATTGACTTACATTTCTCCTAATTTATATATATTTTGATCATATATTATATAGCTTTTGCCAACGACTTCGTCTATTTGCCTTTATAAAGCAGAATACATTCTTATACTGTTAAGTTGCATTAAAATCTTCTCAATAGTTTTTGCTTGAAAGTTAAATAAGCATCCTCACATAGCAATTTTGATTATTGTAATACCTACTCAAAGTTTTTTTACAAATGTCACAAACTAAGCCACTCAGTTTGTTATTCGGTGATAGAACAAAAGATAAACTTATGTTTAAATGTAAGGGAAAACATTATGTCAGGAGCAATAATGTGTTATTTATTATTTGTCCCATAAATATGTCACTGGGCCGATGTAAAATAATACAGCTGCTTCTAGGCCACTACGTGATCTGGCTTCCGAGCGAGTTATCCCGGATATCCCGACGCTTCTCGTTCCTTTAGAACCGGGACAATATCATTCCTTACTCTGGGTAAATGCAAATAGCTAATACTATATTTATTATCTATAAGATTTGTGTCGTTGTTTGAACCTATGTACTGATTATAATTTAGAAACGTATGTATCAAGTTATAAGTATATCTTACTAATATAAAAATAGGTATTATTATCATTTTAAAAGGGTAATTCGCTGAGTGAGAGGATTAGTAGAACAAGCAGGTGGAACATGACCTAGATTAAAATGTACTATCCTTTTAATTCAATGCAACGCTTTTCCGTGGGATAATATTAGTTACACATCTTTTTTTTTAACATCATCATTGAAGGTCTGATGAAATCACATTATCGGTGTCAAGATTATATTGAAAACTAGTTGGCGCCCGCGACTTCGTCCGCATTGACATAGAAAAAAGTAGCCTATCCTGTGTCCTGTACCTACGTCCAAATGTTTATGTACCAAGATTCATGAAAACCAGTTAATTCGTTTAAGAGTTATGGAGGAACATACATACATACAATACCTCCACTTACAGATTTATTATTAATATATAATATAGAACATTGATATTGATATTGATGATATGGCATCATAACGTGGTACCTTTATGATCGAGGCAAAAACAAGAGGTGTTTTGATTCTTAGAGAGATCTAGTTCCAGATAATTTTGATCAATTTGATATATCTACATCTAGATTGTGTCTAGATCAAGATGTTTATGAATACGCTGCATATTCTCTTTTGGGATGAATATTTCACAAGCCCATTGGTCGACTGATTGAGGTGGTATGACTTAGGGGACTCGGGTTCGATTTGGAAACACAACTTTGGAAATTAACTTTTCAAAGTTGTCTCTGGTTTGGGTGTATTAGTGACAGGGCACATTGCATTTCGCAGTCATAAATTTGGCTGTTCTATACCATTAGAAGTAACTATACCAGAAAATGGATTTGTATATTTTGCTACTTATACCTGATATTATTCAGCGGCTGCCGCTTGGACTATATTATCTCACTTTTATAATAGCTTATTGAAAATGTCAAAAATGCAATAAAAACAAAAAAGACACTTTAAAAGTAACAAAATGCCATTAAATGAGTAATATATATTCATAATAAAAATAATGATATTTTGATCGGAATATCTTACAAAACAATTCCAATATTTTAGGGAGTCGCCGCTAAATTCGCCGTTTCGAGAAATAATTTTCAATAATGTACTGAGATAATATAAAATTTATTGTAATGCTTCGTAAGTCATTATTGATAACAGATCCGCGGCGTGGCGCGGACTTGCCTCGGATGATACTAATAAATATGCTAATGTTGGCGTCCCTGAAGGATTTTCTCGGATTTTCATCTTCTCTATACCGATGACGCAGGGGAAAATAAAACCGTTTGGTATCTTGAAATATGGCCGTACCTATAAAGGTAATGTTAGTAAGTACCCGATTTTGGGTCGTAAGTACGAACCCACTGCTCTTATATCAATATACGAGTGGTTGATAAATCATTTTGGTCCGGGATAAAATTTTACCTGCATTCTACTACTAAATAATATAAATGCGGAAACACCTCTGTTTTACAGTTTTCATGTCAATATCTATATTTCAAGAAATTTGGTTTGAAGAGAGAAATATTTCATTCATTATTTATTAAAGTTATTAAAGTTAGACATTTGAAAACTGATTCCTAGACTTACATTTATAAAAGTAGAATTATTATAAATTTTCGAAAAATAGTTGCTCTCGAGATATATTGAACAATGAAATGAAGAAATTATGCGAGCTTTCTACAATTTTTCTCAGGCATAATACAATATGAACAAATTAGAGAAAATACAGTAAAAGAATAAAATGATATACACGAAAACGAGAATGAAAACGAGTGCAATAAAAAGCCAGGATTAAAAAAAAAACAAAATTTATCAGAGTTTAGAAACCACTTCAAAGTTAGTTTTAAAACTTTTTCAAAGCTGTCTTTATAATATAATTAGCTATTGCACGCGACCTCGCCCACGTAACTATATAAAATATAGCCTATGTTACTCGTTGATAATGTAGCTTTCTATTGGTGAAAGAATTTTTAAACATACAATATACACAAAAAACATACATATCTCTTTATAATGTTAGTATAGACTTTCCAATTCCTTTTTTAAATTCATTATAAAACATTTTGGGTTAAATGAAAAGTGATGAAAACACAATACCTACCTGTGTCGTAAAAATGTTATGGGAAAATATTTTTTGATTCGAGGTTCGCTGCTTAAGTGGTTTTTCTACAAAATCAATGTTGAAATAACGTTTTTTACGATGCACGAAAAAGGGATTTGATGCACGAAAATCTCTCGCGAAAGAAAAGTGCCTATTTCGTTATATTATTATAGTCTTATTATGCTAGTCATGTGTTACTTTGATGATGCCATAATGACCTTATTTGAAAGCAAGTTAATACCTACGACATGAGTGATGTAATTTGCATAATGGTTTGTAGGCGGCTGTTGATGCCTTTATGGCCTTTACTTGCTTGTTTGTAATTTGCTAACTGAATTACATTCTATTATTTTGATAGCTCTGTCCGTTATTTCATTTTAATGAAACGATAAGTTGAGAAACGGTGTTGACTTAGTTGGGAAATTGCCAAGACTTAACAACATTAATTTATTAGTTTTCATAAATACTAATAATATATCTGTAAGGGTTGGTCATGGAATAAGTTACTTTGTTTTCAGAGATATCATGTTTATAGGTTTTTTTTTCTGTATGTATGTATGTATGTATGTTCCTCCATAACTCTTAAACGAATTAACTGATTTTCATGAAACTTGGTAGATAAACATTTAGGCGTATCTACAGAATATAGGCTACTTTTTTTTTCCTTTTCAACGCGGTCGAAGTCGCGGGTGCCAGCTAGTTTATAAAATATAGCTGTGGCCGCGACTTCGTCCTCGTAACTTTGTAAGTTATATACTAAAAACTTTACCCGAGAACCACTGTATCCATAGGTGAAAACAGCATGAAAATCGGTGCAGTAGTTTTTTGATTTTATCGCTAACAGACAGACAGAACGACAGACAGACGTGGCGGATGATTTTGTTTCATAATATGTAGTGATATTTAAAAATTTTCGACATTCCACTTACGATTACAAATGGATTGATTGATACGAGTATATGTAAATATGAATACTGGTATAATGTATCTGTACGTATCGCTTTGATCAATTCTCATTCCCTTGTACACGAAAAATCGCTTTCATTTGCAGCCAATACCCTCCGAACGATAGAGTAAATCCTACAGTAAATGCAAAATTAATATATTTTTCGCTTTGAGAATGCTTCAAACATGAAAACGACATATTTAACGTTTAGAGGAATTTAATATGTCTTAAAGTGTTATTTATAAATGTCGTTTCTGCTACGCTCAGAGATTTCATCGGCGTTTGAGTGCTTTGCGTACCACATAGCAGGTTAATCTTATTTATTGAATTATTTTATTGAAACTAGATTCGTTCGCTTCAGTATAGGTCTCGATTTCACGAAAAAGTGCGATTCCCTTCACGCGTATTCATGAGAGCTGTAAGGTGCAAAAATAATTTTTCAAAAAAGTCAAAAACAGAAAGTTATGGCCGAAATAGTGAAAAAAAATCAATGTTTTTCCGAATTTTTGAGTTTGGCGATCGATATTTTGGAAACGAAGAATGATATCAAAAATTTGTGGACAATTTAGTCAGCTACAATTTGAGCCTAAAATATGGAAAAACTATGGAAACTAAATCTTTTCTAAATTATTCTAAATACCATTTTTTCTGTTTGTTTATTCAATATTATACATTTTTTATCATAGTTGTTACAAGTAAGCATATGATAGGTCGATTAATACTTATTTATACATGAACAATAAGTGCATAAAACAAGTTTCTAAACCGTTAAACCGACAAGTACAACTCGAATTAATTTCTCTTTGATCGAGAAATCTTGGTGAATAAAATATGCTATAGATATAATTTTAGCTTGTTAGCTTAAAACCTTAAAAGAGAATGTATGTAAAGTTTTGTCCTAAAAACTATTTTTCACAGTCCAATTGTTGGAGAGTCAGAGAGTCCCATTGACACAGCTTTTGTGTTTTTGAGTGCTTGTAACTTGTTATGAATCTTAAATAAAAAAGGAGGCATTCAAGTAAAACGACACTAAAAAGGATGAAAGGATTTTGTTTGACATACTTACAAGTAAATTCGGACAGAAAGTTGTCTCAAGTATATATCTTACTCCTAATTGAACTAATGGGAATAGATCGCATATTCCTTTAGTCTCTGCGAAGTCTGCCGATGATACTGAGACGTCGCTTTAATTATTATTTACTGTTTAATGTTTACACTTGATTTTTTATAGAAGAACAAATCCAACGATAAAAAAACAACCATAAATTTGAATTCGACCGAGGGTGCACGGAATGTTGTAAACTTAATCCAAAGTAAAGGGGAAGTGATGCCAATGAATTGTACGGTACTCGGGCAAGTTGCCGACAACTCTGTCGAAGAATGCTCGTCGGCTGTACCTACTGAAGAATTGAGCAGTCGACTGTGAAATAACTCAAGCACAACAAATACACTCAACTCTTTAGCGACACAGAACTTTTCCTTATTTTGATAAAGCAACTTGTTTAGCTTTCGATAAATATACAGATGTTTATTTAAAATAAATTCCAATAGGTATACAAAAGGGTACCAATTTTTTTACAGTATTAATTGGTTTTAGTCCATTGAGGATTATGTACCATCTTAATCATTTTTAAACAGTTGTTTAACATAATCATCTCAGCTGTAGGCTTCTCTCATAACTTTCCAAAAGACCTACAAATGGCCTACACTTGAAATCTATATTATTACATAACAGTGTGATTCTGAGCTATTGCATTTATTGCAATTTATAACAGAAAATAATTAAAGTGGATGAAGGTGATATGTCGCATTTTTGGTTTTTTTTTTGTAAGTTAATATGTACATATAAACGATTAATAAGATAATAATAAGATGAAAAAGGACAAAAAGTGCAGAAAAATTTACTTTTGTTAATGGAAGAGGGAGCTGTTCACTTTTTTTAAATGAAATAATAGAAGTGTTTACTTGCTATCATACCATTAATATTTTAGGTTGTTTACACAACTTTGCATCGTCATTTAGTACAAAAATCGGTGCCGTGACGACTTATCTAAAAAATTAAAAGTAAAACTTTAACCTCGATTTATTCGAAATTGGAATTATGCGACATATCACTTTCATCCACTCACGTCTTCAATTATGAAATAGATAATCAGATTCTCATATATTACAACAACATTACAAAACAAAATACAGAACAAAATTACAAAATGCAACAACGGACAAACTAAGAACGTGTTATTAGCGAAACTATCTACCGATAGAAAGATTAGCATACTAATCTACCGTAAAAATGTAATTGTAATAATATATAGTAAGAAACCTAAACTAAGTCTTTCGAAACCAATTATTCGAAAGCCTTAGTTTACCTAATGAGAGAAGCACATGAGGATTGCTTGTGATTACTTATGTTCTCTTCACCAAAGTTCCAAAATCTTTGTCTTTGTCCCTGACAGCTGACTCTGAAACTGTAATTGTAGTAATTAGAAGAAGGGACTGTCTGTGCCAATCCTTATGTAACTAAGTTGTGACAGGATCTTGCTGTTTAGTGTGTATAGGTAGTGCTCTTTAGTCACACTGCATAGGCTGACTATAGGCAGTACGTGTTCCTATATTTTCATAAACGATATCTGACGTTCGTTTCAAAGGATCGTCTCTGCGTTTTGAATAACGTACGAAACGAAAAAAAATATAATTCATAATAAACATAATTTCATGTGCACCTACGATTTTGTGTTTTTTCTTAACGTGTAAGATACTACAGTTGAAAATACACATGTCAGTGGACATATGCAATGTGTACTGCAACAATAGAAATGTCAAGGAATTTGGAATATATATTATAATTGCATATTAACTAACACAAATGTGCATTTGTTATGAATTCGTCTCTAAATTAACTGCTATTAAAAAGTTCTAGGTTCAAGGAGTTCAGAGCTTTATTCTTTTCAAGGAAATCAAACATGTATGCACCCAGCCTTACAATACCGGCAGCGGTAAGAGGTACTCGTGTACCTCCGTACATAAGCGATGATAACTTTAACGTTCATTCTCAAACGTCAAAATGGGTAAGATCAAAGAGACTTGCTCCTTAAATGTGGAGTAAAATAACCGATATAACAGATATGGGTATTCACTAAATTATTTATTCAATAACTTTACAATTAAAATTCGTTCTACGAGTCAAACTCCGTTCCAGTCGAATCTATTCCACAAATTGAAATCCTAGGAAACGAAATAAAAAAATTGTTGGTCAGTTAAAGCTGTTTTGTAAATCGAAGCTCATTGGTTAATTAATGATTTGGATAATTTCACTACGCCCTATCGACACAAGGGTGATTTTCTTTGGAAGCTTGACTCCTTGAGTTTTTTTCAGGGTTTCTTTTCAGGATCGTAATCATTTTGACAATTATTTTTCCGGAACCCTGGTAAAATTAGACAGACGT
Organism: Synanthedon vespiformis; assembly: GCA_918317495.1. Taxonomy (NCBI): domain Eukaryota; kingdom Metazoa; phylum Arthropoda; class Insecta; order Lepidoptera; family Sesiidae; genus Synanthedon; species Synanthedon vespiformis. The sequence continues at coordinate 4,741,951 of OU906953.1, forward strand.
TTCAGATGGAGATGTGAGTTAAACAAATAAATACATCACCGAAAGAAAACAGCACGTTTGCTGTTACATATTTCACGGTGGTCTTCTTTAAGGTCGTGATTAATGCCTGCATAACGCATCGTGTCCTGTTACTACTAAATATTTAGATAACTATATGTAAATTTTGTACAGGTACTAATAGTGAACCATATGGCAGTAATATTTATTAAAAAGTATACTTACTTAGATAATAATTAAATACACGTTTTTTATACGTAGCAATGTCTATGGCAATGTGGTATGGCACATAACTGGGGTTCATAGAACGTTTCGCCAATCTGATCACGTCTGTGCCAACGAACCTCATTCGATTCACATTTATTACGCTATAATAAAGTTTGTATTTTTTATAGTAACGTCACGTATTGCTAATATTTGTATATTTTTCTACGCAATGATGTCAATGAGCGCGCAATGTGTTTTTGAGAATTCTCTTTGGCATTGTTTGTTTTATGTAAAACCGGTGGAATACTTACTATATACAAAATTTCAATCATATTCAGGTTGTGTTCAATAAGCTGTACCCTTCAGGACTTTGTATTAGAGTTAAATTAAGAGATATAATAATCACTAGAAGTAAGTCCTAAATAGTGAACTTTTATTGAATTAGATAATATATTAGATTTTTAATTTGAAAGCTTTTGAATATGTCTTCGGGAATGTATTAATATAAAGTTGCCAATTATTCGATATTATATTATGTACGTTCGGTTAGAAACGGTGACGGACGGTCCCTATGCAAAAGTTTTTGTGAGCACGTCACAATCATTTCCTTGAAGGGGTTAGTGTTCATCGGGTGGAAATAACAAAGACGATAAAACTGTTCATTTGGAAAAAGGATATTGAATGAGGTCAGACGCAGCACAATATATATTTTTCTTACTTGTATTCATGCCGAACTTAGTTTGTTAGGGCCTGTCATTTGCGCAATGTTTCACTCCGCGCCCTTTAGCTCGTTACCAAACTTTATATTATTGTTGACAAGGTCTGCCTTTGCTTTAGTAGTTTTATACTTTTCTATTAAACTGGCTGCTTCTCGCGGGTTTACTTACGAAAATTTTGGCTTTGCTACGCGTGTCGTAGGTGATGATCAATACTCAATACTAATAATAAATCTGTAGGGGTCGGTCATGGAGTAATTTACTTTGTTTTCAGAAATATCGTGTATATAGGCTCTATACATGATACTGAAACTAAATTGACCATTTTTACAATATTTTTCTGCATGTATGTATGTTCCTCCATCATTCTTAAACGAATTAACCCATTTTCATGAAACTTGATAGATAAACATTTAGAAGTACGGGACACGTGATAGGCTACTTTTTATCTTTTTTATCGCGGGCAACAGCTAGTAAATAAATAAAATTATGTTCGATTTCTCATATTTACATTAACATATTGAAAAACATAAGTGAATATAAAAATAGTAAAGTATGCAATAAACAAGTTCGCATGCAAATAATTTAAAGTTAGCAACTACTTATAAATGCTTCAGTACAGCTCAGGTTCATGTGCCAAAGTTAGACATTATACCGACGTAAAGAGCTCTACGATCCGCCCGCAGCAATTTCCTTTGCCCTTACGACGTAATGTATTTTATCTTTAAATATTTCTTCTTACAAAACAAATATTCGTGTTAGACTTCAAACAAAATTTTAAATTAATGCTTTTAAATTCAATTCTTTGGAAATAAAAGGTAACACAACATTACATTTGGGTCTCATTGTGCATTTGGCCAAAGGAAATACTACCTTTGTGGGTCACTTAAAATATATTTTATAGTTATCATCAATTTTCTGTTGTTAAAAATTTACCGACCAAATGCACTTCGCTGTGAAAAATGGCGCATGAATGAAACTAAGACAATGTTCTACGGACATAGCGACGTTTTTTTATATTAATAAGGTATGCAGGCAGGCTAACGGTCCATTTGATGGTAATTGGCTACCGTGGTCTGACGTACAAGCAACGCCAGTAGGCACAAGTGTACTGCCGACCCTGAAAAAGACTATATCCAAAATCTTCCGGCGGACCTCCTTGTATGTATGACCACTATGACATATACCTGATGTATGAATGTTATAAATAAATTTATAACATTACTAGCAATTTTTGGCACCCGAATCTATCTATGTAAGATATTATTAAAATCGTTTTAGTAGTTTATCTGTGGAAAATGTCATTATGAGTCATAAATTATTATAACACCGCATCTATTAATTTTCAATGCATAATTTTGTAGTTATTGAATAAATCAAGCGCCCACAATTTTGAATTGTCTTGGGCTAATCTCTTTTTAATATTCTCCAGATGAAAATATTGGTAAAATATTTGAAAGGAGATCATAAAAGATTGAGATTTAAATATGCTAATGTTGGCAAGGCCTTTCTTATAAATCTTTTCATAAGTCTACTACGCATCTTATAAAAATGTTTACATAGGCGGTTTTCGATATTTTTATAGCTGATTCCTGTAAGGGACCTTCTGGTACAGATTTCGTTATTTCCAGTATAAAAATATAGTCTATCTTCACTAGTCGGACGAACAAGTTTTATTTTCGTTTTTAATTGAGAAATGCGCTTTGAAAATGATCAAGGAAGTTCAAATAACCTATATTCAGGCTAGAAACAAAAAAAAAATTGGGCAAAAGAACCAAAATTATTGATTTTATATAGACTTTAAATGAAAAGCACATAGTGTCCTCAAACTTTTTTAGGATATTTAAAAACGCCAATGTAAATATACGTTTATGTTTAAAAATAAAACATTTCGAACCTAAAACTACAGCCATTAAGTAAATGGCAAAAACGTGAATATACTTTGGATATTCTAGGTAAAAATACATCCATCTAAATACTTTGGGTTACCATCGTCTCTAAGGACGAGCATAAATATATTTTCACGTCATTTGGTTCGGGTCTAAAGACGTAAAGTGGCGTTTCTGTCGCACTGTGGCAAATGGCTTGGATATCCTCCAAATATGCCATCTAGATAAGCTATGAGACCTTTTACTGTTATTATTGAACAACCCTAAAATGAAAACCAGTTTTTTATCATTAAAAAGTACTAATTATAAAGAACTATATCTATAAAGAAAGGGTTGCCATACATTTTTAACAGTTAACAGAAAGCAGTTATCAGCGAGTTACATGGGCTATTCAATATCATTAATACTAATAATAAATCTGTAAGTGTAGATGTTGTATGTACCTATATGTTCCTCCATAACTTAAACGAATTAGCTGATTTTCTTGAAACTTGGTAGATAAACATTTAGACGTACAGGACACAGGATTGGCTACTTTTTTCTTTTTAACGCGGACCAAGTCGCGGGCTCAAGCTAGTATTGTATAAATTTACGCGGACTAAGTCGTGCGCTACATCTAGTAAATAATAAAATTAATATGCTGTTGCAATTCCACATGGATTCTATGGTATTCCATGAAAGCAGATAAGTGAATTGAGTGTTGAGTTAGTGCATGCTGATTGCAAGTTGTCGATGCGAAGCATTCATTCAACCGAAGAGTCCTAAGGGGAACATTGAAGTACATTCACATGGGGGTTACGGATCTCGTATCCTAGGCCGAAATACTGTAAATAATGAAGTGTTTCTTCATCGCAATTGTATTTCCTATTACATGGTACGATTCTAGAAAATATGTTACATATTTTATTATGTATATTAAATTGTGTATTATTTAAGCAATATTTTCATTGAGCTTATTATTGTATATACATATATCCAACTAATTACCAAAAAAATCGTCGATAGACCTACATCTTAGCATTAACAATATCAAACTGTATCCACCTTTTTTGTTATCATGACTTGTGTGAATTGCCTCCCACTATAGAAGCAAATTTAAAGACTTATTCACGTCATAAGTCGATCTAACAACAATGTTTAGAAAAAAAAAACATAATAAGACATCTTTACATTCACATAATCTTCAAAATTTCAAACAACAGTATATTGAATTAGATTACAGCCTAAATTTTTCACAAATTCATGTATTTCAACACAAAATAATAAGTCAATTTGAATCGGAGTATCATAAAATTCCATACATCCAACGAAGTTCAAATGAGAACTTAATGGAATAGGGTGTAAGTTTACATAAATATTTATGTGGCCATACATAAGAATGAAAAAAATGTACTTAAATGGCACTTATGTGTAATGCGTGTTACGTTTCGTTGAGATCCTTGAATTGGAATGGACGTTGACGTATCGCGACTGACAAAACTCCGATCCAATTTAGACGACGAATTCGATGACTGTCCCCGGGGAGCTGAGGACTTATTCACGGAACAAATTTTTAACGGGAAAGGAAAATTCGATTTCATTAAACGCGTAATACACAAAGGTATCTTTAATGTTTGGGCTCGTATGATACGTTTGTTTATGCAAAGCTATTTCGATTATATTTCTTTTAGTTATTGTTAAAGCAAGGACTTGAATAGGAGTTCTGTTTTTGTATTTCATTTTGCCTCTTTAATTAAGAGTAAAAAGCTCTCAGTTTGCAGAGACTACCGACGAACTCGTTTTATTAACGAGATAATGTTAATCAAAGTCAAAGTTCAGAATATTCTTGATTACATTGCACAAAATACTGTCCATCGCTTACAATAGACAAAGTAAATATGTAAATACATAATTATTACTAAAATCAAGTTAAAACCATTTAACACCAATTAGAGACAGTTTCCAAAGCCTTAAAGAAAAAAAAATGTTTTTGAAAATAGGTACCCCTATTTTCAATAATTATTATTTGTGGATTTATAGGATTGCGTAATAAAAGTAACTATACCATACAGATGTAGAATCGTTGTTCATTTGTGCAATTACCCCGTATACACGGCGTAATTGCACAAATGGTGTTCCATATTAGGTCTGCCACTATGAAAGGCAAGTGACTGAAGTCGGTTTATAGTCAATGCAGTATCTATCTTCCTCTATGTTTACTTATCAAACATTATCCATCACTTGCGAGAAACAACTGAAAGATTATGAATAAATTATTTCACTCCACCAAAGTTTCTACACTCCATTTAATATGTTTCAGATATGAACTAATATGGTTTAGTCTTCATTAATGGTGGATGGATTACAGGAAACTTTGGATTTAGTAATTTCGGTAGGTTACATTATCATTATACTAGCTGGTGTCCTGTCCGCGACTTCTTCTGCGTTGCAAAATGAAAAATATAACATCGGAGAAAATATTGGCGACAGTGACCCCCAATTTTTCATATTTTTAGATGATCTCTTGATAACCTAACATTTTTTTTTAATTTTTTTTTTATGTTAAAGACGACAGACAGGCTGACGGTCCACTTGATGGTATGTGGCTACCGTCGCCTATAACACAAGCAACGCCATAAGTGCTACAATTGCGCTGCTGACCATAGAAGGATTATGGATAAGGGATAAGGGAGGGATAGGGTAATGGGCTCTGGCATCCCTTACTCACGATACTTTTCTTTTCTTCTTCTTTGATGACGTTCTCTGCAATTTTTATTATTCATTATATTCATTATATTAGTGTGTTTGATGCCTAAGCCGTCGGAAATTTCTTGACACCTCGAAAGAATGCAAGAATGCACCTCACTAAGGTCAAAGAGAAGAATACAAAAAAGTTTAGTTACTTATATTATAATAGATAGAAGATAATAGAAAGTAATATTTTAGTAATAGAGTTGATCAATTATATATTTTTTTTCGGAAATTTGATAATCGGTAACTGATATTAAAATTAGTATTGTATGTACAATGCATGCAATATTTCATTTAGTTCATTGTTTTATCGGGTCCATGGTTTTAACGCGTAGGTAAAAATCGCTAAGTATATATATTTTCATACAATCGCCACTTGCAATGACATAATCTATAAATTTATTTTTAGAAACTTAATAAGTATAAAATAACGTAATATTTTGTGGAGTCCCCGTCTAGTGCCGATTTTAAGCAAAATTGTTGAAGGATCATATTATGAAAGAATTAATATTTTTCGTTGAGTTTTCCTGTAGCGGGTCTTTGATTGACGTTTTCAGTTAAGAAACAGCAGTATACTGAAAATTTACTACTGAACTGAAACTGAAGTAGTGTACTGAAGCAGTATATAACCCCTACGAAGATTGTTTGACGCTGTTTTATTGCATCGTCCTAGCAAAGATAATCCTATTCTCTAGACAAGCTATCTCATCCAATGATTGAGGTACACGGCACACACCTTGATGCGGATTATCTTTTGTCACTATGTTGCTTTCGAGAACCTATTCCCTTTTTAACTATAGTCTATCAACCCCTATGGCGTTGCTAGCGTTAATTGGCTACGGTAGCTACTGACTATAAAAAGGATCATATCTCCTTTTCGACCTGTATAATGTATCTAGTCGTAAAAAACATAGATTTGTATGGGTAGGCGACTACTTCAATATGTGAAGACACAGCGATTAGTATTTGTAAAGTATTCAAAACTAGACGCTGTGTATGTGATTGTTGTGTATAACAATGCTTATTATGTATTTTTTTTAAATGTTATAGTCGACAGATACGCTGACGGTCCACTTGATGAGTATAAGAGAGTTACACATGCCGTAAGTGTGCTGCCGACCATAGTAATATTAAGAATAAAGGATTGAGAAGAGGTAAGGAAAAATGGGCTCTGGCATCCCCTACTCATTCACCGAAACACAAAAACACACGTGCTGTTATTTCACACAGGTCTTCTGTAAAGGCGCGGTTACTGCCAGACAGGTGTACAAATAAGTGAGTAATACCACTATTTTTCCGGGAATCGAACTCGCGAACCCTGGCACAGAGCATTAAGGCAAGCTTAACCAATCATCCAATGGGGCTTGTCATAATTAAAATAAAAAAATAATTGCCACAGTACCTACTTTATGCTACTTACAGATTACCTATATATTTTAATATGATCTGGTGTCGCCAACCTGTGTTATTTATTAATATCCAAAACACAGATTTTAACTTTATTAGAGTTTTGCATATAAAAAATATATATTTTAGCTAAGTTCGTTATGAATTTTTTTATGTCTTTGGTTTTCGGTACGGCATTTCCCTATTGTCAATTAATTGTCTATCCAAATAGTAACAAAACCAATGCCCGAAGATATTGCTTTGATATTTGTACGTTGTATCCTCAATTACAACGGTGTTTCTGGTGCAGAGCACACGCATCAAGTAACACGACCAAAGTTCCAGACCTCGTGGCTATACAAGTTTGTCTGAATGCTGTGTAACTTTAATTAGAATTCCCACATACTGTTGCGCTCGTGTACACCTATCTAACTGATTACTTCATTAAACAAACATTCGTGCCCTAAAACAAACCACGTGATATTAGTTTTAATTTAAAAGACTTCTCCAATATTAATAATGAGTCAGAAATTCTATTCGATTCGATATTTGTAAATTAATTTATATCTATACTAATATTATAAAGCTGAAGAGTTTGTTTGTTTGGTTGAACGCGTTAATTTCAGGAACTACTGAATTGTTCGAATTTAAAAATTATTTTTGTGTTAGATAGTCCATTTATCGAGAATGGCTATATAACATTTTGAACGCGGAGAAGTCGCGGGCAACAGCTAGTTCTTTACAATTACTAGTTACCAACGTCGACTTTGAATGGATGCAATTTTTCTTGCAAATTTAATATATATAAAACCTTCTCGGTTATCGCTCTATCTATATTAGTGGAAACAGTATCAAAATATTTGGGTTGTTTAGAAGAAGTTAGCGGACAAAAAGACAGAGACTCCGATCTTTAAATTATAAAATTATAATTATATAATTTCAATTTAATATAGGTATACATGCTAATAATATAATTAATTTTTCCTAATTTAAGAACTATACTTACTATTTTTAAGAACGTAAAATATCAATCTCCTGATCAATTATCGCACATTGAATGTAGAAATTGGGAGGCAATCAATAAGCAATTAATTTTAACTTTAGATAGTTCAATTTGTAGCGAATAGGTAAGTATATGTAATAACCAAAATATCTTGGAAAGCAAGTTTGTAATCTGATGCAAGTTTGGCCAATAAACATGCAGCCCCGAGTGAACCTGTGTCAACTAGAACCGTCACAAACTTAGATTGCGCAATATCAAGACTGGAAAATTAATGTAATTATTCATATAACCTTATAAAGCTCTCTACACAGTTGCACGGTTTAAATGTCGATTATTTTTTAACTGACTAAAAGCCAAAAATATTTTTTTATCAAAACGTTCCGATACCTATAAAGAAAATTTAAAATTGCAATTAATAGTTAAAAATTCAATAGTTAGTGTGTTGCCAGTGATGACATATGGCGCTGAAACATGGTCTCTAACTATGGGCCTCGTAAGGAAGCTCAATGTCGCTCAACGAGCTATGGAAAGGGCTATATGCTCGGGGTTACACTGCGAGATCGAATGAGAAATGAGGAGATCCGTAGACGTACGAAAGTTACCGACATAAGCCGTCGGATCAGTAAGTTGAAGTGGCAGTGGGCAGGGCACATAGTATGAAAAGCCGACGGCTCGAGTGGAGGTCTCGGACCAGCAAGCGCAGCGTAGGACGTCCACCCACAAGGTGGACAGACGACCTAATAAAGGCCGCGTGTCAACGGTGAATCCAGGCTGCTTCTGACCGGTCTGACCGGAAATTGTTGGCGGAGGCCTACGTCCATCAGTGGACGTCCTGCGGCTGATATGATGATGATGATGTTGATGATGTTAAGGTCGACAGACAGGCTGACGGTCCACTTGATGGTAGGTGGCTGCCGTCGCCTATAACACAAGCAACGCCATAAATGCTACAAGTGCGCTGCCGACCATAGAAGGATTAAGGATAAGGGATAAGGGAGGGATGGGGTAATGGGCTCTGGCATCCCTTACTTTTGTCTTCGGTTATTCGCATTATAGTAAGTGGACATTGACTTCACTCGGTCGCATAGCGTATCCTTAATAGTACTGTAAGCATATAAACATATATAACAAACATTAAAGTCACACACTAACCCCCCTATGTGGTTTATTTAGATAGATAAATTCTAAAATCATGCGCCACTGCAGCTAGACTGGAATATTCGTATCCAGTTGCAATTTGCAAAGGAAACAAAGCCTTTAAATTCTTCAGTACGGTCTTAGCATCCCGACTTTGCGGAAATATATTAGGTAATGCCTTTTCTCATGCACTGCTCTCGAAGCTGGGTTTATACTTTTACATCAGCTTTTCTCGTGTCAGCATCAACCCGTAGAAGACTTCTTTTTAACTCTACCTCACTTTTTCTTTTTACTTCTTGTGAAACTCGAAAGATTTATCGCTATCTACGATTAATTCTACTAAATAAAGCTAAGCAAATTTATTCACCTTGGTTAATTTTATTTATTGGTCTATTTTTTTAAATATTTTGCTTTTAGCAAACATATTAAAAAAATGAATTATGTATATATTATATAATCTATATAAAGAAGGTTTATATTTATAGGTTTATATGAGGTTTTATTCTGACATGAGCAGTAATATGCTCATGTCAGAAACTTTTTCCCAATATAATTACAATATCGCATTTCCTAATATAATTTTATCTCTGAGCAATTTGAAATACTTATAATTCTAAAAGGGGAGTCATCAGTAGATCTACATGCCTATGACTAGGTCACAGATCAACCCATCATAATATATACCTATGCAAAGTTAAGGGCAAGAAAAACATGCATTATTTGAACGAGCCGCTCAGACATACCTAATATGAACTTAACTGCGAACAAAAGTACGCTCTGCTGTTCTTTAATAATACCTTTGCACGTGTATAAGCAATTATATAAAGGAATTAGTATAAACAATGAGTATAAAAATACTACGTTCAATTTCCTCAATGCAGTGAAACCTTTGGAAAAACGAAGCTTGTACGCGTGGCTCGGTGCTAGGTGTTGCAATAAGAATTAAAAGAAAGACACAAGTTGTAGAAATGGGGATTATCCTCGTGTAGCATTTGAGCTCACAAATAAAACGTTCGCAACGAACGTTCCCCGAAGGTGGATAACGTGTCTTACAAAACGTAGCTCGAGCCGTTTCCCGGCTCGATCAATTGTAATAAAACAACAAGCAATGCTAACAAAAATAAGACTCTTGTAATAATTCTTTTACTTTCCTCATATTTATTGAAGAAACAATCGTCGTATTGCTCTAATAAAAATTATATGAGACGTGAAATGTCTCTAGGTTGTTTCACGGGTCAATACTTTTGTGAATGAATATTATTTGTTGTTATCTTTAGTGCTCCTTTATTCAAGACTTCTTTCATAATAAGAATTTTTCTGTGTAAGAGTAGATATCTAATCAATCTAATAATCTAGTACAAATCTATTTAATTGACGTCTAGTGGACAGGAAGACAGGATGAAGGCCATGAGACAACCTGGCGATTTTTGTACTTTATAAGAGTAACTGAAATCGGTTTTGCCACCCAATATACGGATCTAGAATATGTTTTATTTGTTTCGGTGCATGATTAAGGGAAGTAAAAACTAATTCCCTTGTCCCTTATGCGTCTGGTTTTACTTATTTTTATATAGGCTACGATAATTACCTACTAACAAGCGGACCGTCATTTGCATGATCTTGTCTTATAATCCATGATGATGATTTTTCAAATTAATTTCTGAAACGGTGTGGTTATGTTAAATGCGTAGTTTAGTTTATTTTTCTTTTCTAGTTGCAATTTACTATACAACGCTACGACCAACGCACGCTATATATTTGTATAACTATACCGTTTTAGATGTTCTAAGTGCTATACAGCTAAATTTAAATGACTAAACTAACAAACCACACAACTAAAAACTAACATAACCATACCGAAAGGCTGCCTGTTTATGACTGCAAAGTGCCTTTTCATTACTGATTACTCTACTTAGTAGTTAAAAATTAAGGAAATATAACAGTGGTCGTAATTTAAAATTTTCCGTTAGTGGATTAAATAATGTTCTACCACGCTAACAAACCTGCAAGTGAAATCTTAGTTCACAAGCCACGTTTCAATTCTACCAAATAACATTGTCTACAAACTGGTTACAAAGAGAATTATGTTGTATAAACAAAAGCTAGAAAAACGAGTTTCTATATTAGACTTGTTTCAAGAAGACGACAAGGAACAGAGGACACGTAGAGCACATAATTTCACTTAACCGCATCCGTCTGAGCAGAGCATGCATTATTTAAAAGGTGCTACAGAATACTGAATTATTTCCGTAAAATTATTCCGAATTTATGCCACTTTCATATGCCTCACATGTACTTTATAATGACTTTCATTAATTAAGTCTCCACGGAGTGCAGCCGTGACAATGATTTAATATATCTGAGGTTTATTGGAAATATTTACTTATATCATAATTAATTCCGTTTAAGTATTGATTTTGGGGAGACAATTTTTAATGTCTATAATTGATTGCTGGTATGTTCTTATACAAACCAGTGAAACTTGGTTTGTATCGTATGTTCGTTTACATGAGACGAGATGTCTAATATATTTTCCATTCTCTTCAGTCTGCGTTTTACGTCAGATCCAAGCGTGGCGCGGTCGTCACTTTGCATATGAGGGGCGGAGGCAAACACGGGATAAATCCCAGATAACTTTATCTCGCAGCCCTTCTTGTGTCGCAGATTTTTAAATTCAAGTACAAGGCTCGTGTATTATGTAAATTGATTCTAAAATCACATTCACATGAGTATATTATTTTACGAACCTTCTACGATCTGGTTACAGGTTTTTGTAGTATTTTTGAATTTTTTGTAAATTATCTATTTTATTAGTTGGTCGAAGTTTTAGATAGCTAACGTTCGCCTTTTATTATAAAAGAAACGCCAGCATGAATGCAAGTCATTTGTCGATCCCATTGGGTTGAGTGCTTGTAGCGGGTGAAATCAGAAAAAATTGATGACATTCGCTGCACTTATTGCAAGCGCGAAAATAATAAAACGTACATCAGCAATTTCAATATTTTAGCAAAAGTTTTATAAATGATGTAGCTATTGACAACTCGATTTTAAATGTAGAAACATTGTTGTGTTGCTGATTTCTTTATCCCTTATGCTTAATCCTACTATGCTTGCAGAACCTGTGGCGTTGCTTTTGTCATAGGTCAACTGTTACCAAACCTCAAGTCAACCGTAAGCCTACATACACGCCAACACCTGTTACTATTACCTTACTAAAGCCTTTTCATAAAAAATAGTTACTGTCATGTTACAAGCATGTTACTCCATTTATGACTACACCCATATTTATAAATAGAGACAATAGAGTTTATAAAGAATAAATAACTAGGTACATTATAGTTTTATAATGTAATTATTCTACGGTTACATTAAATCAGATTTATACAAAACGATACAAACACTTTAAAAGGCATATACTTTAGTTTTCAAACCCTGGCATTTGTTTTACGGGCCGACTTAACGCATACGTACGTCGGAGGGCTTGCTAAGTGTTCGCAATAAATTACTGTATACTGGCATTACTTCAGGTGCTTTTTCATTAGCTCACTGCCTGTTAACTGCTGCAAATTATTAACTACACTTTTCAAGTAAAATTTGCTTCACGAATGGAAAAATAATGGTGTATTTATCTTCGGTACGAATGTAACATTACAATTAAATAAAAAAACTAATATGAACTTAGTTAAAAACATAGTACCTACTTAAATCTTGGTGGTCTATGTTATCTAGTGATACCCACTGTTTTTAGCATATTGATTTAAATATGTATGTTGGCGACGTATCTACATTTCTTTTATATGTTGATTTTCTAAAATATTTTTAAAAATAAAGTAATATTATGTACTTTATCAAAGGTAAATAAATAAATGTTGTAGCTACGTCGTTTTCTTTGCACAACCATTTGACAGATGTGCCATATTTGTCAATGTTCACAACTCGCTGGCAGCTGTTGAAAGCAAACTTGAATGGGTTTGAACCAGAACACGGAGAGAAATAAATGTTAATTCGTTTGTTGCGACACTTGATGCTTAGCGAAATTATATTTGACATAATGGATGGTTTCTGACGAGAGTTATACTACTCGGTGGTTATACCGCGTAACTTAGGTGACTGTCGGTCGGATATATCTGCTTGCTTCTCTACAGTACTTTTTCCAATACTCGCTCGTTATCTTTTATTATTCTTACTTCAATTAATCAAGTTTAATATTTGATGTAAAACATACATCAAATATTAAACTTACAATTATAAACTAACCAGCGTTAATCATCATATCATCATATCGTCATACTAATAATATATCTGTAAGTATATATATGTATGTTCCTCCATAACTTTTAAACGAATTAATTGATTTTCATGAAACTTGGTAGATAAACATTTAGACGTACAGGACACAGGATAGGCTACTTTTTTCTTTTTAATCGCGAACGAAGTCGCGGGTACCCACTTGTATTTGCTATAAGTTTCTAAGGAGTTGTGTGTCCGACAGACTACTTGATGCTGCAGCATCAGGTCAAGGTTGCCATGTCATGGAAGTACTACACAAGTAATAGTATACTTAATTACACTCAATCGAACATTGTGGAAGTTATTAGTGAAATCCCTACATTAACTAGGAAATGAGCTGATGGTCTTCAAACGCTTGAACATATCTTTATACCAGAAAAATTCCGATCAAGTCAGCTTACAAACAAAAAATAACGTAGTGATCAACCTAAACTTTAATAAATAACTAAAATAAACAAGGGCCTCTTTACCGCATCGGTGTGGTAAAACGCATTACTCAGGCTTCGATTCAATGATAAAGCTTACTTTACAAGTACAATCGTGCTTTCAAAATAAGCTTTGGCATGACTTTACAGCCCAATGTTGTGAATAATATTTAATATTTTAACAAAACTCGTCGGTCTACTGCGTAAAATTAAAATTTTGTTTGAGTGTTTATCAAAAGCTTCCGTTTAAAAATCAGCGCAAACTTTATTTAAAACAAGCGCTGCATCGACAACTTTCGTTTCATAACTTTCACGTTTTAGTAGAAGTATAAAGTTACTTCGAACTTTAATTTTCAGCTTTAAAATTTCATGACACTCACGAACCCGGAAGGTACTTCGAAAAGTATTATATTTTTACAAGTAGGTAGTTAGTAACTCTACACTTTACTAGAGGAATATGTACCCGCAGGCACAACAAAAAAATTCTAACAGTCCCCGCTCCACGGTGAATTCTTTAGAGTAGCTTTAATTTCTCCCTACTTTCTAAAACGATGTAAAAGATTTTGAATTTCAACATCACCCCACTTGTGATTATAGTTTGAGTTGGAGCTCTGCCAGCACTCTGTAGTGACAACGCTAATTTTATTATTCCGATTTATTAAACGCCATTGCGTTCATTTTAAAGCAAACCGATTTATTTCACTTGAGTGTTTTTATCATTTCTCTATTTAATTATATTAACGTCGTACAATGTTTGTCTGTTAGTTTAAAATCCAATGTAATTTAGCGTTGGCAGCGCACCAGCAACCCCCTGGTGTTGCTTGTGTCCTTAGGCGACTGTAATCACCCACCATCAAGTTAATATTAACTAATAACTAATAATTTTTTAAGGCAAATTCCATGAGGGCGAAGCCGCGGTCACCAGCTATCTAAAAATAAAGATCCAACGTTTGGAAATACTCGTTGGAACTGGATCCTCGTTGGAAAAGAGAAAATATTCCTAATAATTAATTAATAGTTACCAACCCCAAACCACTACTAGAAAAAATAAAAATTCATGTTAATCCCATAAGTGGCTCTCCTTTGAAGTCATTCCAATGTGATTGCGACCCTGTGGAGGGGTGCGACCTTTAACTATAGCGATCAAAACCACATAAAATTAATGCCTTCCGATAATGAGAACCGAAAATGAAAAGAAAATAAAAACTCAATTGAAACTTGGAACCTTTTGGGCAATAATAGAAAAGCAATATAGATTAAAGATCGTGGCTCGGTCAGACATCAAAGCCTACTGCGCATGAGTTTGCGAAAACTGTTGCAATTAATTATCCCTTAGAGCCTTAGGCTAAGGGGTAATGCACACTTGGTAATATACATGTATATTCTTTCTTGTAATTAATACTATGTTAATATTAAGACAAGGACTAACATCAGACTGAAAACAATTTTTAACCTATGTATCGTATGTACACATAAAATATTTATATATATATTTTTTTTTTTTTTTTTTTTGTTTTTTAAGGGTGTACTTGGAAAAGTGCATCCTTATAAGATTACAATCTAGTCTTAAGACTAATGAGTAATTTTAATATAACCTAAACTACTAGCTGTAATATTTACTAAGAATAATGTCCATTAACACGATTCTTATTGTCTCTATTAAGGGGTGAGCACTTTGTTATTGTGTTCTTTGCAAGTAGCACTAACTTCACTACATATCACTAGCTTGTCACTGCACTAATTCAAAAGACACTTTGTTATTGTGATCTTTGTGAATATCACTGTTTTAACACTACACTAGTTCAAAAGGTTTTGTCCTTTTCAAACGTCTAAATATATTTGTGATATCGAGAAGCTGAATAGCTTCGACATTCACATGATGATGAAGTCTTTTTTGATGAGCCTCTGCATATTTCTGGATGACTGTAATCACGGGGTCTATCTTGAGATCCCTATGAAGGTCGTCGTTGCGGATATACCAGGGTGCATTTACAATGCATCTTAGTACTTTATTCTGAAATCGTTGGATCATCAGAATGTTGCTATGTTTGGTACAGCCCCATAGCTGTATCCCATAAGTCCACACCGGCACGAGAACTTGTTTATACAACAATATTTTATTATGTACTGACAACGAAGAATACTTTCCTAATAGCCAGTACATTTTCCTATAGCGAATTTCTAACTCGTCGCGTTTTTTTTTTACGTGAGCTTTCCAGCGAAGCTTAGCGTCCAATGTCATGCCTAAATAGTTGGCTGTATTCTCGTACGGTATCGCATGATTGTTAACGTATACCGGATGATAACTGTGGGGCTTGTTTGTGAAATCTATGTGAATAGATTTCGCCTCATTCAGTTTGACTCGCCATTTTTTTGTCCAATCAAAGATGATGTTCACAGCTTCTTGAACTTTTTCCACTGCTTGTTTGTGATTATCACCAGTGGCCATTATGGCTGTGTCGTCTGCGAAGGTTGCAATTTATATATATAAAAAAAAAGATATTGCACATATTTTTTGGTATAGTTTTTTTTTTCAATATAACCGAACAGATTTATAATTGGAAGGTTTTTCTTATATTGTGTAAAATATGGAAAAGGAAATAAAAGTAGCCGATTATAACTTTAGAGCAGAAGTTAAGTTAATTAATATTTTTATTAGTGTGACACGAATGTTTCTTTTTGTGTAGTAATTTAATATTATTTTTTTTGTCAGAAAATATAATTTTTTGCATCTTCTATTTTTTTTATGTTTTGTTACGTAAAATACAAAAAAATCTGTGGGGTTGATCAACGCCATTAAAACATAATTATTATAATTTTCTAAACTAAATCTCAATGCCTATTTGCCGTTTTGGTTCAGGTGAGTTTTGGTTATTTGAGACAAACAACATAATATAACATATAATAATGCATATAATACATTCGGTTTTTCTTTATAAACCATTGTTACCATGCATGGTGACGAGCCTTGGGAGAGGCTTCCCTCCAGCAAAGTAAAGACACAGGCTGATGATAATGACGGTGACATATGCATTAAAAAAAAAAGAAAAAACAAACTTAATGTAAAGTTTACAAAAATATTTGGATAAGATTAATTTCGATTGGCATAATAGTATTACCAATAGTTTAATTTAAAATGAAGCCACTGTGCATCTAAATCTAAAACAAATACGAATAAAACAGTTAGAATAATTCAAACATCAGTATTCAGAAACAAGGGGATACGGTACACAGGAAATGTTTCGGATTTTCTGGACCACTGAATACGTTCAATTGCTCTTGATAAATGATTACCGGTAAACGAAGCTGCGCGTTTCAGATAGTAATTTATATATACAAATTCGGATTATAAATTGCATCTAAACTACGCTCAATCTATTCATTTGACCAACAATAACTATAACTAAAAATACTAGTAGAATATTGTTGGTAGATAAACTACTTATTTATACAAATATATACAACACACTTATACAACTTATTTTAATCGTCATTTTTAAGAGCTGTATGAGCTCATACCGCTTTTCCTTTCTTCCATTGAACAATCAGACGTACGGCAGGTAGCATCCTCATCTTGTCAAAGTCTCGTTTTGTCAAACGTTTTAAAAACTCTTTCATAATACGCAATGTCACAGATTGGAACTCCCTTTTGGTGTTTATATAACTTCTGTGTGAGCTCGCTCCATCGTCGGCCTCGTCTTTGCTGCACGGCTAGATGCTGTCCAAAAGAAAACCCACTGTTTTTAGAAAAAAAAAAAAATATTATACGTAATTGTTCATTCTGTGAAAACAATGATAAATAAGCAAGAACTGGTTTACTTTAAAAATCCTAGTTGGTAGTTTAATTTTTATAAACTGCAGCAAATCTTATCTGACCATTATTTCACTATTATTACTTTGTTTCATATTGCGTTCATATTAGCGATACAACGATAAGTATATATTTAATGCTGTTATATTATTGAAGAAAATTTGCGGCTAGTCTGTAGGCAGCCTAACAACCCGCTGACCACCGGCCGACAGGTCTTGGTGATGCTTCAACAAACTCACTGATTAAATTCCCAACTAACCATTTCAAGATCGGTAGATAATACAATTTCACAAGTTAGGTACCACAGATTTACATTATCTGTTTTGGTTGAAGTAGGTATAATATTTTACGTGTTCTTGAATTAAGCAAATGTTTGTACTAACTTTTAACCGACTGTGTTCAACTTTTGAGATCAAAGCTTGATTTAAGTGAAAAGTGTATGTGAAAGTGTTTAATAGAAAAGTTAAACAATGGATTTTTTAAAAGATATAATTAAATTCTAACATTATTTACGATCAATATTTATCGAAATAAAGATTTTTGTAATGACATTTAGATAATTGGATTTTTGACCAATATGAGTTTGGCTCTGAAACATGGTCTTTAACTATAGACATCGAGAGAAAGTTCAACATTGCTCAACGAGCTATGGAGGTGGTTGAGTCTACTCTGCGAGATCAAATCGGGAATGAGGAGATCCGTAGATATTTAAACGAAGGTTCTAATATGGCCCAGCATATTAGTAAGTTAAAGTAACAAAAAGACAGTACACATAGTAAGGAAAGCCGACATCTACTGGGACCAGAGAATGCCAGAGCGTATTTCCCTAAATCTTCATATTTCTTTATCCTAAAACCTATTACGGTTAGTGGCGCATTTATAGCAATTGTGGCGTTTCATTTTTTCCGTTTGTCAGTAACAGTTTATAACTCTATGATTTTTTCACTGTTCAATAGAGCTACCTAAAAAGATTAAACACTTGCCAAAAGTATAATATCACGCATCAATGTATCTTCTTCTTCTTGAAGTGCCATCTCCTATCGGAGGTTGGCTATCATTATGGCTGTCCTAACCATCAATGTATACTGGGCGTTATCTTTAATTTTTCAAGGCGGACAAAGTCGCTGGCACAAGCTAGATTATAATATTTGTTGAAATAGTTTTGGTCAATTCAGTGTTCGTGACATTAATTATATCAATGAGGATAAACTCAATAAGTAAGATTACTATTGAAACC
Source organism: Synanthedon vespiformis (assembly GCA_918317495.1). Taxonomy (NCBI): domain Eukaryota; kingdom Metazoa; phylum Arthropoda; class Insecta; order Lepidoptera; family Sesiidae; genus Synanthedon; species Synanthedon vespiformis. Next base: position 4,760,779 of record OU906953.1, read on the forward strand.
TGATTTCCTGAGCTCCCTTGTAATTTTTAATAGAACATTAGCTTTCATTTTATTTTCTTCGACAAAGCGGCGGCTGTCGGGGATATTATAACAGATCATTTTAATCTGCCCGGCCAAAACGGAGCGTTTGGCGGCCTTAAGGCAAAAGCCGCCAGCATTAAGACGTGATCAATTATCCACGTGCGTCCTCTTTCCCTCACAATCCCCGACGAACCAATCTCACCCACATTCTTTCTTTTTGAAATTCTATTAAAATTCTTTCAAAATATTATCATATTTTCCACATTAAACTTTTGTTGCTCAAGTGCATAAATATGCATCCAAGGTGTAGTTTCAAAAATATGTTTTTAAAAACTTTGATTATAAATGTTGATTAACTCATATATAATGGAATATTGTTATATAACCTTATATTATTATTCATTCGATTAAAAGGTAAATTCCTGTAATATAAAAACTTGCTATTTAAAACTTATTTTCTATTAGTGTGTATTTTGATTATTGCTGATTTATTGATTGATTGATTTATTGCTCTTGCGAGACATATTAATGATGAGAAAAATATTACATATTTCATGATTCTTTTGGTAGTACTTATATTATAATCTTTTACGTTTTCATCCACAATAAACATTTGATTTGTTAGTTCTTTTTATGGCATATTAAGTGGCATTAAAAATCCGACGATCATAAAAATATAGGAAAGTTTCTTCTTAATGTCTGTTTTTTGGAGTAATAAAGTATTAACTGAGTTTTTATAGGCAATCATTATTTCAGATTAACTAAAGACTTAAATCAAAATCTGGTTACCAACTAGCAGAAAATAATTAAAACATTTACTGAGTAACATTTTGTCTCATAAATAACCAAAATCATGGTCATGCCACATGCCTTTAAAAACCGATAAAAAAATATTATGAATAAATCTTAAAATTAGCCTTTATAGATATTTTATGTTTGTAATATTTACTGTTTTTTTTAATTTATTATTTGTGTAATTTAATGATATGACAAAAAACAAGCAGAAACTACGAGTATGGGAAGTAATAATTTCTGACATTTTCATGGTAATTTCTTAGCTAATAAAATTTTGGGAGCATCTATCCAAAATCACCATGATTATACATCAATTCATAATTTCCTAACAAAGCGAAAAAAAATTAAAAAAATAAAAATGTTAATAAATTAATTAAATCGTTCACAATAATAACCATGATTGAAGACTCCTTTTAAGCGGAAGCCTGTGCCAGGAGCCTTCGCTCCATAAAAGCTAGTAACAATGTATATATTTTAAAATAAAATGTAATTTAGAATTACATTTTAAAGCGCAACTTTCAATTAAAAATTGAAATTTCAATTCAACTTTTAAAGCTATGCTAGTATCAATTTCGTAGAACTTACGACATTGAAGTACTACGGACTAAATTAACATACAAAATATAAGAAGCTAGGAAGCCACGTTGGCCAGCTTTCTTGTTTTCATTGTTGTGAAAGACTGTATTACGTGTAACAAAGAAAAGTAGTCCGAGTTTACGGCATTTTTATAGTGCATTGACAGTATAAGTTTTTATGGCACTTTTTAGTCAAACCTATAAAATATTATTTGATTCAATATCTTTAAAAAGTGAACTTATGAAATATATTCCAAGATTTTGACTTACTTTTATTGAACCACGTCTCGTTAGTATTACTGTTTAGTAGAATATTTAACGTGACAGTCAATTCTAGAAAAGGAAGTAAGCTCTAACAGTAATACTATTTCCTTCTTTATGACTCCCACACTACACTTTTGTAGCTTTAATTTGAATTTCTACCACTCGCGCGTATTACTTAACTTTCTTGTATTTATCATCCTCTCAGTCGCAGGACGTCCAATGCTTGACATAGGCATCTTTTATAATTTTCCAATAGGGCCAGTCAGAGGAAGCCTGGATCCACGGTCGACTGAACCGATCACCATGAAATTTTGCATACACGATGTCTGGGGACACCAGAAAGGACATAGGGTACCTTTTATCGTTCAACGCGGACGAAGTCGATGCAAATCTGCACACTATTGAATCCCTTTTAACAAAACGTTTGATATTTGAATAGATACATATCCAGAACTCGAGAAACATTCTATATATTTATATATGTAAGTACAACAAACGCCCTCTAATATCAGTGACTTGACGAATTCGCGAACAATCAATTATCGAGGTTTCCTCCAAGGCCCTTATTGCCGTTAATGGCTTAATGTATCAGCAGCATTACATGAGGATAAATAAGTTGAAGAAGCTTCGTTTACAAACACATTTATCAGGTTTAATCCTCCAAAGTAAGATGTCTGAATTTAAAGAATTAAAAAGTTTCACATTGCTAATTCGAATGTATAGTCTATTTGAACTTTAATTACTTGAATAACATAAAAGGTTAATTAATTTATACATTTGGTTACCAACACTTTGCGTTGCAGTATTTGCCATGTCTCAGTTGCTAGTCGGTGCCCGCGACTTCGTCCGCGTTCTGAATGAAAATCGGTCCAATAGTTTTTGAGTTTATTCATTACAAACATACAAAAATAAGAATCTTCCATCTTTATAATACTACTAGCAGTTTGACGTGACTTTGCTCATGTATCTTTATAAAATAAAGCCTATGTTAGGTACTCGCTGATATTTTATTGTAGCTTTTTATAGGTGAAAGAATTTTTAAAATCAGCCCATTAGTGTTTGAGTTTATTCATTACAAACAAAATACAAATCTTCTCTCTTTATAATATTATATTGTATATATGTCAGTAATAAATTACCTGTTAAACATCCAATATTATTTTAAAAATAACAGCACAATATTCCATACTCTCACAATGCAGACGTGATTAACAAATTATAATTGTTCATTCGAATACAAGCTTAACTTAACAGGCGTTCAAAATATATTTAACAAAAAAAAAACAATTTAACGAACACAATAAAGCCACATCCCTCATGTTTTACCCTTAATGAATTGTATCAGCATTAAATTAAGCATAATGATTTATTGCTACGCAAATAAATGAATGAGATTTTATTAAATTCCCAATTCTGCAATCGATAATAAATTATTAATTAAAACCGTACGTAATCAGCGTTATTCACTTCCGTTTTAATTAAAAAATATAGAAGCAGCTTGACAAAAGGTCTTTCGGAAAACCGTACATTCATTAACAACTTGTTAATTGGAAAGTTACCGTTCGATTACATTGAAGTAACAAATTTAACTTGTGGCTCTCACTGTGTGTACCCTTTTAAAAGAACTTTATTATCAATTATTGTAATAAGTTTATGGAGAAATTCTTCAACTTTTGAATTTTTTCAGTTTAATTGTTTTTAATTTTTTTTTTCAATAAAGTTATTTATGACGACATTTGTAATTATTTATCAATGTAATGTAAGACACAGCTTGTTTTTTAGCTGATCATTTAACCGCAAAATTATTTATTACATTTGACCAATCACTAATTTCCCAACTTATTCCTTCCATGACAGTAAAATAGTTATTTCACGAAACAGTATTTACCCGAGAGAGTTCTAAAAATATTCTGAGATAGGATAGGATAGCAGAAATTAGTATTGGTATCCGTGTAGGTGTCAATAAAGTGCTAATCCAAACACGCTAAGAAAAGCCTCCAATCACCTTTTAACCCACGAATATTATTCGTAGCTTTTAATCCTTCAAAGGTAATAAATAACAAAGTAGGATAAATATAGATAAATAGATAATAGAGACTGCTCCATTGTATTTCGGATATTCTGAAATCAACGCCTCTTTCATTTGCAACTGAAACAAGTTTTAAAATATATTTCTGAGTGAATCTAAGAATTTAAATGTCTGCTTTAAACATATTCTCCTTCCCCTAAAAGGGATTCGGCGGGCGAACATAAAAACGTCTTCGCGTCAAAACGATTCGACGAATGGGTAAAAAGAGTTCACACATAGACGAAATGCGGCAAGGTTTGCACAAGTGACGCTCCTTTGGGAGGTGGAATGTAACGAACTCAGGGGAGCGAGCCAATCCAATAACCGAGATTGTACCGAGAGAACATTAAAACGTTGTTCATGATGATGAACTTATCAAAGTGCCTCTGTTATACCTACGATTCGATCGTGTCGCTTCGCAATCAAACTAGAAATGGTTTCATTTTAAGTTGCTGTAAACGAGTTTTGCATTCAACTTTGTATTAATATTTGAGAGTACTTAAATTATGTTGATGAAACATATAGATAACACAAGCACGTTGGTTCAGGCATTGTAGTTGAGTGATTGTAGATAGTTTTAAAGTTTAGAAATCTAACTTGTAGTTTTCAATCAAAAATTGGTCAAAGATGTAAAAACGAACTTTTCAAAATTAGCCTGGGTTTAAATTTCTAAAATGTATTACATAGTTTTTCAAATACGGATTAGGCGCATTATTGAAAAGTAAAATGTAAAGTTAATTTAAAAAGTTTGTAAAGAAAGAACATGCAATTTCATTATTTCTTCTAATGGATAGAGACGTTAAAAAAGGTACTTTGGCATCCCTCACTAAGATGGACTAATAGACGAGTAATTTAAGACGATTTGGAAACAGCTGTAAACTGTTTCCCAAGAGGTTTCCAGTTAAACACAATCCTATTAAATTCTACATATATTGAACTTGTAATGGTTCGTATGCATTGTTAAAACGATTGTGCAATTCCCGAATCGAATTCCTTCTTGTCTTAATACTGTTCATTGTATTTTTCAACTGCCGAGCTTATACGATGGGTCGCTTGGGTACATCAACTTCATGTAATCTAGAAGTGTCTTTAAAAAATCATATGTGTATGGTATTATTAGGTTCTCATCGTTTCTGTTATTTTTGCCTAATTATGCACAATAGGTTTATGTATTTTAAAATATTTAAAAACATTTATTTAATGTTTAATTATTTATTATTGTTTGTATGGCCTTGCATCTACTTTATACATAGTATAAATTTAGGTCGCTTTCCACGTCTGCTTGTCCTGTCTGATATCTGATAACTACTCTTAGTATCTATTTTAAGTTTGAATATAATGAAAATGATAGTTCTTATAAGTCTTATAGCAAAACTGATCGCAATAAAACATAAAAGAAATAACTAAAGACTAGACTTTAGTATTTAATTTCCCAATGAATTAAGCATCTATCTGCATTTTAATATTAATTAATTAATATTTAATTAAGTAATGACAATATAATTAACGTTTAGTATCATTTTTTATATTTAACAGGCAGAAGGAATGGGTTTATTAGCAATACCTTGATTTTGTAGTAGTTTTGAACTCTTTTGACTACCAACGTTTACAACTTAATGAAAATGTAGTAAGTAGGTGCTCAAAAATGCTGTTTCTAGTTCCACTATATGTTTGTAAATGTAGCTGAAAATCCAGGCGTGAGTGGGAGCTCTCGTATGGACTATTTACTACATCCCCGGTCGTAGGGGTAGCCTCGCTTTGATTAAACCCTTTCGGAGCTCTCGCTCTAGACGCTCGTTTTACTTTTATCTACTTTACTTCTCTACTCGTAAAAAGACCCTTCAAAATATTTTCTCCGAGAACACGAAGGGTACTAGCTACAATGTGTCATACTAAATTAAACTGCCCAGTTAATGCGTGTAACCAAATTACCTAGAAACAAGGGAGATACCACCTCATCACTTTTTAAATATCCCGACAGCTGACGGTTCGTTTGCTGGTAGTTATTCATAGCTTTCTTCATATATTTTACTTGATGATGAAATAGCTGGCTGGTCTATGATTATAAAAAGCAGTTTGTATCCATTTATTTCGAGTTCAAAAACTTAATGACAAAAAGAATAGTATCCTGAGTTTCTTTCGGGGTTTCTTCTCAGGATCGTCATCTTGGCTTTTTTCTGAAACCCTGGTAAATTTAAATTTATAATGACGATCATAAGAGTTTCTTGTAGAAACCTAATTGATAAATAAATATTTTGATTTTGATTCTACTGTTATTTATTCTTAATGAAAGATATATTTTTACTGTAGCAGTTTTTTTGTATATGACAGCAGACATTTTTGTCATACATTACTTCAACTTGTGTACATCAAATGATTTTGGTGGCGCACGCAAAAACGGCCTTTTCAACTCGTCAAATGTCTTGTCCACTGCCACTTCAACTTACTGATCCGACTGCTTATGTCGGTAACTTTCATTCGTCTACGCATCTCCTCATTCCTGATTCGATCTCGCAATGATTCCTGATTCCTGATTTGGTCACTTAGGGTTTAAGTAGTTACTACTAACTAACGAGCAGCCCAGAACGCAGTGTACCCTGCCACCACAAATATTACGCAAACACTTTGAAATTAAATTAGTCATGGATTACGTTAGCCGCCTTTCGTGGGTAAATCAAATTACTTGCAGGTTAAAAGGAATTATTTAAATTTCCAACGTCAATAAAAATATTTCCAAGAATTCGTTTCCTTTAAAATGTTAAATTCCAAAGTTACTTGAAAAATTTTCTTATTGGATTAGGCTTCTTCCTGTTCCTTTCATCTGCAAAAGTGAAGCAAACCGAAATAAATTTTAATTTATTTTAACACGAACCATAACTGCCTTGAGATGTTTTTAAATTGACTTCAGCGTTGATTTAAAAAAAATAAATAGAATATTCTCATATAAAATCTATACTAATATTATAAAGAGAAAAGATTTGATTGTATGTTTGTTTGTATAGAATAGGCTCCGAAACTACTGGACCGATTTGAAAAATTCTTTTACCATTGGAAGCCGACATTACCCGTGATGAACATAGGCTACTTTTTACCGCTGGAAAATGCTTCATTCCTACGGGAAATCTAAAATAAAAGTAAATAGTAGCGGCTTCGCCCGGGAGATAGCGTCATCTATCCAAAATACGGTAGATGGCGGTTTATACTCTACGCGTACAAAGTCGCGAGCACCAGCAATAAGAAATAAAGAAAAGCTCTGTGGATGGCAGAGTGAAGCCGGTAAAACTACGCCTTCGCCGTGTACATTGGTTACATGCACACAAATGCAATCAAACTACGCCTCGTCTTATTAAAATATTTACTAGTAAAAATCCCGAATTGCGCTGTGAAAAGGTGTATAAACTAATTTTCATAAAAATATGGAATGACATTTCACAAGTAAATAAACTAGGAAACCAATATAAACAAAAATTGAGGTTATAGCTTTGAATTGGAACACAAAATCTCAGTACGACCTACGCACTTCATCAATCTGTAAGTGTAGATATTGTACGTATGTATGTTCCTCCATAACTCTTAAACGAATTAACTCATTTTCATGAAACTTGGTAGATAAACATTTAGACGTACAGGACACAGGATAGGCTACTTTTATCTTCTTCAACGCGGACGAAGTCGCGGCGCCAGCTAGCATGTCTATAAAATTGGCTTTACTAATGTCCTTAAAATTTTGTCTATTCTTATTTGGTCTAAAAAAATCTTAGATTTTAGAAATTATAATGAAAAATAAGTAAATAATTTATTTATTTCCCGCATTCACTACACAGCGCGAAATATTCTCCTCATTAAATCAAAAACATTGTTAAAAGTTTTACTCCAATTAGGCTCTCGTGAAAGTTTTACTTTACAATTCGTTTTTTTTTCATTCGAATGCTACCTGTTATTACATTTGAAGGGAGGAAAATAATTTGGCTATTTTTTCCATGGCCGAGTTATCGGGGCTCCCGGCGGCGGCGCGTACGTAACTTTTTAGCTCTCCCAAAGTAAACCAACCGTTGTGAATGGCCGGGACTTTTTTCGGGATTCCCTTTTCTTGCCACAAAGAAAGTCAGATTCATTTAACGGGCGGCCTTTTTAGGGAAAACTTCTTTGAAGCTTATTAAAGTCTCGTTATTAGAGGACTAGAACCCTAGGGCAAATCGAGCATTACATTATATATGACTATTATCCGAAGAGAATTAAGATCTATCTACTTTTTTATTATTCAAAAAGAGATTTTTTACGGGATTAAATGAAATCGAGCCCATCTCATAATAAGTAAGATGAGGCTTTTGACCGTCTGACATTTTTGTTTTGTTGTTTCATTACATATAAAAATATAATATCAAATGTGAAAGGTTAGAAAGATGTTCAGAATTTTTTTCTATTCTATCACAATTTGAAATGTAGGATATTCTGCTATAGCGTAAGTACACATAAACTGAAGCGCTACCATACCAAGATTATGTCTAAAATTTGACGTAATCTTAAGTTTTTGTTACATTTGATGAATAATAATACTTAATCTTAATTATTACCAATTAAGCATTGTGACTTTGTTACTTAATAAAGGATGTACGGCAATAAGAAGGTCTCGAGGGAGTGTTAATCTATCACTAAGAAGACGGGTGACATTCTTATTATGTCTATACGTCGTGTACGTGTCGAACAAGTTTAGATAGGTGTAATTTAAGGTATCATATAATACTAGAGGTTCGCCTAGACTTCGAATGTGCATAAACATTATTTAATATGTCATTTTAATTTACATAAAATCCACTAGAATTTAATAAAGCTTAGTACTCGAGGGAGAAGTAAAGTCGTGCCCTCCACTCGAGGACCGTCCGGCCCTAGCGGTCGTTAGCTTTCCGTAGACAATAGATAAAAAAAAATAATTAAAAATCAGGTTCAGGTGAAATTAGGTTGCAAATCAGGGATGAGAATATCGCAAATTTAATCAATATTATCTAGGAATATATAGGCAATACTGTTTTTTTTTCTGAAACTCTCTTTTCTGAAGCTGTTTAGGCTAACTTATTGACAGATATAACGACTGAAATAGCTCCAGTAAATGCTTCAGCAACAATAGTACTAATATTTAAAAATTAACTGTGCAAAATAATTGTTAGTAAACATTCAATATTTCATTTCATTTGGTGAATAAAATAAAGCATTTATTTTGTTAAATAATACGTGTAACTTATTTTTGAGAACGACACTGAATTGAATCACAATATTGGATTGGAGGAAAAGTTCGATATGATATTTTCGTTTTATGATATTTCGGTGTTCGTATGCCACGCGTCAATCTCGAAACAGGTGCTGACGACATCAAAAATTGTTACGCTGACATCACACACGAAATATTAAATTCTGCATGTTAATAATAATAACGTTATATGCTAGGTACATAAAAATTCAAACAATTCATATTTTAGTGGTTACTGCGTTTCGCAGACCACCGTGAAATGACAGCATATGTGCTGTTGTGTTTGGTGAAAAGCTTAAGGGTGCCGGAGCCCATTTTCCTATCCTTGTTATACTTTTGCCAGGAGTTAGATTTTTATTTTTAGATGATCCCTCGGGAACAGTATTATTAGGCAAAATTTCATGAAAACATAGAATGACCGGACTATAAGTGTGTAATCATATTAATAGAGCGCATATATAATATGGATACTTAAAAATATATTACTATTCGTTTCGCCTGTAGGAACAGATACCAAAAATGTAATATGTGATTTACAATTTGTTTTATAATCTATACTTTCATACTTATATTAAAAAGAGGCCAAGTTTGTACGCTTATTTAAGTGTTAAGTCCGATTTAATTCTATACGTGGGTAAATGTAAAATATGAATTTATATTTCTTTCACCAGAAGTAGAAGGCTAATTCAAACAAATCACTGCAGTTTCTTGGCACTGTACTAATTCGACTCGTTGTTAACGAAATAGCAGACGCGGGCTACAATGCATTAGTAATGCAAACAAATAGACCGACTCCTAGCAGTAAACGATCACACATCACGCTAATGTTCTCCGTCCATCATACCCATATTACAAGAATTTATTCTAGTACGTTAAAGGAGAAACACATTATGTCCATTATAAATAAGTAATCTAAAGGGTAACCTTACGTATTTTGCGAATGTAAAAAAGATGTTAACCCTTCCACATACAAAACTGTGCCTTTTTGTACTCAAACATTCTGTACTTTAATAGTCAAGCCAGAACAAATTCTGGTCTTGACAGACAGAGATTAGAAATTTAGAGAAAATGTTCGTTCAGGAGATAGTGGTTCACAAAATTATGTTTTTTTTTTCTTAAATTATTTTCCTATTGCCATATTGTATGTACCTAATCCTTTATCCTATTAAGGTTAATGACACTTGTATTATCGTGACATTGCTTGCACGATGTCAGGGAGTGTTCTGTGATTGTGTTGTGTATCACGTGTTTGCAACCGACATTCATACAAAATGTTGATTAATCTGAATTAATTGGATTGGTCATGTCACTCATTAAGTACTGGCAATTGAGATTACGACAGACAGCTGCTCCCCAGAGGCCGGAAATTTCTTCAGCGAAGGCCACAGACCGGCAACAGCATAGGACGTCCTCTCACAAGATGGACAGACGATTTAATAAGGCTCGCAGGTTGATGCTGGATCCAAGTTGGTTCTGACCCGTCTTCGTGGAAAATTACGATGAGAGTCATGTCCAGCAGTGGACATCCAACGGCTGAGTTGAAGATTATAAATTCATATTAACAGGTACTGGAATCCCTTAACCTTTAGTCCTAAGATCTGTATAGCACTTGTAATATAGTAAATGTGGCGTTGCTTGTGTAAGGTGATAGGTGACGGTAGCCTCCTACCGTCGAGTGGACCGTCAGGTGGTATGACGGCCTTTAAATTAAGAAAGTAATATATCATCCTACATTTGAATATCCATCATTTCTAGTAAGTATCAGTCATGTTGTACATGAAATCTTGTGGTAAGTTATTGCTAATTAAACAATTCAGTGCAACGTCTATGATGAGTGATCTATTTTTGATCTCAGACTTAAAGTGATAATAGATTATGAAGATCAAAGCTCGTTTTAAGTGATCGCTACAATAGAAAATTGAAATGAAGCAATAAAACGAACGTGTGCTATTTGAAAACAAAATATTCGTTTGAGTATTTTGCAATACCATTAGCTTAATATCGAAAAGCGATCCCTTTTGTTCGGTCACTTTATATTGAATGAATAAGCTAATTGAATGAGACAGGGTGATTGTGAGCATGTATGGCATCAAGCCGAAAAAGCGTCGCGAACAGGAAATGTATAAGCTTTTAAGTAAATGAAACCACTACATAACAGGATAACGTACTCGTTACTCATATGGTGTTTACATCTCACAATCAGAAAATTGCCTGGCAATCCTGGCACAATGCACTACTGATAAGCATCGCACTTTGTAATTTTTATTTTTTTTGCGACCAACATCTTATGCAAACACATTTTCTAAGAACATACGAGTTGCTTCTTTTTTAAAATACTTGTACTCTATTTAACCCCCGACATCCGACGTAAAAGAGGGTTGTTATAAGTTGAACCTATGTATCTGTCTGTGGCATCATAGCTCCTTAACAGATGGACCGATTTTGATTCTTTTTGTTTTTTTTTATGTTAAAGTCGACTACAGTAGAAATAAGGTTAAGGGATTGGGAATTTAACTAGTTTTTTTTTTATGTTAAGGTCGACAGACAGGCCGACGGTCCACTTGATGGTAGGTGGCTACCGTCGCCTATAACACAAGCAACGCCATAAGTGCTACAAGTGCGCTGCAGACCATAGAAGGATTAAGGATAAGGGATAAGGGAGGGACGAGGTAATGGGTTCTGGCATCCCTTACTCACTCACCGAAACACAACAGCACATATGCTGTTATTTCACGGTGGTATTCTGTAAGGTGGTGGTTACTGCCGCCAGACGGGCTGCCCAAATGGCTGCGAAACGCAGTGTGCCCTACCACTACTTTTCAAATCCTGACCAGAGTCAATTTTGAAAATTATATTAAAATTTCCAAAGTTGACTCCGCCGGGAATCGAACCCGGGGCCCCTGAGACGTTAGGCAAGCACCCTTGCCACTCGTCCAACGGGCTCGTCAAAAACTTATTAATAAAAAAAATATACTCTTTTTAATCCCCCTGACCGACGCAAAACATGGGTGTAATAAGTTGAACCTTATTACACCTAAGTAGCTCCTTAACAGTTGGACCGATTTTGATCCGTATGTATATTTTAAAGTCGCTGCCGACTACAGTAAAAATAAGGATAAGAGATGAGAAGGGATGTCAGAGTCCCATATTCCTTGTTCTTCGTCCTATGTTCGGCAGTGTACTTGCAGCAACTGTGGAATTGCTTTGATATAGGCGACGGTAGGCTACCTACCATCAGGTGGGCCGTCAGCCTATATGACGACCTGAATATAAAAAACTGATTTTTTTCTTAAAACACTTCCTTATTGTTTATTCCACACAAACAGTCGCCAGTAATAAAGACAATTTGTTTATGCAATTACGTAATGGCCTAGAAAATATACGTAAATTGTTGGCAGTGCAGTAATAATAAATATGAAAAGGCGTAATAAATGATACTCTTTGAGCAATGAGCTATGCAGTTTAAATAAAAAGCAACTGAGGCAGTTCATTACAATCTACAGCTCTTTACTGACGCTAATGGAACAATTGTTTAATAAGTTGTGTCTTGTTTTCTAGAATATGTAGGTAATTCATTAGCTTTTTAGCACATACTCGTTATGGTCCATGATCCAGGTACAAATTTCGTCTATCATTCCACTCATTGAATAAGTCGTAAAATGATTTTGAGAGTTGTATCATGAAGCCTTGTGAACGTTAGCTGGATGGATTGAGCAGCGGTTAACTTCTAAACCAGTAGATTATTATAAAGTGGTGAATTATACGAACAGTTGTCATCAATTTTCATTGCTATAAGACAGCAATGTAATATGAAAAACTCTTTAAGCATCTTTTAATTTCGGTATTAATTTAACATTCTTCTATTAAGAGTGTTTTTAGAAGTGTAAAGTTCTTTTTCTTCCAAGTTCTGTTTTTACAAGACATTAGTACTCGAGCGTATTATGGGACATGGAGAAGGACTATATGGCGTCATTCTGTTATTTCGATAATTTCGAACACGTCTCTTTATAAAATATAAATTATTAAATTCACAGTTAAATGTGTTTCATTTTTACGCAACGAAAGTTAAAGCGGCTGCGTGAGCGGATGACATATGAAATTTATCTATACTAATAAAAAAATTATGTTTGTATGTATGTACGAGGTAATCTTCGAAGCTACTCATCCGATTTAAAAAGAAATCGTTCACAAATAGAATTAAATTTCCAATTTAAAAATGCTTAGCAAAAGTAAAATGTCAGGCGTATACGCCCAAGGGTCTGTATATGATTTTATTTTTATCTCAGTCGAGTGTTCTTCCCGCGCTTTGTGCTGTGTGAGACAGGACGCATTTTAGACATGAGACCGATGAGTTCGGGCCACCGACTTGTTTCACCTTAATCTTAGATGCAGAAGCATTTCGAGGAAAATGTAACGAGTTAAAAATATTTTATTCCACACTTGATACACTATAAGTCCGTGCGGTTAATTCTATAGGGAGTCAGCCCTTATGTCGGTAAAGGTAGTAAGAGAACCTCGTTACTCCACACTCGTGTAGCGATGTTAAGCGCCGTGAGCACGTGATGGATGTCTTGTTGAGGTGAATATTTACTTGTTAGAGGAATATATTTACTGTTTATATTATGTTTACATTAAACATTATGTATTTAATAATAACTATCTAGTTCTTAAAATATCTACTAGTCACTGGTCATTACTGTATTGGACCACTTCTAGTTCTGGTAGTCCATTTCCAATTTTAAACATTTCGTTCGATGACTACTTCGAGTATAGTGTCTTTGAACATATTCATAATTATTGTCATTTTTAATTAATATAATAAAAAAAATTGTATCTGTAATAAGTAAAGAAGTCATTATATATACGAAATTGTTCAAAAAATATCAGATTTCATACGTAAAGACGACGTGCCATCCAGAAATAAAGCTCTTTTGACTATGAGATCACTGTGAGATTTACATTGGTTTTAACGCAATTACACATTCCAATTCTACGATGCGTGAAAACGGCGTAATGCCACTCAATTATGTTAATGTCCGACAACAGTTGATCGTGTCGTCGCAGAAAATCATATTTTATATAGTCGGCTTAACATTAATAAGCAAAATGCGGGCAAAGGTCGATACATTTGTCGCATTACTACAAATATCGAGATCACATCTATCAAACTGTCCCCATTGTATCGACAGGGGATCGCTCCGCAGAATGAGTAAAGATTCGTTTTTTTTATTTTCGCCATTATCTCGCTAGACGAATTGCCCATCAAAAAGAAGTAATGATGACTTCATTGATGTGAGAATTTCAATGTTTTGCCTTTGGGGTGGTGGTTGAAATACATTTTCACTGTGTTTTTAGTATTAATATTTATTAGAAGAGAAACGTCCTTAAATCGAAAAATAACAGAGAACAGAACAAACAAAACAAATAAAAGAAAAATAAAGGAGAAATTACAAATTGCCCAGCTAAGTTCGTAGTATGTGCTAGTTTTTAAAAATTACATTTTTTCACGTACGGTACGTACGACTTCACGTAGATTTTCCTATACCATTGCAAAGTCATTGATTCACCGACTGCAGTATTTCTCTTTTGCTTTACATGTACTTCACGACATGCGTTACAACTGATATACATATAAACAGCACAAATGCTGTTATTTCATAGGAGCTACAAAACTTGCCTGCATTACAGTAACCGAAATACTAAAAATTCCTCCATATGTTTGAATATTTACTTTCACTATTATAATTAATTTTGTATACATTTGTGTATCGGTGGTATGTATGTATATTTAAGAATAGGTCATAGCAGTAATTTTATGATATTACTTGGAAACTCGGTGAGATGTTGGTCTGTTTGATAAGAAAGTTTAGTTCGTTAAGTAGGCACATTAGGGGGAAACAGGAAAACATTAGGGGGTGTCGTCGACAGTGGCTCGACGCCAGACGCTAGTAAAATATGCTATCCAATTGGAAGTACCGACTTCATTCCCAGTCGTTCCCTTAACTGCAAGCGAACATGTAATTTCGCAGAATAATATTGAATCTTGAATAGCTATTTGCACTTTTTTCGTTTACCATTCGTGAAACTAGTGCTCGATTTTATTCGTTTCAATTTGCTCTTTCACTGTGAATTCCTTATTCATTTTATATGCGTATACATTTCTTTTTAATGTTCAGATTGGCAGATAGGCTAAAGGTCCTCTACCGTCGCCTATAACACAAGCAACGCCACGCCACCCTTGTGTGAATTTTGTGTCCGCATTTGCAAGTCTTTACATCGGTTGCAAAGTGTCCGTCACAGTAGTTTTATGATATGATATTAATATTAATATAATATCATAAAAATGTTAACTAATAAACTTAAACTTTTTAATTAACTGAGTTTTGAAGTAGAGACCAAGGATTTAAAACGCGGTGTTGCAAAAGCACGCCGCTTATATTATATCAATGCTTATATTTTAGACGAAGGTCTAAAACTGCAGACGGTTTTGATTTTATAATCATAATGATGAACTAAATTTATAAAAACGTAACTTACTGTAAAGTCATCAAAAACAATCAAGTGAAATACTAGTTACATACTATCTGAATCTGTACGTAACAATCTACTGGCTGGGCTATAGTAAGAAAATTTTAGATTCACACAGTAAAATATAATATTTGGGAATTTTTGTAACGAAGATAAATATTGTAACCTAGCTTTTAAGCGTTATATGCATGTTGTGCATTAATTATATTCATTAATTTAATTGCTTGTTATATGATCATGATACGTTACAGCAATCAATTTGTCTGTGTATAACTTGGCTACTGTAACCTCATAATGGCTAAACAATATTGCTCATATTATTGGAATAATTAGGACAACAGAGTAAGCGTAATGAACTATGCAACCCACTCTAATTTTCGAACATATATTAGTTGAATTATTACGTAATTATGTGAATTAAATATGTTAATATGCACGTCATATTAGCATTTATAATAGGTTTAATTTAAGCAACTATTTATTCAGTGATACCTATATCCTGAAAATTACAGACACACGTATCGGATTACATAGCCTTTTATCGGGCATAGCTTTTTGCATAAGTTAGGTACTGTCGAGCTTAAATTTCTTTAATAAAAACCTTCATAATCAGATTTTTAAATTTTATAAAAGACACATATTGATGGGAGTGGTCGCAATTTGAAAATCGAAATTTCGATTTGGTGTAAATTAATTTCACATAAAATCCACAGTAATGATGTAGCATCTCTAGGAATTTTATTTTTCCATAAAATTAATACATAATTAAATCGAATTTACATATCAAACTTGTCTCAATCAATAAATTTATATAATTGTCTTTATTTAATAGTTAAAAAGCTTTAACTTTTTTTAACTGTACATACATTCGTTGTGTGTAAAGAAAAATACGATTCACTATTTAAGTACTTGGAAGAAATTGCTTCTTCCCTATTATACATATACTTAGCGAAGAAATAAATAGACACTTTATTTACACAAAAACGGTATAAACATACCAATACTCGCGATATTCGTAGCATTGTCAACTGTTTTAATTGACATCCGTCGTGTGCTTACCAAAATTATACTTTTCAAGCGAGCATTAAGACGTCATCGTTTTATTCATATACATTGCGTGTTCCATATTATATGTGCGACAAAACAGGCCGACTTTTACATTACTGTTTGTATTGAATTAAGCTGCTCGATCCGCCTAACCAGTGAATTTGGGCGCAAATTAGCTGCGGTCGACGACACCGTCGGAATTACAATTAGCCAATTAACTGACAGTTACGGTGGAGGTGGATAGTAAGCAAGTAAGCAAGTTTACGTCTCTGATTGTGCTTCGTTAGAAAAATTCGATTACAACAAACAATTGGTGAAACTAGCGAAACTTTGATTTTCTAAACAATATAGTTATTGTATACCGCCCCTTAGCGAGAGAGTTATTTTTTAAAGTACCTATATCTTTTTTCTTCATTAAATTAGATTTAATTTTGATTTATGTACAGTTACTGTAGGTACTTACTTAATTCATTTTGATTATTACCTTATTTATTGATTATGATGTGTACGAAGTTGTCAGGTAAGCTTACTTACTGAATTGGTAGGTTACAAAGAAGAAGAACGTATTGTTTAATTTAAGTGACTCTGTAACATCCGATATGGTCTAGTGGCTAGGATACCTGGCTCTCACCCAGGAGGCTCGGGTTCGATTCCCGGTATCGGAAGCACTAGATACAACTGGCCTTGTTTTTGGTCTTTTTCATTAAGGTCTTTGAGTAAGTATTCTCTCCCTCGGAAATTTGTCATACAAGATCGTGTTTTTCTAAGACACGCTATTTAAAAATACAGTTTGATGCTGTATGTAGCTACATATCGATAGCTAAAGTATTGGTATCATGAATCAATATATCAATGCTAATAATAAATATGTAAGTGTAAGTATTGTATGTATGTATGTTCCTCCATAACTCTTAAACGAATTCTTAGATTTTCATGAAACTTGGTAGATAAACATTTAGATGTACAGAACAATAGGCTACTTTTTTCTTTTTCAACGCGAACGAAGCCGCGGGCGCCAGCTATTATTTGAATAAAATTCATATAATACGCTCAAAGAGAAAATATTTTTGTAAAATACACGTACACGTGTATACACGTGAAATACACGACTGTGTCCACGACACAGCCACTCCCCATTTTTTGTGCCTACGCTACATCCGAAACAGTTTCGCAAATTACGAGATCCACAGTAACCGCTGATATTAACGCTGCCTAGCTAATAATTAGCTAATAATTAGTCCAATAATTAGGAGTGAATTAAATGATGCGCCGTTTCATTCCAGAATCACATCCGCGGCTTGTGACTTTCATATATATTATTCACGTAACTAAGCAAGCCGCTATCATCAGTCAAGATTTTTGTATTGTATTTTATACAGAAAAAATTAAAAATATATTTACTGTACTAAGATATCAATTACATTATATTTAGGGCCTCTTTCACCAACTACAAGTAAAGCTGTAGTTAATTTTAGAAATAATTTTATGTTATATTAAATTATGCACTCAGTCTACTGCATCTTTCGATAGGCAATTTTTTATTATTATTTTCTTTTTAATGTTTGGGACTTTTACCGTACAAACAAAGGTAAGTATATCAGACAATTAGCCTATTTGACAGATGGTGAAAGAGGCGCTTACTGGTATAAAGAACGAAATAACCAGTTCCGACAAATGACACTAGGTTTTAAACAGTAAAGATTGTTGTATTAAAGTAAGGATTAATTTCAGTGAGGAAAGTTTCATACAACGAGACACGGCGAAGTTCGTGACTTGTAGGAGTCCACAGATAATAGTTGAGTAGCAGTTTAATTACTTCCCGTTTTCAGGAAGAACCGCCGACATCAGCGACCTCTGGTGTCCGCTGCTCTGCAACATTTTAACGTCCAAGTTTGTAAGACATTACCTATTGTTTCATTTGTTTCTTGAGCAATGCTGTTTAATGCAAACGATAAAGCTCATTACTGACAATTTATATACACAATACTTCAAAAATACTAAATTATGTTTTTATCCGACTATGGTGAAGCTGACGGAGTATAACATTTACTTTTGCTTTTTATTTATCTGAAATTATATACTAGCAAGATGAGCCACAAGAAGAAAACTAGTGTTATTATATGTATGTTAAGTTAGTAAGGTGCAAAAAATACGAAAAAATATATAATTTAAAACTTATAAAAAACGTTTTATGTAATTTAAACTAATAATTTAAATTGTAGTATTAAGTCGAAAAGCACAAAAAATGTATGAAATTTAATTTATTCAAATCGTGGGCGTCCTACACAGGTGCGTGCACCACTGTGGGCGTACACCACGGACCTGTGGGTAATTAGGTTGGGTAACTTTTAAATATTTTACAGTAATTTTTTCTATACCAGTAGTAAAACATTTTATTAATGTTTTAAATATTTTTATATAACGTATTGTTATAGAATGTATTTGAGTTATGGAACGTTAAATATTCGTTTTGAGTATGAAGTAAAATTGGTTTCTCCTTTCGATTGCTCTCCTCCCTTAACCTCCGTCTTCCCCTTTCAGGGGATTGGATTACATTGTCTGGTTAACAATTTTTTTAATTTTAAATGTATTATTCGAAGCACCAATGTATTTGCGTTGCGCTAGTCACATACGAGCCGGTGACTCCACCTTTCTTTTGGTAACCTTTGTCTCCTTTTAATATGCGTCCTTGTTATCAAAATGAATATTTCAAAACAAACATGTTAGCTAATTGAGTGAAATGAATGAGAGTTACGCTCATCGGAAATAGGCTACAGATTTATTTAGGGTATTAACGCAATCACTCAAATTATTGCGTTCCGATGCTATGTTCGTTATTAATTTTAACCTTTGAACTCTACCCAATCGTAAATTATAGTAATAGAGAGGTAACTATACTATTGTCGTTGCCACAAAATTAAAGCTTAATTTTGCGAGTTTTGGTTTACAAAATTCAACTTGCATATTGGTTACAACTTTTTACTCGTTTGACCGGTGGAAGACTATAGGTTTTTAGGCGATGTCATCATCATCATCATCTCAGCCGTAGGACGTCCACTGCTGGACATAGGCCTCCCCCAAAATTTTCCAATTGGACCGGTCAGAAGCAGCCTGGATCCACCGTCGACCTGCGGCCCTTATTAGGTCGTCTGTCCACCTTGTGGGTGGACGTCCTACGCTGCGCTTGCTGGTCCGTGGCCTCCACTCGAGAACCTTCCGGCCCCAGCGGCCGTCGGCTCTTCGTACTATGTGCCCTGCCCACTGCCACTTCAACTTACTAATCCGACGGCTTATGTCGGTAACTTTCGTACGTCTACGGATCTCCTCATTTCTGATTCGATCTCGCAGTGTAACCCCGAGCATAGCCCTTTCCATAGCTCGTTGAGCGACATTGAGCTTCCTTACGAGGCCCATGGTTAGAGACCACGTTTCAGCGCCATATGTCATCACTGGCAACACACATTGGTCGAACACTTTTGTCTTAAGACATTGAGGAATTTTGGAGATGTCTCGGAGCTTCCCGAACGCTGCCCATCCGAGCTGGATTCGACGATTGACCTTAGGCGATGTGCTGTTTGTTAAATTCTGTTACACAAACTATGTATAATTAAAAATATATATGTCTGCTGTAAGTTGTTGAGTAGTTGAGTATCCCGCAGGCTAATACATAGATGTTGCCGAATCATGTGTACTGATACCAAACTTTACATCAATCGAACCTGTGCATGTTAGTGAAATCTATTCATCAACTAGGAAATGTGTTGATGGGCTTCAAATGTCTGAAAAGATTTTCATAATAGCTAAAAACCATTCCAATCACGTCAGCTTTCAAACAAACAAGAAACGGTTCAAAATCGATCCTACAGTTTGAGAGCTACGCGATACCACAGACAGATACACAGATACACACGTCAAAATTGTAAAACACGGTTTTTGCGTAGGGCGTTAAAAATAAACATTAATTCCAAAAATGTACCTATTCACTAGTGAGTAATTCAAAACAGTACTAATAATGTTCAATGTTGCGAATATTTACATAGAGTTGCGGTTTATGGAAGCGACAATGTTGCATTGGTTATCGCTGTGAACGTCACGCGTACAAAGTTTGTTAAGTGGCGGTGCGCTTCCGTCGAAACCGATAGCGGACCGGCGCCGCATCTGTGTATTGTGTGGATTTCTAGTTCTGTGTGAAAATTCTGTGCGCATGCAGCCGTGAAGGTAGACAGAACTATTAGAATTCCTGAATAGCGGAATGTTTGAGCACGTATGCGTTTTCAGAATATTCTGTGCGTGTTAGGCCATAATATAATCAATTTATATTTTCCAAATTGTTTACCTATTATAGGTTACTGTTTCGAAATTTTTATATATGTATAACGAACTGTTGCACGCGGCTTCGCCCGCTTAACATTAACTTAAGCGGTGCTGATAATATAGTTTCACAACAGTGAACGAATTTTTTATTTCAGTCCAGTACTTTCGGGGCCTATTCAATGCAAAAAAACAAACAATCAAATCTTTCCTCTTTATAATATTAGTTATCATCAATCATCATCAATACTAGTAATAAATCTGTAAGTGTAGATATTGTTTGTATGTAGTAGTATACTATGTATGTAGTAGTAGTATGTATAATAAAAGCCGGGAGGGTGTCGCTTGTTTATTATTTATATTCTTCTCAGAGTTGACTTCATATTAGTGGAAAATTTCAGTAACTAAATAGATTTTCTATCTTTATCTTAAATTGAAATCCGTATCTCGTACTATTGTCAATTAGGTTAGATAGAGTTAGAGAAAATGAGAGCTGTGCAATTCATTAAATCGAGTTTATAGTGGTATAAACTTCTTTGGTTTCAACTTTGCGATACACACTTGGTAATTTCTATTTTAAATTAGTTTTACTAGGTACCTACTTGTTATTTGGATTAGTATTTAGTAAAAATAAATTCTTTACAACAATTCCTATCTGTATTAAATAATACATTTTAATTTTTCAGTATAATTTAAATAATATACTGTATTATTTAAATATATATTTTACAAACGAAAATTACATCAATCGCGTTGGTTACAAAGGTACATTTGCATATATATTTTGTAAAATATATATTTAAATACTACATTTAAATATATATTTTACAAACGAAAATTACATCAATCGCATTGGTTACAAAGGTACGGCTGGGCCGATTTTTATAACCTTTTTATTTGTTAAATTTGTCTCCTCCTGGAATAGTAGAATAACTATTAAAACAACGGAAATATTAAAAAATAAATATATATAAAGAAAAAACCTTTTTCATACATTTTGTATGGAATAGCTTTGGCATTTTGAGACTGTACGAAGTTCGCCGGGTCAGCTAGTTTTAATATAAATGCTCTGTGTTTAGTCTGTTTAGCAAATAAATTGCTAAAGTGATTGTAATCATAATCGTGCGCGTGCTCCCCCTTATCTGTCACATTCAGCTTTGTATTATTCATAATAATGTTTGTTCGGTTTGGGTTTCTAACAAACTTTCCGTGTAAAATATTGCGTGTAAAGTTTTGTTATAAACGTACTAGGTGTGCCTCACAAGGTGGGAGATATTGTAAAATAGGGACTATTTCTTCTTAAACAGGTCACTTTGCAAATTTATTTACTATTTTTTTAGTAGGTATATTATGTTTTGAATATATACTTTTAAGTATATTATCAAACAGTAAATAAAATAATTGAGAAGTAGTTGAATTTGTAAAGAGTATTGATAAAGCTTTTGGTCAAAGGAATCAAAATTCTTGTCACGTTTTAATATAATAAATTGGCGATGGAACTATAAATAAGCAATGTTTCTTATAGTTATGTGTGATTTCTTTCTAAATTCAATCCAGATTTCTATAATAATATTAATTTCTTCGTGAAAACTTTGTGTTATTTTGCTGTTAAAGGATACGTGGCAAAAATATCAAGATTAATATTAACACGCCTTATGAATAGTACGAAATAATATTAATTTTCTTTCTTGTACCAAGACCAATGTAGAATATAATTTAGGAATATATTTTATGAACAAATAAATTGTTTTCTTTAATTATTATTTAATTTAATTCTAATAAAATACTTCGACCTCTGATGGTGTCTGTATTATGCCTTATCATCCAGTTTAATTTCAATAAAGACTAGCGGATTGTGCTCAATTAGGTAGTGTTTTATTCCACAAACAAATTAATGAAAATAAAAATAAAATACTTAACGCTGGCTTCGTTCCCATACAAACTGACGTTTACACGTTCGAGTCGTTTGATCGAGTAAAACTCGCATTATGCCCTCTGCTTTATTATATTAGTATAGATTCTATATTATTAAGTTCCACAGTATAGTTGACAGCTTCGAAAAAAAAAAGGTTATTTGCCTGCTTTATACTATTATGCCACTTTGAGTTTCGGTATACATTTTTGCTTTATGTTTTAACTCAGTGAAACACGAACCAGTGTGTCTCCTCAAAAGGGCACTTCGCAAAATATTACTACGTTCTGAAATAAAATAAAATATACATTAACACGTAAAAAATCGTTCCGAGTGTTCAATGAAAAATATCACGTTTGAGAGAAAAATATAGAAGTAAAATTGAATCCCGCCTTTTTTTGTGAGCAGTAGGCAATATCGGTATTTGGTGAAAATGTAAGAGGAGAGTTTAATCCAAAAAATTAAAGAGAACATGCGTCTTATTTTATTTTTAGAACCGAGACGTGTTCGAGAGGAATAAAGAAAATCTGCGAAGGGGGAGATATGGAATATAATAAAATGTATAAGGAAGACAAATTGCAGTAACCGACACCAATCGCGTCCAACCCACTAGAGATGTCATAACTTTATCGTGTTTGCATTATTTCACGCTTCGCTGATCGCTCGAATCTGCGTACAAATGTGACATGAATATTTCATCATGTCGAATTTTACAAACAAAATATCGCAAAATGTTTCTTCCGTTAAAACCTCCATTGTTGCATTCGACGCTTCATTTCAATGACTTTCGGTTTGCTGCTGTTTTCATTAATATAATAACAAACTTATTATCCGCAATTTCGTTATCTGTGCACATATTAAATAAAGGACAATGGGACATTTTGGACCAACTTCTCAACAGTGATGGAACCTACGCCAAATGATTGCTTTTAGGCTATAATTCATTTTATACTATGGCAGCTAAGTTGAAATCAAGCGCGAATATAGTGTTTTCGTAGATTTTAAAACTAAAAAAAAATTAAATCATTCATAATAATTTAAAAAAAAAATCAAGTGTTTGACCCTTTCTTTGTGTACATACTTTCGCCAATTGATTTTTATTTATATAGATACTAAAACAAATGTAACAGTTATTTATATTTTTCCTATTTTTGAATAATTAAACTAACAATATTTTTTTAAATAAAATAAGGTTAATATTATTTATTGAAAACATGCAAATAGTATAATATGTGAATACATGAATATGTTACTCTATATATAATACAGAAATATTTTAATTACACGTGTACAAAATAAATCTTGTTAGGTACGTGTTTATGTCTCAATTTAATAGATGCGTTTCATTAAGTTGTAATCTCATAACTTATTCGGTTATTACTTATGTTGTGTGCTCAAGTTACAAATTAAATTACTTTATTGCTAGTAGCGTTCAGAGTTTCATCTCTTATGAGTTATTGTCACGTAGTAATTTTCAAGTTTCTCATTATATTGTAACATAAACTTAGATGTTACGAAAACACATAAATCAAAATCGTTATAAACTCAATTTATATTTTCTTTAAGTTATTTTTGTAGTTCTGTACATGAACATTAATCATTAAATGGAAACGTCATTGCGTTTCGTTTGCATTGTGTTTATTTTACTGCTCTTACAAAAATTGTACAAATGAATTTTTAAAAAGTGCAGACAATATGTTACAAGCCTTCTGAAATAATAACTTTTTATCACAGTGTCCAATGTTTGTGTAAATATAATATAAATATGTGTGGATACACAGAGGTAGTATTTGTCCAGTAATGGCTTGTATGGGCTGTAAATATAGCGATCTCTCTGTCACATTTATAGTTGCACTAGCTGGTATCTGTGACTTCGTCTGCACCTGATTATTTTTTATAGAAAAATTAAAAATATAACAGCTGACTTACTATTAGTATTAAAGAGAAATAAAAAAAGAGAAGTAACCGTTTCTTAGAAATTGTTGTTTTACTACTACTAGCTGGTGCCTGCGACTTCGTCCGCGTTGAAAAAAAAGTTGCCTATCCTATGTCCTGTACGTCTAAATGTTTATCTACCAAGTTTCATGAAAATCAGTTAATTATTATAAGAGTTATTGAGGAACATACATACATACAATACCTACACTTACAGATTTATTATTAGTATTGATTGATTGAAACGAAACTATTTACTTTCTTGTAATATTTTTCTGCTGACAGTACCAACAAAGACAACGCAAAAGCACAGTAGTATTAAAAGTTTCAGTATAGATTTGCCTTTTCAATACAACGTAGGTATTTATATTCACATTTGGAGGCCACCTCCTTATGCAAAAAGGCTGGGAACAATTTTCTAGCGAAGTCATCGACGTGACGGGAAAGTATAATGAGGCTTCATTGGATATTAAAAAACCGTTACTGGACTTGTACTACGGCGTTTATTCTCATAAAATTATATCGCATTGAAACACACAATTTTCCCAATAAATGTATCAAATTAAGGATTGTTTGCTTATAATTTTATGAATAATATATTACTAGCCGGTGCCCGCGACTTCGTCTGTGCTGAAAAATGTAAAGTATAATACATAAACATAGTCTGCCATCTGTTTAAATTATTTTAAACTTTAATCAAGTTGATACTTAGAAGTCGATGTTAACTTGTAAAAAATTCATTATTTTGTACCTAATAATAAATATAACACTATAATTTCAAACCTAAGACTTATAAAATTTTCACCAAAATGACCGCAACCTAATAATAAATCTGTAAGTGTAGGTATTGTATGTATGTATGTATGTATGTATGTTCCTCCATAACTCTTAAACGAATAAACTGATTTTCATGAAACTTTGTAGATAAGCATTTAAAGGTACGATACAGTATTCTATAAATTAAGGTGCAATATTGCGCAAATAATTTTTGTAGCTCTTCAGAGATAACCGAACAGATTTGAAATTAGAAGGGTTTTCATAAATATTATGTAAGATATGAAAAAAAAATAAAAGTAGCCGATTCAAACTTTAGTGTAGAACGTAAGTTAATTAATAAGCCTAAAAAAAGAAGTAGTTTTACTACTTCTAAATTTTTTCAAATTTTTTCAAACTTTTCTATAATTATAGTCTATTATGCACTGTATTTTTATCTAACTTGTGACGTAACTAAGAGGTCAAACTAGGCGACGAAAATAACGCTTTTCTGCTAAGTCCTCGCCTTAAGTATTTCTTTTGTTAGTAATAAACTTTCGGTAAAGTTCAGGCGGCCTTAAGAAAGTATAAATATATAAAATATAAAACTTGGCGGGGCAATTTTTGAAGGAAAAACTGAAAGGTAATATAAAGTACTATCATAAATTCGGGAGTAGACAAGGCTTTGGGTTTTCCAAGCTTCGACGTCGCTCGATTGCTCAATGAATCGCGACAGATCCCCGCATCAAAGAAGACCGTTTTAATTGCCATCGACTATTCTATAAAGTTTAATTTAAAAAATATTAGGTCCTTATTGGATTTTAATTAAAACAAAATTGGTTTCTTCGGTGTGAAAAGTCTGGAAAAATTAACATTTATTTTTATAGAGCCTCCTTACCTATTGGCTCCTATTGGCTAATTAATTGTGGGAAAATTCAGCCAAATCGAGTTCTTAGCTGGTTCGTATTTTTATGGACGTTTAGTTAACATTTAACGTATTCCATTTTTAGCAAATTTTTTCTTTTTTTTACTTTGTTCTGCAGTCCAAAACTGTGCAGGTACGGTACAGAGGCAGAGCATTCTAGATTGTACAATTCCCTTACAGAATATCAGCACGTGTGCTATCATGACTCCCTAAGTGAGTAAGGGATATTCCCCCATTATTATTTAACTGGTCATTTTCTTCGTTGGTAAATAAAATGATATAACAATTTTATGAGTATTATAACGCTCAGTATCTTTATCGACTCTATAATTTAAAAATTATAAATTCTCAATTTTTTTTAATCAATAACAGATAATATTTTGGAATGTAAAAGTGAAAAGAAATATAAAAATGTTCAAGTTATAATAACTCTCCCTAAACGTCATAGTAACTGTTTCTAACGTGAGGACGATTTTTGTCTGTTTTAAAATTTTACTTATTTTATTTTTGTTTGTAGCCATTTATCTTTCTGCCATTCTGTGTCAACTTTGCATGTCCGCTTCATTGGTTACCTTTATGTAAGAAGACACAAAAAAATCTATTATTTTTGCGATGTTCCAGTAGATCTAATGGGTAATAAATGTGAATTTGGAACTGTTCACAGTACAAGTACAGTCGCGTATACCTACTTTTTATTTGTTCAAATTTACAAATGTATTGTGTTGAATTAACTTTTGTAATAACATTATAAACAAGCTAGAGTTTCTCTTAAGAACAATAAAATTATACCACGCAGTATAAAACTTTTATTCGTGTAGGTACACACCGAGCAACAACATGTTACAGAACTTTGTGTTTCCAACAAAAGTTGTCATAAAATGTAAATTGCTAAGTTGGTGCTCTTTCTAACTGCAAACTAAATTTATATCAATTTTTTGAACAACAATCTGTATTAGAATTTAGACAGGCTTCTTCTATTATATCTTATCCACTACAGATTATCAGATTAAAGTCATTAAAGATTGCTTGCTCTACACACTATAGTTTCTGTTAGCATCATAGAATTTTAAAAATAAATATTTTTACTGTTCTCAATTTGTCCCACTTTAATCATCTTTTTGGACATTTGTGGACAATGTCCCATGCATAATTTTAAAGGAAATTTTAGCGTATTTCTAAAGTTAGGTACTATATATTTCACAAATGGCTCTAATTGCGTCAAGAACAAAAAGGATGAATGAACTAAATAGAAGCACTTAAAAGTTAGTTATCTTTGAAATGGTCTTGATGTTAATCCAATTTAGTGAATGAAGTGACAGACAGAGTCGACGCGACGACGAGATAAGTTAAAAGTTTTCTATTGTCGATACCAAAAGTCCTGTTAAATTCATGCTCTTGTATAAGGCGTTGTAAGTTTTCGCTTCAGACCTAAAAATCGGAACGAATCTGTTAGTGTGTGCCAATAATGAAACTTTGTCGATATGTCATCAGATTTTATATTAGCATCAATTGTTCACACCTGTGTTTTTTACTACTTTACGGGACGAACTTTATGACAAATTACGCTCATAGACATATAAGTAAGTGAAAGGTAAATTGCCTGCGCTACGAGTTATTATCACTAAATATTTTATAAGGTTTTATATTATATTACTTAATATTAAAAAATGGTACAGTTTGTATATTTATTTGTTTGTATTTAGGAGACAATCTGCCGAACTACTTATAACAGTAGTTAAAATTTAATTCCTCATATAATTTTATCCGTTTATTTTTATTTTTTTTCAACGCGGACGAAGTCGCGAGCACCTGCTAGTGTGCGAGTAGGAACAAAATTAATCGAGGCACGGGACGCCGACATTTACAAGGTATTATTCCATTACTCCTGTTTTTCTAGCGAAGTGTGGGATATCCACAAGTAAGGTTAAGCAACAATGAATGGCTGATGGCATTAAATCGGAGGCCCTAATGCAGTAAGTATTTTGACACGCCATTATTTCTTATATAATAAGAACATATGTCGTAAGTATTTCGTAAGTAGGTACAGTACCTACTTACGAAATACTTATGTCTACTTTGAATTTAAGATATGTAACAAACAATTTTGACAGAAATTAGTATCTAATGTTGAATTTAAGATACCACCGCAATCACCAACTTATTTGTTCACTGATAAACACGTAATTCTACGGAGAAGAATTTGAAAATTACGTCTTATTATATTTTAGAACAAGAGTAAAACGGAATGCTGCTGAAACAGACTAGGTACTTAATAATTCAATTGAATTTTAATTCCTCTCAGATTCCTCTCCAGTTAAATATGTCATCTGAAATACTTCTTGCGTTTAGAGGCTTAAAGTATTTCATTTCTGTTTCATTTAATTTGTTCGAAATATTCTGTATTTTGTAGATATGAGAAACATGTTGTTTGTATAATATTATTGTTATATAGGAGCGTAGAAGTTCCGTTTATTAAACTTCTCATTCTATACGATTAAGATAAACAGCGAATATGTCAAAAATTCACAAGTCCCGAGCTCAAAATGTTGAAGTTCGCAATTTATTCGAACTGACGGATGAATTTGAGACAATACACGTTAATGAATAAAGTTAGGTTGTTAACGAACTAAGGAATTTCAATTTGGAAGTGTTAACGTTTTATCTTCAATAAGGTGCATAGTGTGATCGAGATTATAAGTAATAGTAAAATTTCAATAGGAGTTAGCAGTTTTAATGAACATTTTAACTCGCTTGTTCAACATAATAGCGTCTTCTCAGGGCACAGATAGAGTCAAGTGTTTAGAGTCATGGTGACCGGTTCAGTAGTATTTGCGTGAAAGCTTAACAAACAAACAAACTCACATTTACATTTATAATATTAGTAAGGACAAACGTTTTATAAATATATTTTTTCAAAAACATTTATTACAAATGTGCACATATTAAACTGTCATAAATATGTTTCTTAAAACGTTTATTAAACATGTAGACCCTTATTATTTTATTTTTTTCAAAAACATGGTCATTGACCAGTGGTTTTAATAATTCAGTAGTAGTATTCACATAGTAGTAAAGATACTATTTAAAAATTATTTTCCCTTCAACTGAAAACTCTCATGTTTAGCCAAAAACCAAAAAATCCCAAGGATCCCATAATCAGCAACAAGAAATGTAATAGATTTTCCACGCCCTCTAAATTCATTACTAAAAGTACTTTCGTATTTAGGCTTGCTTCTGAATTGTAATACATATTTGTTTTCTTTGTTAACACTAATTTGTATCAATATAAAATGTTACTGTTCATTCGATACCATAAGCACATAATTCAAGCAATATTCACACGCGGCAATTTATCGCACATCTCGGCCGGTCCCTGATCCTCTCCAATTGGCAAAAAGATCTTTATTGGCTCAAGCCGGATAGCAATTCGGTGGGATCAATGGAGTGGCCTACTGGAGTAACTGTTACTCGCTATCGGAGATCGATGTGATTACCTCTTTTGATATGTTGCATGTGAAGGCACACATTAGCCTTAATTAACATCGTCATTATTTTATTAAGCATCGGCGACCACTTAATTATATTATATAAGGATATAGGTATTTATAAAGATGTTATAATTATATTATCAACATAATTATAGCTATATATAAATCTGGCATTGAAATTCTCATGTGTGTGTGTTTATTAATTATAATTTATAATTTAATAATTTATAAGGACAAGTTAAACTATGTGTGAAATTTCATACAATTTCACAAGTTACTCGTGCAAAGGATTTGGAGTTTATAATACATAAATAACTTATAAACTTTCAAATTTTAAATGTAGTTATAGTAGCTACACCTAACTAAGTTAATTGAATGAAGCCGTTAACTTCTTTACAGTAATTTTAGTATCAACAGTTTTCTCTCAAGTAGGGGCCCATGTTTACGGTCTACAAATATAATATGTATTTACTTCAAAACTTGGAAAAATAATAGGTGTTGGATACTTGTTATTACACTGGACCACAAAGAAAGAGAGTCGGTTAGAAAATCTTTAATATCTTCAAAAGTACCTGACCTAGTTTTATGAAATAAAGCTTAAATTAAAGAATATAATTATTAATGCTTTAATTTAGTCTTCAAAAGCTAGGTCAGGTCCTTTTAAAGATATTGAAGATTTTCTAACCGACTCTTTTTCTTTGCATCCGGGTTTTGCCGGATTTCTACTGGCTAAAACCCAACGACTTTCTATCTACCGCGGCCGTGGAAGGGCGGGGAGCCTGTGCTCCCTGTCAGAACCTCGGCGTACCCGATAGTGGAGGTACGCCGGCCTACTCGGGGGACCTTACAACGGGCGGCAGTCTCCCCCAAGACTACCGCCCAGGTCCCGGTCAGGGTGAAAGGCGGCGGATATACGCCACCCGCTTGCTCCCGAGCCTTCTCCAGCGGATTGGCTGGGAGAGGGGATCCTCTTCCCGCAGCCTTTCCGCTATACTTCCTTGCGCGACATACGTGCTCACAGAACGTGAGTATCGCATGCCACGCAAGGTCACTGCCAATCGTCGATTTCACGACGGCCGGCAGCGAGAGATCGTCGCCCACGACGAGAGCGTCCGCACAGCCCTAGGTCACACGAGCCCCTGAACCCCACCGATTTGACGTTCCTTTACGTAGTACGGCAGATCAGTTTTAATTCCATTTTCACATAATAATTGGGCAAATTACGGGGAAGATTTTTGTATATAAAAATTGCACCCCAGACGAAGGTCGCTAGTAATATAAGTATTATACAAAAAGAAAAAGGTGAACGCAGAGATAAGTTTCATACAGGAAATAAGAAAATTAATTGCCTGTCAATTACTATCCTCGTCATTAATTAGATGGCAATTTTATTAAGGTCGATGTATTATATGCCAGAAAATGTATAAAACAGATTTGCACCTCTATTACAAATAAAAATATTTCTTGTGTATAAAATTCTGAAGTAGTTTTCTTAGTCACACTGTGAACAAGGAGCTCGTTACATGTAAGCTCGTTACATACTTCATGTATGAAGTAACTTTAATTTTGAATATAGATAATATATAAGTTGGCATTCTGATTAATGAAGAAATAGTTCATTCACAACTTATTTGTTTATTAATTTATTTTTGTCTACTTTTCAAGAATTTTTAAAATGTTAATTTAAAGAATAGTTAATCAAATAATAATATTTTGTGCAGTGGCAATCTATTTTATAGAAAGACTAAAACTAAACTAAGTTGGGTTTATAATAATGGGAAATCATACAAACACTTTATTCAACAATATTGAAACTGTGTCCATTATTCTGCTTAATTCAAACTTCTGCTTAATTCACACTAAATTGAATCAATTCTAAATAATCAATTCTAGTGGTTTAATTCTAGTGGTTTCGCTCACTTCCAATATTACGTATTTATTTACCTACACTTTTCAAAGCAGTCAAAGCAAATAAGAACTATAGACAGAACTTTACAAGCAACATAGTGAAGCCAGTTTTACAAACAAGGTGTGTGTAGGCGTTTACTGTATTATATTTTGTGTTCCTGAAGCTATCAATTTTTGTTTATTTTTTGTTGAAAAACATTATTTATCAAGTTTACTTATTTGACAAATTAATGTGACTGCTTCTTATTTTTTTAAGACTGATTTTCACTACATAATTGGGCATTTCACTAGTAGATATTTTAATAAGACGAGGCGTAGTTTTACCGGCTTCACTGCCATCCACAGGATAGTCCATAGTTATTATTTCATTTGATAGCGTGGGATCTCAGTAATAGGTATTTGGGAGATATTGTTGTCTCAACTTACTGTAATGCTAATACCCTAAGACAGAATGCGAAGCAACACATTCGCGCACTTATTCAACTAGCGAAACATACGCCAGCAATTCCAATATTTTAGAAAAACCTTTATAGATAGTAACTTAAGTATAGGCTTTCAATCAATAATTACGAGATACAGCGAAAATGTGACAATTTCTGCACATTTTAAAAATTAATTATACTAGATAGAACAAAAAACTGAAATTTATTTTAAATTTCAGTTTTTTGTTTCAATGCAAACCTTTATATGTCTTAGAAAAGTCATGCTTCTTCGTGTGTTACTACGACCAATAACTAATGAGTAATCATGGAATTACGTAGTATGGAATTGATAAGCCGCTCGAGTTGGAAAGTGGCCTCTTAATAAACAAGACCGATGGTTTAATAAGTATCTGTTAACTGTATCTAATTTGTACATAACACGTGTAGATTTTTTGGAAACACGTAGAGAAATAACCTTCGGTTGGTACCTACCAATGTTCTGCTAATTAAAAATAAGGCCGCGCTAAATCCGAGCTTAAATAAAATAGATGTCGAATCAGTGTAAAGGTTAAAGGCTATGCAAATTGACTGTTCCCTTTTAAATTTAATATTACTAATTTATTTATCATTTCAAAGTACAATTTTCAATTTTGCTAAATAAAATCTTCATTTGAATAGGTAGGTATAATAATGTTAGTTAAGTCATATTATGGGCTACCATTTAAGTTATATTGCACTTGGTAACTTCTTTCTTGGAGAATTTTATTTTATTTTTTATTAGAGATGGGTTTGCTCTTGGCCAACAACCAGCTGAGTAGCAACTATTCACTCGAACTTTGAAAAGATTAGGGTTATATGAGCTCGGAAACACAGACGCCGGCAGGGAGTTCCAAACCTTGGCAGTGCGCATTATAAAGGATGTTTCAAAGCGCTTAGTCCGAAAAGGAGGGATTTCGACAAGATGCGGATGGTAACCAGCCGTAGGTCTGTATGTCCGATGGAAGAAAGGAGAAGGCGGTATGAGCTCATGCAGCTCCTGTGCACACTCTCCGAAGTACATCTTATAAAAGACACATAGACAGGCAATTTTGCGTCTATGTGCCAGGCTCTGCATCCCAGATTTTAAAAGGATTTTAAAGGATTAGTCGGGGAAAACAAAATTTTGAAGACATTATTTCGTACGGATCCCTTTTATTGTTTTGAATATAGTTTAGTTTTAAACAGAATTTTGGTTTTATAAACTTGTGTACGTTTATTGAAAATATTAGTTCCAAGTTTACTTACGCGTCAATGTGATTCAATCCTGATTTTTGTTTTTTGAAAACTGCTTTTTTTACACCCTTTCACTAAAATATATTCCAATCGATCATTAATAAATAAGCAGTATTTATAAACCAAAAATTTTAAATAAAAATCCCCTTGTATAATTAACTACCTATATATTAAAATGTCAAAATGTGTTGGAGACTTTTTATAAAACAGCCAAGTACTTAAAAAGGTTAGCAATAAATTTAAAGAAAATAGTTCAAACGAATTAATTACAGTTAGAAAGAGGAAGTTTCAAGAGGCAAAAGTCAATATTGGTGTGGTAGTTTGTGCCCAGTTAGTGGGTGTGTCTGAGATGTTTCTTGTGTGACACACAACCGCTTCGCATAAGACAAAAGAAGAACGCTACAAAAAGCCTTTTAAAGGTCACAAGCAAATAAATGCTTAGTCGGATACCTTTATATATTATATAATCTGTAAAAAAAATCATTTCTAGGTGTTATTATTTTGTAACAAGATATAATAAATGTTTTAATACAAATCTAGTTGTATAAAACAAGACTTCATCTGCGTAACTTTATAAATAATAGCTGGTGCTCGCGACTTCGTCCGCGTAGAAAAGTATAAAACGCCATCTACCGTATTTTGGATAGCTAGCGCTATCTCCCGGGCCAAGCCGCTAGTATTTACTGTTATTTTAGATTTCCCGTAGAAATGAAGCATTTTCCCGCGGTAAAAAGTAGCCTATGTTCATCACGGATAATGTTCTAATGGTAAAATAATTTTTCAAATCGGTCCAGTAGTTTCGGAGCCTACTCTATACAAACAAACAATAAAATCTTTCCTCTTTATATATAAAATTAATATATATATGTTACTCCCTGAATGTAGCTTTCTAAAGGTGAAAGAATTCACGTAAACTCGTAACGTTTATTTCAATCAATTTGTGATCCCTTTTTGGTGATCCATAGAAATATATTAGAATTTATATAATATAATTTTATAGGGGTGTAAATTATCTCAAAATGTGTCTTCTGTAAGGGTGCAGTTTAACTTCTCCCTTAAAGAAGACCACCGTGAAATAACATGACATGTGCTGTTGTGTTTCGGTAAGTGAGTAAGGGATTCCACTGCCCATTTCCTTATTACTTCGCAATCCCCTGTTTTTAATCCTACTGGAGTCGGCAGCGCACTTGCCGCATAAAAAAAGTCTACAGTTCGAGTGGAAATAACTTATTTTGCAAATAGTAAAATATATGATGATAGTAAGGCGTCGCATCCACAAAGAATCAGTACGTCTGTGAATCTCGTTTGTGAGTGGGCAGCATTCCAACGAACCTGCAGCTCGCGACGTGCAATTCATTCTAGTTTAAAATGGGTTACTCCATTTCTCGCTGACTCCGCGGCTGCGTGACAACCGCCGCTGGATCCCTGTTTGTTTTTGTTCAGACATTGAAGCACTTTTATGTTTTACTATGTCTCGACTATGCAAAGTGAAAAGTTTTAAACATTAAATATTTTTAGTTAGGAGTGCAATTTTGCTACAACTATTATTGTGTATAAGCCTTGTATTGTACGCATTACATGCTTCTGCAGTCAAAAACCTCACGTGAGGATGTTTCCAAAATACGCTCGTCCAATAAAGCTCTCAACTGTTTTCACCGTGAGTTGTCACGTATTGTCCAAGTATGCAGAAGTCACAGCAACAAACGACTTATTAAAAATCTTAGGAAGTTGACATTAAATTGTACGTTACAAATGGAAGGATTTAGCAAAAAATTTTTCAAGAAATATTATAATTCTATTATAGTTCAATTACTTAAATATTCTACAATGTTAACAATATATAAATAAATTTTCAATGAAACTGATTGTTATTTTCTCTTTATTTGTTTAAAGTGTTTAACAAATCATCCAAACCCTAAAGGTAAACAACGAACTTCGTAAGTGGGGATAATATAAACAAAGAGTTAACTTGTCAAGTGTTAAACTCACACGTGACAGGGTTCATTTGTTAGTAGAAGTTAAATGTTAACTCACAGTCATAGATCAAGTCTTTCGGCATTATTTAACTCATATATATATATACAAAAAACTGTTACTTCTACATTCCCTAAGCACAGATGAACTCTCGTTGTATCGAATCGTTACATGTCTATAATAGTTAAAATAAAAACAAATAACATTCACAAGTTTAAGTGTATCGATGTTGATTTAAATAACTTTATTTTATTTTAGAGAATTACTTGAATTTTTCTTTAAAAAAATCAGTAACCATGACAATTATCTATAAACTTTTTCGTCTTGGGAATCACTGGACAGTTAGAGAGACATCTTCAGTTGTTCGAAGACAAAGAAAAAACTTCGACTAGATTTAAATGTCTCTTGAGCATTTAGGTCGGAGTGAAGTTAATGTCAGAGTCGAGCTGCTTTTCACAATGGGTAAAAAATACATAGTATCCAATCTTGAATTATAAACTATTGAAATACCATATGTTTTAGTGGTATTACTTGATCGTAGCAATATTACTTTGATGGTGAGTAGGTTTGCATAAATATATAGAGAGAAATGAATGCATATTATGCATACAATGCTCAAGGTTTTACACCTTCACATCCATTTTTTAGTTACTTTTTAATGAACTTTTTTACTGAAACATAAAAAAGGCAATATTATTCTTAACCACTAGCTCCCCACTCTTAAGTTCTCCATACGTCGTAACATCGATTGTCACCGTCACGCTGAGAGCAATGGTACGAGTCATTTCTCTTCAAGGTTCTTGGAGCTATCTTCGTAATCTGATAAGTAACAGCGAAATCCAAACGATTAGACTGACGGACACACCTAAAATATTACAATAAAAGAAGTGGACATTTTGTCGAATATAAAACAGATAACGGAGACAGATATAGGGACGGAAATTCTGATATGGCGACTAAAAGCAGGTCGAAGATGTCAAAATCACAATCAAGTGTCATGTAAAACTGGATGGTTATGATCCAAAATGTGAATGGTGATCAGAAAAATGTGTAACTTTTTCAGTACATACAAGTAAGAGAGGAATAGTATTCATAGTCAACTAGCAAAAAAATACCGATAATTTTCGGCATTCGGTTCGGTTCAATAAAAACAGAACTGCTCGAATAAAAATTAAACACAACATTAATTTTATTTATTCACGATTATTCAGATAATTGTGAACTGAATTGAGTCTTTAATTTAGTACACTTAATTGTAGTAGTCAAGTAGGTAATTGTGAACCAGTAGGGTTGGAAGTGATTATCCAATTATGTCGCTAGTTGTTTTGGAAAGGCATGTATCATTTGTAAATACATTAAATACTTTATTAATGTTAACCTTATATGTGTACAACATTTCATAGATAGTTTGTTTTTGTTCGGTGTCAATTTGTCAACAATACTAAATAAATGGTTCTCGTTGTTATGTTCAGCAACAATGACATAAATCTGTACAGTCATCGGTTGCAGTGGCATTGTCAATGGAAACTAACGATTTGTAGAAACAAATTGGGAAATCTACTTTTCCTGTTCGACTTCCATTTGTTGGACGGACAAGTATAAACCCAGAACTCTGGTGAAATTTTACAAAAATTCTTAAAAGTCGCTGTCGCAATGTGGCTCCACATTTTTAATATTAAACTTTAGGCTTATTAAATGGAAGAATAAATTGAAATTTACTTTAAATTTAGTTATGGTTTCCTACATAAGTCCTTCATTTTTTTACCGAAAAATGTATCTCACGAATGTAGCTAAAAGGTTTGTGATATATATAACTTATGTGCAGTTTAACTTGATGAAATAAATATTATTAATTATAAAAAAAAAACCCAAAGGCACTTTTGTTCACTGACTCTTTTTTATATTATGTTAACTGAATTATTGCTGTACAAAAACTGTTTTCAGATAATATACTAGCGAGATAATGTTGCTTGATTTATAGTTCAAAACTAACTTTTATAACACGACCACTGAGATTACAGGTCGAGAGCGTTGAGGCATTGCTGATTTTGTAAATCAATTCAAAAAGAGTTTTTTTTTTGTTTATAAAACTTGTGTGCAAGGGCAAACGGCATTTGCCCTCATAATTTTTTTACAAAGAAGGTTAATAATTTAAATATTTTTACGTAATAAAATTATACAAGCTTCTCTTAAATAATTTCCGCAGCTTAGTACGGCCACTTTTCGTTTGCGAACAAACTCGTGTCGCGATCGCGACGTCTTTCACTTTGGTTGTTGTTCGTTGTCACGTGACTTGAGCGTAAATTAATTACATTTTATAAAACAAAGTCCTGCGCCGCGTCTGTCTGTTCGCGATAAACTCAAAAACTACTGCATGGATTTTCATGCTGTTTTCACCAATGGATAGAGTGGTTCTCGAGGAAGGTTTTAGTATATAATTTACAATGTTACGCGGGTGAAGTCGCGGGCACCAGCTAGTTATTGAATAAAATAAAAAATTAAATCTTTATAATAAAGAAAAAATATCGTATTTTTTAGTTAATATTATTAACAAAATTTTATTATTTTACTATTATTTTTCTAATATAGAAACAACCGTTTCGCGGCTAAATTATATTTTTACTGGAACATTGTCAACATTCCTATTGAGAATCGCTATTATTGGCTAAATAAATAAAAGGAACGTTTGCGAGATATGAGATCTGATAAATTATGGTATTAACTAATTAATAAGAAGTTTAAACGCTCGAGCATT
Organism: Synanthedon vespiformis; assembly: GCA_918317495.1. Lineage (NCBI taxonomy): Eukaryota > Metazoa > Arthropoda > Insecta > Lepidoptera > Sesiidae > Synanthedon > Synanthedon vespiformis. The sequence continues at coordinate 4,798,977 of OU906953.1, forward strand.
TCTGCATTGCAATTCGATTCAAACTAAATAAATTTCATAAAGACGCTTCTGAAATGTTAAGGCCGATTTTAATGAAAGTTTAAGCTTCTATCTGAGAACCTAGTGGTCCACAATTTATGATGCAATCGATTTTAGATAGAGTTATCAGAAGTGTGGGAACAAAGGAACTGCATGTGCGGGGTATAACTCTTACAAAACGTGCTTTAAATTCTTAATTAGTTATAAATGGTTTGACTACAAATTTTATGATTAGTTTAATAATTTGATATTTAAAATGTTATTATAAACAACAAAAATTGTAAATACGTGAAAGTGAGTTTGTTTGTTTGTTTTGACGAGCCCGTTGGACGAGTTGCAAGGGTGCTTGCCTAACGTGTCAGAGGCCCTGGGTTCGATTCCCGGCGGGGTCAACTTTGGAAATTTTAATGTAATTTTCTAAATTGTCTCTGGTCTGGATTTGAAAAGTAGTGGTAGGGCTGGCAATACAGCGTTTCGCAGTCATTTGGGCAGCCCGTCTGGCGGCGGTAACCACTACCTTACAGAATACCACCGTGAAATAACATCATAATATGTGCTGTTGTATTTAGTTGAATGAGTAAGGGATGCCAGAGCCTCTTCTTCCCTTCGTTATCCCTTATCATTAATCCTTCTATGGTCGGCAGCGCACTTGAAGCATTTATGGCGTTGCTTGTGTTATAGGCGACGGTAGCCACCTACCATCAAGTGGACCGTCAGTCTGTCTGTAGACCTTAACATAAGAAAAATGTAGTTTTCACGCCTTAATCATTCAACCTATCATGATGAAGTTTTGCAATACATGCTATCATAGGGATATCCCCATATCCCATATGGGGTATACCTACTCATGGGATATACACACGAATATCCTCACTCTTGGAAAAGTCAAAAAGATTATACAATCGCATTGATAAATGTTTAAGAACGATTGTATTCTTGTCCAAATATAAAAATATTCGTGCCGAATATGTTTTCCATTGTGCTTTCATTTAATAAATGATACCATTTCTTGAAATTTAACGAAATGATTCCACAAATGCTTCGCCTTGCAACCAGTCTACTATAATCAATACAATAGTAAGAAGTAAAATACATAAAGTGGCTAAAGCTCGCTCATGCTTGCATTCGCCCGAGATGGAGATATTGAAAGGATTAAATGAATAATTCAGTGACAAAAGTCGCGAGCGCCGCTCTTTGGCTTGCCCCATTCATGCCGGTTTTATGTCAAAGAATCATTAAAATGCACATTTTTTTTAATGTTCCTCTCTTTAAGGACAAGTACAGAAATGATAAATGCTTTTAAAAGCTTTTATTTGAGGAATTTTTCTAAAGACTTCAGCGTTTGTTTTATTTGTTCACCTACCTAGAGCCTCAGACCAAATAAAAACTATAGACAGAATTTGCGGAAACACAATGAAGCCGGTTTTATAAAAATGTGTGCTTAAGCCGTTCACTGTATTGAGATTTTGTGTTCCAAGTAACATCAACTTTTGTTCATTTTTAATAAAAATATTAGTTTCCAAATTATCTTACTTGTGAAATGTGATTCCATCCTGCTTTTTATTTATCGAAGACTTATTTTTCACCCTTTCACTGCACAATAAATCTGTTAGTGTAGGTATTGTATGTATGTATGTTCTTCCATAATTCTTAAACGAAATAACTGATTTTCATGAAACTTGGTAAATAAGCATTTAGACGTACAGGACACAGGATAGGCTACTTTTTTTCATTTTCAACGCGGGCGAAGTCGCGGGCACCAGCTGGTATTTTAATAAGGCGAGACGTAGATTTTAATTGATTGCATTTGTGTGGATGTACACTGCAAAGGTGTAGTTTCAGCTGCTTAAATCTGCCGTCCACAGGGTTCCCATCTTTAGTTCTTATTTTATCTAATATTATACCTTTACATTGATAACAATAATAATGTTCCCTTTGAATTACCTTTCAAAAGGTTTCCAGCTGCTGTTCTCCATATTAAAAGAGAATCGGCTAAAATGTTTTTAATATTGCCACAGAATATTATTCAACAGTAGAGACATTTCTATTCGACATATCTTTATTTAAGAAATAGCCTGCTGAATGTTCTGTTATTTCCACTGTTGTGTATCGGTCATTATAATTATGACCGATTTTAACATAATATAACGCCCATAGTTAGTTTCAGCGATATATCTCATCACTGGCAATACACATTAGTCTAAAACTTTTGTTTTGTAGACAATGAGAAATTTTTACTTACCTTTTATATCCTTACATATTATAAAACAAAGTCCTCCGCCGCATCTGTCTGTCTGTTCGCGATAAACTCAAAAACTACTGCACCGATTTTCATGCTGTTTTCACCAATGGATAGAGTGGTTCTCGAGGAAGATTTTAGTATATAATAAACCAGCTAGTAAATAATAAAATGGTAAAGCAGCCGTGTCTCTACATCAAATATTTTTTAGAATTTTTGTCTGTTTGTCCGTGCTCTTGTGCATGCTAATTTCAGAACATACACGATACTTTTTATCCTGAAAAAATTTTAGGTTCTCGAGGTATTGTCATAGCGATTGAGATGTTGTTATACATATATATTTTTTCTTTGATGTTATATTTTTAATTTTTCAACTCAGACGAAGTCGCCGGCACCAGTTAGTTTTACGATATATTGCATTTTAAAATCAGGTTAACCAGTTTTGATAAATTCAATGACATTTTCATGGGGATTTAATTTGTTAACGCGTTCAAACATGTGCAATAGCTATTGTTTACCTAATTAGTACTCATATTGACATAGAGGATAATGAATTGGAGTCCATCAATTAGTAAGAGTATAAATCTAATTACCAATATGTTACGTTGGTAATCTGCTAACAATCCATAGAATATTGTCGGTGATAGTGTCACGGGTGTCCGTTTTAAAGCCGAGTTCCGACACTGTAATCCTCTGGGACTTTATCTCAGTGGACCCTTTACGGGATTAACATAAACTTGTTCGACAATTTGCCTTTATTTATCTTCCTATTTATGCCTCGATAGGGTATTGACGCTAACAATTAGTAGGTAAGCATGGGGTTTGATAATATAATCTGGAATAGGGACCAATACTAATATTGCATTGTTGTTTAATGCCAATGCCCAAATACAAGTAAAGTTTCATGAGATTAACATAATGGGATACTCTTTATCCTGGAAAATGTTATTTTCCCGAGGGAACTTCTGAAAATATAAAAATTGGGCGCCATTGTCGTACATGCAAACTTTACCTACTTATAATATCCTTACACTAGTTGCTGCCCGCGACTTCGCCCGCGTAACTTTGTAAATTATATACTAACACAGAGACAGACAGACGCGGCGGAGGACTTTGCTTTATAATGTGTAGTGATATTATAAAATAAAGTCGTCCGCCGTATCTGTCTCTCTGTTCCCGGTAAACTCAAAAACTACTGCAACTACTACTGTTTTCACCAATGGATAGTTTTCGAGGAAGGTTTTAGTATATAAATTACAAAGTTACGCGGGCGAAGTCGCGGGCAGCAGCTAGTTAAGTATAGATGGGAGGGTTTCTGAAGAAGTTCCAAAGATCACTGAACGATTAATGAAAATTTTTATTTCTTATTTATAATTTTATTTAATAATCAATGAAAATAACTAACAAACTTTATTTTTTTAATTCCAATGAATCCCAATATTTGTAATTGTGACTATTGAATTATAGAAAAACAATGTTGAATTTGTTTAATTTTAAATTGCCGCTGTATTTATTTAAGTCATTCAACCAATGTATGTTGTAACGAGATAACGCGAAATAAGTTGTTAACGTCAGACACGACTCATAAATTAGGAACTTAATTACGATTGTTTTAACGACTCGGCCGGAGACAGTGTGGCGACGTATAGCGTTATTGTTATCACAGATAAAATATTATGTGGTGAGAGGGTATCCTAATATACAGAACAACAGAAGATGAAGAGAAAAGGGAATATTGAACGCAAGTTTCTAAGCAAGTTAGGTATATAAAAAGTAGTTAGGTAAGTTAGTTAGGTATACCTTTATATCAAAATTGATATTAGAATTTTTAAGGTGTGGTTTACACATTTAGGATTAGTATTTCCAACAAAATCAATTGTTGTTAACTTCATTCATTCATTTATATAAACTGAGAAGTAAATATATTATTATTATCGTTTATGCATATTATAATTGTCACATAAATTGAGCAGCCCGTCTGGAGGGTTTAGTAGGCAGTAAGTAACCACATAGAGTAAATAGTTACTTAACCAGTAATAGAGGTACAGACACGTAGAGACACAAAAAATGTCGAAAAAGTCGATAAAATGTAGATGGCCCCTATGTAGATTACGATTATGAGTTGCCATTAAAAATCCGTCAAAGGCGCCCAAGTCGATTATGAGTTTCTATTAAAAATCCGTCTAACTCAAAGGTCGCTGTAGTCAGTCAATTCGTATCATGCACATGTTATATGGCGACATCTAGTGAGCAAAAAAAGAAACCGCACGGATTCTATAAATATTTTATTGTTATATGACGACATCTAGTGAGTCATAAAGAAAGTAAAAATGGTGTCAATATGAATAACATCATTTAACATCAAATTCGACATTACTAGCGACATCAAGTGAGCCATAAAGAAAATAGAGCCGGAAGTTTCATGTTTAAAACGGAGCTCGCCCCTCTATTACTGGTTAAGTAACTATTTACTCTATGGTAACCATCACGTTACTGCAGATTACGTACCGTGATACATCAGCTGCTGTTTCGGTGAGTGAATATGGGTCAATTCATATTGGAGGAGCAGCGACGAGCAGGGACGCGACGCGCCTATTTGCATATAGTATTCTGTACTTTATTTTCATTCCATAAAAAGCAATTTTATATAGCAGAAATAACGGGTAACGCGGCGCCTCGCGATTGCGTGCTCCCTCTAGCAACGGTGCCGAGAAGCCACGCATTTCCACTCGCGGCCGCTCGAGCCCCCGCGAGCTCTGAAGCGCAGTGAGCGAGACGCCACGAGTCGTGAAACAGTTCAAACGACGGCTCTCCCGTCAAAGGAAGGAAAGAAAAACGACTAGAGCCCATTGCTTTATCCCTTCCTGATCCCTTATCCTTAATCCTACTCTGGTCGGCACCCCACTTGCAGCACCTGTGGCTTTGCTTTTGTCATAGGCAATGGTAGCCACCTATCCGTCAACCTGTCTGTCGACCTTAACACAAAAGAAAAAATTCAAACAAAAAAATATTGCTGCACCTCTGTTTTAACTCGGCTGTGTTACAGAAGCGAATACATAACGCGATAAGGTATCGCGCAGCAGCTAATGGTTTGCCATAACCGTGTCGGAGTCGATAGACGTACATTTGTGAATTCACACGTTTTAATTTAACCTTTTCTAAAAAAGCAGAAATATATATTTTGATACTATCGATTCGATATACATACCTCTACGAGTGTACACTAGCTAGGTTTCCGCTTTGTAGACCACCGCGTAGCGTAACTGAGTGACCACATCCATTTTTTTTATTGGTTCACTTAAAAATTTCAGCGAAGCGTTCACGTGGAAACATTTTTCAAAGTAACGGTTCACGAATATCGAAATTGATTTTATTTTACGTTCACGTTACCTAGTTTGGTGAATTTGTTTCGTGAAACTAGGTAACTTCGCATTGAAAATTCCATTATTTTTTTACTGTTCATGATGAGTTTGCTTTGAGTTACAAAAGATTTTTTTTATTATTGTTTTCAATATTAATGCTCTTTTTATGTAGTGGTTTTTGAATATAATAACATATTTATAACAATAATGTTTGTGATTTTAGATGAGTAATTTAAAAGGGATGCATGACCACTTAATAACGTGCACATTTGGTCTGTCTCTAAGGCCCCTGGTTCGATTCCTGGCAGGACCAACTTTGGAAATGAATTTTCATTTTCAAATATGCCTCTGGTCTGGATTTGGCAAGTAGTGGCAGACAATTTTGCAGTCTGGAGGCCGTAATCATCAATTTGCAGCATGTTTCTGTCAAAACGTGAAATGTTTCTGTTGTGTTTTGGTGAGTGAGTAGCCAGAGCCCTTTTCAATATCAAGGATATCCCTTATTATGGTCGGCAGTGCATTTGCGGCACCTGTGGCGTTGCTTGTGATATAGGCGACGATAGCCACCTGCCATCAAATGTGCCGTCACCTTCACATAAGAAAATCTTTTTCCTCGCTACCATATTTTTTGATAATTTTTAATGATACTCTGAAGTTAAACTGTGCTATAGGTGGTCTGAGTGTCCGTCACACGCTCTTATATGAATGCATTGGAATGTAAAATGTAAGAGTAAGATAGGGTGAAACCGTTTCTAACGAGTATAGGTTAGAGTGCAAACTTATTCAAAGAGGATTGACATCGCTGGACCTTTGTCAATGTATGCATGAACGATTTGGCATGAGAATTGAATGATCAGAACAGACGACCGGCACTCGGACGGCGGTCTTGGCAAATTATTGTCAATTTGTGAACGGTATACTCAGAATCTCAGTATACATTATATTGCAACAAAGACATTTGGGAGCTCTGCCGACCCTGATTAAGGGCTTACTCTTGATCAGCCATTCCTTAAGGGTTAGGGTTTTACGACTCCGTTGGATTAGTGGTTAGGGTGCTTGCCTTATCACTCATGGAACACCATTGTTCTCGGGTTCGATTTCCAGTAAGGTCAACTTTGAAAAAACAATTTATAAAGTTTTGTTCTAGTCTGGATTTGGAAATTAGTGGCAGGGGAACACCATTTGCGGCAGTAACTTAACTTACAGTAACTTTACATCTTCGGTAGACTCTGTAAAGGAGTTGATGACGCCATACGTTCTGCTCGTTTATGGCTTTATGATTGCGGAGACGCTGTGTGTCCTGTCACTCCAAATAGCATCCAATGAGATAATACGTAAAGAAAACCATTTTACATAGAAGAATATTGCATCATGTCAGTGAAACGTAAATAAATAAAGCTCTTGAATTTCCTTAGCGGCGGGCGAGGCGGTACCCTCATCCTTTCGGCGACAGTTGAGTTGTCAATTTGCGTTTATCGCTTTCGCGTTGATTTATGCGGGTACATCGATTGAATGTTTGTTTGTCAAGAATTCCTGCGAGCACAAACGAAAACAAGAAACGTATCTGTATTTTAAACCTTTCTGTATTTGGTGCTGTCAGAATGTGATTTTTAAAATGGTATTTGCTACTCTGAAGGGGTCGGCGTCGACATAGGCTTATGTAATTTCTATGGCCAGCCGCGTTCGAAGTCAACAACTCGTTAAATTTTGGAGAACGCGGATCGGGAGTTAAGCGGAACTCACCCTCGATGTAAATTAAACCATCTGAAGCGAATGTTGCAACGGAAGGCGAATGATTTATTTCTAGAAGCCGGTAATGGCTTTTTAACTCATTCAGCTCGCGTTTAAAATGAAGAATTAGTAGTGGAATAAAACTTCTAAATTATTAAGTGTGTACTTTAAGAGAGCTCTTGAAAAATAACTTTAGTAAGAAATTTTTACTGCGGCGTTTAAATGTAAAGTGATTAATGACGTTGTGTGAAATTGGATACATTTATATATTATTAACATAATTAGCATTAACAAGTTATTTATCTATAATCTTAATAAATTAATGGATTGTAAAATTGTACATTTACATCTTTTTAACATTTGTTTTGACGCCGCATTAATATTAACGCAAAATGAAAAAAGAAAATCTGATTAATCCGTCAGTACAATGACATTGAAATAAATGGTCCGAGTTTAAGATACAAGAGAAATGTAAAGAGAAATTCGTACGGAACGTTATCTGACATTCACTTGATAGTTTATCAAATTAAATGTTTTGACGTAAAATTGTTGAAGTTTACGAGTAACAACAAAAACAAGGAATATTCTTGAAGTATTTTTGTAACATCGACCCTATCTGCCGACGTAATTACTTCAATTTCTAGCCAGTTTCACTTTGGTTTTATTTTTTAAAACGAAAGTTATTTTTACCATTTTGATAAGAAATAAAGCCAGAGGCTTTTGTGTCACTTGGGACAAACGATTCAATCTAAAATTTACGTTGACAAATACTAACGTTATTTGATATTTTTTTCTCACAAAACATAATTACAAAATATCTTGTACCTACTACATCTTTCGGCCTCAAAAAAATTTATCCAATTTATCATTGTCAAATACGTAGGTTAGGTATATTGTTCAATTTTATTTCTATCGGTAACAAAATTAAAAAGAGTTTTACAATAATTCATAATAAAATTGTTTTGGTAATATTTTTAAGGTTAAGGTTGTCAGACATGCTGTTTTTTCAACAGCACTCATGCTGTTTTTTCATTGTGGTGAAATCATAATTGTAATGAGTCGTTTAAATGAATTTAAATTTAATATAAATGTAATTACATTTATTTAGAAGAACTAAATAAAATTGAGAAATAATGTTGTTTCTTTTTTCAGCTAAGCTTTATATTTAACTTTATGTCTTGTGAAACAGAAAATGCTGATATAATTTTGTTTATTAAAAAATATATATTTTTATACTCAGAGCAACGCAAATGGTTTTTATTTCTACAGCCTATAATTACATAAACTGTTTGCATATTACATCAATATCAATATCTATATTAAATAAATTATTAAAAATGTTTGCTAATAATTGAAATATCAAGATACATATAAGCAAGCCCGAGTAATATTGATGAATAATAAAAGGATTATATGAATACCGAATAGATTTATGGGCTTTATACGATATGTAATGGATGGAGTAGAGGTCGAAGGCGTAAATTGATTCGGACCATGTGTCGTTTGAGGATGAGGGTGGGACTGTACGTCGGAAGACTCCGATTGTTAGTCTTGGTAAGTGATTTCGAGTTATGTTTTATAAATTATGGAATATAGATAGTATGTTGGTAATAATACATAGGATTGAGCATATCTCTCTACATAGACGCCGCACATAGGGGTATTTGAACGATTTACGCGGCCAAAAGTCAAATATACAAAATTTAAAATAGTTAAAAAATAACGACTACCTGTGCTAGGGGACAGCTTGGAGAACAATACCCAGTACTTACCGTCTTTCCCTCGTTCATGCCGCGCTTCCACGTACACCTGGAACTCGATCATCCCGCCCGGTGTATGTGTTTGTTATCGACGTTATTGTGCAATTAAAAGAGTTTATCAGGGAATATTGATTCTTTTTCTTGTATTTCTACTAATTATCTACTAATTAAAATTAAATTTCAATATTTTTAGCTATGATTTGTATACATAAATAGGATTTTGTAATACAAATAGGATTTGTATATTGTAATAGGGAATTTGTTATACTATCAAGGTAGATCTGTCAAAATTCTAAAAGCAGTCGAAAGGTAGAAGCTTTGGGCAGTATATAATTTAAAATTTTGCTGCGGAAAATCGCGGATAAGACAAGACAGGAGAGATTTTAAAATAGCCTTTTTTTCAGTTTAGACCCCCTGTTAGTAGGTAGCATTAGAAGCGTGAAAAGAAGAAAACTTAATTCTATTTTGCCACAAACAATTGTTCTCCTCATCCTGAATCCGAATTGTTCCGAATGAACGTGGTCATTCTTCAGAAAGCGAAGATGAAAATTTGACTTAAAATTTTTTTCAAAAAAAAATTATTTTTAATAAAAATGTCTCGATGTAATATTAGAATCTTTGTTTCATTTACTAATATCGTTTAGAACAAATATTGACAGTAAAATAATTTTGGCCACGTAAATCGTTCAAATACCCTATGTGCGCCGCCGCGCATCACTGTTTACGTAACTTTTACTTGTTTGCCGCCGACTCAAAATTTAGTTTATAAATTTAGTTATTAAGGTTTAATAAAATTATTTTTAGCTTTTCAGTTTTTTGGGCCACAATGTCAATGTTTTCAACCGGCGAGTTCTTAAACCTAGTAAAGAGTTTTATAACAATGAAGCCATTATTCAAGCGAGCACTTAAAACATTTATCAATTCGACTGTCAGATATAATATTTTTTGAGTTTTAGAATAGTGGAAATACGTGGAAAAGTATCCCCACTGATAGGAATGAAAGAGAAAAGTAAAAACTAATAATGCACATAGTTATGATTTCAATGATAGCTTGTTAAGAACTACTAAAGATTTGACTCGTTCTAATATCCGTTTAAACATATTCCATCTCACTGTTATATAGTTTCATGTACTTGTACTTCATGTAAGAAGAAATATAGTAAATATATGTTTAAAAATAAAAACAAAATGAATTCTCAATATGTTAAAGCTGCAATTTCTATAGACGCAACAAAAATGATAAGGAGCCCGCTCTATTATATTCTTTCATTTGTTTGGTAAGATATCTGTGAGCTGGCATAGAGCCTTCTCCGTACGCTGGGACAATGAACCTGCTAACCGATCGCTAATGATGTCTGCAAATGAACCGATGGATATGAACATTTGTATTCTTGAAGATTTATTATCATTCGTACATTAAGGATCCATATCTGAAAATATTATTGTAATAAAAGTCGTGTTGAATTTCTTTTCGTTATTTTAATAAATGGCACACAAGAAAGCATTTCGCATGTTTCGCTTAAATTAGATAATTTTATTATGAAATGTTTTTTCTTCACAAATTACTTGCTTTGTCAAGTTATTAAATTTTTCATGAGCCATGCTTATCTAACGTGTTTTTTTTATTCACGAGTATCTTTATTCATAATTAATATTAAAAATATCATGGTTAATATTTACATATTTTTGTTACATAATACTTACCTAACCTGTACTAATAAGTAATGTATTATAATATAACAGTATAATATAACATAAAAATATTTATTTAACTTTTTGTCTGTTTGTCTATAATGTCTGTTTGTTCCAGTGTCAAAATCTCTAGACTGATTTTGACACTATTTTCACTGGCAGATAGGCTATAAGGGGCAGTTATAACTTGACTATTTTTATTTTAGCAAAATCAATCAATATCAATCAATACTAACAATAAATCTGTGAGTGTAGGTACTGTATGTATGTATGTTCCTCCATAACTCTTAAACGAATTAACTGATTTTTATGAAATTTGGTAGATAAACATTCAGACGTACTGGACACAGGATAGGCTACTTTTTTCTTTTTCAACGCGGACGAAGTAGTTATTAATAATGATTTGAACTTTTATTTTGCTTTTAAAATATGAATCTCGAGATATATTTCAACTAAAAATGATTACTGAAAGATAGCACGTACCTAATAAAAATCGTCGACAAAATTCAATATGCACGTAGCGGGTAGTAAACAAGGTTTTGAAGGGTCGTGCGTGTTTATTTGTGGATCCTCGTAAAAACAATCTGAACGGAGTGTAAATGCCCTTAGGTTATGACTATCGGAGAGACTTCAACTAATAATATACGGGTTATAGAACCCGTAAGATTTTTTTTTTAATAACCGCTTTATAGAAAGCAGGTAATTTAAAAAAAAATCTTAACGAATGGTTAGTTCGTTTTTAGGTATCGTTGTATCTTGAAAAAAATGAATATAACTCTTTTTAACAAAAAAAAAAAAAAACTACTTCAAACCGTATCATGGTCTTTTCTCATAGATGCCATTGTCAGAACTGGACCAAATTCAAATGAGACCACACGGGATGCACCAGCTTTCAATTAAAAAAAGAATCATCAAAATCGGTTCACCCAGTCGAAAGTTATGAGGTAACAAACATACAAAAAAAAATACAGTCAAATGGAAAACCTTCTCCTTTTTTGGAAGTCGGTTGAAAATTGATACATATTATAAACAAAGTCCACTGCCGCGTCTGTCTGTCTCTCTATTCGCGATATACTCAAAAACTACTGCACCGATTTTAATGCTGTTTTCACCAACGATTAGAGTGGTTCTCGAGGAAGGTTTTGGTATATATTTCACAAAGTTACGTGGGCGAAGTCGCGGGCAGCAGCTGGTAATAAAAGGTCGTTATAAAAGGACAGGAGTATCAAAGTGTTTTAAAGAAATAAAAGAATTATTTATTATTTTAAAAACTTTTTAAGGAGAAAAAAAAACTATTATTTTGACAGGACAAAATCCAATATAATGAATGCAGCAAAATTAAAAAAAAAAGGAAAAAGGTGGCACCGAGCGAGACTGGCACTATAAATAGGACGCTCACAATTCAAAGGCTTGAAACGCGTGAGCGCTCATACAACCGACTATCCGCACTTGAGTGGTCTGATCCACACTTATCAATAACGCGATCATTTATTTTGAATGATTTTTTTGTTCGTTTGTTAAATATAGTTTATTAACACAACTAGCTGGTGCTCGCGACTTCGTCGGCGTAGAAAAGTATAAAACGCCATCTACCGTATACCGCCCGGGAGACATCTGGCGCTATCTCCCGGGCCACCTCGCTAGTATTTACTTTTATTTTAGATTTCCCCTAGGAATGAAGCATTTTCCCGCGGTAAAAAGTATCCTATGTTCATCACGGATAATGTCGGCTTCTAATGGTAAAAGAATTTTTCAAATCGGTCCAGTAGTTTCGGAGCCTATTCTATACAAACAAACAAACAATCAAATCTTTCCTCTTTATAATATTAGTATAGATTATAGAACGAATGACAGACTCAATAGGTCGAATGCTACATAGATGTAGTATGTACTTAGTATCACTAGTAAATGTAATCTCTAGTGAGAATCCTGCTCGCCTATAAACAATGTATAAAAATCGTCTGTAAAAGTGCTGTTTAATACTAAGTGAATTCCAAGCGATTTGACTAAACTTAGTTAACCAATATCAGAGGAATGGTATAGGTCAGAGAGGAAGAAAAGGTAACAAATCTATGTCAGATACTGACTCCGTTACGTGCGGCACTTACTCATATACGCCGACACTTTGTAAGTATACTATAATTAATAAAGTACAGTTAAAATCTATGTATTACAATCTATTACAAAAATCATGTTTAGGTAACTTTTAATGATAATTTAAAAAAAACACACATTTTTTTCTTTCTAAGCTCAATAACCACTCACGGACAATACTTTCAAAGAATTTTACTCCATACACATACAAGCACAAATTACCAAATGTTTACCTACTTTCTTACTTTTATAATAACATATTTAATGCGAATTAGTAGACAGTAGTGGCGACAGGCATGTAACAATTGGTAATCAGTTATCTATATCCTGTGCGGTTAATTGAGCACTTTGTTATTGATTGCCACTGACTGAATTCATCATTTGATTTTGAATCCTTTATATATATTTTTTTTTCTGTAAATCTACACTAATATTATAAAAAGAGAAGATTTGTATTTTTGTTTATAATGAATAAACTCAAAAAACAATTGGGCCGATTTTAAAAATTTATAGGTGAATACCTATAGAAATCTACATTATCAGCGAGTAAAATAGGCTATATTTTATGAAGTCGCATGCAACAGCTAGTTACATATAAAAGAATTTCTCATTTAACACTCTTACTAGTGAATACCGCATTAAAAGCCGTTGCGTATTTCAAAAGATCGAAGCGTATCTAGAACTTACATACAGAGGGACACACAGACCCGGGAAGCGACTTTACTGTGGAAGGAAGTACAATGAACAAATTTGAGTTGTTAAAATATTCATTTGTTATTTTATTACTTTCTCCCAGATAAGATACAATAGACTGTAAGTATCTATTTAAATAGTCGCAGAATTAATAATTCATGTTTTAGCTAATTCTACTATATTAAGTCGTAACAGTAGACTGGAAAAGTAAGAGTTTCTTTATTGTTTCGACTCCTTTTTTTGTTGGAAAAATTTACCTAATAGTCGACGAGTTATAAATATGAATATAAAATGAGTAAAGGTTAAACTCAATTACCACCACCACCACCACCATATTTATAAGATATTTGCCTACCATAGACAAGACAGAATGATGTTCTATTTGATAGTGATAGTGGCTGTGATCAAATGGGTCGTCATAAGTCTGTCTACTACTATGAACAGCTTCAAAAATTTGTTATTGCATTGGCTTTGTTAGTTACAACTAAACAAGATTTTGATCTAAATAAACTAACATCGTGCTTGATAATTTTGCTTGATAGAAAAACCATTTTACTCACATAGATATTCAATGACAGAATCAGAACCATAATCATAAGATTCAGAAGTAAGTTAAATCATCAGTACGTGCATGGAAGTATGTTTTCTGATCTATTAATAACAAACAAAAAGTAGTCTTAAACCTTTTTAAAATAAGGTATGAAACGGTGAGATTGCAACTAAGTTTACTTACTTTCCATAGTCTCCAGAATTAACTGGCTATCCTATCGCGAAGAAATTTTAATACCGAAACTTTGCCTCCGGCTTATAGAAGCGAGGACATTTTTGCACTCTCCACGGAATCTTATAACCCACAACCGAAGGAAATTTCATAATAGAATTACTTTTCTGTTGATATAAAGTGATTTCTAACTTCTTTGAATTGAATTTGAATTGAGTACACTGTTTTACTCACATATCATATTATATTTTTTAATATTGTGAGTACGTGAGGATGTTTGTTACTCTTTCACGGCAAACGGCTTAACGGATTTGGATGAAATTAAACACACAGATAGTTTATTACCTGTGTTAACATAATGAATACTTTTATCCTGAAAAAATGTTAAGTTCCGGGAGTTGTTCTAAAAATATGAAAAATTTGGCGCCACTGTCACTGTGGTGGCGGCGCCACCATCTTCACAGCGATGTCAGATATTTTCTCAGGTTAAGGTGAAACAAGTCGGCGGCCCGAACTCATCGGTTTCAAGGCTAAAATGCGTCCTGTCTCACACAGCACAAAGCGCGGGAAGAGCAGTCGAGTGAGATGCAAAAATGATTCATACCAAAAATAAAATCATAAACAGACCCTTGGGCATATACTCTTTTTGACAAAACTACTGCATATATCTATTTCGTGTAAAGTTATTTGAACTCTTGAATAACTAATCAATGTTTGTATGCAAAGTATTTTGGAGTTTTTGCACACTGGAGTGAACTATTCACCCTCAAATTTGCATTAAAACATGTGTTAATAAAATATGGATTTTTCACGATAAGATAAATCGGTATCATGCTTACTTTTGTAAATTAAATATAAAACAGCGGAGTAATAATCATTCTACGTGTGTATGGAGGAAAGCTGACTTGTATTACCTTAAGTTATATTTATATTTTTCAACAACTGGGTTCATACCCGCTGGCATAACATAACATCTAGTTCTCTAAAAAGTATTCATTCTTAATATCGGCATATTAAGTCATGTTTAACTGTATTGAAATTATAAATATACTAGTTATTAGGCTCAGTTTCGCTCGCCTTGTTCAGATTTATTTTTTACATAATTTAAACTATTATTTTATCTATATCAGTGTATCGCGCTATTATGTATCGAAATACTATTAAATTTTTTAAATATAATATTTGTCAATATGTTGGTGTCTTAAATTTACAAATAAAGCTTCACATTATATTAAATAATGTTTTTCTTACAATCCCTCGTTCTAATTAATGTAAAATTTCACTGTCAAGAATGTTTGTATTAAAAATAAAGTTACCTAACGTAAAAAATGTGATTTTTCTTGCGAGTTTCCGGCGATTGACGTTAAAATGGTTTCTTGCTTATCCCCTCGGGTATTCATGGCGATTCTCACAAATATTTTTCCCCGTTTTTCTTTTTCAATGACAGGATATATCTCTATGAAAATGTTTTTAATGAGCTATTGTTGGGAAGCTTTATCATTACTTATACAAAGGTTGTAATCATGGTTATTTTGAAGATGACATCGAGACTGGATTCTATGAGGCAATCTGTAGTCGCCTAATTTGAAAGTTGAAAACATTTTAATTTCGAATGCCTTACCGAACAGTAAAATTTAACTGCATTACTATGAAATTAATTCCTACTTTCTTTATATCGTATCTTATTAGCAACCTGCTCTCGACTTCGCCTGGAGTTCAATTTTTATATAGGTAACATAAAAATCTTCCCCGTTTATTTCTCTTATTACGAGTGAAAACGGTCCTATTGGGATTTCTGGTTATCCTCTCGCTAATAGTGGATGGCTACCACCGCCTATAAGCACCAGCAATGTTATATGCACACGCAGCAGCAAGTGACCTTAGTACAATATAAGAGATTAGGAAGGGATAGGGAAATGGGCTCTCGCATCCCTTACTCATTGAAACACATAACGTGATAAATTAGTTTACCCCATAAGCCATTTCATAGAACGAGTTTAAAGGAATTTTTTTGATGTAATTGCATTTCTAAATATTTTTATGCTTAAAATATTCGAGCGATTTTTTATTAGTATAATTTAAATTCTTTTCATTAAACTGAAAAGAAAATTTAAATATGAAATTATGAAATGTAAATTAATCCCAATATACTTTCCTGTTGACGAGCGAAATTATAATTTCCTTTTATCACTTGGAATCAAAGCAGTATTATGAATATATTTAATATGGAAAAGGAAACTTCGTTCGTTATCTACTTTGAAGTTTTTTTTCAATATCCTCATGAAAAATTTCAAGGTAATATAGCAGAAATTATGACATAAATTTAACCAAGTATATAGAAGTAATAACATAAACATATAGTAAATAGATACAATGTCAATTACATCTATCGTCAAATTATAATCAACGTGCTTATTATTTACAAAGTAAATATGTTTATCCAAAAGCTGCCTTAAGTCTTCTGCGTTTAAATAGAGTATCTTACCATGTATCCCTCTTTACCAATCCAACATTTGAACTAAACGATTACTATGTAAATAAGTAGGTAAGCTTCATAGTTCCGTGGTAACTTGTTAATAGTATCTCTTATATGACGTTGAGCTTTCTTACGAGGCCCATACTTATAGAGACCACGTTTCAGCGCTATAAATGTCATCACTGGCAACACATATTATGAAAACTTACGTTTTAAGATACTGAGGAATTTCGAACGGGAAGATGTCTCGAATCTTCGCGAGAGCTGTCCATTCGATGATCATCCATCCGATCCATCCGATGTCAGAGCTGAATTCGACAATTGACTTCAATGATTCAATGACATGTGATTCTCAAAGTTGGCTTACCTATTGGACTGTTTTTAATTTGTAAAAGTCAACTGAAAACAATTTCTATATTCAATTTCTATAACAATGTACAAGAGTCGTCAACATAAGAATAAAAATGTAGGATAATGAGAAAAAGGTGGGTACTTTACGTCGTGCCTGTCATAATGTTCCTTTTTGTAGACCTAATTTATTACGTGAAGCACGTACTGAGCAAAAATAAGAGACATGTACGAATATGCAAGTTAATTTTACGGCTTTTGTAAGAGAATGAATAAGGGCGAACCTTTAATTATTAACAAACCGCAAGCTGGTTCCGACGCATTTATAAATTAAAATTAAAATAAAGAACACTTATATGAAAGAACACGTCAGCTCTTTGTGTGAAAGTGTATTCAAGAGTTAACGAGATTTTCGCCAAAATTTCTTGCCTGATTCCTATCACGTTTCATAGAGTATGAAATTCTTTTGTATATAAATTTTATTATCCAACTGAATAGGAACCGATGGCAGCATTGAAGGAGGTTTACATTAAAATGGTTCATCATGAATAGAAACATTTAGATAGTTTTTTTATTATTTTAAAATGATGTTTTATTATTTTAAACAGGCTGCGAATGCTATACTTTCTTTCTTTTTCCTCTTATTTTTTGATTTTCATTTCTTTTTTTTCTATTTCCGAGGTCATTCTTTGTATTTAGACTTGATGTTTTATTTCCCCGTTAATACGTAACTTAATATGCTATAATAACTTAGCAGAACTTAACATGTCTTTAGTCTCTGAACACATGTTACCGTTAGTTGAAGTGACGGTCCTTTCTAATCGAATTTTAAATGACGAATTTTAAATGATTGATTGAAGCTTAATGCCAGCCAAGATAATCCAAATGGCATAAATTTTATATATTGGTGTGTTGTTACATATCAAGAAGAATTACAAAATATCAACCTTCACCATAGTAAACAACTTCAAGCAGAGTCGTGCAGAATTATTTGGTTTTATTTTTACATATATTTAGTTTCTATAATATATATAATTATTTATTTTGTTTCATTCAAATACTCTAAAAATATGTTTTCAGATGTTTCAATTCAGTTTATCGAATGGAAAAATCAAGTGAGCGTTGCGGTTGCGTTTCGACCGCGGAACAAGTTGACATGGCTAAAATGGAAATCAATGGCACAGTTTATTTTGTTCGAACGATCAAGCTCAATTTTTCCAAACACGTCTATTACAGTTAAATGTGCTATAAATGGAATGCTTCGTGATATTCAATTAAAATTGTTGAAATGAATTCGCTGTACAATTTCACCAATGAAATAGCTGTTTTTTGATTAAATGTTTCATAGCTACCTAATTTCTAACCCCGTTAAAGTTATTTACTCAATCAATTTCCTCCTTCGCATGGAATCGGTCAAGCATTGATCTGGCTTCAATAGAAATCGCTACAATTCCTTTCGCTCTTTCTTCGTCTGGGGGAGAATACGTAATAAATAAAAACATTACGTAGCCGAGTCAAAGCGGACTATTCTTTCGCTTTCACAAATCTCTGCATCGCATTCCCATTGTGTGGAGCAACATTTTTCTCACAGGTGGCAAGTGTTCGGTGGCAGGGTTTAATCGACTAAACTCCATTGTGGCCACTGGACAACAATGGATTACCTGCGCTATTCGGGGTTCTACTCACACTAAAACGTTTGGGATTTTTACACAACTAGATCAAACTTTCAACGTGCGGAATTTTCAAAGATATGTTTAGTATTTGTTTTTAGGTTTCAAAGGAATAAACAATCTATTTTAGAACATTTGAACGGAATTCGGGTGGAATGAGGTCTATCACATTTTAGCAATTATGAATATATTTTTTTAATGTTTATTAGGTACAATACCTAATATCAGAACCTAATATTGTGAGCTATCACGCATAAAATTGAATCAACAGAAACTATTCTTATATCGTATAGATTACAAATATCTATACGATATACAATTTATTATTTTAGTAGTATACTATTTTGAGCTACAAATGTAAATAAAATAGACAAATTATATTAGTTATTGATTATATTAGCTTCGATTTATTGAAATCGTTGCAACATGTTGCATTACAATCCGGTACAGTTTATTAATAGACGCACAGCATTTACACACATAAATGTGTGGAAACAACAATACACACTGGATTTTGAATCCTTATGTACATGTCGTAAGGTTACCATTCGTTTCAGCAAGGTATTTGTGCCAATGAAATCAGAATATAGAGCCGCGTAAAATATACAACAGTTACAAATCGAAAAAAATCGACGAAAGTTTCGATAAAATCACTTTAAAAAATTTTGAAAATTTAATCTGGAAAACATAATAAATGCAATAAAATGTTTTTTAGTTTGCTTTCTATCGTTCGTATAAAATTAAAAGAAGAATTTAATACGATTCATTTTTTTTATTTTGTAGGTTCACTTGGATGTTAAATAAGGCTGTGTGGCTCCGTCGAAGTATTAAGAGTTTGGATAGAAACATTTTAAAATATTTAATTCATTCCGTTTTAATAATGAAATGTGATTTAGCTAGGAACACAATCCATACTACTTTTTTAACGTTGGGAAATCCTCCTGGATAGGTAGTATCCGACAGTGTATCGTACCGACTAATATCCAACGACTTTAGGGCGGCCATTGCCCGACATCGATGCCTTAGGCAGGTTAGGTTAGGCCCTTCTCTCACGGCGCTACTCTCAAGCGATTTGTGTTACGCGCGTATTATACGCGTCGCTCGTGAGTAGCAGCCATACATATTTACTGAGTTTCGCACATGACGAGACGCGTCGACGACGCGTTCGATATCAGTCGCACGCTACTGACTTGCTAGTCGCACGGGGAGGTCTACGCTCCCTGTCAGAACCTCGGCGTATCCGAAAGTTCTGTCAATACCAGGGGATTCAAATGATGCAAGTGAATAGGTTTTTAATAGAGATTGTGCAAAATCTAGTATAATATTAGTATCAATTACCAAGACCACTTGCAATACATATACAGAGTACATTACTATTTAGATTAGACTTTGCAATTTGCACGTATTTGTAATGTTGTAATACTAGAAATGAGTTCGTTAAATTTGTGTATCCAAGAAAATGGAGCCCATTTCGAGCAACTAATTAGTTATTTGACCATTTTTTGTAAATAATTAAAATAATTTAAGATTTCATGGCTTTCCTTTCATTTAATTTATCAAGTTTGTTAGAGATATTTCATCCTTATAATTTGCCCTAACGATCGATGCAATAAAAGTACAGGCTGCAATTTTTATAGATTTTAGTCGGTTCGATTCCCGGGTGTGGCAAGCGAATTTTCGAAAAATCTTTGAATGTAAACTGCATCTTCTATTCAAATATAAAGGAATGTTTTCTTTGAGTAAAACTTTCTATCTTCTTTTTTTGAGTATTAAGAGTACTTTCCCTCCAGGTGGCATTACAAAATTCCCGCCTGTATAACATAGATAATTGTTTACAATCTTCATTAACTTTTCTTGGTATATTTGAAGTAGGGTCTGAAGTGTTTTCATTACTCTTAAAATGTCACAAACTCTAATACCTCTTACTCACCTAAACACGACAACCCGAGTGCTGTTATTTCACAGTGATCTTCTGTGAGTGGATAGATATTTGACGTCTATTCTGGCAATTTAATATAATTTTTATTGCTAGTATGACTATTACTACTATTTGTCCATTATTATAAAATATATGTGTGGAACGCACAGTATTTTATGCATTTATATCGCTTTTAACTAACTTTGTGAAAGGCTTCAATTTGGAGCATACCTTTACTTCATAGTGAGAACATAAATATTAGAGATAATTAATGTATCATTAATTAATTCTTAATTGCGATGTAAAGAATGAAACAAAATATTACCCGAATTTCAGATGACTTGCTAATTTTAATGTAAATACATATTAAAATATAAATGTATAAGGAGTAAATATGATAGCAGATAAAAGGATTATCGGAAAACCATAACAGCTTAAGCTAAGTAATCAGAGCCTTATTGTTCATTTTTTATGATATGCCTGCATTATCATGTTTTACATTCAAATATAATAACGAGTAACGAGCTATAAATTGAAATAAAATCAGAGAAATATTTAAATATATAAATACTAGCTGGTGCCCGCGACTTCGTCCGCGTTGAACGATGAAAGGTACCCTATGTCCTTTCTGGTGTCCCAGACAACGTGTATGCAAAATTTCATAGTACAAACTCACATTCACATTTATAATATTAGTAAGGATTGTCATATTTGTTAAAATTATTTACCATTTTGCTCAATAACTAACAGCAAAACTAACTAACAGCATTTAACTAACAGCAACTAACTAACTAACATTTAATAACTAAACACATTTAACATCTATTTTTTAACTAGCAGGTGGATGAAATAATCATTTTGATTTGGTGATTTTTGCAGAATATTATATTTTTATATTCTCTTGATGTCAACTAACTCATGTAGTTGCTGAAAGTAGCTGGAGCAATGTGTGGATTCAATCAGTAAAACTCTATTTTTTTAGTTACTAAATAATATTTAAGTTGTATTATTAGATTACTCATTATCATCATCATTAACTAATCAGACCATCGTTAATAATAAATAATCCCTTCTTATTTAAGCCTTAGTCTCTATTAAAACAAATCGCAATCGAATCGTATTTGGGAATATATCCCCTTCAAAGTATCCTCTTTGAAGGGTTAGGTGGAAATTTTTCTTCCACCTATCCCTATTCTACGTAAATGTACTATCAAGGTGAAAAGCCTGTAGGTGCCAAAAAGAATTTTGATTGATTTTTATAAGTTTTATATTTTTCTTTTGACACATTTTGTTTACTTAATTTTCGTTTTGGTCAGAGGTCGTTTCGTTTTGGTCACTTGGTCAGAGATAGATTCATGTGAGTTAGCTTTAACAACCACAATTTTTGCTTCTAGTATTTATATTTTTTGTTTTGATTGTACAGTCAGCCGCATAAGTCGATTAACACATTCAAAAGTGCAAAAGAACTGAACACTCAAACAAAGTGCAAACTGAAACTGTACTTAGATACTTTCTTATTTACTGAAGTTTTTTACGATCGTTGGTACGTAAAGTTTATTTTGTTCTCTATTCGTGACAATGACTTATGGCGCGTTGAGTGTTCAGTTGTTTTGAACTTTTGATTTCAGTGTTAATTGACTTATGCGGCCGAATGTACCTTATCCACTTGAGATTCCGTCCATATCAGAATCCATCTACTTGAGATTCTAGCCAGTTGAGAATCTGTCCAAATGAAATCTTACCTTTGCGCGAGTTTGAGCGGTATCTTTATGTGAACAGAACCTTAATTATTTCATTTGAAAACATGAAACCTACAGTCTAGTTAGATGATGTTGCACAAGCAACGAAGAGAGTGTAAAAATAATTAATTCATCCTACATAAATGCATTTCGGACAAATTAGAACAACAGTGTAATTAGTTCTACATATTCAACGTTTTCAGTTAAAGTTTGCATTTTTGTAGAGAACAAATTAAAACCGTTACCCTAGTTTCCGATTCTATTTTACGAGCGACTCATTTATGTCGTAACGTTGTTAGTGCTGTCGTCGGTTCGTCGGCTGCAAACCAATGGTGACGACAATGGACAATAACCAAATCAAGTGGGGAACAGAATAAAACCCGACTTCCGATTGCGCTTAATTCCCTTCTACGAGCAATTCAGTTTGTTGTGTTTTGATTTTAATACGAGTCAAATATTTATTGCTTTTTTTACAGCAGTTTCTACATTTACGTGAATTAAATATATATAAATCTGTTTCGCGTTTACGGCTAAATTACTTAATCATCATCATCATCTCAGCCGTAGGACGTCCACTACTCTGGATATAGGCCTCCACCAAAATTTTCCATTTGGACCGGTCAGAAGCAGCCTGGATCCACCGTCGACCCGCGGCCCTTATTAGGTCGTCTGCAAGTCTTGCGAAGACCGTACGAATCGCTAATACTAAATTAAAACATTGTAATCCGACTTATAAGTACAAGATTAGTTATACAAGATTAGACTTACAAGTACAGCAGTTTCTTACCAATTCAAGAAGCAATTAAACGCCACGTTGAACGATGATCCTTTCTGGTGTCCCAGACAACGTGTATGCAACATTTCATGGTGATCGGTTCAGTAGTTTTTGCGTGAAAGAGTAACAAACATCCATACATCCATACAAACTTTTGCATTTATAATATTAGTACGGATATTCATCTGTGTGCTGTATTTCTTATTTATTTATATACATATATTATTATTTTTTGGAACGAGTGTTAAAAACCCTGTAGTATAATTTAAGAGAAAATACGGCGTGCTCATCTTTTTATTGAGGAAATATTATTACTTTGACTCAAAATTCCTTAGAAAGTTAATGTGAAAGTTGGTCCAAGTCGATTTGTTTATGGTCCAGTGCTTAACTTCACACAATCAATTTAACATTGGCAACAAAAAGGTATTATATCAGCATTCGCTTGTTCTTAATGGCATATTCTGCTAGGCATGTTCGTACTGTCTATTGTCGGTATCGACAGGGGTATAATGAAAGCCAATACGGTCGTCATCTACATTCCCACTAACGAACCTTTGTGCGTTCTAGTCGTGGCCGATATACACCATTAAACCCGAAAATGAGAGGGCGCACCGCTATAGTTCACAAGCGACACCTCGTACAATAGAAATGGAAACCGGCAAACTGTGCGTTTATTACGTACGATTCCACTGAAATGGCCACACACAATACATTGTTGTCTTGTTATTGTATTAGCAATAATGAAATACAACATGGAGGACATAACAAGTCAAGTTACGTTTTGCGCGTCAGTGGCCATCCCTTTCGGTAACTGAATAACAACACAATAAGAGTGAGCCTGCCTGCCGGTGAGAGCGGAACTAACTCCATGCCAATCTAATAACAAATCGGACGATAAGGAAAATGTTTCATTGACAAAGAATAAACAAACACACATCTCAATTTTTGTTTGCACGATAAAGGTAATAAGGAAGACAATTAAGGATATTATCTGAATCAACATTCACATTTTGGTATACTTTTCTAAAGGCAATTAATTAAGTAGCTATTTTGTTTATACATATTAGGTTTGAAGTAGTAGTAATATTTTGGAAAGCAGTGACAGTATATTTATGGTAGACCACGGTGATACTGTTATACTTTGGTGTGAGTAAGGGATGCTAGATCTTTTTTCTATAGCCTTAACTTGTTACGTAATATTAACCCTATCACAATAACGGGTGCACTTAGAGTTGTTTATGTTTATAAGTGACAAAAGCCACTTTGCATCAAGGGTACTTAAAAAATACGATAAAGTATATATTACGAAATCTCTTACATAATATACATATTTCAAGCGTTTTATTATTATGATACTTACTGTGTAACAGACACATGACCTATCAAGTCATGTGCAACTTCTTGAGAGTGTTCTAATCAGAATCAAAATAAAATGAAAAAAAAAAGACACCTTATTACTGTAATGAGCCAACCAATTTGCAATCATCTATGCAACTGTAATTTGGTATTTTGTGGAAATTATTTGATTGGTAACAGATTATGTAAAATTTAATATCATTATAAATATGATACAAACAGTAAATTGATATTTTACATCTGCTGTCTACATCGGAAAATTTAATTTACAAATAATGGAAACGCTGTCATTGCCAAACGAAAACGTTGGACTTAAATTTAATATTACGATCAACATGAAACGTCAACAAAAACTTGTTATAATATAGACTGGTGTATTACAGAAACATAATGATAAATTATTATATTGTTTGGAAGTATTTATTTAATTGTAACAAAAAAGCAGATCGAAAAAATAATTTCTAATTCATAATAATGAAGGACCACATTTTTTTCCAGTTCGGATGAGCATCGGTCGGAAAGCTCCGAGACATTTTTAGGTCCAAAATTCCTCAGTATCTTAAAACCAAAGTTTTTGACCAAAGTGTGTTGCCAACACTGAAATGTGGTCTCTAACTATGGGCATTGTAAGAAAAGTCATCGTCTCTCAACGAGCTATGGAGAGGACTATACTCGGGGCCACACTGCGAGATCGAATCAGGAATGAGGAGATCCGTAGACGAACGAAAATTACCGACATAACCTTTAGTAAGTTGAAGTGGGAGTGGTCAGGAGAAATAGTACGAAGAGCCGACGGCCGTTCAAGCCCGAATGTTCTCGAGCAGAGACCTCTAGCCGACAAGAGCAGCGTAGGTAGTCCACCGACAAGGTGAACAGACGACCCGATAAAAGCCGCGTGTCGACGGTGGATCCGAACTGCTTCTGACCGATCATTTTGAAAAATTATCGGGGAGGCCTATGTTCAGCAGTGGACGTCCAACGACTGAGATAATGACAATGACGATGACGACATTATTATTTTTCTAGATATTTCGGTCGGTATTACAATTTATTCGTTTCTTTTGGTTGCCCACTAAACGTAAAAACCAAATTAAACTAACTAAAACTGGTTTGTGCTCTAGACCTTTACGAATGTGATGTTAATTAAAAGTTTTCAGACATATTTTTAATGGCTAGAGAGGAGCCGAAAAACCCATCTATCAAGCACTTTTAATGGAACTATTTTAAATGAGTAAGTATCGCTTCAATGATTTATACTACTATTTGAAATACATTTATTTCAAATTTTAGAGGCTTCAGTAGTTTATTGTGTGTTATTTACTGATTATGTATGCGCATGAAAAGGTAAATGTTTAAATAAGTAATGCATTATGACGAGCCATACATGTATTTCAAATATTGTTTAATTTGTAATAATAGAAGCGGGAGCTTTCACTGTCGAGTTGCAGTTATGAAATAATGCTGATATAATCCTTTTGCATATACTATTCGAAAGTTTATAGACAAAATATATTTATAGCGGATTATAAATATATTTTGTCATAGGTATAAATATGCCTCAATTTTGATGCTTATGCCTGGTCAACATACTTTTATTTGAATCCGTCAAAATAATGAATCCGTGTGCGGTTCCAGTCCCGCCATCGGACGCGTCCTCGGGTTGCGGATAGGGGAACCCCAGACATGGGGGGTACCGGCTGCAGCCGTCGCGGACAAAACTGGCATTTGGCGCCTACTCTTTGCACAGCCATATGAACCCGTAGCCCCACTCTGAGTGGGGTCGGGGGTCCGACACACTGAGCGACACACTTATTATGAAAGCGGGTACGCTCGCGAATGTAGTAGAGGGTCACCGTTGACGATTTCCCCTCCATAAAAAAAGTATTGGTAATGAAAATCACCTAATTAGCTATTTGCATGTCTGTTCATCTTGAGATGAGTGGGTACTAATGGAGCATATCGTCCGCGTTGACTAATACTAATAGCACTTGTAATATAATATGAACTCTCCAAGACTTGTATATGGGTCAAGTATCATGATGACGTCAGGGTGACTTAAGATCGAGACGAGCCTTATTGAGATAAATGGGTACAACAGACCGCTTTTCAGAATAAAGACCTTTTTATCCTAAACTTAAAAAAACTTAACTTGGAACAGTGTTCTCCGACTGTATTTAGGAACTTAGGAACCTTTTATCGCGGGCTTAAAAAAAGAAATATTGAAGGTTTTACCTTCAATATTTCTTTTTTTACACTGATTCGGAAATATCTGTTTTTACACTGATGATTTTTAACATTAATATTTTGGTGATAATACTTGCTATTTTATACCAAAAACACCCTTGAAAAAATGGCCTTATAAAATAAATGTACCACACAGATAAGACGATCAAATCTATCAAATTAGTTTCAGAATATGAGATATATCTAATAGCTATATCGAACTTAGCATTTTTTTTATTTCTCAATAGATAGTCTAATCAACAAACTCATATTCGTGTTAAATAGTGATAAAGCTCCTAAAAATATGAGCCATAGCTCATTGGATTCGGAATGACGCCTAGAAAAAAGTATTCGAAGGACTTTTCAGCACGAAAAAAATTGCAAAAGTTATTAACAAATAAAGATAAACAAAAAAGGCATTTCGTTTTTTGTTAATAACTATTTTTAGGATATCAAATATTATTCAAAAAATTTGATTTATATAGGGTGTGTATTCTATAAACCTGAAAGAATAATGTACCGATAGAAAAAAAAATTAAGTTCATTTTTCAACAAGTTAGGCAATTGTTAATTAACAAAATATTTTCGGGTCTCCGTTTTCATTGAAAATAATAAAAAATGTTTAAATAATTCATCTATAAATTTTTCGCTTCTTGGAGCCCTTCTTGTATATTGAATACTATTGCATACTTAAAAGGATCACGTTATAAAAGTTTTTAAAAATTGTTTAATATTTTTTTAAAGTTAAAAAAAGAAATTTCAATAAATTCTTGTTAATTTTTTTTTTAAACATGTGTTAATATGGTTGTTTTTACATTTAAAAGTAACATTAAAAAAATTGGTGTTTTATTTATTACATAATTTATTTATAAATTGTTTATAAACAAATGGACTAGTTTAATATACTATTCTTTAGCATTCTTCTTTCCATTTATTTTTTCAGAAGTAGCGGAAAAAAGTTATAAAATATGTAGCAAGATTCTACTGTAGAATCTTACTGTCGTTAACTCGCGGCCGCATATTCTAACGATTATTCAAAAATGGGAACAAAAATGGGAACTACATACTTAAACACACTGCTTATAACTCTATATAAGTTAGCAAACGGAAGTTTATTTAGCAAAATATATTAGCGGTGAATTCAATTCTGTACTAATTGAATTAAATTTGGCACACAGATAACTAATTAGCTGGATTAACATATTAGGAAAGTTCCTGACGGATCACCTAAAAATATAAAAAATTGGGGGCCACTGTCACCGTGGCGGCACCACTGTCGTACAGTGATAAAGATGTCAGGCGTTATATTAGGTACTCATTTATTTTCTTTTTGAATGCGAACGGAGTCGCGGGCACCAGCTAGTTACGAATAAATATACAGGTGTTTTTACAATATTACAATCCGTCCACGGTGTAGGACTTCCGTCATATTTCTAGGTTACAGGTGCAACCTTAAAGAAAAAGACTAAGGGACGAGGTTAAGAAAGTACCTATAGGAGGCCAGCTCCCTCTCTTGAGCAACGACATCTAAATGCTTTTTAGATTCCACGATTTTTCAAAAACAATGCTTTTTAAAAGTAAGTGACTTCGCAGTTGAGGAGCTCAAGTAAATTCGCCTCATGACTCTAGGTAATAATAATAATTAGGTACCTAGGTACCTAATATTAAAAATGACAATTTTTTTGGTAAAGCAATGAAATAATGTTGATTGTAATACGTTAATGAATTTCGCAAGGACATAGTTAAATTCTACAATACAAGGGAAGAAATTAACCCAAATTTCATTAACAATAGTAAAATTAATCCGGAAACGTTAAGATGATAATATATAGAGCTATTTTAAGGGGCTATGTTTCGTCAGTACAATTTAATACTATTAATTATGCATGCACAAATCTTGATGCGAGATTGGTAGGTTAGACATATGGATGCTAATAAATCGAATTACGCATATATAACAGTTCAAGTGTGTTAGTTTATGGAGCGGATAATTGAATATATTTAATCATTTACATTGGCAAAATATCCGTCCCTTTGTTGTTACATTTGCAGATATTCAGCAAATAAAAGTTGGTAGACAGATGCACAAGGATAATTTTTTTCTTTATAATTTTAATAGATTTAGATATATAAATGTAACAATAAAAATTGAGCCGTCGCGTCGCGTGACGTTTAATAGACTTACAATATACATTACTAGTTTTTGCTCGCGAATTCGTCCGCGTAACTTTATAAAATATAGCCTATGTTACTCGCTCATAACATAGCTTTTTATATGTGAAAGAATTTTCAAAATCGGTCTAGTTAGTTTTTGAGTTTATTCATTACAAACATAGAAATTTTCTCTCTTTAAATACTAAGCATTAGCAAGTGTTATTTTATACGTTTTGTCCGTTTATACTTTCGTCAAAGGATTTAAACGGGAGAAAATATTACATCACATGTATTTAAAAAACTGCAATATTTTCTATTTCTTCGCTCTTTTATCACATACAAGTTATTATTACACAAAAGCCTACAAAAGTCAACAGTATCATTGTTATTCTCACTCAAATGGGAATTTATAACACCGCCATGTGTGTGTGTCAACGAAAAATATTTAGGATTCTGTTAGTTCCAATGTTTTTGGTGTGGATTTCACTCTTTGTTTGCAAATAAAGTTGCTTTGTAACGAAATATAGCAAAAATTTTCAATTAAAATTTTCCAATTTTAACAAACTGGTATTTTAAACGATAAAATATCATTAATTTCTTCCAATAATAAAATAAAATATTAAATACTAGTGCATTTTTAATTCGTTTATTTCATTCTCACTTTTTATTGAACACCCCTCGTACATTAGTATACTTAGTACTGAGAACTGAACTAAGGGCTGCGGTCGAAGTTGGATCCACGTTGAAAAATAATGTGGGTGTGGCCTGTGCCTGGTTTTACGTTTTTCTGCTGAAACGAGCATAAAATTCGACATTTCAATGCGGAAATAACATCTATAAAATTATTGTTATTTATGACATGATTGCGTAATGACTGCATGACTCGTGCGTTTAGCGGACTGGTTGTATTTCACAAATGAACACTTTAAATAAAAGGCCGTTCATAAGGCGCCATCAGAATCGTATTAAGTTGCATACGGCCCGTATTCATTGCTAATATCCCGTCATTTGGCCGATTTCGGTTTGATGTACGAAGCTTACTGCCGCCGCATCTGTGCCTTCCTCATTTATTCCGATAATTTGCGCTGAGTTGGGAAACACATCGCACTAATAGCTCACATTTCATCGTTCCAAAATGTTATCAGTTATCACTCCTATATTGTTTTATGTTGAATTAAAAAAATAAAATAAAAAAGTTACTGTCAAAGTAGTGCAAAAATATAGAGAAATAAAAATAACTTGCAGAAAAAAATGGACGTTTGCACACTACCGATACCTATGGTATTTATTAAAATCGAACTAGAAGTATAAAATGAAGGAATGGATTGTCTAAATTTTATTATGAATTAATCTCAAATATTCCGTGGTTGCTTTTAGCTGCTTTGTAGAGAGCGAGTGTCAATTTACACAGGCTGACGGTTCTCGTTGCATCGCTCATTGAAAGAGGAAAGAAAAACATGAATTTCTAAATTAATGTACAATTTAAATTCTAAACCTTGTACATAAAAGGTAATAAGATAAGTTAGATTCTTAAAGCTTAAATTAATATTAACAGTGGCACTGTGTTTCGCAGTCATTTGTCGCAGGCCGTATGGTGGCAGTAACCACAACCGTGTAATAACAGCATATTAGCTGTTATGACAGAGCCCATTTTCTATAATTATTCACTTTCAATCCCTTATCCATTATTCTACTATGGTCGGCAGGACACTTGCAGCAACTGTGGCGTTGGTGGACCGTTGAGTATGAATGTCACCATCAAAACTATAATAAAAATAATAAACCTATATAAAAATAATAAATTAAAAAAAAATACGGGGATCACAGTGAATCCAGTCAAAACGAGGAGAATAGTGAATTCTTTATACTGTCACTAGCTGCCGCCCGTGACTTCGCATTATATATTCGCATATATATATATACACGTAACTTTGTAAATTATATACTAAAACCTTCCCCGAGAACCACCCTATATGCATCGATGAAAACAGCATGAAAATCGGTGCAGTAGTTTTTGAGTTTATCGCGAACAGACAGATAGACGCGGCTAAGGGTTTTGTTTTATTATATGTAATTATGATCGGCAACTTCCTTTTGCGTATTATCCTTTAATAGGTATGTTCATTTATTTTATTGGACGATTCAGGCCTAGTAACATCAAGTGGATCATCAGGCTCTGTCTCTCTCTCTCTCTCTCTCGAATTTTATAATATTACTAGCTGGCGCCTGCGACCTCGTCCGCGTTGAAAAAGAAAAACGTACGCCTAAATGTTTATCTACCAAGTTTCATGAAAATCAGTTAAATCTTTTCACGGAGGAACACACATACATAATACATTACCTACACTTACAGATTTATTATTAGTATTGATAATTGATGATGATGATATTGATGATAAAATAAGTTTTTTACAAGTACATTTCATTTGCACCAGTCTATTGTTAAATAAAAGGAATTCTAATAATAATATAGAAATATAATACGTAAAATAAAATCTCAGGACTGTGCCAATTCGCGCGGCGCCTAGTTTTGTTTCCTTCCATCACTACGCATACTAACTAATCAATAACCGTTGTGCAATGTCACGATTCTACCAAATGGGGATGTGTGTGATATTATTGTGTTTGCTCGGTCTAGAACAATTTCGTTAGTAGCATTGTAAACCGTATTGCGAAAAGGCTTAAAGAGCTTATTCGTTTGTTTAATTTTCGACTGTTCATTTAGATTTTCATGCTTTTTAGAGTTCTAAAGTAAAGGCTTTAAGTCCAGCAATTGACAAGTAATAACGAATACTTAATTAAAGATAGTATGGATTTTTCTTAAAATGTCCCTACCTAGAAATCAAATTAAGTAGATCTATTTCACAAAATAGTTTGAACAAATATAGCGACTAAAATAGGAAACAGCTAAACAGAATTAGATTTCAATAGCTTTTGGACTTGATAGTCAAAAATAATTAGCGGTATTCTTGGTATACCATTTAACGCATAGCTAAATAAAAGCTCCAAGGAAAAAAGATCCATGTCGGAAGAAACATAATATACCTAGAAAAATCATTCATCCGACTTCTTTAACTGTAACTGATATTTTAATTGCTTTTCTTCGGAAATTGTGGAACTAGTTTTGTATATATTACTAGCTGTTGCGCTTATAAACTATAACTTATATAACTTTATAAAATACTAACTGGCGCCCGCGACTTTGTCCGCGTTGAAAAAGAAAAAGTAGCCTATCCTGTGTCCTGTATGTCTAAATGTTAATCTACCAAGTTTCATGAAACTCAGTTATTTCGTTTAAGAGTGATGGAGGAACATACATACAGAAAAAAATTCTAAAAATCGTCAATTTAGTTTCAGTATCATGTATAGAGCCTATACATATGTACATACGTACATACACGATATTACTGAAAACAAAGTAAATTACTACAGATTTATTAATTATTAGTATTGATTGATTGATTATATCGAACTTTTTAATTAAATTTTAATAAATTTATTCACTACACTCTTACAAAAATACAAATCTTCTTTCTTTATAATATTATTATATATTAGTCAATAATATTTAGCGATATATGACGAATGTTTCATTCGTTTTAAATATTTTATATAATGTACCTATAGGTCTATAAAATAATTAAAACAGAATGGTATGTTTGCATTCGCATGCTCTTCATAGCTATCACGAATTTCGTACTGGCGTTTTAACACAAAAATCCTTTTATGTTTACTGGAAATTTCAGGTCATTCACACTTCTTTGTTATTCTAAATTGATTTGTCCGAATATGAATATATACTACAATCAACCCCAGGGCTTGTTTTTTATAGCTGGTAAAAATTTACTAAAGTTTCTGTTTTAGTTTACTTATTTAAAAAAAATCTAAAATCTCGACAGCAGAAACTGATCCAAGTTTTTGACAGATCTGTCCCATATCAAAAATCTAATTTGACAAAAATGTACAATTTAATGTTACTGGGATAGTGAGCCCATTTCCCTATTCCCTATCCTCAATCCCAGTGGCAACGGTAGCCACCTACCATCAAGTGGATCTTCAGGCTGTCTGCCAAACTTGACATAAAAAAACATGAATATTAGACATAACATTCATCTTTTCCATCCACCCTTTGGAAAACTCGGTTGAGGGAATTAAACAACGTGTTGAGGTCTTCGTTATGGAAAAAATATGTATAGGTATTTTATGTATAAGTAAAATAAAGTCACATATTAATGCACTCTGTATAGCTCATAAATTATTGCTTATTGGGCATTTATTTACTGTCGCTACAATAATTATGCGCCATAGACACATTAGCTCGCAAATAATAATAAATCTATATAATTTGCAATCGAGCACTCAATGATTAAGTTTCTGATCACTCTCATTATTTGTTAGCTTTGCGGAAACCTGATTGCGCTTTTGTCTCAATAAAGTTAGGCCTGTTCCCTACGAACCGGTTGATTGAAGTAACGATATTAATTTTTCGTTATTTAGTTTATTAGTAACACAATTTTAACATACATGTTATACATTTTTTTTAATCTCTATTTTAGTTTGTATTTAATTAACTCATAAACTACTGGATTGTTTTAAAAAATTCTTTCTCTTATAGAAAGCTACATTATCAGCGAGTAACATAGGTATATTTTATTAAGCTATGCGGATGAAGTCCCGAGCAATAGTAGTTTTATAATTGTGAACAAACCATGCGCAACTCTACTGTGTAATGCTTAGCCTGTGTCATTAGTCATTAGGTTCAATTAGTTAAGGGGTTAATCGCCGCTATGACTGTGGTCTATTTAGTGTAAACGAACTTTATAAAAGCTAATAAAACTTTGTAAATCCCTCATTAAAAAGGCTTTTAGTATGTCCCAATTTAGGAACAATTTTGAACTTCCTTAACTTCCTGCCTAGATACGTATCACTAATTATATAATAGTGTACCAATTACAAATATATGCAAGTATACAATAAAATCGAAAACAACGATCTATTTATATATACAGTGTGGAATTTTGTAATGCCATCTATTCTATCTACAGTATTAAGAGTAATTTCCTTTCAGGTGGCATTACAAAATTCCACCCTGTATACCTAAATATTAGAATTTTCTCCCTGTTTCACTAACATTTTCAGTGTTATCAATATTATTACTAAGCACTAAATGTATTCTTTAATGAAAATTAAGCGAAGAAGTTCCTTTTTTCCTTCGATGTCAACATAAAAACTGCAACATATCAGTAAACTTCAAAGCCGTATTCATATTTCATTAGTCGCCGCGTATAAAGAGAGCGGCAACCGGGAAGCGGGAAGCGTGAGAATATCAAAGGGTCGCCGCTGCGTTCGACCGCATTTCACAACGCGCGAACAATCCTTCGAATAGCCGTTACGTTACCGCTGAAAACAATAGCTTTTTGTGCTTTCACTAAATGTTTTTATTGCTAAACTTCCAGCTACGGTTGCGCTTTTAGCTGGCGTTAATGGATAACGGATGTAATGTGCAGCTGGGGAACTGAACCAAAGAATTGAAAGGGTTTACTCGGAATACAGATCTCTGCTTTATAGAGGTAAAATGTGAACATGATAGATGACATCGTGAGTTACCTTCTTGTGTAGCTATTTTATTTGGCTTATCTTATTATTAATTCGCCACTTACCATTTTTTTAATATGGTTATAAAAATCCTCCATAGGTAGATACGAGGTAGGTATATTCCATAGGTATTGTAAACTCGTCAAAAATCTCAAATTTATAAGCATATTAATATTTCGTCACTGAATTTGAATCAAATAGTATTTTGATTTTTCTTCTAGAAAAATAAATAAGAATCTGGGCGATAGAAAACTATGATTTTGAGAGAATTTGATCAAGACTTCCTTAAAGAGCACCATATTGTTGCAGAGTAAAAACATTACAATAGGAATGTAAGTATTCGCGTGTAAGAAATAAAATGTACATATTTTTAAAGGTACATTGTGTGGTGTGCATAATGCAGTCAATTTGAATTTGTATACCTTTACTTCACAGAATTATTTGCGAAATGGGAAGCTCGCGTTGAGCGAGGATTTTGTGTTATTTGAATGCTCGGAAAGAAGCTGAATGATGCTTCCAAAGAATCGTCCGGAGGCGACTCTTGTCGCTGAATAATTCATTTAATCCATTTAATAGGGTTTGCAACTAAACGGACATAAAGGGCTGTTAGTTGCAGACTACTCGTACAGGCATCTGATTTCTTGCGCTAAGAAGACGATTTCATTAATGTTTTATGAAAATGTTTAGATTAATCTAGCTACAAGTAGTAGCTTTGGTTTGAAGTCATACCATATTAACACATTTCGTTTTATGATTATATTTTTCTTGAGTGATTACTCCAAACAGTAATTACTATACTTTGTTTCACATGAATCATTATAAAAAAGTTATAACATTTTATCAAGTATGAGAACTCTAAGATTATTTCCATCATCTTATTGATTTATTTATTTATTTACTTTGAACACAGATTTTTTACACTTTGTGATGGGATGAAATGAAAAGGCGAGATATATGCTCGTTTTCATCAACAGACAGCTAGAGTTAGGGAACCTCTAAATGGTATTTAAGCCTGCAGTCCTGCACTTTATGAAGGATTGTGAATGGTGACTGCCGTGAGTGGCCAGCTTTATGTATTCTCTAACTTTATGTGATTGTTGCTGAAAACGAGCATTTTTCTACCATTTGTCCATGTGATACACATTGATAATATATCGAAAATATAGTTGTGTAGTCGTCTCTTTGTAGCGATCAGTTTATCTATTTATTTGATATGTTATTTGTTATCTGGTGTATTTGTTTCTTTTTCTCTTTCTTTTTTTTGTCCGCCTTTGTGTATGTTTACTCTCAGCTTCCAATATTATGTACTCTGTAGTCTTATAACTTATTTAATGTTTTAGTAATTTGGTGGAAACTTTGTTGATTTATGTTTTGCTTATATGTATAAGGTGTATCGAGATATTGTATGTTTCCCAAATAAAATAAACAATTTCTTACTCAAGTACTGAAACATACTTACTATAGTACTTAGGTAATCAAGCTGTTAGTTCGAGGTGGCCTTTGCGCAAAGCTCATTACAGAGGAAAGATTAAGAATTAAACAAATTTTTACTTTGAAAGTTTTATTATCAATACTACAGTCTTTATACATTTTTTAACGGTTCGCAATTAATATTAAAACAGATAGAATTATTAAGATATATTTGGCGTATTATTAAATTTATCGATGCACTAACGAGATCGATACTATCATAAATAATACACAGAATTTATACGAAATACTGTGGTACAATCTATGCTATGTGTTCAATAGATCTACAGATAGACAATTTTAAATCTAAAGTATATATAATATACGTTTGGTTCAGAATTATGTACAATGCAGTAATTAAATTAATATTTTTTTTTTTTACAACTAATAAAGTAGTCTTATTTTAATTGATTAATTATATTTATAATCTATACACAACATGCACATTCGAAGATATTTATTCACACTTAGAAACTAATGAAAATCACAATAATTTTTAGCCTTGCAACAAGGTTTAACGTTAGACGTTTGAAGATATATTGTAAATGAATCATGTTTTGTTCAAAAGAGTAGGCATATACACTAAATAAATAGAATTACAGTGATTCTCAATTTTAATGCGCTTAGTGCCATCAAATGGATATCTTCTCAAACTTACTCTTCGTTTGACTAGCTCGACTTCTTCAAGCTGGATTAAAAAGCTTGAAATAAAAAGAAATGTATTATCAAAGTTTAGACAAAATTTAGTAAATTTTTAATTCTCTCTTTTTTTTATTTGAATTACTGCTACTAAAGAGGGTACGGTGATTGGAAATATTTACACGCCAATTATTATTACTAGAATCAGCTTTTAAAACATATAATTTGACATAGACGTTCGTACATTGCTCAGCATAAAAGGAAAGATATACAGTTACATAAGTCGTTATTATGTTCATATTACACATCAAAGATAATTATAACGAACTTAACCAATAATTATCTTGTTTTGCCGGCAGACATAGTTACAAATATTATGTATATAATAAAGGTTATTTAGGACAAAATTAAAGGACATAATTTATCCTTACTTTACACCAATAAAGATATCAAAATAAATAACAATCATATTGAACAAGTATCTATTTAGATTAAGGGACAGTGAACAAATCGTGCTCATAAGAAAAAGTCCTTACTCCTTTCGATGTAAAACTTTTTCGATTATCACACATTTCGTTATTGATAGCTTGAAGTTGTAATAATTCATTCCTGTCTGTCAAACTTGCTGAAGAAGTTTCAAAGACGATGAGGGTATAAAAGGTTTCATCTCAACTTGAGTGGCACTGCTCGATCCTATTCATAGGGGAATCAAAACGTAAAAAAAAACATTTGCACATCACCGTCACTAGTTTACACTATTGCTTTCCTTTGATGACATGTCTGTTCATGTTTGAGCCGTTTTACTTTTATCACTTAGAGTGTTAATATCCATATCTGTTGTTTGAACTTCTACATTTGGAGCTGAGAAATTGTCATATGATATATACTGTGGTGCTTGCTGAACATCGGCTTTTACAACCACAGGACGTTTTTTGGTTTTTATGTAGCCTAAAGCGGAAACTAATACAACAAAAACTATGAAGCCCATACAGCAACCGACCACTAAACTGAGTCTTCTGGTTAATATATCAGCAATCCCCATGTACGTATTCGAAAATGGACTATCTAATGCAGTGCCAAATATTTCTATGGTGTTTACACTAGTACACTTGCTTGTTAGGGAATCATTCATGTGAGAGCGCAAATGATTGAATGTTTGCTCGTCGCCGTATAAATTCACACTCGAATTCTCTGGCGAGAGAGCAATTCTCGCATCGGGGACGGACGAATCAGTAGCTGTCGAAGAACTAAAACTGCCAATAGCTAATACGCAAATTGTATACCGCGAACCAGGTGTCAGATGGCTGAGTCTTGTTAACCTTGCTGCAGCGCTTAAAGTTTTCCCACGAATCTGTGAATAAATAATAAATATCTATAAATTATTTTTTGAACCAATACACAACATTGTTAGCCAAAATGTAACAAATATGAGCCATTGTTTAAAGAGGAAGATTTAAAAGGATTTACAGTTGAATATCCGGGCGAGAAACATAAATATTTTTTATGGTCCATTGAAGTGATGCACAGCCTTTATATTCAAATGTTTGTTGTAATGGTTGTTGCTATACGGTTTAGTACAACACCTCTGTTCAAATTTACAATATATAATTTATTTACAGGTAGAGGAAATCATTAATTTAATTAGAGAGGAAACAATTTTGTTCGAATTGTAAAATCGGAGGAACTTACAATGGTTGGATTTTGTTCTCCGAAATAAGCCACTTGAAAACCGCTTAAGCCAGTTTGATTTCGACTTTGCCATGACACGATTACAGAGTATGTTTGAATATCTTGTATAGCAATACGAATTACAATTGGCATGTCACACAGTTTTTGAGATGGTAGTTCGATGAAGCTATATCCATGCAGATCTTCAGGGTGTTCACAGCGTAAGTTACCACTTGCTTTTAAAACGATTTTGTAATGATCTTGCATCCATTTCCATACTTCCTGCGATTCACAATTGCAAGTCAAAGGATTTTCTGAAAATAAAAGAACATTTAAATGCCCAGATAAAAATGAGGAAACTAGAAAGTGTTCAAAAAACATTTATATAGGAAGAAAACGCATAATTTATTCTTATATGATGTCACTAAAATTTTAAAAAGATTCTGTTGCAAAAAGTTAAAGGGAATATAAACAACAATATAAGTTTTTCTTACTCAAGTACATGATATAGTACTGGCTTTTCCAAAAAAAAAAGCGAAGGAAACATCGCCAGGAAATCAAGTGTAGTCTACTATTAGTATGTACTATAATATAAAAATATGTATATGAACATATGTACACGTACCATCGAAGGATAATGTTTTTATCTGAGTTTCCAATGATCTTAACATTTTAATCTGTATAACTTCAAAATAGTTGTGGCTCAGATCGATGTATATAATTTTATTTAAATTTTTAAACGATTCGGAAGATATGGTTGACAACCAATTGCCACTTAAATATAACTCGGCAAGATTTCGAAGCCCTCTAAATATATCTCTGTTTATCCTTGTGATGTGATTGTATGATAAATCTAATTTCTGCAAACTCTGCAAGTCGGATGTAAATTCTTCAAGTTCTCTGATTGTATTTTGTGAGAAATTCAACAGTCGTGTCAAATATAGCCCTTGGAGTCGCTCTCTTGGAATGTTTTCCAGTTTGTTTCTGCTCAAATCGAGCAAATCCAGATTATGCAATTTTGAAAATGCACCTGGAGACAGTCTTACTATGGAGTTTTGAGATAAGATTAGTCTTTTAAGAGCTGGAAAATTTTCAAAGTCCTTACTTGTAATTATTGTTAAATTCGTATTTGTAACTACTAACTCCTGTAGGAGTGGAAATTGCTTCGTTGGATATGTTTGCAATAGCTGCACCAATGTGTTCGATGACAAATTTAATGTAGTGAGCGCTGGAAGCACTGCTTCTGACAAACCATTGCTTGGAACGTATTTAAAAAGATTTTGTGATAAATCTATTTCCTTTAAGCCTAATGAATGTTGGAAAAAATTGGGTGGTAGAACTGACAGTCTATTTTTACTTAGATTTAAATGTACTAAATTTTTTAACGACGGTGAATTAAAGCCATTCAATACTGAAATGCGGTTATCACATAAATTCAGTGTACGTAAATTTTGTAATCCAATGAACTTGAAAAAATCTACACTTTGAAGTTGGTTATGAGACAAATCTAAATTTTCTAATGATGTCACGTTAAATAATGCCACATGAGGAAAATCCGTGAGATTATTTCCCCTCAAATTTAACTCTTGTAATATCGTTGTGTAAGCAAACACGTCTTTGTGCAAATCTCTGAGATTATTCATTGCTAAGTTTATCCTTAAAAGATTTTGATTTTTAATGAAAGTTGCTGAGGGCAATGTAGTTATATTTGACATTTCTAATGAAAGCGTTTGTAACGATGGCAAATGCGTAAATGTCTTATTATCCAATAGAGTGAAGTTGTTTCTGAGTATCATCAGCGATTTGAGACCTGGTATCTGTATTTGAATGATGTCTTCCCAAGTCAAGAGATTATTGCTCATTTCTAGTTCACTTAGATTTGGTACAGTTTTCAATGAATTGCTTTCAATAATTGATATAGAATTGTCATTAAGACGAATTTGTTTAATTGGCAATGATGAAACATCGAAATCCAAAACAATAATTTCGTTTTGTGATAAATCTAAAATTTTTAGCTTACTCAGAAAATGAAATGTGTCCCTCGCTATTTGGTTTATGTTATTGCACTGTAAATACAGTTCTTCCAACGTTTCAAGTTTAAAAAATGTCTCATTGCTTAACTTTATAAGTTTATTGTTGCTTATATCTAGGAATTTTAATTTTCTCAGTTGCATAAAAGTCTTATTTTCTATATGTACAATACTATTATTCTTTAGATACAGCCTTTGAATATTTAACAAATCATTAAAAAGATTCGAGGTTAACACCTTAATATTATTTTGACTAAGCCACATAATTTGCACGTTCACTTGTCCTCTAAGAGAGCTATTTTTCAATAAGGATAAGTAATTAGCTCCGAGTTGGATTGATACTAAAGATGAGTTCCTATTAGGGAATACATCACCTATTGCGGTCAAGCGATTACCCTGCAAATTAATGTGCTGAAGATTTCTAAGAGTAATAAACGCATGTGAGTCTATATTTTGAATAACATTATTTTGTAAATGTAATTCTAGAAGTCCTGGCAAGGGACTAAATACATTGCGTTTAATATGTTTTATCTTATTGTTCTGTAAACGTATTTCCTTTAACGCGACAAGCTTATCAAATATTAATTCATCTAATTCGTTTATATTATTATTATCTAAACTTAATGTTACTAACTTACTATTGGACTGAAAAATATTACGATGAAGTTTCTTTAAAAAGTTTGTTCCCATGTGTAGTTGAGTCAAATTTTGTAGATAATCAAAACAATTTTCATGCAATTTTTGGATAGCATTGTGTTCTAAGTTTAGAACAGTTAATCCAATAGTATTTTTAAAAGCGTCATCTGATATTTCTAGAATATTATTTTCAGATAAAAATATCTCAGATAAATAAACAAGATTCGAAAATACTCCATTGATGTGATGTAAATGATTGTGACTTAAATCTATTGTGCGAATATTTCGATTCCTTTGAAACGTATTCTTATGTATATTAATTATCTTATTCCTACTCAAGTCCAATGTTTCTAATTTTTCTAACGGAATAAATGCTTCTTCGTCTATTTCACTTATTTGGTTACTAAAAAATGTTAAAGTTTTAATTTTAGGCATGGCTTGGAACCACCTTTTTTCTATTTTAGTAAAAGAATTTGAACTTAAATCTAATGAAAGTAAATTTGGTATTGTTGCATTTATATCATTAGGTATTGAGTATATTTTGTTCCAAGCAAGTCTCAAATTGGTAAGTTTGATCAACTTTTTAAGAGTGTTTAATGGAAAAATCTTTAAAAAATTCTCGGTAACATCTATTTCAATTAAATATTCCTCCAAATAGTTGAAAGCGTTCTCAGATATATTGACTATTTTGTTTCCTTTCAAATTCAGTTTTTTTAACTTCAAGTTCTTAAAAGTATTAGCTTGAATATCTTCAATTTCATTTAGTTGTAGATCGAGCGCTTCAACGTGGTGTAGTTCGACGAATGACTCATATGGAATCCTGCTAATCTTGCTGGAAACTATGCTTAAGGATTCCAACGAATCACGCAGAGATGTAAAAGCATTGTTACTTATTTTATTTATATTAGATTGTGAAATTTGCAAATTGATGATTTTGACTTTGGATGGAAACAGTTCAGGCTTTAACTCTGATACTGTACTTTCGAGGTCATAAATTGATAATGATTGTATTGTGCCTTTTATTTTTGACAAGACATTTTTAACTGCAGTTGGAGTAGCACTGGGACACTCCAAAAACAACCCTGAAAATACAGTCAACATTAATAAGTTGTAAATAGTTTTGAAAAGATGGCCGCAACACAATAGTGTTAAATACATACCTTCCTTGAAGTTATAGCAAGGACATATCGGATTCTCTGCCAGGCTTGGACATTCTGAATGCTCTTCTCCTTGCAGTATCGGAAAACGGGCGATGAATAGAATTGTGTATATTCCGCATTTTATATTGAACAATCGAGTAATGCCCATATTGATTCGACGTCATGTCAAAAACATTGTGCATCCACAGTCTCAAATTGTCTTAGCAGCTGCTTCTAGAAAATAAAATATTGTTTTTTTATTTGTGTTGGCGGCTTGTAGATAGTTTATTTGGTTGGTGGCCATCCTCAAGGAACACATGCAACATCAGACGGCTCAAGAAGAAGCCGAGGATAAATGGGGTATGGAAACCACAAGAGCACTCTTGGTGATATTTTACTATTTTGGTAAAATTTTGGAAGAGAGTGGTTACGTTTTACAAAAAATTCGTTAATGTGTGCAATAGTCAATTGGGGGCATAATAATTGTAAAGACTAATGTACATAAAAATATATAATATGTATTATATAGATAAAGACGAACGATAAAATAACATATTTGATATTTTACATCTAAACAAAATTTAAAATTGTTCTTGGTTTGAAGTTTTTATTTTTAGACAAAAGCGGTACTCTCGAGGGTTACTCAAAAATAATAAAGAACAAAATTACCTTTCGAGCTTAACTTTTCTCAAAGCCGAGCCGAGCCATACGGGCTAACGCGGACCGACGAAGACTAGCCCCAAAGAAAATATTCCCAGACTTTTTTTATATATTTTACCCCACCCCTTGCTTGGTTTAATACTTTACACAGATATTAAAGTATATATTATACCTATAAATACCGTAAAAGCGTTTAAATTTTCTGTACAAAATCTTTAAATTAATGATAATATTTTCTAATACAAAACGAACGAGCGACATTTACCTAAGAAATATATCTTATCTACAATCCTTGTCAGTCCTTTGAAATAGTAACAAAAGTGGTTAGGATTATCAGAATGTCTCCAAAATGACCCAATCACCGGACAATCAAATCGTTAGCGAAAACTGTCTTGCTCTCAGGCTAGAGAGTATATATGTTCCTTGGTCTTGCTTATGAAGTCTATATAACGTTCTCTCACTGACCTATTCTCACTGACTCTCACTCACTCACCTATTTCTCACTGACGAATACATATGAAACGACACATCTTTCTGTGTGTAGCCAATAACTGATAGAGCAAGCTTATAAAACCCCGTTCTTGCGTCGGGCTTCGGGGTTTAAAAAGACTCAAATCCCGACCGGGAATCGAAAAAGTGTCTGCAGCCGAGAGTTTATCCCATAATTGAAATCCATCAACAAATAATTTCGTCTATCACGATAAGAACGTTCTATAGGACACTCCTCATTTGCATAAGCAAACTTTCCTTGACAAATAAAACTTTAATTGGTTTAATTCGCGACAACGCTATAAAGCTGTTAGCTGAAACCGGGGTTCAATTTTACCTAAACGTGGAAAGTAGAAGTTGCTACAAGCCCATTCATCATGCGATTATTCAGAAATCACAATATAATTAGGCTAATGCTCGGAGCATTGAGAGCGATTCATCATTGTTAATATTGGCTAATTAAATTTTATTGGCTATATATTTTCCGGGCACTGTTTATTTTAGCGATTCTAAAAGTGTTTTTTCTTTTAAGAAATACTTAAAAAATTATACTAAAGTTCACTTATAAATACTAATATTATAAGTGTGAAAGTAACTCTGTCTGTCTGTCTGTCTGTCTGTTACGTTTTCACGCCTTAACTTCTCACCCTATGAATAGTACTTTCTTTTCATCTGGAAAAAAAGTACTCTTCCCAAGGGATCATCTAAAATAGCAAGGTGTTATAGCAACAAGAGATCAAGCGATATTATTCGTATTGCTTTATTATACATATTTGCATAAAAGTTAAAAAGATTTTTCCGTTAGTCAACAGTTTTACTATTATTTTTTGTTTGAAATTGTAAAAGCTCAGTTTACAATACTTCCATCATTTTATTTCTCAACATGATCTTCTAGAGTTACTTAATTGCTAATATTATTATAATTTATTAATAAAACTATCGCGTTTACTCGAATAAATACGTTTACGGAGAATAATGGGCGTCTTCTACGAGATTGGAAAACTTTGCTCGAACCCTATTTCATTGGCTAGTGAAGAATGAATTACCTTAATTGTTTGCTTTCCTATTCTCTCCAATTTTCACTACTTCGTTAATTAATTTATTTTAGTTACATTTAAGATGTGTTTATTTGGAAGAATCAAAACTTTAGCACCTTAGGTTATGTTTATGTTCTATTAATTAAGATTAGCGTGGGAAGTCAGTAATAGGTATTTGCTATTACTAGCATTATTTTCATGGAAAAATATTTTCATGACAAAATATATCTTGATCAAACAAAATATTCATATTCATATTAAATTCTTTTGTGGTTTGACATACTAAGAGTAGATATTATTTGAACAACTTTTCATAAATTGCTATGAAAGTTCCTTTTAAAGCATGTTAAAGATATTCAAATATAATTATAAAAGTAAATCACTACAGCAAACGTCGTCGCCTATCGTGCGAATAATATTGTTTTCGTACATCTACCTTTTAAAATTATTTTCCCCCAGACAATAAGCGACGAACAGAGTAA
This sequence comes from Synanthedon vespiformis, assembly GCA_918317495.1. Lineage (NCBI taxonomy): Eukaryota > Metazoa > Arthropoda > Insecta > Lepidoptera > Sesiidae > Synanthedon > Synanthedon vespiformis. The sequence goes on from OU906953.1 coordinate 4,843,791, forward strand.
TAACCATGTTTTTCAACCGAGTCTCCACAATAAAAGTACTTCCTAAAATATTCTATTCAATGGCAGGTAATCGTGTGAGATCTCCCTTAGTATGAATGAAAAGATGATTACATTGACAAATGGCCTCTTCAGCGAGAGGTCACTAATCTTCAAGCGAATGTAGTCCAATTAATTTTCTCCCTATCAATGGGATCCTTATTTCTTTTGCTCTTTTGGGAAACATCTTAAGGCTTTCTAATCGCGTCTTTACCATTATCGTTAGGCCTTGACTGTCCGGATATATTCAATGTATGTATATATAACAAATATACAGATTATTTAAGTTGTCCTTAGTGAATTTACTTTTCATGATAAGGATGTTGCTACACTTTATGTTAAGTGGCTACTATCGGATAAAGGACTATTCTTAAATATAATAAAAATGAGCGTGTAAATATTCTTATAAAATAACCTGAGAAAAGCCATAATGATTTATTATTATTACATGTAATAATAAGGTAATAACGTTAAAGGTAGCATATATGCCACTTATATTGTTAAAAGCAGTATGTATTAGGTATGTATTGTTATAACAGAGTGACAAAGAGTCTCAACTCTGAACATACCTAACAAAGTTACATTAGTGTCATCCATAATTTACTAATATTATAACTTCTATCACTCTAAGCGCCTCTTTCACCAACGACAAATAAAGTGTTGATTAGTTACTTTTAGAAATCATTTTCTGTTTTATTGAATTATTCACACGGTTTACTGCATCCATCGATAGCTGATTTTTTTATTATTATTTTCTATTGAATGTTTGGGACGTTTACCGTATAAACAAAGGTATCAGCTCCATTATCCCCGGTTACTTGGCCTACTAAAAGTCTAAAACTATACTATACTAAAAGTCAATGGATCATAATAAAGTCGCCTTCCACACAATCACTGAACTTAAATATTTTCTTGTATTTCCCATACACCTTGTATGCATGCCTCTTTGTTTTACTCGTTAGCATCAACTCCCAGGCGGTTCATTATTTGCTCGAGATCCGATAATCACGTGAGTTATGAGCATGAACGTTCGCTGATGGCAAGAACTATAAGTCAAATTTAAAGGCCATGTTAAATTAAGATAAAATGTGAACAGTAATAAATACATAAAATTTGCCGTAATACATAACGATTACACCTAATCGCGTGCGCCAACCATGTGCGCAGGTCCCCCTTGGACATTTAAAGACGGGCTAGGTATGCCCGCCTTCTCCTGCCCAACCGTCTGCGTCGGAGGGAGGCGAGACCGGCCTCTTTCTCGCGCTCCCTCTCAGCTTCCTCCTTCTGCGACATAACAGATTCGCAGAGGGAGGCAACTGCTCTCCAGGTGGTCTCACTGTCAAGCATGGCTTCAACCATGCTTGACAGTGAGACGTCTCCACCCCCCAGCGCCGCACTCAACTCCCGACGCTGGGATCTCCAGGCCGAGCATACTTGTAGCGTATGCTCGGCCGTATCATCAGGATCGCCGCAGTGATGACACTGCGGCGACTCCTCCCTTTGTATACGGTGGAGGTAATGACCGAAGCACCCGTGTCCGGTCATTACCTGCACCATACGGTAGGTAAGGCAACCTCGTCGGCGCCTTAACCACTCCTCTAAAACCGGACGGATGGCGGCAATCGTCCGGTGGCCGGCGGTGGGGTTGAGGAGTGCCTCGTCCAAGTCGTCCATGGCCCACTCCTGCGCCTCTGCCCGGACCCGTTGCACTTCCTCGGCAACGGGTCTTTCTCCTAGGGCCCTTGCGGCGACCCGATGCCGATGCACCTGGGACAGAACCAGGGCATCGACATCCCACGGGAGAGTGCCCGCTAATACGCAGGCGGCCCCGTGGCTGACCGTGCACGGCCCGGATCGCCATGACCCTTTGAGGCCTTCGCAGGAGGGCCCGGGTGCGAGGAGTGAGGCACTCCGCCCACTCCGAGTGAGAACACCTATCTATACTAATATTATAAAAATAAAAAGCTTTCATCTATAAAAAGCCACATTATCAGCGAGTATTTTTTTTATATAGTATCATAGGCTATATTTTATAAAGCTACGTGGACGAACTCACGTGCAACAGTATTCAAAACAGTAACAGTTTGTTTTCTTTAAAAAAAAAACAATGTCATTAGTTTTAAAATATATTAATAATATGTGGCCCATAAAATAGTCGGTGTTATAAATATTTAAAGTGTTCATTATTATGTCTTTTTTTGTGGTAAAAGTATTTTTATTTTATTCGTGTTATTTAATGGTACCAATCTTAGAATTATATTGTTTAGGTTAAAAAGAAACTCAAACTGCTACTAAAGACCTACGGAATCAGAGCACATATTATAGATAAACATAAACATAAATTTCATCGGCTTTATTTTATTTTATAATAATTTGTGCAAAAATGGGCACTACGGAAATATTGGGGGTTATTGGTGTCCTAATATTGTTGGGTATCTCGCAGACTGCTTGATGCTTTACAACATAAGGTCAAGGTTACCAGGTAATGGAAATACCACCAAAATAACAATACAACAAATTTCAAATCAAAATCGAAAAATTTGTGCAATATCACACTAAATCGTTAATTTTTACGCAAACCACACTAGTGTTATGAGCTACGTGATACGATTTAGTGTGATATTGCACAAATTTTTCGCCTGTCGCTTAGCAGAGGCATTTAGATAATAAGCCTGCCGATCACATTAGCTTTCAAACAATAAAAACCGGATCAAAATCGATCCATCCATTTGAGAGCTACTGTTACACAAACACATACGTCAAACTTATAACACCCCATTTTCGAGTCGGGCGTCGTCGGTGGTTAAAAATACTTTTATTCTCAAATCAAATAAATATTGAAATTGAAATTATTAATCATAATTATTAAGTAGTTAAACGGTGGCTAGCGAAAGTTATAAATATACTCTGTTTAATATAAATTAATATTAGAATCGCAAGGAAACAGGAAGCAACAACAATAAATACGTAATGAAATGTACACATGTATTGGATCTTTGTTGGCAATAAAATAACTATAACAACAAACTGTTCTTCACGGAGTTACTTCCTGGCCGGTCGAGTCTATTTCTACACCCCGGCTCGTCTCACATTATCAATACTACCTACATGTGTTCGCGTTGCAATGTAAGATTCACTCTTTATGGCCAATGGATATTACTTACACGTTTACATTTCTATTTATATTTTACATTAGACTAATAAATATTAGTCACACATAATTTTTTATTTCCTATCATTATTTTGTTAGCATCCTACTAATATTATAAATGCAAAAGTTTGTGAGGCTCAACGGATTTGGTTGAAAGGAGATCAATCAAGGATTGTAAGAAAATCGGGTCATCCGTTTTTTTATTATTTTCGTTTTAAAGGTTTAAGCTTGTACTATTAGGTAAGAAGAAACTATAGATTTTATTGGTAAGTATAATATCGTTTAATTTGATAATACGGTTTCGTTGATATTTAAGTTTCATTGATTAAAAAAGTTTGGAAATATAAAAGCATTTTTATTTTCGATTGCTATTTCAATTTACAAAATCTGAAATATTCACAGGAAATTACTGAAATTAAGAAAGGCTTTTGTTACCAAATTCTCGAAAGTAACTAAAAAAACCATGGCCTAAGTTTTGAACGATGTCGTTTGGCACATAGATAGTTTATTACCTGCCAGGATTAACATAATAGGATACTTTTATTCGTGGAAAAATGTTAGCTTACCGATGGATCGTCTAAAAATATAAAAAATTGGCGTAAGACATTAAATATTCATATATTTTCTTTTTCAATGAGGACGAAGTCGCGGGCACTAGCTAGTAACAAAATATAACAAAGACAGTTACCAATATCAAAATATATAAAGGGATAACTTTTAGATAAATCAAGAAAACTAAAAAATAATTAAAGAATTTTTTTAACATTAATTATATCACAGTAACTAGTTAAACATAAATTATATACGTACTTAGTTGTGTTCTATTTATACGAGTAACTAACTCTTTGATGTACCAAACACTTAAATTTCGCTTTTGAAATTTAACTCAAAGCAGCTCGGTGAAACATCGGATCGTCTGACGCCAGGAAAATGTAAAGGGAAACCCTGATGAACGATTGTTCTCCGTAACCTCAGATGCTATTTACCTACTATACAGGTTATATTGTGTTTATATTTATTTGTATATACGTATGCATATTATTATCCAACACTTTTAAAAGATGCGGGAGTTGACGAGTGTCAAGTGTCAAAGCTTGACGCTTGAACTCAAATCTATGTTTGACACGTGATTCGTGACTTTTTAATGAACATTCAGCCTTAAGTATGAATTTTTTTGTTTTGTGTACGTAAATGTTCGTAGCTTATTTTTTTTTATAAGTAATTACTTATTTTCTTTTTAAGACATCCATTCCAATTGAACTATTTCTTTTTTATAAAAAAAATATTAAGGGCTAGCCAATGCTCGCGACTTCGTTAGTATGGACATCATTTTAAGATATGAATATCAATTTCTAAAAAAATCAGCGAAGTGCTTATCGCGATTCTGATATTTTTTTAGCATTTTTATACCGGTTGTAACTTCTAAACGAAATATCAGATTCCAATAACTTAAAGAGTTAACATTAATATTCAACCTTGATTATATACATAATCAACCTATTTAGTTGGATAATAAAATTTTATTAATACAGATGTAATCATCTTTCGATTCTACACGTATTTTGATCGACTAACTTGAATAAAAAAACGGTTATTGTGACTTAACTATAATAGATATAAATTATAGCCTCGCGATATTTTTTGCGATTAATAATGAGTAAGTAGATACTATAAACATGTAGTACATTTATTATATATACTAATAATAAATCTGTAAGTGTAGGTATTTTATGTATGTATGTTCCTCAATTAACTCTTAAACGAATTAACCGATTTTCATGAGACTTGGTAGATAAACATTTAGACGTACGGGACACAGGATAGGCTACTTTCTTATGCGGGCCAAGTCGCGGGCGCCAGCTAATCATTAATACTTCTGGCAGCGTAAGCCAAATAAAGACTTTAATGTTTTTGAGTTTATCCATGATAACCAAACATAAAAAAAATATTTTCTCTTGCTACCATTGAATCTATATTTATTTGTGTATTTTTTAAAATATTTTTAATAGCATATATTCATTTATTTGTTAAATTTATTAAGACTCCTTTTTAATAAATACACAGACAGCATCCGCAGGCAATTTCGGTTACCTTAAAGAGAATTTTGAAAGAACTTTAATTAAAACTTTGGCTTTTACGCAACTTTGAAAGTCAATCGAATAGTCTGACCTGGCATAATAAGCAAAAGTCTACCGGCTAGGTATCGGCTTTGAGAAAGTTTTCAACGACCATGTAAAACTTTTCCTCGAGTCTAAACTAACCTTAGTCCTTTTCAGTAAAAAATTAAAGCCTACTGTGTTAATTTACATGGGAAATATCTTGGCACTTTGCTATAATCTATTTTAACTTGCTTTCTATGTAAATGTATGACATTACACCATATTATTTTTATTATAATATTATAATTGACAGATACTGTCTTTCCAATGTTGACCGTAGAGAGCGGTATTCCATTCTTTTGTGGTGCCAAGATATTTTCGACCGGTTGTACATGCAAATATACTTAAAAGCATTAAATCATAGCTTTTTTAACCAGGAAACTTACCACAATTAGAACGTGATATTCTATACTGAAAACTCCATTGCTTCCAAATACACTTAATATACTGCTCTCAATTACAATCCTTTTGGTCAAAAGCGTCCATTGAGCGGTAAACACGCGATATTCAAATTTAGCGCGATACGGGATAACACGTCTGGTACGTGCAGTACAGGCATGAAGGAGCGGGCCGGGAACGACCGTTGCGTCCCGATTCCTGTAGCTGACTAGAGCAGGGATCTCGTCGGTCGGAGTCTGCGTAATGAAACGGTATCCCTACAGATTGCTATATGGGAATAAACGCTAATAAATTACATACACGCGTAACGCGAGCGGGACTGTGTTCTTGATTAGTTTGAAGTTTACCGCTAATATGTTGAACACGCATGCCGATGCCTACTTGAGAATACTACCCATTTTAAATTGCTCCGCTGAAACGTTTCACTTTAATTAAAATCAACATTTCTAGTTACAGAGAACACGAACGACACCTAACGTGTTAATGATTACGCGTTCCGAATTAGTTCAATACGAGTAGCTTTCGCTTCTCGATTTATTTTGTCACCAAGTTGACTCGGTTTTAGTTAACACTATTTAATTAAAAGCTGTTTGAGTTGCCTTTGAAATAAATAAAATAAATTAATACAATCATTTGAATGAACGTTAGTAAGTAAACAGATTTCAGGAACGAATACGTAGTGTAAGAAAAATGCAGTTTTAAAATGCAGTTAGCATGCCAAACTGCATTATAGCATGCATTATGGAGTTAATCAATTTTATTATTGCTACTACATGTAATGACAGAAAATTGCTTTACTACCTATATATATTGCCAGTGCAGTACGCCTGCAGCTCCGTGTTCCAATGTGCATTAGGAAGCATTTTTTTAAAAGATAATATACATATCAGTTTTTTAAAACATTAATACTGTTTATTAAATTTTCCGCTAGCTTAATATTTGTTTAAAAATACAAATATGCATGAAACTTCGTGGCCGAAGGAACTAACGTTAATTATGTAAAGCAGACAAGAGTGCTAGTAGTTTTTTTTATTAATATCTGTTTAAAAACATCTAGGATACCATCGCATCTTTTATTACCTAGACATTATTAATAAAATTATTTTTTATTAATAAAAGACATAAAAAAATAAATAAAGAATAAATAAAAAAATTAAAAAAGAATAAATTAAATAAATAATAGAAAATAAATAAAAAGACTAAAAAAGAATAAAAAAAATAAAAATAAATAAATAAATAAAAATAAAAATAAAGAATAGGTAGACATGTCAAGATAGAGAAATACACTTTTATTGTCTACATCATGCGAGTAATTAATGTATGTTGTAACCAGTACAGGATTCTAAAATAGCAAAACTTTTGCTGTTTGTTTTTTTTAACGGTCCACTTGATGGTAGGTGGCTACCATCAAGTGTTGTCTTCAGCTTTTGTGTTTCGGTTCCTCTATTTTAACTTAACACCCGACGCTCGACTCAAAAACAGGGTGTTATAAATTTGACATTGTGTGTGTGTGTAACTATTTCTGGAATCGTAGTTCCCAAAAAGATGGACCTACCTATTTTAATCTGTTTTTTTTTTTTGGTGATTGGCTATAATTTATGAAGATTTGTTCAGGCGTTTGAAGACCATTAACTCATTTCCTAATTAACGAAGGGATTTCACTAACTTACCACCTTCGATTGATGTGAAATTTGATATACTGTTACTTCAGTTTTATTTCCATGACATGGTAAACTTGAAAGGGGGCTGCAGTATCAAGTAGTATAACCAACTCCTCAGCATCTTACAGCAGATATAGCGTGATCGGGTTCAATAGAAAGTGGAGAGTTAGTTTATAAATTTAATTATAGTCTGTTATCCTTTTACCCTGTCAAAGTCGGCAGCGCATTTATTATCTTTAATATGTCATTTGCTTACACAAGCAACATTCAAGTAGTCCGTAAGCCTGCCTGTCAATTTGATCAATTAGGACTTAATTTCTTAATGATATTAAGATAGTAATTCTTGTCATGATTTAAAGAAAAATAAACCAGCAGCAGACAAAATATTAAAATAAGTAAGGTTGATTTATTTAAAAGCGTGAGTTAAACGGCGTTGCTCATTGTATTAAATTAAATATACGACGGTTCTTATGAATGAACCAGTGGCCTTTTGAATACACTCGCTCGACTAAGGTTTTTGTTTTATCTATTCTATATTCGTAATGCAAAACGGGTTATTTGCGTAGCTCTTCCGGAGTACAGTCGGCAGAATCACAAACAGAACAAACAGAAGTTCGTATAGACTCAGACTTAATTTTGAATATACAATTAAGCTTAGGGGAAATTATATATTTCACATTAAATTTCTGACATTTAAAAATTTAAGAAATTAGCATAAGAAAATTAGCTAAAAGCTCTAAGGGATTTTACATTATTAATTTAAACCAAGGAATTGCGTACCTGTGGAGTAATAGAACACAATGTGAAATTTATTAGTAGATGTCGCCCTTAAGAGGGAAGTATAGCTTTGCGATAGGTATTTAGGAAAACACATGCTATCGCTTGTGTCTAGCCCCGGGGCAGTCGTGCGATAGAGAGCGTTGCAGCTTCCGACTGACAATAGTACTTTTTTTGATGAAATTTCATTTCGGGAGAAAACAGTTTCCACTAACTAAATCTTAACAAATCACTTTGATTTTCATGTCAATCGTTTCAGCATAATATATTCTAGGTTTATAGCTTTCGCTTTTTTTTTTTAAATTAGATTGTTTTTATTAAACAAACGATTTAATTCGACAAAGTTTTAATCACAAAAATTAAGTTATTTGAGGAAATAAGTATGAATATATTGAAAATTTTGAAAACAGGAAAACCTATAATGGTCCGTAAGCCAGGCACTAATTTCGTCAATGATTTCCTCTCAGTCCATAATTTGTAAAATGCCTGAGAGAGTTGTATCATGATGCGTTGTGAACGTCAGCTGCGGCTCCGATCGTGGGTTGAGCAGTGGTAGCCCGTTACACTTTCAGAGCATCAGCTGACAAGCATTCCACCAAGATATAGCCAGCTGACTTTTTTATTTATTAACAGTAATACATAAACTATCATCTGATAAATTTTCTATTGGGAGGTAATTGGGGCATAATCCACCATTTTATAAATAGCTGACAATTTTGTTTCTTCAAAATATTAGGCTAACTATAATTTTTAATTATAGTTTAATTTTTAATCGGAAATAAAAGATTTTTTTTTTATTATGTGCTTGGGGGGTTACCACTCTACTGCTCAACCCACCATCGGGAGCCGTAGCTGACGTTCACAACGCTTCATGATACAACTCTCTCAGTCATTTTACGAGTTATCGACTGGGAGGAAATTGGTCATGAAAATCTGTCGCTGGCTCATGGACCATAAACTTAGTCGTTCACTGTGTCAATAACATGCAAGAAAATCATGGAGATTGGAAAATATTTAGAAGTGGAAAAACGTTTTCTCTTTTTGTTTGCGTGCTATTCTTCCCATGACTAGTAACTGATGGTAAGGTGGATATCCATTCATTGATTTATTGGTTACAAAAAAAATCCGTTAAAAGTTTTGTATTACTTTTCAGTAAGTTATTGAAAAAATATTACGAAATCCATAAAAGTTTAATAGTAACATCAAAAGTGCGTTTTCAGTATTTCATCATCATTAAAAGCTTTATAACGGAGTAAACATTTCAAAGTGCCCGCATTATCAATGAAATGCAGATAAAATATGTTATTAATCGGTAGATGAGACACTTGATAATACTGCTTTCAGAATATACGGTACACTTTTGTAATACAATGTGGCCGAACTTGGATATGTTTATTTATATGAACTGAAACGAACCACTGATTGGTTGGCAATGGATCTTCTTTTAATTATAATCATACACTTTTCTTAAGACATTGTCGGCATAAAATTTGTTGCTCTTTAAATAAAATTAAAAATTATATAATGTACTTAATTAATTATAATATAAATTACTAACTAAATAGAGTTTATAATATGAGAATATTTAATTAATCTTTTAAAGTTCGGCAGGCAGACTGATGACGATGTAATTGATGATAGGCGCAACCCAGCGCAACGCAGTTAGAAAGGACATCTCCTTAAGTATAGGATAAGTAAGTACATTTATTTCTATGCGGTTGTGTTTTCCTGTCCGTAGTTAATTAAATAAATATAAATTCGGTTCATATTACAAATTTTAATTGTTTTACTCTAAGATAAATAATAATAAAAGATAGCTGCATCGCGTTAAAATGGTGGCGGCAACACAGTTTTCATATATATTTTAAATTATCATATGTTTTCTCATTTTTCAAAGCGAACGAAGTCGCGGGCAAAGTGTGAAATAATTCTAAAGTAAAAAGATAGGTAGCCAAAACATTATTTCTTTATCCCTGTTGGAATAACACAGTCTTGCGTCGTTAGCATAAAAAAACACCGTCTGGAATGATTTAGAAACATGTTAATGGAAACATTGTCAATTTATTTATGCAAGACGTGTTTCGTACTCCATAGTGCTATCGACGTTAATTAATAATATGCAAACGAGGCAATCACACGGAGAAAGCGGGTAATTATTAAAATTGAACTGTTGCCAACCCAATGGGAAAATAAGATTTTTCCTTCACAACGGAAACATTTAGGACAATATTACAAGAATTACTATGCTTCCTTACTTGCGTAATAAATTATTCGTGTTTCTGCAAAACAAACACTGGAAAAATTGAGGAAAAAAATCTGTTTTCACAGGGTTTGTGATTCGCTTTTCAATTTCCCTTATTAAAAAAGGGTCCCTACACCTAATTAAAAAAAAAATGAAATTAAAATCTCTCTATATGCTTTTACGATTTATAATGAATTTAATTTTGCACTTTAATTACAGACAACAGTGAAAGCTAAAATTAGAACTTTATACCGGTACGGTGCTTTCCTTTGCGCTTTACTTTTATTAAAAATTTCATTCTAAAGCATTCTAAAAACATACCTAATTATTCAGATAAAGAGCCACTAAAAATAGAGGACTAGAGACACTAGAAATAATGGAGGGCATAGTGAAGCCGAAAAAACTATGCCTTCGCCGTATGTGTGTATGTATGTATGTATGTACACACGGCTATACGCACACAAGTGCAATCAAACTACGCATTGTTTTATAAAAATATTTACTAATAAAAATGTCTAATCGTATGGTGAAAGGGTGTAAAGACCTTTAAAAATAAGAAGCCTAATGGAATTACAATTCACACTTCAGTAAAATTGGAAACCAATATTTTTAATAAAAATAAACAAAATTAAATTATGTAAATAAAACATTATATAGCCAACGCATATGTGTTTACAAAACCGTCTTCACTATGTTGTCCGCAAATTCTGTCTATAGTTCTTACTTGGTCTGAGCTTAACTTATGAAAAAATAAAATAATAAAAAATTTCCAAATCAGTTCAGTAGTTTCAAAGATTGTCCATTATTATAAGCCAACAAATTTGACGTATTCTTCATTCTAATGAAAATACAGTTTAAGATTATTTGTAAAATAAGATGAATATAAAAAGACGAACTATATGTAGGTACGTGTAGTTCAGTAATAATTCTGCACCTCAATACCTGTAGAACTTATGTCCCCTATCAGTTGAGTCATCCCAAGGGAAATAAGCAAAAGCACAACGTACATAATACTGAGAACTCATACAAAATATGTCTTCTAGTTTTATTCTTATTATATACGGTATAGTTTCCTGACTCCTCTCTATTTCTAAGGCTTAATATACATTTAATAAAACGTAAATAAAGACGATATTTTTAAATTCCAGTCACCATTTCTCTAAGGACGGCATAGAGAAATGGAGAAATGGTAGGTATATATACGTTTAATAAAAATATTTCTAAGCCATGTTTATAAACAGAATATATGCATTGGTTCTTTGGTTTGATACTTTGATAAAGGATATATTAGATTCAGGGTCTCGAACAAAATCACTACGAAAAAGTGTCCACTGGATTTTTTTTATACATGCTACCACTTTCACTGGTTAATTTCTGATAACAATATGAAAAATGTAAATGTTGCATGACTGATTGAACCTTAACATTTAGTAATAATGGTTCAAGTGTTCACCTTAAGGACAACTTTGTGCAACTAATTTGAAATATCACCCCAAGCTGTGAATGCGGTGATATTCTACTATGCCACTTTTAGTGAAGTAACCCACAATTTAGTGTATCCTTTTTCAGGGGTTTGATCAGTACATTTATATTCTGGTCATAATCTTCAAATAAATTTTAATTTTGATACAGCATACTGGTTTGCATTTTTTAAAAATTGTCAAAATTAAACTGACTAGAGTCATATAAAATACTATCGCCTATTGACTTTACACTACACTGTTACTGTAAAATGCAGTTAGCAGAGTTAGGGCGACACTTGCAGTACGCCAATCGCCGCTGATATAAACTTTTTTCTAACTACGCAAACATCCGAGGCAGGCGCACTCAATTACTGAGTTTGTTTCACTTGAGTCCTCTCCTGCGTGCATTTTTTTCTCATTCCCTCTTTTGTCAGAGACGTGAAATGTTAGTGAAGAGAATTGTTATTTTTATCCAAGAGAACAATATGCGGTCGTCGCTTCATTACGTTGTCGCTTTCTGTTAACTCATTAGGTTAATTCAATATAACCGTTATTCTGCAGTTTCTATACTTTGTCAATTATTTAGTGAAAGTCGGGAAACTTATTTATAGTACATTACTTACTTTTCATACTGAAAATAAATTTTAATGAATTATGAAGTCTTATGAAGTTTTTTTTAAGTAAGTTCAAATCTAATGTGAGTACCTACCTATATGTACAATATAATTTTTGTAGTTGAAATTTGAAATTTTATTTCAATCTCTAATGGGATGAGAGAATAATCCCTTTATCGGTGTGCATAATTGAAAAAAAAATTACAAAAAAGATAAAAACAATAAAATCAACATAAATGTTCCAGAAGAGTATCCACAATCTGGTGAATACATACATTATATAAATCGACCGGAGTCACAAAACAAGAACTAGGTAATTGACAAAGAGTTTGAAAACAACATAGAAAAAAATACATCTATACTAATATTATAAAGAGGAAAGATTTGATTGTTTCTTTGTTTGTTTGTATAGAATAGGCTCCGAAATTACGGGACCGATTTGAAAAATTCTTTTACCATTAGAAGTCGACATTATCCGTGATGAACATAGGGTACTTTTTACCGCGGGAAAATGCTTCATTCCTACGGGAAATCTAAAATAACAGTAAATACTAGGCGGCTTGACCCGGGAGATAGCGCCATCTATTCAAAATACGGTAGATGGCGTTTTATACTTTTCTACGCGGACGAAGTCGCGAGTACCAGCTAGTTAGTTATAATTATAAATAAATGCTTAAAAAACCATCACAATAAAACGCTATTTAAGTTCAAACAATCGCGATGTTATTGATTTTGAACAGGTGCACAATCTGTAGTTAGTGAACTGAATTAACCGTTTCAAATTGCTATTTGTTTCGTACTGATCATTGAAATCGACAATAATCAGTTCGGTTTGTCCGTTGTGTTCCTTAACCCTTCTGTTGGGAAGCAAAACTGTCACAAACCGCGACCCAACGTTCCTAAAATTATTTACCTTTAATTCCGTTCACTAAATGAGTAGGTTTATTGGATTACGTCCAGAAAGCCTCGCCCTTAATTGGGGCTTTCCGACAAATAACTTTTCTGTTTTCTCAAACTCGGACAGCTCTTAAATATTGCTCTTAATTAAATTTGTACACAAAATGAATTAGGTTTTGGCAATTATGTTGCTTGCTAGTTGTTTCTAACGGATTTTTCTTTATAAGAAGGAAATTCCATTTCGTTAATTAATAAGAGTTGAGTTGAGAAAGTTACAGCTTATTCGCTAACGATCATTATAATTGGATAATGTATTTTGATGATATTCTAACAAAATAAATTGAATGAACCAAGAATTATTCAATTCTGAAGAATTGCTCGCATCCTTTACGGCTAATAAAGAATGACAAGGGAATTAAAGAACGCTTTACACATAAAGATTATTCGCTAGCTGTCTTCCAGAACTAGACTTAGGTAGGTATTAATTTATTTTATTTAAACATAACTGTAGTATGGGCAGCCCGTGCAGAAGACCATCGTGAAACAACAGCAGACCTCATTTCCGTATCCCTTTCCAATTATTTATCCTAATATAGTCGGCAGCGAACTTGCAGTAGGTACCAGCGGTGTTGCTTGCGTTATAGGCGATGGTAGCCACCTACCATCAATTGGCAGTCGACCTTAATATGAAAAAAGTAATATATATCTGAATTTAATTACTTAAAAATTTTTGTTCCGATTCTTATCATCTTATTTTGTTTTTACAATAATACTAGCTGGTGCATGCTACTTCGTTCGCTTTGAAAATTGAAAAATAACACACTAGAAAATACTTGTTATCTTTATCGCTGTGACAATGTGGGCTTAATACTAAAAACTCTTTTACTATATTATAATCTAATAAAATCAAATATTTTAATCGATAAATATACCTACTTAATTCAAAAATGTGTAATTAAATAAGTAAAAATCAAACCATGTCCACAATGACCACAGTTGTTACAGAAAACCAAATAATAATATGTATCCACTAATGCAGAGTTTTGTAACAAATATAATTAAGGAAATTGTTTTGCGCAGGCTGTGCCCACTTTAGATTCACACGTGAAAACCTTTTAGTGCGTTCGCAACTACTATACCTTCCCTTCCACTCTGTTCACGAAATGAATTTTATTGAGTTACACCTAAGAGCTTTACGAGCAATTTGATCATTTGGAGAAAATACGGTTTATTAAATTTAAGGGACAGATAGGAGAAATACCAATGTTCAGATTGAAATGTTATTAAGGTCTGGATTACAAAATTCACTGCTACTCATAAAATTTATGCGGTTCATGGCTCGTTTATTTACCTACATAGTAAAACAAATTATTAAGTTAGGTACTTACTATGTTAACTTTTTACATATTTAGCTTTTGTTATAAATAAAATAAAATAATAACAAACAAATAAAATTCCTTTTATTGCACCTTTTCAAAACATCTATGAAATTAATAAAAGGTGAAGAAAATGTATGTAATTATTTAGAAAAACACAAGTACAAACAGGTAACCTATCCTGTAAATGAAAATCAAAATATACAACGTAAATATATAATACAACACAAATCTAAATGAGCGGGAAATATGATATTATGGAAATCCGTCTAAATGAGTTACGTTATCTAGCTGCAACCGTTCATTCAAATCATAATCAAAAAAGTTTAAAAAAGTAATTCAAAAAATATTTTTGGTTTTTCTTGTCACTTTTGATTCTTTTTATTTTTTTTAATGAGTCAAGGCAGCTGTAAGGTACGTGATGTGAGGTGCAGATGCGGCCGAAGGTGGACCACGCTCTAGGTAAGTGCCCATTTACCCTAGATTTGAAGACTCCGAGGTTTTAATTTAGAATAAACACCAAAGATTTAAATCAAAAGATGCGCCCTAATCTCCTCGCGCCATAAAAACCACACCGAAATGCATCAAACAATGTGGGTTGGACGCAGGCGCTCAACCCAACTACAGTTGCACGCCAGCTACAGTGAGTAACGGTTGAAGAGATCGTCGCTATCCTCACAGTCACGTTTGAAGTAAGGAATGTGTTATCTGTGTTTAAAAGTGTGTTTAGACAAGAGTATATGTATTTTTTATACTTTAGTACAATGTATTTTGTATTTTGTAACACAGTTTCGCTAGTTTTAAATCTTTGGGAATCACAGACGCAGGCAGTGAGTTCCACTCCTTAGCAGTTCGGACAAGGAAGGTGGAACTGTAACGCTTCGTGCGTGACCGAGGAACATCAACCACGAAGGGATGAAACCCACGCCCGCGTCTCGGGATCAGCTTGATTTTTATAACAATAGTTTATCATATAAAACAAAAAAAAATTATAAATAGTTTAATCCACTGATGCTCGGAAAATGCACGGTACGGTACGGGTCGATGAATGTTAAAATGAACATGAAATGTGAAAAATGTAAATAGTAATAGCTTAAACATTTCTTGAAATTTCACTCTTAGCTCCACCGGCTACGACTGTGAGATGATGTTGCATTATGCATTTCGCTAACGAACGCGTGCTGCGAAAGCCACGTACGTGAAATTTGAATAGGGAATTTTAAAGTGGGCAAAATCTTCCTGACTTTTGCTTGAAAAACATTTAAAAAAATAGTTTGCTTTTGTGTCGTCGGGTAACGTAATAGAACTGTGCTGTAGTGCAAAATGTACTCAGTTCCAAATGTTCATTACAAATTACATTCCCAACAAAAATGTTATAATAACAAAGCGAGTATGTAACTACATATTTTTTGCCGAATTCATCATTGGAGTAACTGAATGCTCTGGTGGTTTTCCATTATCTCCTGCACAGAAAAATAATAAATAACAAACGAAGTTAAGAATCCAACAGTTTAATTATCCAATCCAATTATTTCGAGGGTGAAAAAAATTGTTTCTATTTTTTCATTGAAAACACCCATTACATAAAACAAAGGAAAAGAAAATCGAATCACAAACAAATGAGATTTAAGGTTTGCACTGTTTTGCCTTTACAAAATATATCTTTATATATGAAAATTACGTGTCACTTTGTTTACACACAAAAAATACAATCTAGGTACACAGTTTAGGTGCACTATAAACTCAAATGAGTTTCTGCAGTACATACAATACATATTTAGAAAAAGTAGATAGATGTAATTTTAATGCAACGCTTCTCTGCTTGTCCCACTCTTACATACAACTAACTCATATAATATAAGTGCATCCTTGTTGACAACAATTATGTACACTTTCTGCGGGATGTTTTACTTTTTATTAATCTTTTTTTTAATAAATTTATAAATTAGTAATAAATTTGAATATATTATCTAAGTATTATATTTTTAATTTTTAGTATTAGTTATAAATTATAATTTAATATAATACCCATACATACAACAAGCATATACATATAAATTTATATACATTTTAATTTTTAATTTATAAATTACTGAATCTATTTTGATAAAACTTCGTAACTACCTATATGTAATTTGGTCCAACTTGAAAAATTTAGATAGTATTTATTTAGAACCCGGGCGAAGCCGGGAGCGTGTAGCTAGTAAATTATAAGTATAAAAAAATATATTGATCAGGTACCTAAATGAGATTTAGAAACGCAGTGGATGTCGATTTCTGCTTCGGCGAATTCAAGTGAAAACTTTTCAAGCCCCGGTCTTATACTTATTGCCGACTGTCAAACACAGAGATAGCCTACGGGAAGTATTCCAATGGTTTTTCGTAACATCCGTTTTAAACTTTACCTTCTCTACCTGTCCGGGGTAACTGGATGTTATCTGGCTGAGAGAGAAAAAATATATTTTAACTTCATTTTTAAATACATAGAAATGTATACTGTTAGTTCGAAAGTGATATTTATTTATTGCCCGATGTTGACAGTGTGTACCAACAGTAAATCCATTTATTTTAGTGTTGTACACTATTTTTTTCGTCGGAAAATAATTTAGTTCCTTTCGGTGGCGAATATGCACACAATAAATCTATACATTTATTTTACATACAAACCATTCCTGATTACCCCTCCATTACATAAGTGAAGACAGAATTAAAATCGGTCCAGCCGTTTAGGCAGAGTTCAGTGACATACATACGCACAGAAGAAAATTATAACCGAGCCGAGATTGTAGCTTAAATATAAAGAAAAATATTATTTTACCGTGATCGAAAAAAAAATGTTCTAGATTTTTTTCTGTTTTTCTTTGCGTTTGTGCACACTAATATCAGAAAAGGCTTAATGTAGTTGGTTGAAATTGGTCACACAGGGAGTTTATAGAAAAACGTTTGATTCCTATCGGATTTTCAAAAAACCAATTTCCGCGCACACAAAGTTGCGGCCAAATATGTTTCTCCAAATTATCTTTTGCTTTCTTTCTGTGGCTCTCACCCTCACGTGGGACGAATTTCGTGGGACCCATTCTGTAACCTGTTCAAGAAATTACTAAGTAGGATAAGTAGGAGGAACCACAATAGTTCTTTTTCTTATTGCCTTTTTTATTAATTATATATTTCGCCCTGTATACGAATATACTTGAATATGTTATGGCGTTTTGAAGCGGGTATGATATACTCAGCTTGATAAAGCTTGATATGCTTGGCAAAGCATTAGCAAAATAAATAAAACAATTCAACTATATAGGTTCACCCAACATGATAGCTTATTCCGAACGGCTGACGAGTTAAAAGGTTTGTGTTGTGATTCAATTTTCGATTTTTAAATTACCTCTTTCGCCACATACAAAAAAAGTTAAAAGTTTATGTGTTTCATCAGGCGAAACATTAAAACAAATGTACTGCTACTCTTCCATTTTCATGTTTGAATAATTCATGTACACAATCTATAAAACAGACAGGGGAGAGCATTTTACAAAATAAATAAATTTTATTGATCTCTCAGGCGTTGTTTGTGCCCTCACAATAAAATATTTACATTTACTTCGCAACACCTGCTGCTAGAGTACCTACACCCACTGAGGGCATTAGAATAATGAAACATTCCCTCCCGCTTATCTCTCCACTATTGAATTAAACATTATTTTTAGAAATAGTTCCGTATCATTAGGTACACCTTGTTCTGGCACATTAAATATCAAATATTCGAGAATCGTGGCTCGTATACTCGTCGTGATACTCGTGTAATCGTGATACTCGTATGTACCATCGCAACACTGGGATAAAAAATGTCAAATCCCAGATAATATATTCTGTTTGTGTACTGAGTCTCATTTAAACTGGTTCAACAGTTTATGCATAATTTAATAAAAAAACACCCGAACTTCACAAACATTCATATTTATAAGAAAATCAATATTAATATAAGTAAGTAGGTACACATTAATATTGATTTTATTTTATTTTATTGAAATATAGTCACACAGAACTCAATACAATAATAAATACATAATGTACGTTTAAATAATTTTTATAAAACCTTCCTCGAGAACCACTCTATCCATTAGTGAAAACAGCATGAAAATTGGTATATAATATGTGTACTTGTGTACTGTTTACGGTGTACTTCGTTTTATAATATGTAAGGATTACAATATGGGATAATTAAGAAATCTATGCTAAGACTGTTATTTAAATGTAATGTTATAAATAAATATATTGATATTTATTTAACTGAGCAAAGCCTTATTTGTGTACGTCTCAAGGTAAGTCAATGTGATAGATGTCTGGAAAAGAAATTGGATTCGAAGGGATTATTTCTCGTTGGACTTTTTTCTTAAAGATACTTCTTCAAAATTCTAAAGACTTATATGAAAAAAGTATGAACATATGAATTGTAAATAATTTAAGCATAAAACCATTCAGTCTTTGTTTGATCTATGCTTACTGACAACTATTGCAATAAACTTATGTAGGCATTTATCTATCGATATAATAGCGAAGCGAGATGCATTCAACCACACTTGATTCATCGATCAAAGTTTTTGAAACATCACGTTTCAGTGAACATTTACCAAGTATTTATAGTGTAATGTATATGTGATAGGTTGTATGTGTGATGTATATGTTTGTATATCTAATAAATTCATTATGAAATTAAAATATACACTGCGATATACTTTACAAAATATTACTATAACAACTAATAATAATATGTAAGTTTACCTCTGAGTTTTTTTTGTAATTTCACTTCTGGATTAGAAAGAAAAAATTCTTGCTTTAGAAGGAGAGACTGTTTGTCTCAAGTATTTGATTAATTTAAACTCACGCTATTAAGTCAATAGCCAATTTCTACCAACTTGTGATCAATAAGTATGTAGGAGATTTCACAGGACTTTTCGAAAACTTAAACGTTGAGTACATATTGGAATTCTATGGACATATATATGTGTTTGTATGTACACAAATGGCACAGGAATACGACATTTGTTTTGGTGTTAAGTAATTACGAAGCAGTTTGTAAGCAATACGGTTAGGCGGTAAACATTAACTGAAGGGTTGTTCGAGAGCTGACCGCAATTCGGAAGGTGGAATGAATTCTTTACTAGTTCGCAGGGAAAAGAATGTTGACTCACCGCTGACAAATACGATAACATCATTACGAGGATATTAGGGCCGTAACGGATATTGGTTGACGTTACATGGAATAATTTATGTAACTAGTATTCTTTCATTATTCGAAATTCGACAACTTCGAAGGTAAATATAAAATCTAACTGTTTCTAAAATTACTTTATTGATGTCAGGTGAGCTCGTCAACAGAAAGGAAAATAAAAGGAGAATAAACAAAATGAAAATAAAATAATAGAAAAGATCAACAAAATAGAAGGAAACGGGAACTAAACAAACTAATGAGAACAACTACTGAACAGTTAAATAAATAAATACCAATAAATACCAATAATACCAATGAATAGGTTGGATAATCCCAAGAATAGTTTCAGTTAAAATAACATCGTATCTTCTCATATATAAAATTCTAAATCGAATAAAGAAAAAGTGGATGAAAATTATATATATATAACTTTTCTTTTTTTGTTTAGGTAAACTCTAAAATAGCTTATATTTTGACGGGCTATTTGTTGGTAGGTCTCTGAGAAGATTCGCTTGTATTTTATTTCGTAATAATAAATGAATTATCACTTGATCCATAATTTATATAATTATTAAAAAAATGTGCTCAGTCAGAAGCAGTCTGGATCAGTACATACATTTACATCATTTTCATCATGTAAATGTATGTAGGTTTTGTAAATTCTTTCATTCTACACCAGTAATGAGTATATTTCTCTTCAAACAGTAAAAATAGTTTTTCAATCAATCGTTGAGAGTTTTCTCTCATATATTTGGACAGTGTCCGAATAATGAGTGCATTCGAAAACTCCATAGAGTGAAACTACGTGAAACTTTTAACAACGCAGTTTGATAACCATTTCTTCTTTTTTTGAAAGTTGTTACTGCCGCAGAACTAGTTTGGCAACGGTTTTACAATTGTTGTGCGGAGCTGTCTGTTATTTTTTCAACAAAATTTTTTTAGCAAACTACTCAAGAACAAAATTCAGTGCAATGATTCAAATCTGATGTAGATACAATTATACTGAGTCAATCAAAATATTTGATCCTTACATAAAAAATTGAAGTCTAAAACTAAAGCGCTGTTGAAGCAAGTTATTTAAGTGTTACAAGGATATGTTTCAATACATATATTTTCAAGTTATTCAGATGATATAATATCCAGGAGTCGGGTGTTTCAAAGTTATCCAAACAAAAAAATCCAAACCATTTAGAAATTTTCATACTTAGTTTTATCAGTGTTTAAAATATTAATGTAAGTAAATACTTAGGTAATAATGGAATAGTTACGCCGTTAGTTAAAAGTTTAAGGTCTAATATAAAATGTACGGTCTATATTTTGTTCAGTTAGCGACACGTCTGATGCACATTAATTTAAAAAGTGTCAATAAAGTGGGTGGATACGTGTACGTATTACGGAGCAATAAATTCATTTTCAGCAACGTAGAACTAAGAGCGCAGATTATTTCGCGCCATTTGTTCCTTTCATCCACCGTCTTCATAATACCGGTTCCATGAAAGGGATTTTTCCAAGCAAGATTGAAGTTTTTGACTACCCCTTTACTCTAAGCGAATTCCAAGAATTCTGTACTTACTCTTTTAAACCTCATAATTTGTAGTCCATTGTTGAGAAATATTGCGATCAAAGAAAGATTTTTTTCCGTTGATTGAGAAGTAAATTACAAATCTCTCTTTTCGTCACAAACTTTTCTTGCGAATAATAAAAAATACCACTCTTTTTACGAATTTAATAGTAGGTATTATTTAACGGTTACACGGAGTTACGATTGGCCATGTATTGAATAAGCGCAGATCTACTTATAGCCTAATTTCTAAATATCTTAACTCAGCTGTAAGTAGGTACTAAACATATTTTACATTAGATAATTTTAAACGTATTGTCAAGCCTTTGCTTAAAATCTTTATCAAAAATTGTATTCAAATTTTTAAATTAAATATTTGTTTAAAGTATAGTTATACTACTTTATGTATCACTAGCTGTTGTCCGCGACTTTGTCCACGTTGAAAAAGAAAAAGGTAGCCTATCCCGTGTTCGGTACGTCTAAATGTTTTATCTACCAAATATTGATAAACTTCAAAAAATATTATGAACATAAATTTACTTTTTTAAACATGATATTTACAGCCAATATATTGAAATTCATATTATCAAAACAATTCATACGCCTTTATGAATAAGTGTAACTAATATGACTGAATTCCTGTGTATGAATTACCGATATAAAATATAATATCGTTGTATAATTTAATATAACAAAATAATCTGTTCAAATGGTCACAAACATGACAAATATCGAAACATTTACAAACATAATATTAGTATCAAATATTACTTTTAGTAAAATATTAAAGACTAACTCATGCCCGCGACATTGGCCGCGTTGAAAAATAAAATATATAACGCCTGTCATATGTTGTACATTGACCACTGACAATATACTGCTGGTGCCTGCGGCTTCGACCGTGTGGAAGTTCTATTTCAACTATAGGTGAAAGATTTTTTTTATTTGAATGTGTACATTCGAAGATTACCTCCTAGATAGAAAAAATACAAACTCATACATTTTCATAATATCAGTATAATAGGACATAAGAAAATCGTATAGGTCCTTGGATGATAGGAGAACTATGCTTTGTGGAACGAGTACGGAATTGGACGTTTCCTGTGTGTGAAGTTTGTTAGCATTTACGGTCCAATCAAGCCCGGAGAGGATGATATCGGCATTGACAGCGAAATTCGGTGCCGGGAAATCGCGACCACTCCGCGCTGTCACTCTTTTGATATTCCCATGTCGGCAGTACAGTTTTTATTTCCCGAAAACATGTGCTCGAAATTGCTTGAACCAATGAAATGCTACATTTTTCCAGAGAACGTTTCGAATATTTACTCGGCTACACCCAATTCTATCAATTTCCCACAGGGTTTCATAGAAACTTGCTCGGTTCTAACATCAGTGTATGTTAACTCGACGTTCATAAATCACTTCCTGCTCAGACGTTAGTAACCGGTCCGCAAATTCAAATTCCCAAATTACACTTCTAAATTAATTATAGCTCTATTGTTTACTTGTTACGTTACATTATTATTATTTTTATATAAGTATAAAGTGTAAGTATTTCATTAAAAGAAAATGTATTTTACTCGACAAAAGTGTTAATTAACCATTTATTTCAAAGTGTAGTAAATTATAACATAAGTTTTAACACGAATTAAATTTTGCCTCTTGTATGTTTGAGCTTATTATCTATTATTATTTATTTGATAAACTACATATTTATGATTATATAAAATAAATTTGAAGACATATTTACAGACTCACTGATGCGTGGGGCGAATTAAGTTAAAATAGTGGCACAGGACTGATTATTAAAATAATCTGTCTATATAGGTAGCATAGGCACAGACCTATGCTACCTTACTTTCGATATAATTTTTCTAATATCTCACGAGTACTTAACAAATGTATGCACTTACAAAGCAATTAGTTGTTAAACTAAATTCATAATGTTACAATATAGTGTGAGGTGGGAACGGTCTGGCTCGCTTGCTCCAGGCGGTGGGTTTGCGGCTGTCGCGCGGTTCCCCAAATCCGTTTCCTCAAGTAATTGCTCAACTTGTTGTGTCACCGCGACCGTTTTACGCTTCGAATGTGACCTCGCCCTAAACATATATGAGCGAATTCATTGCGCGATACTTCGGATTCATTTTATTTAAAGTTTAGTAATAACATATTCTTTAATATCGTCAGTCCACCGCCAGTGTCAGTCGCCAGTGGACTGACGATATTAAGAAGATTGGTGGGGCAACCTGGCCAAGAAAAGCTCAAGATAGAGTGGAGTCAAGTGGAGCAAGCTGGAAGAGGCCTATGTGTCACATGACACGCTGAATTAACTGAATCCGACCCGATGTGTGAACATGTATAATGTATCCATACTAATATTACCTATAAACATGAAAGGAAATCCGTCTGTCTGTCTGATACCTTTTCACACCTAAGTACTCAACAACATGAAATGTTACATACACACGGTCAGGGATATAGAAAATGACATAATATGGTACCTTTATATTTATAATTGTCAATCCTTACTGTAATAAATCTATATCTATACATACAAATATTATAAGGAGAGAAGATTTGTATGCTTGTAATGAGTAAACTCAAAAACTATTGGACCGATTTTGAAAATTCATTCACCTATATAAAGGTATATTTTATAAGTTACACGGGCGAAGTCGCGTGCAAAAGCTAAAAAAGAATAAACTGAAACATTAGATAAAATTACTAAAAAGTAAAAACCATAAACTATTTTGGGGACAGGTTAAATTTTATTTATGTTTAATTCAAAAACAAATCACACTAATGTGTGATGGTTATTAAATCGTAGGTATCATAAATGAAAATGTGATCGTTTGCTATTTATGTCAACTGAAGTTAATTAATTACGGTCATGGTAGAGGTATGTACACTGTATTATTATACATAACCATTATTGTTATTAACGACCGAATATGAAACGAAGGAACTATGAATGAAACAGGAATAGAGATCGTGTGTCTCTAGCGGGAAGGCAAAGGGAAACAGGCGGTCGAAAAGTTAGAACTTAGATTGTTTTCGTATGGCGCACCTTATTTCCAGATTTATTTATTAGTCTCGCTTTATATTGTATTCAGCATAAATGAGTTACTATAATTATAATTGGTGATAGTATAATCATCATCAATACTAATAATAAATGTGTAATATTGTATGTATGTTCCTCCATAACTCTTAAACGAATTAACCGATTTTCATAAAACTTGGTAGATAAACATTTAGACGTATAGGACATAGGATAGGCTACTTTTGTCTTTTTCAAAACGGACGAAGTCGCGGGCGCCAGCTAGTACAAAAATATAATACAAAAATATTGCATCCTAGGCTTCAATAGTTTAACTTAGATCAATTGAAAAAAAGGAAACTAATTTAATTCATGCTACCCCTTGTGAATATATTATTTTCTATTTTTGTCCAAAATAATTGTAAAAAAAAATACAAACCAATGAAAAATATTTACAATTTACAATAATATTGTAAATTGTAAATATTTTTACAATAATACAGTATTAAATTATGAAGTAAAATTATACTTCATGAAGCATTTTACTGGTAAATGTTATTTGCAAGCTAACAAACATGAGAGGCGACAACGACGTAGGTAAGTAAGTATCTTAAACTGGCAGGGAACATATTATACTTAAGTTAGTATTATTTAATAGGTATAGGTACTTTGCCCAAGTTTCATCCTCAATATAATAATTACATTATAAAAGTTACTAAATCAAATGCTAACTGTTCGTAATTCATAAACAAAACAAAACCTAAACAACCAATCCAATAAAACACCCCCTTTATCCGTTATCAAACTAACATCATGTTACAATGTCATTAGACAAAATGAGTCGATCCAAACTTTTTCGAGTAATTATGTCAATTTCCGGAATAAGGAAACAAAGTGGAGAAAAATAATCCGAGTTTATCCCTCACAATTTGTACTTTGATACTTTTATTCCTTTTGTGTAATTGAAACAGAAAGAACAAATTACAAACGGAGTATCTTTAATTCTCTTCATTTACTTTTGTTATGACATAATAATCATCATTGTCTTCAATAAGTTTTGAGAATTTTTATTATATTTCCTCTTCCCCTTTGTACCTAGTCTTTTATTCTTTCATCTCTTCTCTTTTCAACGTTATGTATCAATGAATAATTTTCTTTTATGCTGTGCAACTGTGCAATGTGATTTCCATGTGAAATATTTATTTGCCATATAATAGAAAAATGCATTCCACGATCGAGCATCTATCGCTTATGCATTTCTAATGCGTCAACCACTGGATAGTGGATACTCTCGGAGATCACATGGGTCTTGAATGTTAGAGAATTCACTTCATGTACAGACATCACTACAGAAAGAAGTCGCTGTTTTAGACGTGTTTCTTTATCATTGTACATATTATTATAAATTTCAAAAACAGTCAGATTATAAGGTAAAAAGATAACCACAGAAGATTCCTTGAGATATTTTGTTTTATTTTATAAAGGGTGGCAGATAGGTTGAACGTTCACTTGATGGTAAATGGCTACAGTTGCCTAGGGACACAAGCAACACCAGGGTTATTGTTTATTGGGGGCGATAACCATTTCCATTATAAAATACCCAAAGCGTGATAAAATCAGGTGTGTTTCGCAAAACATCTCCAGAAAAGACTACATTATCTGTCCTATTTCATTACTATTTCCACTTCTCTCTTAGCTATGTGAAAGTCGTATCCCATATTCACTTTTTAACTCGGAAATATGTTAGGTTCCTAGGTTCCTGTAAAAAGCGTTAGCGTACAAGGCCTCGGGCACAGCTAGTACCATTATATATGTTAAAAGTTGATGACGACGCTCCACGTGTTACCAATACAAGTTATATTTATGTAATGTGAAATCATGCGTACTACGTGACCAGTGAACAGAACGGAAACGTATATCCGCCGACCGTAAAATTTGCTACAAGAGATTTTAGCTTAAAATGGACCTGATATTTTACCATAGGCGAGTCTAGACATTTTAAAGTTATTGGTGTAATTCTGTTAAGCGTTGCATTATTTTTATTGTAGCATTGTTCGATTTAAGAAAAAAAATAACTAAGAAAAACTTGAACATTGAAAATAATTTTCGTCGTGAATTCTTCGCATTACATTATGTCGCAATGTTATTGTAAAAGCCGCGATATTATAAATTTAACTATGTATTGGTATTATAATGGACATATGTGAATCGTCTCTGTTTCATACAGTATCACGGGACAATCTTGGTTACATTATAAACTCCCTGGAGCATTGTAATTGAGATATTTATTGTAATTAGAGTGATTGCTCTTCGAATCAATTTGGTGTTAACGATAGCCTCAATGGTTTTGAATCAAAATATTTCACAAGATCAATCAAAAGTTTTGATTGATCTTGTGAAATTATAACATCACTAAAAACTGAGCCCGGAAAAGAATGAAATGAATATATAATATGACGGCTTTAACAAAAACCAGCGACACATAATGTTCATCCGAAGAGCTAGAGAGCTCGCTGAAAACTCAGATTATATCAACATGAGCAATGTTGTAAGTTAGTTTGTTAAATATTTTATGTAAAAATGAGGAACAGAAACATAAATGAAATGTTATGTATAGACCTGTAAAACTGCGAGTACATTCTGAAATAGGCGTTGGTATAATGGAATTAACTCAATTAATTGCAGTTTTTTGTTTAAAAATGAGAGAACTTGAAGCTAGAAACATATAGTTTACCTTTATTTTTTAAATTGAGATTCTGGAAGTTATTTTTATTATGAATGAATAAATGAATTATGAACACTATTTATTATGAAATGATTAATAAAAAAGTGTTATATGTAATCATTCCATCAGCCACAGGAATCCACTTCTGAATACAGACCTCCCCGATAGGACCGATCCAACGTCGACCCGGAGATCCTTATCAGATCAGTCAGTTTACTTTGTAAGTGATCATCTTACGTTGAGCTTGCAGGTCTGAACTATATTAGTAATTTTTGTTTGTCTACGGACATTACCATTCCTGATTTGATCTTGTAGTGTCATTCCGAGAATAGCTTGTTGAGCGACGTTGAGCTTTCTTACGAGGCCTATAGTTAGAACCATGGTTGAAAACTTTTGTTTTGAGCCACGGAGAAATAATTTTAGACGAGAAGATGTCTTGAAGCTTGCCATGCTCGAAAGCTGCCCATCCGCGATAGATCCGCCTATTGACCTCTGTCTCGATATTGGCTCTACCTAATTGAACTGTTTGTCCCAAGTAAATTTCGACTTCAGTTAATCATCTTAAGGCTCACTCTTTGGGTAACTCGATTGTTGTAAATAGTAAACTGTAAAAATCTATGTTAAATTTAACTATAATATGTTTAACATTCTCGTATATCATTAGAAGATTACATTACTGTAACAACATTACTAAATGCAACATCTGTGTAGTAGATTTAACATGGCACATGTGGTACCGGTGGTGTGTTACGCAAACCGCTGACACGTTTGACCACTCCAAGATTACATTATTGTTCTATTATAGTTTGTAATTGGATAAAAAATAAGAACTAAAGACCTGTAAACGCCGTAGTGAAGCTGATGAAACTACGCCTTGGTCGTGTACAAGGCTCGCTAGTGAATAATAAAACATTTACTAATGAAAGTGTCAAAATGCGTAGTAAATCGTATTAATGCGCAGTAGTATTAATTTAATAAACGTGTTGTAGCTTCCGAAAGCATTTTTATTGAGTTCATCCTGCTGATCTATAGGTAAGGTCTTCAGAAGCTGGGGTCCTGAGATTTATGTTTTGCTGATTGTTTCTGGTCGGTGAGTAAGGGATAGGAGACATACCCGAATTCAGCCGTTACATTACGTCTACATACATATACCTACAATAAATACTAACGTGCCCAGCATAAGCCATAAGCCAGAGCGAATACTTGTGACATCACGCTCTTAGCAAGCACCAAGTAACGATCATACAATCTACTTAATAAGTTGGTAGCACAAGCGAAGCTAAAATCATTGTGGCGAAATGCAAGGATTCCAATATAATGTATTTAATCTAACTGTTAATTAATCTATCGATCTTTGGATTACCGAAACATGAAAGTTTTTAACTCTGTTGGAGCTAATGGGTTTATTAATGAATTTTAAATCTTATTACCGTTTTGCATATAAATGAAAGCTTGCAAAAGCATTCAAGCACATGAAATTAATGAGAACCTATTAGTTAAAATGACAGGTATAACGAGAAAGAACATAATTTTTATAAAGAAAATCCTACTAATATTATAAATGCGAAAGTTATGACTTTCACGCAAAAAAGGATTTGTATGAAATTTGGCACACTATCTAACACAACTGTGGTAATCCAGTTATTTATTAACTAATAAATAATTGAATTAACATAGAATATTTTTTATGTTGGAAAAATTTTATAGCTTAAAAATATAAAAAAAATTTCGCCGTGGCGGCGCCACCTTTGTCACAGCGATAAAGACGTCAGGTGTTATATTATTTTTTTTATTGTTCAACGCGGACGAAGTCGCAGACACCAGCTAGTAATACAAACAATAAAGTATAAACAATAAAATATAAACAATAAAGTGAATATTATGTCAGAGAAATATTCTGTGAGCGCTAAGGTAATTAAGAGTGAGCTGTGCATTTCATTCCTGTAATGCACGTGTTTTACACAAAATTGAAATGAATGAGCTTCCGTTACAGCCGTAAGAACAAGCAAGTTGTGAACAAAGCCGCAATTGTGTTACTTAGGTACTAAGAACTTCAAGTTAATTAGCAACACTTGATATACATGCTATGTAATTTTAAACATAGATATTAATGTTAATGTTTGTGAAAATTTTACTACTCAATTACGAATAAATAGTGTGTACGGGTTTTCTTCAAACTATGCACATGTTTGGTTTTGGTTTTTTACTTGAACCCGTGGTGAGTTTTCATGAGTTTCTGTAAGGATATGTTATGTGAAAGAAATTTTATTTTATTAAGAGGGTAATCTATTTCCATTGCATGCACATTCATTATATTGTAATGCAATACAAACTTTATTTCTTCATAGTATTAGTATGTATATGGCATTGTGAAAACGTTGAAAATAAGTATTGCGATGAATTACCATCGCATTATTTTTCACGTATTTTATTTGAGTCATAAAATAAGAAGTTCCAAAAATAATTTTCAATTATTTAGGCGCTAAAATTGTCAAAGGATATTACATGATATACCCTCTGCTCTTTGTCAATAAAGCGTTTCACAGAACTGGAGCTATATTGTTGAGAAGTGATGAAAATTTGTTTTTAATATTTCATATGGGGCGAGTATTTAAACATTTTTATACTTTCAAATTTAAATATCTTTGAAAGCCCATTATCAAATTAACACGTTTCAACCGTCAAAACGAAAATATAAAAAAAACTGATCTCGATACAAAACTGATCTCCATACAAAATTAATTAATCTCCTTTCTTCTGTGAATAACAAAGTACCAGTAAAAACTATCAATGTTCCATTTACAGTAGCTTCGTGAGGAAAAGTAATAGAAATCTTTGAAGACAAGTGAACCTACTGTCAATCCGCAGTGGGTTGGTTTTGTGGACTAATGCCCAATATCTCCACTGAAAGGAGAGGCTTTGTGCCAGCAATACTATTAGCACCTTATTTGGCATCATACGATCGTAGTGATAGTATCATATTGCTTTGGCTGACATAATCCCATGAAACAAGAATGCTCACTCAGGCTTGATCTGCTGGCGATCTACCTGAAAAAAAAAAGACTACAAAAAAAATCTATTTTAAAAAAGTATTTTCGTAAACAAATTATTATAATTATTACGACAGTTTAAAAATAATATTAATAAAAAACTTACCTGTAACACGTCACGCGTCGTACATTACTCGCTGCACACGTGCAGAACTTTCCAAAAATTCCAATATGTTAAACAGCGAGCGGCAATGTAAAAGCTGTGTAGGTGAAGTTGCGCAGTTTATGTGAAAACTTGTAGACAGGATGAGGGGCTCTAGTGCCTAGAAGAAAACTTGAGAACAAGTGCTGGCGACGTGACATCATCCCATTTAGTACCCTGAATTCTTACCTAGACTAACAACTGGCTTACTTTAACGTATCTAGGTCGAGTATCCAATAACGTAACGTGGTTCGGAATTTGGGGAACTGAAAAGTGATGGCTTACTCTTTACTTCAGACACCTATGGAAATAGTATTGTAGCTAAATTGTAGCTTAATGAAGAAAAGGTAATCTTAGTATTTGTTAATATTATTAAAACATCATTTTAATACAACCACAAGAAAAATTTTAGAAGAATTAAACTTACAGACAAATAGTGATCACACGTACCTATCTATCTATCTATATTATATCCATATAGATATAATATATCTGTGAATGATATATTTAATAGTTTTCTTATAACATATAAATGTATAAACGTAAAAACTTCGCCATCAAAATAACTTTTCATAATAAACATTCTGAAGGCACGAGCATTAACTTTAACTATTAAAATACGAGTGGGCATATTTAGAACTTTATTATTTTAAACTTGCATGAAATACATCAACCGGATAGGATTCGATGGTAATTTTTAAATTTTTAATTGCAACTAAACTTATAGAATATCGATATTTTTAGTACGCACCGGTCGTAAAAAGAAATATGCTTCCGTTTGAACGCCATAACCGCAGTGCATAACTAGATTATATTACTCCTAATAAAAATAAATTAAGAGATAATAGTGGTTCGAAACTGTGAATCGGAGGTTTGTTCAGTTCTAAAAATCCATAATTGATAATATTTGTTTTAAAACTGACTATTGCCAGCAACGTCAGCGTGTACACTTTTGAAGATCTCTCTCTATTGACCCCTGAGTCAGAGCATAAAGCAAACGCCTTAATAGGTATAATAATCTTAAAAATGTTTGAAAACATTTTTTTTAGATTTAGAAGAAGACAATATTCATATTGTAATAGATACTTTCCCAGAAATGATGTTTTTCATTTTCACGTTATTTTTAAAAATAGATCTATCTAATGAGGACTGTTGCGATCTACGGGATTACAGATAAGGAGGTATTAAATATAATTGCTGTCAAAATATACCATTTCTTGAATTAGATTTCTTCTTTTTATGTATTCTGCGAAACGACATCTCATTTTTACAAAATAAATTGAGGCGCTGTTAATGGGGAAATCGATGTATCTGTTTATAGCATTACCTTATGTGTCTTTTATTACATTGTTATAGGTCGTGCAGCGAATAAAGACTTCTCGGCAAATGTGCGCAGAACAGGCGGGTATGCATCGGTGTGCCGACACGTTATTGGTAGACTCACTCGCTCTTCCCCTCCCGCACGTCGTTCGCGCGTCTCGAGTCTCTTGGGTACTGTTGCGTACAGATTGTTTTATCGTATTAGTAAATACGTCATGGTGAATAAATATCTAAAAAAACGTTCTTCTTCGACATCGCACGATGATTTTATGGAAGGAATATCAACACTGCCTGCAATGTTAAGTTAGTGAGGCGAAAAATTACGAAATAAGAAAAGAAATGTCATTTTTCTTAGCAATTTTGTGCGCAATTGTACACATGCGTCGATTTCCCCACAAGTCCCGCCTTCAAACCTTAATATAATAATTCACCTATACCGTACCTAGATCAGTAATTATCAGTCATTAGTTAATTAGTCATTAGTACCTGCTATTTAATAAAATTACTCCATTTTTAAAAGTATTTTCTTCCTTATTTTCCGTTTCTTTTAACACATTTTTTAATGTAATTCTTATGCTAACATTTTATTAATGCGCTAAAAGAGCCTTTGTGCCGAACTGAATGCCCGAAGGCAATTTACCAAAACTTTTATTGGATTGTTTTTTTACTAGTTTGCGAAATAAACAAGTCCCAAAAAAGTATTTCATTTTGTCTTAATTGTCGGTTTTAACTATACCTACACATGTTATAAACTTTTGTGTTTCGATCTTCATTGTAAAATTGTCGATTTTTACTAATCCTTATCCTTACTAATATTATAAATGTGAATGTGAGTTTGTTTGTTTGTTACGCTTTCACGCAAAAACTACTGAACCGATCACCATGAAATTTTGCATACACGTTTTTTGAGACACCAGAAAGGATATACTGTACCTTTCATCCAAGAAAAAAGTACTGTTCCCGAGGGATTATCTAAAATATAAGAAGAGGAATGATTTGTATTTCTATATTTTTGTTTGTAATGAATAAACTCAAAAACTACTAGACCGATTTTAAAAATTCTTTCATCTATAGAAAGCTGCATTATCAACAAGTAACATAGGCTATGTTTTAATATAAAGTCACGCGACAGTTATGTCGAGTGCAACAGCTAGTATTTTACTATTTAAATTGGTTGTTGTTGTTGTTCAAAATTGTTAATTTATTTGTAACGGTGAAAAGACAAAGTGTTTATGCCACATATTATGAACTCAGTTTAAAATCTAAACTAATAGTCAATAACCAACCAATTCGTGTCTAGCCTGAAAACTATTCAATACATCGTTAACTCTTATAGAGTTCTTCTATTACTGTGAAGTACCGGTAATTACTCGAACTGCCAAGTGCATCATAAATACTACCGTTGGAAGTTTATTTTCAGTTTACAGTTGAACTTCTTCATGGTCGTTATATTGAAATAAAAATGGAAAAAGGTATACATTACTTATTACTTCTAGAGTTAAAGTCTTACAAGTGTAAAATTATTTATGCAATGAAGCTTTGTGCCCGCGACTTCGTACGCACTTTAGTTCGTTTTTTGAAAACCCGTCGAGACTTTAACATTTTTCCAGGATAAAAAGTATTCATTTATAAAAAAGGATAAAAAGTTCTGTATTTTAGTCCAGGTAATAAACTATCTGTGTGCCAAATTTCATCCAAATCCGTTACGTTTTTGAATCATTGAGTAACTTACATCCAAAAGTACAAACTTTCGTATGTTTAACTGTATGCAGCAGTCTGGCTGACTAGTGGGTAGCGCTTACGCTAACAAAATAGCATTATGGCGTTGCTTGTGTTACTAGGCAACGGTAGCCACCTACCAAAACCTCAATTAAAAAATGTAAGGGAAAGAGGGGCATAACGTGGACGTGAGGCATCAACACATACAAGTAACTACGCTCACTAGACGTGTTTTTTTTAGCTAAGAGGTGGTCATTTTGCATCATTATTCAGTCTGACAGTCTGACAAAGTGCGAGCGTTTGTTTTTTACGATAAAAAAAAATTCATATCAATTTGGTAAAATTGCAATTAAAAGTATTATTTCATTTTTTTCTAAAATACATTCGATGCCAAGTGGTAATTTAATGTGTAACCAAAGTGTTGTCATTAGTTTTTATAAGTAAATATATTATGTTTATTCTTTTATTGTTTATTTTTCTTAAAGTCCCCGTTAAGCCTCCTTTCCCCTATGTGTTGCCAATATAAGGAAATGAAATCATCAATCAATACTAATAATAAATGTGTAAGTGTAGGTACTGTATGTATGTATGTTCCTCCATAACTCTTAATTAAACTTGGTAGATAAACATTTAGACGTACTAGACACAGAATAGGCTACTTTTTTCTTTTTCAACGCGGACGAAAAAAAAAAAACAACGCTGTTATTCAAATTAAGCTTACCTACACTCCAAAACACTATAATATTTCTTTTAATCACTAACAATTCTATACTGAAATTATAATTATTGTAATTACCAAAGAATCTTTAACAGTTGGGATATAACCTTAACATGAGTTACAAAGTTCAAAATCTAATAATTTGTAGTCAAATGTGAGCATGCGGTTTGCTCGCAGAACTGTCTTAATTGCTAAACGTCATACGTTAACTATTGTCTGCAGTTACTCTCGTCGTAGGAAACTTTTTTTATAAGCTGCTTTTGTTAACTGGTCAGTAAATATTTTAATAATTTAATATCTCGTAGACTCGTTTGATGCTTGCATATGCACAATATGAAATTTTATCATCATTCCCGACATGCCAAATGTTATACCTAATTCTAAATAGAGCAAAATATTATATAAATATTAATATAATATTATAAAGGTTTGTGTGTTTATATTTAGGAGGTAAAAAAATCTTACACGAGGTTTCAATAGTTTGAATAAAATTTCAGGACTTAGGCTAAATATTACTAATAATATGAACTAATAATATGAGGCTAGGCTAAGGCTTTGCTGAAAGTAGCACAAAACTAGAAAAAATGATAAATTCACTAAACGAACAAAGCAGAAAAGTGGGTCTTTTGATGAACCAAAACAAAACAAAACTTATGACTAACAGCTACACACATACAATAAATCTTGAAGGAAAAACACTTGAATATGTAAATAAATACACTTACCTAGGGAAAGAAATATCATTTGAAGACAGAAATGAAGAAGAAGAGGTAGAACGTCGAATAAATATGAGCTGGAAGAAGTACTGGTCGCTCAAGGAGTTAATGAAAGGGGACTATTCGCTTAACTTAAAGAAAACGGCAATGGATACATGCATCTTACCGACTCTTACGTATGCTTGCCAGTCGTGGACATACAACAACAAAATAAAAACAAAACTAGTAAATTGCCAGAAAGCCATGGAAAGGAGCCTTCTAAAAATACGATTAAAACACAGAATAAGAAGCGAATCTATAAGAAGAAAGACCAAATTAATAGACGTCCTAAGCTACAGTCAGAAATTGAAATGGCGATGGGCTGGCCACATAGCAAGGTACAGTGATAAGCGATGGACTATAGAAGCGACAAGGTGGAATGGACCTATTGGGAAAAGACGTAAAGGGCGACCGATGAAAAGATGGAGCGATGACATTATAGCTACAGCAGGAAGGGAGTGGATCAACCAAGCAAAAAACAGAGAAGACTGGACCAAACTGGAGGAGGCCTATACCCAAATTGGGGTTCCTATCCAAGAAAATTCATGATGTACATAACCTTTTAAATGAAGAAACAATAATTTTAAATATATAAGCAATGTAAATAGTATAAATAAATAATTAAAAATCATGATGAAACTAAAAAAAAAAAAAAAAAAAATGCATGTAATACTTAAGTGATAGGAAACAATAAAGGCTTTATTATTATTATTATTATTTAGGCTAATAATATGAGCCGCGGGCACCAGCTATCTAGAAATCCAACGTTTGGCAAAAGTATAATGTCAGGCTTTATATTGCTTATTACATATTTTGTCATGTGATTTTGTCGAGGGCAGCTAGTGTCTTATAAATGTGTTTATGTTAACGCTGCCTCGACTTGCATATGTAAATAGTAAGGATATAATGCCTTGGCGTCTATTCTCATCAGATCGAGAGCGATCGATGGCGCTAATCGACTTTGTAAAGTCAATTGAGCGAATAAATGCATGTCGGGTGGTTGCACGTCATATCCATTAAAAACGGTTTTCCACTCAATCAATTTTTGATTTCACTCCTAGTGATATTGACCCTTAAAATGGGATAAGCGAGCTTATCTAATCTGTCTCGCCAGTACCGACATGAAGAGTGTATATCATTATGTTGCATATTGATTTTTTTTATTTACCGTTCGTAAAACATTCTTAATTGAGGAGATATTCAATATGTTAGAATTCGTTAATACACGATTACAATAATGTGATAACCTTTAATTTAATTGTAGAACTGTGCCCTATATTATTTTGCATAGCTGTAAGTTTACCGCAAAATTTGTCAATATAATTTATGGGGTAGTAACAAGGATGATTTTTAACATTGGGAAAAATAAAAGGTGGGTAGGTTTATGTCGAGAGCGATAAGGGAGCCGCATGGCGGTGATTCGATTAAGGATTCTTACGCTAAACTTCGAAGTGACAACACGCCTTGTTGCTACCCACTAGTTTTTGTACAGTAAATAAATTAATATCATCGAATAACGTATTTGATTTGATTAAACCACCTGATATCTAATAAATAGAGTGAAAACTTTATTAAACCCATTGTGTTAAACCAGCAGAAATGAAAACCCAAGGGAAGCATTGTAAGAGGATTCACTACCCACGCTTTAGAGAAGTATATCTACTTAGAGAAATCTACTTATCTTCTTTCCATAGTATAAAATATGTTAGCTCCCCGCCGTTTGTCCCTCTGTATATTATGTAAGCTTAGATCTTTTAATACGCAATGGAATTTTAATGCGGTTTTCACTGATGGAGAGTGAAATTTGCAGAAAAAATTAACCCGTGCGAAACTGGGAACGGGTCGATAGTTATATATAAAAATGAAACGTCGTGCGTTTAGTCTCGCAAAAACACAAGAATGGTTCTAATTTGGTTTTCACGCACACTTGACGATTTTAATTTGATTTTAATTTGGTTTCGCAGTCATTTGGGCAAAAGACAGCCTTAATGTTTTGTAAATACTTCACTAAAAACATGTTAAATATGTATATATTATCCATAAATACATGATACAAATTGTAAAAACTCTAAAGAAATAAGAATTTAAATCAAAATTAATTATAACTCAGCTCTTAATATATTTGCTTGAAAAGAAACTCTAAAAATATTATTTAAAGCTTCAATAACGTAAAAAATATTGTCTGTAAAGAGCTTGAGACAAGATGATAATAAAAATGATGTTATTAACCTTTGGCCCTTGCTATTCACGGAATTTACTTAATCGTTTGGGGCTTTTAAAATTTTGCTTGGAAACAAAAATACTCCTATGAAATTGTTTCTGTATGATGTTAAGGTCTAACGCCTCTAACACAAACAACGCCACTGATGGTGCTGCAAGTGCGCTGTCGATCATTGGGAGGCATAGGGAAATGGGCTCTGGCATCCCTTACTTCCTTTATTTTTGTGATTTTCAGGTCCTGGAGAAATTATTTTAAAATGAAATGTGTACTGAACAAAAAGCTAACCCCATAAGAAACAATATTTATAAAAAAAATGTACATAATGCTATTGCTAATTCCCATAACAAACCACGAAATAAAAATAAAATGTATCACAAACACAGCTAGAGATGGAAGTGGAAACCAGTTGGGTGGATTGTAAACAACTACATGATATGACGTGTCTCACGTCCCGAAATACGGCACGAAGCAAACGTTGTAATTTCATTTTAGTGTTCTTTACGAACACAATTTATAAAATGGTTTTAGACAAACTCTAACCAATACAATCAAGGGAGGCAGCTACCTAGGAACCTAAGCGTTTACAGGGCCGCACTTGTAACACACACACACACACAACCCCAGATGGTGGAGGGCCCACGGTTTTGAATAAATATTTTACTTAGGTAATATAATCCTATATAATGAATCCCTATTGGCAATGTAGATAGTAATATTTTTGTAGTAGGGTTTTTGTTGAAAATAAAAAAAAAATCATGACTGCAAAGTTCATTGTGCCATGCCATTTAAAATAGATAGATCAAAACCACATTGACTAAATAATGAATAACTAACCAAAGAAATTACTTTTGAATCGTTGTTGAAATACATTTCCTCTTTAAAAAGTTTAGAAAATTTATCTTT
This sequence comes from Synanthedon vespiformis, assembly GCA_918317495.1. Taxonomy (NCBI): domain Eukaryota; kingdom Metazoa; phylum Arthropoda; class Insecta; order Lepidoptera; family Sesiidae; genus Synanthedon; species Synanthedon vespiformis. Next base: position 4,881,926 of record OU906953.1, read on the forward strand.
TGTTTCGAAGACTCGTTTTAATGAGTTGTCGCCTTGGAGATGAGCCAATATTTGAGAACTGACCGAGCGAGCATTGTACAGATGAAGTAAGTTGTAGTTAACGATTAACGATTTTTACCTCTGAAGAGACGAACTTTTCGAATTACATTTTCATGTATATACTTAGTTCTTTTAGCGTGTGTAATTTTAAAGTATTTGCCAATTCAAGAAGTCTACTTCTTAATTTAAAAAAATACCTTTAAAATTAATTAATTTCTCTACTTATTATGTTATATTACAAACTAACTGTGCCAGCAACTTCATACGCGCTGTACCTAAATCGTTTTAGAAAATCCCACAACCCCAGGAACCTAACATTTTTCCGGTATAAAAATTATCCTAAATGGCGTAACGTATTTGGATGAAATTTGGCACAAAGATAGTTATTACTTAAATTAACATAATAGGATACTTTGATCCCTTTAACATAGGATTTTAACATAGTCGTGGTACGGGACACTTTTTTCTTTTCAACGCGGACGAATTCGTGGGTGCCAGCTAGTATTATGTAAATTGTTATATATTTATATTTTTACTTCACATATTTCTTTTGGTATATTGTAACATTATAATTACCTAAAGATTTATGTCATGCTATTATATCTAGAAATCACCACCCACTTGAGTAATATTGAGAACACCTATGTACATTTTCTTAAATGTATAACACCGTGTAGGTGCATTCGATACCAATATGCAATTGAACTAATGTTAATGCTACACCAAATTCATGTGACCGTACGTTGCAGTGTAGTTTGGGCTTTCGAGTTAATCGCACAGCTGCGACTCTATATGAATCTTTGCACGATTGTTTGCTTGTACGCTCAGCGTATTGTAGCTAAAGATATATGTCAGAGATAAGAGGATTTGCTCCGAGACGTTCATATTGTTGTGGATACATACATACAACTTACAAATGTTTAAATATATCTACTGTCTGCATTTTAGGACAAACTTACAGTACTACAATGGTACAAAACCTAAAATGTAAGTTATTCTTAGAATGAGTTAAAAATAAGGAGAATAGTAAAATAGCGAGAATGAGATAAGGAAAATAATAATAGTCCGGGATACAGGACCTGGATTTTTTTCTGATTACTAACAGGCTGAAACTATGTGAGTAGCTTCGGTTTGCCGAGACGTCTACCTTTTTCTTTTGCGAAAATTCTCGATAGAGGTAGCCAAAGTAGTTAGCAGCCGTAAAAAACTTCCAATGCAGGACTGGGAAAACGCACCACTCAATTTGTAGGACTATGCGGCCATTTTAATATACAAATGTTTACTAAGCTGCAGACAAAAAATCAGCTGGTTAGTAATCCTATCCCTCCCAAAAAAGCTACTCATGGAGTTTCAGCCTGTTAGTAATCAGAAAAAAATTCAGGAACCTCAATGTGTCGAGAAATTCTGACTGTGCTCTTGTTCGTTTATTCTTGGTATTATCAATTTTATTTTAGTTTATAATATTGACTGTACTGTCGAAATCCTTTCGAGATCCAGCAGTTTCAGAATCTTTCGATCCACTGGGATATTATACTGCATACGGGTGAGGTGTACACATTTTTAAGCAGTAACTAACTATTACAAAAATAAAGCAGAACTTGTATTTAGGATAACTTCTTTAGTACGTTAAGTACATTAATGGATGACCCAACCTTTATGGGATACATCATATTATGAAGCTGTTAATTTGAATTTAATAAAGAGAAGAAAGCACCAATACAGTATACAGTTTATATTTGTTATGCAGCACGCACGAGAACCAACCCGTATAATGGAATCAGCATTCAAAGTGAGCCGCGATGTAAGGCACTTAGCTGAAACACGACTGCCCGTGGCAGTTTTGCTGGGACAGCCATTTCAAAAGATGAGAAATAGTTATTTTCTGTTCCCGGACTCCCCGCGACTATTAATCATTCTTACACAGCGGGCGGCACGGATTGACCTATGTCCAACTTGCGTCACTTCAGACTTACGCGGTCTTTCTTTTAGCTGCATAAGGAGTTTTGTTCGGACAAGTTAATTCTTTGTACACTTTCAGCTTACGGTCAAACGGAACACCGAAGTCCGTGTTGTACGGTATGTGTTGAGCTCGGTATGCTGTTGTACGGTATGCTTTTTAACATTGCTACGCACGCTTCAAGTAGAGTATTTTTAATTTGTACGGACTCTGGGGCACGTTTAGCTCAGTCTGATCTCCAGTGAACTAGGTTTTTCTATAATATTTATTGTAAACACGTTTTGTAACTTACTAACAAAGCCATCTTGTAATTTTATAGATATATTGAGTTTAGTACAGATGATATATATCTACATTTATAGACATGTCATAAAATATAAATAAAAATCAATGTAAGTATGTTCGCCCTCTATGGGCTACAAAACCACTCAACCGATTTTCACTTATGTTTTTTTTTTTATAATTTTCCCCCGGGGGTTACACCATCCCTGTTGGCCGTATATTTCCATAAAATAACACATTGTTACAACATTGCATTAAATAACTTGCATTATAATTCGGGGAATGAGACATTTTCCCCTTACATACGCAAGGGACCTTGTTAGGCTACTTAATTAAGCTTCATTATTGTCAACTACGTTCATAATTAAAACTTTTATTTAACAATATTTAAAACTGGCAGCAAGTATTCACATAATTTAAAAACCTTTATTTTTATAAATTATCCAGTTATTTTTTTATTTAGCCTGATCGACACCGTTGCCACTATGTGGCAGAAGTCTAAGAATTTTTGAACAATATATTTGTTTGCTAGGATTTTGTGCAGATTATCTGCACTCAGATTTATATCAATGTCATTTTCCAGCACGAACCTTGCTCGCGCGAAACTGGGGCAGTCCACCAATAAATGCGGAACGGTTTCCGCTACCCCATGCCCGCACAAACAGTCCGGGCTGGAAATCTTTTTGATCCTGTGCAGATAATCTGCAAACCCACCATGTCCCGTAAACACCTGCACCAGAGTTGGTGACAGCTGTAGTTTACGTATCATCCTGTACGCAGCCTCAGCATCCGGTAAAAACAGTTTGGTGCGGTAAAATCCGGTAAAAACGGTAAAAGCAGCAGTAGTTCACTTATGTTAAAAGAGATAAACGAGGATAATAATTTGTGTATATGGAAATTTAAACGCAGACGAAGCCAGAAGCGGGTCACCATTTGTAGATAAAATTTATTTTCAAAGCCCCGGGAGTTAATGATAAATTATTTTATTTAAAAAAAGTTAAAAAAATTAAAACAATGTTTCATGCTGTCTCCAATTTGTATAATTATTACACGTTTTATATTAGCACAATGTTGTCTTTTCATTTCAGCGGTATGTAAGCGTAACCTTGTATTTTTTTACAGCGATTGATACTTTTATATAATGTCTTCTTCTATGTTGTCATAATATTTTGCGACCTGCGTTGAAACATGAGCGATGATATGCGGTTATAAGAATAATTGACTGTGATCGTTCCGTGAGTGGGCGTGACAGCCTGTCTTTTGGGAAATATAGGTAAAACACAATATTAATACATGAACGTTTTCCGACCTACCATTTTTATACACTACGACGACCCTTGCTGGGCAACATCAAATGATTGATACGAAGAGATTTTCCGAACACACTGAAGTTTTATTGTTCGTATTTGGATAGATATTGATGTGGGCAATAAAAATGTAAGTACGATATAATTTATTAGGGAACTAAAAAAAAAATATTTTTTCGATGCAAATGTAGACTTTCTTTGAAGTCCGAGAAAGGTTTTTATCAACAAAATTGGAAAAATTGCCGGGAAAATCTGCGGAGGCGGATCGCTAGTAAATATAATCCTGAGTTCATAAAGAATCACCAGATCTTGTGAATCTCAAAAATGATAAGAGAGGTTATAAGATAAGAGAGCAGCTAATATGATACAGTAGAGAGTCTGATAGAAGAAAATGCTATAACAGGACAAATTGAATATTGGATAATATATTCATCAGTACCATACCAAGGCTTAATAGAATGGAAAATTCTTTCATTGCAGTGGCATAAGATGTTACTGTTTTCAAGTGAATTTCAGTAATATTGGATCATATGGAGTTTTCAATTTTGTTCGTTCACAAACAACTTGAGAATTACAAAATGCATGCATACACGATACATTTGAATAGCGATTGTGCTAACAAACTACAATATGCACGGACTTTGCTGAATTTGTATATATTTGCATGGTTTAACCTGTTCCATACAAAGCGAACGGATCGTGTGTTTAGGTAGATATCAAACTTGAATATTTAGTCTCATGAAACTATTTCTAAATAAACTAGACGACAGAGACAGAACCATTTCTAAATAACCAATTAATAAATAAATTAATATCAAACTATTTATAATTCATATATTGCAATAATTATTCTTTCTAAATTGAACATTTAGTCTGATGAAACTATTTCTAGTTGACACACATAGAGTCATTTCTAAATGACTAAATAAATTCCAAATAAATTTGAATGTTGCAATATATTCTCTACAATACAACAGCATGGTCAATAAATACCGTAAATACCATTCAATGCTAAATAGAACCAGTTCAATTATTTTTTCTTGTTCCCTAATCGTATCATGAAAACTCTTCATAAATTAATTATCTTAAAAAGAGAATCTGCTTGATATTAGTGGACTGATACTTAGGTAAGAAAATAATATTTTTCATTAATTTTCAAATAAAATTTGTCCGATGGCGACTTTAAAAAATATCGCATATTTTTTAATCATTTTTCGACTTGCAGCTTACGAGACTTAATAGACGTGATGGTCATTCTCATTAGTTAACCGATAAATACTTAGGTGGTACGCAAAATAGGTCACAGAATTTATTTTCACAAGATATTTTTTACTGGTGTGTCAGATCAAGATTTTAATTAGGAGAATGATTGAGTTAATGCTTTAAGTTCTAGTAGTAGTAATAACAAAAATAATATCATGCTTGGTGGGGTGTTAGTTATTAAGGATATTTGAATGATAAATTATTGTAAAATTAGAAGTTTTGTATTTATTGGTGTATTTTATATTCTCACAATAACAAAAACAAAGAAATGATGAAACGATCTTATCCAGTAAAATATTATTGAGCTACCCGAAAATATGTCAAAATATTCACAGCGATATTGAAGAGAAAAATAAAAATATTAGCAACATTAAGCCCAACAGGCTTTTCCTTTTCAATAGGTACCATATTTTGCTCTTTTATTGGATTCTTCGAATACCTGTCAAGTATCGAAAATATAAGTTAAATGAAAAGCCACAATTTTGAAAGGCTTTTGTGTTTATAAATATAAATAAGAAGTTAATAGCGTAAATAATTCCTGTAGAAAAACATTTTCTTTTATCAGTTGTTAAGGGATATGATTATTTGAAATTGTATAATTTTATTAAAATGTAATATTAATGTAGTAAGTAGTTGATACGCATTAAAAAATATATTAAATTATATCAACTAATTCGACTATCCCTGCTATTGCATATATATTTAAGTCAACTGAGCTAATATAAATATTTGATTACGTTCTCTCATTATAAAATTTAATAGAGAACTGCAACAGTTCTGTATCAAAACTTATTTTCTATATACACACATACATCAGTATTAATATATTATGTACATTGAAAAAAATTCTACTACTGGACACTTCTTTGGGTGTATATTGTATTCACACATTCCACACATCACCATCTAGTTAGACAGTAAGCAACTAATGCTTTTACTATTTATTATAAATACAAAACAAAACATCCATGACTCAGGTACAAAGGTAAATGTTAACACATAAAAACATTTGCCCCTAGCGGGATTCGAACCCACGACCGTTTGGTTGACAGCTAGATTTACTAGCCACTAGACCAAACGTGTCGTCATCTATACAATATCTTCATCAATACTAATAATAAATGTATGTATGTATGTAATTCTTAAAGGAATTAACAGATTTTCATGAAACTTGGTAGACAAACATTAAGACGTACAGAACACAGGATAGGCTATGAGCCAGGACAGGATAGGATTTTCAACGCGGACGAAGTCGCGGGCACCAGCTAGTAATAAAATAAACTCGCTGTTCAGTTTCTTCGCTAACTTCTTTCTAAACCAACCATCGGTTGTTGATACGCTACGACTTATCGATACGGCTAGTTCGCACAACGAGCGAAGATTTCGGCATGTTTATGGATGTTATTTTTGAAAATGATTGTAAACAACATTTGGAGTAAAGTTGTGTTATCCAGTACATTGTGAATATTTTGTAGTGGAACCTGATCGTAACGGTACTACCGGAATTTAATATATTATGATATATTTAAATTTAAAGTTGGCTTATCGCACATTTGCGAGAGTGCGAGATAAGTTGAAACAGTTTGATTTTATTTTACGGAGGTCTTTTCTTTATTATTTATAAGTTGTTACATTGAAAAAATACTAAGGTCCATGAGATAAATTTTATAAGTAATTTAATATTACACTGACTCACACTCTGTATCGGTTACTTGATACATACGGTGGTTACTGTTGGTCTGTAAGAGCGGTCTGATATAGTAAACAATTCGAAAACAACATAGATAATTACTTGTTTTGAAAATAACGTTAGGCCCATAGGCATTCGAACCACGTACATACATGGATTTATTAAAAGAGGTCAGGTCGGTGAAAACGTCTGAAATATCGTGGACGTCAGGTAAATTTATAGGGATAATATGTTGTGCGAGAAGCTCAATTTCCGAGTGAGTTTACTGTGATTTTTTTTTCATGTAAGAAAAATAGATAGCAAAGAATGGACGCCACTAAAGTTTGTATAAGTTATTGGGCGACCTCTAAGTCAGCGTCAAGCGTCTCGTGTTGCGTCTAGCTTTATAGAAAAACAACTTTAACGTACAAGTTCATACTAAACTTTTTAAGAAAACTAGAAATAACTCACATCACACACAGCTTCACAAAACTAATAAAATTTACAAAACTATTTTACTAACAAACTGTTTGTAGAAATATAAAATAAATGGGAGGATAAATTTTTTTAACGTTAAAATATATATTTTTTATTTAGAAGTAGGCAGGCTTGGTTTGGGGAGTAGTAGAGGAATGGTCTCTAGTGTCTCTTACTCACCGAAGTACAACACAGAACAACCACTTATTTGTATCGTATATAAAAATATACTTTAATATATCGTGTATAACAATAGAAACAACATGTTTACATGTTTACAACAAATTTACATAAACGTTATTCGATAGGAGTTCTAAAAATCTTAAAATAAACCATAAATAGCTATAATAATATTTAAAAATCATCGAATAAAAAATTATACCAAAAATAAAACGTAGACTACATTGAACTCCGAAAAATCTTTTACTGGGAAAAAGTTGATTTCCAGTATTATTTTTTTAGTTCGCTTTTCGGCTTAGAATAGTTCAATATGACTTCCAGAAATAGAAATTACATTGGGGTTAGCAGTAATCTTTTGTAATTGTTACCTTATTTACCGACCCAGTCCCAACTAATATTTTATTTACAACGTATTTAGCTTGTGCGTGTTTAATCTAAAATTCAATGTTACGAGTATTTATAGTATCAAGTGTATTGTTCCATTTGCTATAGCTTGGTGGTATATCAAAGCATTATAAATCGTTAACATACTTTTAATTACATATAGAACGTTGCTATTGTAATATCTACACTTATTCTTTGTCTATACTAATATGTAACGTTTGTATGTTTGTTTGTAAGAGGTAATCTTCGAAACTACTGAACGAAGCTATATTTTACCAATAGAATTTCAGAATGGAATTACTTGGGCTAAATATACGAGCACCAGCTATAAAAACAGACACCAAATAAGGATATCAGGCAGGCGTTATATCTTTTATTTTTCAACGCGGACGAAGTTGCGGGCACCAGCTAGTCAGTTATAAAAGTGTTAGCAAAAGTAATCAAAGTCCCGAAACATTTTTTTATATTGAGCAAAGCGATCATGTTTGTGTGGCATACGCGCCATAAAGTTTTATATGCAAGCAAATTCTATCACAGATCGTAAACGGGACACAATAAAAGTGTATGCCCAGTCTCCCATCGATATTAACCAGTTGATGAGTGCGATTATGTTTATGGGACACGCATTCCGTGCGGATGCCGGCCCCCTAAAGCTTCTAAGCCTTGAGGCGTTCCGGACCCGAAGTGCTACTATGTATCATTTTTACGACCCTGGCCAAAGTGAATTTGCAGCCGAGATAACATGGACGTGTTAGTCATTTACATCTAATGTGGTAGCAAATAATTTGCCACGATCATAATTTTGGGGCATCTTAACAAAATAATTTTGGTTTTACAAATCTTCTTTTTTCACCTACTCATTTTATGATATAAGAGGTATTTGTTACCTTTGACCACCTAGCGCAGATATTTGTAACTCTTAAGAGGAAATTGTCATTTAAGAAGCGTTGGTTGCGCATGTTCTAAAAATATTGGTCATTGAACATACATAAAGGTAGACACTAGAAACATCTTACAGTTGAGACCATAGTTGAAACGGACCACTTTGTTTTAATTTTATTTTTCATAAAAATTGATAATTTCATGTGTAAGAACCTAATATAAACTTTAAAAGAATATATAATTCATTTAATTTCGTAAAAAAATAAAGAACTCATTGGAGTTAAAGTTATAATAATTCAAATTCAAAAACCTTTATAATTTTTTTTTTTTTTTTTTATGTTAAGGTCGACAGACAATTTTATTTTATTCTTAAGAGAGGAATATTGTGTACCTATGATAATTATTTTTAAACATTTAAATCATGCGCGGCGGCGGGCGGCTCAAAATTACTTAGGTATACTTACATTAGTTTAAGAACTTAGTTATTATAAGGTTCAATAAAATTATTTTTTGCTTTTCAGTTTTTTCGTTATAAAGTTTTATTTCTATAACATAACCTATATACGGTAAGTTATATACGGAAATGAACTCACTATAGAGAACATTGTATTAGTTGAAGTCATTCTTGATTTCACTACTATTGTGAAAGTTTAAATAAACGAAACATATCTAATAACTCTAAACGCTACATTTTCTGCACTAAACTGTAATCTTTAGAGCACTCAAATTAACAACATTAACAAAATTATGTAAATTTCACTAAATATTTTACACACGGCGACTACATACGAGTATACTGTTAAAGTCCGGAAAGTGGAGCTTAAACAAGCGAAACTATGAATAGCGGGACAAACTGTTACCACCTACATTGTTTAGTAACAAACTTATTTGTTGTAACTGGCAGCGCAAAAACGGACCCAATACACAGGTATACTACTCATTCGTTTTTTAAAGATTTAAAATGATTCCACAGCCATTTCCCTCTTTTTTAACGTTGGGAAATCCTCTTAGATATCCGGCAGTGTATCCCCGCGGACACTGCGGCGTTGTGCCGGATTCGTTCCGGCTAAAACCCAACTTGATGGGCTAGACTTGATGGGCGGGGTCGCGGGGACGTTATGACATGACTTCGATGCCCTGCCACGGCTATACAGCGTGGGCAGGACCATCTATCTCGAGAGACCTCCACCAGGCGGAAAATCCCCTTTCCCTATCCCTTCCTCATCCCTCAGCATAAGTGGTGTTGATTCTGTTATAGCGACAGTAGTCACCTACCATCAAATGGTGGCCCATTTGATGGTAGGTGGCTGTATGTCGAGCTTAACTTAAGAAAGGATTATGAGAAGCAGCCATAGCCAACGGTTCTGACGCTCGGAACAGCTAATATGTTTACATCTCGGTTGGGCCTAATAATTTGCGTATTTAACGATTTGTTGTTAGATTAGAAATAATAATAAATGATAAAAAATAGAATCTAGAGATTAAGGAAAACATCGCGAGGAAACTCGTATGTCCTAGTAGATAGCAATTTAATATTCTAGTTAGTGCAACGTTGCCGTCTCGTGAACGGTGGAATAAAGATATGTAAAAGATATAACAATTTTTATAAGAAAAAATTGTGTTCTGTTTAAAATTACTTTACCTTTCTTTAAACTTCACTGTTACTAATTTCATTTAATCGTGAATTCGTCAACTAGGTCGGACAGGCGTAATATAAGCGCTGTGCTTTGCATCAGCTTATGCTGAGCCAAATAGCTTTTTGCTGCCATGGCGCACACTCAATGGGATAATATGTAAATGTGAAAAAAATGTGTGTATTTTTTATTATATTTTATTTGTTTTTTATGTTTAGATGTATTTGTGTGTGTCATGTTTCTGCAAATAAATGTATTCTATTCTATTCATTTAGGAATAAGCAAGAAGGGTTTTATACCACTGTTAAAGCCCTAATATAAGCACTAAATTTTATAATCTTCTTGTTCACAATATATTTTATATACTTAAAAATTTTATGAATTTACTCAGACAATTTTTTTAATTAAAATAATATATTTTCCAAACATAATTAATTCACATTAAATAATAATGTTTATATTGGTAATTAGCATAATAAAAGTAACAGAATCTTTTTGAGATCCATTTTATATAAACGCAATTTATATAAGTAACTCCACATTCATCCCTAAACATTAATTTATATCTTCCAGCCACTCCGTTTTTTAAGAAACACGCATGAATTACTTTCACTTTCGCCATTGCGGTGTCCTGAATAAATAAATGAGGGCCGTTCCACACCGTTCCTTCATCCCCTTTGTGTACTCACATGTCTTCCTGGCATGTGTAATGGGATCCCTACCAAAACGGGTGAGGAATCTTTTGTGCTAAATAAAATTTCAATACAAAAGGGCTGGGGCAAAGATCTGCATTGGAAAGGTCAGTTTTCTTGTAGTCTCATCTGACAAAAAGCAGAATTTTTTTCAACTTCCCAGTTTTTTTGCGAACTCAGCCCATTCCGCGTGAAAAATGATATTGCCTGGCGTCGAAACTCGCAGGGTTACTGCTTATGCGAGAGAAAAATTACTTTTTCTGTACGCTTCATTAGTGAGCCAGTAATAATGTCTATATAAATTGTATGATAGATAAACTTTGGTAATTTGCTTCCTTTCTATTTTATTAAGGACAAACTGAGACTTTATTGAATTTCGCTTTGAAATGTAGTCCCTATTTAAATAATATAAATACTTAACAATTAAAAAATCTATAAATATATTCATCAGTTTATTAATAATAAAATTTAATATTTTTTTCCTTTTTCGGATAAAATTATAAAGTACTAGCTGGAGCCCGCGACTTCGTCCGTTGAACGATGAAAGGTACCCTATGTCCTTTCTGGTGTCCCAGACAATGTGTATGCAAAATTTCGTGATGATCGGTTCAGTAGTTTTTACTGAACTGTGAAAACAAAACATACATCCATACAAACTTTCGCATTTATAATATTAGTAATTAGTACGGATTTGTCATTATGGCTTTTATTATATTAATACATTCCAGTAGTCTTTAAAGCCTATATATAGTTTTATAATTTACTAATATTGAATTTTTCAAATAATACTCATGTAATTAAAAAACTACAGACATTTAAAGAAATGTTATTTTAGTAAATGAAATATGTACTATTTATACACACATGGTCATATTTCATTTACTAGAATATTCTGGGTGCATAAATACAGTTTGGTTTTGTGAAAGGTTTAAAATAGTTTTACATAAATTAATCGTTTAGATTTTTAGAAGATACACATTAAGAAATTAATTTACTCAAGAAAAAAAGAATTATTCCCTTTTCTTTAATCCCTTAATTTTCTTTCTCGTTCCCTTAATTTGGAAAATACATGAATACATTGCCTACTCAATCTAAAGGGAATGAAGTCGTTAGCAAAAGTTTGTTAATTAATTAAAGCCATTAAATTAGGGGAGACTTAAAAAGGCAAGGAATATTTAAAAAATATAATCGTTACCATATTCTGAGATTTATAAAATGTTGATTTTGATGCATACTTTTAATTTCAACTTTGACATTGTCAACATTTGGTTGACTTTAATTTATTTCATTATTCATATCTCCTTATATGTGTGTTAACATTATATTATGCACTTATATGTATGTAGGTATATACGTACTTATATTCCATATATAATAACTTTACATGCTTAACTTTTTATAAATAAATAGACGAAACTTAAATAAATTATTCATTTATTCTTATTTTCACACTTTCTGTACCTAAAAAAAAAATCAGTTGCCTAAATCATAATGTGCCAATATTTTCCAACATACTTTGCCTATGTTCACCTAAATAATGTTCTCCACAAAATCGTGCATCGTGGTACAATTATGAAACAAACAATGTTCGTCAGGTAGCTAAGAGGAGATTGTTTACGTGAGCACGGGAAGTTGCATACTAATAGCATTACATCGATAATTCCACATAAGCCATATGTTATAAAGTCCCTATTATAGAACCTTTTTAAAATGCTTTTACACGAGGATATTGACTTACTGAGCTTATTTCTCATCGTGCCTTTATACTTCAACAAAACCTTTTTTTCTGTTTGTAATATAGCATAATATGGGTACGATGACGTTTGGTATTTGAGACGAAGCGCCGCCTATGAAACTGTATAAAAAAAACGAAATACTTAATACAAGCAACACCAACGTTATTGCTTGTATTAAAATATGCATAAAATACAAAATACTTTACAGAAAAAAATCTATTAATCTATAATTAAAATACATATTTCGTGGTTTTAAAACATTACATTACTCCATTTAACTAGATCTCTAGCTAGTTGCTACATGAAATGATTTAGTTGGAGGTAATGGAATTGTAAATGCCCAGAGCAATTTTCAATATAGCCATTGTCATCACATCAATGTGGGCTGAATTGAAAAATAATTGCGTTTCAGAATACTCTAATATAGATTAGAGGGATGGTAAAGGCAGCAATGTACCAAGTTGATCTAACAGTAATACGTTGCGGCGAACAGAAGACTCAGATTTTAAAGTTGCATTACTGTCAATTCCACAACCTAGGCAAGGTTATAAATCCTAGTAATATTTATAAATGAGAAGGTTTGTTTGTTACTCAATCAGGCCAATATGGCTAGGGTCGTGGGTGACATATTATGGAAGGGAAAACTTTGAGAGTTTATATCCAAAGTCTACCAGGAATTGTACATTGGACTCAGAGTCAGAGCACCTTAACTACTCGACCAATAAGCTCGTCAATTTAACGTTGATTACTAGAACTTTAAAACAGATTACTAGAGTTTTAAGTCAAACTGAGTGTAAAATGAAATAAATGATCGGTGCTTATCGGACTCTTTCATTAAAGTCTTCGTTCGACTTTCAAAAGTTTGCTTAATTAATTCCATCAATGTCCAACTACGTAAAAGTAATTTGAAGACTTTGAAAATAAATAATTATTTTCAGTAACATGAAACTAATTCTGAAAAAGCTCTTTTCAATACCGTCCTTTTAGAGAAAATAAAAAATAATACAGTTTGAACATGTCTATATTACAATTATTATTTCAAATATTTTGGTACACTGTTTGACCATAATTAACAGTTAATTTATGTTTTTTGTACGTAGGTAATCTTCAAAACTACTCATCCTATTAAAAAAATCTTTCATCAATAGTTAGAATAGAATTATGAGGATGAATATAGGCTAAATATTCAACACAGGCGAAGCCACGGGCGTCAGATGTTTAAAAATTAAGACCTATCTTACAAGATAAGTCTTAGATAGGTCTTACAAGATACAAGATAGATACAAGACGAAGTCGCGGCACTTGTTATGTCTTCTCAAACATTATTTTAACTTCAGATTCGCTTAGACATTTTAATATAAAAAAATAAATATATAAAAAAAATTAAAAACTCAAGTTGGTTTATGTACGCTTCAAAAGCTTGAGAATGAGAGGACTGATTTTTATCGGTTTTCACATTTTATGGTAATAGGGATTAGGTAAGATTTTTGTATTTATAAAATATGCACTCGGACGAACCTAATCTCTAATTAGGTATGATTAAGTAAATGGGTAGGTATGTATTGTATATACATAATATAGGCGTTTTATATAACTGTTCTCGTTACCATAATATTAAGTCGAACGAAATTAGGGGCCATTTGAGTCCTGCTGACTAAATGCATATAGTTATAAACAGTTTGGCTGCAATAACACGACCTAGATAAAGCTGGTCGATGTTGCCTGCTAATGGAATCGTGTCGTTGCGCTACACCACTTCAGATTAACTTTAATTAAGCGGATGTTATTTGAGCCTTCGATGCGGTGAAGGAAATTTATCTCTTCATCTAAACTTACACGATACACGCTATTCGAAGTGTTCGTTTCGTAACACTTGCTCTTAAATTACTAACTTGCGATTGCTGCGGCGAGAGTTATTGCCACTTCAAACTGTGCAGATACTTGGGGGAAAGAAATAATGAAGTATTTAATACGAAAACTTGTTGTACGATACTAGATGTAACAATGTATTAATATAATACCAATAGTAATATACACAGAAGTAAAATATGTAGTAACACCGGTAGTACCACGAGTAAGAAGTGAAAAATACCAATAGTTTAGAAATAAAAGAGAATAGGAACAGTGATTTTAAAAGATTTTTTTTAGGTGTGTATCCGCTGATTATAATTTACTATCTTTTGGCGTTTCCTGTATCCCTGACAACGTGCATGCATAATATGATGTTTGGTTAAGTAGTTGAGGAATAAAAAGGTAATCTAAAATAAAAAATAAAAAACAAACGCCTTACAAAATATATTATTATATGCTTTTTTTAAAAACCGTGGACAAAGTCGCGGACATCAGTTAGTACGTTTATAAATTGGTGATAAAAACCAACAAGACAAGAAGGAAGATAAGACAAGAAGGAGACAGGTGGAGTTTCGACGAAGCCGACCTTTTAGACAATACAAACATCCAGACAGAATCAGGATAAAATTTCAATAGGAACTCTCCGTAAAACATTTATCACTCTCTTGTTTTCACTAGAGCTATAAAATGTGTAGCTTGGAGAACGAAAAATCCGGGCAGTACGTGTAGATGTTTTGTCAGTTGGTAGCGAGGGTATTACTCATAGCGACACGGAAGCGTAGACAGCGACATCCGCGGATGCAGCTCGCAGTCGTGTGTCAATGTCGTGTGATATATTGTCGGTAGCCGGTGCCAAAACTGCACACATGTTTACCTTTACCACGCCTCGCCTGCACTTCTCTTTTAACCAGATATCGTGCTGTTTGAATAGTGTAAGCAAATGGCTACTGAAACTTTTACGTTGTGTTCATTCACAATTTATACGTCCCTGGAAATATTACAAAAGCCTTTGGTAAAATAAAAACTAAAGATATGGGCTTGTGGACGGCAGTAAAACTACGCTTTCGCCGTATGCATACATAATTACATGCACAAATGCAATCAAAGTACGCCTTGTCTTATTATTTTAAGTCTTCAAAAATGGAATCATATTTCACACGAAAGTAAAATTGAAAACCATATTGGATTAGTTTACCTTGGACACAAAACCTTAATACAGTAAACGGCTTACGCACGTAATATGTTTATAAAAACAGCTTCACTATGTTAGTCCGCAAAATTTTGCAATAGTTCTTATGTCAAAACTTAAAAAAATTGCGAAAGTCTTTGTACTTTTTTACTCTTCCTACTTGTAAACGTTTGCGTACAGTTGATTAGATTGAAACCTTTCCACAGAAAGATCCGTTGATTTTTCCTCGTGATTAGTTTTCCGGTAATATTATCCCAGGGCAATACAACACTTTATTTGTGAAACTCATTAGGAAATGCAATTTTTATTCATCATCTGTCTGGTGTTGTGTATTTAAGGAATAATTATATATTATTCAGAAACTTTCTTGTGTATATAAATTTCATTTTATTTCTCTATATAATCTATGACTCATGCTTATGAATATTATTAGTTTTCATTTGTGCAGAGCCTTTTATCATAGCTGCGAAAATGTATGCAAACTTTAAATAACTAATTTAAAATAAGATAATAAGAAATGACTTCATTTATGTATTTTATTTTATTGAGATTCATTTTATTGCATTCGTGTTACAAAATATCGTCCAAAATGGAAGCTGCACTAAGAATAATGAAAACACCGAACGGTACATTCGCGTTCAATTTATTTTCTAGTGCAATTAGTGGAATTAGCCCCTTGGTAACAACTTCTCACCTTCTACGCGTATCTCTTTGTTTTATCTTGCGTTAAATGTTTTTATAATCTATCCATGAATAATTTTCTAAAATTTAATGCGTATTTTTTTATTTAAATATTTTTAACTGAAACAATTAAAAAAATAAACTAGTCTTCTTTTTTTTTTTTTTTTTATGTTAAGGTCGACAGACAGGCTGACGGTCCACTTGATGGTAGGTGGCTACCGTCGCCTATAATACAAGCAACGCCATAAGTGCTACAAGTGCGCTGCCGACCGTACAAGGATTAAGGATAAGGGATAAGGGAGGGATGGGATAATGGGCTCTGGCATCCCTTACTCACTCACCGAAACACAACAGCACATAATGCTCTGTTATTTCACGGTGGTATTCTGTAAGGTGGTGGTTACTGCCGCCAGACGGGTTGCCAAAATGACTGCGAAACGCAGTGTGCCCTACCATTACTTTTGAAATCCTGACCAGAGTCAATTTTGAAAATTATATTAAAATTCCAAATTCCAAATTTGACCCCGCCGGGAATCGAACCCGGGGCCCCTGAAACGTTAGGCAAGCACCCTTGCCATTCGTCCAATTTACAATTTACAAATTGAATAAGTATAATAATGATTCCAATTTGAGTATGCCTGTAAATGTATGTACTTATGTAATGTAAGAATAGCCTCTCACAGAATAAATTATATATAATAGACACGTGTGGCATCGTAAAAGGGCTTAAAGTCAGTCAGCGTGGTATGTTGAGATCTGTGCGCGGAGATTCTTACCGTTGCAAAATTCGTAACGACATATCATTGTTAGTATTGGTATCAGCATGAAAACGACTGAAGGGTCGTGAAAGACTAATATATGTATACTTACTTATTGTTATCGAATGCTGTTTGTGGATTGCAAAAAAAATTTTAAACAAAAATTTTGATGTGATATATTACAAAATTATTTTATATCAGACTAGCTGGTATTCGCGACATCGTCCGCGTTCTCTATAGCCTATCTATAGCCTTCCTCGATAAATGGACTATCCAACACAAAAATATTTTTACAATTCAAACCAGTAGTTCCTGAGATTAGCGCGTTCAACCAAACAAACTCTTCGGCTTTATATATCTATTGGCATAGATGAAATGTTGCGGGTATACCATGTTGAAGTTACGGATGTACACGTGTATAGAATTATAAAACGTGATAGAAATTTAGTGTAAATAAGAGGTGAAATAGAATGGTTGGCTCTCCACCGTATTAAGGGAGTGCAATATGGGTCCGAAACAATAATTATTATGGTTAATGCTATGTATGGCCCGGTCTGACGATAAAATATGTTTCGGGGAGCTAGTGAGGCTGGTGCAGAGACTACCAGACACACACCGAGATGGATAACTGGCAGCACGAAAATAAATGGTGACATTGGTGCAGATACGACCATTCGGACACCGACTCATTGGCTGTTAGCGCCCGAAGAAGCAGTGACACCAATCCAGGTGCGATTAGTGCTATACTGACTCGTTAGCGTCATATTCCATAGAAACAGTATCACTGCAGGATGACCAGTGTAACACGGACCCGTTGGCGTCAGTTTCTGTAGAAACAGAGACACTGAGGGTGATGGCAAAAAGGTGTTGGCGTCAGTTCACATAGTTCAAACGTTTACACTAAGTAAACTTGTAATTCCTTGTAAATATAATATGAATCATTTTATGCATATCCCTCTTTTCTCTATAAACTCCTCGGAGTGCCCTATATTCTCTTTCTATTGTTTTCTCTCTATATGTTTTATTACTTAACAATTTTATTGTCCTTAAATTGTTCCTGAGATTGACGCCTTTTATATTTAAAATGAACTTTAATCTTTTTTATAGAAATCAGGAAAATACAGTAAAAAGCTTTTTATTTTGATGCATCATTGTACGTAAAAAGTACGTTTAAAACGAAATCACAAAAGCGTGGAAAACAAGTTTTAGTAGAGTAATATATTATTCGTTATTCTACAGAGTTAGAATTGGAGATTAAGGTTATCCTGCTACCAGTGAATGGTAGTTCTACTCACGGATTAAGACTTTCGTACTCAAATACTCTTTATTTAAAGTAGTTAAAGTAACTAACTTAAAGTATTAACTTAAGCTTTTTAAAAAGGTTGTCAAGACAAACCATTTATTTTGATATAATATTTTTTATGTATATTCTTTTATTATTATTAATATTACTCATATATACTATAATCATGTTAAAAACAGTAATGATTTTAACATGATAGTTAAAATCCTATGGAAAAAACATTGGTTATTTTTCAGTTTTCAATACAAGAAGACGTGTGGTGATTCTAACGTATTGTATAGGTACCTTATGTACATATATAAAAGGCTAATATAATATTCGTTTGAACTAAAAAGTATTTTAAAAGAGTTCTATAATAATAAAGTTAACATAAAAAAAAATTATGTACAATATAATATATGAAAAGGAAAAAATATATTTAGCCAAAATATAGACTTTGGAATTCACACACTTTGATGGTATCAATGCTAAGTTAGTACTTTTACAAAAATAAAACAAATAACGTATTTTCTTCTACCTAGATCTTAGGGAATTGAGAACTTACCTATAATAAAAAAAGTTTTAAAGATTGATGTTACAAATGGTAATCAAGTCTTGTGTCGAATAGATTAGTGCGAGTTCGGATAATAAATTCTAATCGTACTTGTTATTGATCATCTCAGCCACAGGACGTCCACTGCTGAACTGAACATAGGTCTCCCCTATAATTTTCTAAAAATATCGGCCAGAAGCAGTCTGGTCTGGATCCACCGTCGACCCGCGGTCAATTCAGATAATCTGTCCACCTTATGGGTGGACGTCCTACGCTGCGCTTCCGATCCGTGGTATTCATTCGTGAACCTTCCGGCCCCAGCGGCCATCGGCTCTCCTTACTTTGTGTTCTGCCCAATGTCACTTCAACTTACGGATCCTCCGGCTTACGTTAGCTCCTCATTTCTGTTTCGATCTCAAACAGCATAACGCCGAGTATAGTCCTCTCCATATCTCGTTGAGTCACGTGGAGCTTTCTTACGAATACGAATAATAGCGCTGATATCTGGTCTCTAACTATTTCGTTATTATTATATTAGTAAAATTTTCCATATGTAGTCCAGCGTGAATTCAGCGTTGTTTTCCATTAGTATTAATTGGCTTACATATTGATAGACTATTTACTCTATTAATGTAAGCCTAATGTTAGAGAAAGCCTAATACTGTGAGAGTGGTTGGGAATTATATGTTAATCACTTAGATGGAAGCAATGACACTGTATGTCAGACACAGTTTTTGTGGAAAAATTGACGACTCTCTATTATTACACGTGATCGATATTAAAATTGTATTTGTATAGTTGAGTAATACAATATTATTTAGGCATTTCGTTTTATGTAGCCCATTTATATAATTAATATTAAGAATCATTTGTCATTTTAATTATGTGTTAGGTAAAAACACAAATTAATTTCTTCTTTAAGATTAAAAACATATTTCCTAATAATAATCCATATCTTAAGAGCGTTCGAGCGTTCCAAGTTCAATGATCGAAGTTTGCTCATATTTCTTCTCTTACGCAATTCAAGTTTGTTAATGAAAGACCCTTGTAACTTCGAAAATTCATTTTGAAACAATTTGAAAGGCTGTTAAAAGGTTATTCTGTGAGTGACGAATTTGAATTTATAACAAAAAAAAATTAACCGATACTCTTACGTATACCAATTATTGGTTTTACTGTATCCTGTAATAGTCGGGTGCCATAGAAACGATGCTTTTATAGACTAAATTGAGAAACTAATTTGAATATTAATTAATTTAGCGAAAGGTATTTTCTTATAAATAAGTGTATTTACTAGTGATTTGCCGGATGTGTTTTTACCTTATTAATTTTTAATTCATAGTTGAAATTCTACATATAGGTGAAATGAAAAATTATTAAATTCCATTCAAATTATTTTTTATTTCTAAAAATCAAACATTTGGCACTTTTGAAATGCAAGCGTCAAGTGGCGAGCGTCAACTATCGCGATTCTATCCCTTTAATTCGGTTCTATCCCTTTAAGCGTATAAATGGAGATGCAATCTTTATATTCTTTCGTTGGGCGATAGTTGGGCAAGTGACATCTTAAATTTAGTTTACTGAATAAAATGAGTTTGAAATTCAATCAGCTCCCTGTCTCCACCAAAACTTATTATTTACATTCGAATAGTAAATAGGTATATTTTTCGATACTTGTTACATAATAAAGCTAAAATTGTTATATTACGTATTTCGCTTTTGGCTTATTTGGTTTTATTGTTTGTTTTTGTTTGATTTTATGAATCAAATACGCCGATATTTCAAAGAGTACCGAGAACAGAATTTATTTTACAGTATACTTATTAATAGTATACCGTCCAACGGGGTTAATTTGACCGAAACATAGTTTTGAGGTTTTGTTTGTTCCTACGACGCGTTTCTGGGATATTTGATGTTTTTTTCTCTCTATAGTACAATTAGTAGTCCTTTTACGCTATACGCTATATTTGGCTATACGCTCAAATGGAAAAATAATAAATTCTTATATTGTTTTTGTAGGTGTAAAGGTTACCCAGAGTGAGGGGCTATTTTGACATATATATAGTCGCATTTGAATAATATAGAACATATATAAGTTCCAATTTTCCTTCTTTGTCAGCCAACTTATAAATACACCAACAGAATTCTTCTAACCTACTCTCAATGTAGCCCCAAAATTAATAGCAGTAAACCCAAAACTAATCACCATTAATATATTTAATGGTGACCTTTTCTTATACATATGCAGTACTTACTGAAGATGTTAACATGTTTATATATGCAAAGGCTAGTAAGTCGTTATATGGACGACTTGATGGTAGCTGGTTACCGTCATATATAAACAAAAGCAAAGTCGTAGACGAGGATAGCGGAAACACTATGGACTTCAAGCGTCATCGTTTATTTAAACAATAATGTAATACAGAAACAACTGGCGAATGAAATAACAGGAGTGAAACTGGAAAAAGCACACATCAGTGCCTCAAAGTAACGATCAGAAAAGCAGCAGGCGTGAATACGTTTGCACGCACCAACAAAATTTACATAAGTGAACAGAGTCTTGCAAGGAAACTGTTTAACCACAATACCATGTTGAACAGAAGGTAATGTTTTCATTAAATATATTTTATCTACTGATAAATACTTTATAATTGTCATCTAAGGTAAACTATGGTAAGATATTTAGTCGACTGAATAGCCTTTTTAATAATTATTATTATTTAAACTTTCCTTTGTCTGATGCCTAGTTTGTTAACTCTTAACCGCTTATTTTTTAACCTATTGATACAAAAAAATCCCTTAAGGTATTCAAATTTTGATTTGGCAGTAAATTTTCCTGAACTAATAATTGTATTGTAGATACGTGTTTGTATATATACGTTATTATGCAATTGACTTAGCTATGCCTAATAAGGAAATGAATACAATGTTTCGAAAAACACACGTACGACACGTACAACGTACATTTTGCAATTTTATTTACTGTGATTCTAACACTGAATTCGAGAACTTTTATTTATGTTGATATCTCTCATCTCGCACCCGACGACATCACGTAATGGTACATTATGTGCTATAACAGTTTGTTCAACCACTGTGCTCGGAATCTTTTATGATTTTATTCACGTACTGGCTGTTGCCCGCGACTTCGTCCGCGTGGAAATAAAAAGTAGCCTATCACGTGCCCCATACTTCTAAATGTTTACCTACCAAGTATCTACCGTAATTAAAAATCAGTTAATTCGTTTAAGAGTGATGAAGAAACATACATATACATACAGAAAAACAATCTAAAATCGTCAATATTCTTTATGATATATATTATGATTTGGTATTTGCGTGTATTGAAGTGTAAATTATTTTTTAAATAGGCTGAAGAGAACTTGTCAAAAAAAACCTAACTCATGACATCGCATACCTAAAGGTTGCTTTGTTTTAAATACAAGATATTTACAATTTTTAAATTTCAAGCTGCCTTTTAGTTCTAGTAAGTTTACTATAATCTAAACACACATTAAACTTAAAATCATAAACTAGCCGTGTCTGTAAACTAAATATTACAAAACAAAATAAACGTTTGATTCATTTTCAAAAATATGGAAAATATCACCTATCGAAGTTTCATGAAAAGATTTAAGGGGTATTTACTCGTATGTCGTTGAAATCTCACCAGCTGCAGGTGCTGTTATCGGGGGTAATCTTGCGTTCATAATGTTCACCTTTGTGGTAAACTTAATGTAATCTTATATACATTTTTAAAAGTATACATTAGGTATACAATAGATATTTACTATCGATGCAAAAAGGGAAAGAACTAGAAGATATTAATAAGAAGATAAGTAGGTAGTGGAACCAGAGATATTTATTATCTGTGTATAAATAAATAAAAACACAGGAAAAAAATTCCGCGTCGTCCGATCAGTCGAACGAAGCAGTCGGACCACGCGGTCTCAGGGTATCATGTAGTTAGAGCTTATATATTTAAATTATACTTATAAAATCGTGTCCTGACTGACTTATCAACGCACAGCCAAAATTACTCTCTAGAAAGCTGAAATTTGGAACACAGGTTTATTTTATAACGTAAGCATCCGCTAAAAGAGGATTTTTGAAAATGTAAACTCCGTACGAAGCCAGGGGCAGGTCGTTTATAACAATTGCATTGAAGCGCTTTCAACATAGCGCGTTTTTGTATTTGACCTCATTTCCACCTTAAGACAGAGATATTCTTAGTATCATATCGAAGAAGGATACCCTTAGTTCAGCTTAGTTAGGTTT
This sequence comes from Synanthedon vespiformis, assembly GCA_918317495.1. Lineage (NCBI taxonomy): Eukaryota > Metazoa > Arthropoda > Insecta > Lepidoptera > Sesiidae > Synanthedon > Synanthedon vespiformis. Next base: position 4,905,020 of record OU906953.1, read on the forward strand.
CATGATCGCCAGCAAAGCGGAATGTCAAGCGATGGCATCAATCACTAACGACGGCCGGGATTACGGAGACCGGGCCGTCATCCACGTTGAGGCGACGAATTTACATAAATAAGCTCATCTGTATTCAGCATGCACGGGCAAGAGCCCATGCAACAACATGTGCCATTCAACTTGCAGACCTCTATTATTAATTGTGGACAAATGACGCCGGGGACTCGTTCATACAAACTCCGTACGTTGTTTCTAGTTTAATACGAGTTGGGAACCAGCCTTCACTTCAAATTTATTTATTGATTTACATTCACTAGTTTCAACGTTTGTTTGCCGATTACTGATTGTATCGAACTTGCATTTATAGTTGTGCCAATAACATACAAAAAAAAATCATGGAGATTGGAAAATATTTAGAAGTAGAAAAACATTTTTCCACTTCTAAATATTCTAAAAAAAAAACATTTTCATTTTTTGTATGGACGAGTACATTCTATTCTTCCCTCTTAAGACTCCATGGCAAAAAAACTGTATTATTACGTTTACATTTTTTTTGTTAATTATGCAAGACAGACTGCATTCTACTTAACGGTAGGTGGATTCATTTTTGCAAACATATTTTTCATTTTATAACATAAAATAAAGCTTTTAAGAATGGAAAAAATGATTGGCAGATTTTATGCTTTTGATTTTATGTTTTTGATAAAAAAATATTTAATCTTTTTTGCTGATATATTTCTGTCAAGCTTTGATCCCCCGTAAACAGACCTTCGTTTTCATTTTGTCATTTTCTATGTTCCTGGCCAAGTGTATGCAAAATTTCATGATTGAACTGTTGAGTAGTTATGGCCTGAAAGCGTAACAAACAAGCAAACAAACTCACATTCGCGTCTATAACTTTGAAAAAGTGGAAACGTTAAAAATATAAGTTTACTTTAGAAACGAAATAAGCATTCCATGTTGCAATTATGGGATAATGGGATTAACAATATACAAGTACTTGTTCTAGGAAAAGTCCTTTCTTTCTTTTAGCATTTTATAGCAGCATTCAACGAGAAAATTACACAAGAGCTTCTTCATAATAATATAGTTCAACAACACAGTTAACCCTTAAGGCAACTATTAAACAAGTTGGTCGTAGATTTAAATTTTGAGCTCGTAAATTAACCCTTCATCCTTTTGAAATAGCAAAGGGTTTGGGACCTAATGGTCTATTTGTGAAACGTAATGGGCCGACCAGACCGGCATATTAGACAATTTAGACATACATTGACTTCATTCTATTCATTAAGAGGCTTTATGCTGTATCCATATCAGAAGGGCAAGTGCAAAACATGTCACGTTGTATTATAGATAGATGTAACAGTAATAAACCTTTGTTCATTTATTACTTTACCGAAGTTTCCTAATTGATTTCTTACTGGCGTTCTGTGTCTTTTTTTATTTTAAGGTCGACAAACACGCTGACTTTCCACTGACACTGGGTGGCCACCGTTACCCATAACATAAGTAACGCCACAAGTACTGCAAGTGCTCTGCTGGCCATAGTAGGATAACGTTATGGGATTACGAAGGGATAAGGAAATTGTTTTTTTTTTTGTTATTATTGTTGTCATCACATTAAAATATCATAAAGATAATAACGCTATATAACATTTTTAATACATTAAACTTAGCACCAGTGGTTGGCAAATATACTGCGAGCCTGATTGGATAAGTAAGTGATGAGGATTGGTATATTGCCTCTGATACTCCTTTTAACACACCAAAACACAACATCAAATGTGCTGATATATGCCAGTAATCTGTTGCCAGACTGGTTGCTCCAATTGTCATAAAATATGCACTTATGATACTGACTGGTTTTGAGCACTTTGGTGAAATCTTCATCAACATTTCAAATGGACAGAGTTTACGTATATACTACTACACGAAATAAAGTTCACTAGTAAATTTAGTTATTTCTAACAAAAATCATCCGAATCCTTATCCTTACTAATATTATAAATGTGAATGTGAGCTTATTTGTTACGATTTTACGCAAAAACTACTGAACCGAACACCATGAAATTTTGCATACACGTTGTCTGTGGGACACCAGAAAGGATATAGGGTACCTTTCATCCAGAAAAAAAGGACTATTCCCGAGGGATCATCTAAAATAAAATAAAAAAACTAAATCCTGGCCAAAGTGTTATAGCAATAAGACGTCAAGCGTTACAATTGCTTTTATATTTTTAATTTATTATCGCGTACGAAGTCGCGGGCACCAGCTAGTGTCATAATAATTGTTTAAGACTACAAACGTTATTAATAACTTTGAAGTGCAATTTCACTTTACGCGGAATGAAAATCATCGAGTTTTGTTGCAAATGAATAAGTCCTGATCACGTAGCTCGGATATCGGAGTCAGCGCCAAGAATCCGCATCTTAATGAGAACCCAGCACTAATTGGAATGCTCGTTTTAGCCCGCTTGTGACTGGATAAAAACTTTAATTATTTGCCAAAATGACCTCCTGTACTTCCTGTATAGTGTATTATGAAGATACCTACTTTTGTATTAGTAAATAATATTAGTAAATAAACATTACTTTCTTCAAACGCAAGGCTTATTAATTGTAAAGTTAAATGTTATAAATTTTTTCTAGGTCAACTTTATTTTTGTTAGAAAGTAGGCACCTAGTACAGAAGATAAATTTAATCCTAGAAGCTGCTTAAATTTCATTAGGAATTGGAATGATGATAATACTATTACTTTCCTGCTCCTAGTCACGTGACCGCTGTGAAACTTTTTGCTTTCTTAGTCATCTCTTAAAATAAGCTTAACAATAACAATTGTATTTTACAAATGATATTTGAACATCAGTCATTTTTTAACAGTGCCTTATTTGTATTGATTAAAAAGATTTCATGTGTTTTTTCTTTGTTTATAATGAATGCATTTAAAATTAATTTAAAATTTATTATTCATATATTATGTTAATATGCATTTACACGTATATGTTTTGGCGTTTTAAGTATGTTCATTTTTAAGTGTTACATTATAGAGCCTGTCAATTTTTTTTTCTTATACTTATATCTTGCGAATAAATTCTTTCTTTTTTGTAATATTTTATTCTAATTAATTAGGCAAATGAAGCTCTGATTATACCTAATCTGTGATCCGTGATAAGATATCAATGTTATTTGCACTTAACCAGGCAGGCATTAAGTTTATGTACATAGATAATCTCCAATGTTCCATCCCGAGACGCTCTCCAATTAATATATTATTTTGGTAAATAAATATACAGTAAACATTTTGGACGCTATTATATACGAATTTAACAATTAAAAAATGAAATTTTATATATACATTTGTAGGGAAATATGATACAAAATAACCAAAATAGAAAAAACAAGAAAAAAAACTGTTTATGCGATCGCAACTATAGGTAGTAAGTATATTTACTTTCATAACTCACAATAAAGTTATAATATTGTAATAGTTACCGCTTAAGCTACTCTTATATGCTTACTGCAGAATTATGCTTTACAATGTAGCTTTACATATTAAATCCCCATGAATATTAGTATTTTCGTGGAAAGGCAGGGAGACTTCGTTTTGCAATAATACTACCTATATCTGAGGGTATTTCGAATGAATATATGAACAGTAAGAGGATTTCCAGTTCCATTGCATTTAAGAGTATCATGCGGCTTTGAGTTCTGTGAACATAATTTTGATCTCAATCACCCCTATACAATACAAAATTAAAAATTTTAATATACAGATTTCAGGTTTCTGCCCCTCAAGGACAAACACGAGTTATGAAATTACGATGAAAATATTTTTAAAATTTCGTACCCTTCCGTGGGCAACGTAATCCTTAAATCCTTAATTAAGCTTTTCTCCACAACTGGCGGTTCATTTAATCGCATTTATCATTGCTAATTTACCGTATTTGGATAGGTACCTCTTCGTAAATGAGTTTAACACGTGTAATTATAATTATGATCTCATTATAATGTATTTCATGTAATCCTGAAATACTAAAGCCCCAGCCAGCTTTAACATAGCCCTTTCCAATCCCTTATCCTTAATCCTATTAGTATAATCGACAGCACACTTGCAGCATCAGTGGCGTTGCTTGCGTTATAGGCGATGATAGCCACCTACCATCAAGTAGACTTTAGTCGACCATCAGCTTGCCTGCCGATCTTAACATAAAAAGGGTCATGTCGACCATTAGAACCATCTGGTATATTGTATGTTGCATCTGCCATCACAAGTGGATGGTCAGCTTACCTACCGTGTTACTTACTACTTCTAGCAAACCCACACAAGTATTAAAAACATTTAATTGATGTAAAATATTGTGTTGATCGGTAATATTAGAAAATTATGAGAAATTATGTCTAACGGGGATTTTATCAATTCTTTTAAATACGATATAACGAAAAAATTCTAACTCTTTTATAAAAGAGTTGGAAGGTTTTGAGATATATCCCAATTTGTCTCTCAAAATTTCCTTTCAAGACAATTTTATTTGACGACATGTTTGGTCTAGTGGCTAGTAAGCTACTAGCTGTTAACCCAACGGTCGCGGGTTCAAATCCCGCTAGGGTCAAATGTTTATGTGTTAACATTTACCTTTGTACCTGAGTCATGGATGTTTTGTATACACATTATAAATACTTCAACTATATATAAATATTTGGTTATGGTTACCAACAAAAGTGCGTCTTTGCAAATTAAATTTGGCAAGTTAAATGTGTACTTTTTAAATAATTATGCGACTTATATCCTCGAATAATCTACAAACTCGTTAAAAGAGTTAAGGAAAGTTAAGTCTATTCAAAAATTGGGTGGGAAAATGGACCACTCGTTCCGAGTCCAAACGGAAGCGAAGGTGTGAGGTACTTCATGAATAACACAGTACAATCGCCGCCTTTACCGTGTTCCTTTCGTAATAACGTCAAATCTTTTGAGGGCGAGAACGCACTGTAATTTTTTCAACGTCTCACTATATGGCCGAAAACACAGTTCAGTAGCTTTCCTAAAACAATTCCTTGAGTAGGTATTCCAACTGAGCAGTGTTACCGTAACTTATCTTTATTTTTTAGTTTTTGTTTTAGATGTAATTCCATGATTTCTCGTTAGTTATGATACATAAAAATCATAAAATTTCTGAGATATCAGATGAAGATAGCGTTCTATATATATTTTTAACATTCTTTTTGAATTATAGGATTCTGAGACGACATTAAATAATAGTCATGTATTGAGAAATCACAAGTTAAGGGAATGATTAATTTGATACCACTGTAAAAGTAAGTTCCAGTAGAGTGTAGATATAAGAATATGGCAAATTACAAAATTCGTAGTTTTTTATATCTTATTATTATTTATATCTAAACCAATATTATAAACTCAAATATTTATATTTTTGTGTTTTTGTTAATGAATAAACTCAAAACTACTGGACTGGTTTCAATTTTATTTGATACGATAAAATTTGTTACAAAAGGTCGGGCAGTCTTGTCGCGCTTTTCCGCTTTCAGTCTCAATCGTATGTAACTGCCTTTATGCGTGCTTTGATTTGTGGAATGTGGAAATTTATATTTATATTTATTACTTCTACAATCATTTCATAGTCAGTATTTCTATAGTCCGAATACCTAACATAGAACAAATAATATTATATTTTGACTTCACAAATCTGCACTTTTATAATAAATTATAAAATGTGCAGATAGATATTCGGTAAAATGAAATTTCATTTTTTATTTTGATCCGTTTTTTTTTATAAAAACATGAGAGCGCATTTTCGATGAGAATGTTATTTGCAAAAAAATGGAAAGAATTTGAATGCATCGATAAACATTCGTTTGCGTAAAACGGAAGCAAATAGCGTGGGAAGGCCCGAATGATTTATGTTTCGGTGAGCACCAAAGCTTTGTGGATGCAAATGTTGGAGTAAATAGCGTTGCTGGAAGTTGTCAAGGTTAATGCGTGACTAGAGGTCATGACGACTATGTCAAGTCACGAAAAGTGCGACAACATATGAACATAATTATACACATGTTACTACGTAGTAGTAAAAGTGCAAAATCACATCCTCTTATACAAATGTGGAAATGAACAATGTTCCAATTTTAGCTGTATGATTCTGTAAAATAAGTTCATAACTTTGAATTTAACATTAGATATTAATATAATTAATTTTCAGATGTATCCATTACTCGATCGGCTTAATTTGTAGTCAATAAAGCTCAAGTTTTGTAACAATATTTTTAATGGCGAAATTGGCTATGGCTAAATCAATTTTACTTTGATAAATTTCACTGCATGTTATGATTTAACTGAATTTGAATGCTGTGAGCTTGGGATAGCGCGGCAGTATTTATATGTATTTTACTAGCTGGTGCCCGCGACTTCGTCCGCGTTAAACAATGATAGGTATCCTATGTCCTTTCTGGTGTCCCAAACAACATGTATGCAAAATTTCATGGTGATCGATTCAGTAGTTTTTGCATGAAAAATTTATATATACATCCATACAAACTTTCACATTTATAATATTAGTACGGATTCGTCAAATCGTAAATGTCATTTGGCGTTTTGTATATGACATGTTGGTCTACCTGCTCTTAAACAAAGAACTATGAAAAAGTCTGTTGGTCTTAATCTCTTGATCGTTGGCTTTCTGGTATTTATTATAACGAGAATATTTAAAATATAAAAGTTTTCGTTGCAAAATAACTTTGTCTGGATACAAAAACTATTTCTCACAATTATCCATTCACTTTGTTTTATTTGAACCTTGATATTTCAGAATATTTAAGGGATCATGTGTTACTCAAACTTATACTTAATGGGACTTATAAATGTTATACATTAATGAAAATATACGAATCTTCCTCTTTCAATTTTCAAATGTTTACATTATGAATAGGAAACAAGTTTTTTTTTAATAAAATATCGCTTTATTAGTTCATGAATAGTAAGTAAGTATAACTAAGTAACTTTTACTAACACAATCATGTTTTATAATACAAACAGCATTTTTAGTCTTTATAACATTATAAATTATTATTATAAAAACGATCAAACGATTTGCCTAAAAATCTATATTAATAAAGGGAAATAAATCAACAATATACTTACATTATTAAACACGCAAAGTCATTATTCACGGACGCAAAGCGAATTTTCTCAAAAGGTTGCTTTGTCATTCAACGGGGCCTTACTGCCTCATTTTAGCTTCAGGAAACTTTATGAAATAGCACTTGTCGAGTGTACATCATCAAAATATGAGAGCTCCGGAGCTGAAACATTGCTTTGCTAAGAATAAGTTCAAATTTGGCAAGAAGACGACAAATTTTCATTGCAGCTCAAGGCGGCGGCAGGTGCGCGCACCGTGAATAAAGAAAACCTCTCCGTCTTTGCTCTGGCTGTGAATATTTTTATAAAGAGAGCGTATCCGTGCACTGGCACGCCTTACTGGGAAATCTCTGCTTACATTTTAAAGTACGGTAGCATTATAAAGAACCACGTCTTTTGATAACCCACGAACATGTAAAATGTTTAATTTCGCCGCTCGGGGAAATCGCGCTCAACAACTTTAACATTCACAAGTATGTAAATGGTTGCACAAAACTATTTTACATTCTGACTAAAAACACTTATCAACGATGACAGCATTTTTTTGGCAATCAACCCGAATTTAATTTCGATGTAATTTAAAAAAATGACAGTTAAGGGTGCCCTTATTATTAAACTGAAATTACTTACTGTACTACTATTATTATTTACTTTGAAATAAATATACGATATTATCACATATTTCTTTAATATTTATTAAAAACACATATTTGATATATAAAAAAAAAATCATTTGATATGGACCGAACGAAACGCTACGTATCGTTCTTTTGATGGGAACGATTTGATACGCTATAAACTCTAGGAATCTAGGAACTCAACAAAAAGAAAAAAAAATCAGAAAAAAAGAAAAATATACCCCGATAATTCCCATAAACGACCGAAATATACATCCTAGCTGAAACTGCGTTTATATATATAAACCGATTAATTGCATTTGTATAATTACTCATTTTAAAAATGTCTAGAGTTCTTCTTTCATTGTTACAAAATAAAATAATCTTTCGATAAGAATTTTCATCTTAATAGTAAGTATATTAACTTCCGCGGAAGTTGAAACTAAGACGAAAATGAATCTATTAATATTTCATGGAATTCCTGTAATTTACGCTCCAGTTATTTTATCTTTAATATTTATTCGATCAAATGTGTTACGGCGAAACGAGACAAGAAAAATACAATATTATACGAATTAGAAGCGTTTTCCACACACGTCACGATTCATAATTGTGTAATATCGCTCGACTATTACGTGTGGCTTTCCTGTAGTTACATAAAGTTACATAAAGTTGTGGTACATCAAACTAGGATTAAGTATAACAAACTTAAGCTACTCAAATAAGGAAGGATCTTTGTAGCTCGAATTAAAGTGTGTATGTAATAATTGAGATGACATCTTTAAAATTTTAGATAGGTACAGTCAAGTATAAAAATATGTATCTACAAAACTATTCAAAACAACATAATTACTTATATGTATTTTCCTTATCATTAATAAATTTATGTCTTCACAAAAGTTACTGACGAGTAATTTAGACTATATTTTATAAAGTTACACGGACGAAGTTGTGTGAAACAACTAGTGTGTTATGTGTGTTATAGGTTTTTAGGCGACACTTGTGGGGGAATCGGCGCATGTGTACAATTGCGCACAAAATTGCTAAAGAAAATGAAATTTGTTTTTCTTATTTCGTAATTTTTCACCTCACTAACTTAACATTACAGGCAGTGTTGATATTCCTGCCATAAAATCATCGTGCGATGTCGAAGGACAACGTTTTTTAGGCATTTATTCACCATGACGTATTTACTAATACGATAAAACAATCTGTACGGAACAGTACCTAAGAGACTCGAGACGAACGAAGTGCGGGAGGGGAAGAGCGACTGAGTCTACCAATAACGTGTCGGCACACCGATGCGTACCCGCCCCTCACTTTCCTCTGCCCCCTCAAAGACCTAAAAATAGAGTTCTGCGCACATTTGCCGAGAAGTCTTTATTCGCTGCACGACCTATAGCTAGTGTGTGTGTATTAGTGTATTATTAGTAGATTAAATGTTATTAATAATAATTGGTTATGTACTTCAAAATTACATCAAAATTATAATTAGTTTTACAAATAACGTGTGGAATAATATTAAATGTGATCACGTACACAATGGGTTGGTTCAGAAACTAAGACGTCCACAATGAAACTTTGCCCTAGAGCTTACTATAGTTGGACCAGATTGCGGGTATTTAGCCACGGGAACAATTAAAACCGAACGCTGTGTGCTGTTACTGCAAACTGCGATTTCAAATGATTGCATTAAGAATTTTACACAGTAACTACATGTAGGTATAGTCCAGGAAAATTTGTGTTCCTTAGCGAAATTTTTTGATACTTCTAACATAGGTTACGCGGACAAAGTCGCGTGCAACAGCTAGTGTATAGATAAAAATACTACTTAGAAAGAACTTTGTAAATAGAACTCTATTGACGGTATTATGAATAATTTGCCAAGTTTATTTCGGTAACTTTATCTTATCTATTATGGAAGACAACATGCCAATGATTTCAGATTCTGTGACAATTTTATCTTACAATATTCAGCTACAGGGACTTCCTTTTAAAAGTTACTATTTTCAATAAGAAAATCTTCGCCAACAAAACAAAAGTTTTCTATGAAAGTAATTTTATATTTATATTTGAGTGTTGTATATTTTATTATGTATATATGATTTTATAAATTAATTAATTATGTTATTGTAAGTGAATGAAATTTTCTACAGCTATATTTTTGCTAAAGTCTGTAATTAAATATTAATTAGATTATTTTTTATAGTTTCCATAATAAAATTTGTTTGAATATTTATTTGTATTGTTATTATTGTATAAAAAAATTATATGTTATTAGAGGCATTCTTTGAGAATATTACAAAATAATATTAAGTCACATACGTAAACTTTAAGAGCTTTAAAAAACTTAAGAAATAATAACCTGAAGAGTGAAACTTAAGAACCTTGAGAAGGGTTTCAAACCGAAGATAGTTAGTTTTTTAAGTTTGTTTTATCATCTTCCTTTACTTCACAAAATGGTTTTCCAGTGGTAAATAAAATACCTAATGTCACAATATGATTATACATTTTCTTTAAACAAAACATATCGAAGGTGTTCTGTTAAGTTACAAAAAGGCGTGAATTACAAGCATCATGTTTCGATCGGTCGTTTAAATGTATGATAATGTACCTATGTATATCTGAGTTAGTAACAATACTGCTAATTCGTATGGCCACGTAAAATGGAAATTAACCCACTGTTCTTAATTACGTTTTCGCATGCGTTATTTTCCCTTAAAAGGGTCGCATTGTACACAGTTTACCCTCCCCCTTACGGATGTGAATAGCGAAAAGTTTTTCAACTAAACATTTTCGCAGCTGCTCATGTCGAGTACTACACTATTGTTTCAAATGTGTGCCCAAAATGAAACCCTTTATTTATTTAAATAGTAAAAAATAAATAAATAATCATACTAACTATGATTAACCGACAGGCTGACGGTCCACTTGATAGTATTGTATGTGTTGCACACAAGTGTTGCATGTGCTGGATATAGTCATGTTGAGTGGGATTGAGGATGAGAATTGCGATAGAGAAATGGGCTCTGGCATCCCTTACTCATTCTGTGTCTTCTGTAAGGGAGTGCAGGTTACTGCAAAATGCAGAGTGCATTGCAACTAATTCTTAAATTCAGTCTTTCAAAAGTTAATTTCTACAGTTGACAATCCGGGAATCGAACCCGGGTCAAATTGAACAGAGTGTTAAAGTAAACGCCCAAACCACTCATCCACTAAACTCGTCTAATAAGCGGTAAAGCAATTCATTAATTTATATGAAGTTTTGTTATAATAATAAGCGACGGCTACTTTTTGTTTTCAATACTTTTGAACTAATATTATTATTTAGTAATCCAAAAAATGTTTATTTAAAAAGTTATTTACACTATCGACATCTTAAAAATATTTAGTGGTTCATAAATATTTAATTACTGTTTAATTTAAACAAACATCATTCTATGTATTTGCACCTAAGTTCGCAAATAAATCAATTACTATTTCGAGATCAAAAACTAGTCCACAGTAAATACCACTGACAACAAACGTGACTAATAACAGAAGGTTTAGACCTTTAATATTGGATTTAGACCTTTTCCGCAGTTCAAGAACATCAGAGTCCAAGTTATAATTAACAGCATTGGCTATCTACGTCAGAACCGACTAGAGTGTATTTAATTTTGCCACCTATAATTAATTTATATTTTAATTGATAGATAATAATTTAACAATAGCTGAAAAATAATAGTGGGGCGTAATTATCCCTCGCGTATTATACCATTCGTAATTTGGGGTTTTGAGACATATATATTATATTATCTGATTCTTGAAAACGGTTTAATTATTAAAAGGCTTTTGTTAATAAATTATTTTGTACATAAAACCCAAGTGCTTAAAAAAAAATTCTCTGTAGGATTCTTGAACCAGTAAAGTATTTTTTTATAGATTACTTGTCTTTTATCTATATATATATATATATCATAAAACTAGCTGTTGCAAGCGACTTCGTCCACGTAACTTTATAAAATATAATACATTCGTGTCTGTGAAACCATGGAAATACAAAATTTCAACCCAATCGGTCAACCGTTTAGTAGTTGACATACGACGACAGTAGCGCCACCTACCGGGTTCAATTGTATTTTTAATAATCCAGGAAATCATCGAAATAGCCATATAAAATTTCAACCCAATCGGTTCAGACGTTTAGAAGTTATGTGAAAAAGAAGTTAAGTACGAAAGGATAATTCTTACTACCCGTTGTCCTTTTACCCGTTTTCCCGTAGGAATGAAGCATTTTCCCTCGGTAAAAAGTATACTATGTTCATCACAAATAATGTCGGCTTCTAATGGTAAAATAATTTTTCAAATCGGTCCAGTAGTTTCGGAGCCTATTCTATACAAACAAACAAACAAATCTTTCCTCTTTATAATATTAGTATAGATAATAAAATCGTAAACGCACATAATAATTATTCAACAAAAAAAAACTATTTGTAAACAAACGTTGTACTTGTGTTACCGAGGTTAAAAAATAGTTTTTAATTTTTTTTTTGTAAATAAATTACAAATAAAGAGGCGTGCCTTAAATAAATTGTTACGGTTCTTAAGCGTCTGCGTACCTCTACTTCCGGGCACGCGGAGGTTTTGACTTTCCTGTCAAAGCCCTTCTAGCGCTAGACAGCCGTGGTGGATCGCGGATGAGTCGTGGGGGATATGAGTCGGATATGAGTGGAAGCAGCATGTACGAAGTGCTGGCATAAGTCATTATAGGCCTAACACAGACCTTATATTATGTCACCTTATTACGATGGGACATTTTACTGCTTTTGCCTAAGAGGAACGAAATCCAATCAATTTATTGAAAAGAACAAATTATAGTGACAAAACCTCTTTTATGTTACTCATAATGTCAAACAAGTACCTAAATTAAAAATAATTGAATTTGATTAGCTTTTTTACTACTTGTTGACATGTAAACATTCGCCGAGCCGTTTACGAGCAACTAACAGGTTTAATGACCGGTGAGGAGTATATTCATGATAATGTATAGGACGTGGTACAGACAGACATGAAGCTAATGAAAAGGGAAATCAATAAGGGACGACCTAATAAAATAGAGAGGCGTAGGTACTTATTTTTTATGTTAAAGCGCCTGTTGTCCCATTTGGTGGTAGGTTTGATGATCTGATGAGAATCATGACAGAAAATAGGGAAATAATTTAAACCATAACAACAAAATTTGAATTGGAATAATTTAACAACTTTAGGAAAGAAATATAATTATTTATGATTACATTTATGTCAAACTTTTTTATCGCAGGACATGCTCTATATGTGTACTAATTTAAGTTTCATCCAAATTCCAATAATTAAGTTACTACATCGTTATAAGCATTCCTGCATATAATATAAAAAAAAAAGGTATTATCTGATTAGTTTTAAATGCATCGACATAATTGTTTACAAATTCATCGACATCGAAGCATAAACCATTTTATTGGACTTACTTGAGCCCGTGCGAATTATATTATATATAAAAAATAATTTAATGGTGCTTCTTAGCTTCAAAAATCGTTTTGAGTTATTTTGAAGAATAAATAAACACCTTTTTTATTTACCTAATTTCTATGTATAATTTGATTTCAGATGTTTTTTGACATTCTGGTATTTACAAATTTTCTCGCGTTCCTTTACATAAATCATTAAGTATTCCAAATAAAAATATTTCCATAGAAAAGTATATTCCATCGTAGTTTAATAAATGTTACAAAAGTGAAACGATGTAGATCGAGCGACAAACACACAAAGAAGTCGTATTTTTGACGTCATAAATTATAAGCGAGATATAAGGTAAATAAAGCGACCGCGAATACCATTTCCGGAATTGCTACATATTACATAAACCTTTGCTCCGCTTTACGAGTGGATATGTAAAATTAGTACATTCCTGTTCAAGCACGACACCGCAATATTATTATTGTAACGTCAAAGAGAAACTGTCTCTTTTAATGACTGTGTAACACGTTGTGTTAAATATTCATATGTAATGTGGAAATTTTACTTCTCGTATTACTTTAAATTTTACCTTTGCCACTCGACAGAGCTTACAAAATAAATAAGAATTTAACAAGGATAAGAATTTTAACAAGCAAAGACGTTAACAAGAGGGAATGTAGAGTTTAAATATATACCATAAGTGGGTACACACATTATAGCCACTTTTAGGCCTTAAAATAAAAACGAATTTACTCTAAAAAAATGTGTGTTGAAAAGGCAGAAAATGTGACGTAATAAAGAGGCGCCTGCTGTCGAGATAAGTATGAGTGAGCACGTCATACTCGCACATAGATTGAGGGGGGTACAAGATAGGGAACCACTGCAATACATTTAAGCCCTTCAGGCTGATATCATCAATAGGAGTAATATGTTTTGTACCCTTCGCGGCGTAAGGGCTGAAATTTATCTGCGCTAATAAATTACGCGTGCCTACATCCAACCTTGCTTAAATAAACACGATGTTCGCACCACATTTTTCACTCACACACGCGTCACCACCGTGTCGCTAGGTAAATTGTGCACCTATACTTTTGTATATCTTATTGGCACAAGTCACATATCAACGAACCCCACAGTAATAAACTGGGTAACCTTTCTGACAGCAGCAACCACCTCTTCACAGAAGATATGTAAAGAATTATAAAGGTTTATGTAATACCAGCTGTTGCACGCGACTTCGTCCGCGTAATTTTATAAAATATAGCCTATGTTATTTCCTGATAACATAGCTTTCTATAGGTGAAAGAATTTTTCAAATAGGTCCTGTAGTTTCGGAGGATATTCAATTCAAACAATCAAATCTTTCCTCTTTATAATATTAGTATAGATATAAGAGCTGTTATTAGAACCCGTTCGTCTACTCTCAATTTTGTCGTATTTTCTTTATCCTAAGGTCACCAGCTATTTTATTATCAACCATTATCAACTATAACAGTGACCATTATCAACTAGTGTTGTATTTTTTTTTAAATATTTTAAATACTGTATTTTTTTATTGTATTTCTTTTTCTATATCTGTTAGTAAATAATAAGACCGTGCCTATATTATAATAATTACTTTATACTCAGTTATTTTCTAATCTTGTAATATTTTTTTCCTGCCATGCAATTAAAAACATAATTTTAAACCTACAAAAGCTATTTAAGATATACATGATTTTTGTGACGACCTCGGATCAAAGAGTAACGAACTTCGATTTTAGGTTAAAAACCTTTGTCGATATTAATTTCTGCCTTCAAAATACGATAAATATGAGCGATTTGTTTACCTATGTTTTATCTAAGCGTTCATTATACCGTAATACGTTAGTATGAGATTTTGTATTCTTTTTGCATATTGTACGTAATTTTATTTTAAAATTTGCCTTGCAAAATATTCTTTAGAAAATTTAAGTGAAATACATATTTAAATGTAGCATGATTTAATAAAAGTTTTATCATCTTGGCATCCGAAATGTTAGTTTCTATCTACTTACTACTTAATGTAATTAAAATTAAAATTATGAATGGAACAGACAGAAACTGACGACTACCTGTCAGACGTTTGTCTCGAATATGAGCTTGCCATCTCTTGTTATATTTAACAGCTGTTATGTTAAAATGACCCATAAATTCTTGTTAAACCCTCCAAAAGGAGGTCGAGTTTATCCATTCATATATCTTACGAGTACACAGTGGTCCATTTAAGCTCATCTACTGTACAAGTTAACATTGTAAATCACCATCTGACAGCCAGGCACCTGCCGAAATTGTTGCGTGTCGATGGACCATTAATCAATACTTATCGGAACTTATAAGCGATACCATCATCATAATAGCGTCCCTATTTTGACAGGATACGTAACATATAGGATCTCAAGAATATTAAATATAAAATGTTTTTGTACGAGTATACGTGTGTTAGTTGAACAGGAACAGTTTGTTGTAAAAGAAATGTACTGAAGTGTAAAATACGGTCAATGCCTTGTTATCTTTCTGTTGCTGAATTAATATATTTTTGTTTACTGTTACATAAGTTGTTATTACTTACTTGCATTTTTTTGGTTGAGAAAAAGATGTTTCTATGTTTTCAACAGCCATTATCTCACAAAAAGTAGGTATGAATATTTGTAATAAATAAATGGATCTGTTAACTGAAAGCAGTAGTGCATTCTTGTTGCTCTCTTCTGCCAACGTATACGTATATATGTCACTGTACGGGACAAGCCGCGGCTGTGCCTGAATAATTCATGAGACATATGGACCTAAAGTAGACTGCATACTGGATTTGAGATGGGTATTTTAAATTCCTGTATGGTATTTTTAAATTGAAATCTTGCAACATAGTTATTTTAATATTGCGTAAGTAAGTAATTACTTATTTATTTTTAAATAAAGCCTAGCGCGAGCAAAATTAGTTGTCTATTTACAAGGACTGCGCGATGGCTTGCACGATATACCCAATGTTATGCTTTTTCAAGATTACAAGAATCCTTTTAATTCTTTGCATTTAGTGGACAAATGAGGTCTCGAATGGAGGAAATTTTAAAACGAATAACCAAAAGGACAGAATGTGTTAGTACAATCAAACAGAGAAAAGTCGCGAACTTGGGTGAGTTAATGCGACATGATCTGTTGCTACATACAATAATAATGAAGAAAATAAACGGAAAGAGTAAAGTTGGAATAAGAAAGTTATCATGGCTATCATGGCTTAATACCGATCCTCTCTCGGATTATCATCCGTGGAAATGTTTCTACTCGCGAAAAACAAGAAGAGATTTAAGAAATTGACAACCGACCTTCAGTAAGGGAGAAGTAAGTAAGACCTTCAGTAAAGGGCACAAAAAAAAGAAGAACTTTTTACTTTTACTTATAAAAACAGAGAGAAATAAACTTTGCTACACTTTACTATTAGAAATAGATTAATGACCTTCACCGTAACTAATTGGTGAAAGGTGACTACAAAAAAGCAAAAACGAAAACGAATCCGTATACTTTAGGTA
The DNA here is from genome assembly GCA_918317495.1 of Synanthedon vespiformis. Lineage (NCBI taxonomy): Eukaryota > Metazoa > Arthropoda > Insecta > Lepidoptera > Sesiidae > Synanthedon > Synanthedon vespiformis. The sequence continues at coordinate 4,921,799 of OU906953.1, forward strand.
TGAGGCAATATATTTTCGTAGAATTATGCGCCGTACTGCCGTAGCCAGTAGCTTTTATCTGAAAATGAAAATTTTCAACAAAATTTCGTTAAATGTAACAGAAATTAATTTATTGGTGGTAAACTAAATCTGATTATGTTTAAAATTAATTTATCGTTAACAAATTACTGACAAGGTCAACACACCGTGAGTCTGATTAACATTTTCAACAAAATATACACATTGACTTTTTAGCAAAACCTTCATAATTGCCTAAACAAACGGAGGCGAGGTTAAACTTTAATTAAGGTACATTTTTGTGAAATTTAATTTGACGGGCATTACCCCGTTTGATTCAGATTAAATTAAAAACGTATCAAATTTATATCCGCTCGGGAATATCATTTTTGAAATTGTAGATTTTGAGTAATGAGGTTGAAAATAAGTTTAAGGACACACTATTACCAATATGAAAAACATCAGCCTGTCTACTGTCAATAATTATGGACATAGAGTCCCAAATAGACACTTACTTAGACACAAATTCAAATATATATTTTTTGTTGACTTCCTATCTTTCACTTACATCTTCCGGCCCTTTCATTTACGTGACTGTAACTACATGAATCTAGAGTTTCAAGCCCAAGACAAATATATATACAATGCATGTATACAAATATCTGTCTAGAGTGGTGATCAAATTAGCAGGCAGAGTTACTACCGCTTGGTTATCTGAAAGTACGTCCTATGGTAGGGGAATCCAAAAGGGATTTTGGGATTTACTCGAGCGCCTCTATGTATTAATCTGCCAGTTTGGTCGGTGGGGTTGGTGGGGGTTGGGGTAAAATTCTAAATACAATTCAAACGCGTCAGATTTTTCAGAGGGGATGTTAAGTGAACCTAAACTAAGCTCCAATTTAAAATGCAGACGATTCGGATGTAACGCAAGCAATTTTGTAATACTCGAGCGCGTCAGATTTTCATACAGACGGTTCAGCCTGAATCCCTGATCGTGCTGACTCTTTCTGACGATTATATGGAGGATTTTTTTTAAATACAGCGCCTACAAAACTTTGAAAGCCTGTAGACGCTCACCCCACCGCTGAAAAGAAAAACATCATGACGTAACCTTTTTTCTTCCTACCATCTAATCTTCAAAATCCAATAGATCCCCACGAAGCTCGAGTGACTCTACAGTTAGCATCGTGGGCTCTCCTACCACTAGTTGGATATCATTGCTACGAACGTTATTAAGTAAGAATTAAATAAATAAATAATAATAAGGACCTAATAAGGGCCGCAGGTCGACGGTGGATCCAGGCTGCTTCTGACCGGTCCAATTGGAAAATATTGGGGGAGGCCTATGTCCAGCAGTGGACGTCCTACGGCTGAGATGATGATGATGATGATGATGAAATAAATAAAGGTTTCACGCCTTTTTAAAGTTCCAAAGAGTACAAAGCCGTGATTTACATGTACTCCCGAGCATTGAGTTTATTTCGCAACAGTGAACACCGCAGGTCATAAAATGTGCCGTCACGAACATTGTAAAAGCAGAGAGAGCTGTGTCAACACATGTTTCCCGATGTTTCACTTCGTCGCCAATTTTAGTTCACCTCTTTACATTTTTGATTCACTGTCAAAGCGAGAGCTGTATACCTCACCAATAATGTGTTGACAAATATAACAATTTCAACAGGAATTATTAACGCTAATGGAAAGAAGGTTTGTAAAAGTAATGTTATGTTATTTTGGCCCAAATACACTCACCTATATCACTTATCCTATCAAAGTCGACAGGGCACATGAATTGCCTCTAGACAAATGTTGTTAGTATTTCTTAATGATTATATATGTAATATTTATACAATTATATACCATCAAATGGAACGTCAACCTCCTTATCTTTTAACGTTAATAACATCAATTTTATACTTAACCTTCTGTTTGTTATAAAATAGATTTTATACTGCGTTTCGAAATTATTTTGGGAAGCAGTAATCTACCCTTACAGAAGACCACCGTAAATAACATCACCCCATCACTTCCTTATCTGTTATTCTTATTCCTTCTATGGTCGATCCCTTATGGCCGCCATCGCAACTGTGTTTCACAACCAAAGTTGTCTACGAGGATCTTTTAGTCTTTCCCAATCCTTCTTAAGCTTTCCCAATTCCATATCGTTAACCCTACTATAGTCGGCAGCGAACTTGCAGCTTGCAGCACCTTTAGCGTTGTTTGTGTTAGGCGACGGTTACCACCTACCATCAAGTAGACCGTCAGCCTGTCTGCAAACCTTAACATAAAAAAAATACTTGGTATCAAAATTCGCATATTATTATGAAGTTGCTACCGATCGTTAGTTACAGTTTTTAAAAATATATTTTAATTTGCGTTTTAATAAATTGAATGAATGAAAATGATATCCGAAATCAAATTAATTTAATGAAGTACATGAACTAATTCGGTGCGAATTATTAATTATTATATTTACCATGAAAGGCTTATCATAAATATTTAATAAGTAGGAACATTTTGTTTGTGATACGTGACGCGGCTCTACATAAAATTCACTGACACGTTAAATTGAGGTTTAGATTAGATCCCCGGGTTATTACGACATAAAAATATTTGTTAATATCATGTCTAATACATAAAATCTGTTCTGGAACTACTTTCTGGAAAGTAAAATATATGATGATAAATTTATAAGATGTGGGAAACTGATTGTTTTTGTGATTTTTGTCGTGTTGCTCCAATAATAGGTATTGCAATAGGTACTTCAATAGTGAACATAATAATAATAATTGTTCCTAATAACTGTATAACCACCTTCTTTCTGGGTAAGCAATGCCTGGATTCGATTCCAAAACAATTTTTATAAGTAATATTTATGTGATAAAAATAAAGTTTCTCTCGGGGTTTCTTCTCAGGATGGTCACCAGCTTTTTTTTTCAGAATCCTTTTAAAATTATTTTAAAGTGTTTATTGAAACCTATTTATTGAATTAATACTGTTTCACTGACAGCTGGTAAAAAAACAAATTTCTTTTATTCTTTTTTAAGGTAAATTTTTATATAACTCAACATTTACATGTTTTTCATTACATACAACCCTTTGATGTTACGAAACAATTTCGATTTTCATCACCAAAAAAAACTTCGATTCGAAATATATTGTGTAATAATATGAAGGTTGCGAACTTTATTCATATAAATTTTTCACGTAATGTAACAACATCTAGGAGGGACTGCAGTAATTGGTATAAATTACCTCATAAAGTGATACATTATATCTTCGGATGCGCACAGAACAGTGAACGGGCTGAAATTTATACAATTTAAGAGGAGGCCACTAATATGAATACAAATTATATTACACCCATGAGGGTTGAAACCGCCTATGTTGTTGTAGCAGTTATAATAAATATTATAATAAATCATAGAACAACGAGAGTATAAGTACAATCCTACTTCTCTTTAAGGTTTTTGAGCAGATTACCTGGTTTTCTAAGTGTTAATGTTTTTCTAATAACTTATTTTAAATTATCTCGCGACTTCTTCCATGTTGAAAAAGAAAAAAGTAGCCTTTATTACCAATATTGTCACGCAAACTCTAAATAGAAAGAGTCTATGTAAGCTTTAGTTAGCGACTGCAGGTGCAGGTGACTCTCCTGATTGAACCTTTATTTGAAATAATTTATTTTTGTACTGATAGGAACAAACAAACGAATACTTAACTTCTACAGGACCAAATGATACGCGTTTTCTTAACTCAAATAAAAAATGAAAATGTAGGAAATAATAAAAACATAACATGAAAACTTCTTCGCATGTTGCCAGATTACGTGTATAATAAAATTTATGAATTTATAGACAGTATTTGTACAGTAGCTAAAAGCTAAAAATTCAAAGTATCTATATAAAAACTTTTTCGTGGGTAAAATTCGAATTCATTTACATGAACTGCTTTCTTGTTTTAAAAACTACCGAAAAATCGTCTGAATTCAATTTGTAGTTTGAAAAGCAAATAGTCGCAAACGTGGAGTGACCTAGTAACTTGAGTTCATTCGTCATTCAGGGGCACATAACTTTAGTTTTGGCTAATTGCTTGTCAATGAGTAATGGCCTTTTCTTGTAGCGTATTTCGAGTACACTGCTCACTAATAACCAATTCTCCTTTATCGTACATCTATTGTCATATTAGCAGTAATTACCAACAAAGCAGACGAGATCCCTGCATTTGCTATATTATCAACAAAACAAAAATATTCATAGAATTTTCAGATAATATGAAATTCATGTATCATGAAGGCCAGACGTATCGTGAGCAACTTTCTATTTGATATCGCTTAATGTCTTAATCGTGCTTATTTTTTGTTGATTTTGTTCCTTTTTATTACTGTTTAGAACTTACAAGTAATATGAAGACGTGACGTATCATGAGCAATGTTATATTTTATTCAGCTAAATACCTTATTTTTTTCTTATTTTTAGTTATTTTTGTTATTGTTTACGTATTTCCAAAAAAAAAAACTTTTATAACTATTTAGTTAGGTACTTGTTGATATTTAATATTCATGTTTAATATGTTTAATGTAATAGTTTAATAAGTAATAACAAGCATATCACAAAGTGTATATGGATATACACTTCTGGCATAACATTCTACTCTACATTAGCACATAAATAAAAGGACACAAAAAATTTGTTTAAAATATCTTAGTGAGTTTAGTTAGTTATAAGGATGAAAAGTGTTTTTCTCGATTTAGTTTTGCTTTCGTACAGTACTAGCTTCTAAAAATACACCCTTGTAAATTTTTCGACAATGGTTTATGTTTACAAAAATAAATCTATTATTTAAAACTACGTTTTGTATACTCCCAAGTACTTGGTAGAATTTTGAATAAGAAAGTAAGTATATTATATAAATTGAGTTTATGAATTTGGTGAAAAAATTTGCCAAAATTCACAATTTATACAATACAAGGTCGTAAAAGTTTCGTGTGTTATTTATAGAGATTACCAACGATGTAGAATGCTGAATTAAGCGTTATAAGTTAACCCTGAATTCCATACCAACTAATTAAAATCAAATTTAATTTAATAAATTTATGAAAGCCTGACTTACGAGCTGTTTTCGCAGACAATATGTTTGTCTTCCTTTTATGTTCCAAACGAATATTGAAATTAAAAGTTCTTTGGAGTTTTGTAAATCATTAAACCTTAAACGCCCTTAATAACTCCTTTAATATTTTAAGGAACTGTTGAATCGCAAATAAAGTGCCTATAATTAGCGGTGGCGCTTAAAAAGTACATACTCTGGGGCGACGAAGTTAATAGGAATAATGTAAGTAGAAATGGGAAAAGTTAACTCATTTAGAATCTCCTTAGAGTCTACGAGTCACAATCGGATAACATATAGTATGGAAGGATGTGAAAATAATTTGTACACGTTGTACCTTCCTCGTATTTTAGCGACTTCAAAAAATGGTTTGTTATGCGTTTGTGCGCTTAATAGAGAAATAATACAAAGTTTCAGAAACAGCTTAACCGATTTAAATGCGTTTCTCACTTATCAACATTATATAGGTTACATTTTTATCCTGAAAAAATGTTACATAACTTGTGGGTTTAAAAAAGAAACGAACTACAACGCGTCCGAAGTTACATAATATTATGTTTCAACAGACAGATATAGCACTGCTGTCTTTATACTGTGCGTCTTAGGTGCGACGTTCAGCAGGCCACCAGACAGGCCGAATTTTACTTTACAATCACCCCTTTTGTAAAATTACACCTTTAACGTGACTCGACTAAAAGAGAAAGCAATCAACAGCGGCTTGTTTAAGTTTAATACGTAGGCACCTGCTATTTCGCTTTTATGTTACTAGGGCGTTAATAGCTTGTTAAGGTTCGCATACTTGTGTGTTGTAGGTAAGTTTGAAAGCGATTATAATTGATATGCTTATGATGTAGGTACTGAAGTAAGGGAACTGAATAATACGATCAGGTAGGTGTTGTAACTTATTCAAATAAAACATTTTATATAAGTTATGTGTATCATCAATATATTTTGAAATTAAAGATAGCTCTGAATAAACGTCCCAAGGGCACTTACTGTTTACATAACCGTTCAGCCTGCCTAATAAATAATAATAAAAAAAAAATGAAAGGTCTTCGGAAGATGTGTTATTTTTGTAGTATATTTTACCTATACTAAACAATGGCAAACAAAATATCACGTGGGTACAGTGTATCACGTGGGTACGTGGAATCAACTTAATATCTATCAATCGTTTAAAGTTAAATAGTTGATGTCACATCACGAGTTAATATAATTATAATGTTGGACGCTGGATGTTTCATGTGGCAACTGCATTTTACTTCAAAACCTGATTAAGTTTTATTGAACTAGAAAAAAATAATATTTGGCAAAATGTTTCTCGTCTGTTTCTCCGCTATTTTAAACGAAACCTATTTTTTTACTACTAAAACTTCATTGGTACCCAAAGTATTTCAAAATTTTAATGCTATATTAAATTCAAAATAATAGATAGTTTTCGTCCATAATTCGTCCATTATAGTTTTCACAGAGGAATTAGCACAAACATTTTATGTACCACATCATCGTTCTAGCTCATTGTAAAACCTGTTTGAAAACTGTTAAACTCTATATTATAGGCTTAACAAACCGCACGCAATCGAATTTGCATTTCGGTTGTTGACCGCGTTCTATGCCAATACTAAATGTGGTAAATCTAAACTAAACAAATTTCATGATTTCATAATGTAATGTTATATATCCATATTGTTTTATTTAAACGCAAACAAATATAAGACTGAAATTAAATTATGGAGCCCAGAGGGCTCGTACGCGAACTTGACCCTGCCTGTGTGAAAATTTAACGAATTACAACCGCAAAAGGAAATTGCAACCGCGGTAGTGCCCGGCGAAACGTGTGAACCCTTTATCTTGCGGTTAGCTGCAAAATGGTTACAGAATAAGGCTCAAGCTTAATTGTGCTGCTAACTTTACTGTGTAATTACTCAATGTTCATCTCTTTTTATATTATGTAGCTAAACGCAAAGGGTATAATTGTATGCTATGGAATATGAAGAACCCGTCTTAGAAATAACAAACTATGCTAACTAATATCTAGTTCATATTTTTATGGTGAAAATATCCTATGCATGTAATCAAAGATAACCAAAGTGACCTTCCCTGACTCTTGTTTGTAGAAATAAATCGTTCATAGGATTTTCTTATTATCTCACCATCAATGTTTAGAATTGGATTTCATTTTTTTAACAATGGATTATCGTTTGGTTAAATGATTTATTTTTTCAAAATTCTTGGACAAAAAGTCTGGTCATTAATGATGTTAATCATAAGGTACAAAAAATGCTAGTATATAAATATATACATATATAGTATACTAGCTGGTGCACGCGACTTCGTACGCGATGATAAATTAAAAATATAAAAGCTATTACAACGCTTGACAACTTGTTGCTTTGCTATAACACAGGCCAGGCGTTAGTTACAGTTTTATATTTTAGTTTAGATAATCCCTCGGGAACATTACTTTTTTCGTGGATGAAAGGTACCCTATGTCCTTTCTGGTGTCCCAGACAACGTGTATGCAAATTTTCATGGTGATCGGTTCAGTAGTTTTGGCGTGAAAGCGAGACAGACAGACAGAGTTACTTTCGCATTTATAATATTAAGTAAGGATTATAGCCTTGCTTTATATCTTTCTTATAAATGGGTGAGTTGAATAACATAAATTACCTAGGTACTTGAAATAATAAAGAAAAAAATCATTTTTTTCTCCTGCTTTGCAAGTGTACAGAAGAAAAAGACCAAAAATTTTTAATTATCCAACCTACCTAATAAACAAGAATTTGTAGGAGATTTATACCAGAAAAGGTAGGTTTTTCAACTCTCATAAGACAGTTGTTCTCAAAATTTAATTTTAAAATTAGATATTAAAATACATTTACTAAATCCATTTCAATGTACAGTGATAATCTTGTAACAGAGATATTACAAGATAATTATAAAATCACAAAACTTGAATCGGAGCAGATAATACTATTATAGTCTGTTTGTGAAATAACAGAGTATCTGTAAACTTTATTACTGTACAAACAGAGGATGGATCCGAAGGGAGGCCTTTTGGAGGCACGTGACGCAACAAATAAAACCCCACTTAATTCACAGATCCGACTGGCAAATTTATGCCGAGTAGTATCCTTTTAATGCTGAGGCCGTGACAATGCGTATATATCAACCTCTCCGCACCCAGAAATAAACCCTACAAGTCGTTTGAATCAACATCCAACGTCGTCTGATATAATCACACGTAAAATTACCTACAATCTTTAACATGGGTTCCAACATAATATATGTTTATAGGCGTCCGTAATATTAGAAAAACAAATCGCTAAAACTTTAAACGAAATGTTTCTTACGTTCGTCTCAGATTTTAAGGTTTTGATCATATTTACAGAAAATATATGCCACGAGTTATATGCTACGCGGGAAATGATTCAGTTACTTCTCTTGTTTTATAATCTTTCTTATAAGGTGAGTTGAAATAACATAAATTAATTGAAATAATAAAGAAAAAAAAAAAAACATTTTTTTCTCCTGCTTTGCAAGTGTATATCAGAAAGAGACCAAAAATTTTTAATTATTCACGACCTCGCTTGTCAGTCTGCAAAGTTCCATTGAAGCCAGAAAATGTTAACTTGAATAAAAATAAAGTTTTCTAATAGCATGGCGCCGATCAAGCTTGGCCTAGTTTGTGAAAACTGCTTCAGACTGCTCTGGCTGTTTCTCTCATTGCTTATTCTAAAATAGATGATAAATTAAAAAGGCGTCGGTTCGGTTATTTTATTCCTCTGTCTCACTTTGAAATGTTTTTTTATCGGTTAAAACCCAACAATTTTATAACGCGGCAGTAGATGGGCGTGGTCGCAGGAACGTTATGACACGACATCCGATATACCCCGACCGACGCTGGCCATCTGGACGTGCTAGTCTCCCCTAAGAGTGCTGGCTAGGTCCCGGTTAAGGGGAAACGGCTGAGAGAGGATTATCTCCCCGCTGTCTCAATAACGTCTTACAAAACGCGAGGTAACTGTCGATCATCGATTTAACGACCACCAGCAGCAAGAGATCGGCGCCAACGACGAGAGACAGCGGCTCGCAATACAAGTGATCTGTACATTATAAAAGGTAAAGGATACAGAAAATTGAGATTTTTTTGTAAAGAATTTTTACTATCAATATAAGTTTACTGCCCATATCTGCAGAATATCTGCAGAATACTTACGGTGTAAATTCTATACCAGTGAAGTGTTGTATAGTCACTTGAAAAGGAGAACAAAAATTAAGGGGGTCATTCAATTTGTACCAAAATATGGGATATTAACAGCGTTGTGAAATAAATTATTTTGGTAGGTAACCAATGATATTCGTTATTTTTATATAAATTAAAAAGGTAACATTTGAATGGAGACAACATAAATTATATAAAATATAGCTGTTGAAAAATGAACCTTAAAATATTGGCATAAAATTCAATATTTTCATTCTTAAATTATCTCACAATACAGCTTTGAGCGGCGGAATATAGCTTTGAGCCATTCCAACTACTGTTGTTTGACGTTTAGTTACAAGAACGTAACAAAGAAAATAGTCATTTAAAAATATGAAAAATATCAACAAATAATTTGATTCTACTGAATATTATTTTTGTGTAATATTGATGTTATCTAACATTAAATTATTTTACTCTTACTTTTTGTGATTTTCGCACTTAATGAGGCTCTATTTTGTATTGGCAAACACATTGAGTATTACAGGAGTCAGACCGAATCGCAACAAAATTCAAAGTTTTAGTTATAAAGGCACTTTGTCCTCACCAAATATGTTTTTCTTTATATTACTAGCTGGTGCCCGCGATTTCGTCCGCGTTGGAAAATGAAAAATATGACACCTGAGAAAATATATGAGGATTATATAACGCCCGACATCTTTATCGCCGTGAGGAAGGTGGCGACAGTGGTGCCCAATTTTTTTTATATTTTTAGACGCCTCGGGAATCTAACATTTTTCCAGGTTAAAAAACATGGTATATTATGTTGATCAAGATAATAAACTCTCTGAGTGCCAAATTTCATCCAAATAGAGTTAAGAGTAACAAACATCTATCCTCACAAACTTTCGCATTTATAGAATTATTGGGATTATTTATAGTTTTACTGAGATTTCGTGAAATCTTCGCTTCTAGGAAATACCTGGTCTCTGGCGTTTTACTCGGAAGTAAGGGTAATTCAAGGGTTATTACTCTATAAGTATGCACATATAAGGGTCAAATTAATCCAATATAAACTATATATGTTTAAGCATAGTGACAAGTGAAGTTTTTATGTTTATAAGTAGACAGTGAGCTGGCAATATAGTAAGTATGTTGACCTAGATGCCGCTGTGTCTGAGGTTGGGGCTCTAGCTGTGCTAAATTTGCTAGGAGAATTGGTGGCAGTCGAGTCAAACGTTATATTGTACGGCCAACAACAACGAACTAAAAGGAAATTAGGTACCTACCTATACAATATTACTGAAAATTTATTTTTCGAACTTTAATTATAAAAAGATTAACTTCTATTTAAACATTATTACAAATTCGTTTTTTATACTCATTAAGTTGTTATATATAGAATTAACTAAAGTTAAATGTGTTTCATCTTAAGTTGGTTGTTTATCTTATATAGGGATATATTACTTAGTTTGTTTCAAGTCTTAATTACCGATTATAAAGAAATTTCGCATACATATTGTAAGGAGTACAGAAAAGGAGTACCGAGAAAAATAGTACTATTCCCACAGGATGTGGGAAAAGTCGCGGACATAATCAAGCGTTGCGCTCTGACATCTGCTTGTGCGCTTACTTATTCTAAATGACGCAACGAATTTTAATGCAGTTTTCACTATCGTCAATGTAGGTATGATAGATACAAATTTAATAATAATAAATACTACTAAGGTGTGACCTGAAGCACTGGACTGAAATAAATAAGTGGCGGAGGGAAATAACAAGATCATGTTTTAATAAAATCACGTTTCTCGTCAAGTTACATACCCTCGTTTCATATTTGATATTTCTTTTATTATTCGATTGTTTTACTATTTAGAATACACGATTTCAGCAACTTAAGTTTGCTTAATATTTTCCGGGAATTAGTTTATATCCGTAGGCGATGAAAGTTAACATGAAGTTTGCGTATTTTTTGTTGATAGGAATATAAACATTAACAGGTTTTAAGTATCTAAACCAAAACATAAATAGATACTTAGACTGTTACATATCGAATTTCACTAATTTATTTTATTCTCATTTTAGAACAGGTATTAATTAGTTACATTTTAATATATATTTAGCATCTTTTCCATCCTACTGATTTTTGCATCTCGGTCCTTTTTATCCGTACTAATATTTATAAATGAGAACTATGTGTGTCTGTCTCTCTGTTACCTTTTCACGCCTTAACTAACTGAATCGATCATCATGAATTTTTGCATACACGTTGTCAGGGTTACAAGAAAGCACATAGAGTACCTTTCATCCAGAAAAAAGTACTGTACCCGAGAAATTATCTAAATTAAAATAAAAAATTAACGCCTGGCCAAAGTGATATGGCAACGAGAGGTCAATCGTTATATTACTAGATTTATAGTAATATTGAAAGAGTAACAAACATCCATACATCCATAAAAACTTTCGCATTTTTAATATTAGTACGAATTATATTTTTTATTTTTCAACGCGGACGAAGTCGCGGGCACCAGCTAGTATTACTATAAAATGGAACACGTTTCCTAGGAACACGAACAAACCCTGGGGGCGACATGTGCGCTGCCTAACTGGATCCAGAGTAAGAGATAAGAGATAGATAGGTGTTTCGGTTATAAGTGTGCTATTAATTATTGATGATCTTTTGGTGAGACAGCTGTCTCGTCTATGCTTGCAAAGCGCAACTAATTGCCTTGCCGCTACTAATATCTATATTTGTTCATAAGTTTATTCATAGAATATTAGGAGAATTATTAATTTATGTAAATTGTGAATATTGTCCAAGAAAACACATATAATTGAATTTAAGTAAGGGCCAATGATGGGCCTTATTATGTAAAATGGTGTAAAGCGACAGTAGATGCTGCTACCAATTACAATTGTAAACAAATTGAATTTCATTCGGGCTTTGTACGATTTAAATAGAGGCCGAGTCCATAATAAAACTAGAACGTGTGTGAACTATTAGAAATAAATGCAATGAAATTATTTTCTCACGGGAAATAAAATAACATTTTATTAACATAAATTATTAATATGAAATAAAGCGACACAAGACGAAATGTTTTAAAATATTTTTTTAAGATCTTTTTTAAATGAATTTTATAAATGTACATAATAATTATTACTAATTTAACATTATAATTATTTATATTAAATAAAAATATTTTTATAATGTTAAGAGTGGAATACATTGAACGAGCTTACTAATTAATTAGCCAATGGTTTTTGATTATAATAGATAAAAATAAAAAAACTATAATAGATAAAAATATGGGACTTTGAATCTTTGAAACTTTGAAGATTTTTTCAGAGAATATTATAGGTTTTTTTCACATTCCTACATGTTTTTAAATGTTCTAATATTCTTACACCAACAAAAAAATATAGACATTCTTTAGGGTATGTACTTTCATTTCAGAAAGTTGGATCAAAATAAAAAATGCGCTTTTTGAGTTATGAAAAAAATACGAAAAGTGGCTGACCCGGTTACTGAAATTGTTCTTTATTTCAAGCTCAAAACATTTTAAAATCTACCAAGTTCAAAAACGTAAGCTCTTTATATTTTTGCGCCACACGAATGTTTTAATTAAAGAATATCTACATTTTTTTGGTTGGTGTAAGAATATTAGAACATGGAAAAAAAAATATCAAGATAATTTTCCTTGGTAAAACTTAAGGCTAAAGTTCGCTGTAGCGTTAAAATAATAATTATGTTATCTAATATTTTAATGAAGTTACTCGTAAGACTATGTAGTTTATTCGCGATTAAACCGTTCATAGGAAATTTATGTTTCGTAATTTATTTATTTTTTATGCTAAGGTCGGAAGACAGGTTGACGGTCCACTTTAAACACAAGCAACGCCACGTGTGCTGCCTGCACTGCCGACTACAGTAGGGAAAATGGGAACGGGATAGGAGGAAGGAAATTAGCTTGAGCGTTGAGCCAATCGGTCGCATTGCTTATTTTTTTTTATATTTTTTTTATAATGGTAGGTGGCTACCGTCGCCTATAACACAAGCAACGCCATAACTGTTACAAGTGCGCTGCCGACCATAGAAAGATTAAGGATAAGGGATAAGGGAGGGATGAGCTCTGGCATCCCTTACTCACTCACCGAAACACAACAGCACATATGCTGTTATTTCACGGTGGTATTCTGTAAAGTGGTGGTTACTGCCGCCAGACGGGCTGCCCAAATGACTACGAAACACAGTGTGTCCTACCAATATTCGAAGAGATTTCAAGTCCTGCCAATTTACAAAATGCTTTCGCGTTGGACTATAAGCCAAGGGAGGAATAGGGAAACGGGATCTGGCATTCCTTATTCACTCACCGAAACATAACACACGTATGTCACGTAGATCTCTGTAAGGTGGTAAGTAGCTTACTGCCACTATATGAATTTTGGGTGATACAGATACAAATGGTAATGTTGCTCTTATGAGCTGAACCGTATTTTTCTTCCCTCTTTCAAAGTTTCTACACCGTGTTAGTTAAACTGTGCTGATGATATAATGACATTAATGTGCATGCTCACTGAAGCGAGCGTAGACCGAGCGAAATGGAGAAATTCTGTCCTCAATTTCCTCGGTCGTTGTTAGATTAGATCTGTAGGAAAAGAAGCTCGTGAAATGAAAGTTAAACTAGAAAAAGGCCGATAAAGTACACTTTCCAATGCGACAAGTCGAGACCGCAAATCCAATTGAGCTCATGTTTATTTCAGTATTAAAAAGAAAACGTAAATAGAGAACTGTTTTTGAAAAAAATATGTAATTTTGAGTAAAAATACAAGAAACTCAGTATTTGTTGTATGTGGTTCCGAGACTCAATGATAGGGATCCTTTGGAATAATAACAAATGCTACACTGAGTACATAAATTTTATATATTAAATACTAAGCAAGCAATAAGGTCGGAAATTATTTACGATCACAATATTCCAGCAATGGACGAAGTGGGTTATGATACTGGTACTCTAGCAGACCGAAATAGCCACTAAGAAGACAAGTAGTTATTTAATTACATAAATTTATTAGATACAATCTGAAATAGCATTTTTAATTAAATGATAGAGAAAACCGTACCAACACATTTATGTTTAATGTCAGCATAATTATTTTTATTTATAATTTCGCACTATGGAAATACGCTTGACCCAGATGTGTTGTGTGACTTGATAACGCTGACGTGGCGCAAGCCTTAAGATTTACTGGCAAACAGCATCCAACTAAAACTATGCTAAAACCGAGTCAGAAATTACCGCTTTGTATTTATTAAAAATAGATTTTCTCTATACTGTATAATGGAAGTGGGGCTGTTTATTATGTTTTAAATTATACATTACATAATATGGGTCATTGTACTTTCAAAACACTTGAAAAACTAATTTTTTACTTTTTACTAAAAACTTTTTAGCGATAATTAAATACGGAACCAAACAATCGTCTTTAATTATATCAAGTAAGTGTAGGTATTGTATGTATATATGTTGCTCCATAACTCTTAAACGAATTAACTGTTTTTCATGAAACTTGCTAGATAAACATTTAGACGTACAGTACACAGGATAGGCTACTTTTTTCTCTTTCAACGTGGACGAAGACGCGGGCGCTAGCTAGTGCTTGAATAAATTTAAATATATTCACATTAATATGCAATATTTAAATATACTGTAAATAAATAATTGTATCATAAAATAACAATGTATACCAGAGCTCAATTACCTATCCGCAACTCGTCTTTACTTTTTATTCTGCTAGCTTTCCTGAAACCCTTTTATGAAACCAGATGTAATTTACTTGCATTATTTTATTTTTATAATTCTATATTAATAAAGCTAGTAAATTTATTTTAAAGTGAATATATTATTGATTCATTGCCCTATCCCTTTCTTATCCCTAATCCTACTAAGGTTGACAGCGCACTTAGCAGCACCTGCTCTATTTAAGCGTCGGTGGCCACTTCAAGTGAGCCGTCAGCCTGTTTGGTAACCTTTACATAAAAAAAAAACTTGTAACTCCAATATTGTGTACCTACTTATTAAAAAAGAAACATATAAACAATTTAAAATCATAAATCCGCTTCAACTGCACACCTTTTTGAACTGTATCCGTAAATATTATCGATCAATACTTCAAACAGCATGCAGTCTAAGTTTACAACTAATAGCGAAATCCAATACATCCAATTTTCCAATACACGTTGTGTCAAAAGTTTCCTGGTACAAAGTTCTTTGCGTTGTATGAAGAGGCGTATAATGGAGCGAGTATAAAGGGAGTAGGTGTTGTAAAGATAAACCCTTACAAGTCGCATCGGTATCATATACAATGTCGGGGTGTTCGTCCAACAAAAATCCGATTCGTCATAAAAGTGTAATAGTGGGTCGGGGGTGCCGCAACAGCGTTGTGACCTACACGGCGCGCGCCGCCGCGGCAGTCTTCTGTTGAGCTTTCTAATGACCTCAGGCGTTCTGTGTTGCGAGAGCTAAGCGCTATGTAATCCCTTTAAAACTGACAAACTAAAAGGTGCTTTGAATTCTTGTTTCATGCGTGGTGAACATTCCTGTTAGTTCGGTGAAAAGGACCGGGGCGCGCTCCCTCCCCCACCCCACACTGGGGAGGCTGCGTCACGAAAATGAACTTTAAGGCCTTAAGGATAACACGGTTTTATAATTAGCTGCCATTGGCTGTATGTCAGCGCTGTGAAAACATTTTCAGTGAGTACTTTCGAACTAAAAATCTTTTTTAAATATTTAATCCTTACTTAACAAATATTGAAAATTATTTGATTTTGTAAAAAATAAAACAAATATATATATTTTGTTGTTAGTCTCGAGTGGCACAAAAATGTAGCCGTCTCTATAGGAATATTATATATAAGTTGCACGTTGTGGTGAAAATTTATTCAAGCGCTAATTTATGGTTAACAACATAATAATACGTTATATTGTATAATTTGTATCATAAATACACTTATATTATGTGTATTGTCATATTATGTACAACACATGGTAACATTGTAAACTACGAGTATGTTTGCTGTATAGTCTGGAAATGTCAAGTGCATTAACTGAATAGGTTTCGAGAACTAAACCCGTCCGGGTATGCAGTTTGATTATTCTGTAGTGTGCAGATGTAGTATCAATTGCCTAAATTTGCCTTTGATTTAAGACGAATGAAGGCTACAGACGACCAATTACTAACACACTTTACCCTTTCTCTTTAATCAACGCCTACATAATATTTTAATTGAGTTTTATTGTTACAGGTTCAGAAAATAAGGGATCAATAAAATGATATAAATACAATAATGTAGTAACTATGAAAAATAAATTATGTTCCGATGAAAAGAAGAATGATTGCGATCTGTTGCAAATTATTTCATTTTTGCTGGTACTTCCCTCAGTTTTGGGAGCTCAAAATACCGTGGGATGTCCAGACTTGATCAGAAGCAATAGATGCTCGTGTTATATTTTCGAAGATGGTAAATATTGTGTGAGATGTTAATAATGTTTTTAAATTATTTTGTTCAAATAAATATACATTAGTACTTTTCGCAGGCACGTTTATAGATTGCCAAGACACAGGATCAAAAGATATAAGAAATGCACTTAAAAATGTGCAACAAATACAATCATTGTCAGTTTATGACCTCGATGATGCCGAAGCGACATTGGGACCGCATATAATACCCCAAGGAGTCTGTATCAGACACATACACATATCAAGGACAAACCTACAGGATATCGGAGATGAAACATTTCTACCGTTAAGAAAGTGCCTTGAAACGCTGAGCCTTGTTTCGAGTAAAATAAAGTTTATACCTCAGAAAGCATTTGCGGGTCTCTTAAAACTAATATCTATCGATCTGACTTCTAACTATATAGAAGATGTACCCAGTTACAGTTTCTATGGGCTTCCCTTAATGAAACTCAACATAAAAGGAAATATAATACGTGATATCTCAGAATCTGCTTTTGCGAGCTTAGAACTTTCCCTCGCGGAAATTGATTTGAGCGAAAACAATCTTACTATATTCCCCATAGCATCTCTAGCAAAGTTAAGGCACCTGCGATCTTTAAGATTAGCATGGAACGAAATGTCTTCTTTTCCTGTAGTTGAAAAATCAGACTTAGTAACCTTAGAGTACTTAGATTTAAACTCAAATAATTTTGAATTTATTTCAGAAGACTGCCTTAAATTTTGTCCGTCCTTGAAAATTTTATCATTTCATTTTAATTTCATTAACAACGTTCACAATCGAGCTTTTTACTCCTTAATTAATTTGGAATCTTTAAATTTGAGTCATAATAGGTTAAAAATATTGAGCCCCAATTTGTTTCAGAACAATAAACTTTTAAAATATATAGATCTCAGTCATAATCACCTGCATCATATTCATAATTTATTCAATAATTTACCATTTCTTAGTGAGATTATTCTAAGCTATAATAATATTTTGGATGTGCCAATAGACCCCTTTATGAATTCAACTAAAATAAGCACGATACATCTAGATAAAAACTGCATAGTTACCATAAATAGTGAGAGCTTTACCAATTTAGAAGAATTAGTTGGGCTGCGATTAGATTTTAACTATTTACAAAAAGTGCCACATAATATTTTTATAAATAATAAGAAATTAGTGGAGATAAGGTTAGACAATAATAAATTTTCGGACATCGATAATAACACGTTAGGGCCTTTGTTTAATATACGTGAAATTAGACTTAATAACAACAAAATTAGGTCTATTTCCAAGTACCATTTTACTAACTGTTTAAAAGCTGAAGAAATATATTTGGATCATAATGAAATAAATTTTATTGAGTCAGGTACATTTGTACTTATAAAAAAATTAAAATATCTAAGCTTAAATAATAATTATCTTATCGATTTGAACGATGTGTTACCAAAAATCAATTCTAATTTGCTAACGTTATACTTAGATTCAAATTTGCTATCAGGAATAAACAATTTTATGTTTCAATCTCAACTGAAGTTACTTCATTTGAGTTTGAAATACAATCGTCTGAAATTTTTAACAAAGAGTACTTTTCGGAATTCCACTGAACTCGCTCGCCTCGAGTTAAGTAACAATGAGTTTTCTGTTATAGAGGACTTTTCATTTCAACATTTAAATTCTACTAGGTATTTGGATTTAAGGCATAATTTGTTGAGAAATATTACCAATTATACGTTTTATGGTTTGAGTGAGTTAGAAGATTTGGACATTTCAAACAATAAGATTACATTTATCTTCGACATGGCATTTGATACTTTGAAGAAATTACGAAGTTTAAATCTATCTTTTAACCCATTGAATATTCTTCACAGAAATATATTCCAGCAAGGTTTGCCTTTAAGTACCCTATATTTAGATAACTGCGAAATACATCATATAGAAAATGGAACCTTTCAAGGGTTAAACAATGTGAAATTATTGTCACTGAAAAATAACTCTTTGAAGTCCAGCGATTTGCTATCCATTGACATACCGGGATTGAAGTTTCTAGCCATATCTTATAACGTGCTGGACTATTTACCAGTGGATTCATTTTTTCAACTTCCTCTTTTAGAAAATCTTATAATGGAACATTGTAACATAGAAAACATCATCGAAGGCACCTTCGCGTACAACAAAAATCTCGTTAGATTAAACTTAGCACAGAATATAATAAGCTCAATACCATCTTCGCTTTTCGAAGCCACTAATTCAATATTAGAATTTAATATCAGCAATAATTTTTTAGATTATGTGCCATATAACACACTTTATAACTTCACACATCTAGAAACACTAGACATTACTGATAATCTCTTGCCCAGAATTGAAATAAACGGTCTAGAGAAACTTAAAAAATTAAAATATTTGATTATTAAAAAAAATGAAATTAAATATGTAACTGTAAGAAAAAAAGTAGAATTCAATGAACTAATTTCATTAGATATCAGTTATAATAGGTTAGAAACTTTACCTTCTAGTATTTTTGAAGTTTTTCCAAACATTCAAAATATAAATATATCTTTCAATGATATTGTGCGTTTTGATTTTTTTACGACGTATAGAAAATTTGGCTTAAATTTAATAAATATTGATATTAGTAAGAACCCCGCAATAATATGGACCACGTCGAATAGATTAGACAATAATACGCTTATATCAAATTTGTATGAATTACATATTACTAGTACTAACATAACAAACATTGACGATACAATGTTTGAATTCTTCACAAGTTTACAACACTTGTATTTAAAATATAATAAAATTAGACGTATATCTATAAGCCCATTCTTAAGACTATATTTTTTGGAAAGTTTAGATTTAAGTTACAATAGAATTTTACAACTTAAAACAAGCAATTTTCGTGGATTAACTAAATTGAGAACATTATGTTTATCTAATAACAACATTGAGTCCATGGAATCTTTCGCTGAAGATTTAAGTAATTTAAAACTTTTGGACTTGTCTCACAACAAGTTACAAAACATTCTTAATGAGGACTTAGTAAACTTAAAAGAACTTACTGTACTATATTTAGGTTACAACAATATTAAATATATATCAGCAACCGCGTTTAAAAATCTAAACAAAATTGTACAAATCGACCTAACATATAACAAATTGCAAACAGTATCATTGGAACTACTTACATCAGTAGAGAATCACATTCAGGAGATCTCTATAAAAGGTGAGTTGGTACCGAATAACCACATATGATATCACACAGATTTATTAATATTATATTTAAAGTTTTAAGTATTTTAAGTTACATATTATATTAAAAATGTAAAATTAAGCTTAAGCTTCGGTCTCCTAGAAATGGTCCCAAGCATGCTGGGTGCATTACCTCGTTGTATGGCAAGGCTAATTTGTTAACCAGATTGAATTTGAAACAACATTTTCAAATTACAAACTTTTTAAAAACTTGTATTAAGAATATTAGCAAGTAAGTTTTTATTGAAAAAATAAAAACACAACATTGAACAATAAAGTATTTGGCAAAAAAAACTTTAACTTATGATTGTTTTCAGATAACTTCATAGTATGCAATTGTGAAAAGGATAATACATGGATATGGATTCAAGATCATCCTAGAATAATAAAGTCCAACACTGTTACGTGCATAAATGATGAGTATCCTAAGGAAAAATGTGACGTACCGATAATATCGCAACTTTCTGTCGATAAACATAAAGACAACTCGGTTTCAGTGTCGTGGTATATTAGGAACAGAACAGCAATTAAAGCATTACAAATATTGTATTACAATGAAGACATTGGTGCAGATGTAAGGAATTTTATACAACACCCTCTACCAATTACATGAATTTGTAATACGAATTTCTAATAGCATTATTTTGTTTCAGGTTAAATACAAATATCTACATAAAGACGAAGTATCTACTCATGTAACAGATTTAAAGTCACGTGTGAATTATGTCTTATGCCTTATAACTTTGTACGATGATCCTTTGGCCGACAGTGACTTTGAAGAACTTCCAGAATTTAATAAGACATTGGATGATAATTTAAATGGTACAACAAAGTTGAATCAAGAAATTGCTGCAGCTATTCTTATGAAATCTCCCTCTAGTGAATGTGTTTCTTTTAACACGTTCAAAAAACCAATAACTGTAAAATTAAAGCCAAACAAAGTTTTCGAACTGTCTTCTATATTAAATCGTAGAATGGGTTTAATAGTCGGTTGTTGCTTAGGTTTTGTAGTGTTCTTTATTATGGTTACAGTTTTATTATACACAAAGATTAAGGAAAGAAAACGAATAGCAAAATCTGATCCGACCTGGTCCGAAATGAATGATTATCATTCTATACATAGCAAAGATGATGTTTTACAGAATTCCACAACGGCTTCTACCGATAACATACTGCTGGGAATGACCAAGAATCGTAACCATTCATTGGAGCACCATAAATAATTAGCTAATACACTTAGAACGTAGGGAAAAGTTATTACACAAGTACGACTAAAATTTATGTTTTGACGAATAATAAATAATAAAGTAAAAGTTACGATAGATAGTCAAATATTATATGATAATTGTAATAGATAAATGGCTTAACTTGTTTGACTGTTTACTCACAAACTATGAACTAGTTGACTAGTGTAGATTATAATATCATTAGTAGTGATTGTTTATTTACAGTAGACGAAACTAAATTTAGTTATAGACTTAAATAAAAATTGTTGAAGTATTAAAGTTTTTAATCTTGTTTTTAAAATCTATTTATTTTTATTCTTTTAATTGACCTAGTAATCACGTTCATTAGTCAAGTGAGCACGTAAAGGCAATAAGAAATCAGTAAGTAAGATTTTGACTTATATGCATTATGTATTAAGTCTTGCAACAAATATTTTATTAATGTTTGGAATTGAAAATAAATCTGAACGAGAACAAAGTAGCTGGACTTACTTTGTTTTCGTTTCTTAAAATGAAATTATTTTTATATTCAAAATGTGAATTTTTATTGTGACAGTCGAATCTTATTAAACAACTGATTTTATTATTAACATATACAGTCAAATCTTACTAAAGCATAGTCTTATGTAGGTGAGTAATAATAATACTGTGAAACAAGTGATGTAGAATATCTTACCATAAAATGTCTTGATTTATGGTACGAGTATATCCAAGCTCTGTAGCTTTTTTTTTGCGAAACAATTTTTTTTTTCACAGAAAAAAAAATAAAAATAATTATACTGTGTACGTTTTTTTTCCATATTATGTGCAATAATATAAACCCGAGTATTCTTTACTAAATTATACCTCTGTATCACCTTCTAAATTAGTTAAAGAACTTTCCAAGATATCATTCCAATTACTCTAACCTTTTAGTTATTTTGAAATTCATAGAGTAATCTTATCTTGCAGAATTATGTGTGCATGATTAATATGTGATCAGTGTGACACGGGTATGTCAGAATATAACGCGTCATCTCGACAACGATTAACCTAATTGTTAGATAAGTGGCCGGCCCTGGAGAAATGATCTAATGTACACAGTATTGTCGGCCGATTAGATACATACTAGAGACTTTATCTCTGACTTTATCTTTATGAAGAAACGGAAATGCCCTCTCTTACCTTAAGTTATTACCATAGGCAACAAAAAAGGCAACAAATGATAATAAAGACATATTGTGTAAAATGGTACAACTTATTATATAAAAACAAGTTAATGATACTTATACAGTGAATATTAGTCATATAACGACCTTCAAGGGATCACAAAAATTGAGCGTAATAAGCAATTTTAATTCGTTAGGGACCTTGCCATTTAATCCTTGTAGCCGATCTGTCGTTACCATCCGGTTTCTACTGTAATTGATGGTTGCCATCGCCTATGAAAACTATGCTTCTAAATCTGATGGGGTTGACACTGAAACTCTATAACATGCATCGTGTTCGGTTGCTTTTAAATTATAACAGTTATTTAAAAATAAATTAAAAAATTAAAAATAACACAAACATATAGCTCTTGTTCTATGTTTCTCTTACAGTTTAAAGCAAACGTTTAATGATTAAAAACATTGCTTATTATTACAGTTTTTTTTATTAAATTAAACTATTTTCTGACTAATTTTTGTCTGTTCAACAAGCAAATTCCTGCTGAGAACTGTATATATACTTATAACATAGTATCAGCTCAGAATCGTTTAGATCCCGGCTTCATTCTTGTTGTTATATTAATTTTATTATTATTATGAATTAATTACAGTATATTTAAATAAGTATACAAGAATTGTTGACTTTAAGTGAGAGCTCGTTTTTCAAGGGTGAAGACGTCAGCTAACAAATTCACTTTTTCATAATGTAACTCATGAATATTACATAATGTGATATTCCACATTAACATATTATTGAGAATTATTCATTAAACAGCCACAATATAAAATTATTTACATGTTCGTTGAAAACACAAAGTCCTACATGAAATATTCATAAGGGCTTAATTCGCTCGCTCAAATGAAATCCGGCGAGATTACCAGTCATGTCTCCGAAACCCGTTGTGTAGTTTGATTCAAGGAGTAGTGGAATGTTATTACTAACCACTATGAGCCGCGTGTGTGTAGTGTGCAAACCGCACCAATACATCATTATACTCGACTAGGTAATGTTTAATTTGCATAATATGAATTTCCTTACACACCTACACAACAATATTGTGACCTATTTTCCAGTGTACTCAGTGGTTTGCTGATGCCAATTACAGACCTTGTGGTGGTTGATGAAATGACCATTGACTTCACCTATTGTCTGTATTAATTGGGAAACTCAATTAACTTATAATAAACTAGTGACTCGCTCCCGGCTTCGTTTTGGGTGCAATTTTTATGTTATATAATAAACTTACCTATTTATCCCTCTTTCCATATGTGATTTTAAATCAGTCTACCTATTCTCGAGTTTTTGAAGCGTACACAAACCAACTTAACATTTTTATATTTAATTACCATCGGTGGCAATTATTAAGGACAGTGCTGATATTCATGTAATCAATGAATGATTCCCTGGCAATAAATACAACTACATTGTTATGCATAACTACAAAGAGAGAAGTGAAAAGTACTCTTGGCTGAAAAAACATTTTTGACTTGGCCAGGGAATTCAATAGACATGACCCATCGAACACATGTTAATTCACCAAACGGACGATGCCGAAACAACTGATAACCACCAAGCGCCAATTCATTGAAACTCCTATCAGAGATTCCAAAGAATAACTCCACACTCATGCCTGCCCCAACGAATAGAAGCTCTTATTTCAGCAAAGGGAGGCATCACTAAATATTGAAACTTGTTTTATTATTTTTTTTATATTAATATCAGTCATAATAATATGAAGAATATATTTTTTTGTTGTTTTTATGATCCCAATAAAATGCAAGATACAAATAAATAATACATAAGAGACCAACCAATCATTTGTTAGAAAAATCCAATTAGATAAGAAAATTAAAAAATCACAGTACTCTGTCCCTAATAATATGGCCACCCACTGTAAAATTAATTCTTGCTTTTTCTATAGATGTTTTTCTATTTGTATTGAGGTACGCTGAAATGCATTGCTATTCTAAATTATTCTGGTTAAAAAGTTGAAAAGCTATTATTGCAGACAAAAATGTATCTACAGTTAAGTTATGAACCCTATAAATATAAAAAATTGGAGAATAGATGTCACAAAGAAGTTATAAAAGTATTAAAAAGATTGTTTGATACAAACGAATGCGTTCACACAACTAACGTACCTATCATAAATTGAAATCCAGAATGGTGACACGACATTCGAAATTGGGTTAAGCTCCTTATTCAATTCATATTTCTCTTTGAAATCTTGCTAGTTTCTACAAAGTTAAAAATTCTTTCCGTGCTTGTATGCAACCGGTGCGTTATGAAAATCCCACTTGACCCGCATCGACATTTCTGAGGCGCTTGCGTTACCTGCTGCGGTCTCAAGAGTCGTTTTCATGTCTAATTATAGTTTTTAACGTTTTAAATTACTAAACCATTTTTTTCTCACACCTTCATGTACTTTCTAATTGAAAAAATATTTAATCGGTAGGTAGGAATAATCTAGATTCTAGAACACATGCAGTAGCGAAATAAAACCACCGATGTAGGTCAGAAAGTTTTCCTCTAAATGTCTTTTGCGCTTTTAACATCTTGTAGATGTTATTTATTTATTTATTTTATTCTAGGGAAATTTACAGGTATAATTACATAGTAACAGTAGTGAGTAAATAGCTAAAACCTAATAAAAAAATTCCACTTATACTACTCACGTATACTACTTGATACTGCAGAATCAGATCATGGTTTCATACTTATGTCATGGAAATACCACCGAACAGAATACAAAATTTCACATCAATCGAACCTATGGAAGTTAGTACGATTTTACACACACACACACACACACACACACGTCAAACTTATAAAACTCCGTTTTTGGGTGTGGCGTCAGGCATTACAGCAATGTCGCTATTCCAGGTAAGCGGCTAGCAAGTGTTATAATAATATTCCTCCACCTATCAGTAATTCAAGAAACTTGGGCGGCTCCAAAGCTAAGTATTGGAAAAAATATGTAAAAGTCACTTGAGTTCTTCATTAAATAATAATAAAAGTATCTAAAAATAAGTAAATTGGACGAGCGCTTCATCTTTTTACTTATGTTACATTTTATATTTTTCATCGGTAGCCAATTAATGTTCAAACTTTGTTCATTCTTACTTCACGTTTCAATGTCCTCAATACCTAATACGAATTTTACTTTTATTAAAAGTTATTATTAAGATTTAGTCATTTAAAAAAAACCGTTCAGTATTTAATTAGTTATTTTGTTAAAAAAAAAACTTTTAGAAATTACTTAACATAAATATTGTTATGGGACAAATGAGGAAATTCTTGTAATGTAGGGCAAAATATCGGGACGAACGAGGCATAAATCCATTTGAGAGGTAGTAAAGTAAGGCGAGTAGTATATTTATTGTAATGCTAGTTAAGAATTCGTTCTACTCCGTTTGGGGTTCAATTTATCCGTATAGGTAATATCTTGTTCTCATTTATTTTAATGAGGTATCTCTTGACATTATACATATATTTTAATGAATGTAGAGGTACGTTTCGAAATACAATTAGTTATCTAAATCCAAACAGCATACTTTAGAATCCTATTCAGCAAAATCTCCCATGAGTAATGCGGGTCAGACCCTTTTCCGCAAATAAATCCTGCTCTCAAAATAAATAACCGCTTGCCCGTCGAACGTGGCATGGAACGATTATATAAACTGCGGCGTGTTGTTATCGAGTACGTTAAATAACGTTGTTCAATCACAGCCTCTAGTAAAACGAGTTTAGATAGCAATTAACTAAAGATACGGTGTGCCGGCGCTTTCACAGCGACCCACTTTATACGACAATCAAAATAATTATCGAGAACATTCTGTTGCCATGGAGATCAATATCTTGATCACATCACCGGCACCGCAGCGTAGTTCCCCTGATGATATTATAGCTTCAATTTATTTGTGAATCAAAGTAAAATACGTGTGTTTTGGTGAGCCTAACGAAAAATACACTCCAAACCGCCGTATATACTCGTATGTCTAATCCTATGCCACCTAGGTGTATACTTCCTATGTCATACCGCGGTGAATACCGTATTTTTTAAATTTGTAAGTTCCTACCGAAACTAGTATAATACTTTATGTATTTCGTTTTTCTTAAAAAAAATTAATTTTCACCTAAAGTTTGATATTTTATATTCTATCCTTCATTTTATTTCAGTCTTCGTGGTGCAACTTTCAAGCTTTTTTATGTACAATAAACGGCCTAAGTGTTTAAAAATTCAATTGTAATTTTCTCATGATATTTAATCATTACAATATAAACACATTAAGGTAACATTACACTCTGATTAAGTTAAAAACCTTGCTATTAGTTACTTTAACCCCAATTTGAATCCGTAATCGGATTTACGAGCGAATTATTTCGTACAGTAATCGAAAAAGTGGGAAGCTTACCACTATTCATCTTTGGATTAAGGAAAAGGTTTTCTAAAAGCAACCGTAAAAGCGTCAAACATTTCAAGCAAATATAAGACTCTTTTTAAAAGTCGCGTAGAAATGTTTTCGTTAAATTCTCTGGTGCGAACGTATACAGAATTATCTGGGCCCGTGGTTACATAAATAGCATACTCGGAGGTCTTGAGTGTATCTGGGACCCAAACTGTTCATATCAATAGATGTGGAGTACGCTCTTAAATTTTATAGAGCTATATTTCGAGAAATGGTTTATTTACTTACCTAATTTTCTGTCGTCCTTAGGCTGACCTAGAATAAACCCTTTTTGAAATTTCAGCACTGTATTTATGTAATATTTTCCATACTAAGAAGTATTATTTACCTCTTTGGCTGATTATTGTACAAGAAATTATTTAAACTTAAAACGCTTGAATGAGCAAGAGATTTTGCACCAAGAGATACAGGTATACAATCTTGGAATTATTTTTAAAATGTTACAATATAACTTATTTAATTTTGTTTTATTATATGTGGAATATATTTCTGTCCTTGGAATATATTTTTATTTTAACTATTGTAGTTAAATTTATTTTTTCAAACTTTAAACATTTGTCTAATAATTACAAATGTATCTAGAATGTAATATAATATAACGATTAAGCCACACACATTAACTTTCTATAAGTTAATTACCTAATTATAATTAACTATTTGCAAACTGCATAATAATTGCTTTAAAATGTTTAGTAGATAAACAAACAAACGTTCTAAACTTTCACGACTAGATTATTCTATTTTTAAAACTTCTATTCCAACATTGAATGAGTGTACGTAACAAACGCATGGCACACCTTGATTGCTTCATCCGTCTTCGATTTAGCAGATGACTGTAAGTATGTACGTGTTATTAGTGCCGATACGCTATCTCCGCACTTTCGGCTAATGGTTTCATTTGTATTCAGGTTGCAAGTGGGCACCGTAACGAACATCGAGGGAGCTGACGTTCAGCGTACAATTACCAGTGTTAATATTTACCAACTGACGCCGAGGACTAATTGCTTCGACTCTACTGTGCTTAGCTGCGTAGATACGATGCGATGAGAGCGTTATGCTCCATTGTAAACGCTTTCAAACCACCATAAATGCTTATCAAAGTGCAGGATTTACTTCGAAACTACAACAAGTATTTTAGTTATGAATTCTGATTCACAAATCACTTACAACTACAACTTGTAACTGTTTAATTCATTCAATATTTAATTATGCGTTTTATTGAAGTGAAAACTTGGTCATTTTTGAGATGGGATAAAATCATTGAACTCCCGACATTGTCATGTAATGTAACCATTGATGTAGTTGATATTAATTTAAAATAATTTAAAAAAGAACAATAAGCCAATAAGCAGACATATGAAAGTTAGCTAAATAGGTTAGGTTAGGTTAGGTAGGTTAGGTTACCGCAATAATTAATAATCTCTGACGCAATCATCTAGTTTCATATCAACATCAAACCTTTTAATGGTCTGTCATTCGGTGTAGCATTTCAAGTCTGTGAGGGAATTAGTCTTATTTAGTATAATTAAGAACACGTTAAGAACACGTTAATCTGCAACACGTATTGTTATTGTTTATAGTGCCTTTGCACTTTTTTAAGAACTCGTTTATAAAATCTATGTCTACATTTTTTTTTTTAATTTTCATTTAAATAATATCCTTTCTGAAATATACAAAATAAAAATAAAGATACAAAGTGGGCTCAGTTTATAACATAAAACGGAAAGAAACAAAATAAATAATCGTTTAAAATAAGAGGGTCTAAAAAGAAATCGGAAAAATTGGAAAGTGGAGTTCACAAAAAAATGATATTTATAGTCGAAGCATAGAGAGTTGGATTGGAGCCAAACAGCATCATATTAAAGATCGCCTAAAGGCAACTGACATGGAATATAACATGCATCCAATAACAATGTTTAGTTACAGTAGCTTGTGTTTAGTTCTAGGGATGTACTCGTATCTATTCGTGTATAGATTTTATCGATTCATTATATTGTTTTGTTAAGATTATCATGTCTAAAGCAGGCTCGGCGTGTGATCATCTGCTCTGCTACGTCGTAGCTGCGCTACAAGTGCTACGGAGGGTTGCTACGAAGCCACCATGGGCGTAAAGTTTTTAATAGATTCTATAAAAATCTCTTAATATTGAAGAGTTGTACTAAATGATTTATTATTGTGCTAATTTATTGTTAGTATTTCAAATATATATTTCTACCCGAAAATGAAGGAAAATTCCTCGGATTATTTACATTCACGGAAAGGTTTGAATTTTTTTGATTGATAAGCTAAAAATATTTTCAAAGTTATTTGTGACTTTAAGTTTATTTTTCGTAATTCATAATTACGTTCAGCTCTGAAGTCATTTCGACTTATGGTTTTGAAAAGCATTAAAACTGACAACTTGCCACAAAGAAAAGTTAACTATCATAGCTTAATTAATACTCGACAATTATTTTAGATATCAATTAAAATATCATTACAACAAACTTTAAAATTCTAAACCAATTAAAATCTGTAGCTCAATATTCAAATTTCACTCAACACTAATACATGCTCTGTGAGCTGTTGAAATTTGCTTGAAACCGTTTCGTAATTAATCTATACAACGTCTGCCGGCCAGTATTTGTTGTTACACAGTGGCACAATGGCGTGTGTAATTTTAATTAATTAATTTTGGCCTTTGGGGAAATGACTAGTAGACAGGGTTCATTTTTATTCATACGTTGTCACGAGCGGTCACTAGTTATTTCAACTTGCACGAGAAAAACTTTGGTCAATATTAAGACATACATATATGTAGTTTTCACAATATTTCAACCTATCCTTTCTCATATTTTTATATATTAAAATAATTATTTCGTAAAATAGTCACGAAATAATTTGTAAACATGGAAATATATCATGTTTACTTTTAAACAATTTTTCCCCTTTATTCTCAGGTGATTATATATTATATATAAGCCTTCAATTTTTGTTTTTTTATTTTTATTTGATTGCACAGAAATAATACTCTTTGTATCTGGTTAAAAAAACCGTATGGCCTTTTCTGTGTCCATGACAATGTGTATGCCAAATTTCAGGATAATCGGACGTGAAAGCGTAATAAATATATGAACGTTATAAATATGTGAATATTATGTTTTAAGATAACGCCATTTTTCCATACTATTCAGACTTTAAGCATTATTATATTTTAATAATGCTACTTTATTCCAGAACATTAAGAATAATAATTAGTACTCACATAACATTTTAATCTTCAGCAATTTCAATTTTGTATTTTGAGATCCACGAAATTAGATTGTATACAGTAACTTATGTATTATAATGTAATTTATATTTAAAAGAAGACAGTTTGCTTATGAAACTAGTTCATGTCCGTGACAACTCCAAATAAAAAAGTAACAAAATCCTTACTATAAATCGGCAACAGTTTAGCAAAAGCCCAACTCAGCGACCCAGATGTGACAAACGCAGAGTCTTGCATTTTATTAGATTTTGTTGCCAAAGATCGCGCTACCCAGTGTGTGATGGGCAGTTTGTGTGTCGCAAGTTTCAATGGAAAATTCACGAAGAGATGCAAGTTTTTGAGCCAACAATGGAACTGATACAATATCTAAAAGACTTTTGTACAGTTGTAAAGAATAAAATGCCAGGATCAACACATTGTTAGCCTCCCTTTAATAGCCCTGCATTGTGTGCTGTAACCTAAGTCTGCAAAATAACAATAGTCGATGAAAAATAACTCATAATGAAAGAGGATTCTCAAAAACTACTAGCTGGCGCCCGCGACTTCGTCCGCGTTGAAAAAGAAAAAGTAGTCTATCCTGTGTCCCGTACGTGTAAATGTTTATCTACCTTATATATTCCCCATTTATAGTGGTCCCAGAATTCATTAATAAATTTCATATCAAAAAGACTAAAGAAAATCTATTTACTACAAGAAAAAAGTCATACTACATCAACATTTAAATGCTTTTTTTGTATTTTTTAAATAACGTTTCCTACGTAGACCATTTGATTACATTGTTCTCCAGCGAAAACAGCAAAGAAACAAAACTGTTGAATTTCTTATCGCAATAACAAATTTAGAGCGAGCCCCTCACCACAAATTAAAGCGAAGCAAACGTACAAAGACAATATTTCTCAGATGTTGAGGCAATTTATGGGCGTATTTATTGTGAAACCAACGTTGAAACAAAAGAACGTTGTAATGTAACTCAATGGGGTTCGTTTCTCGAGAATTCTTTTAAGTGGTTAAGGTTATACATATATACTTTAAAATAATTATACATTTGACAACAGAGCAAACACAACTGAGCAAGCAAATTATACTTTTCATCAGCCACAAAACAGTCTTCAAAGAAGATAAGACAAAAACTGATACAAATTTAAATTTATTAAAGATTTTCTTTTTATGACAGCTTATTGTAGCAAAAACTGCAATAAATTAAATGTATTAACTGAGATTAAACTAATTAATATTTTATTTATTTATTTATTTTAGAAAAAAATACAGATTAATATTACACAATAACAGTATGAATAAATACTTGCACCTAATAAAAAAATTCCACTTATAGATTACAGACTTATTCTAATAACAATGATAATAATGCGTAAGAGTGTTTGGTAAAAATAGGCCATTGAAAAATTTATCCGATAAAATATTTTTTTGTTTTAACTAAGTATAGAACTGTGGAACAGGTCGACATCTGTATTCTCTAATAAGATTTCGTTAAAAAGTCTACATGAACGGGACATGAATGTATTTCTTCTATAATTTGTCTTACTAAGAGCTGCATGCAGCAAAGAGCGATTTCTTAAATGAATATGAGGGACATTTCAATATTTTTTTTTGCATTATATTCATATTTTGAATTCTACCAAACGAATATATTATAGTTAGATAACTAGTCTGAATTTGGAGGATAATAATACCATGTTTAGAAATAATAATATTGTATCTTATGAGTTATAAGAGATAAATAATGTTGCATCCAAGGTTTGCTTGGACTGAAAATCTAAAGGAAATGTAATTTAGTTTTATTTTTGCAGTTGCATTATTATAAATATCTGCTGGCGAACTGTAAAATTGCTCGGACATTATTCCATAAACCAGATCTATAACTAGGATTTCCTTAATATACTAATACAATGTTAGTTGGTAAAGTGTGAATATTGACGTAAAAGGGCTACCTTCTCAACATTTCTTTTGTCCGTTGTTACTCCAGTTGTAACAGGGTTTCAGTACATACATTATTTACGAGCTTACTAACTGCCTTGACCACAGGTTCCGGCTTGCGCGGTCAAACGCTTAGTTTAACGACCACTTGATACCTACCTCTACGAATAATGTATAATTAATGTAACAAAAGTATATTTATATAGGTATAATTATGTGACCTTAAAATATTTAAAGTTTTAATGTCAAAGACAATCTAGAACGCGTTAATCGATGCGTAAGTTATTCGATATAATAACTCTTTTTAATAAAAAATAAAACTACTTCAAACCTCATGGATGCCATTGTCAGAACTAGACCAAATTGAAATGAGACCACACGGGAAGCATCAGCTTTCAAATATAAAAAGAATCATTAAAATCCCTGCACCCAGTCGAAAGTTATGAGGTAACAAACATAAAAAATACTGTCGAATTGAGAACCTACTGCTTTTTAGAAGTCGGTTGAAAATATAGCTTATTTTAAAACACAACCGCCAATGAATTACTTTACTCTATTCCTTTATTAATAACTTAACAATGGGTATTTTGTAAACCGCATTTCCATTCCATAACATCTTACCAAATGAGATATTGGCGCTCAAGAATTAAATCAGTAGCATATCTTAGCAAGCCTTCACTATTAAAATGTAAAAATTTCTAATGGCGTTATCTTTTGTCCACACTACGTCTGTATAGGCTCAGATTAAATAATAGTTACTGTCGGTATAGGTATCTTTACTTATGACCTATATGTTATTCAGATTTATA
Source organism: Synanthedon vespiformis (assembly GCA_918317495.1). NCBI lineage: Eukaryota > Metazoa > Arthropoda > Insecta > Lepidoptera > Sesiidae > Synanthedon > Synanthedon vespiformis. Next base: position 4,954,742 of record OU906953.1, read on the forward strand.
AAGTACTAGCTGGTGCCTGCGACTTTGTCCGCGTTGAAAAAGAAAAAAAGTAACCTATCCTGTTCCCTGTACGTCTAAATGTTTATCTACCAAGTTTCATGAAAATCAATTAATTTGGAGGAACATACATTTAACATACATACACTACTACACTTACAGATTTATAATTAGTATTGACGTGACGGTCAAATTTCATCAAAACCTGTTCAGTAGTTTTTCCCTGAAAGAGGAATTTAAATGTTAAATGTATAACTTTTAAAATTAAATTAAATCCAAACTTCATAATAATATATAATTATGGATGAATAGTTTTATTGTGGATATAGCTTAAGCTCGCACAAAGCTGCAGGCAATAATTACTTAGTATTGAAATATCTACTTTTCATTCTGTTACATCTGTTAATTTATAATGTAGACTCGATCAATATTGCAGGTGTTGGACTGTGATAGAGAAGCTTGAATATTAATATGTTTGCACTGCATATATAACAGTATCGTATTTATTATATGACTGTAATACAATTAGTGTTAGACATGCCTGTTGTTAGTAAGTAAAGAAATTTTCAAAACAATTGTATGCACTGATGAACATTTTTTAAAGGGCACGACTTCCTTATACATGAGGCAAAAATCTCATTTATAAGATACAATCTTCAATATTGAGATTCATTGGATAATAAATGCAAATAAGCTTTAAAGTCCGCCGGTGTATGTCTTCAGTGCTTTATTTTACGGAATCTAGAAATAGGACGCTGATTTCAGCAGCGATTTGCTTGGCATAGGTGCAAAGGGTAACCAATGTTGAAGTTTTGCCTCGAATCGAGAAAAAATTAAACCACTAAAAGCGATAAAGGAGAGGAAGCTACAATATTTCGAGCTCTTATAGGGATGAAAGGAAAAATACAAAAATACAGTACCAATGCCAACGTAGCCTTTGAACCATATGTAAATATTCAAATACTAGCTGGTGCCTGCGACTACGTCCGTGTTAAAAAATAAAATATATAACGTCTGACAAAATATTGCTTCAACTTTATATTATTTCGATGATTTCAATATTCTATTCTAACTATTGGTAAAATTTAGGCTTAAACTTTGTTTTAAAACATTAAAAGTTCACATTCAATAATATTTCACTCGAAAATGTATAGGTCCTAGTTAATTATTTGAAGAGTTCTTTGTGATAGATTTATGACATTCATTAGTCACTTGAATACGACACTTTTTTGGAAACTGCCACGAATTCACTAATTGTAAGAACCCATAATTTTTCACAAAATACTCTGCAAAAAAATATTTTCATTCGGCGTTGGCCACTAGTTATTCACGACGCGACGTTACGTTTTTTAACATTTTTTTTATTATTTAGATTCAACATTTTTTATTTAGAGCGAGTTCATTCGCGCTTAATCAACTCTTATGATGGCAGTGTTTTCAGATTATTACTGCAGTAGTAAAACTAAGAATATGAAACTGACTCTCAAATACGAACGAGGAAACAATGATAACAATAGTCTATTTCATTTTTACAAAATAAAAGCATAATGACAAACGCTCTTACCAATAGAAATTAAAATTGTAACTTTATAGTTATTTTCTTTACCCTACAACCGAATTATAATTAGAGTTATACAATTGCAATTAGGTACTAATAAGATCGTCTTCTATTTTTGTTTTAATATATAAAACTAGCGACCCGACTTTAATTTCTTTGGCCGAAAAGCAATTTAGGTCTGCATTAAATGGCAAATATAATTTGATTTAAGGCAGCGTAACCCAAGTGAATATATTAAAATTATGTCAGGACTACATAACTTTACATAACAAGATAATGTATGAAAACTTAGGTTTATGTGGAGGTCGGAGGGCGGAGGCTTGAGTTTGATGGATTAAAAGAGCCTATGTCCAAAAGTGGACGCTTATGGGCTAATGATGAATATGATCATGATAATGACATGACTCTCGCCTTAAATTTAAACTATCGTTGTGCGTATTGTGTGTGTCACTTCATCGTATTGCGTCAAAAATATTCACAAAATTTTCAGTTACATCCAACCTAATTTCAACTTTGTTCATAGTTCCGATCGTAAGCTATCGTTATTGGTTATCGGTTAATCAGTGTGTGATTTTTCGCTTTATTATAGGCAATATTAATTGTAATTGTGTCTTGATTGACTTGGTATTTTGTTTATATGCTCGTTTGTATCAGAAGAACACTATATTTCGATACGCAGCATATAATGCAATTATCTAATATACTTACTTATTAAAGCTGAAATTTGGAACATACATAGTTTTATTTTATAAGATAAGCATCGGCTATGAAAGGATTTTTCAAATTTTCAAGTCCTTGTGAAGTGCTCCTTGGGCGGATGCTAGTATGTTATCAATTAATCAATCAATCAATACTAATAAATATGTAAATGTAAGTATTGTATGTATGTATGTTCCTCCATAACTCCTAAACGAATTAACTGATTTTCATGAAACTTGGTAGTTAAAACATTTAGACGTACAGGACACAGGACAAACTACTTTTCTCTTTTTCAACGCGGACGAAGTCGCGGGCGCCAGCTAGTAATATATAAACTTTGCGGAAGAAATCACTACCATATAAGTACATAGTACAGTCGGCCGCATAAGTCGATTAACACATTCTTATGTGCAAAACAACTATACACTTAACGCGCCATAAGTCGTTGTCACGACTAGAGAACAAAATAAAATTTACGTTCAAACGATCGTAAAAAGCTTCAGTAAGTAAGTAATTAAGTAAGTATGTTGAGTGTTCAATTGTTCTGCACTTTTGAATGTGTTAATCGACTTATGCGGCCGACTGTACCTACTTAGCGTAGAGGATAAATAATACTTTTTAGAACAAAGGTACATGTTTCGTGCAAGTTTATCTTTTGCGTCAATGTTCTTGAAGGGTTTAAAGCCACAGCTGGTTTTTTAGTGAAATTCCGTTGTAGGTGGTTAATTAGTGGCAACGCGTCTCCCGACCAGCTGCTGAGAAATGCTGGCAATTGCGGTCGAGTTATGGGCCTCGTTTATATTTTACTGCGAGGCTTGCTCTCATTTCCTTATTTTATTTTTAAAAATTACAAACGCCTTACACTAATATACCTATTGTTTGTTTTAATAAAATGAGAAGATTGTGAGCATTTATCACTTATAATATTGAGAATAATCATAATAAAATCTCATTCACTTTTGAACATATCGCACCTTCAGCAAAACAAGGGCATAACTGCACTTTTTGTAATTTTATTTGCTTTTTTTTTTCATTCAATATCGTATTCTTCTGCTTATATTGCTTTTAAAAATTATTCTTCAAATAAGACCCATAGTCTTGTAAATATTTTTTAATTTAAAAATGTTTTTAAGACATTTCTGCATAAATTATACGTTCAACTCGATTTAAAAAAAATTGTAAGTTATGCCCTTGTCTTACCGAAGGTGTGATATCTGTAGATAATTATAGACAATCATTGTTTGTATAGTTTTTTTTTTTCTTTATTTTACTATGTAAATTTGTAATACTTTGTAAATGCTTTAGTTTTATTAATGAATGTACAATTCCAGAGAGTCCTCATCTGCGGCTAACGCACACAAGTATATTAGCCGTACCTATGACGGTTGAGATAGGTCTCGAGCGCGCCCACTTCGGTTCTCTCGTTAAAATTTCACATGCACTTGACGGGCCAGGCCCTGGCTTACGTTAATTATGAAATCTCATTTGAGTACGAGCCTACACGTTTGAGTAATTGCTCCTGAAATGAGAAGTGTTCGCCAAACATAAAAGATTCACTTATTAAAACGACACTCAGTACTTATGCGGCCGCAAGCAATTAAAATTTCACAAACGTACCGATGCAGACAGAACATTCAAACAGTCTAGACTAGACGATCGCTTTGAAATTTATAAAGTGTTTAAAAAAACATAGGTACAATTAATGATCATTAATTATTTTAACACAGCGAACTCGCAAACGAGTAAGTAAAATAAAGAAATAGTATGTTTAGTAGTAACTCCGCAGTGTCCCTTACACTGCCGTGTATCTAAGAGGGAAAAGTGCGTTCACAAGGACAAAGGATAGTGTGACTGACTGAAATCTTCTCTCACGTATCGAATGATCCGACTATAGTGATTTTCCATGGGGGTCTTCTATAAGGAGATTTTGACTACAGTCCTTAATTGGCAGGCCGATAAAAAAATACAAAAAAAATAGTTTTTTTTTTCTGAATTCTAGTTATAAGTTTCATAAATAAACAAACTCTTACATATCAAATTATATCTTACTAGCTGGTGCTCACGACTTCGTCCGCGTTGAAAAGTATAAAATGCCATCTACCGTGGAGCGGATCGCTAAAAATATCTAAGCAGTTGTCATTTAGTCGCTTCATCTGATTCTGGATAGATGGCGCTGTCAAGTGTATCCCAGGCCAAGCAGCTAGTATAAAATTACATAAAGTACCAAGTTAAAATAAAATACATTAAATTACTAGAAATTCTCAGAAAATTTATATTATGAGATAAACATCCTTCTAAGCGTTAGAACGACTAAAGCGAGATGAGGCAATATTTTCCCGGTCTCAAATTATTCAGATTTAACGCGAAAAATATGTCAAATGAGTGTAATCAAAATTGATAGCGCCTAAAAAAGGAATGTTAAAAAAGGATTTCAATAAAAATGACAGTGCCGGTGTAGCGATATTAAACGATATTTTATGTAAGATGAGGGTCCGCATTATTTTGTACCTCAGACATATAACTTCCGTTGGCTCGGATCGCCTAGCAACATGATAGATGGGGCCTCCCAGATGATTTCCTGTATTTGCTATGAAATTTTCCAGCTTGAGCGTTAAGGGTGCTTACGATTCCGTCCACTTTCTATGACTTAATAATTTATTACTTCTAAGGGCTCATTTTCACTGGCCGACAATCCCCGCATGCAGGGTTCTGCAAAATTTTGGGATTCGCTTTGAAAGAATGGTAATAACGGGGACACCTAATTTCTAAATAAATATTTTGATATTGATTTTGAGTGGCACACTGCGTTTCGCAGTGATTTGTGTAGCCTGTCTGGCGACAGAGAATAAATAACAGAACGTGTGCTGTTGTGTTTCGGCGAGTGAGTAAGGGATACCAGAGCCCATTTCCCTATCCCATTTCAATCCCTTAGCCTTAATCCTACTGTAGTTGGCAGCGCACATGCAACACCTAGTGACGTTGCTTGTGTTTACAGGTGACGGTAACCACCTACCATCAAATGGGCCTGGGCCGTCAACCTGTCTGCAGACCTTGACATAATAAAAGAAAATTATTAAGAGGGAAGTGATTTCTTTCATTAAAAATAGTAACTTTAATTCAGAAACAGCCACTCACAAACTTAGTTAAGAAGTGTACGGAAACCGTCAATGTAACAAAGCAACTTGGTGAATAATAAATTGATGATCGAACACAAAGGAAAGGCTTCGGATAATGAAAACTTGCCGCGATTTATTGTACAGAAATAACGACGGGCCTTTTGTTGGCAGTTTCACTACGTACCGCCAACTTTATTTAAAAATTATAAGCTCTATCCGGCATACATTTTCGAGTACCCACCTATCTAACCGGGGGTCCGATAATTCGATGCGATACATCATTTCAGTCCGCAATAAATCGTAGAACCAATGAAACGCGTAAACGTGTGTCATTTATTTGGACCTATAAATAAATTTCAATGTGCGAATCTTGCTAAAACGTCCGTACATAAATATATAGGGGTCGCATCACATTAATCTTCCCTTCATTTATACAATTGTTCGTATTCCGCAAACGTTCTGCTTTTTACACTTTTATTCTTTTGGGAGAGGTCATATTAACGTCGATGCCGAAGCATTAGAAACCCCTTACCGTTCAGTTAAAAGATTTATTTACATTGCAATTGTGTATATTTATTTCATTGAAATTAAAAAGAAAGCATAATAGTTATTCATCTATACATAAAAAATAATGCCGCTGTCCGCCTCTGTCTGCTTCTCAGCTAAGTTCTTCTAAACCACTGAACGGTTTTATATTATTTCCGCTAATGGAAATAGTGCATCTGCGTGAAGCCGGGGACGGGTTGTTAGTACATAATATAAAATGAAATAGCTGCCCGACTCTGTCTATGTCTCCGGTTACATCTTCTAAACCACTGCATAGAATTTTCACTAAAGGAAAAAGTTATAAACTAGGAAGGTTTCAGAAAAAAAAAATGCGTGTGAAGCCGGCAGCGTCGCATGTGTCTATATAAATTGGTGAAAGCTGTTTGTGGTCTATATTTTTATGGTATATAACGTGCCTGACATATTGTATGTATGGTGAGTACCTACTGTATTGCGAGTGGATGTCCAACAAGGTAGATAGATAAGGGCCACGGGTCACTCTTACAGGCCCATGTCCAACAGTGGACATCCTGCGGCTGAGATGATGATAATGTGCTACCATTAAACGAGTAGCACTTTTGTGCTACTGTAATTTTATTCGTCTTTAGTTTCAAAATGATTTTAACTAAACCGAACTCCCAGTTGAACTATGAAACTAACGGTTTTATACAATTCGCAAAACAAGTAATTTTTATACATTTCATATGCAGCTAAAATGTCACAGGCGGAAATTGTAGCAGTGAAATATAGCGCGCAGCTGCACCAGCTAATGAACTCGTTTCATGTCACTAATATTGTGCATCATGCTGAGCAAATTGAAAAAAAATCACTTTATTTTAATGAAAAGTTTTACAAGTCCTACACTGGGATGAAATTAAGTTACACGGATTTTTATGGCCTCGCAAATGTGGAAATGGGAATATTTGATAAGAGTGCACGTGAATATTTGAATGTGAACGTGTTTCTAGCGTGAACGCAGTACATTTACGGTGGCCGATGAAATTTCAATTTACTTTCAGATTTTTCAGGCTATTCTCCACTCGTTCATTCTTATTCAAATTCAAATTCAAATTCAAATTCATTTATTTTCAGGTAACTAGACCCATATTTTGTTTATACATTCATTGTTAATATAATATATAACTAAACAGTTCCTAATTAAATAAAATCAAAGCAAATTAATTTCTATATATGGCTTATACTATACATATACAACAGTAATTAGATATTTAATACAAGATAAAAGAAAATAAATAATAATAATAATAAGAATATTAATTTACAAGTCATCATCATCATCATCTCAGCCGTAGGACGTCCACTGCTGGACATAGGCCTCCCTCAATTTAGAAGTAAATGCCTAAAAACTACCACCAACATGTCTATCGCATTTATTGAAACGGATATATTGTATATATATATATCTCCACTTTTTCGTATCATTTTTTACATTATATCTTAATTGAAAAAGGATTATTTTTACAAAATTTTATCTTTATTGTTTATCTAAAAGATTTTTAGTTTATTGGTTAAAATCAAAATCAAAATATTTATTTATCAATTAGGTTTCTACAAGAAACTCTTATGATCGTTATTACAAATCTAAACCTACCAGGGTTACGGAAAAAAGCCAAGATGACGATTCTGAGAAGAAACCCCGAAAGAAACTCAGGATACTATTCTTTTTGTCTTCATTAAAATATAAAATAGCACAATTGACTTAATTTTAATAAAATTAAAGTTATGTTAAATATCATCAACATAAACAATCTCACGTTTTAAGGTTTCATGGTCTTAACTACATGAGACCTGTACATTATACTGCATAATATTAAATACCTATATTTGTTGTTACTTGAGTTAGGTTTTTCAATTTAATCTTCATATAGAAACATGGATTTGAAATGAGTTGCGAAAATAGATCACTATTCACTGTACAGCAGTGACTTTAACAAAATCCGTTCTCCCAAAGGGGTTACAATAAAGTGCGGGACATCCAAGTACGCCGAGTATTCAAGTAAAATCGTTTCTTAAAATCATAGCAGCCGTACCGTCACAACCTTTTGAACTCAGCTGGAGTTCGGACACAAAAGTTCCTCCCGCTGAGATCAACAATAGGTTTGCGGAAAGATTAATCGTCTAAAGAAGCCCTCTAAGCTGAAAGAAACAATTTTTCATCTTTATCAAACTCAGTAAGAACGGTTGCGATTGTCTGTGTGTTGTATATGCGGTGTATAGGTAACAGGCATTTTGTAATCCTTTATCTTAATATTCTTTTATTTAAGACCATTTTTCCTTGTCTGCCATCGTGAATGAAACTTTCTCTTTTATATCCTTACTAATAAGTCACAAAAGATTCACTGATTTTTTTGTATATAAAAATAGTTAATATTTGTAAAATAGTACAATTGTTATATTTTCTACTGGCATTCTTTAATTCAATTATGACTGTATGTTGGTTTTTGGCAATTGGCTTTTGGTTATTTTGCTATTGGTGTGTTTGGGCATATTAAGTGACGAAATACCATACCATAGCAGAAGTTCTATTGTAACTATTATCGAATGAATTAATTCTGCATACAAACACATAGGCTCTTTATCTCTTTATAATATTAGTATAGATGTTTTTGCTTGATTTTATGTTTTTGCAAAAGGCAAACTCAATGCAAACAGTTGATGTGGTTTACGCAAATTGCTGTGGTAGCGATTCGATTGCCAATACCACAGCAATAATGGAATCTCTAAAATAAAAATCAGATTGACAGGTAGGACACAGGACTTTTTTCAGTAATAAACTGGTCAACCTATGTGACTTCTATAACTACTTGTAGTTTCGTAACATAATATGTACAAACTTTACCTCTTTAGAATATTAGTGCAGATTTAACTTAATTAGAAATTGTAGCACTACTTAATAGTTATACATTTACACCCCGTTTCTAACTCTATTCTTCAAAAAGACGGTAACATAAATGTTTCATAAGACAGTAGTCTCAAGAAGCCTACACAATAAGAATGTGGGAAGGAGTGGACGACATATAGCCAAGCGATCAAAGCTCTGTAGCGTCCAACCACGCTCCCACGTTTAATTCAATTTGGAACGACGCCAGATTTCGAATTTGCTGGCAACGGGACCTTTAAATATTAGAATAGCCAAGCAACGTAAAACTGCATGTCTGTTTAATGTTTCGCTCTTTAAAAAATCCGTTCTCAGTAGTATACGACATCCGGTATATCTTCTTAGAGACATTTGAAGAGATAGTTTGCGAGACTCTTTAATTGGAAGTAAGTTTAAATGAATTTAATAACGCTTAGTATTTAATAAACATAGACAGAATTGAACGAGGTTATCAAGATAAGTCAAAAGACATATCTTGAAGGATAATATCTTGTGTAGAGAGATAATTATTATTTACAGGTTTAAAGGTATATAAATTTTTAAGACTGTTTATAGTACCTAACTACACAGCCATAGAAATATGTTTAATGTAAAAAAATATATAACACATTGCAAATATATAACCGCCTGTATAAGAAGTAAGCATTAGGGTTTGCGCTCTCTTAGGAAATCTTTTAAATCTCGTTATGTGCAATGCAGTTCCGGGCTCGCCGGGGATGGTTGACAGCGAGGCAACTCAGATTTCTGCCGTCCGGGATTACTGTCGCCACTTTATTGATTCTACTGAACTGTTTTACATAATTTAAGCGTAAGTACATTGTCGGCTATTTTTATACACATTTTTTTTTATTTTTGTAAAAAAATTTAGAAGAAGCGATTGCTTTTTCTTAATCTTTTTCAGTTATTTTAAAACTCAAAACATTGCTGGTGATTCAATTGATGGTTGGAGAAGTTAGTTCGACGCTGAACCTCATTAGATAATTAATAGGATCTAGGTATGGATATAAGCTGGATATAAGCTGGATATAATCTGGATCCCGAAAGTCAATATAATGAATGGATTGACAAGAAAGGTGTTGCAGACCATTCAATTAATAATAATGTCATAGCTTATTGTATTGGGCAACAAGAATAAGTCAGATTAAATATTAAAATATAATAAGTAAGTAGAACATAATTTGTGAAGCTTTTTGAAATTTCGACTTGAAATTTAAATGTCTATGCAAAACGACAACACATTGTTAAAAGCGCAATAGTAACATCTAGCTATAGCTTACAAAGCTCATAGTTTCAATATTGTAGCAAAGCTACAGCTTACGTAGGCAGCTGCTACGAAATAGTGCATACCAAACTAGCATAAGTGCTTTGTATGTAGATTCTGGCATTCAAATAGAATGTACATATTATATAGAGACTTGCATTTTACCTTTGTTCCAATATTTTATTTATGTAAGTATTTAAATGAAAGATTTACTTGTCTATCAAAGTCACGTATCAAATATTTGGTCGAAAATGATGGAAGGACCCACATTAAAATTAACGTCGACAACGCATTTGGGTGAATTGTTGTACCTGGCACGATAAGTGATTCATAATGGAATCTATTTTAAGATAATATATGATGATAGTTCCTTTACCGATGGTATGCCTGTTTATGCTATTCAATGTTATATACACAACAGTGTAAACCTTTATTTTACCTTCAAACTGTCGCCTTAATTAAATGTCTGCAAAATAAACGGTTCACCTTGATTAAAATTAATGACTTTAAAAACCCTCTTGTAAAACTACACCCACTTCAACCGCTTCAGATATTTTACCTCATTAAAAAAATTACAAGACGTGGCGAGCCCCAAGTGTTTGTTTTGTTTTTACATCATTAAGAATAGCCTCTTAGTTTGTCGGTCACGAAACTCAAGATTACGAGGGCCCGGGGAAAAATGAGCGTTAATTAAAACCGGTACTGAGTTGACTACAACGTAGGTATTAGCACTGTTGATTATCAAAATTATGGCGTTTCTAGCCCCTGTCGACTGCGCTTTTAGCCCTAGCGACAGTCGGCTCTCCGTACTATGTGTCCCGCTCATTGCCACTTCTACTTACTTCTGTACGCCTACGAATCGCCTCATTTCTGGTTTTTATGCTGTCCGTTACTAGTGCACCCGGCTTGATTTACTTTTATACTTTTTGTAACTCTAGTACAAATAATTATAGCTTTAGTTATACCTTTAAATGTGGGCTATGAAATTATTTACAAATTAAATACTTGCACTCTAAAATAAAAATGATAAACATATTTTTTATGAAAAGAAAAAAATAAATGAATAGAAGTCTTAAAAGTGTCCATGACTGGTGCCTTTACCTTACCGGTTCCTGGATTCACCTATTTTACTGGAGCGGGGTAAGAAATCGTTCCTTTATCGACAGCATTTGCCCTCAAACAGTGGAGTAGTATCGGTGTTAGTAACAAATGTTTAAACGTTCCGATACAAATGGAAGTACTAAATCTTGAAACGTAAATCACGGTGCAATGTACGAGCTCGCAGCAATTTGGTGAATAAATCTGTTACGCTGTACTTTGTGTGGTCTACTCTATGAATTATGCTGTACTTGAATGATTTAAACGGATGCAATTCACTCACGATTTTGGACACATTTAAATGAACAGACGGTAAGCATTTTTTTTTAATTCAAATGACATTTTCTACAGCCTGGTCTTGCTCGCGTTCTTTGCGTGTATGTGCAGTCCAACTGGGTTTGTTGACAATATCAGTTCATTGCGAATTTATTGGAGGCCCTAATATGTTTTCCTATACCTGTGTTTTAACCAAACACAAACGAAAATACTCAACAAAAAATAATAGGTGTTATTTGCGAAAAAATATATTCTGGATGCCTCCTACATCTTATTTAACTGATATTAAAGCTTTAAAACCTTACAACATAACTTTGTTGCCTCAAATATTTAAATCTTTAAGTTCAAGACGATAAATCTAGCTCAAATATAATTACTTATTTAGATAGATTTTTCACTATTTTCAGATAAATAAACTTAAGAGATCCTCCTTAATGCAGTTAGTAATAATAACGATAAGTTGGTTTATAAGTCGTTACACTTAAAATTTAGATTTATACCATGTAATTTTATACTTACATGTGAGAAATTATGAAGGTCCTAGTTCTTTTTCTGGATTTGGATAATTAAACTTTCGATATGGATAATTGTGCTTGAAAGGACAGCTGAAACGTCCATTCATTTAGTAATGATCGAATCTCAGGACTAAATTGCCTAACCGCTATCTAGTAGCAACACATTAATGACCTCACTTGAGTGGACAACACAGATTAGGTTATAAGTGCGTAATGTTCCCACACATCGGCTAATATTCACTACATACATACCTATTCAATTTGAGAAGCGCGTTCGTAGTATATTTTAGATTATTTAGATATAATATGTTATGTTTGACTTAATCTATACTAACAAAAAAATTGATGTGTATATTTGTTAGGTCAAAATAAGTGCAAAATACTAAAAGTGTACAGTATTTGTAACAATAGCGGTTGGAAATAAGCAAAATTTACAACTTTAAAATCTATCGTATTGGAGATTAATTAATTAGGGTTAAATTAATTAAAAATATGTAATTTAAAACCCAATAACCTATTTCTTCCCTCCATTTACCCTATTATTTATTCCTATTCCTTCCTTCCTTTCCTGACTCTTTATTCTTAAACCTATTTACTTTTAGCTCCAGTGACCTAATACCATTAAGTAGACCGTCAGCCTCTGTAACGACTTTAACATAAAAAATATTCTAAACTTACAATATAACATTATTATGTTAAGTTATGCAGTGCTCTACCGTCGCATTAGTAATTCACAGAGACGTGACCGTGAAAAACTAAGAAGAAATAAAATAAATAAAATACAAGGACGTCGGCGTCCCGGGGCGTGAAACCGACTTTGAATTTCAAAAACGCTTTGATGTGCCTCTTCAGCGTGAAATTGTTGGGTAAATAAGATATTCGTGTATTCCGATGCCTTTATTCACGTTTATGTCAATACATTATTGTAATTGTAATTTCAATTTACATAAACATTGTAGGTTACAATTTACCTAAATACTAAGGTATAAATTGATGTTTAAAAATATCATCACAACTTTACATTTAGTTGTGTCGTCTATTAAAAACCAATTTAGATTAAAAATGGTCAGGGAAGCAAACGAGTCCACTTAGTAGCAGGTAGCTACCCGTTGCCTATAAAAACAAGTAAAACTGGTGGGATACAATAACTTTGAACAATGAGAAACAGTATTAAAGGGATAGAAAAACGAGCTTCACATCTAGGTATAGATTTAAAGTAAAAACATTAAGGGAGGCAAATAAGTCCACATAGAGCAGATAGCTACCGTTGCCTCTAATCATGAATCAATACTAATAATAAATCTTTAAGTAAAGGTATTGTTTGTATGTATGACTGCTTTTCATGAAACTTGGTAGATAAACATTTGGACGTACAGGACACAGGGATAGCCTACTTTTTTCTTTTTCAACGCAGACGAAGTCGCGGGCGCCAGCTAGTTACATATAAAACTGAGGGGATACGTAAACATTGACTTACAACTAAGAGAAGGAAGAAAAACGCGGGCTTCAGTATATATGTATGATCGTTATTTTTGATTTTGATTTGTTTCTGATATGAAGATGAATATTTTGTGATTTTAAATTTGCCTACTCCTGGTCTCTAGGCTTAATCATATTCGAATTCTACAAACTAAAATTCTAGGTATAGACTACAGTTTCAGTAGAATATAGTCCAATTATAACCGTCAAACCGCAACAATTCTTGCCGCAAGTTTGCAACTATTTAAGGAATTGTTTAATAGCACTTACAAGTGTCAAACGGTTCGCTTCACAGAATCCATCCGTATTTAATTAATTTGAGAAAATGCAATCACCGCACAGTTAAGGCGGAGTCTTATCTGTACAAATATGAAAGGAATAAGTATTTGTATGGAGATCAAGCCATCAGCTTATTTTCGTATTAACGGGTGAAACTTGCACCATTATGGGGGTTTAATTTGGCAATGGTTCATAGATAATTAAGTTTTAATGTATTAAAATACAGCGCATTTCCAAAATACGAAAACATGTTTCTTTATGAAATCTGTAAAAATTATAATCTGAATTTTATAAATCTCAAATATTCCTAGACAAATACTGCTATATTTAAAAAAGAAACCAATGGCCTCGTTTTGAATGGGGTGTTTTAAAATTAATACAATTACCAAGCACCAAATGGAGACAAGAGAGGCCGAACGATTTCGTCCGCATTAAAAAATGAAAAATATAACACCTGATATAACGCCTGACTTCTTTATGGCTGTGACAACGGTGGCACTGCTACTGTTGACGACAGTTGCCCCCAATTTTATATGATCCCTCAGGAACCTAATATTTTTCCAGGATAAAAATTATCGTATATGTTAATCCAGATAATAAACTATTTGAGTGCCAAATTTCCATCTTCACAAACTTTCGCATTTATTTATATGATTCTTTAATTCCTTAAAAGATTGATATTTCAAGTAGAATTTTAAAATAACAATGGTCATAACAGCAAAAATAAGTAGAATCGCAAAGCCGTTTGTTAAAAGCAAACAATACGACGCAATGTAGTTGGTATTTCATTGTGCTATTCACAACAGTTCCGTAAACTGAAACAGGATGTAAGTAAATTGGAATGGACATTTGCAACATGATACTTTTGTTGTTGACAAATGTCTTGCGGTTTCGATAATCCTTCGAAGTTTAAGGCCGCTCTTGAGGGTGACGGACGTACATTCGGAGCAAGGTTTCCGTTAGATGTTAGAAAATACAAAAAACAACTAGATGTGTCTTTAAATAATTGTCTAGATCCAAAACCGATGAAGTTGTCTTATGATCTTAGCCAGGCCCATTCCAGGCTACTGTAACACTAAATCTTGCAGATTCCTAGCTTAAAAGATGGATTTGTTTAATCCATTTAGCCCAGTAAAGCTGTTACAATTTTGGGCTTTCTTCTACAAAATTCTAACGGGTGTCGAAGTTTTATAAGTACAATTATAAATATAAATAGACAGTAAAAGAAAATATGTAGGTATAAAATGCGGCTAATTGTTGCTATTAAAAATTAAAAAAAATATTGTTTAGATACGTAAAGTCCAGTTTACTTAAGATAACTGAAAATAATTTGTCTTTCCAAGGGTGTAAGCTGTCTCTATACAACATTTTCTTAAGAATGGGTTAAGTGGCCTAGCTGATGCATTATATTAGTATATTAGAGTATATGTTTATATTTTGATTTATAAGATAATATAATGTCTATTCCAATATAATTTAATCCTTTGGTAACACGAGCGCATCTGTGGGATGGTCACGTCGCGATTGCAGTAGCTTCTGTTTGTCTAAAACAACTGTACTTGTACGAAGCCCGTACCCATTTAGCAAGTGTTCCCAGATTTCTGATGCATCGGTCGTGAAACTTACGTGCTTCGTCACTTCGGTTTGCAAGTTTACTAACTGACAGCGAGCGTGTAAATAGACATTTTCACTTGCGTATATCATATTGAAACTTCCATATAAACGGAATGATTTCCACTAAATTACGTAATTGTACGGTAGCTAGTTATAAAACATGTTTTTGTATGTTCGTCTGAGACAAACACATTTATTTGTACCGTTTATCCTGTTCAATTATAAATTCGCATTACTTAAAATTTATGAAGTAAAAAAACTATGTAATTCTTGTAAATATAATAAGGCATTGTTAGGTAGGTAATCTATAATATATTAAAAACCTAATAGTCAGTCAGGAAAAACGATTTTCTAACTATAGATAAGAACATTTGGGCGGTTCGCTGGCGCCATCTATTGATAAATTTATAGATAAAGTCCCATTAAAATTGAAATAATTGTAATACACAACAGAAAATAGTTTTATAGTATGGTTAATATAATGGTTTTACGTTGATTTACATCTTTGGTTTTACGTGATTGAGTACCAAACATCTTAAACTTATTTCTCGTTGTTAATGTATTGTTAAAAAATGTATAAGAACTTCGCAACTATTGATACATTTATAGATAAATTCCCATTAAAATTGAATTAATTGTCGCACTGGACACACAGAAAATAGTTTTATAGTATGGTTAATATGGTTTTACGTTGATTTAAATCTTTGATTTTACGTGATTGAGTACCAAACATCTTAACAATATTTCTCGTTATTAATATATTGTTAAAAAAGTTATAAGAACTTCGCAACCAAAAGTGTCATTTAAATTCAAATTCAAAACCTACATTTAAATTCAGATTATTTTGAGAGTAGCGTATAATTAAAACAAAGTTGGTATGCCATTTTTTCCTGAACCTATTTCGCTGGAAAAATTCCCACGTAATAATAGAGAGTAGGACGTCTCTGCGGGTCAATTTCGTCCGATATGATGGTCGAACGATTTCAATATGCGGCATATTTCAAATATCTTCACGCGGCTGCGTTCCCATTCGGTCGTGGCTACGGGGAATCGAGGCAATCAATTAAATTGCTCCAATAAATATGTACTTAATTAAATTCCGTTGTCATAGAGAAAAAAGGGCACCTTATTATTCATACATACATTGGATTTTGTCATAGCATAAAGGCAAACACTTTAGTCGCTCAACTAATGGGTCTTGAATGGTTTATTAAGTGTACTCGTATACTTAAGAGTTTCGAACTAATGTGCTCTATGTACTTCAATTAAGCTTTAAAAGGCTGTATCCAGATTACTTACATTCGCAAAATACAAATCATAATAATAATAACAGTGGACAATTAGCACCAAGGGTGTAATTATAAAAAATATATAAAAAAACTAATAGCAGAATATAAGAATTAAACTTCGATCAATAGAAAAGTTCATATTTGAATCAAAACAGTGAGTATAATAAGATCCACCGTTAGTGGAACAATCCTTTGTCCTTTCTATCACTAATTTCATATTTATTAATATTTTTAAGTAAAAAATATTATAGGTAATATTAATATATAATATATGAGCAGTAAAGACGTTTAACGCGTAAAAAAAGGGTGCGGACTAAATCACTGACTGGTAAAGCTAGTAATTAAATGTTATAACTTCTTTTCAAATATACATATAGTTGAACAAAAACAAAACATCTAGAAATATTGAACACAATAAACTTCAAAAACAAACAATAGCGCATTGCAAAAATGCAGAAGGAAAGAATCGTTTTGTGGAAATCGTTTCGTTTCGCTGGAATTTTGTGGCCACAAAGAAGTTGAAATAAGTATATTGGATCTATCAGATATTCATTAAGCGTCATACTAAGCGTGCGTTTAATTAACTTTTCTCCACATGTCAGACGAAGCTTTGAAGAAATTGAGTCTCGTAATGCGCCAATGTGGCGGCAACAGCTTTTATTTTTACTCATATATTTATAAATACTAATATTATAACGAGAAAATCTCTAAATTCAATTGTGTAATAAAATTAAATTTGCGTTAACGTTCCTTCTGGTGTCTTATATGAGGGTAAATAACGACCATCTAGTATCCTCATGCAGAAAATCACTTACTGAAAAAAAAAATTCAAGAAATTTTTTTCAAGAAAAAAAATAAAAGAGCACAATATGGCTATAAACAAATTCGACTGTAAACTTTTAGCGATTAGATCTATAATCCTGTGAACTATCTCCACACAAGTCCTTAAAGCTAAAGAAAGAGGTACGAGTAAATGTAATAGCAATCAGTAGGCGGTTGTCACTAAATGTCCCAGTCACTCTACATCCACCACAGTGTCAGAGTAAAGGTCTAACCACAAATTAATCACACTAATTGACACGGCAGCCCTACTGAATGGACTTTAATATCGTTATATTACTGTGTATTTAAAGTCTATTGACGTCTGATTATTGTTCAGCTGGAAAATTATCAACGCTGCTGAAATCACCGTTAAAATTAATGATTGGTTCATTTTACATGATTGTGCATCATTGTAATCAGACTCTATTTAAAATTATTTATAAACTTATATTATTAACGTTAATATTTTGTTGTAAATGTAAATGATGATTTTTGCGTCATCATGTAAATGATGAAACGATAAATTTTGCATGTAAATGATAAATAAATGTCCCCCTATTTTGTTGTAATAAGTTTACTGAATTGCTTCCCACTATGGAAACAAATCTAAAGACGTATTCTCGTCAAAAAAAACTGTAAGTTAAATTAATTTCAGATAATTCGGGCGGAGCGCAAACGTTATGTTTGCTCGAGTAACTTCTCTTCACGCGAACAATGATTTCGATGTGTGACAAGAGTTTGCAATCTCGCTCGGCGTGTAACTAGAATTTGAGTTAATTAAGTCCGTAGTTTGATTATTTTCTATCATCTTTAGTCGGCCTAAAATATCTGCTATGAAATCTAGTGAGCCATTTTTAAATGACAATCTCTTTTATATAATCCTTACTTCCTTACTAATATTATAAATGCAAAAGTAACTCTGTCTATCTGTCTCGCATTCACGCAAAAACTACCGAACCGATCACCATGAAATTTTGCATACACGTTGTCTGGGACACCGAAAAGGACATAGGATACCTTTCATCCAAGAAAAAAGTAATGTTCCCGAGGGATTATCTAAAATATAAAACTGTAACTAACGCCTGGCCAATGTGATATAGCAACAAGTTGTGAAGCGTTGTAATTGCTTTTATATTTTTAATTTAACATAGCGTACGAAGTCGGCACCAGATAGTTATATTATATAATAAGCAGAGACCCGCACCCGACTTGGCCCGGGGTGCAATATTTATATATACAATAGAGGATGGATGTATGGAAAGCATGGATGTTTGCTACTCTTTCACGACTTAAAAGATTGACTTAAAAGGTTGAAATTTGACGCACAAATAGTTTATTACTTAGATTGAAATATAGGATACTTTTAATCCTGGAAAAGTTCTCGAGGGATCGTGTAAGAATATAAGCGATAAATATGTCACGCGTTATACCTTACGAACTTACGAGTACCACTTAGTATATCATATTATGAACACTACTCACTTTGAATTTACTGTTAACCCTCCACTTAGTAGCAATATTCCTTTCTATCGGGTAAATTAAATTGTTAATAATCGAGATCCATTCCCGGAATAATACTTAAGCCAGGCTAATCCATAATATTTTTAAAACATTTTGATTGGAGAAATATTGTTAAGGAAAATGAGAATACCCCGTGAAAAATATACCGTAAGCACCGGCTGATGAGCAAGATTAATGAAGCAGAAAGACTTTGATCGATCGTGGTTTTACCTAATAAATGTCTCAAGTCTCTCCCGGCAACAACAAATCCCTATGCTAAGTCAGATGCCCGTGTAATGGACTTGTCAACTGCGTGTCTATCTTGACTAATCTATAAGTTTAGATAAAATTTTAAAATTACAAAAGCAGTTCTTAAGAGAAGACTTTTGTTTGTAGAGTTATTTTTTAAGACACTGCAGCCTTAAAGCTAAACCTTATACAGAACCTTATACATTAACCTTATACCTGTCTTCTATAATGATTTGAGCCCATACAAATCAAATAGGCCAATACAAGTTTTACCTAATAAAACATTTCATGTCACGCTTTGGTAAACAATTCTAATTCGTGAACATTTAATCAAACTTGTTAATTAGCTCTGCGGCTTATTTGATTTACAATATCGATTATATTATGTATGAATTCGTATTGAAACTTGTGTAATATTTAGTAAGCACCTGATACATAGTTAATTAAATTCAATATAATATATGGCTTTGTCTTATAAATTTGTTTTAACCTTAATTAAGATTGTTTTAATGAAAAACAATTTAAACATCGTCTACCTAATCAAAGTATTTACTTACATTACAAATTTATAGTTTGATATTTAATTTTGGGTAAACTAATTTGAATTTATTTTAGCACACATATAAGTAGACCATTTGATTCAAAACATAGTCTATCTACGACTAAGTATACTGAGATTGTTTCTAACTGTTATCTAACATTGAATACATTGTCCTCAATAGTATAAATGTTTTTTTTTTTCTGTGGCGAATCAACAATGTGGCAAAACAACAATGACCCCCAATGTTATTATAACTGTTTTAGACATTTCCAGTCAATGGTGCCAGTGCATCGTTTATAACGATCCAGTCCGTCTATAGATTTCTCTTACGATGTCGATTAAAGAATATTTCTCAATCGCATTTAATAAGACTTAATTTTACTGTTTATTTCATTGACAGTTAGTAAATCCATCAGCCATAATCACCCCTTAACAGAAGATAACATTTAATTTTTAACATTTTTCGTATTTCCGTGCATTTTATCCCTTACCCTTTGTTCTATTAAGTTTATTTGAGCATTTAAACTTCTGTGGTGTATGCGATTGTATATTATTAAACTAGGTATTATCAATTGGACTGTTTTAAAATATTTGTTAAAAATAGTCATAAATTATCATTTTATTTAATCTACATATGTTATTATTTAAATATGTTATATGAAAGTAAATGTCTTCATGTTCATGTTTCATGACATTTTGTATATTATAATATCTACGGTTGAATTTAATTCAATGAATCACAAATATTATCTGTAATATTAATTTGACATATCTGGAATTTTCAGTGATTTGTAGTAATTACTTTTTAATAATATGAATAGGCTCATTACTCGTATTAGTTGTTTATTTCATGTTCCTACAGAACATTTACAGAATTTTAGAGGTTTCTTACTGGATTTTCTGTCTACAATTGTCGCGGTGATTGTAAAATATTGACACTTATAAGTGTCTTATAAGTATCTTCTTATTCTTATAAGAATGTTTTATTTTTTTATTATTTTCCACAAAACTCAAAAACTAGGCGATGGATTGACTTAAAATTTGTACATAACATTTAATTTTCACATAAGAGTGTTTTTATCCTACTTTTGAAAAAGACAATGTTGATCTCTTCAATGCAGATGTTACGTACAGCAAATGTTCAGAACGCATCGTAGTCAAATATCATGAAAGTTTCGATACAATGTGACCTTTTTTTGTATTTTTACAACCTTCATATACATTTTTATAACAGCCGTAACACGCATTTCGCCATTTGGATAATAATTTAAGAAACTACGACGTGTTTTGCGTGCTGTTTTTTCACATATTGGGGATTTTCTTTGTTTGGTGTAGGACCAAACACACAATATATTATGTATTAATTTAACTTTCATTGTTTATTCCCAAAGAAAAAGTGAACTAAGCAACCGAATACCAAAAACATTGTGAACAATAATTTTAGCAGGAGCTTTTCAAAATTCGTAATATGTTTATTACAAGGTGTAACCTAGCATTGGGAAAGCTCTTCTGACGTCTATAACACAAGCAACGCCACTGGTGCTACAATAAAGGAGCTGACAACCATAGTAAGATTAAGGATAAGGTGGTGTCCGAGCTTTTTCCCTAATGGATTAATTAGGGAAAGGGTTCTGAACTGGCACCACCGAAACACAACATCACACATGCTGTAATACACATTTCTAGATCCAGAGCCAAGTGTGAAAAGATTCATTTCCAAAGTTATCCTAACCTTAAACCAAGGAACAAGTCAAATGTTACAACATATCTGTAATCTTAGACGTTCATAGCTGGGGTGATTAGGTTGAATATGACTTTGAATTACAAATATAGCACCAATATTACATCTCATACATATTACGATAGTGAATATCGACGAAGAAAACTGTCTGTAGGTACTAAGAGTGCAATTATAGATTATGTGTCTCAGTATTTACAGTTCACCATCAACTAATTTTAATGTCGTACTAGCTGGCGCCCGCGACCCCGCCTATCCTGTGTCCTGTACTTCTAAATGTTTATCTACCAATTTTCATGAAAATCAGTTAATTCGTTTAAGAGTTAAGAGTACAAGAATAAGATATAACGTGTGCGCCTTACTACGGCTTCTACTATAAAATTACTATAAATAATATAAATATAAATATAATATAAATTACTATTCTACTTATAAAATCTTCTACTAACGGAATTAATACACAAAAAACAGAATTCAATTCCATACCTGACACTAATTTCATTTAGGGTTGTACAAAACATCCGTTTAGGTTATAAAGGCGCTGTTAAAATTTTCCGACCGAAGTCATGTTTTCGTAATGCGTTTTTAATGTTCTCATATTGCAATAAATCATAGCCGCTACCCGTGGTCCAGATAGCTTTAATGGTATATTAAATTAGTTTATAAAGCTGGAACTCATAATAGATGATTTTGTTGAAATCTACACCAACCCCAAGGGCCTATTAAGTATAACGTTCAAGTTAATTTATTTGGTCGGCTAATTAAGTTTATTATACAAATTGTGATAATTTATATAATTTCTGTTTAAACACTAATTTGTAAACTTAATTGATCATAAGCAAGTTTTATCTTTCATTTCATCTCAATACAATGTGTTCGGTCATGGACTAGCGATATTCTAGGTACATAAATTATTAAGCGACGGTAACGATCTATAATACCATCAAGTGGCTGTCAGCCTTATACTGACGACCTTTACATAAAATTATTTTCAAAATTCAAAATTTAATTATTTTGAAATAATATATTACACCAAATGAAAAAAACTATGTCAGTTATGATGAAAATGGTGAGTAATTAAGACCACAACCTGTGAACTCCATTGAAATGTTTTCAGAATTTGAAGAGAATACACAAGTATTCTTTTTTGAACGAAATAGGTAATTTAGAAAGTTTAACTCCGCCTTTGAAAGGAGAGAGGCGATGTTTCACGTTTTATTTATCTACAAGTCACGGCGCACTTACCTTTAAGTTTTTACACGTACGTTTTACACGGTAAACTTAAACGCGAACTCAATATAAGTCCGAAACAAAACACGCTGAATTGGACTTCTCGCTACTTGAAAAATTTGTACTTTCAAGTGGGAGCCACCCACCAACAGCATTCTTTTTAAAATATGGACGAAAAGTTGAATGGATTTCGGCGACAGTTTTCGGGCTCGCCGCGTCGGGAGATACAACTTCTAAATTGAATCACGTATACGGTTTAAAAGTTAAGCGGTTACGTTTCTTGTTTGAGACCACTTTTTTTTATATAACACTCGTACGTGATTTCTTTAAAGATATACCCCTCCTTTGTTTCCGTGTCTTATTTCACTCTCGTTTTTCACTTACACCCTAGAGCACAGTACATAAAATGATACACCTCAAATAATCAGATTTTCTGGCGTCAGTATTGTTGTCTTTTGATGCGTTAGAGTGCTTACTCGATGTCAAGCTTGAATTTAGAGAATGAACTTTTCAAAGTTAGTTTTGGTCTGGTTATGAAAAGAAGTGGCAGTACGGGCACACCAAGTTTCGCAGTAGTTTGGGCAGCAGGCAGCTGTGCTGTTATGTTTCGGTGAGTGAGTAGGGAATGATAGAGTCCATTTCCCTATCCCAATCCCATAATTATCCTCAAACTCACTATAGTCGGCAGCGCACTGGCGACACTTGTGACGTTGCTTATGTTAGGCGACGGTCGACGTAGCCACCTCTACCATCAAATTGACCGGCAGTCTGTCTGTCCCCTTTTATATACATACATTATGCCCTGTGTCTTATTTCCTATTAATACTCATGTAGCTTCACTTGTTGTATATGGGCAAAACAGTCATTACTACCACTTACTACTGTCAAGTGAGCAATTAGGCTGCTTGACGCCATTATAAAAAAATATAGCACAGTGGATTTTCGCGAAATGATTTCCAATTTCAATTAGAGTGAGAGGCTTCGAAATGATAGTGCGAAACACACTTGACATACAACTCTATCTATGTATGTATGAAGAGTTGCAATCTTTTGAAAAGGCATCGGTGTAATGAAAGGTTGGCAGGTTTCAAAAAGCTGTCACCGTACGTGTGTGATCTCTCAACGCCTTCGCAAATAAGCAGTTGTTCTGAATAGAAGTCTGCTACTTAGCGCGAAAATAAAAATTGTAACTGCGGATATATGAAAAACTTGCATATTTTGTTTGTCAATGATATAGAAATTTATTTTCTAATTAATCTGTGAGAGGCCTTTTTACATTTAATTTTACTTTTCCTATTTTTAACATTACAATATTAACAGAAATATAAAATTCAAATCAAATTCAATATAGTTCATATAAAGTAAATTGAAATCTACGGATAATATAACACATATAATTTATTCATGATTAAAATATAAACAATACAGCTCATCACGAGCAAACTCAAACAATGAAAAAGGATTAACAAACAGTTTATAATACGAAATTCGGTATTCGTCAATATTCCGTTTGATTATTTGGTAAACGGGACAATCTGGTAGCCACAGGAACCAATCCACATTGTTATTTTCAACGAATTCAACACGCGGTCATACGAGTATTCTGTTTTGAACGTATATATACAAAACATACCACAGCTCGACGAGTTCTGTTTATAGTTTTTCTTACCTAACTGAAAATTGTGTATCCCGAATAAAAAAAATCCAATGATAAATTAAAGATTAACATTCTAATTAATTTTACAATTACAATGTTTTAAAGTAGAATTCTAAAATCACTAAAATATTATATTTTAGTAGTAGTAGGGGGAGGGAGCAAGTTATGGTAGATTCTTGTGTGAATATACAATATACATATAGAAATGATTTTGTAGATTTTATATACAGGGCGTCCCAAGACTATGCGACATGAAGGGGAATGTTAGGATATTTTGCTGAAAGAAGACTTTATGTTATTTTTAAAAGTTAGTAATACTGCATTCAATGATTTTCTAAAAATTTACTTTCTACTTTCCCTTCATGTCGCATAGTCTTGGTACGCCCTTATATTGTACTAAATTGAACAATTTTACCAAGCTTACTCATATAAAACAGTTTTAATATTTAATGCAATGTTGCTTTATGAGGACAGCCACCAAATTAATAATAATTTTCGACAAGTTGACATTCTGAGTGTCTAGAGAGAGTATCGCAAACTCAAATTCCGTCTACCTACGCGAGGGAGGACAGCAACACATTTCCAAGTACATATTGAGTTTGAACTAATAGTCCCAGCAAACGTAATTACGCAATCCTGACGTTTGAGCACACATGAACTTGCGTAATTATTGACAGACGAGTATATATTATTATTTTGGTACGAGTATTTCATTGTTTCATGTTCTGTATTTTGTGACAAAATATTATGATTTGTATATTTTTGTATGTAATGAATAAACTCAAAAACTACTGGACCGATTTTAAAAACTCTTTCGCCTATATAAATTTACATTATGAGGGAATAACATAGGCTATCATCAATCAATACTAATAAAAAATCTGTAAGTGTAGTACTGTATGTATGTATGTATGTTCATCCATAACTCTTAAACGAATTAACTGGTTTTCATGAAACTTGCTAGATAAACATTTAGACGTATAGGACACAGGATAGGCTACCTTTTCCTTTTTTAACGCGGACGAAGTCGCGGGCGCCTGCTAGTATTTTACGAAGTTACGCGTACGAAATCGCGTGCAACAGCTAGTGGTTTATATACCTAAGCACTTTTCATAAAAATGTCTTGCCGGAATTTTTATTTCATACGCTGTAGATTCCAATTTTAAAATTATGCGTTGTGCATAAAACGATTGCCAATAAAAATGCTATAAAGTCTACTTTGCCATATGGTAATGTCACTTGGCTAAGCTCCCGGCAACCCTGCAGGGCTTTTTCCAAAATCGATGTCGTATTTAAAGCAAAATGGTAATAGCCAGTCTAATCGAAGAATGCTTTTAAAACATTTTTTATTAAAACATGGGATCTATTGCTGCTATGTTTCTTCGTAAAATCAGCCTAACAAAGAAGAATGAATCTATTTGTGTCACTGTAAGGATGTTAATATGAATATGCAAATGACTTCAACTGCAATGGTGCAAAATACGTTAACAGAAGCGTTCAGTTAAAATATGATTTAATGCCACAGTACAGAGGAAAGTATTTTAATTACATTTCAAAAAAAAAAATATAGATTGATCGCAAATGATCAATTAATACAGAATCATATCCGTCGTAATTACAGCAGATAGAGGGTGCGGTTGAAGATAATATTAAAGTCTTTAAAATAATATTAAAGAGGTTTGGATCAAGTAGGATAATTCTGGAAATTATTTTTAAAATTTTTCAATCGATGATCGTTTTTACGTTATTATTCCAACTTGTTTTTTCCAAAGTCTTCTAACGACGAAACTCCAGTCAAAACTGGTATAACATCAGATTCCGAATTATTTATACCTAAATATCAAACTAAAAGCTAACGACACAATTTTTCTGCAGAATTCTTTCGTTTTTATTTGGTCTGAGTTAAACAAGAAAACTTTAGTTATGCTATAAATAAATAATGGATAAAGAACGTTTTTTGAATCCTTCGATTCCTTAAGCACACCCTTATTATATTTTTTTTAAATCTTTACAGTATGCAATTACGTAACTACACTCTGAAATTAATAGACCAAAGTACAGAAGGATAATATTTGGCTGCGTGAATCTGCCATTAATTGCATGTTGCATGATGAGTAAATTATTCATTCGTTGTTTGCATACGTCACTAGATCGCCGACAATAGAACAAATAGAGCTCGACTATTCAACACAACTAAGCTCTAATTGCGGTGCCACTTATTGGAACGATTTATTTGAAAACTGATTTATCGTTAAGAGAGATGCGACTAAAAATTTCTCTGGATAATTTAATTTGGAACGGCTCCAGTCTCCGAGGACAAATAATTTAAACGACACGGAAGTTTAAGCTGAAATAAAGTATTAAAATGAGTTTTATGGCTCTCACTTATTTTGAATGATGGCTAACTTTAACTACTTAAACATTAATTCACTTTATGAATTAACTTTTGCTCGTGGTTATGTGATGTGATATTACAGTCGATACTAATTTGTTTAAGTTCGGATTTATTATAACTGCGACCAGCGAAATTACGATTATTTTTATGATTTTAATTAATATTATGATTTTAATTAATGGTGATGCTCATGGTGCTTATGGTTTTTTATATATACTGCTACTTTACAACTGCTATTAAAATATTTCAAAATTATTAAACGCAAAACATTTTAGTCAATATTGCTTGCAAACTTTTTATATATTCGTAATAAAATTTTCATATATTTCAGGTTCTATTTGCTTTACAATAATTATTTCTTTTTATTTCACAAAACTTATTTTCATTTTGCTGGAATGTTTGTATAAAAATGTTGTCAGATAACGAATTCAGCATTTCAATGTCGGGATAGAGCCTTTCTTCGTGGAATTCTAAAAATGCTAATTCCTGCAAAGGATATAATTCCTGGAAAAACTACTTGTAAAGGATTACCTTCTGTGTAATGCTACTAATATTATAAATGCGAAAATTTGTTAGGTTGTATGGATGTTTGTTACTCTTTCACGCAAAAACGACTTAACAGATTTACCTGCAATAAATTTGGCACACTGATAGTTTATATATATAGAATACTTTTTATCCCTAAGGATCGTCTAAAAATATAAAAAATTGGTCGCCACTGTCGTCAGAGCAGTTAAGATGTCAGGTGTTATATAAAGTATATTATTTGATTTTTCAACGCGGACGAGGTTGCTGCCACCAGCTAGTTGGATGATATAAACTAGCAATTAAAGAACATTTCGGCGGAATTTATTTAGTCGTTTCCGAAGATATTCCCGTAACAAGTCCCCATTTTTACACTGTCACATACTATTATAGTCATATAGCACGTGAAGTATTAGATTGCTCACGTCTAACTAAGTATAGCGAAAGACTATTAAGCAAATCGAATAGCAAATCCGTAGCAAACAACGGGTACGTGTCAAAGCGTCTGTTCGATAGCAAACAAAGCGAAACGTTGAAAGGAAGTAAGCGAATCCGTTGCATGTACGGACAGTGCCATGGAAAAAACAACCAAAAAGAAAACTATCATCGGGCGAGTTGCATTGGGAAAGGTATTTCCCAACATGCAACGCCGAGCGCATTGTCAGCACTTCTTGACGCCACTGCTTTATTCGCATATCAAAAATAAACACCTAATTTGAATTGCTCTATGAAAATTTTATTAGTACAAAACATGTACAAAAACCCATATTTTCATGTTTTAATTTAATGTCTTTTAAATGTCAATGTTTCACAAACTTATTAGTGATTCACATACGCTTTATAGCAGTTATGCAATTGATTTTAGGGCATTTTTTATATTCATAAACAGCCTATGTTAATTTAAATCGCGGTGCACTGCTAGTCAGTTTATTGTAATCAATAAAGTTCAACTATGCGAATTGTTTTAAAGTGAAATGATGCGAGAGTGAAGCCCTCACGTTAAAATATAAAAGTGCTTACCGGTGTAGTTAACAAAACGTATTCTCACCCGGCTCACTGCTCGAGCAGTGTAAACATTTGTATGTTATGCATTTTTAACATTTTCTCATTCTCGTGTACTCGTAGGTATCAAAAAGGCAACTGAGTGCCTGCTATGCAAATGGGCTCAGTGTTGGTGAGCAAAATGATATTAAACGATAATATTTCAGTCTTTTCTAACTAGAATTTTAAAATTATATAAGCGCATCTCGTTTGAATGCACACTGAAATACACAAACACGGTGAGTTTTCAAGGTATGAAATATTTTTATAATAAGTTTACATAGATTTAGTAAATATAGAAAAGATTCGTTTATTTATTTGAAAGTAGTTTTTGTTCGATGATTCTATAAAATAATTTCATAACTTTTGTTGAAAATATAAAATGAACCATCAACTACTACAAACTTTGTATGTATGGATAAGTAGGTAAACCACGTCTTTCCAAAGACCTTCCTAATCTTTTAGTGTTTAACATCACATTGAAACTAAATGATTTATCTATGTTAACAACATAACTATTAACTACGTTAGTATAGGTTATAACTGTCCAAGATAAAACTAAGATTTAACGACGACGGTAAGCCCTAATAAATAAATTTTTTGAAGATTTAATAATTACTTTTACATTAAATTTTCAAAGTAGTCATCCAAACTCATATTACTTAATATTTTTCACTATATTTAGAAATTCCATAATATTAACATTCAAATACATTAATACACCATCCATACATTATAAATGTGAAGAAACTCTGTCTCTGATATTTTTTCACTCTTTTCACGACTTAATTAATTAACCGATAGTTGTGACATTTTGCATGTACACGTTATCATTCAATAAAAATACCTTTCATCTTCGAAAAAGTATTGTACCAGAGGGACCATTTAGTTAGATAAATATAAAAATTGTTAACGACAGTGGCGCCGACGCCGTTGTCACAGCAATAAAGATATCACAATATCATTTCTCAGGTTTTATATTTTTTATTTTTATATCGCGGACACCAGCTAGTCACATACTTATATAAAACATTCAATTAATTAATTCGATAGAGCTGAGTAATTATTGTGGACGCCTCGTCTTCAGATTATTAGGCCGGGGGCGAAATCAAGCGAATTTATGTTTGACGCGTACATAAAGAGTCCATTTGTAGCAAGTGACGTGTTGAGGGGTCCCTTGTTTATGGGGGCACTTAACACGGGCGCTAAGCCGTCGGCCGCCTGCACCGTTCCGTCGTACATCATTTTTATGCTGCCTAACTGAATTTGTTATCTGATTATATTCAGTGACAAGTACACGTAATAAACGTCACGTCATATTGCCTACAGATAAGCTCAAATGAATTTCAACTTACTTTATATACTTTGTTTAAACATGCTTTTAACACAGTCAGGCTGACGGTCCACTTGATGGTAAGTGACCATCGTCGCCTATAGCTATATAGGCGCTGCCGACCATAGTTAGGATTGAGTATATCCTTACTCACTCACCGAAACATACAACCCTTTGCTTTCAAAAGGTCAGATTTTTAAAAAGTCAGACTTTCAAATAACATACTTACACCGAAGCACACATACAGGAGACTAAAAGTACAGGATTTTTGTTTTTTTCAATTGAAGGTAAAATTCTTCAAAATTCAGATGTTGAATATTTTATATGTAAATATTTTTTTTAATTTGTATTATTATAGAACCAGTTTATATTTTTTTTTTTATGTTAAGGTCGACAGACAGGCTGACGGTCCACTTGATGGAAGGTGGCTACCGTCGCCTATAACACAAGCAACGCCATAAGTGCTACAAGTGCGCTGCTGACCATAGAAGGATTAAGGATAAGGGATAAGGAAGGGAAGGGGGTAATGGGCTCTGGCATCCCTTACTCACTCACCGAAACACAACAGCACATATGCTGTTATTTCACGGTGGTATTCTGTAAGGGGGTGGTTACTGCCGCCAGACGGGCTGCCCAAATGACTGCGAAACGCAGTGTGCCCTACCACTACTTTTCAAATCCAGACCAGAGTCAATTTTGAAAATTATATTAAAATTTCCAAAGTTGACCCCGCCGGGAATCGAACCCGGGGCCCCTGGAACGTTAGGCAAGCACCCTTGCCACTCATATACATATATATGAAACTACATATATATTATATATATATATATATATATGAAACTACTATATATATACATATGTATATATGTAAAACTAACTACTACTACTAACTAACTTTAAAAAAAGTTAGTAGTTTCTGCAAAATATTAAAAATCATCGATTAACCGTAGTTTTAATTACTCTATACAGCCTCGCCTCAACGGAATCGAACCTATGTCCATCGATGCCTATGTCTAACTTCGGAAACTGAGCGTACGGTAACATAAGAAGCGTGGATGTGAAGAATATATTTTTATTGCAGAAATGCGTATGAAATACATCGTAAAGCTTGGGATTTATTTCCTATTAAACTCAAATAAATTTGCAATATTTGGATATTGCAACTTACTCATTTTAGTTTTTAATTCTCAAAAAGCTTTATAAGCTATCTTTTCGATGAAAACAAGTATATTATCTCGTATATAAAAAAATAATAACATTTGCAAACAATTGGTCTTTTATTAATATATTAGAACCAAATTATATTTGGTTGCCTTTTCCTCATTTTCATCCTTCTTTCTTATTGACTTCTCTGACAGAAAATCACATATCATACGTCATGCAAACGTTCGGGTTGGAAATCATTTAGGGTAAGTAACTTATTAATCTGTAATTTAGACATGATTTTGGATTCACACGTACAATTTATATAGAAATTATTTATGGTAAGTGTAAAATAAAGAAAGCATCATTTTAATGAAGTTTTTCTAAATAAAAAAAATTATAAAAATATATTTATATACTGTTATATATTTTAGTAAATAAGTCATCGCAATCAATATTAAGTAATAATAAACCTGTAAGGGTTGATCATGGAGTAAGTTATGTACTTTGTTTTCAGAGATATCGTGTTTATTGGCTCTATATACATACTGAATTGACGATTTTTAGATTTTTTTCTATATGTATGTATGTTCCTCCATAAGTCTTAAACCCATTAACTGATTTTCATGAAATTTGGTAGATAAACATTTAGCCGTACAGGACATAGGATAGGCTACTTTTTTCTTTTTCAACGCGAACGAAGACGCGGGCACCAGCTAGTAAATAAAAAAAATTTCAATAAAATCACGTGAAATACTAACTTTATTCTTTTACAATAAGCTCTTTAAAGCTAAAAAAGTAAGTTTTTCAATTTAAAAGTCATTAAGTTCACTAAAGTGACATTATTTTTAGCCATTTTTAAACTACTTTTCAATTGTTTCAAATTTAATTACTTGATATATGTTAACACGTCATAACTAATTTACAATATAAGCTATTAGTAATAACATTAACCACAAAATATATATTTTAGTAACATTAAAACTGTTTTATGATTTCGAAAAATATGAGTTTCAATAAAGCCATAACCATGAATTAAGTTCCTTCCTGATATGACTATTTAAGCGGTTTTGAATTTATTGAATTCACATGTTAAAGCGTTTGGCGTTGTTCCAACGCCCACCTGCCAAAGAGTGTAAATGGAATATCTATCAGACTGTAGAAGGAATTTTAAAACAAAGACAAATTGAAAGGAATTCCCAAAGTCTCTGAAAGACGGTTTTCAATATACTGTCTGTACTTATAAGTAGGTAAATAATATACAGATCTGAGTTTATTTTGAACTATCTGGTGCCCGCGACTTCGTCTGTGGTGCCTTCCTCGTTAAATGGACTATCCAACACAAAAATGTTTTTTTGATTCGAACCAGTAGTTCTTGAGATTAGCGAGTACAACCAAACAAACAAACAAATTCTTCAGCTTTATATATTGGTATTTTTCTAACATTTTGTTTAATATTACAAAAACGCTATACAAGAGCAAAAGAAATTGTAAAACAATTATTATAAATTAGTAATAAAGTACTAAGTCTTAACTTAGTAGTAAAGAGAACAAACTATGTAACTACATTTTAATACACACATTCTTTTGTGAAGTTCAGACAACAATGTATCCATGTAAAGTATAAAACGGTTTGACAGTTTCCCTAAAATAACTCAGCCCTACCTTGTTTCCCCATTACACGCCAAATATTTGTAGACAACACAGCGAAGCGTATGAAATAATAAGAACGAGGCAAAATATTGTTAGAAGCAGGGGAGTATTGGCCTAGGGCATGTGTCACCGGCAACTAAAATCTAATTTTCAGGTTGTCCAAAGGTCGAGGTAGAAAACGGTCTGATTTCTCCCGCCGACCGCTTCGGCACGCCACTCGCAGCGATATCCGATTTTACTTTAAACTTGGCACGGAAATTGATTTTAGATACGTGCCTTGGCTGTTGCGTAACATGACAAACAAAACTGATTAACTACATATATTATCAAATGGAACGGTAGAGACGGTTGGAGGAAAAGCGAAGCATTTTCTCAAAGATCTTAATTTAAATAATTTGTGTATTGGCTAGATTAAATCTTGGAGTAATGTAAAATGCTGAGTGAAGAATAAAATTAAACTGTGTCCGTCTGTCTGTATATCCATCTGTGTGACTATATGTTATCTTTTCACGCCTTTACTACTCAACCTATCATCGGGATTTTTTTTTTCATTAACAGAGGGATACAGGAAGGAACATTACATCCCAAAAAAGTGCTGGTAACGAGGTATAATTTAAAAATATTAAAAAATGCTATTTTTTCCTTTGCAAATAAAAGAATTGCAACTGTATGTATATATTTAAATCTGAACCTATGTTTATATGCATATATAATAATATGTATTAAGGGGCTGTTATAAGATAATTTTTTTTGAGTATTGGTATTATAGTATCATTTAAAAGTTAAATTTCTCTTTACGTTCATGATAAGAGTTCGTCGAATTTTACATTCCTCTGTATTCAACTTAAAATAAATACGAATATTTGCTCAGCGGGTTTGCTTTTTATTTGGTACTTACCTACTGTGTTTTTAATAAAATGCACCAGTGGTCGCTTTGTATGTTCACGAACTTTTTAAATAGCCAATTCACCGCACAGAACAAACATAACATAAGATTAAATGTATTCATTTTCGTATGGAAATATTTACTTTCTATTTGATGACATACATATTTGTATAACGATATGACGATACTTTACAAAGAGCGTGGGATTTATTTTGTGGTGTACATACGGTGTACTTATTAGAGGTTTGTATTGTAAGCAGATTATGCCTTCTATGCCTTCTTTGAAGCGGTGAAATATAATAAATAAATACACTAGCGACCAACTCCCGGCTTCGCCCGCAATTTTTATATTTTTATATATGTACAAACGTAGCTGATGTCCGCGACTTCGTCCGGCGTTTATATTATAACACAATAATAAAACGCGTGACATCTTGACCGTTGTGACGACAGACCGTTGACCCTCGGGAACCTAACATTTTTCCAGGATAAAAAAATATTTGTGTGCCAAACTTAATCCAAATCCGTTAAGCCGGTTTTGTGTTAGAAACAAACATCCATACATCCATCCTCACATCTTCCTCATCCTTCCCAATTATAATATAAATATTTGTCAGGGGCTATTTTTTTTAGATGATACCTCGTAAATGGTACTTATTTTTTCTGGATGAAAGATATCTACTATATATGTTTTTCTGTATCATGTGCAATGTGTGTGCAAAACTTTATGATGTTCGGTTGAGTAGTTAGGGCCTGAACAAACTCCCTTTCGTATTTATAATATCAGTTAGAATAATAAAAAAAGAGGGAGAAAAGATTTTTGTATAGCCATTTTATGAAATAGCTTGCCAAACAATCGTAGTACCTATGTCATATTATTTACACATTCGACACTAAGAACTTATAACATTCACGAAAGTTCACAGTGACATGGATCGGTGTGTCAACACAAAAACAATATCGACGCCCGCCAATGTGAAAAGTCGACAGGAGGCATATCAAACGAACGAAAAAAGCAATATGTCGTCGCGCGCACGTGTTTGCAAGAGTGTCGTCAAAAAAGCGGACCTATCTCAAAGTGGATTCCTTGTTCTAAATCAATTTCTAGTTTAGCACAACAGAGCGTGCGGTTGGTTTTTGTCGAAGCGTCGTCGCTGACATATGACCGTAATATGGAACTGGAGCGATTGGCCGTGAGTGATCTATCGCCGAGACACTCTTCAAACTGAACTGAACGAGCTTAGACAATAAATGCAAAACATCCGCTACCACTAGTAACATTTGTAAAATATGTACTCTATACTCTATACTTTGATTTTACATTAATACGTTAATAAATTAATATTAAAATTAATACAAATAATAAATTAATATCAAATAATATAAATAATAAATTATTAAAGTAGCAAGCATTTGACGACACTTTTGGTCTAGTGGCAAATGTTTTAATTATGTGTTAACATTTTACCTTTGTACCTGAGTTATGGATGTTTTTTATTCATAATATGTATGTATTTACAAAAAAAGTAATATATGTAGTATATCAACTGTCTGATATAAATAATACAAGCATTAGTTGCTTGCTGTGGAACTAGATGGTTCTAACCTCTCGTCCTACGGCTTCGTCAATTTCAGTTCTCTTATTTGATTCCACAAAGAATATGAACATTCAACATGTACAGGTACACATGTGTAAAAGAATCTCCAGAATCTATTCCATCAGCTTTCCCTAATCCTTTACCAATATCCTACAAAATTTCCAATCAGGATAGATTTCCTTTTCTCGTATCCAGGTACCGAAGTTTATGATCTGTAATCAAGCGAAAACTGCGATATTCCATACTTATTCTTTATAAAAAAAAAACTTAAAAAGAAATTCTTTAACATAAAACAAATATCATTTAATAGTTCCACCACAAAGGAAAATAAACTATAAATAACACGGAACTCGTGTGCGTTTGACATTTTAATCTATATCACGCAAATACTCGCAGCTTAACATTATTATACAACTACTAGTTGGTGCGCGCGACTTCTTCCGCGTTGAAAAATAATAGATATAACGCCTGAGATACATTGACGATGATGCCTAGTGGAATATTTAGCCTATGTCCATCCTGAAATTCCATTCTGGCTATTGGTAAATGGATAGTTTCGAAGATTACCTCCTACATATAAACATAAAAACTCTACCTTTTTATGTTTATATGTACCTGTAAATTAGTATAGATTACCATTAATCAGTAGTTTTTTTTTAATCATCAACTGTTAGATTCAATAACGCTTAAAAAATAAATAAAATTCTGTTCCTAAATTCTCTTCTATTTTCTTAACCCAAAGAGTTTTGAAGATCGCTTCCTACATACAAACAAATAAACATACGAACTTTACAAAATTAGTATAGAGTATAGACTAATGAGTGGTTCGAGCAAATAGTGAACAGAAGATCAAAAACGAGGCATTATAAAAGAAGTTTGTTGGGCGAACGCACCATTTAAAAAGTCAACACAAAAGTCGTTGAAAGTACTTTTCTTTCATTGTTTCCGGGCGTGCGGAGGACCCTCCAGACTCAAGGAAATTGACAATGAAGGTAAAGTTTATCTTCCACCGTCAGCCGTTTGAGGGTCCGAGACGTGACCCGGCTGCTTGATTCCATTACCGTGCCCGTTCACGACAATAGAGAATTAAAAGTCGAATTTTTACCCAGCCAACGAGCCGGTTATTCAATTGAAAAATCAATATCCTCCTTTAAAATGGGCGCCATATCTCAAAGAAAATATTCACTAGAATCGCTGTTTTCAATGGCTTTCTCCACGCTCGGCGTTTGTGTTATAAGAACATTCTATTTTTAATATCGTATATATATACGAAAATGGGTGCTATTATTTTCGTACTAGCAATGCTCTGGCTTCGAACTGGTACTTGACTAAATTCTCGTATGTGTTTTAATTGAAAATATTAAAAATGCCTATAAGGTGCCTATAAACCATTGTAATTGGTAATTTTATTTTTATTTTTGACAATATAATTAAAAAACATCGAAAAACTGCTTGCTAGCGTTTTATGTACTAAGTAATTATACATAATATACTGAGCACGACTCGTAACTGAACTAATGGGAATAGACCGTTTATGATTACAAGATAAATCATAAATCTAATAACATTATTATTCATTTTACAAAACTGTAAGATATAGGAAATATTAATAAATTACTTTTGTAAAATACTATCACAAATGTTTCTTAACACTCGACTGGATCACAGATGGCCACCGTTGCCTATATTACAACTGCTTACTGTAATAGGACAATGAGCCTCGTGTTAATATTAGTGATGTGCCGGATATCCATATCCGTATCTGTATCCGCGGATATCCGAGGGAGAAGAAAGATCCGTATCCGTTACTTTTTCGGATCTTTTTATCGATCTTTTCCCTTATTAATTCTTAATTTATAGCTGAAATTCTACATGTAGGTGAATAGGTAGCAATGAAAAACTATTAAATTCCATTCAGATATTTTTTTGTTTCTTAAAATCAAACATTTGGCACCTTTATAATGCAAGCGTCAAGTGGCGGGCGACAACCATCGCTTCAAGTTCACGCGCACCGACACTGATTTAGCAAAGTTAAGATCCGTATCCGTATCCGTATCCGTATCCGCAGATCTACATTTTAACGATCCGGCACATCACTAGTTAATATACCTACATATTAATGCAGTTCAGTTCTATTATGTTAGCGGGCTTACGTACTTCGAATATTTCCATAGGCATTCGACACGACAGTTTAAACAATTAATGCAAGCTCTCAACATAGGTATTACAAACCACTAACGTCGAGCTTTGTTCACTATGCGAATGGGTTACGTTTTGGTACTGCGTAATATCGGACGTTATGTTTGCAGGCAGTGTGTTTGTTCGTAATTATATACTAGATACAATGTGGGCACCGACCAAACTAAAAATCATATACACTGAAGGAATCTTCTTTGTACTTGACACAAAAGGAATTTTTGATCTTATTAAAATTTTTTCAACGTTTGTATTTTTCTAGGTACTCGTTATAGAGATAGAGACGAATTAATTCTGTGCACAGCAAACAAAGAGTGTCTTACTAGTTATTTGCCTTTGGGTGACGTAAAGGAACTACGAACTACATAGACAAAGGTACCTTCAAAGGAAATTCTAAAGAAACTATTGATAATAAACAGCTCCTTCAACTTTGCAATTATACGCGAAAGCACAACCTTTGATAAAACATGGCGTATTGTTTGATTTTATTTGGTTAACAAACAAAATATGAAAATAAATAAATACCATAATTTTCGTAATATTATAATATCTATAATTATAATATCATACCATTATAATTATCATACCATACATACTCTAATAGACATGTTACGCGATTTCAGTCTCTGAGTCATGTTTCAGGTTGTCTATATAGACATGACTGTCTATAGACGTCCCATGTTCGTGTCCCGATTGGAATGAGAGGACGCATGCAGTGTTAGACATCTTGCACAACTTTATGACATTATGGAAGTTCCTCGGCGTCTATAGGTGAGACACTTCCCAGTCCGTCTTCAGCTACCGATTCGTGGTTTGGTGTGTGATTCGGCTGTTTCAGATTTTTTTTATTCGTTGACAGTTCTTTTTTGTTCTAAAACTAATTTAAAATTACCAGGTGTCGTCGTATTGTTTATGGTATGTTACGCCTACCGACTACAAAAACTGGGTAAAAAGAAGATTTATCCTGAAATCTTCGGTTTCAAAATACAATATAACAGTGGCGGAGATAGAAAAGAAAAAACGTAATAATTTAAAGACATCATTTAACTGGAAGCGAAAAAAATAATATGACAAATGGGAAGAATTCAAATCGTGTGTGGATTCCAGACGAGACAAAGAACGGTGTCTCTGGCTAGACTCTCTCCAGACTGTTTGTCAGACAGACTGTCACGGTATCTAAATGATACGTGCAACATGATCTACAAGTGTGTAGTAGGCATATAAAGTCTTCTGAATGTATATCACCGTCAAGTTCCAAATACTCACTCAAAAACCAACCTACTTAGTACGATAACAATGTTCAATTTATATTTAAACACATTCATAACACAAAACTGTTAAGCTAGTGTATAATATGTTTTCAACTCGGTAAGTGTTGTTAACACTGTTTCTGAAAGTACTCATCCCACAACATCCATTTGGGAGACGTATTTACTTAGCTATTTCGCAAACAGAATAATTCAGAGCTATTTAAATACACGACGTTATTATTCGTGTTACAATAATCTTTTGTTGTCTCTCTTACTCGGCACGTCTTTAGTAGAATGTGAAAAGAAAATGTAATTCTCATTACGGGGCATTGTAGCCGTCTCTTATTGTTCGGCGTTTATTGAAGGCGTCTCAGATGAAGACAATTTATTACTGCGCACTTGTCCCTTCATCCGCCTCCATACTAAGAGTGGATACATTTGACGCTCTTTTACATGCAAATAAGTGAGTTAACCGCGACCTGTTTAGACATCCCCCCTATTTTCTCTCGTTCAGATGACGCCAAACTCGTTTCAGATAATACATTCTGTTATTCTTTCTTTCTCAAAGATATTCTCAGTATTCTTCTGAGATTATTTATTACTAGCTGGTGCCCGCGATTCCGTCTGCGTTGAAAAATAAAAGATACGAGTATCATACATTGACGCCTGACATTATACTTTTGCCAAGTGTTGGATCTTTATCTTTAGACAGCTGGGCCTCCGTCTTCATCCGCGTGGAATATTTAGCCTATTTCCATCTTCAAATTTTATTCTAAACTAGCTGGTTCCCGCGACTTCGTCCGCGTTGAAAAAGAAAAAAGGAGCTTATCCTGTGTCCTATACGTCTAAATGTTTAATTAACCGATTTTTATAAAACGTGGTAGACGTTTCATGAAAATCAGTTAATTCGAACATTCATACATACAGAAAAA
The DNA here is from genome assembly GCA_918317495.1 of Synanthedon vespiformis. Taxonomy (NCBI): domain Eukaryota; kingdom Metazoa; phylum Arthropoda; class Insecta; order Lepidoptera; family Sesiidae; genus Synanthedon; species Synanthedon vespiformis. The sequence continues at coordinate 4,994,057 of OU906953.1, forward strand.
AAAATGTAAAAATCGTCAATTTAGTTTCAGTATCATAATATATAGAGCCTATAAACACGATATCTCTGATAACAAAGTAACTTACTCTATGATCAACCCTTACTACAGATTTATTATTAGTATTGATTGAGTAATACTGGTGATAGAATGTTTTAAATTGGATGAGGTGTTTTAAAGATTATCCCTTACATACAAACATACAAACTTTACCTCTCTACTCTATATATTAGTCAAAATTATCATTATAGTAGATTTTCAATAAAGGTAGACCAATACGCTAATGTGAGTTTCGATAATAACTGGCTACTATAGCAAAAAAACACAAAAAAAGCCAACCAAGGCATCTCCACAATATACGTATTGTTACAGTAATCTTTGATGAAGTGGTTACTGCTGGACTTAGACCATTAGATGGAGTATTACATTATTTCTTTATTAGGCTTTAACGATTAAGTTTATTTATTAAATGTTATTTCAAATATTAAAAAAGTCTGTTTTTGTTTCATTCAAAAGAGTTAGCAGCTTACAAAAAATATATTTTGCACGCGTAATCGATATCGTTTTCCATACTGTAATTACCTTGGTTGTTTCATCGCTCATCTTTGTCATGGAAAAATGTGGTGTTATAAATTACCAAACAAAAAATTTAATTCTAAAAGTGATACACTTTTATGTTACAATGGAACGCCAAAATCACATTATAATACAGCAAAAAAAAAATTAAAACTTTACTAGAACTTTGGAATTGGTCAACTTTGGAAATTTTAATATAATTTTCAAAATTGATTCTGGTCTGGATTTGAAAAGTAGTGGTAGGGCACACTGCGTTTCACAGTCATTTGGGCAGCCCGGCTGGCGGCAGTAACCACCACCTTACAGAATACCACCGTGAAATAACAGCAGATGTGCTGTTGTGTTTCGGTGAGTGAGTAAGGGATGCCAGAGCCCATTACCCCATCCCTCCCTTATCCCTTATCCTTAATCCTTCTATGGTCGGCAGCGCACTTGTAGCACTTATGGCGTTGCTTGTGTTATAGGCGACGGTAGCCACCTACCATCAAGTGAACCGTCAGCCTGTCTATCGACCTTAACATAGAAAAATAAAGAAAAAGTAGGGAAAAAACTGTGCGTAATCTAGAAAGTACTTATCCATTTCTCTTTCCCTTCCTAATCACCTATATTCTAAGCTAATCATTTATCCTACAATGTGGGATAAATGATTGATATATGAGGATAACGGCAGCGCACTTGCAGTATACTTACTTGTCATGTTGCTTGTGTCATAGGTGATGGTAGCCACCTACCATCAAGTGGACCGTCAGAAAGTCGGACGACCTTCAAATAAAAGGAACACTTTTAGTGCCTAACATAGATCTTCATTGACTTACATTGTTATATTTAAAGTAGGGTTTGAAGTGTTTTCGTTAAAATGTTACAAACTATTATAATATACAATAGAAAGTACAAATTTTCTTCCAGAGAATATTGCGAGTTCACTAGTACTGACGATCTAATCGAAAGGGTTTTTCATATATAAGATACTATGAAATTCATTTTACTACTGGCTGTGAACGCAACTTCAACAAGACTGAAATTGATCTAATTTTATTTAAATTTGACGATCATAAAAATCTCATAAGGCAATAGTTAAACATGAGTATTTGAATAGTTATCGATTTCAATGGAGTAGGTAGTAGGTACTTCTTCAGTATACATGCGTACATAGGACATATATAGCAATGTGTTTTATTAGATCTTGTAGTCAAGAGGGGAAATTTTATTGAACAAGCACATAAAAGAACAATAGGTAACTTCGAAACAACTCCGTAATGTAATAACCAAGTTTGTATACGCGCTAACAACACTGAAACTAATTGATTTTCTAAAGTTGCTTCATCGTCTTATATGTATTAGGTAATTTTTGATTCCTTTATACCGTATGTCTTTATATATATTATAATGGTTATGGTAATTCGCATTAGCATTCTAACTCAGGGATCACAGATTGTATTTTCATCACAACTTGTATAAACTTTTGGTACTTTTCAATTTCCGAACCTACTGAACTACTATTATAAGGACTGTTTAAAGAAGAATCACACCTACTTTTTTAGAATATAGGATTGTTTATAGAGAAATCATATCTACTTTTTACCTTATAAATACATAGATTTCGGCTTAAAATTATTGTAGAATACAAAGTAACTTACTCCATGACCAACCCTTACTACAGATTTATTATTATGATGTTGATGATATGATGATGATGACTGCGAAACGCAGTATGCTCTATCAGTACTTCCCCGTGCCAACTTTGAAAAGTTTATTTCCAAAATTGGTCCTGCCAGGAATTGAACCCGGTATCCGTAGAAGACTGCGTTATGGCAAACACCTTAACCACTCAACCAACAAGCTCTTCAAATTACCTTCACCTTTTACATTTTCTTCTTATCAATAACTTTTACCAAACAATTGATCTAGTTACAATAGTCACAATCGCGCAACAGTTACAAAGCAAAAGACAATCTGCAAACAAACTCCACAATCGACTTTGTTTCCATATAATTACTTTGGGCAGAACATAAAGTTGCAGACATTTGTTTTGACTAACTCAATTACCGCGTAATTTGCTTAGTAGTTTGAATTCAACATCACAACTTCAGTTACCTGTGGAAAGTTCACTGGTTTGCTCCTTTGTAAATACGAATTAGACTAAATGTAGACGTGGCTTACGTGCCTACATCTATTTTGTGATAAATGTAATTTTTCCCATGCTTCAAAATTAATATTTTATAGAAGCCAACATGTCTTGCAATATTATCGTTCGATGACTTGGACGAGCATACCTTTACGCCTTCGACAGAAATACAAATATTAGGCGAGGGACTGCAAATATACTTTGCGAGAAAGTAATTTTTATCCTTGTCTCTACCTGAACATGAGGAATTGGAGCTATTTTGTCAAACAAAATACACTTGTGTAAGTATGTACTTATACTTTTAGGAATACCCAGTTTTTGTTTAAGAGGCTTGTTATGGGAGACAATTTATATTTGATCACGGGTTCAATCTTCTAGGACTTACGAATTCGGATTCCTCAGGAATTTTCGTCACAGTAATTTACAATCTTTTTAAAAATTACGAGTCATATGTTCCTAATAATCTATTGAACCGATATTGATCAAACTTTGTAATTTGGTCTAACTTAAAAGATGGGATATATTTCGTTACGCGGACGAAGTCGCGTGCATCAGTTATTTATAAAGCATATATGAAAATGAAAAGTCTTGGAAATGTAGACGTGAATGGGATTCAAACCTGTGCATGTCGAATCGGCATTAAAACGTATACTTTACGCAAAACAGGATTTTATATAGTTTGACTTGTGTGTACGTGTATATCTTTATGTCTGCCTGTGCATTCGTAGCTCACAAACGGATGGACAGATTTTGACCCCATTTTATTTTTGTTTGTAAGCTGGCATGATCGGAATAATTATTGGCTATAATTTATGAAGATCTGTTAAGACGTTTGATTGAAGACCATCAGCCCATTTTCTACTTGACTATGGGAAATTTCATTTTTAATTATATTATTATAGCTTGTGTCTACATTGTAATAAAACTGTTTACTTTTTTATCAATAAAGTTAAGTGTTCATTAATCATGTAATTAAAGCAATCTAAAAATTCAATGTTAAGTGAGCACAACTCGACTACTAATTATTTACGAAGTGAAAACTTACGAAAAAGCCAACCTGACATGGTACAAGTTGTAAAACTCGATAACAACTTGTGTAAAAGCCAACATTGCAACTAATTGATTTCGTAAACTCGTTCCATTTAATTGCTCCCGGGGGGATACTAAGTTTTTACGTATTTTATTGAATGTCAAGGCGAGGCGTATTCAGTTAAAGTGCATTAAATAAATCACTGTACTTCTTTTTAAATACTTTTACAATAGAAAAGCCTCAAGACTAGCTTTTGTCATTCTTGTCGCTATTTCTTTAATATTTGACGTTGGTCCTCCAGTACTTCTTAAGTAAGAGCTAAAGCTAAGCAGTAAAACCTAGTATAACTCTAAAAATAAAATTAAAAACAAGGTTAATATTTACATTATATAATAGTACACAGACCATTTCTACTATAAATACACTTTTCTACTATAAGTACACTTTTCTATTATAAATTAATTATACTATTCTTAAGTAGGTACCGAAGCTAAGTAATATACATTGTAAAGTAAGAAAAATAACACGAAGTAAATTAAGCTTCACCATTTCTTACTTTAGACCATAGTTACCAGCACCCCTTTTATGAAAAATTATCTTTTTATAATTATTCAAGTGGTCTTTGACTTGTAAAACGGATTTTTTCCTTGCGATTTCAGATTACCAGATCCCAGGCAACACATAGGCCAGATAACAGTATGAAATTCACAAATTATTCAGTTTAAAGCTTTGTTATAAGGGTATTAGAGCTGACAAGATAGGCAAATGCTGTATTGAATGATTTTTGGGCTATTATAACAATGGGCTATTATGGGCTTCTTGTTGCTTATTCAGCTACTATTCAGCTATTATGTTGCTACTATACAGCTTAAAGCAATTTATTTTGTGCCCAAATTGCTTGAATAACGGCTGTATAAATGCATTTATTCAAAGAATATTCAGCCATTCTGTGTTGCTTGGGATGTTTTCTTAATTAATGAACATACCAAATTGATTACTATTTACAAAGTACTCAACAAACTGTTTATTTAGAGAAATACTTCATTTCCAGGAAGTATCACATCAATTACACTGAAGAATGTTTGTGTAACTCTCAAAATGAATTAGGCGCGAGGTTTAATTTTGCTTAATTAAATTATAAATGTTTTTGATTATTATTGATTGGAATGGAATTTCAATTAACATGGATTTGAAGATTAGTATAATATCTACTCACTAAAAAGTTAAGGCCTCTAACAACTAGAACCATACCAATCTCAAGAGGTATCTTATATATAATTGCGTTTTTGTGAAAGCGACTAGTGTGTCCTGGACCTTTTAGTGCGGTAAAATGCGTATTTGCATCTCATGCGACACTTGTTATAGGGTTTCTTTTGAAGATTTGTACCCTCGTAAAAAAATCTGGCACTACTGCCACAAAATATTTAGTTTATTGCAACTAAGAGGAAATAGTTTATTCAAGGCCTTAAAGGCAAATCCGTTCGGCAAGACAGCGGACGTAAAAGTAGACGAGAAAAATGCAAAAGAAATAATTGGTGTACTTGTTAAGAGAATCTTCGACCTTAATATAATTCACTGGGACGTTCTTTGAAAGTGTTCCAAATTGAATAACAAAGTAGCGATTAAAGGACAATACGCGAAACGAAGCGTTTATAAGCGTTCATTTTGTTATTGACTTACTTCGTGGACTCAATACAAATGGCAAAGTTAGTTTTCTCTTGCATTTACAAGCTATTGTATTGTACATTTCTTTGTGTTATCTTGCCTTTTGGATAAAACTTGTTACAGATATTTAAGTTTTGAGACACCACTAAAATTTATTAACTATTGGCTATTGCTCAAAACTTTGTTTGCCTCATATTTTAACCCCCGTAACGTCGTAGCTTCCACATGGATGGGGCCGGTTTTGTACCTTTTTTTAAAGCTGACTTAAAGTTAATTGAACACGTGGAAGAAAAAAATAAGAACATCTTGATAATGTTAGCTTTTAAAAAGAACGCGTCAAAATCCTTTGGGAGTTATGATGACACAGACAAATACACAAGTCCCTCTTTTACATCGTCGTACGATAATTAATAGTAATAAGTAATTAAGTTCTCAAATAAGTATGTCAGTATGTTTATGAATATTTAAATTCTAACGTAATTTGCATCGACCTATAAACAGTCGCATTGAAAAAAAAGCATAACAAAACAAGGTGAACTTTAACATCATTGGCAATTTCCTCTAGTTCTCGTAGCATCCGCTTCTCGGTGGAAAACAAACAGCCTGTAACCCTTTGTAGAATTTACTCATTACTTTTCAAAGTAGAAATTATTTTTGTACCTAAAACAATCGTTACACACGACATTCAGACAACTTTTGCTGTTTGCAAAACACGAGATACCTTTTCTTTGTTTATCTACTCGTATATCTGTATTATAAAAAGAAATTATTTGTATTTTTGTTTGTAATGATCAAACTCAAAAACTACTGAACCGACTTTAAAAATTATTTTACCTATGTAAAGTTACATTATCACTTAGAAACGATACGATCTAAATTAGGGATCCTTACAAAAACTCCAATCATGTAACCCAAGGTGTAAAAAATCTATAGGTACTAATATAAATTCAAAAACTATTATAGAAATCTACTTTATCAGCAAGTAAGATCCATCTATACCAATATTATAAATGTGCAAGTAACTATTGTCTGTCTGTATGTTACTCAACTTATTAACATCATGAAATTTTGCATACACGTTGTCCAGGTGCATTTTCCAGTTATGACGTCATCAATTTTTATAAGGGAAAGAAAATTATCGATAAAAATATACCATCGATATACATATCAAAATTGGTTTCAAATGAAAGAGCTCTATGAGCTGATTCCAAAAATATACAACGTCGTTACATTTCAGCTTTGAATATTCATTCTGAAGGAAACCAATTTAGGAAATCAGAAGGTGTAATCGCAGTAAGAAATAGATTGGATCCAAATTTTTTTTTTATTAGAGATGGGTTTACTCTTGGCCAACAACCAGCTGGGTAGCAAGGGAGACGCCTAAGATAGAGCGAGCTCATCCAGAAGATGCCTATTCACTCGAACTTTGAGTTCCAAACCTTGGCGGTGCGCATTATAAAGGATGTTTCAAAGCGCTTGGTTCGAAAAGGGGGGATTTCGACAAGATGAGGATGGTAACCAGCCGTACGTCTGTATGTCCGATGGAAGAACGGGGAAGGCGGTATGAACTCATGCATCCCCTGAGCACACCCACCGAAGTATAACTTTTGTATACTTTTGTACCTTTCGTAAAGGTCTAAATTGTAAAGTACAATTTAGATTTTAGATTCTATTATTTTATTTTCAACTCCATATCTTCGATTTAAGGTTTACTACTTAGGTTCCTAAATTAGTTTCCTTCAAATTGAATAGTGTGATAGCGGTTTTAGGCTTCTAAAAAAATGGCTTCGCAGTTATAAAAGATTATTATGACAATTTTTTATAAACCATGTAAAAAATACATGAAAAGGATAATTTCTATTTATAACAATTAATTTATAAGGAACTTTATACAGTGTTAAAATGTCTAAATCGAACTTGTATCCATTAGCAAATTAATATGATGAATTTTGCATAGCAGTAGGTACCTATGTATCGCATCCATTAAGGGCTTACAATGTTATGCACATACAATAAATAACTAAACAATATTAGGTTAAAATTAACTGGTAGAGATTCCAATGAGATATTGAAGACCAATAAAGGTTTTACAGCTATTGTAATTCCATTATGCTTCATGCATAGCTACAACAAATTTTCATTACAAATTATGCCTTCTATAATATCCTTATTTCCATATAAAGTGTTCTCATTATCATAATTATTATTGTCTTCAGTGACTTTTGTCTCGCCTTCGTTTGTAGAATTTCTAGTGTGTCCTTTATTTATATAACTATTAGAAAAGTTTATACCACTGGGCAGGATTGGGTGATCCCATGATTCTTGAAACTGAGGAAGAAAATAAAACCCACTCAAAACTTAATAAACAAAAACTAAAACCATCGCATTATTTATAATAAATGTAATTTTTATAAAATACCTGTTCTTGTCTCTGACTGCAAGAACAGGTTGGCAGACGTTCTTTAAAAGAAATAGTGATTTGCATTGAAGTCACAAAAAAATAAGTAATATCGAAAAAAAATTAGGCAAAGTCAATTGAAACGCTTATACACACAAATTATATTACATATTATACTAATTAATTAATAACTAACTGGTGCCCGCGAATTCGTAAGCGTTGAAAAATTGTACCATCCTGCTATATTAATGTACTTCAATAACAATAGGAAAAATTACTTAAACTAAACTTACCTTTTCTAAAAGAATTACTTCAATCTCAGTGACGTTATTGTACTTATTGTAGAAACTTATATTCTTCGTAACAATACCAACACTGAATAGAACGAACAATGCGTAAAAACACATGAAAATAATTCAAATTTAAAACTACTCCGAAGATTATTCTTAAACTATTATTTTTATTATCACAGATTTTATATTTAAGTAATGACTAGTGCAATCTTTGCTGCGCCAAAACAAGATGCATTGTGTGCGTCCACAATGTGATATACTCTGTGGCATTCAAAATGTCAACTTTGATGTCGTATAAAATTATATTTAAATAATGTTTAATTTTGTATATTTAGCTTGTAATTGTTGGAAGGTCGTGATGCTGTCCATGTTTGTCTATGGTATTTATTTTGAAAAAGAAGAATAAAGAAGATTCGAATAATTTTGATGTACGGTGTCATAAGGAATTGTAATATATATATTTTCTCTAATATAAATAATAAACACAATGTTTTTACACTTTTACGTTTTAATTAATTAATCCATCTCTATCAGTGGTAGCAGAGCGTGGTTGCTTAGTGGCAAATGGAATAAAACGGAGAGTGAATGAGAAAATAAAATTGTAAAAATGAGCTCAAGTCTAAGAAGCATAGAACCGCTGACAAAATCGAATTACGATACCTGGTGCTTACAAGCACAAGCGATTCTCATAAGATACGATCTGTGGGAGTACGCTAGTGGTGAAAAAACGTTAGCGGCAACTGCGACTGCCGAACAAAAGAGTACGTTCCTAAAGGAAGACTTAAAGGCAAGGTCAGAGCTATTTCTACTTATATCCCCTCCAGAACTTAAACAAATTAAGGGATGTAACACATCCAAGGAAGTATGGGAAAAATTAAAATCTGTATATCAGAGTTCAGGGCCTGCGAGAAAGGCTACGCTATTAAAGCAATTAGTACTGAAGAAAATGACTTCACTAGAAGATGTGAGAGATCATCTCAGTAATTTTATGGACGTAGTGGGTAAATTAGAAGACATGGATGTCAAAATTCATCCAGAATTACTCAGCATTATGATGTTATACAGTTTACCTACTAATTTCGATAGCTTCAGAACGGCAATTGAGTCGAGAGATGTTTTACCAAGTCCTGACATTTTAAAAGTTAAAATCATAGAAGAATACGAAGCAAGAAGGCAAAGCGAAGCAAGCGAACCTCAGACTTTAGAAGCATTCTATGCCAAGACCAAGAAAAAGGTACGTTATTGCAACATTTGTAAGAAAAAAGGGCATTTGACAGAAAATTGTTGGTCAAAGAAGAAGTCAAATAACTCTAATAAAACTAAAGTTCAAGAAAGTATGTACAATATCTGTTTAACAACAGGAACGTCGAAAAATAATAGAAATTTATGGTGTCTAGATAGTGGCTGTACGTCACATATGACGGGTGACAAAAGTATACTCTGTAAGTTAATCCCTGCGTCTGACACTCTAAAACTAGCTTCAGAGAAGCATACGACCGAAGTTAAAGGGACAGGAAAAGTTGAACTCTATATAAAAGATTGCAAACTTAATATTAGTGACACATTATATGTACCAGATTTATCAAACAACTTGATGTCAGTTAGTAAAATTACAGATCATGGCTATAAAGTTTTATTTGAAAAGGAACAAGCCAGTATCATAAAAGACGGAAGTGTTAGCTTAAAAGCTAGAAGAAGAAATGGGCTATACTTTATTGAATTCGATGAGCTGGTAGAGACAGCAAATTTCACGCCGAGTGCTGAAAGCGAAATTCTGAAGTGGCACAAGAAGTTAGGTCATGTAAATGAAAGAGACCTAAAGGAAATGGTTAAAAATAAAATGATACGAGGACTCGATTTTAAAGAAAAACAGTTGGGTACCTGTGAGACTTGTATCAAAGGTAAATTTACCACTCTACCATTCCAAAGCTATGAAAAAATTATTTCTACCGAAGTGCTGCAGATCATTCACAGTGACGTATGTGGCCCTTTTGAGCATGAATCAATGGCCAAATCAAAGTATTTCGTTACATTTATTGACGATTATACAAGATACTGCTGTGTTTACTTCTTAAAAGAAAAAAGTGAAGTAATTGAAAAATTCAAGGAGTATAAAAACTATGTTGAACTGTTTCATAAGAAGAAAATTCAAAACCTTCAGTCTGACAATGGAGGCGAATATAGGTCGAAGGCGTTTGACAAATTTCTAAAAGATAACGGTATAAGCCGAAGACTATCTGCACCCTATACACCGCAGCAAAATGGATTGAGTGAAAGGAAAAATAGGTCGCTGATGGATAAAGCAAGATGTCTGATGATAGATTCTAACATTCCTGCAAATCTATGGGCAGAAGCAGTGAACACTGCAAACTATTTGATTAATAGAAGTCCAGCAAAAGCTCTCAAAGGAAACTCCCCATATAAGAAGTGGGTAGGAAGAACACCATCGGGAAATCATTTACACGTGTTCGGAAACAGAGCATTTGTAATGAACAAGAACCGAAAAGGAAAATTCTCGACCAAAGCGACGGAAGGAGTATTTTTGGGATATGCAGATAAAGCCAAAGGTTTTAGAATCTATATACCGGAAAAGAATGATGTTGTTATCAGCAGAGACGTAAAAGTAATCGAAAAGATGCATTATGGCGATACTCCTGCTGAGAAAAACGAAGACTGTACTCTAGAAACAGAAACGGAATTAACTAAGATTGAAATACCTGAAATTAAAACCAAAACTAATAAATACTTACCTTTTCAGGAAAATACTAATCTTCCTTCTTTCAGCTCCAGTCAAGATCCAGTTGACCCATCGTACTCAAGTGAAAGACCACAACGAGAAGTGAGGCCACCAGCATGGACCAAAGATTATGAGCTAAGTCGTTGCGTGACTATGTTTACATCAGATAGTAATGATGACTATGACTGTTCATTTCTTACATATCAAGATGCAGTAACGGGCACCGACAGACAAAATTGGGAGAAGGCGATACAGTCTGAAATGGATTCACTACAGAAAAATAACACCTGGGTACTAGTTGACAGGTCAGAAGCCAAAGGACACAAAATTTTGTCGAACAAATGGGTATTTCGGATTAAAGATGACGGTACGTATAAGGCCAGATTAGTCGTACGTGGCTGCGAGCAGAAAGGAAATCTAGATTTTGAAGACATATATAGCGCAGTCGTAAGTCAATCTGCTTTAAAAACGTTATTAGCCGTTGCCGCATCCAAATCTTACTACTTCATGACATTTGATGTTAAGACAGCATTCTTGTACGGAGAGTTGACAGATGAAGTTTATATGAAATTACCTATTGGCTATAAAACTGACTGCAAAACTACTGAAGTAGTTTGCCGGCTAAAAAAGTCGTTGTATGGCTTGAAACAAGCTCCATTCACATGGAACAAAACTTTTACTCAAGCGATGTTTGATTTGGGTTTCAAGACGATAAAAACTGATCGATGCGTTTTCATAAACGACGATAAATCAATAATAATTGGATTATTTGTCGATGACAGACTTGGCATAGGTAAAGACAAGGTAAAGATCGAAAATATTTTGAAGAAACTTGAAACCAAATTTGAAATGAAAAAGAATAAAAATCCAAGTACCTACCTGGGTATGGAAATAAGAAACACCAAAGAAGGAATAATTCTTACTCAGAAAACTTATATAAATGACGTACTGGAAAAATATAATATGAAAAATGCCAAACCTTGTGACACGCCCGCAAATAGCGATTCAAAGTCGATACAGGAAACTGCCCAGGAGAAGGATTATCCCTATAGGGAGGCAGTGGGAAGTTTACTGTACCTATCTACTAGAACTAGACCAGATATCGCACAAGCGGTCAATCAAGTTAGCAGGAAGGTCGAAAATCCAACTAGAGAAGATGTCAAAAAACTTAAGAAAATATTCAAATATTTGGTGGGAACCAAAGATAAAGGCATTTTGTTCAAACGAAACATACTAATCGAGAATATTGATGCTTATAGTGACTCGGACTATGCTGGAGATCCATTGACGCGAAGAAGCACTTCTGGCTCCGTGCTTATGATAGCCGATGGACCAATCGCATGGGTATCTAAGAGACAGCCTATAGTGGCGTTATCATCAACAGAAGCCGAGTACATTGCCGCAGCAGACTGTTGCAAAGAGGCATTGCATCTGAAATCTCTGTTGAAGGAAATAACCGATGTGGATATAAAAATAAATTTGCACGTGGATAACCAAAGTTCGATTCAACTTGTAAAATCGGGATCCTTCAACAAAAGGTCGAAGCACATAGATGTAAGATACCATTTTATACACGAACACTTCGTGAACGGACTGATCAATATCAGCTACTGTCCAACAGAGATACAGTTAGCTGACGTAATGACAAAACCACTGTCAAAAGTAAAGTTCGAAAGACACTGTGCAAGATTAATGCATGTATAGATACGTGTCTCAGCAACATGAACGAACATCAGGAGAAGGTGTTGGAAGGTCGTGATGCTGTCCATGTTTGTCTATGGTATTTATTTTGAAAAAGAAGAATAAAGAAGATTCGAATAATTTTGATGTACGGTGTCATAAGGAATTGTAATATATATATTTTCTCTAATATAAATAATAAACACAATGTTTTTACACTTTTACGTTTTAATTAATTAATCCATCTCTATCATTAATTAATTAACCATAAGGTTTTAATTGATTATTATAATAGGATTTTCGTGTACCAGTGTTCGTGACGATGTGACTATGCTGTAAACTTTGCAATGTTAAAAATTATCAACAAGTGTTCATACTGACTTGATTAAAATTACCCACTTGAATATTATTTATTAATACTTTATAATTAATTTCGCTTTAATTTAGTTAATTCTATTAAATAATTAGGATATTTCTATAATTTCGCTGCCACCTTAACCTAAATACTTGGACATATCCTGGAGAGTATTGTTTTCTTTTCTTTTGTTTACATTGTTATTGATAAAAGTATTTTTTAATATAAATTTCAATTATTCATGTAGGTACTTACCTACTTAATATTAATACTATTTTATTTTATTAGTTATTTTGAAAATAATTTTTAATTACCTAAATATGTATCCCAACAAGATTATGACCAGAAGTGCATATCTTAAAGATATTGATGCACAGTTAAAAACTGCATTACAGGAGCTAAAATCTTCACAAGCTACCTGTGAGCAATTGATGAAAGAGAGGACTGATAGTGAGGCCGGTATAGAAGATTTGGTGAAGCAAAACTCCTTGCTCAAAAGCGAGATGTCCAAAATGCATGTTGAGCTGACAAGCATCCGGGAGGACAGAGATGACCTTCAGGGAAAACTCGATAAGTATCAGCAGGACATTAGTATGTTTGAGAATAATCTCAAGCGTGCTGATGATTTGGAAATTGAGCTTAGGAGTGCGCATAGCCAAATATCTCAGCTTAAAAGTCACATTGCAACATTTGAGTTATCGCAGACACAGTCCCTGTATGACGAGCTGATTACTAGCTCTGACTTCCGAGACTGTGGCTGTTCTAATGACATTAATTTGAGTTATCGTACCATTAACATGCCCAGTCACTCTTTCAATTTAAGTAAAAGGAAATATAAAAAAATTGTAAAGTCCAACAAAAATAAGTTAAAATTATTAACTGTTTTGAAAAGAAAACTATACACCAAAACCAAAAATCTAATTAATGAAAAGCAAAAATTAACTAGCGAATTAGCTAGAAACAAACAGAAATTAGCACATTATATTAGCCATTATGACACACAGATACATCAACTTCAATCAGAAGTTGAATCTCTTAATAAAAATTTGTTCGATATTACGGTTAAGTTTAACACAGCCCAAATTAACATCCAGGATTACTCGCAATCTCATGCACAAATTTCATTTCAGAGCGAAGGCCCGTTGTCAATGAGTGAACTGACTGAGCCAGCCGGTAAAGAGTCCATTCACTTACCACAGTCTTCGATGGTGAAAAATTGTGCAAAAAATTCAAATAGTTTTATAATGTTTAGTGATGAAATAGGAAAAAATATGAGTCACATACTACGAACATCTGGTGCTCAGTTTACTAGTTTTTGTTATCCAGGAGCAAATTTTATACAAATTGTTGATCGTATTATAAGCATGAAGTATACTCCGGATACTACACTGGTAATTTTCATTGGGAGAAGGGGAAATGCAAATTCAAGGCATATAAAGAAATACTTTGACAAATTGTTAAATCTAAATGTTAAAAATATAATTATGTTTGCCTTTCCCTACAGTAAATTATTGACATCTAATGAAAACAATTACAGACATAAGTGCAATTTAAAATTACACACTTTGTCTGTTTATAATAATAAATGTAGAATAATTGACAGTAACGCATTCAGTTACAGCAAATTTTTCAATTTTTCAATAAATAATTTTAACATTTCTGATTATTACAGACGTAATATAGCTAGTTCGCTACTATATTGTATTAAAAACGATACCATTCCTGTGGAACGGTATAATGTGGACTTAATTTCAACTATTGCTGCTTCTATTGAACAGCCATATGTTGACTTAAGTCAACCTTTAACCATGGCAGTTTCTATTGAACAGCCATGTATTGACAGGACTGTCTCTATTAGACAGTCAAATATAATAAATTGTAATACAAATACATGTAGCTCCGATCCGCTTAATTTAAATTAACATCTCAGACAATGGAGGAACCCTCTTGCAGTCTTTCTCTAGTTCACCAGAACATACAAGGCTTAACAGGAAAAGAACTCGAGGTAGATATATTTATGAATCATTATAATGTTGATATTTTGTGCATTACAGAGCATTGGTTGAAAAATCATCAGTACATGTACGGTTTCAGTAAACACAAGGTTGTAAGCTCTTTTAATAGAATAAATATGATGAGAGGAGGTTCTTTGATTATTACTAAGAAGCAGTTTAAATGTAAGGAAAGGAAAGATATTCTGCATCTATCTGTTGAAGGAGTTGCTGAGCTGTCATGTATTGAATTTGAACAGACTATAGTAGTTTGCGCATACAGACCTCCAAGCGCACCTTTTGATAACTTTTTAAACATAATGGAAAGTGTATTGTTAAGGGTATGCACATCCCATAAAGGTCTCGTAATTTGTGGAGATTTTAATGTCAACATTTTAGATGCTTCTACAATTACAACTGATTTTGTAAATCTGTTTAGGTCCTTTAACTTGTACAACGTTTTCTTTGAACCGACAAGGATAACTGCCACAAGTGGCACCTGTATTGATAACATATTTTGTAATGTAAAATTATATAAAAGATCAGTTCTAGATGTCCTAGACTCTGACCACTGTGGTTTGCTTGTGTCATTTCATTCAAATATAAGTCGGTATCAACGAAAGCACATTAATTTTGTTCCAATTACTCAGAATCGCATTCAACAATTTAGGGCTAATATAATTAATAAATTACCTAGGTTGCCATATTTTGATAGTCTTAACGAAATGTATGGTTCTTTATTTAAATTAATTAGTGATGAATTCGGTAAGGTCTTTACGATAAGGTCGCGTTTAGTTGGTAACTTTATGTTATTTAATGAATGGGCAACTCATGGCATCTACACAAGTAGAAATAAGCTTTATGAGTTGTATGGCCAGAAACAGTACAATCATAATTTGGACTTTAGAGAATATGTTAAGAAATATTCAAAATTGTTTAAAAAAGTCTGTTTTATGGCCAAATCCATTCATGTAAAGAACAGAATTAAGAATGCCGCAAATAAAATTCAAACTACATGGCGCATCATTAACGAAGAAACTGGAAGGGGGCGGGCTCGGGATGGCGGCTTTAGTTTGAAGATAGATGGTCGGGACCTTGAGTCGGATGTGGATGTGGCGGCGGAGTTTGAGAGTTTCTTTTCCAGTGTTCCGGTTAACCTCACTCGGTCACTGGACTCGTCGTCGGTTGCTGCTGAAAGTCTGCTCAAGAAGAGTGTAAAGGAGTGTGATGCGCCATTTGAATTTGCATTTGTTGGCCCAGATGATATTCTGAGTTTCTTTAAGACTATTGAAATAAAAAAAACTGCAGATCTCTGGGGCATGTCGGTGAAAACAGTTGCCTCTGTAATAAATATAATTGCACCTCATTTGGCAACTGTGTTCAATTGCTGTGTTACATGTGGTGAATTTCCTAATCTAATGAAAATTAGTAGGGTTGTGCCTTTATTTAAGTCGGATGATAAAACTAATCCCGCGAATTATAGACCAATTTCAGTACTTCCGACCCTTAGTAAAATATTTGAAAAAATTATTTTGAGTCAACTACTTAAACACTTTAATAATCATAATTTACTTTTTAATAAGCAGTTTGGTTTCACGAAAGGGCGCTCTACTACGGACGCTGGTGTGGAACTATTGAAAAATATTTTTGAGGCATGGGAGAACTCGCAGGACGCTCTGGGTGTTTTTTGCGATTTGTCTAAAGCCTTTGACTGCGTCCAGCATGACACTCTAATAAGGAAATTATGCCACTATGGAATTAGGAACAAGGCTCTCGATCTTTTAACTTCTTATCTCAGCCATAGAATTCAGAGGGTCGATGTTAATGGTAAGAAATCTCCGGGTTCTCTAGTTAAAATGGGCGTCCCTCAAGGCTCGATTCTCGGTCCGTTTTTGTTCCTGGTTTATATTAATGATTTACCTCATTCTGTGAGTAATCATAATATTGTATTGTTTGCTGATGACACATCATTAATATTTAAGATTAAAAGACAACTTGGATGCTATAATGAGGTAAATTATGCACTTTCTAACATAGTACATTGGTTTAGTGTAAATAATCTTCTTTTAAATGCCACCAAAACTAAACTTGTTAAATTCAGTACCCCTAATGTTAAAAATATTGGAACGAATGTGATTTTGGGTAGTGAAAAATTGGAACCCGTGGAATCGACCGTATTTTTAGGTATTACCATAGATTCTAAATTACAATGGGGTCCACATATTGAGAAACTAAGTAAAAGGCTTAGCTCTGCGGCTTATGCAGTTAAGCAGATTAGACGCCTAACAGACGTAGATACAGCTAGGATTGTCTATTTTAGTTATTTCCACAGTATAATGTGTTATGGGATTCTTCTTTGGGGTAGCGCTGCGGACATAAATACTATTTTTATTTTACAAAAAAGGGCCATTAGAGCCATCTATCAACTAGATCCGCAGTCTTCCCTCAGAGAAAAGTTCAAAGAAATAAAGATTTTGACTGTTGCATGTCAATATATTTATGAAAATTTAATTTATGTGCACAAAAATATTAGTCAATTTAATAAAAAATGTGATGTACACAATATCAATACTAGGTCCAAAAGTGATTTAAATCTTCATAAAACACGACTACATAAGATAAGTAATTCTTTTATGGGTCAAAGTGTCCGGTTTTATAATAAACTGCCTCAAATAATCAGAGCCTTATCTATAAATAAATTTAAATGTGTCATTAAAACTAAACTCCTCTCGAAAGGCTATTATAAAATCACTGATTATTTGAGCGACAAAGAAGCCTGGATTTAAGCTATTCGGAGTTCGTACTATGTTTTGTATTGTAAAACTATAATTTGTATATATATACTTTAAGTTTGTTAATATTAAGTAATGTGTATTGTACTATTTTACATTTTAATGATGACAAAAAGAATAGTATCCTGAGTTTCTTTCGGGGTTTCTTCTCAGGATCGTCATCTTGGTTTTTTTTCCGAAACCCTGGTAAATTTAAATTTATAATGACGATCAAAAGAGTTTCTTGTAGAAACCTAATTGATAAATAAATATTTTGATTTTGATTTTGATTTTGATTGATACCAGACTTTAAATAGCTTAAATAATATGGTGCAAAACATAAACGTATTGTGCAATCGATAGATCGCATGGCGATTGCCCAACATTGTTAAACTCTTAAGCAGTTTGTTTTAAACTCATTTCATGAAGATGTTCTCATTCGGCATCTATTATTTATATGTCATCGTAATGACGTCATAGATTAAATAAGAATTAAGTAGGTACTGTAGCTCCTAAGTTCAAGGTTATATGAAAAAAAGGGGACGTGTTTGTTATTGATGTTTTTCTTATTTCAATAATAAGCAAACAATAAATAATTAGCAATTATACACCAAAACTATACTTTCTAATGAGCCCAAACACGCTATATCGAGTTGGGTGACCGTAATAATAGTTTACCAATTTCACATCAATCACACCTGTGGAAGTTAGTAAATCCTTTCATCAACTAGGAAATGACCTGATGGTTTTCAAACTCTGAACAGATCTTCATAAGTTATAAGTATAAACAATCTCGATAACTAAAATTATTAAGCGGATAATTGCA